>CM038050.1:34612063-35998557 GCA_021397845.1 Areca catechu
ACACACAAAAGTAGTCAGGTGAAGCAGTTCCTCTTTGTATATAGTACAAATTATGTAACAGCCAAACTAATCAGGTAAAGCAGTTCCTCTTTCCAAATTGTTCTTGATCTCCAGTGTGTATTTGCCAAACGCCCTTTCAATCTTCTTATTGAAATGCTCATTCCTGTCATTGATTGAATCAATGTCCTTTTCTTCATGGAACCGGCGCCTCCTGCTAAATGATTTCCGCTTTGCTTCCCTGTCATCAAGTTCCTTTACCATTCTGTCAATGTTTTCCTCCGGGACCTTTGATGCCTGTATAACCGAATCACACAAATAGATGGGAGTTGGTTATGCGTATGGTTTTAATTATTGGACTCATGCAGAAGCTGGTCGAAAGTCAATGACACAAATACCTTCCCATATTGAAGACTAGAAGCTTCACGATAGAATTCTGGATCAGCTTCCTTTGCATTATTGTATGCCTCCACGTCTACCTCTATGTTCTTAGTTCGCTTTTTATAAGCATTGTAAAGTGTTTTCTGATTGAAAACTGTTCACAGAATAGTGTACATCAGATAACAAACAAGTTGTGGAGATAACAATTAAAAAAGTCAAAAAGCTTAACAACTTCCATTCATATTATCCAGATACAAAACCATGTAGCAAAAATAAATAACTAGCAATATAACAACAGAAACACCACCAAGTCCAAAGTGCATCCCCAAGAATTTGAGTGCCCGGCGCCTGATACACCTTGAATGAACCTCATATTTCAGCATGGTACATTTAATACATGGCATCGCCTTATTGAAGTGCTAGAACATGACAATTGTTATCGCCTTATTGAAGTGCTAGAACATGACAATTGTTTAGAACTTGTACAATAGAAGCTGATGGAAAAAGCTCAGTTCAAAATTTAAAAAAAGTGATTGTTTTTTCAAGGAAAGAGTATAAAAAACAAATGCCATGGATGACAATATGACTTTGGCATGTCCATTAGTTCAAGCATTCCCAGTTTTTGTACAGAAACAGTTGCATTTTGATGAATCTGGTGCTTAAACTGAATGTGTGAAACAGTGGTGGTCCATACTTGAACTTGTCCTCCCTCCCCACCCCACCCCACCCCATCCCACCCCCCCCCCCCCCACACACACAAAAAAGTTTTAATTCATTTATAAGAGCATTATTTGTCACACTGGTAACAGCCTGGATGATAAAAATTACCTTCTATGCAATATAAATAACTCAAAATCAACTTTGCATTCTTGCTCATATCATTCCTCCAACACCGAGATCTCAATAGATCACCAGGTTAAATTTCCACAAGATATGTAATTATTTATTTAGCACATTTAGCATTAGTGAAATAAAGATTTATGAAACTGACAAAAATAGTTGGGAAAAGGCTAGATCATATGGTTATGTTAGCTTTGAGAATAGTGGAAACAGGTGATAGTCTCAATCAAATAATACCCAACAGATTTACAACATTAACCAAATGAAATAAAAAACATATAATAATGACAGCTGACCTTCACCAATTGAGTAATTTTTTTAAAAAATCACATGGATCAAGAGATATTAAGAAGAGTCACTATATTCAAGGTTCCATCAAACTGGTTTGGAAGTTCCTCAAGAAAACAACTAAGAGTATATCATTTGAAACTTACCGTCCCAACCATATGGTGCAGGATCCTTTTCCCACTTCTTATACTTTGCTTCAGCCATTTCTTGTGTATCAAGCATATATGCCTTTGACATATCCAGGCCATTCGAATCAAGCAGCTTTCCAACCTTCTTTTTCCTTTCCTCAAACCAATGCTCTTTGGAAATGCCCCTTGATTCAGTTGGAGCCTCCATTTTCTTTTTTTCTGCCACCATGGCCACTTGATTGGCCTTTCTTGCTTCATTCTGCAAGTGCAAAAGTATCTTAGCAAAAAAAAAAAAAAAACTGTATGACAGTGGACATGATAGAGAGAGAGGTGCAGTTTATTTAATTTTATTAAGAATAATTACTATATCTAGCCGATGGAAATCATAGTAGTTGGGAATTTGCATTACCATTTTAAGTCTCAATTCAAACAATTTTTTCTGCCTTTCAGTGAGATGAGGATGGCCTGATTCAGCATCATTCTGAACATGCTGGCTGTCACCGCCATCATTTTGTTCTGCTTGGCCTTCTCTTTGCTGAGGAGGCACTTCATTCTGATCAGAGTCATCAACGGATGAAGGAGCACCACTCTCTTGTTGCGTTTCTAAAATAAATGTTCAAGATGGAAAGCAAGCATGGTCGAACAATAGGATGACTTAAAAATCTTATGCAAATTGTCTTTACAAAATGTTGCAGTGCTGTCTAAAAGGGATCATGTCAAATATGAACAATCTTATGAAAATTGTCTTCATGAAAAGTTGCAGTGCTTTCTATCACTAAAGGACAGAATCTGATGAAATATGATTTAATGTATGGCATGCATCCCACAGACAGGTATACTAGTGAAGTATATGGGGGCTTTAAACAGTACACAAATAAATGATACATGAAGAACTTATATATTTCAAGCAAGTGTCTACAAAACAACTCCATAGAACTACCCATTCGAGATGTAGTTAAAAAAGCCATATGGCATATACTAAACTCCAGTTCACCAATTCATTGTTGTGAGCTTTTTAAGCAAGTCATGGGCCCAATGTTTTTAAAACAGGGGTTTCATATTGTATGGGTGTCCCAATCAGTCTTTGTCTGGGTCTAGCTGGGTTGTGGTCCAGAAATTTAGAGTATGAAAGGAACTCATAGAGAAAGTCATTTTAAAACAGGGGTTTCATATTGTATGGGTGTCCCAATCAGTCTTTGTCTGGGTCTAGCTGGGTTGTGGTCCAGAAATTTAGAGTATGAAAGGAACTCATAGAGAAAGTCATATTGCATTCTTTCTAGAATAACTGCTAGAATTTATCTTTCTTTTCAGGAACCCTCAATCTAGGTTTTCAATGTCAGCATTTGATTCTTCACCATGTGCATATATGCAAAACTGAATTAAGCAGGGGTGAGTTTCTACATTTCCCAATTTGTGTATCTTGCTTACAAGATATCATCCATTTCTCTTGAACATTTCTTGTTATTTCATGGTTTGAAATATGCACACAATATGCCAATTTTTTTAATGTTCTAAATTTTTGGGCATGGGCATTTTAACTGAAATAGGATGTCAGGATGGTAGGTATATGTTTCAGATCCCTTCCACAACCAGACCAATCTTATCCAGAGTGCATGCACTAGTACAGAACCATTTTTTCTGTTGAGAGAACAAAATTGCCCCCATCTCCAAAAAGAAAAAAGGAAGACAAAAAAAAGAAATAAAGTTTTGATGTTTTGAAGACAATTTGTTTTGAAAGATCTCCTTGTTTACTAATTTCTATCATAAATGCTTGCATACATTAGTTCTGAAAGATTTCTTGTATCATCTATTTTTATCACACGCATACCCATCTGCATGCAATAGACACACACATTAGACTAAAGATGAGCATGCACCTTGGCAGACATTACCTGACCATGTTTCATGTATTTATCTTGATTAAGCCACTAAAACACCAAAAAAATAAATATACAATAAAAGAATAAAAATGTCCACATTTTTATTTATATTCAAGTGGATATTTGTTCTTCCTTATGTGCATGTAACACAGACTTGAGAAATTTATCTACAATTTTTCACTTTCATAAAAACACCAAAACTCCATCCAATGTATCGGAATCAGGTTAACGGGACAAAAGCATATTTAGGGCTGTAAAAATATGCAAATAATTTACAAACTTATGCATGCATGCTGACTAAATGTCAAAAAATTTGGAGTCGGTTAAGCATACAAGTTGCTAGAACAAATATTTAATCATGGAAAAGAAACCATATAAAAGCCAGAAAGGGCATTACCAAACATGTTGTGTAGCTAATTTGTCTATCAAACAAATAGAAAAAAATTGTGCCCAACCCCCATCCCCCCCAACCCCCCCCCCCAAAAAAAAGAAAAAAAAAAAAGAAAAAAAAAACCAAAAAATCCAAAAACAAAAAAAAAAGAAGAAAAACTCATATAAGCCATAGCATTGCCAACAAGAACATCTTTTGATGCATGAAAATGTTTTTCATCCTAATTTCTGAATGCCCTTATTCCTTGTAAAAACTGAACAAATAACTAAACAGAAGGTTTGAAAGACCTTACAAAAAGGATGGATCACAAAAAACATGGGCTACGGTGCTCCCAATGAGTTTTATAGCACATACCATCATATCAAAATTCCTCTTTCTGATCATGCTTCATAAAAAATTACAATCCAAGGCTGTCCCCTGGTAGAAGATTTTTCAAATCAATTTTCATTCCCTCCAAATCCTTCATCTTTTTTTCCTTCCTATCTTTGAAGCCTCCTCATCAAGGCCTCCTATGCCCTATGTACACGGTGAAACAATTTCCAAATATTTTTCCAGCTCTATCATCTATTGCGATACATCGTTACTCTTGTAACAAACTCTTCACCAACTAAGTTACAAATTCTCTACCTAACATCAAATTTAATTGTATTTTTACTGCTAAGCTTTACCTTATGCTAATGGCCTTTTTTAATGGTACAAGTCATTTTTTAAAAAAATAGCAAAATGCATCCAACAATTATAATTAACTTTTTAAAACCATATATCAAACAATTTCTCAAGAAAACATACGTGGAATATTTTGTACTGCTTCAACAGCTCAGTTCACCAAGTGGCATAGCCCTCTTCCACTTGTAATTGGGAAGAAAAGTGAAAATGCTCTTGGAATGGAACATCCTCTCATTATAATCCCTCCAAAATGTTTGAAAAACCAAGACCCACATTTCCAAAGAACGGTACTCCCAAGAGCTAGGTGAGAAGCAATAATTACCTTTGAGATGAAGCAATGGTTCAGGTAACAATACCCATCCGATACAATTAATTGTTTCCATGTGCGTAAAGCATAAATATACGACCAATTGTCTTCCCATAAGACTAATAAAGTATGAACCTAGTACAAGCTGAATACCTGCACTTTCCCACAGTCTATGTTGAGCACCTCATCAAAAACCCAGAGTGGAAAATAATTCATGATCAGAATGATACCCAAATCCTTTGGTATGCCTAGCTAAAGTGATTCAATGCAAGAAGCACGTAGGAATTTTGACTTCCTTGCTTCCAACCTTAGGGGGAAATAAATTGTTAGACTAGGACAATGAATGTTGAGATCACTCAACTCTAACTTATGTTTCAAACAGAAATCACATTCCCTTCAACTTTCTTCTCTCGAAATCGAACAGGACCATTCATTACAAATTCAAATGGTTCTATGAATGGAAATAATCAGATCAAAACTCACAATCAACTTATACTGATGTGATAAGTACTCATACCATATTCTATACCAAAGTAGCAGCAAACAGTAATTCCTAAAACGCCTTCAGAAAAGTCATGACAAGCAATAGTTTTGGCAGCATGGCAGCAAATAGTTATTACTCAAATTGAAAATGGAAAACCGTCTTGTTAAAATTAGAAGCATGTGCATGGTCCTATGAATCATGATGCCCCAATGTTACATCTGCTTTCCACAATTCATCTACAAATTACCATACAGGAATCAATAAGTATTGATATGGATGAGTAATTGTACCTTGGCTTGACCAAGGAATGGAGCACCACGGAATAGTGTCAAGTGACCTTCCCAAGCCAACCCAATCTAACATGGAAACCATGCCTGTCCAGATATTCTAGCAAGGATCACACAGAAAGCTTTACCTAATATGTTAAAACATCAAAGATATTTCAGGATTTTCACCTCATAAGGCAAAAATAACCAAATATTTTCCCCGATTCTCCTTTCTTTGTACGTCATCTCAACCCTCGCCTATAAATAAAGGCTCATAGGGGATCCCAGGTATGCTCTCGACCTCCTCTTACTCACTCCTTCCTATTTGTACCCAATTTTTTAATTTGAACATTGGAGGATCCCTGCTAAAGCCAACTCTGGTTAGGAGCTTATTTTGCAGGTTAAGACTTCATTGCCCTGCAACAGCTGTTGACTCATCTCCAGCCGAGCCGACCTCGACACTACCAAAAGTCCAACAGCAACAACTATAATGCATCATTAGCATAGTATGGTATTCTTCTTGGACAGTTTGTGCATTGCATAAGTAACCTCACAACAGCCTTAACTGATATGGACCTAACTGAACTATGAACCCTTATCCCCACTGTCCACTATCAGCCTTTGGAATGCTTCTTTGTTATTCAGTCTATCTTTACTATTGACCACCAGCTTTTCATGATTTACCAAAGCTCAACTCCTACCAAACCGTTCCTGCCAACGTGCCAAGTAACCAAACTGAGACCTCATACAAACTAAATTATTGGAACATATTATACAAGTTGTGTTTCAGCTAGCTATATGACAACTGCAATTTTCTTATAGAAGTCAGCACAATTTCCTTTAAAAAGGAAGAGAAACAAAAGAAGAAAAAGAAACTGACTTCAATGTTTCCAATCATCAGGTCACTGTTTACCAGCAGTAAATCAGAGTCTGTTGATCCAGGCCTAACAGGATCGAGACAACTGACATAAAGTCCGGCATTGCCTTCACCATCTACTTACAAAGCAAATTGCCAGGCATAAAAACCTAAGAAAACCCACTAAAATTCTCTTTTTTTCCCAATCTAACTTTAACAATTAATTCAAATAATACATCATATCCACCTAGTTCAACATGGTTATAAACAGAGCCACAACCAAATTCCGGCTAGCAATGAATCAAGAACAAGCTTGCTACCACATCTCATGACAGAAGAAACCGTATGGAAGAGTTTTTGTCTCTCTTATCTACTGAACTAGTTCTATAATATCTTCTCAAGCATTCAAGACAACTGCCGGCTGGCCAAACTTTGAAGAAAAATACCCAGCAACTAAGATCACGGCAGCATCATAAATTAACTAGAAAATTCACTTCATCGGGGCAAAGAAAATCTAGGTACAAATAAAAGGTCATAAAAATGCCCAAAAAAGGAAGCAAGAAAGGAACCTGCTGGATCCGTCCTCTTGTTCTGATCCTTTGCCTCGGCGATTTTTTGGAAACAGAACTCGGAGCACTCGTGATACGGATTGGACGCGTTAATGCAATCAGGATGCACTGTCCTCTCCTCCGGTTCCTTGGCGTTATCATCCTCTGCGATTATTACGATTTTTAAGAGATGAGGATGGAAAAAGGGAGGAATCAAACACTCTCTCCAAGAATAAAACCGAATTTGAAAAGAATCAAAGATGATAATAGAACTGGAATTCGATGGATAAAGGAGGGGAAAGAGAGCTAACCTAACAATTTCTGGGCATCGTCGGCGCGAGCTTTGGCTTCGGCAATTGTCTGAAAGCAGTAGTCCACGCATTCATGGTAGGGATTGGAGGCGTTGATGCAGTCGGGATCCACCCTTCCTTCCTTCGCCATCCCCGTCCGCCCAAGGAGAGAATATGAGATCAAAAACCAACCCTAGCGCTAAAATATCGGAGGGCGACAAATCGCAGTAGAACAAAGGCAAGATCGCAGGCCCGCTTGGGTATCGGGCCAATTAGTTTCGTCCGTCCAAAAACCTGGCTCTGTGTAGCCAACTAATCGGCCCGGCCCGGCCCTTGTTCCCTGCCGAGGCCGGCCCGAAAGTTTTTGGTTGTAGGCCTAAATTTGCCAAATGTCTGCCCGAGCCCGTCTCAAAACGGGAGCCCAGACCCGACCCAAAATCTGATCAGCCCGTCCGGAGGTGAACAAGGGCTGTATGCATCACGATGGGTTATGAGTAATTAGGGTTAGGGTTACAGTTTTATTGTTGCTGCTGGTGGCATCGTAAGTGGCCGCGATGAGGTTCTCATCAGAGAGAAGGAAGAAGCCGATGAGGGAGGGGTCGGGGGCAGCGAGTGAGGAGATGAAGGAGACATCGGAGATGGTGATGGTCATGAAGCTACCGGGGTGAACCGAACTTCTCAAAGAGGATGATGGGGTGAGTGTCGGCGTTGATCCTTAGGGTCTTGATCTCCACCATGTACGACTAGATAAGGATAAAAGGAGAAAGGGGAGAGGGAGGAGAGAAGGCCAGTGATCGGATATGGGTTTCTCCGGAAGGAAGCGATGGTTTGTCTCCGTGTGGAATGTGATTCCCTTGAATTATTAGTTTGATTTTAATCCTTCGGGGCCGGTGATTGGACATGTTGCTGCGCTTCCACCTGGACTGCGCTCGGCTCGCTGCGCTGGAGAGCTCCTCCACCGGTCAACCTGCACAAAGTTTCCTAGACACCGGAGGTGCTCCGGCGGGGGACACTCTGATGCTTAAGTTAGCGGGGGGTTTGGAGCAACGGAGTGGAGAGAAAAAGAGAAGAGTGTAGCATGGAGAGGAAAGAACGTCTTATCCCAGTGGAGGTCCCCTAGATATCTTTTATGGGCATAGGATACTGCCAAAATTCCAGTGGAGGTCCCCTGGATATCTTTTATGGGCATAGGATACTGCCAAAATTCGTTAGAGGGCAAAAATAAAGTCCCTGATTTGCCCCTGGGAGGATCAGAGTGATGGTTAGGTAGCATAAAGTCGTGGCCACGTCGTGAAGTTCGTTGCAACAGAATTCTGGCACCAGCTAGAGGGAGTCTTCCAGAACCTCCGAGCAGTTCTCCGGATGGGGATAAGTCCATCGAGCTAAGCAGAAGTGGATCAGCTAGTCTCTAGGTTGGTCGGCCTTCAGTAGGTCGGCCTCCAGACCAATCGGCCCTGCAGTCGGTCGGCTCGTTGGACCTCCGATAGGAAGCAATCAGGACCTCCACGAGAGCCGAACAGTGGGAGCTTCAACCCGTATCAACCGGCTGAATGCCTTGTCTGGCCCATCCCGAGCCAGCCGGATGGGTATAACAGTTGCCCCCCTGCTGCTTGGCTTTGAGGAGGCACGTGACCTCGAAGTGCAGGAGCACAGTTTTTGGTACATATCGTGCCCGTTCAGGCTTGATCCAGGATCATCGCGATGGGTCGCTTCAAATCTCCCACGATCGGCCTCCTAGACAGATGTCAGCCCTGCATTGGGGGTGCAGGGGTCACAGTTAATGGCGAAAAGGTGTCATGATGAAGAGTCTAGCTGGCAAGTGTACTGGCGAGAGTGAAGGGACGCGCCGCACCACGTGGTAGCATCTAGGTGGTCGGCTCCATTTCTTATGCGATTCCTTCACTGTTGATTCAGCACTTACATGGATCGCTATCTGCCATTGGGATCGGCCTGTCGCTTCGGTCTTGGAGACATGGGTGGTTGCATCTTCCGATGGGGCGGTTGAAACGCCCACGAAGAGAAAGGCAGTGCCCTCCCCCGGAGACCTATAAAAGGAGGGGCGACGCGCTCTGGGAAGGTTTTCCAGCTGTGTTTGCGCCCCGCGAGAGAGTGAGCTTCTCCTTCTTCCTCCGCGAAACCCGGCTCTTAGGAGTTCATCTTTAGGTTAGCTCCTTAGTCTTCCTTCTTCTTCAATCTTAATAGCGACCACTAGGAGGGGTCCAGTCCATAGACCTAGGCAGCCGGGTCCGAGTGAGATCTCATCGACCATGACCCGAGAGCGGGTCGAGAACCTTAGAGCATTGTACGGGATCCCTACCACTCTGCACATCACGTTGTCGAGCCAAGATGGGAGAGCGAACAGTCCGTTGGGGCCGGGAACCTTACCAATGTACGAATCTCACCTCAAAGCCGGTTTGAGGTTCCCGTTGTACCCCTTTTTTGTAGAGGTCTTCATGTTCTATAGGATAACCTCGGTGCAATTGACCCCGAACAGCATCCGGATCATATGCTGTTTCGTCGTGCTGTATCATAGGGTCGGACTTGAACCTAGGTTATCCCTTTTTGGCAACTTCTTTCTTTTGAAGAAAGACTTTAGGAGCCGGGAATGGTGGATGTTCAGTCCCCGTCTCGGCCGAAAAATCTTAAAGTGTCTCCCGTCGGCCATCCACGGGTGGAAGGCCCGGTTCTTCCTTGTGAGCAGTCTCCAGCCCTGGGAGTTCAAGCTCTTGTGGAGGGAGCCATGGGCGAGGCTTAGAGAGTGGAGGTCAATCCTGATGGCCGACCAGGCTAAATTCAATGAGATCAATGGAGCTGGCACGACTGCGGTATTTGAACTGCTGGGGGAAGATCGCCTTCACCGGGCAGGGATCAGCTCCCAAAGATTTTTAGGCAAGGGCCGAACTCTTCATGGTTTGCCCTCTTGATCTTGTTATTTTTCTTCGTTCAACTAATCTTTAATCTCTTTGTAACAGGAAGAGGGATGAGAAGAATCGATAAGGCCAAAGTCGTTTAGCGGGTGGTGTGGAAAAGGCCTGCCCCAGGGTTGGCCCCAACATCGGCTGCCAAAAGATAGAAGAAGAAACAGGAGAAGCAGCCTGTGCCTGTCGTGGAGGTAGAGTCCGACGAGGACAACACCCCCCTTACTGAGGTACTGGCCAGGAAGGTGTCCGGGGCTTTGTTTGTCGTCGAGGAGTCGACCGCCCCGCGGGGGTAGGAGCAGTCGGAGCTACCTGGTGCAGCGGCAGTGTCAGCCCCTGTGCCCGTCGGCCCAGATACAGCGGAGCCCTCGGAGGACAAAGGAAAGGGGACGGCCGTAGGAGGGGCCGACAACGAGGGGGCCGAAGAGGAGTCCGATGAAGAAGTTCGCCAGGAGGAGTTCCAGCATTGGAACGCTCTGGACCACCCCCGGAGAGTGCGGAGCCTGCTTAGGGGGGGCGATGACCGACATCGACTGGGAACGGTTGATCCAAAGGAACTTAAGCGACGTGGCGGTAGAATCCTACCGTAATCTTATGAGGGTAAGGCTGTTGGGAATTGTGTCCCAAAGCCAATCGCCTGGGTTGTAGGTGGTTGTGCTAAGTATTGTATTTTTTCAATGAATTAATATTATTTTTGGCAGCTCATCACATATTGAATTTCCCTGAAATGAACTCTTTCCTATGTGATGAAGTCCTTAGGACTACACTGACTTCGATACAGAGAGGATGTATCGAGTGGTCCTTAAACCCGGTTCACAACCAAAGGATATATTGTACTGGACGGTAATATATCAAGTATAGGTTGTTGCGGTTCACATCATTTGGTTATCCTTTTGACCAAATGAGTGTGGTGACACTGATGTGACCTGCAAGTGGGATATATGATATTTCATTGAACGTGACTCCGTGAAACCCCTTTCTGCCAAAGGGATATTCACGATTGGATATGGGTATAAGTGTCCCTCTGACCTGAGGTCATCGCGGTAGCTTGCAAGCAACTCCCTGTGCTTTGGTGCCGGACTACCCGGATTTTTAATCCAGTGATGGAAGGTTTCTGGGTACAGGCAAGTACTTGTGGAGCAGTGATGGACCAAGATGGAATTGACCTGTCCGAACAGTTTGGATTGAATGTCTCGCAGTATCTCAATTTAGCGAATCCTCGGCCGGGGTAGCCCTAGTGAAGAGTCACTAGGCTTGCGAGGTTGAGACACGTAGTCGACTGACTCAGTCTGGGTTGGCGGCCCAATCTCAGTCGTCTTGAGCATTTGAGGTCAAAGGGATGAATTATATGGTAACCATATGCCAGAGGTTCGATAGTTTGCTCCCGCATCTTCGACCTATCCGGACGCCGGGATCCATTGCTGATGGTTTCCTGTGCTGGTACTCAAAATTGTTCTAGTGCTACCGTTTAGGTTCGAACCTATGAGGTCACACGCCACTGAGGATAACTCTCTGATCTGGATACCGATTACGATTGGGAATCGTCTCGATTTTATGGTCACAGTATTTTTGAGCACTCTTTTCCCGTCTTGCCCTTGTCTGTGTCGACCGGAAAATGTTCCGGGTTGACAAGCACTGCGCCAGGATTTTTCTGAATCAATTTTGAACTGATTCGGAGCTTGTTTCGGCCTCCAATTGGTTGTGAACCAATTTTATTCCCTGAACCAGGTTCAATTGGATTGAACCGTTTGGTTCAATGGGATTGAACCAAAATGGGTTGGTTTAAATGGTTTGAACCAATTTTACCATGGACCGGTTTTGGCTCCATGGTTTTTCTCTCCTTGTAACCGTTTACACGGTGAATTGCTGGGAGTTATTCTAAACGTTGGAAGAAGCCAAAACGACCGGTTTTTATCTCTGGCATCTCGTCTTCTCCTCTCCCTCGCCGCTGGTTTAATGGTTTTTAACCTGTGTTTATGGCTGATTAATGGAATAAATTGCAGCCAATGCCTCTTCCTATCACCGTCTCTTTGCCTCCCTCTCCCTGCTGCATATATATTTCAGCACCTCTGTTTCAGCCAGTTAAAAACCTTGCGACGTGGAAAAACCCAGCGTATGAGGAGCAAAAAAGAAAAGCAAGGTGTTCTTTGAGTGACCCCTGTTATAGAGCTTGGATACACTGGGATTTGGAGTGTGTGAGGGAGAGAAACAAGGCATCAATCCTCTCTTTAAACTGCTCAAAAATCCCGGCTGCAGCAATTCTGTTTTGCTGCAGCAACCTGTGATCGTGAACCCCTTTTCCGGCGGCTAGCATCGTGCATGGAGAGGGATCGGAGAGCCCCGGGCATGTCTCCCCTCTAGAGGGAGTATTCTTCTACTCCTCGGAGCCAACCACGCGAGCCGGGATCGCTCCAGTTGCCCGAAATCCAACGACGAAGGCTGCTACTCCGTTCTGCTGCCATTTTCGTGCAGCAGATTTTGGTGATTTTTTATAATTTATTGGCTTAGTTTTTCTTGCAGAAACCAGTGCCAAATCGAAGAGGACTTCCTTAAGAATCTATAGCTCAAATTTGGGAGCGATCGGAGGTCCGGAAGGCAGCGTTCCGGGGACTTTTCGGAAGCCCTGTTTTCAGCCCAAGGTGGAAGACGACTGGAATAACTTTATTCCAGTTATTCCAGTCTATTCCAGATTTATCCCAGACTTATTCTAGCTGGAAATAAGGTATGTTTTTGGGTTTTTAATTTCGGTGCATGTGTAGATCTAGATTTATTAAAATGTTTACAAATATTATATATCCTGTATCATGCCAATACATGCATCTTGCAATATGCTAGATCCTGTGCGGAATAGGTTTTTTCCGTACTTATTTTAAAAATATTTTAAAATACCTACCTATTCCCTGTGCTATTGCATGCTTAGCGTAGGCACCTGCACCCACATTTTTTTCTTTCAGTGGTATCAGAGCCAGGTTCTAGAGTAACATATCTTGATGCATGTATAGTAGATAAAATTGTTTAATCTTGGGATTAGAGAGTACTTTTAGGAACCTAGTTGAGACCTTCACCATGGCCGTGTGTCTTTGACACGATGCAGTTCGTCTGTGTTGGCCTCTTCAGAAGGATCCTTTAAGGAAATCAAAAAGAAATTAAAATTATAAATTTGGCATGATTTATAATTTTGTTATTTGGGTCATATAATATTTATAAAAGTATAAATCTAGATATGATGCATAATTTAAGATGTAAAATTATTTTACATAGAGACTTAATTAAAAAAATATTTAATTAAGTATTCGGCTTAATAAAAAAAATTTTTAGGTTTATGAAATCTAATAAAATTTGCATAAGCCAAATTGGGTTAATTGGGTTAGCTGATTAGTTGGGTCCATCACTGGTTAGACCTAAGTTTACTTGAATCGGATTAAAAGAAGATTAAGCAAATATTGTTTAAGGTCTTCTTTAGAACTATCTAATAGTTAGATTAGTTGATCCGTTCATCTAAAATGGATCCAATTAGTGGCTCAGTGGACGCCCGAGTCTTTAGGCTAGTCTGATCGAGTCTGGTAAACCGACTGGTGTCGAGGTAGGTTTGGCAATTGTGATCATGGTTGTATGAGGCTACCTCTTTCCTGGCCAACTTGGTTGGTGTCTAGGAAAGATGGTTAATGGCGGATACTTATCCATGATCTCACCTACCTGGCTAGTCGAGTCGACCAGAACTGATTGGAAAAGCTCAATGACTCGAGTTAACCCATGTCACCCAGGTTGATCGGTCTGACTGATCAATAGGTGCCCATGGATCATTGTTGATTTAATTCAACCCTCCTGGAATCTGATTGATTCAGTGGGAGGATGATCCATGTCCTTACCTTTTTCTTCTGTCACAAAAAAAAAAAAATCTCTAAAAATTATTAGGTCCTTAAAAAGACTAAGTCAAGGAGTTGACAGTGTCTTAGCCTCCCATTAAGTTGGATAGAAATGTGTCCACTAGCTTGGTGTGCATCGGCAGTTCCATAGAACGGGTGTACATCCGGCGACTGGAATTTCTATCTGATCGATGATGGTTCAGTGCAACCTCCTTAACGGGACCAGGTGGGCCGGCCATAGTCGGGCTTGGTCTTTAGTTAGCTGGAAGCATTGGATTAGTCATTTTAATGGTTGGACCTAACCAGAGACCCGCAATAGGAGGCCCCTAGGCCGATTGGGGTGTTCTCTGAGGCAAAATAAAATACTGAAAATTGTTTAGGGAAACAATTGGTTTACGAACCTACCTTTAGGCTCGTATGGGTGAGCCGGCCATAGTCGGGCTCATGCGTGGCCTATTGGATTTCAGTACCCACTTGAAAAAGTGTTTTCACGGATTGGAGTTAGAGGCTACCAATCTGAAAAATTAGTGGGAGAAACCTTTAGACTAAAGTCCAAGTCTTTTGGTTAATTTATTAATTCATACACTAATAGGTCTAATTTTCTTTTCAGATGTCTTCAAACTTGTCGCTCCGGTCACTTCTCGATAACGAGAAGTTAAAGGGTCACAACTTCGATAGTTGGTATCGAAAGTTGAGAATAGTTCTGGAGCATGAACGGATCCTGTATGTGATAACGGATCCGGCACCTGAAATCCCTCCCGCTAATGCACGGAGTGCGGTCAGAGATGCTTATTTGAAGTGGGTCTCTGATCGGACTACTGTCCGTTGCATTATGCTAGCGGCGATGAACGACGAGTTCACTCGCAAATTCGAGGAGGCCCAACCTGATGAAATCCTTCAAAAGTTAAAGGAATCCTTCGGCACCCCGGATGATGTAGAACGGTACAAAGTGTCTTGTGCCATCTACAACTCCAAGATGCCGAATGGCGGATCAGTTACTGATCATGTATTGTACATGATCGAGCTGATTGAAAAACTGGGCAAACTCGGAATGCCCCTTGCACGAGCAGCTCGGCAAGGATGCGATCCTGAATTCTCTTCCCTCCTCCTATCTTGACTTTCTTGATCATTATAGAATGAACAAGCCTGCAGTCAACTACCATGGTCTTTTGGGGTTGCTACAGACTTTCGAGAAAGACCACCAACTGAATAAGGGGGTGGTGAATTTAGTGGGAGGTAGTAGAGGTCGTCGTCCCTTTAAGAAAGGGAAGAAGAAAATAAATAAAAAGGGAAAGAAGGTGCAGAATGCTCCTGGCCCGAGTCAGACCAGGAAGTTTAAGGCTGATCAGTCTTCTGCAGAGTGCTTCCACTGCAAGAAGAAGGGACACTGGAAGAGGAACTGTCCTCTTTATATAGCGTCCCTTGATCCGAACAGGCCGAGAAAGCAGAAGTCTGCTGAACAAGGTATTTATATGATAAGACCTTGTAATTACTCAATTGTTGATACTGCTAACTGGGTATTGGATACTGGTAGTCCAATTCATGTTTGTAATTCGTTACAGGGATTCAAGTTAGCAGAAGATTTGAAGATGGAGAACAGTTTCTGAGCGTCGGGAATGGAAATCGTGTTCCAGTACTGGCGGTTGGAGTCCTGCGTCTTGTCTTTGAGTCTTGTACTGTCGAACTAGTCGACTGTCACTATTGTCCTAGTTTCATTATGTGCATAATCTCTGTAGGCCTTTTGGCCAATTGTGGTTTTGAACTATCAATAAAAGGAGATTTTTGCAATGTTATTTTGAATAATCTGTTATAATGAAAGCTAGATTAAATAATGGCATATATGTACTATCAAGGCATGTTAGTGTAATGTACACTTCTAGCAAATGCCCATGGTTAGATAATGTCAACGATTTGTATCTTTGGCACTGTAGGCTAGGTCATATTAACCAAAATAGGATAAACAAGATGCGAGGAGATGGACTCCTCGAGGTCAGTGATTCTGAATCACTGCCCACTTGTGAATCCTGTTTACTTGGTAAAATGACCAAGTCACCTTTTACTGGAAAAGGTGAACGAGCTACAGAACTTCTAAGTCTAATACATACTGATGTATGTGACCGATGACAGTTAGTGCTGAGGAGGATACAAATATTTCATTACTTTTACAGACGACTTTTCAAGGTTCGGTTATGTCTTTTTAATGAGACATAAGTCTGAGTCGTTTGAAATGTTCAAACGATACCGTAATGAAGTAGAAAAGCAAACTGGAAAAAGTATTAAAACCCTTCGATCTGATCGAGGTGGAGAATATTTATCTGGTGCTTTTTTGACATATCTTGAGGAGAATGGAATTCTCTCTCAGTGGACTCCTCCAGGAACACCACAGTTGAATGGTGTGTCCGAAAGGAGGAATCGAACCTTGTTGGACATGGTTCGATCCATGATGGGCTTTGCAACTCTGCCGCTATCCTTTTGGGGATATGCGCTTCAGACAGCCTGTTACTTATTAAATAATGTTCCAAGTAAATCTGTTGTCTCCATCTGTATGAGATGTGGAATGGACGTAAACCATCAATCTCACACCTTCGGGTCTGGGGTTGTCTGGCTTACGTAAAGCATTTAGACTCAGACAAACTTGGTCCTAGGTCTGATCGGTGTTTATTTGTTGGTTATCCTAAGGAAACCAAAGGGTATTTCTTCTATTTGGAGAATGAACAAAAGGTGTTCGTTGCTCTTAGAGCTATCTTTTTGGAAAAGGAGTTCCTTGGAGAAGGAACTATAGCCTCTAAGATTGAACTTGATGAAGTTCAGCCAATAGAAGAACCTACACACTCTAAGGACGTCGTAGAACCGGCTGTGATTGAATCACACCCAGAACCCATTAGGAGATCCGGTAGAATACCGCGTCAGCTGGATAGATACTACGGTTTCTTGGTCCGGGATGGCGATCCCATTGAGCTCGATGAGAACAATGAGGATCCGATCACCTATATGGATGCACTTCAGAGATCTGACTCTGAGGCATGGCTTGGAGCCATGCGATCCGAAATGGAGTCCATGGAAATCAACAATGTTTGGACATTGGTTGATCCGCCTGAAGGAATAAAACCCATCGGGTGTAAATGGATCTTCAAGAGGAAAAGGGGCGCAGATGGGAAGGTAGAGACCTATAAAGCCCGTCTGGTTGCCAAGGGGTATCGTCAACGATATGGTATCGATTATGACAGACATTTTCCCCTGTGGCAATGCTCAAGTCTATTCGGATCATGCTTGCTTTGGCAGCATATTTTGATTACGAGATCTGGCAGATGGATGTCCGAACCGCTTTCCTAAATGGGGAGCTGGAAGAAGAGGTGTATATGATACAGCCTGAAGGGTTCACATCCACAGATGAATCAAAAGTATGCAAATTGCAGAAGTCCATCTATGGACTCAAGCAAGCATCTCGAAGTTGGAACTTACGGTTTGATAGGTGTATCAAATCGTACGGCTTCGTTAAGAACGGAGAAGAACCGTGCATCTATAAATGGATTAATGGTTCTGTGATTGTATTCCTAGGTACTGTATGTTGACGACATTCTCTTAATGGGAATGACGTCGCAACATTACAAGGAATAAAGGTCTGGTTATCATCTCAGTTCTCCATGAAGGACTTGGGTGAAGCTTCTTACATACTAGGTATGAAAATCTATAGAGATAGATTTAAGAAGCTTTTGGGATTGTCCCAGTCTACGTACATAGACACCGTGCTGAAACGGTTCAGCATGGAAAATTCCAAGAAAGGCTATCTTCCGATAGGTTCTGGAATTACTCTTTCCAAGAAGGATTGTGCGACAACTCCTGAGGAAAGAGAGCGCATGAGTAGAGTACCTTATGCTTCTGCAGTAGGCTCTATCATGTATGCTATGACTTGTACTAGACCAGATGTGGCATACTCACTAGGAGTAGTGAGTAGATACCAGTCTGACCCAGGTGAGGCGCATTGGAAGGTGGTTAAGTCCATCCTCAAGTATTTGAGAAATACTAAAGATCAATGGCTGATTTATGGAGAACCTGACTTGAAACTTGTGGGGTACACTGACTCTAGTTTCCAGTCAGATAGAGATGATAGCAAGAGTGTGTCAGGGTTTGTATTTACCCTGAACGGAGGAGCGGTCTGCTGGAAAAGTTCCAAGCAGGCAACTGTTGCAGACTCGGTATGCGAAGCAGAATATATTGCAGCATCAGATGCAGCAAAGGAAGCTGTGTGGTTGCGAAAGTTCCTTGGAGAGCTAGGGGTGGCACCTTCCCTAGATGGTCCTGTTCCGGTGTACTGTGACAGCACTGGAGCCATTGCTCAAGCTAAGGAGCCAAAGCTCATCACCGCACCAAGCACATCCTGCGGCGCTACCACCTCGTACGAGAGATCGTGGAACGAGGCGACATCAATCTTCTGAAGATCGATGGAAAAGAAAATCTGGCCGACCCCTTCACTAAAGCCCTCGGAATAAAAGAGTTTGACCATTGTAAATGGGAAATGGGTATTAGATACTCTTCTGATTGGCTTTAGTACAAGTGGGAGTTGTTGGGAATTGTGTCCCAAAGCCAATCGCCTGGGTTGTAGGTGGTTGTGCTAAGTATTGTATTTTTTCAATGAATTAATATTATTTTTGGCAGCTCATCACATATTGAATTTCCCTGAAATGAACTCTTTCCTATGTGATGAAGTCCTTAGGACTACACTGACTTCGATACAGAGAGGATGTATCGAGTGGTCCTTAAACCGGTTCACAACCAAAGGATATATTGTACTGGACGGCAATATATCAAGTATAGGTTGTTGCGGTTCACATCATTTGGTTGTCTTTTGACCAAATGAGTGTGGTGACACTGATGTGACCTGCAAGTGGGATATATGATATTTCATTGAACGTGACTCCGTGAAACCCTTTCTGCCAAAGGGATATCATGATTGGATATGGGTATAAGTGTCCCTCTGACCTGAGGTCATCGCGGTAGCTTGCAAGCAACTCCCTGTGCTTTGGTGCCGGACTACCCGGATTTTTAATCCAGTGACGGAAGGTTTCTGGGTACAGGCAAGTACTTGTGGAGCAGTGATGGACCAAGATGGAATTGACCTGTTCGAAACAGTTTGGATTGAATGTCTCGCAGTATCTCAATTTAGCAAATCCTCGGCCGGGGTAGCCCTAGTGAAGAGTCACTAGGCTTGCAAGGTTGAGACACGTAGTCGACTGACTCAGTCTGGGTTGGCGGCCCAATCTCAGTCGTCTTGAGCATTTGAGGTCAAAGGGATGAATTATACGGTAACCATATGCCAGAGGTTCGATAGTTTGCTCCCGCATCTTCGACCTATCCGGATGCCGGGACCCATTGCTGATGGTTTCCTGTGCTGGTACTAAAATTGTTCTAGTGCTACCGTTTAGGTTCGAACCTATGAGGTCACACGCCACTGAGGATAACTCTCTGATCTGGATACCGATTACGATTGGGAATCGTCTCGGTTTTATGGTCACAGTATTTTTAAGCACTCTTTTCCCGTCTTGCCCTTGTCTGTGTCGACCGGAAAATATTCCGGGTTGACCAGCACTGCGCCAGGATTTTTCTGAATCAGTTTTGAACTGATTCGGAGCTTGTTTCGGCCTCCAATTGGTTGTGAACCAATTTTATTCCCTGAACCAGGTTCAATTGGATTGAACCGTTTGGTTCAATGGGATTGAACCAAAATGGGTTGGTTTAAATGGTTTGAACCAATTTTACCATGGACCGGTTTTGGCTCCATGGTTTTTCTCTCCTTGTAACCGTTTACACGGTGAATTGCTGGGAGTTATTCTAAACGTTGGAAGAAGCCAAAACGACCGGTTTTTATCTCTGGCATCTCGTCTTCTCCTCTCCCTCGCCGCTGGTTTAATGGTTTTTAACCTGTGTTTATGGCTGATTAATGGAATAAATTGCAGCCAATGCCTCTTCCTATCACCGTCTCTTTGCCTCCCTCTCCCTGCTGCATATATATTTCAGCACCTCTGTTTCAGCCAGTTAAAAAACCTTGCGACGTGGAAAAACCCAGCGTATGAGGAGCAAAAAAGAAAAGCAAGGTGTTCTTTGAGTGACCCCTGTTATAGAGCTTGGATACACTGGGATTTGGAGTGTGTGAGGAGAGAAACAAGGCATCAATCCTCTCTTTAAACTGCTCAAAAATCCCTGCTGCAGCAATTCTGTTTTGCTGCAGCAACTTTTGACCGTGAACCCCTTTTCCGGTGGCTAGCATCGCGCATGGAGAGGGATCGGAGAGCCCCGGGCATGTCTCCCCTCTAGAGGGAGTATTCTTCTACTCCTCGGAGCCAACCACGCGAGCCGGGATCGCTCCAGTTGCCCGAAATCCAACGACGAAGGCTGCTACTCCGTTCTGCTGCCATTTTCGTGCAGCAGACTTTGGCGATTTTTTATGATTTATTGGCTTAGTTTTTCTTGCAGAAACTAGTGCCAAATCGAAGAGGACTTCCTTAAGAATCTACAGCTCAAATTTGGGAGCGATCGGAGGTCCGGAAGGCAGCGTTCCGGGAACTTTTCGGAAGCCCTGTTTTCAGCCCAAGGTGGAAGATGACTGGAATAACTTTATTCCAGTTATTCCAGTCTATTCCAGGTTTATCCCAGACTTATTCCAGCTGGGAATAAGGTATGTTTTTGGGTTTTAATTTCGGTGCTTGTGTAGATCTAGATTTATTAAAATGTTTATAAATATTATATATCCTGTATCATGCCAATACATGCATCTTGCAATATGCTAGATCCTGTGCGGAATAGATTTTTCCGTACTTATTTTAAAAATGTTTTAAAATACTTACCTATTCCCTGTGTTGTTGCATGCTTAGCGTAGGCACCTGCACCCACATTTTTTTCTTTCAAAGGCATCTTGCTTGATTTCTCGTGTCTTTTCCCCCTCTTACGCCCTGATTTAGCCTCATATTTGCAGCTCCTCCATAACATTTCCTTGATGGACGACAGTATCGGCCAGGTGCTTCACACAACCAAAACCTCCGCTAGAAGAGTGCAGGAGCTGGAGGCAACTCGAGCTGCCATGGAGGCAACTGAAGCTACCATGGAGGCATCTCTGAAATCTATGGAGGAGAGGTCGTCGGCCGCCCAAGCAGAGGCCGAGTCATCGAAGGAGGCCCTGAAGGAGGTAGAGGGCCGACTGGCTGACTGGGAGGCCAGACTGAAGAAGAGGAAAGCGAAGGTGGCTTCCCTCACTCGTCGGTTGCAAGAAGAGGAGGGTCGATTCTCGAAGGCCGACAAGAGGGCGCAGGCCGAGTGGGTAACGGTGGTACAGCTGACGACCCAGCTTGAGGAAGCAAGGGAGCTGGCCGTGAGGCAGGTTCGGGATGCAATAATGGCATACAAGGCCTCCTCCAACTTTGATGAGGAGGTTGAAGCGGCAGCGTCGGACTTCTATAGAGAAGGCTACGACGACTGCTTGAAGAAGGTAGCTTTACTTTTCTCGGAGCTAGACCTGTCAGGTGCGTAGCTGAAAGGACCTGCAAAAGAGGGAGAGCCCCAGGCCGAAGGTGAGATAGAGGAGGCCAGGGCTAAAGTAGAGGCGACGAACATCCTGGTCAAGCTCCTAAGTGCTACGGTCCCTGTTATCCTTCCCGTTGTAGCGGACGGGGCCAAAGTTAGGGCCCCTGACGCACCTTCCGTGGGTCCGACCTGAGGGGTTTGTAAAGGTCCGACCCACCTTCTTTTGTAAGCGTATGCTTTTGAACTTAATGAAAAGGTCTTTTAGCTATCTCATATGTATGTGGATGTGGAATAGATATTTTCCTTTCGAGATTTTTCTAAGTGTTTCTAGTCGGCTTTCTCGTACTGCAGGTCACCTTCTTTTTCTTCGAAAGTTTTTCTAAGTATTTCCAGTCGGCTTCCTCGTATCGTAGGTTACCTTCTTTTCCAGACAGCCATTCGGTGCCGGCCTGGTTTGGATACTTAGAAAAATTCCCAAGTATTTTCGGTCGGCCTTTTGAGGTTTGAGGCTGATACATTGGCCGGAAAGGGGTGACTGCTTACTTCGGGCTCATGAACCGGGAGATTTGTTCCCAGCTTGATCCGTCAGCTAGCTCAGGTTTGCCATCTATTCTCCATGCAGTTCCGCACGGGCCATGTGCGGTGATTGCCGACCGGAGTCGGACTTTTCGAGTGGGCTGCCCTAGAGCCTCTGCCGACCAGAGTTGGACTTTTAGAGTGGGATGCCTAGAGCCTCTGCAGACCAGAGTTGGACTTTCGGAGTGGGCTGCCCTAGAGCCTCTACCGACCGGAGTTGGACTTTCGGAACGTTGATGGAGGAAATTGTAGACTTTATTAATAGTACTTGCGAAGGTTGTCTACATTCCACGGGCATGATATTTGTTGCCCGTCCAACTACTCGAGCCGGTAGGTCCCGGCCCGAATTACTTCGTTGACTCGATAAGGACCTTTCCAATTAGGAGAAAGTTTTCCTTGCTCAGTCGGCCTTGAAATCTCCGTCCTCCGCAAGACCAAGTCTCCAACTTGGAAGGTTCGCGCCTTAACCCTCGAATTGTAATATCTAGCAAATCCAGGTCAGCCCTTCGTTGCTTTGAATTGATCGGCTCGGAGAGGTGATCAACTCATAGGGATTGCAAAGAGATTTCTACGGGGATGACTGCCTCACTCCCATAGGTCAAGTTGAACGGAGTTTCTCCGGTTGCCATCCGAGCGGTAGTCCGGTATGCCCACAATACCGAGTGAAGCTCTTCCGCCCAAAGTCCTTTGGCTTCATTCAGTCGAGTCTTCAACTCATGCAGGATCGTCCGGTTGGTGACTTTAGCCTCCCCATTGGACTGAGGGTGGTCGACCAAGGTGAGCCGATGGAAAATGTGGTATTGCTGGCAAAAATCTCAGAACTTTGAGTTGTCAAATTGTCTTCCATTATCTGTAATGATCATCCATGGGATTCCAAATCGAAAGATAATGCAATTTCGGATGAAGTTCTCCACCTTGGCTTCCGTTATATGCGCCACTGCTTCAGCCTCCACCCATTTGGTAAAGTAATCGATGGCCATGAGGAGGAATTTTCGTTGGCCGGACGTTGGGAAAAAGGGTCCCAAGATATCCATGCCCCACTGGGCAAATGGCCACGATGCTGTAAGCGGGTTCAGTTGGCTGGCGGGCCTCCTTTGGACACCCGAATACCTTTGACATGCATCACACTTCTGCACGAAGCCTGACGTGTCCTTTTGAATTATGGGCCAGTAATATCCTTGCTGGATAATTTTATAGGCCAGGGATCTTCCTCCAAGGTGGTCGCCGTAAATGCCTTCATGCACCTCCCTGAGCGCATAGTCTGCATCGGTCGGCCCCAAGCACTTCAACAATGGCTGTGAAAATGACCTCTTATGGAGGATTCCGTTGAGGATGATGTACTTAGAGGCTGTCGAGCGTATACACTTGGCTTCAACCAGGTCATCCGGAAGAGTGTCCTGAACCAGGAAGGTACGGATCAGGTCCATCCAAGATGCCTCCTACCCAACCTGATAGATATCGATCGGCTCTTCAGCAATGCTTGGATGTTGCAGATGTTTTACAAAGATCCGATCGGAGGTGCTGACCATAGCCATAGCCAACCACAACAGGACATCCGCTCGGGAGTTCTGCAGCCGAGGTATATGGAGAATCTCGAAAAACTTGAGCAGAGATGTAAAGCATCGTACCTTGTCCAAGTACTTGGCCAAGGTAGGATCCCTCGTTTCAAACTCATCCTTCACTTGATTGACTACCAACTGGGAGTCAGAGAAGGCCTGGATTCTACTGATGCCTAATTCACCAGCTATCCTCAACCCTGCAAGTAAAGCTTCATATTCCATCTGGTTGTTCGATACCTGAAATGCAAAGTGCAGGACATACTCCAAACATTGCCCGTCGGGGTTGGCTAAAATTAGGCCTGCCCCACATCCAGCGAGATTGGAAGCTTCGTCTACATGAAGAGTTCAGGTGGGTTCGATCTCTCCTGCTAGACCGGCCACAGGTACTTTGGCTATCGAAGAGGTGGCCTCTGGCCCCCATGTGCATTCTGTAATAAAATCAGTAATTACCTGGGCCTTCAAGGCCTATCGGGATTGAAAGGAGATGTCGAACTCGCCCAGCCTGACAGCCCACTTGGCGAGCCATCCGGAGGTGTCAAGACTTCGGAGGATTGCCTTGAGGGGCTGGTCAGTCAGCACAACGATCAGGTGCGCCTGGAAATAGGGCCGGAGGCACTTCGCTGCTATAACTAACGAGTAAACCAGTTTTTGGACTTTGGGGTACCTTGTCTCAGCAACGTGGAGGACTTTGCTGATATAATAGACAGGTTTCTACTGGCCGTCTTCCCCCACCCGCACAAGGATGGTTCTGACGGCTTCATTAAAGGCCGATAAGTATAGGTACAACACCTCCCCCTCCATTGGCTTGGCCAACAGCGGGGGGTTCTTCAAATAGTCCTTCAAGGCTTTGAAGGCCGACCGACACTCGTCGATCCACTAAAAATGGTCCGACTGGCGTAGAGTTCTGAAGAAGGGCAAGGACTTCTCAGCCGACCGGAGAGATGAAAGGCTGAGAGAGGCAATACGGCCCGTGAGCACTTGCACCTGCTTCTTACTGGTCGGATGTGCCATATCCATAATGGCCTTGATCTTCTCGGGATTGACCTTAATACCCCTTTGAGTGACCAGGAAGCCGAGAAATTTCCCGGAGGTCATCCTAAAGATGCACTTGGCGGGATTTAATTTCATCCGATGACGTCTCAGCGTGTCGAAGGATTCCTGCAAGTCCCTGATGTGGTCAGCCCGTCGGAGGCTCTTAACAATCATGTCGTCAACGTAAGCCTTCATATTCCTTTCGAGTTGCCCTTCAAAGACTCGGTTGATCAACCGTTGAAAAGTGGCACCCGCATTCTTCAGGCTGAAAGGCATCATCTTGTAACAATACAGTCCCTTATCTATGACAAAGGCCATTTTATCCTCGTCCTCGGGGTGCATCCTGATCTGGTTGTACCTAGAGAAGGTGTCCATGAAGCTTAAGAGCTGGTGGGTAGCCGTAGCATCCACCAGTTGGTCAATTTTTTGTAGGGAAAAGCTGTCCTTCGGACAAGCCTTGTTGAGGTCTGTGTAGTCTACGCAGATCCTCCACTTTCACTGGCCTTCTTCACCATAACGACATTGGCCACCCACTCCGAATAGTGGGACTCCCTAATGAAGCCGGTGTCGAGGAGTTTCTTCACTTCTTCTTCGACGGCTTTCTGCCTTTCGGTAGCAAAGCTTCTTTTCTTCTGTCGGACGGGTCTATACGTTGGATCCACCTTAAGTTGGTGAGTAATGACGTCCAACGGGATGCCTGGCATGTCTGAGGCTGACCAGGAAAAAATATCAGCGTTGCTTCTCAAAAACCCTACCAGCTCCTGTCGGGCTTCTTCACTTAGTGTACTCCCGATTTGAAGCACTTTAGTAGGGTCATCCTCTCTGAGTGGAACAAAATAATCTTTTCGATAAGCTGATCGCAATCATCAGTTTCATCCCTGGGATCTAGTTGCTCAAGTGTGGGGCACCTGTGAGGACCGGTTCTTTTGGGCTGGATTTGGGCTGAAGTCGGCGACCCTTGCCGACTTCAGTTCAAAATTCCTATGGTTCGGAAGATCGGATTTTCCGACGAGAAATCCGGACAAATCCGACGACGCCGCCGGAGGGGGGGCAGATAAGGTTCTTCCTCGGGTTTAAAGGGACTGGGGATTACCTCTGTCGATCCAGGAGTATCTTCCTGTGGTGGAGCGACGACGGTTCTTCGAGTGCCCCTGCCCTCGCCGGAACGCCCTTCGCCGGAGGTCGTGCGATCGGAGTCGCCCTCGCCGGTAAGTTCTCTCTCCCTGGTATGGACAGTGAGTGTTCGTGTGGCTCGACGGAGGGGGGAATCCGGTTGATTTTCCTCTCCGTTGAAGCCTTGGGTTGTGGCCGGCAGTGAGAAAGCCACCGCCGGACTCCTCCTCTCCGGCAACCGTCTTGGGCGGCCGATCGCGGGGATTGCCACCGTCCCTTCGCTTGCTTGGGGGGGGGGGGAGAGTGGAGGAGGGAGAGATGGATTTTGGTCGGCCAAGAGGTGCTGTTGCAGGCGACAGTCTCCGGCTCGGTGCTCGCCGGCTGTCGGTCGGACGGCCACCGTAGGGGTCGCCGGACTCTCTTCCTTCTCTGGCGAGATCTCCGCGATGGTCGGACGGGAGGATCACCTTCGATCCTCCCTGCTTCTTCCAAGGGTTGGGTAATGCCTGGCCGATGGGGCGGGGGGCTTGGTTTGATCAGGCTTGGCTGGGCCAAGCCTGTTATGGGCCGGGCTTAGCTGGGCCGGGCTTGGCTGGGCTAGGCCGGGCTGGGCTGGGCTGGGCCTCGTTGGGCCGGACTTGGTTGAGCCATGCCCTGTTGGGCTAGGCCTTTTATCTTGAATGGGCCAACCCAGTACCAGCAAGAAGGAAGGTATTGTTTGGGGTTGCCCAAGAATTTTATTTATTTTTTTTAAAATTAATGATATTAAATAATAAACAAAATAAATTGTGATGCAGGATCGTCATTCTTCTTGGGAAATCAGGATTAGTGCTGAGTTGGTGAAACAGTAAGTTATCACTCACCGATAAAATTTTGCCATGCACGTTGTGAACCCATTATTTGACATGTTATGAATTTTATTGTTATATTCATGCTACATACACATATCTTGATGCATTATGAAATTTAACCATAACTAAGATGTAACGAGTCATGGGGTGAGTTGGTTGTAATTACTCCCTAGTCCGACTATGATCACACGAGGATCTAGACTCCTTTTGGGCCTCCAGCGGGGCTATCACTGGCACATGACCGATGTGTGGTATGTGACACAGGAGTTGTTATTTTATTCTAGCACATGCTGGGAAGCATGTCCCTCGTGTGATACTCAGAGCTAGATTCCTTTTGGGCCTCCAGCGGGGCTATCGCTGGCACATGACCGATGTGCGGCATGTGACACAGGGTCTAGGCTCTTTTGGGGCGAGCCACGAGCCGATCGTGGCCATAGTATGAGGGACTAAGTGAGTGTGTACGGATGGCCATCCTAAAATTTGTATTCTGTCAGAAAAATAAATAAAAAGGTTAATATAGGAAATGGCGTCATATATGCTTAAATCCTAAAATTTGTATTCTGTTGCTTATATATTTTGGTTGCTCCTATGTATGGAATTACTCTAGATTCATGGTAAAATATATATTTGTGACATGTGATGTCTTACTGAGTTTAAGGGAAACTCATTCTTTTTCCTTGCATTTTTTTCAGAATCAGAGGAACATATGGGCCAGGGATTCAATCAGTGAGGCATAGGATCTAGTGGACACTATCATCAATATTTTTTTTTTGTTTATTTATTTCATGAAATTAGATCATGATAAATGTATGACGGTTGGTTTTATGACAATTGAATCTACTTGTCTACTTTTGCTTTATTAATATAATGCCTGGTACTCATTTTTTTTTTGTAAGAAATGGTTGGTACAGGCCTGGTATGTTCTTGGGAAATATTGAATTCCAGAACATATGGCCGTCTGTTGCACTTCTGGCCCTGGTCTTGGGTTTGGGGCACGACAGATTTAGTGGTATCAGAGCCAGGCTTGTCTCATAAACTAAAATGTTTTAGATAGTGAGAGCGGGGTAGAGATAATTAGGGCAAGTTTAAATTAATAAAGTACAAGTAAGGTCATATTATTTAACTAACTAACATTTATGCTATAGGTTTAATGGCTCGGACCCGATCCATGAGGACATCGAATCAAAATGATCATGCGTCTCGAGCTCATGATACTTCGCAGGCAGCGGGTCCATCACGGGCGGCGGCGCTTACATGACTCGTAGCCTATCACCTGATCAGGGCGAGAGTCGAGCAGTTAGTCCTCCTCCTCTGCAGCATGACATGAGGATAGCCAATTCTGATGGTCAGGTGGTAGGTCTTATCCAGGCTCTAACTGGACTTGTGCAAGAATTGAGGCAGCAGGGGAATAGGGGTGGTCAGTCATCTAAAATGGATCGGGGGATCACTGAATTTAAGAAGTTGGCGCCTCCTACATTTGAGGGTTCTATTGAACCAACTGAATCCTTGAAGTGGCTGAAAGAAATGGAGAAGGTCTTTGTCAGCATGGACTGCACGGATCGTGAAAAGTTTGCTTTGCAGCTTATCAACTGCAAGGCGAAGCTTCGGAATGGTGGGATGCTGTCAGAAGACAATATGGCAATGAAGAGCCGATAACTTGGAATATTTTTCGCCAAGAGTTTCTGGATATGTATTTTCCTGAAAGTCTCAGATTTGAGAAGGAAGTGAATTTACCAGATTAATACAAGGAGGCTTGACCGTGACACAATATGAAGCCAAGTTTATTGAACTGTCCCGCTTTGCTCCGGAGTTGGTGGCCACGGACTATATCAAGGCACGGAGATTTGAGAAAGGACTTAAACCCAGGATTCGTGCTGGAGTAAGACCCATGCAGCTGGCCTCATACCGGGACGTCGTTAGTAAAGCAAAAATTGTAGAGCAAGAGGTTGATAATATGCAACAGGAGAGGGAACGGCAGCTGAGGAAGAGATCCAGACCTGATGGGCAGCGAGGGAACCAACACTCTGGCAAACAACCTAGACAGAGGGGAAATCAAAGGCAAGATCTAGGCTCTCAGCAGGGTAATGGTCCTCGTTGCAGGAGATGTCAAGGTTTTCATCTAGAGCAGGATTGTCATTGGTTTTCTGGGGCTTGTTTTAATTGTGGTCAGCAGGGCCACAAAGCTATGAATTGCCCACGTTCTCAGAATCCTGGAAATCAGTATACTTTCAGAATGCACCACGATCGCCAGCACCTCCTCCATCAAATGTACCAGCTTTTATCCAAGGACAACCTATAGCTTATGGATCTGGTGAGCGCTAGAAGTAGAAGACCCAGGCTCGTGTGTATGCTCTAACTCAGCAAGATGCTCAGGCATCGAATGCTGTGGTGACAGGTAATTTCGCAAGTTTTTTTTTTTATTGATTTAATTGAGTGCAAATAATTATAAGTAAGAATTATCTGGTAGGTACCATCAAAGTAGTCTCTTCATATGCCCGTGTTTTATTTGATTCCGGAGCAACACACTCTTTTATCTCAACCGGATTTGCTAAGAAGGCTGGTATGGAACCAGTACCTCTAAATTTCGAGATCGGAGTATCCATTCCAAATGGGGGCATTATCATGGTCAACATGATTTGTCCATCCTGTACTCTAAGCATTGGAAACCATGAATTTTCATCCGATCTAATGGTATTGGAAATGGAAGAGTTTGATATTATTTTGGGAATGGATTGGCTAGCTTCTTATCATGCCATAGTAGATTGTTTCGGGAAGAGAGTAGTTTTCTACCCTCCAGGTCAGGAACCTTTTGGTTTCTTTGGCGGAGAAGGGAAGACCCCTACGAGAATGATTACAGCTATGCAAGCTAATCGGATGCTGAGGCAAGGTTGTGCAGGATATTTGGCCAATGTTATGGATCTCCAGCGAGAAGGAGAAGGGTTGGAAATATTCCTATTGTGAAAGAATTTCCGGATGTATTTCCAGATGAATTGCCGGGATTACCTCCTGACAGAGAGATGGAATTTTCTATTGATCTCTTACCTAATGCAGAACCTGTGTCTAAAGCTCCCTATAGAATGGCACCAGCTGAATTGAAAGAACTCAAGGAACAACTCCAGGATCTGCTCGATAAGGGATTCATCAGGCCGAGTGTTTCACCATGGGGTGCTCCGGTACTGTTTGTCAGGAAGAAGGATGGGAGTCTGAGGTTGTGTATTGATTATCGAGAATTGAACAAGTTGACAATTCAAAATAAGTATCCCCTTCCCAGAATTGATGATCTTTTTGACTAGTTGCAAGGCGCTCAGGTGTTCTCAAAAATCGACTTGCAGTCCGGATACTATCAGTTGAAAATTAAGAATGAAGACATATCCAAAACAGCCTTTCGAACTAGATATGGGCATTATGAATTTCTGGTGATGCCTTTCGGACTGATGAATGCTCCGGCAGCTTTCATGGACATGATGAACAGGATATTCAAATCATATTTGGATCAGTGTGTAGTAGTTTTTATTGATGACATTCTAGTTTATTCCAAGAATCCGGAGGAGCATGAAAAATATTTAAGGAAGATCTTACAAATACTAAGGGAGCAGAGATTGTATGCAAAGCTGAAAAAATGTCAATTCTGGCTTGATAATATTTCTTTTCTTGGCCACACAGTCTCTAAGGAAGGGATATCTGTTGATCCAGCAAAGATTGAAGCAATTGTTGAATGGAATAGACCAACTAATGTGACAGAAGTCCGTAGTTTTCTGGGTCTAGCTGGTTATTACCGAAGGTTTGTGGAGGGATTTTCCCGTATAGCCTTGCCACTGACCCAGCTAACCCATAAAGGGACTAAATTTGTTTGGTCTGATGATTGTGAAAAAAGCTTCCAAGAGTTAAAGAAGCGCTTGGTATCAGCTCCTATTCTTACCTTACCAACTGGAAGTGAGGGTTTTTCTATTTACAGTGATGCCTCCAGAAAAGGGTTAGGATGTGTTCTTATGCAAAGGGAGAAGGTGGTGGCCTACGCATCTAGGCAGCTTAAAACACATGAATTAAACTACCCTACTCATGATTTGGAGCTAGCTGCTGTAGTCTTTGCCCTGAAAATTTGGAGACATTACTTGTATGGTGTATCTTGTGAGATTTTTACTGATCATAAAAGTCTTAAGTATTTATTTACTCAGAAAGAGTTAAACTTGAGGCAAAGGAGATGGTTGGAGCTGATCAAAGACTATGATTTGAAAATAAGTTATCATCCGGGAAAAGCAAATGTAGTGGCTGATGCGTTGAGCAGAAAGGCCGGAGGTAGCTTGGCAACCTTAATCACTTCTCAAGGAGAAATTCTTCATGATCTTGGAAAGCTGAGTTTGGAGATCCAGATGCATAACTCTACATTCTCACTTGCTACTCTTAAGATACAATCTACCCTAATCGATAGAATTAAGGCATCACAGATGAGTGATTCAGAATTTCAAAAGATTAGAGAGAAAATACAATCTAGGATAATCTCAGAATTCTGAATTCATGAGGATGGATCCTTAAGATTTGGAAATAGGTTGTGTGTTCCAGGGGATGCAAGTCTAAAGAATGAAATCTTGGTCGTTGCCCACAATGCTATTTACACTATTCACCCTGGAAGCACAAAAATGTATAGAGATCTTAAGGAGAACTTCTGGTGGAAAGGTATGAAAAGGGAAATAGCCATGTTTGTGGCTCAATGCTTAACTTGTCAGCAAATAAAGGCTGAGCATCAGAGACCAGCAGGACCTCTACAACCCCTAGCTATCCCTGTATGGAAATGGGAGAATGTCACAATGGACTTTGTTTCAGGATTGCCAAGGACTCTCAGAGGATTTGATGCTATTTGGGTTGTTGTAGATCGATTGACAAAGTCAGCTCATTTTCTACCTATCAAGGTCAATTTCTCCATGGAAAGGCTAGCAAAATTATATATCGATGAGATTGTTAGATTGCATGGTATTCCTGTATCAATTGTATCTGATAGGGACACTAGATTTGTTTCTCAATTTTGGAGGAGTTTGCATCAAGCTATAAAACCAAGCTGGAGTTTAGTACAGCCTTTCATCCTCAAACAGATGGGCAGTCAGAGAGGATGATTCAGACATTAGAAGATATGTTGAGAGCATGTGTTCTTGATTTAAAAGGGTCTTGGGATGATCATCTGTCACTGATAGAATTTGCATATAACAACAGTTATCAAGCAACCATTAAGATGGCACCTTTTGAAGCTCTCTATGGGAGGAGATGTAGGACCCCGGTATGTTGGGATGATGTTGGCGAGAGGAAACTTTTGGGACCAGATATTGTGCTACAAACCACAGATAAAATCCAACTTATTAGGAAGTGACTGTTTACGCTCAGAGTCGACAAAAGAGTTATGCAGATAATCGGAGAAGAGAACTAAAATTTATGGTGGGGGACCATGTGTTATTAAAGTGTCCCCTACTAAAGGAGTTATGAGATTTGGGGTGCGAGGGAAGCTAAGCCCTCGGTATGTGGGTCCTTTTGAAATCTTGGAGAAAATTGGAGCTATGGCTTATCGGCTTGCTTTACCACCATCTCTTGCTGGTGTACATAATGTTTTTCATGTTTCTATGCTGAGGAAGTATGTACCTGATCCAAATCATGTAATTGAATTGGGATCACTTCAATTCAAGGAAATTTGTCTTATGAGGAACATCCAGTGAAGGTGGTGGATAGAAAGGAACAAGTCTTGAGGCGACGCGTCATTCCTTATGTTAAAGTCCAGTGGAGTAATCATTCAGAACGAGAAGCCACTTGGGAGTTAGAAGAAATCATGAAAGTTAAATATCCTCAACTTTTCCAGAAACCAGGTATGTAAATTTTGAGGGCGAAATTTTTTTTTAGATGGGGAGAATGTGAGGACCGATTCTTTTGGCTGGATTTGGGCTGAAGTCGGCGGCCCTTGCCGACTTCAGTTCAAAATTCCTATGGTTCGGAAGATCGGATTTTCCGGCGAGAAATCCGGACAAATTCGACGACGCCGCCGGAGGGGGGGAGATAAGGTTTCTTCCTCGGGTTTAAAGGGACTGGGGATTACCTCTGTCGATCCAGGAGTATCTTCCTGTGGTGGAGCGACGACAGTTCTTCGAGTGCCCCTGCCCTCGCCGGAACGCCCTTCGCCGGAGGTCGTGCGATCGGAGTCGCCCTCGCTGGTAAGTTCTCTCTCCCTGGTATGGACAGTGAGTGTTCGTGCGGCTCGACGGAGGGGAATCCGGTTGATTTTCCTCTCCGTTGAAGCCTTGGGTTGTGGCCGGCAGTGAGAAAGCCACCGCCGGACTCCTCCTCTCCGGCAACCGTCTTGGGCGGCCGATCGCGGGGATTGCCGCCATCCCTTCACTTGCTTGGGGGGGGGAAGAGTGGAGGAGGGAGAGATGGATTTTGGTCGGCCAGAGGTGCTGTTGCAGGCGACAGTCTCCGGCTCGGTGCTCGCCGGCTGTCGGTCGGACGGCCACCGTAGGGTCGCCGGACTCTCTTCCTTCTCCGACGAGATCTCCGTGATGGTCGGACGGGAGGATCGCCGTCGATCCTCCCTGCTTCTTCCAAGGGTTGGGTAATGCTTGGCCGATGGGGTGGGGGCTCGGTTTGATCAGGCTTGGCTGGGCCAAGCTTGTTATGGGCCGGGCTTAGCTGGGCCGGTCGGGCTGGGCCGGGCTTGGCTGGGCCGGGCCGGGCTGGGCTTGGCTGGGCTGGGCCTCGTTGGGCCGGACTTGGTTGAGCCATGCCCTGTTGGGCTAGGCCTTTTATCTTGAATGTGCCAACCCAGTACCAGCAAGAAGGAAGGTATTGTTTGGGGTTGCCCCAAGGGATTTATTTTATTTTTTTAAAATTAATGATATTAAATAATAAACAAAATAAATTGTGATGCAGGATCGTCATTCTCCTTGGGAAATCAGGATTAGTGCTGAGTTGGTGAAACAGTAAGTTATACTCACCGATAAAATTTTGCCATGCACGTTGTGAACCCATTATTTAACATGTTATGAATTTTATTGTTATATTCATGCTACATACACATATCTTGATGCATTATGAAATTTAACCATAAACTAAGATGTAACGAGTCATGGGGTGAGTTGGTTGTAATTACTCCCTAGTCCGACTATGATCACACGAGGATCTAGACTCCTTTTGGGCCTCCAGCGGGGCTATCGCTGGCACATGACCGATGTGCGGTATGTGACACAGGAGTTATTATTTTATTCTAGCACATGCTGGGAAGCATGTCCCTCGTGTGATACTCAGAGCTAGATTCCTTTTGGGCCTCCAGCGGGGCTATCGCTGGCACATGACCGATGTGCGGCATGTGACACAGGGTCTAGGCTCTTTTGGGGCGAGCCACGGGCCGATCGTGGCCATAGTATGAGGGACTAAGTGAGTGTGTACGGATGGCCATCCTAAAAATTTGTATTCTGTCAGAAAAATAAATAAAAAGGTTAATAATAGGAAATGGCTTATATATTTTGGTTGCTCCTATGTATGGAATTACTCTAGATTCATGATAAAATATATATTTGTGACATGTGATGACTTACTGAGTTTAAGGGAAACTCATTCTTTTCCCTTGCATTTTTTTTCAGGATCAGAGGAACATATGGGCCAGAGATTCAATCAGTGAGGCATAGGATCTAGTGGACACTATCATCATATTTTTTTTTTGTTTATTTATTTCATGAAATTAGATCATGATAAATGTATGACGGTTGGTTTTATGACAATTGAATCTACTTGTCTACTTTTTCTTTATTAATATAATGCCTGGTACTCATTTTTTTTTTTTGTAAGAAATGGTTGGTACAGGCCTGGTATGTTCTTGGGAAATATTGAATTCCCAGAACATATGGCTGTCTGTTGCACTTCTGGCCCTGGTCTTGGGTTTGGGGCGCGACAGCACCCGTCCAACTGCCTATCATGTATGGCCAGACATTGTCTGGCCATCCTACAGTCTCCCCTCAGTTCCCCGACCCCATTATGAGTCGGGAACTTTGTTAGCAAATGATAAGTGGATACGATGGCATGGAACCTATTAAGAGCCGGTTGGCCTAGGATGGCATTGTACACCGAGGTCATACGGACGACTACAAAATTGATGGGAAAAGTCCGTTATCAAGGCTACATCCTAAGGGTTATGGGTAAGGTAATTTCTCCTTCTACTCCGACGGAGTTTCTCTCAAAGCCAGTGAGTGGCATCAGGGATTCCTGCAGCCTCGACCTAGACAAGTTCATTTGAACAAAGGCATCGTACAGCAAAACTTCTGCATAGCTTCCATTGTCAATAAGGACACGTTTTACATCATAATTGGCAATGATTGCCGACACAACGACAGGGTCGTCTCCTGGGAGATGGGGTTCCAAAAGGTCTTCATCAGAAAAACTAATCATATCGGAGCCCTTGGGCCTCTTTACGATGTCCTGGCACCCTTCACTCCCCCAGTCGGACCGCTGATGCAACATGCCAATGCCTTCGCTCGTCGGACGTTGATTGGGGAGTTTAGCTTCTTTGGGAGGGTCTCTGACAGTTGAGGCTTCAGCCTGATCCCGGCGGGGACGGACGTACTTGCTCAGAACCCTCTCTTAATAAGGTCTTCGATAACATCCTTCAGTTAGAGGCACTCATCGATGTCGTGTCCATGATCCTTATGGAACCAGCAGTACTTATTCTTGTTTCTGGCGGCAAGAGGGCCCCTCATCGGTCGAGGCCTTTGGAAGTAAGCCTCATTCTCAATCTCCATGAGAATTTTCTCCCTCGGAAGGGAGAGGGGTGCATAAGTCTCAAACATTTTGAAGAAGTCCCTCGGGCTTCGGGTTTCGGTGCCGAGTGGGTTGGCTGTTGTCGCCAGGAGGTCGGATTGCAGGGGTTTTGTCGCTCCACTTCTTGGTGGCTAATTTCCCCTCCGCTTGGCAGCGGCTCGCAGACTGCTCCTCTACCAGGGCATACTTGTGGGCCCTGGTCAGCAGCTCGGTGTAGTCCTTTGGGAACTTCTTGTCCAGGGAGAATGTAAGCCTGGACGACCGGAGCCCTCTCTTGAAGTCTGACATTGCTACCGTCTCGTTCAAGTCTTGGACTTCCATGGCCGTTGAGTTGAAATGAGCCATGTAATCCCGAAGGGTCTCCCCCTCCTTTTGGAGTATGAGGAAGAGGCAATCGGTGTTCTTCAGGGCCTGACTGCATGTCTTGAAATGCGAAAGAAAAAGAGTCTCAAGTTGAGAAAAAGATTGGATCGTACCTGGTCGGATGGTCACAAACCACATTCGGGTGGCCTTCTTCAGAGTGGCTAAGAAGGCGATACAATGAAGGGCGTCGGAGGCATCCTGTACCATCATGTGGGCTTTGTAAGTGCCTAAATGATCCAGTGGGTCGGTGGTACCATCATAGGGGTCCACCTGAAAAATTTTGAAGTGTTGGGGGATAGGATCCCCCAAGATCTTAGCAAAAAAAGATGGGCAGGTGTCGTACGCCTGCCCCCCTTCAGCCTTCTGGCACTCGATAATCTCTGCCATGCGCTCTTCCATGCGCATGATCTTACTGCCATAGTCATGTGAATCTTCAGCGGGACGCCGACCACCGAGGGGAGCGAAGTCAGCGAAAGATGGGGAAGCCGACTTCGCCCTCTTCCCGCTAGAATGAGCCCCCAAAGACCTTCGGGGCTCCGGAGCAGCGTGGGAAAGAGGTGGTGGATCCTCCGGCTGCTGGCTCTCCCCGACAGCCGGTTGGTGGTTGATGCAGGATGCCACGGGTGGCTGCCGACGGTCGTCAGCCACTTCCTGGAAATGCTGGACCGCTGAGCTAAGCATCTCGATGCGGTTTACTAGCATCTGGAACTGCTGTAGCCCTAGAGTGATGGTGGGCTCGGCGGCGGCGGCCGTGGCGTCCTCCCTGCGAGGTGCTTCAAGCCTATGGGGAGAATGCCTCCCTTTGGCGGAGACACTTCGTGTTCTTCCCCTCACCATTGGTATCTTTCTTTAGTCAATCTCTCCTTTTAGAGTAGAGAGCGAAACAGAGGTTCAGCCGCCCTTCCTCTAGCGCCAATCTGTTGCTGCGCTTCCACCTGGACTGGGCTCGGCTCGCTGCGCTAGAGAGCTCCTCCACCGATCAACCTGCACAAAGTCCTTTAGGTGCCAGAGGTGCTCCGGCGGGGGACACTCCAATGCTTAAGTTAGCGGGGGATTTGGAGCAACAGAGTGGAGAGAAGAAGAGAAGAGTGTAGCATGGAGAGGAAAAAATGTCTTACCCCAGTGGAGGTCCCCTGGATACCTTTTATGGGCATGGGATACTGCCAAAATTTGTTAGAGGGCAGAAATAAAGTCCCTGATTTGCCTCTGGGAGGATCAGAGTGATGGCCAGGTGGCATAAAGTCGTGGCCACGTCGTGGAGTTCGTTGCAACAAAATTCTGGCACCAGTTGGAGGGAGTCTTCCAGAACCTCCGAGCGGTTCCCCGGATGGGGATAAGTCCGTCGAGCTAAGCAGGAGTGGATCAGTCGGTCTCCAGGTTGGTCGGCCTTCAGTAGGTCGACCTCCAGACCAATCAGCCCTGCAGTCAGTCGGCTCGTTGGACCTCCAGTAGGAAGCAGTCAGGACCTCCTCGAGAGCCGATCAGTAGGAGCTTCAACCCATATCAACCGGCTGAATGCCTTGTCCGACCCATCCCGGCCGGCCGAATGGGTATAACACCTATATTTTATGATCAAATAAGAGTCAGGTGGTCCACTCTAACCTCTCTATGCATGAGAGGGCAAAACTATAAAGGACTGTCCATATGCTGTCAACATGTCAAAATTCCTAGGTCTGAGTATGGTTTGGGCGAAGACTATCTGTACAGATCTGGGCTTGACTTATACCAAAGAAAAAGTAATATGTGTGTTGGTAGTGTAAAGGTTGACCTCATACTAAAATGGTTGGTTTTAACCTTCCAAAAATACCAAAACAAGACTAAATAAAAATCTGAGATGATGCTATATTCAGAGTTCTTTTGGAGAATGATAGTGACCCGAAGATGAATATCAAAACTTATATTAACTATGTCCCTAATAGGAAGTGCTATGGGGTACTTTAGATGTCTCGGATAGATCTTCAAAATGTGGCCTCATGGACGAATGCTTAAACTACTAACCCATCCACCGATCTATCTATATACTAGAGCTTGATCTATCTGTAGACTAAAGCTTATCTTTCAGGTATCTTCACAGTTAATAGCTAGATACTGTGGTCCTGTTTGCCTACTCACCCGTCGATCCATCAATGGCATCGAGCCATAAATCAAGACATGCAATATTTGGCAATTATCAAGCATGGTCCTTTAACACGGCTCTTCTCACATGGCCCACCTTTCAGATTTTAGATAGCCAATCACCTAGATCGCATTAACAGCTGCCCCATGCCGATGACATCGCCAGTAATAGCAACCTCCATGATCCGCGGGAGCGAATCAAGGCTATAATACTGCAATGGCATGATCATGGCCTGATACTTAGTTATCCATTTTCTCAGCCCTCATCTATAAATAACCAAGGCCTCAAGGATCTTTAGTAAGCAACTCTTTTTTATGCTCATTGCTTTCCTACTATTCTAGATATCTAACTAAGTGTTGGAGGGTCCTTACTGAAACCAACTCCGGTTGGAAACTTTGTTTTACAGGTCATTCCAGTGATGACTCCTGTCGGTCAGTGCCTTTTCCAATCTCAAGTAGGAATCTGTAGTAGCAGATTGGTATTAGAGGAAAGGGCCTAGGCCTGCTTTTAAGAAGAAAAGTGAGCAAAGACATCCATGATGCTATCCAAGAACATGACATCAAAGAAAACTAGAGCCTGCTCAGGCAATAGGGCTCCTACACCAACATCTCCATTGATGCAGCAGGCCCCACCTGCCATGGGGGTTGCCCCAATCCAGTTTAATGATTTGGTCTAGCAAGTCCATACTTTAATAATAGCAGTCCTAGGAATGCAGTATAATAGTATTGCCCATCAGGAGGTGCAATTTGCTCCTCCTCCCCCATAGCATCAACCTTCTATTGCAGCATAGCAACCTAGCCACCTCCAATGGCATCCCATCCTTCACCATCAAAACTAGAGTCGGAGAGGTGGACAAGGCAAAGTCGGCCCTGAAGTCTAGTCCAAGAGTGGAGACGACCTCACCCACTCCTCATTTAAAAAGAGACTCCACTCCTAGGAGGTCTCCACCACAATATTTGGCAATCTACAATGCTAGAGACACCAACGTGGAGTGGTATCTCCAAAAGATGAATCAATAGATCGAGGTACTATAGAACCAAGCTTCGACCTGCAATAAAGGGCTTGGCCTCAACATCAGCCTGCCCTTCACCACTAGAATAATGCAGGAGGTTACGTCTACAAACTTCATGTCCCCATCTGGAAACTTATGATGGGTCGGGCCGAGAGACCCATTATATCATATTGAGAGTTTCTAGACTTTCATGCTGCTCTACCAGGCTTCTGGCATAGTCCTTTGCTAAGTCTTCCCTCAACTCTTAGGTTGCATTTGGTAGAAGTCAATCCATCTAGATTACTAGTAATTTAATCAGGCCTACCATATTACTCATTTGGTATAATTTCTAGATGGCAATCTATCCTGTTTGATAATCTAAATTGCCTCGCAAGAGGTAATTTTGCAATCTGGATTACCTCTAGAAGAGATGGTAATCTAGATTACCACTTTGCAGGTAATCTAAATTACCCTCCCCTTCTCCCTTCCTCTTCCCTTCCATATAATATACTATAATATATTAATAATTTATAATAATATAATATATATTATTTAATATATATATAATAAATATTTATTATGTATTATTATATTATATTAATATATTATATGTTATAATATAAAATAAAAAAATAAATATAATATATAATTTTATAATATAATATTATATAATATCATAATGTTCATATAATAATATTATTATATATTTTTAAATTTAATTTATTTAATCTATTATATTAAATAATATTTAATATATTTAATTTTATATTAATATAATATAATATAATATAATATTTTATTTAATATTTTATTATAAAATTATATTTATATATTTTAATAAATGGATAAAATATAGATTTGATTTTAAAATATTTTAGAAATTTGATTTTATGTTATGCAACATTATTTGCATATACCAAACATAATAATCCATATTACCTACAAACAATATTATTAGCAATCCATGTTACCCTTCAAAATTGTCTTGCTAATGCACCAAACACAACCTTAGAGGGATGGTGAGGTATTGGTATTCTAGCTTGAAGCCTAGCTCCATTGATTCCTTTAAGGAGCTAAGCCAATTGTTCGCCTCCCACTTCTCTAGTAGTTAATAATGTCATTGAGGGTTAGACTATCTGATAGAATCAGGCAAAGGGAAGGGGAGTCTCTCTACACGTACCTCAGCCGCTTCAACGTTCCACTTTAGAGGTGTGTAATCTAGATTAGTCCATAGCCATGACAGTCTTAAAGAGTAGACTACAAAACAACACCTTCCTCTTCTCCTCGGACAAAACTTACTCGAAGAGCTTTGCTAAGATGCTAACAAGGGTAGAGAAGTATGCCAATGCTAAAGAGGCATATGATGCCCATCATATTCCCATTGAGGTTAAGACAAACTAGAAGCCAGAGAGCTCGAGGCAAGTCCCTACTAAGCAGGGATATCGAAGAAACCAATAGATATCCCATAGTCCACCTCATCACCGATCCAGGACTTCGCCAAGGAATCAGTGAAATCGATCTCCTCCTAGGAGATGCAACTTCTCACCTCCGACACGTTACATCAACTACATGCCTCTGAATGCACCTTGGAGGCATATATTGATGGAAGTTAGGGATTGGCTACTGCTGGCAAGGAGGCTTCGTGCTCGGCCTAATCATCACAATCTAGACAAGTATTGCTTTTACCACCATGACCATGGACACAACATGGAGGAGCACATATAGTTGCAAGATGAGACCGAGTACTTCATCTAGAAAAAAAGGCCCTATTAGTTCCTCCGAAGGAGGGCACCCTCATGACGATCACCATTGATGCCTTAACGGTTACTACCACTGCCACCACAACAACTGTGCTAGACTCCAAAACAACCCCCTAGCAAGAGAACAAGAAAAGAGACCACCAACTCTAGATGTGAATATGATAATCAGACGCATGGTGCATGAGGCCTAGCAAGAACCAGTAGAGCCTTTCAAAGCTATAAGAAGGTGGAAGACCAAAGAAATCATCACCTTCTTCGAGAAAGATGTGGCCGATATCCAGTTCCCACACATACGGTGGTTGTAACTCTAAATATTGATAACCATAATGTATACTATGTCTTGGTTGATAGTGGAAGTATGGCTGATACTTTATACTTTTCAACCTTTTCTTGTATAAAACTCTCTATGGACCACTTGGATAGGTATGGATCTCTCATACAAGGCTTTCTAGTGACCTGATGCCTCGAGAAGGGGTAATTACTTTACCTGTTAAGGCTAGTACCTACCCTCAATGGTTTATTGTTTAGATGAACTTCCTGGTGGTCAAACTCCTCGCACTTTACAATGCAATCCTTGGGTGATAGGGATTATGTTCCCTTGATGCAATTGTTTCTATCAAGTACTTAATGGTGAAGTTCTTGACTAGCCATGGAATCGCGTAAATCAAAGGAAATCAGGCTATCGCATGGCAATTCTACAATGCTAGGCTCCAAGCTAGAGCCCAATCCGACCCTTTTCCTATGGGGATGGATACCAGAGATGATCTATTCGAAGAGCATGGCGAGCCATTGGGTGATCTACTAGAGATCCCCCTCTCAAAATGAGACCCTAGTTGGATGGTCCAAATCGACTTGGACCAGGACAAGGTAACAAATGAAAGACTGACTGCTTTCTTGTAGGAGAAGGCCGATGTATTCACTTGGTCTATTACCGACATGCCCAAGAAAATTCTGAAGATAATGATATAAGGACTGAACATCGACCTGACCTATCGACCGGTAAAGTAGAGGAAGTAAAGCTTCATCCTGGATTGATGGAAGGCCATCAATGAGGAGGCTGACAAACTAGTCAAAGCTGGGTTCATCAAGGAGGTGATGTACCCTGGCTAGCTAGAGATTGTCATGCTCATGAAGAAAGCAAATGGAAAGTGATGAATGTATATAGATTTCATTGATTTAAATAAAGTCTGCCCAAGAGATAGTTATCTGCTTCCTTGGATTGACTAGCGATCAATGTGACTTTCGATCATGAGCTTCTCACCTTAATAAATGCTTTCTCCGGTTATAATCAAATATAAATAGTACCTAAAGATAAGGAGAAGACCATCTTTATCACTGATCGTGGTCTCTACTGTTATAAGGTCATGCCCTTCAGGCTCAAAAATGCAAGTGTAACCTATCAGTACCTGGTAAATAAGATTTTTAAGGATCAAATTAGCCAGAATATGGAGATCTACGTAGATGACATATTGGTCAGGAGCCAGTCCACTCAAGACCATATTGCTAACCTCTAGGAGACCTTCAACATGTTGAGTTGGTACAAAATGAAGCTGAACCCAATGAAATGTGTGTTCGGAATAGCATCTAATAAGTTTTTGGGCTTCACGGTATCGCACTAAGGCATCAAGCCTATTACTAGAAAATATACTTGGACCAGGGATATGGGGCCCGACCAGCAAATATGATCCATTGGCCTAGCTGCGTAGCATAACTGACCTAGGATATGAAGCCCAAGAGTTGGTTAGTCAAGCTGAATGACCATGGCATACAACATCTGACCATTCATCGATTGACGAAGGCAATGCTGATAAGGTAGGCTCGTTATGCATCTACCGACCATTAATCAGATTGAGCTCCCATGCAAAGGCAATGCTCCAATACCCTCAGGCAATTTTGGTATCAATACATCGACCATTTATTGAATAAGGACCCTAATCATAGAAAGTCATCGACTATAAGCAGGATAATACTACTGGCATTTGGTCAGCCTCATCCTTCAACTGACTCCTCATCAAAAAGGACAAAGACCCTCAATGGATCGGTTAAGCATCGGGCCTCTGAGCAACCCTATGTAGATAAGGCTCAGTCATATGCCCACTGCAAGCTTAGTGATAAGTCTATTAATTATCCCAATTTAATCATTAAAATAAAGATTAATTATTTAATATTTATTAATAATTGATACTTTTTATCAATGTTTTATAGAAAAGAAGTTCATAGATTAAAATAGCTTGATTTTTGAAGTCCAACGATGCAAATGGCACTCAAATTGAAGTTCAAATGAGCCCATAATCATAATTTAAATTTTATTTAAAAAATTGCATGAATATTAAAGTAGCCGGTCCACCATGGACTGGCTACTTGGTCCATAAAATGCCGATCGGTCTACATCTACCATTAATTGTGGTCCATAGCTAGGCTTTGTGAACCATAGGTGAATTCAACGCCCTACCGGCTAAGAGGATGGCCACTGACCTTCTCACGGCTTTCGGCAACCATCCCATGGCTTCCAGTGACTAACTTGTAGACTCCGATGACCACCCCTCACCTCCAAAGCTCCTAGCCACCATCTTCATTGTGTATGCTTCCCCTTTTGACCACCAGCCACTTCCCCATGATCAAAGAGCTCGTCGAGAACCCCTCGTCACCGGAGAAGCCACCATCCACCATCTTCCATGCCCCGGTCATGGCCCCTGTCATGATTGTTTCATGGTTCTCCTGTTGCTCGACCATCATTGCCTTCAAACAACCATCGTCGACTATCCACCGCCTAAGCTATGCCAACACCATCGAGAGCCCACATCACCAGCCGCTACCTTCTTCCCTCGGTCGCATCGCCTGATGCCATTACAAGGGCCACTTTCTTCACTATCATGAACCACTATCACCGCCCACTGCTGAGCACCACTGCAATTCAGCGATCTCGCCACCACCAAGGAGTGGGAGAAGAGCAGTGGAGTCCAATTGGGAGGAGGATCGAGGATTCGAGAATCCAGTTCGAACTCTGTGTGCTTGAGAAGGAAACAAGCATCGATTAACCCATCCAATTACACATCGGATGGCTAAGGATTTCCTACACGATATCTGGCCAATCTTGAACCCGATTGACTCTAAATTTGATCGGAAGAAAGTCATAGATGAGCTCTATTTAAAGGACCCCTGGGCTAAGAAGAAATCATCTTGAAGAGAGAGTACGGTTCAGGGTAGAGGCTTCATTTTGGATTGCAGGTTGGCCTCTAAGAGTGAGATTTCTTAGAGGAGAGTTTTGCCCCTACACCATCTTCAAGCCTATTCTATTTCTAAGATCAAGACCCAAAGAGAAAAAAAAAGCGGAATCCTAGTTCACTGCACGGAGTATGACGGAAGAAGGGGATGTGACATCAACGAACTTCTCGACGAGACTGCGCCAATCGATTTCAGATACTTTGTTACTGCTTTTATAGTTTATTTAATTATTTTTTTCTTGTAATTGAATTCTTCTTTTAATTAGTGCAATATTAATTTTTATGTACTCTAAATTCTTGTTATTTATTTTTATTGCAAGTAGATGCTAAGATCTAATTAGCAGATCAAATGTATCCAAGTTTTATTTTTTTTATGCTTTTAATTTTTATTTTTCCGACTTTAAATTAGTTTTTTATCTTATAAAAATCAAAGATTTCAAGCTATCCTAAGCACTGCCTTCTCAATGAATTCAACTCAACTTGCTACTATCTACTTATTTTTAATTTATTAGAAGTCGATTAATTAAACTAATAGCTATAGTGTTTTCATGACAATATCGTGATCCTATCAAGTTTTTGGTGCTGTTGTCGAAGAAGGCATGAACGGTAACATTTTTGATCTTTTTAATTTCATGTAAATTCAATTTACTAATTTTTTTTGTTATTTTCTGTAGATCAAAAAAAATAAAAAAGAAAAAAAGAGAAGAAAAGTTTTACAATTTTGGTGAGATCAATCTTAATCGTAAATTAATTTCATTTTTTTAGTTACTTCTAATTAGTTTCTGCCTTTTCATATTAATCAAAAAAAATCTTTTTTTTATTTCCTTTGATCAGTCTTCTTTTTTTTTGAAATCTACCTAATATTTTAGATTTGTTTCCTTTTTTTACTACTATGCTCCTTTTCAAATTAACATAAAAATAAAAAAAAAATTCCTTTTTAGTTTTTTCTTTTTAATTAGTTTTTTTCTTTTCAAACTAACTAAAATTTTTTTTCTTCATTTTTAAAAAAAATTACTTAATTTTTAATTAACTGTCCTAAATATTGATTTGATTTCTTGCCCTAATTATAAGATCCGTAGTTTCTTGATTTGCTTAACCTAATTTTAGTTTGTTTATATCTAATTAACCAAGATTAAAACCTTCCTTTTATTTCTCTTGCTTAAAATAACATAACATAAAAAGAAAATAAAAATATCGCATAACACTTAACTAAAATAGATTAACTAATTAAAACTTAAATGATTTTTTCTTGTTTGGAACATCTTTCTATTTTGCATTGTATATTTTCATAAAACATCTTAAGGGCATTAACCCATAAACAACATAAGTTAGAGAGTGATAACCCTTTCTTGGCCCACAAACCATCACCCTGCATCTTGTACTGACCCAAAACTGTTAATTAAAATCAATTAAATGTTAGCCCCTAAGGAATTCAAGCTTAATAGGATAATGCATCTAAAAGAGTTGGACCGAGTCAAGATTGGCTGATTAACTAGTATCTAAGAAAGGGGTTCAAAGATGATGTAGCCTAGAAGAAAACTAGTTTTTAATTGGTTTCGTTGACTGACCTGACTAATCTAATTGGTGTCTAAGGAAAGCAACGGGGGGATCCCTATCGATTTTACCCTTACTTGGCCAATTGATTAGTTGGTTATTGACTTGAAGGGCTCCAAGGTTGCCTTGGTAGTTAGGAGCTATTTAGATTTAGGATAATCCTAGGATAGAGAGTCCATGTTATGCTAACTTATTTATAAATAACATCAAATCCTAACTAATTTTCTCTCTCTCTTAGCTCTAGGACTCCTTAGGCTCTCATCTTTAGAACTCTTTTCCTTCTTCATCTCACCACTCCTTTTAAAAAAATAGTAATAATAATAATAAATAAATAGATACATAAATAAATAAGGATTCTTTGATCTAAAACTCTGATTGCATATCTGAATATTAGAATAATCTAACAAACTACATCAATGCCAAGAGCATGAATCCTTATTGTAGAGAACATCTTCTCTCGGCACACCAAGTTTATTCGAGCCGCACTCACTTTGAGAGTGAATACCCAACCATGTACCAATCTCTTGAGCCTATGTATGACCAATTTTATCAAGATCAAACCCAAATGACCTACAGCTCAGGAAATAACCTATACTTTAATGCCTATAATTCAGGTTGGAGGGCTCAACCAGATTTTTTATGGCAACCACATCCAATAGTTACCCCGGCAACCCAAGGATCCATGTTCATAGATACACTCTTCTATGATCAGCCCTATCTCCATTATCAACCTTCTCCAACAAATTATAGCCCATTATTTGAAAAAAAGGTTCAGCAAGCATCATACCCATGATGCGGGATGACTCTAAGATTGCTAAAGATGTAGAAAAATAGTAAACTAATTTTTTTTATGATTTTTATAATTTATGTTTGTAGGCTAAATTCCCAAATAAAAGTAAGAACTAGCATAAGGAGTAGCAATGCATAGAATCATCATGATCACAAGCAAACTCATGCAAAAATAATAAATTTCAAGACCCGAAAATTGAGAAACTCCCAGATTATGATAGTTTATCTTCATCAGAATAGATATCAAGAGAAGGGAAGGTCTCTTACCAGTCAGAGATTGAAAACTTTGTAGTGGAAAGGATCACTCACACTCTGATTGGAGCCTAGAAGAAGAAGCTTCAGTTCCTTGAATCAGATGGCTGATCTGGACCCGGTTTGAAGGCAAGAAAAGCCTCCTCTGAGGAGGTGAAACATCTCGAGGATCCTGCAAGCATCAGGGGTCAATCAAAATAGTAATTAAACAAAGGAATAAAAACTAGGATTTAGAAGGAAACAAAATTAGGTTTAGGTGTGGGTGTCCTGGGGAAGAAGCAGTTGCTTGATTGGGACAGCAGCTAGGGCATCTTCCTCTAGATGTGGCTGATCTCCCGAGATGCAGAGGGAAGCTAGGGTAGTAGGGGTTCGGCCAAGGGATACAAGGAGAGCACTCAAGAATAAGAACCAAACACAAGAACATGACAATGTCTCAAAATTTCAGCAAATTATATTCATAAGGAAAAATTGATTATAAAAGGGAGAGGGATGGGGCATTTATAGAGTTCCCATGCTCTCTCTAACTAGGGTTACACTTAGGTTAACAATCCTTTTCCTAGTTAGCTTACATGTCCTTTCCTAGCTATGTTAGAATTATAAATCATAAAGCAAGTAGGAACATAAATCCTAACTATGTTAGACTAGTCTTCTCCTTCTCACTTAAGGACACCTCCCTTTGAGCTTTGACTTGGTCAACCCTTCAAGGATGCCTAAGCTTGGTGTGTTGGGCTTCATGGAAGCAAATGGGTCGGCCCAATAGGTGGATGGCGCATGGGCTTGGGCCTCCTGGAAGCTAGGGGTGGCCTAGTAGGAATATTTCATGGTATCAAAGTGGAATCTTGCTTCTTTATGGGCCTGGGCTTGGTGCCTAGGCTTGATCTTCTTGGACTGGGGCACAGATGGATCTCTGGAATCATGGATGCCCTGGTTTAGAAAGATGCTCTGGGCATCTGAAAAACATATTGAAGGAATCAGGGTTTCTGGAAGTGTTTTGGATCCTGGGATGTCTCACAAAATATAATAAGCTGATGTAGTGGCCTCTGACTCCTGGATGTGGCCTGGTGGAACTCCAAAATAGGGTAACCTCCTCTCTTGTATAAAAATTAGGCTCATACTGGACTTATAACTGATGTACAGGACTTAATATACTGACTAGGTTGAGGGTTGAGACAAATCAACTAACCTCAACTTATTACAAGACTCAATCTTAATTGATTACAAAATTTTCAAAACTTTGACACATGACTAATTAAACCATATGGGATCCAGGGATCTGTGTCTGATCTTGGTATCCCCACTAATTCTTCCCAGGCGGGAGGAACTCGACTCCGTCAAGTAAGGGTCAATTTGGCTCAAGAAGAGTCTGGGTTGAGATGCTACAGATCCGCATCAGCGTTCCATTAATCCTCAGATTCTGGCCGACCTTGCTTCCGGACCAAGTACCGCTGACAGTCTCTATCCCAGGTATCGATAGCTTGATCGTCCAGAGTTCTCTCAATCTTTTCCTTACCAAAAGGCCAAATTGTATGTGGTCGCTCTGGGGTGGGTTCACTCATAAAGAAAGGGAGTGGCTCAAGGGGATTGCTGGGTATCACTGCTGGCTCCCTAGACTCTACAAAGTCTGAGATGATGAAGGTGGAGCTAATACCTAAATCAGGTGATATCTCAGGCACATAGGCATTGGGTCCACTACTCTTCATTATTTGGATGGGCCAGCTTTGCGAGCAGAAAATTCTTTTATCATCACATATTCCTCTGCATAAAATTTTTTATCTTTCCTTTGGAAATTAGCCAAGTTTTTATTTAATTTATTACTTATGTTCAACTTTTAACTAATTTCCTGATGCAAATGCTGTGTAGAGGCCAGTGCATGTGTGGACAGATGAATCAGGGTTGTAAATTTATTAGACTCAAGACTAACATCTAATAGACTCAACTAGACTTCCCTATCAAAGAAAATTTATTGGACTCTTTGGGTATAACCTAACAGACTATAGACTCATTAGGTTTGACCTTAGCATGGCATGCACATAAGAACTTACTATGTACTCCTACTAGGTTTCATAGGGTTCTCCTAAAGTAAGATGCAAACATGACATGAATAATGAACGAATGCAACATGCAAACTCTAATAAAATGCAACCTAATACTAAAAAAAATAAAAGAAGTTTCAGGAAAGGGTAGAAAATAAGAAGTGGGTTCAGGATTAGACTGATGGGGTAGGAAGTAAGAAAAGGGTTCAGGATTAATTGGATATAATAGGATGTAAGAAGGGGTGTCAGGGATTAATCCTAAACTAATAAGGTTTACGTTATGGGTTTGATGTCTATCTAAAGGGTCTGCATAATGGAAGAAAGGGTCATTGATTTCAGGAAATAGATCAAGCGGAGTCAAAGAGGTAACTTCATCCTGAGGGTATTGATCTAAAGAGATCAAGTCCTTAATAAATTCTTTTGGCTCATAAAGTTCAGGACTAGATTCTATAACTGGGTCCTCTTCTAAAGTCTCATCAGGTAGAGTTGCGGTCATAGGGTCATGGGTTTCTTCCTCTAATGACTCTTCCACTACATGTTCAGCTTGGGTGTGGTCAGGTTCAACTAATGTTGGGTGGTCTTCTATGTGAGTATGGTTAGGGTTAACTAATTCTAGGATGGCTTCTACCCGGGTATCTATTGATTCAACTAACTCTATGTCTTCTATAGGAAACTCTTCTTCTTCCTCCTCATACTCGTCCACTAAGCTTAGGTCAGCCTCATATATCTCCTCTTCAATATCTTTCTTGTGAACCAATGAGGTGGTAAGAGGGGGTTGGCTATGGGATACCTAACTGATACTAGGTTCAAATATAGGGGTATTAATTCTATAGGGTTCAGGTTGATTGAGGGATAGTAGGTTACTACTGGGTTCATATCTAGGGACTATGGGTTCCTGGGGATTATAGGGCAAGGGTTTAGCTCTATGGGCCTTGCCTAGGGTTCCTATTTGGTCGTCTAATGGATCAATCCTATGGATCGTTTGGTTAATGGGTTGGGTCATCTGGTTAATCTAGGCGGTTAATTGGGCAAACTGATTTTGGGATTGGGTGATCATCTGGTCAAATTGGTTTTGGGTTTGGGTGTGCATCTGGTCAAATCGATCTCGGGTTTCGGTGTTCATTTGGGTAAACTAGTCCGTCATGGCTTTCAGAAGAGCCTCAAACTTGGAATCCATGGCTGAATCGATTTGGGGTGTGGACTTCTGGTATTGGGTTCCTAATCTAATGCAAACAATCAATCAAGCAAAAAAAGTGATGTGGTGCAGCCAAGCATGCAAAAAGAAAAAAGTTAGTATAATCTAGGGTTTCCTAGACCTAGAGCCAAAACTGAATGGGTCAGCTCAACTTACACTTAACCTAGCAGCTAGTCCTTCCTCTGGTCAGGAAGAGGGTGGGAGTGTGGGAGGCCCCCTTGCTTTCATAGGGACCTAATTAAAAACTACAACACCACTTAGGTCGTTTGACTCTGGACCCTCAGCCTTAGACACCAGGTTTCAGTAATAGACACAGGATTAAATGCACTAGTTGACCTATACAATTCGGACCCGACCTGTTGGGTGTCGCCTAGCCCTCTAGGGCAAATTAGGTCTAATTAATTTTAATTAGGCTTAGGTCAGTATGCTGATGATTGTTTTGGGCCTAGGACAGGTGATGAAATCCTGTCCTGATGTTATATTGATTGCCCTTAAGATTAGATTAGAGAGATGATGGCATTCAATGGTCCTGATGCAATCTAAAACAATCAGAAAAATAAAATATTTTATGTATATTTTATAGAATGACAAATTAGGTTTAGGTTGATTAGGTTAGCAATCCAATTAGGCTTGGGATTGGGGTGTGTGGAAGTTGGTTATGTTTGGTTGAGTCAAGTGTGCAGAATTAGCAGAATTCTGAAAATTAGGGTTTCAAATGATATAGGTTTTGACATAGATATAGATGCAGAAAAAATTTTAAAAAATTCTAGGACAGAGGATGGACGGTGATGATGATACCAGAAAAATTTGGTATAAAAAAAAAAATCAATTGATGATGCCGATCCTAGGGCTTTCAGACTACTACAAAAATCTTAGGATTTTGTCAAGGTTCTAATATGCCAAGTTTTAATGATTTAAATTTCTATAAAATTAATTAAAAATTATTATAAATTAGAGGACACAATAGAGAATAATTCATGCAAACTTCATAGAAATATAAAATTCTTAGGTGGTCAAAATCAGATGAAAAATAGATACCTAATGCAGCTAGCATGATGCAAAAATTAGGATTTGTGATCCTAATGCAAATGAAAACTATCCTAAACTCGCTTTGATACCAAACTGATGCGGGATGACTCTAAGATTGCTAAAGATGCAGGAAGAATAGTAAACTAATTTTTTATAATTTTATAATTTATATTTATAGGATAAATTTCTAAATAAAAGTAAGAACTAGCATAAGGAGTAGCAATGTATAGAATCATCATGATCGTAGGCAAACTCATGCAAAAATAATAAATTCCAAGACCCGAGAATTGAGGAACTTTCATATTAGGATAGTTTATCTTCATCAAAATAGATATCAAGAGAAGGGAAGGTTTCTTACCAGTCAAAGATTGAAAACTTTGCAGTGGAAAGGATCACTCACACTCTGATTGGAGCCTGGAAGAAGAAGCTTCAGTTCCTTGAATCAGATGGCTGATCTGGACCCGGTCTGAAGGAAAGAAAAGCCTCCTATAAGGAGGTGAAATACCCCGGGGATCCTGCAAGCATCAAGGGTCAGTCAAAATAGCAATTAAACAAAGGAATAAAAACTAGGATTTAGAAGGAAACAAAATTAGGTTTAGGTGTGGGTGTCCTGGAAAAGAAGCAGTTGCTTGACTGGGGCAGTAGCTAGGGCATCTTCCTCTAGATGTGGCTGATCTCCCAGGATGCAGAGAGAAGCTAGGGTAGCAGGGGTTCGGCCAAGGGACATAAGGAGAGTACTCAAGAATAAGAACCAAATACAAGAACAAGACAATGTCTCAAAATTTCAGCAAATTATATTCATAAGGGAAAATTGATTACAAAAGGGGGAGGGATGGGGTACTTATAGAGTTCCCATGCCCTCTCTAACTATGGTTACACTTAGGTTAACAAGCCTTTTCCTAGTTAAATTATATGTCCTTTCCTAGCTAGGTTAGAATTATAAATCATAAAACAAGTAGGAACATAAATCCTAACTAGGTTAGACTAGTCTTCTCCTTCTCACTTAAGGACACCTCCCTTTGAGCTTTGACTTGGTCAACCCTTCAAGGATGCCTAAGCTTGGTGTGTTGGGCTTCATGGCAGAAAATGGGTCGGCCCAATAGGTGGATGGCGCATGGGCTTGGGCCTCCTGGAAGCTGGGGGTGGCCTAGTAGGAATATTCCATGGTATCAAAGTGGAATCTTGCTTCTTTATGGGCCTGGGCTTGGTGCCTAGGCTTGATCTCCTTGGACTGGGGCACAGATGGACCTCTGGAATCATGGATACCCTGGTTTAGAAAGATGCTCTAGCATCTGGACTAGAATTTGGGCATCTGAAAAACATCTTGAAGGAATCAGGGTTTCTGGAAGTGTTTTGGATCCTATGATGTCTCACAAAATCCAATAAGCTGATGAGTGGCCTATGTCTCCTAGATGTGGCATGGTGGAACTCCAAAATAGGGTAACCTCTTCTCTTATACAAAAATTAGGTTCATACTTGACTCATAACTGATGTACAGGACTCAATATACTGACTAGGTTGAGGGTTGAGACAAATCAATTGACCTTAACTTATTACAAGACTCAATCTTATTTGATTACAAAATTTTCAAAACTTTGATGCATGTCTAATTAAACCATATGGGATCCAGGGATCTGTGTCTGATCCTGGTGTCTCCACCAACCCACCTCCCATACAGACCAACCTAGATATCGATGATTTGCTCAATTTCAATAAATAATTATAGCCTAATAACAATCTATTGATAAGCTAATGGATCAAACTGATTAATGATTAATTGAGCTTAATATAGAGGAAGGAGGTGAACTGCCTAGTCAACCTGAAAGTAACTTAGAGGGAGCATACTTAGCTCAAGATTTTAATGACCCTCTATCTTTTCTAAACAATTAACTCTGACTCCTGAAAATGAACTGGTCTTAGAACAGCTTTGCATAACCATAAAAACCAATATAGACAATGAAACGCAAGGGGGGGGACGAGCAGCGAAAGCGATCCAGATGCATGGACAACCCTCTGCCAGTGATCCAAGATGGATGCGGTAGGAACGGGTTTTATGAAGATCAATGGATTCTTTGGATTGATAGAGAAGAGAGGAAGAAGAAGAAGAAGATTTTTGGGGGAAAAAGGAGGATTTCACTATATTTTATTCAGCTACCACTCACCCAATACAAGACAAAACATACATATATATATACCTAGGTCATATAAGACCTAGTCCCTCAAAAAACTCCCCAGCCTGGCACCAAGAGATTCTGAAACCTCGACATTCGAGTTGGCTCGCCTCTTGCAAGTTGACTCGTAGCTGAAAATAGTCCACTAGATGAGTCAACTCTCAAACTGTGAGTCGGCTCGTCCAAAATATCGTGTTTCTATCTACACACACGAGCCGACTCCACCCTGAGTGAGCTGACTCTTATTGAAACACTTCACAACTATTCCATGCTGTGCCAACCAATGAGTCGACTTTCAGACAACGAGTCAGCTCTTATGTACAGATTGACAAAACTCAGTCTGTCACCTAGGACTTGTCCTGGATTCACTCCTAGCCCTAGATACATCATGTATGACCATGACTAACTGGACCAAGACCTAAACCTTAGCCCCCCGAGCCTTGAATGCACCACCTGAAACTCAACAGACAATTTGGCTAAGGCAGAAAAATACATGAAGAAATTAAACTTATAGGATAAACCAATTTCATCATTACCTTACTCACTTATGGCCCCATTCCCTAGTACCCTAGAACCATCCATTCATTTTAATGGGATGGAAGAACAAATAGATGCAATGATGGAATTAGTTGAGACTTCCCAAGAACTACAAATGCATAACTTAATAAAGGAAGCTACCCCCAAGGTTCTCTCCCAGGATTTAGTAGATCCCTATCTAGCTTAGTTCGGGGTTGATAATTTTAATGTAGATGGGTATATCTCACAAGTAAATAATCCAATACAAATATCCTATTTTGAAACCACTCTACTTTTGATTGATGAACAATAAGAGCCATCACCTAGCCTACTAATAGCCCTTGTGTTAGAACCACCACCTGATCTAAAACTAAAATCACTTCCTGATGCACCCATTGAAACTTTTCCAGTAAACTTTACCTCGAAAGCCTAACTTAGTGGTATTCTAAAAGTATATAAAGAAGCTATCGGATGGAATATTACCAAAATGAGGGATCATGATTTTGAAAAAATTTTAAGTGATTTCATCGTATTCGGTACTAATTTTGAGAACAATCTTCAAAATCTTTTCATGATATTAAAATAATGTATGAAGATAGGGTTAATATTAATCTGAAAAAGATACCTAAATTTAAAATGAGAAGGGATATTGACCAAACACATCATGCCCGAGAAGGAGAGTAGGGTAGATTAATCCATAATTGAAGAAATTCCCGAACTACCACCTCCAATCTCACCCAACAAACACAATCCCTTCCTAAGTATCATATAAACTATAATAATATTTTAAATCCTAGAATAACATGCTTACCCAGTTTACTTTATTGATTCAGGCTAATCATCATAGAGTACTCTATGAATATTTTTCTGTCATGATAACAAGGCTTCCTCATTGGTCATGTTCTTTTGATATTATGAGAGATACATTAAAGTTAATTATCTACTAGACTCCCTCATAATGTTCGGTTGAAGGCGTTAAACTTAGCACTTATTAGAAAGCAACCTAATATTTATTTTATACCCTTAAAAATAAAATAAAATAATAGTAATAATAATAATAAATTTTAATCTAAATTGATTGTGTAGTCTTTATCTTGTTGATAAGCTCTTCTTCTCAAGTAACCTATATCCATATATATATTTTTTTTATCCTTATAGTTTGAATTTATTTCTTGAATTTGTTTATGCCATTAAGAATAATGCTATTTAAGTTAAGGGTAGGGACAAACTTCTAAACTTTAATTTTTTAAAAAATTTAAAAATTATTAAAAATTTTTGAAAAATCTTTTGAAAATCCTATATTAAATAAACCATGTATTAAGAAAGAAAATGTTGAGCAAAATATACTATAAAAAATGATAATAGAGTTAGAAAGTATTCACTAATGACTGTAGTGAGTCAAAAAGTGGATTAGCTGCTCAAACTTTTAGCGACCTACTTAGGTCATCCAAAGGCTATTAGTATTTCCATCATACATGCACATTGACGAGGTAAAGTAGGTATTAATTGTAAGGTCAATTAAAGATTCAATTATTACTAAAAATTGATAATTGATATATATCCCCATTTAACTTGAATTTTAGAAAAGAGTTACCTACCTAAAAAAAGAAAAAAAAATTCAAAAAAAAGAGAAAAATAAAAAAGAAAAAAGGGGCAAGCTCATTAGTTTCCCATCGAATAATCGAGAACCTTCATCTAAGTAAGCATTGTTGTTCGCATCAAAAAGTAGGAAGTGTAAAGACATCGCCATTAAAAAAAGATTGAAAAGATTAGGCAGTGTGAAAGCTACCTCAGTCTATGTGCTTAAGTTAGGGGTGTATAAAAAATTGACCAAAGTAGGTGATAAGTGAAGATATAATTATCCTTTAGAATCTAGTATTAAAACACTAAGTTAGCCATCACAAACTCAAGTACTGTAAACCTTTGGATAAGTTTTAAGAAAGTTTCTAATAGTTTCAACTGTGAACTTTACTTCAAAAATTTAATACCTAGTTAGTGATGCTGGCTAACTCCTTTTGACCTTCAACCTAGATTTAAAAGAAAATCTTAATGATACATGGTTATCAAATTAATACTTATATTTTAATTACATTACTAAAGGACTAGCAATGATTAAGTTAGGGATGCGATAAGTCTATTAATTATCCCAATTTAATCATTAAAATAAAGATTAATTAACTAGTATTTATTAAGTATTGATACTTTTTATCAATATTTTATAGAAAAGAAGCTCATAAATTGAAACAGTTCAATTTTTGGAGTCCAACAATGCAAACGATACTTAAATTAGAGTTCAAATGAACCCAGAATTAGAGTTTGAGTCTTATTAAAAATATTACATGAATATTAAAGTAGCCGGTCCACCATGGACCGGTCGCTTGGTCCATATAATGTTGATCGATCTACATCTACCATTAACCATGGTCCATGACTGGGCTTCATGTACCATAGGTGATTTTAATGCCCTGTTGGCCGAGAGGATGGCCGTCGACCATCTCACGACTTTTGGTGACCATCCCATAGCTTCAGGTGACCATCCTGCAAACTCTAGTGACCACCCATCACCTCCAAAGCACCTGGCCACCGTCTTCATTGTGTCTGCTTCCCCTATTGACCGCCTGCCACTTCCCCATGATCAAAAAGCTCGTCAAGCACCCCTCGCCATCGAAGAAGCCACTGGCCACCATCTTCTAAGCCTAGTGATGGCCCCTATCATGATTGTTTCACGGTTCTCTTATTGCTCAGCGATCACCGCCTTCCAAGAGACATCGCCAACCGTCCATCGCCTAAGCGATGCCAACACCATCAAGAGCCCACGTCACCGGCTACTACCTTTTTCCCTCATCTACCGACATCCATCCCATCTTTGTTCTCCACCAAGCCATCATGCCAACTGCCATTCCTAATGTCATTGCAAGGGCCACTTTCTTCACTGTCATGGACCACCATCATCGCCCACTACTAAGCATCGTCGTCGTTTGCCGGTCTCGCCGCCACCATGGAGTGGGAGAAGAGCAGTGGAGTCCAATTGGGAGAAGGAGGATCGAGGACTCGAGAGTCTAGTTCAGACTCTGTGTGCCCAAGAAGGAAACAAGCATTGATCAACCCATCCAATTACACATCGGATGGTTAAGAATTTCCTGCATGACATATGGCCGATCTTGAGCCCGATTATCTCCAAATTTGACCTAGAGAAAGTCCTAGATGAACTCTATTTAAAGGACCCTTGGGTTAAGAAGAAGTCATCCTGGAGAGAAAGTAAAGTATAGGGTAGAGGGCTTAGCTTTGGATTATGGGTTGGCCTTTAAGAGTAAGGTTTCTTAGAGGAGAGTTCTGCCCCTATACCATCTTCAAGCCTATTCCATCTCCAAGATCAAGATCCAAAGTAATGAGGGATGGACTCTAACTTATGACGAATGACATGCAAGAAATGAATATGAAGACAAACCAGATTAAAGAAAATAATGATTTATGATGTTATGTTGGTTTAATTCCCGAAAATAGCTAAGACTAGGTTAGGGTTTCATGCAATAATTAGAATCCTACCCACATGCTATAAACTTTCAAAGAGATAAAAAAAATTAAGGATCCTAGGGTTAAGAAACACCTATTAGGTACATGTTCTCCTTCAAAAAAATCAGACAAAGAGAGGAGGGAATCAGGTTTAACATACCAAGTAATGATGTCTTGTTGCTGTAAATGAGATCACTCTGCTCAGATCGGTGCTTGGATGACCTAGTCACTTTCCCATAGATCCGTCAGCTTTTTTGTAGTTTGGTTTGAGGGCAAGGAAGACCTCATCCAAAGGGCATGGCTCTAGAAGGATCTTGCAAATGTCACAAGTTAGGCGAGAAGATTATGCAAAAAACGTGAAACGGGAAGAAAGGAAAGAAACTGGTGAGAGGGATGGTGGCAGGGATCTGGCAGCCTTAGAAGAGACTTGGGCATCTAGATCTTGGAGGGGTGGCCTGGGGCTGATGGGAGGATGCCTGGGGCTTCCTTGGGTGGCAACTTGGTTGGTGAGAGGTGGGTTGGTGTTAGGGTTTAAGGAGGATTAGAGGTGGGCGGCCTAGATGAAGTTATGTGGGGTAGCTTGGAAGGTTAAGTGAAGATGGCGCCCAAGGGTTTGTATGGATGAAGAGAGGTGGAGGGTGGCTATGTTAGAAAAGATCTAGAGTTTGTAAAAAAAATAAAAAAACTCGAGCCTCACACCCACTCCCTCACAGAGGTTGACGTTCTCAAAAAATGAAGGCAATTGAAATAAACACTCAATAATTTTTTATTCATCAAAGATCATCATTACAAGAGGGGGAGGGGGTGGGTATTTATAGATATACCCAAGGCCCTATCCCTGTCAATGTAGGAGTACATAATTTGAGTGAGACAAGGAGTACAAAGTTCGAGTGGGATTGAAGACCGGAGTCCTAGTAAAACTTTGATATTAAACTCCTAGTAAAACTTGGATAGTTGACTCCTCTTGGGTTTTAATTGCTTCACTCCTTGCTGGGCTGGGATGACACCTTCTTTAACTGGTCAAAGGCCTGGGCACCAATATTGTGGACTGGGTCAAAGCCTTGGGAAGGGTGCCAACATGAATGGGCTTTGGGCCATGGGCACCATTTGAGCTTGGACTGGGAGGGGCGCCCACTTCAGGTGGATCTGGGATGAGGCACTAAGGCCTGGTGGACTTGGAGAGGCGCCTTCTCTTGATGGGCTTGGATTGGGGCACCAAAGCTTGGGAGCTAGGGTGCCATTTCCTAGGGAAGGCCTAGGGCGCATGAAGCCTCATACTTTGAAGGGCTTGGCGGCATGAATGTGGTCCTGGAGAGGGGCCCAAGTGTATAAAGCTCTGCTCTAGTAGGGCCTGGTGAATCTCTCGGTCTGGTGACTCTTTTCTTGTACGAGAATGAACATCAAAATTACAGGACTCATGGAATTGAGACAAGGGACTCACTGGACTTAACTGGACTTTCTTGTCTCAAGTTATTACAGGACTCAAAAATTAGACTTCATTATAGGACTTAATTTGCCTAATGGACTCAACTTAAAATGATTGGTTACCCAACACATGATTCAGAGATCTAATTAGAGCTTTTCTATCTGGGTCTGATCCTGATGTCCCCATCACAAAGAGGGAGAAGAAAAGGAAGCCCAGTTTGCTTCAAGAGTACGATGGAAGAATGGGATGTGACATCAACCAACTTCTCGATGAGGCTGCGCCAATCAACTTCGAATACTTTGTTACTACTTTCATAGTTTATTTAATTATTATTTTCTTGTAATTGAATTCTTCTTTTAATTAATGTAATATTAATTTTTATGTACTTTAAACTCTTGTTATTTATTTTTATTATAAGTAGATACTAAGATCTGATTAGCAAATCGAACATACCCAAGTTTTATTTTTTTTTGTACTTTTAAGTTTTATTTTCTCGACATCAAATTATTTTTTTATTTTATAAAAATCAAAGATTTCAAACACTCTAAGCACTACGTGCTATGTGGATTCAATCCAACTTGCTGCTATTTACATATTTTCAATTTAGTAGAAGTCAGTTAATTAAACTGATAGCCATGGCATCTTCATGACAACATCACGATCCTATCACTTAGTCGCTTCGTCCATCTGACCATTTGTTGGAAGCTAGGCACCCATTCTAATCAGCCAATTCACATCGAATGCACCCACCATCTTTATTAGAGCAGGCCTTGATAGCAATCAGCATATGTTTGAAAATAGCAAATACTTGCTGACCTCTTATCGGATATCATCACATGCTTGGCACACAATAATTGCTTGTGCACTTACACAGGAAAAATCCTTTGGTCGAGTGAACCATGCCGGATGTCATTCATCGACTACGCCCATTTGACCTGGCCTCAGTAGCAATCGATCCCCATGGTTTGATGATCCCAATCATTTGAACACATTCCACTTCTAGTTGGAGTTGCTTAAATTAATCCCCTCGCTGACCATGCCTTGGATACCAAGAAAGCGCTCAAGCTAGCAGATCCTTAGGCAGTGCATCTACTCAAATTCTCAATGGCCCAAAACTCTGATGCTCACTACCATAGCTTTTGCCACGCTGCTAGACTTTCCATCATACCTTAAGATCCCTAATCATTGCCATATTTATGCAATTAATGAAGGTATGCTTGAGCTTGTGAAAAGTCCATGTCACCATTAAAGAGGCAAGGCAAGCCTTGTGCAAATGATAAAGTTTCAATAAAAGAGACGTGATATTGCTTGCCAACAATAATCTCTGAGCAACACGTAAAGAATTCTATCACTTTCCACCTAATTTGTTGAGATCCTTATTATTTTGAGAATACCCTTGATTCTTTACCTATGAAAGGGACTCCATGCAAGCCCCCAAGGTATGCAAACTCTCTCACTTATGCTTCTCATATTGTTGCTTGATTACTAACTTAAGCATCAGAGTACCTTCATCGGGACCACCCCCAATAGGGCTTTTTTGCAAAACTACCTCCCGAAGACTGGCCTGCACTACTTGCTCCAGCATCTTTAATGCTCGATAATTTTCAGCACCAACAAAAGAGAAGAAGGGTCAATATAACTTTGAGAAGCATAACATGAAAGTGGGTTAGCAATGCCATCCAAGAGAAATGCATCTCACCATACCAATACCACGTCCTCCCAGCCAATGGAAAGGGTGGTGGAAAGCCAAATCAAGATCAACCTCAACTTGTGCCCATAGGAGTTTCACCATCTCCGTAGATGGTGACAATCAACATGGAGTAGTTCAACTTGCTCTTCATACAAGTTCAGAACCCGGTGGTAGCCATCCATGCCATTCAAGCCACCCCTACATTGCCTCCTATAGCTCAACACCCACTAGTGGTGCCACCTGCAACCTCTCAGCCTATGGTGCAACTAGTTTTCGCATTGCCTCCCACAACACCTCATCCTTGTCCAGTGGTCGAAGTAGCACCTCCACTATCAGAGTAGCCATGGGCTCCTCCCAGGACCCGAAATGGATTACCCACCATCACCACCCTCGAAGCCCAGAGCCAAGGAAGCATCACTCTCAGAGCCTCTAGTTAGGGCATGACTCCACTCCGAGCTAATGATCTCCTTAATGTTTGGAGGCCCCTATTATTCGAGACCTTGAGATCAAGTAAAAACTCAAGGAGCTGATTTGCAATCTCTTCTTAGAACCAAATGATAGGTTTAGTAATGACCCACCTTTCGATGCCAAAATAATGCAAGCACCACTTTCTCAACATTTCAAGGTTTCTAACTTGAAAGCTATGCAGGAACTTCGATCCTGTTGGCCATCTAGCAAGCTTCAGAGAAACGATGGTCCTTCATGGAGTTTCCAATCCTATCCTCTATCGAGCCTTCCCCTCCACCTTAAAGGATGGCTTGACATTAGTATTCGAGCTTGAAGCTAGTATAGGTGCATTCTTTTGAGCAACTAAACCAATCATTCACTAGCCATTTCATCAGTGGTTAGAAGCAATAGAAGCACTCGGACTACCTCCATACCCTCAAGCAAAAAGAAGGGGAGACTATTCAAGCCTTTGCCAGCCATTTCAATGTGGCTACTCTAGAGGTTTGCGACTTAGACCAATCGGTTGCTATGTTGGCCTTGATGAGTGGTCTACAAAAAAATGATTTTAAAAGATTATTGATCAAGACCTACCCTCGAGACTTTGTAGATATACTAGTTCAGGCTGAGAATATGCATGGATTGAAGATGCTTTCATGGAGGAAGTTCCCACTACCTCCACATTGGGGATTGGTGAGGGGATGCAAGCTGACCGGAAGTACTTCCCAAAGCAGGAGGAGAATGTCTAGCTATGCTCTAGGTCTCCACCTCAGAAGAAGAAAAACAGGGCCCTCTAAGACCTGTAAGCCCTCATAGAGAAGACTGCCAGGCATCTCAGCATTGGAATTTCTACACCTATACAACATTTGAACATACCAAAAGAGAAGGTGCCGATGAAAATCAACGAAAAAAATCCTAGAGGCATAGAAGTTATGGTCCCTATCAGCTAGAAGAAATCTGAACAAGTACTACTTGTATCACCATGACCATGGTCACAATACTAAAGAATGTATCCAGCTTCGAGATGAGATTGAGGAGCTCATCATGTGAGGCCACCTTGACTGATTCATTTAATGTCATATAGAGCAAGGGGCTCATCTGAGGTTGCCTCGATCGGCTAAGTTCCCATAGTACCCTAAACTACGAGAAAAGGGTGACCCACCTCCATCTGGGTTGGTGGGAACCATCACTATGGGGTGCCATCACCCTAACGATGAATAGCTAGCCAAGAAGCGAGTTGGAGTACTAATAGTCTTTATAGAAGAAGATAATCAAAGATTCTAGTTCCCGTGTAATAATATGGTTTTGTAACCTTAAATATTAAAAATTATTATGTACGTCTCATTCTTATAGATAATGAAAGTTCAATTGACATTTCGTATTATGATGCTCTTATAAAAATGGAAATATCTCCTGATTAGCTGGATCGAGTAGACTTTTTCTCGATCAGATTCACAAGGGATGCAATCCAAGTAGAGAGAATAATTACCTTACCTATAAGAATGGGGCACTGCCCTCGCCGAGCCATTGCCCAAGTAGACTTCTTTGTTATCCAAGCACCCTTGGCCTATAATGCCATCCCCGTTCAACCAAGCCTTAAACCTTCTAAGCCATTATATTAACCTATTGTTTAAAAATGAAGTTCCTAATAGTGCATGGGGTTGAAGAGATCCACGGAGACCAGAGCCTAGCACATTACTTCTATCACGTTGCACTCTAAGGAACCAAAGCACCTGACACCTACCTAGTCGAAGGTCTAGACACCTACGATGACCTTGTCGAGCAATAAGGAGAGCCATCCAAGGACCTTATTTTCATACCCCTAGTAGATGGGAACCCAAAGCACATAGTTTAGGTCGGCTCAAACTTGGATCAGGTAACCAAGAATCAATTGATCTCTTTTTTGTAGAAAAATGCCAATGTCTTTACCTAGACACCAGTAGATATACCAGGCATCGACCTCTTGATAATGGTCCACCAACTAAAAGTAGACTCAAAGCACCAACCCATCAAATAAAAGAAATGAAGTTTTACACCCGAGTTATAAAAGGCACTAGCCGAGGAGGTTGACAAGCTACTCAATGTTGGGTTCATCAGAGAGACCACCTACTAGGAATGGATCTCCAACATGGTCATGGTGAAGAAGATGAACGGTAAGTGTTGAATCTATATTGACTTCACTGACCTCAATCGAGCATGTCCAAAAAATAACTACCCACTTCATGGATGCCTTTTTTGGCTACAATCAAATCCAAATGGCTCCCGAGGATGAAAAAAAATTGTTTTTATTACTGATCGATGTTCTTTTTATTATAAGGTTATGCCATTTAGTTTGAAAAATATAAGTGCAACTTACTGGCACCTGGTGAGCAAAAGCTTCAAGGATCAGATTGGATGGAACATGGAGGTATATATGGATGATATGCTCATTAAAAGTAAAGTCACCAGGATCCACGTCAATGACCTTTAAAAGGCTTTTTCCACCCTTCAAAAATATCAAATAAAGTTAAACCCCACCAACTGTACCTTCAGGGTGGTCTCTAGCAAGTTCCTTGGCTTCATAGTCTCTAATTAAGGGGTGGAAGCTAATCCAGAGAAAATTAAAGCTGTATACAATATGGGCCCCCTAAGAATGTCAAAGATGTCCAATGCCTTACTGAGAGAATAGTGGCTCTTAATTGGTTCATCTCCAAGTTGGCCAAATGATGCCTTCCCTTTGTCCAGACCGTGAAGCAATCCAAGAACTTTTGATAGACTAAGAAGTGCCAAAAGGCTTTTGACAACCTCAAAAGTTACCTCAACTCTCTGCCATTATTAGACAAACAAGACCAAGGCGAGGAGCTATTCCCACACTTAGCCACCTCCTTGCTAGTAATGGGTGCAGTGCTGATCCAGGAGAGGAATAGAATCTAGAAGCCAATTTACTATGTCAGTTAGATCCTAAGAGATGCAAAGACCCAATACTCTAAGTTAGAGAAGTTGGTCTACGCCCTCCTTATTGCTTCTCAGAAGCTCCAATCATATTTCCAAGCCCACACCATCATCCTCATAACTGATTAGCCTATAAAAAGTACCTCCATCGACCTAGCACATATAGGTGCATCGCCAAGTAAGAAATTGAACTTTTTAAGTTTGACATTAAGTGTCAATCCTAATTGTCATTTAAAGCCCAGATACAGATTGACTTCTTGGTCAAATGCAACATCCCCGATAAGCTGATCGAACCAGAAGAAGTCAAACCTTTAGCACCGACAAGGACCCTGCTTAGAGTTCGACCAGCACTTGGGATGGGTCATCCAACTCTGAAGGGAGCAAGGATTGTCATTGCAAGCCTAGAAGGGGTTATCTCTGAGCATGCCCTATGCTTTGAGTTCTTAGTAATGAATAATGAAGCCGAGTATGAGAACTTGATCACAAGGCTCGAAGCTACCAAGAAATTAGGGGCGCAGGACCTGCAAATCTATAATGACTCCCAATTGGTCATCATATAGATCAAGGGCAATTGCAAGGTCTGGGAAGAAAACATGATGAGATACCTCTAAAAGGTTAGGGAGTTGACTCATGCCTTCCAGAACTTTGAGGTCCAACAAATTCTGAGGGGAGATAATTCCCAAGCTGACCTACTAGTTAAAGCAATAACCATTACACCAAGGCATTGCCCAGGGGAGCATATTTTTGATTAGTCAAGAGATTGACCATTAAGGGATCAACAGAAGTAATGCAACTAGATGATGAACCCTGCTGGACTGACCCATTAATCAACTTCTTGGAGAATGGCAAACCTCCTATGAATTGAAAGGAAACCTGTAAGAGAAAGCATAATGCCTCAAAATACCTTGTACATGAAGGGAAGTTTTATAAAAGATTATTCTCTCTACCCCTCCTTAGTGCTTACACTCATCTGAGATGGACTATGTATTGAGGGAAGTCTATAAAGGGATATGCAGTGATCATATTAGAAAAAAAGCACAAATATACAAGCTACTCTGATAAGGTTACTACTAGCCCATAATATAAAAGACTTGGAGGACTTCTGGTGTGGGCACCATAATTCGACAGAGGCTTCTTAACCCTATGTGGATATCTGATTAGGATATCATTTTACCGGGCCATGTAATAAGGCTTCAAGCCTAAGCATTTTATTTTCTTGAGTCATGAATTTAGTCTCAATTGCTTTTGTTTTAGTCATGTACCTTGACCAATTTGGTCAAGTTGTGTCTATAGGTCCTGTAATGATTTTAGTCTGAGTCTATTTGAAGATTAGGCCCAAGCCGGAGTGGTCTTCGAGTCTAGTCCAATTTGTAATGGGTCAAGCCATCTCCCAAGCCATGAAAGATGCCACTTGGCACCACCTCATCCATCCCATGTGGTGCCACATCACCTTGACATGTAGGCGGCCAAGGCAAGAGGGAATGTTGGAATTTTTGGCACCATTCCTTGATTCTTTCCTCCCTTCCCTCCCCCTATCCAACCTCTTTCCAAAGGAGCTATGGTCGGCCAAGGAAGGTCAATAGGCAATGAAGGCATGATCTTTGTTTCAAGCCCCATATCAAGACTTCTTCCCAAAGTGCTTGGTCGGCTATGGAAGAAAAGCATTGACCCTCAAATCAAGAAGACAACCCCCTTCTTTCAAGCCCCAAATCAAGCCACAAGACCTTGGTTAGCCAAAGGAAGAAGAAATTTAAATTTGGGCACCCTCTTCATGAAGATTTGTATTTTTTTGAAATTTGAATGGCTTTTAAGGTGCCTATATAAAGGGCCTTACCCCTTCCTTGTAAAGTTTAATCTTAATGAATGAAAGAAATATTTTGAGTGCTACTCTTCTAGTTATTGCCTTCATTCCTTAAGAACGTCGATCTCCGTGAGGGAGCACCTTTGCCTTCGAGCGTCGAGAAGTGTGAGGCCTCAAGTTACCTTCTCTTCCGTGCAAGCCATCCTCCATCTTTGAGTTCGGAGTCCATTGGGATGATCCATCTTGGTGCCTAGCAAGAAAATCCCCCATTCACCACCATCTTCAACTTTTCTTCCCTTATTGTTTCTTGTCTCTTGCTAACTCCCAACATTTCTCTTGATTGCTCGCAGGTCCTCCAGGTGCCACGAATACGGAGTCGGTCTCCCTTGCCTTCGAGACCTTCGGATGGAAAGCTGGCGCATTTGCAGGGTTGAAGGCTCGATCATCCAGGCTGCATCTGCGAGAGTGAGTGAACTCGGCTTCGGGCGCTTCAGAACTTTTAAGGTTTGCCACCTACCTCCTAAGTTGGTATTGATCCGAGAGCTAAGTCCTACGGGATTTCTCAATCTCGGGGTCCTCTTCTTATCCTGTTTAGGGGCTTACTTGCTAGTTTGAAGTTCTTATTTTTATAGAACCCAAGATCTACTCTTGCTTGTCTTCGGGAATCCTTAACCATATTTAAAAATCAAAAAATCATAAAGAGAAAAAGCACCTGCATCATCCTAGCATCTAGTTAGTTCCGCATCATTTGGTATCAGAGCATGGTTAGGACTTAGCATCTTCTTAAGTACTTGGATTAGATGCTTCACCATGGCCGTCCGGTCATAGGAAAAAGAAGGGCTACAAGATCCTCACATCCCATTTCACGGGGATTTTCTATGGTGTGTAGGGGTGCCGATGTGATTGACATTTGAAAGGGAACACAAGGAGTTAGTTTTTTTTTAAAAAAAAAAATCCTAAAGAAAATTTTTGCATCATTAGATCTCATCTTCTTTAAATTTCTACATATTTTTATCTCAGTACATGGCCTGTTGTTTTACATGTTTCTATTTGTAGGAATCTTTAAACTTTTTGATTTTTATTTTTCTAGATTCCACATAATTGAAATTAATTTTGAGAATTTTCTTAGATTTTATTTCAGCCTGTAGAATTTCTACATGCTGGAATATTACTTGAGAACAAAATATATTCTGAGATTTTTAGCAAGTACATTTTTCATGTTTTCATTTCTCAAATAGTTTAATTTTGCATTTAGGATCATATCTTGTTATTTCCAGCATCTTATTTCTGCTATCATACATCTCAAATCCATAAACAAAGTTTAGTTACATTCCATTAGATCATGTGTATGCCATCATTCTCATAAATAACTTAAGGGCGTCAATATCAAAAGATAAGGGAAGGAAGTCATTACCTTTTCTTAGCTTAAAAACAACCACCCTTGCATTTTGAACCCAGACCTAATCTAAAATCTAGTAGCAACCTATAGATAGGGCTGGAAATGGGCCAGCCCAAAAGCCCATTATTTTGAATTGGGCTGGGCCAGCTTAATAAACTTTGGACCGGCCTGAAATCGGTTCAGGTTGCGGATGAAATTTTAAGCATATTCGACTAGTCTTAGGGCTGTAAAATAGAGTCCATTTAATTTTTGGACCAAAGGGATGCCCGGATTTGGTCCAAAAATTTTTAAAATATAGTCTTTGGGCTGGCCCAATGGGCTTTGGGTCGGCCCATTTTCAGCCCTAGTAATAGATTAGGGACATCAACGAGTTGGGTTTGACCATTTTGGGGAAGCTGGTTGCATCCAACGCTTCAATTGGTACCGAAAGCTGGTGTCTAAGGCAAGAGGTCTAGCGTCAAACGACCTAAGCGATGTTGTGGTTCCTTAATTGGATCCTTGCGAAAGCAAGGGGGGCCTCTCACGCTCCCACCTCTTACCTGGCCGATGAAAGGGCTAGTTGATTGTGCTGTGTGTCTTCTACGCGGACTCATTGTGATTGAACTCTTAGGTCTAGCAAACCCATAACACCTTTCGTTGTGTATTGCATGTCGACTAGATCAGGAGTCCCCTATCACCCCCATCATTCCCAGTCAAGTGAACCCATGGAAAACACCTGCAAGAATCAATTAAGGGTCATCACTGAATAGTTAGCTAGGATAAACAAAAGGCTTGATGAGTTTGAAGATAGATTTGGAGCCTTAGAAAAGGACATTAGACCATCTATCAAGCCTGAGTCTGAGTCACCTCCTCACCCTAGGGAATACCCTCAATGTGGTCCTTCCTTAGAGGCTGAACCAGGAGAGTCCCCCATTTTAATCCATACCCGTACTTGGTTGAATCAGAGGAAGAATAGTTTGAATTTGAAGACCTTTTAGGAGTAGTTAGGTGAATCCTTACCCAAAACTTAGTGTAAGAAGATTGGCATAGGACCAACATCCTACAAACCTTTGTCAAACTAGGGGATAAGGTGTGCAAGATCATAGTTGATAGTGGGAGCTATGTCAATGCCATTTCTTTAAGTACCATTAAATCCCTAGGATTGACCCCAGTTCCACACCCCAACTCTTATAAGGTCTCATGGATAGATTCGACCTCAATACCTATCAAATCTAGATGCCAAGTCTTAATCAAGCTGCAATCATATGAAGAGACGATTTGGTATGATGTCCTTCCCATGGGTGTCAGTAGCATTATCTTAGGTCGATCCTGGCTTTACGATCATGATGCCACCCTTTATGGTCAAACCAATACCTGTACCTTTAACCACCATGGGAAGAAATTTACAATCAATCCAATTCAGCCTAAGGACTAGGTTAAAAGAGGATCTAGCAGCCTAAAGGAAGAGAAGCCAGAAGTCAACCTGATCAAGGCCAAAGAGTTAGAGAATGTGATGACTGAAGGAACCTGATAGGGATCGAGAGTCTATTTTAGTTTATTTTATTTGAGTCCATTAGTCCTGAGTTACTTGAGTCAAAGTGAGCCAATCAAGTCCTGTAATAAAGTGGAACATGTGAGTCCAGTTGAGTCCCTTTCGTCCTGTAGTGTCGTTCAAGTCAAGAGGAGAGGCATCAGACCAGGAGATTCACCAGGCTTACCCAATTAGAACTGGCCTTCATGCACTGGATCCTTTCCTGCCACCAAGCCGGCAAGAGAGAGCTCCAGCCCAAGACAAAGGCCCACTGTTGATCAGGTCCATCAGGATTTCTTGGCCCACAAGTCAGGATTTCTTAGTCCTCAAGTCATGTACCCTGGGGTGAATCTATAAATACCACCCCTCCCCTCTTGTATGAAGTATCTTTTTTCCTATGAATACAAATTAAAGTTATTTTGATCTGAGTTTTGATTTTTTTTCTGGATTGGAGTGGGTGACATCCGGGTTCCTGTTCTTGAGTGCAAGCCCTAATCCCTTGATGACTTCTATGCTCGTCAGCGATCCTTCCGCACTTCCTATCCCGTATCAACTTGGTATCAGAGCCTAACGGATTAGGGTTTTTCTTTTCCTCCCGGTTCTGCATCCTTCCTCATCTCCCTGTGCAAGACTTCTCAAACCTCGGTCAGCTGTCGAGGTCTTTCAACACCCTGTACTCGAGCCCCTCTCCTCTCTGCCGCCCGTGAAGCCCGTCTCTAGCACCGCCTCCGATCAAGTCTCCCCCTCCACCTCCGTCCCATGACCCTCCCCAACGCCTCCACCCATGAAGCCCGATCGCATCCCACGACCGCCGCACGCCCACCGCCACTGCCCGTGCAGCAGATCCACACCGCCGGTCTCCAGCCCCCGCCGGGTCCGCCATGGCCACCGCAGCTGGCAAAGCACGCTGGAAGACCCTGCTCCGCCCAGCCACTGACCGTGGAGACCTCCCTGTGCCATAGATCCATGTGACGCCACCTCCCACCGTATCTCCTTCCCACTGCCGTCACCAGCCGCCGGAAGCAAAGCCACCGTGTCCGCCTCCGAACCAGCGAGAAGCCGCTCCTCCTCTAGCATGCCCAATCCCCTGCAGTTGTGACTCTCATGACCATCGCCCAGCCACCATCGACGCCGATCAGGACCCTCCGTCGCACATGCCCACTGCCATCGCACGCCCTGCCAGACCATCCTTCGCCCAGCACCGATGCCGGTGAGTCCCTCCACCAGCCTCCCTGTTCCCTGCTGCCGATCCATGAGAAAGGAGAAAGGGGAGGAGGGGCACCACATGAACGTGAAAGCAGTTTCCCCTCCCCTTTGTTGATTTCTATGTTGCATGCTCCTCAGAGCAGCACAAATCTCAAAGATGCACACTTTCATAGCGCACGGATTGCAAAGCCATGCAGATCTCAGAGCATCCAACAAAAAAAATCAAAGAAAAAAAAAGAAAGAAAGAAAGGTGAAAAAAAAATGAAACTAGCCTCTTTGCTTTGATTTTCTTAGATTCGGTTCCATCAACCCCGCTGAGCCTAACTTGACGGAGTCGAGTTCTCCCCACCGCAGGAAAATGATGGGAATTGATAGTCTATTTTAGTTTATTTTATTTGAGTCCATTAGTCCTGAGTCACTTGAGTCAAAGTGAGCCAATCGAGTCCTGTAATAAAGTGGAACATGTGAGTCCAGTTGAGTCCCTTTAGTCCTGTAGTGTCGTTCTAGTCAAGAGGAGAGGCATCAGACCAGGAGATTCACTAGGCCTACCCAACCAGAACTGGCCTTCATGCACTAGACCCTTTCCTGCCACCAAGCCCGCAAGAGAGAGCTCCAGCCCAAGACAAAGGCCCACTGTTCACCAGGTCCACCAGGGTTTCTTGGCCCCCAAGTCAGGGTTTCCTAGCCCTTAAGTCATGTACCCTGGGGTGAATCTATAAATACCACATCTCCCCTCTTGTATGAATTATCTTTTTTTCTATGAATACAAATTAAAGTTATTTTGATCTGAGTTTTGATTTTTTTCCTAGATTGGAGTGGGTGTGATGCCCGGGTTCCTATTCTTGAGTGCAAGCCCTAATCCCCTGACGACTTCTACGCTCACCAGCGATCCTCCCGTGCTTCCTGTCCTGCATCAGAACCCTTGCCACAAAAGAGATTTATGAACCAACCCAGAGAGAAGGACCTTCTGAAGAGTTTCAGGGAGAAAAGATTGAGCCCACTAAGAATTTAAGTGAAAAACCCCTAAGCCTATTGAGGAATCCCAAGAAGAAATCCATGAATCAAGTTTAGTTAAGAAGTGTGATGAAAATGGGCCCAAGGTTGAAATCATTAAGGAATCAAAGGATAATGATCCTGAACCCACTACAGGATTTGAAGAAGAAATGACCGAGTCAGGATCAAACAAAGTCGATGAAAGTAAAGGTTCTCAAGTATTGTCCATAGAGAAGGTCCAGGAATAAGAAGTAGACATTAGTTTAGAGGACTTACAAGATAAACTTTCCAAAAACCTTCTTGATGACCTTCCACCTTCTAAGAGCACCTAGCCTGCCCTATAACTTGCACCTATAGGTCCACCTAGTACTAATCATAAAGTTAGGACAAGCACACCCATAGACCAATATTCACACATTAAGGTCAGTCTCTTTAGCTTTGAACCAGTCCCTGAGTCTCCTTCCTATTTCCTACCCTTTTCTGAGTCTACACATGTTGCTAAAGCCATTAGGTTACATTTTATTGAGATCACCTGGTTACATGAACCCTTAGAGCCCATCCTATTTGTGACCTACTTTTGGAAGACCTTATGGCATTTGCTAGGAACCCATGGTAAATTCTCATGTGCATACCAAACCAAGGTCAAACCTAAAAAGTTAATAATCTGTTAGGTTTAGGCCCCAGAGAGTCCAATAAAATTCATCTTAATAGGAATACATAGTTGAGTTTGCATTTTGCATCATACTAGAATTTTGCATTAAGTACAAATTCTAAAATAATTTGACTGATTCCCGAAAGAGAGCCAAAGAGTGTGAAATTGGGGATTCTGTAATGATTAGGCTTAGGCCTGAACAGTTTCCACTAGGAACCGTTAAGAAACTTCACGCTTGTGGAGCTAGCCCCTTTAAAGTGACAAGGAGAGTTGGCCCTAATGCCTACATACTTGAGCTACCCCCGGATTATGGCATTAGCTCGACTTTCAATATCTCGGACTTAGTCGAGTACAGGGAACTAGCAAACATACCCAGTGAGCCATTTGGGCCTGACCTTTCATTTGAGAGTGAACCCGACCCAGAGTGTCCACCTCCAATTTTACCTGAGAGAGGAGAGCGGATCGAGCGTGTCCTGGATGACCAAGCTATCACCACCCGGGGCAAAGGTTATAACGTTACTTGGTCCGATGGTAAGGCCGACCGGAGTCTGATGACTCATGGATTACTTGGGAGGACTTGCAACACCTCGATCCCGATCTTCTGGAAAAGTACTAAAGCCAAATCAACTCTTACTCGACAGGGTCGAGTTCCTCCCATCCCAAGAGAACTGGTGTGGGCACCAGAATCCGACAAAGGCTCCTCGATCCTATGTGGATATCTAATTAGGGTTTCATTTTACCGGGCCATGTAATAAGGCTTCAAGTCTAAGCATTTTATTTTCTTGAGTCTTGAATTTAGTCTCAATTGCTTTTGTTTTAGTCATGTACCTTGACCAATTTGGTCAAGTTGTGCCTATAGGTCCTGCAATGATTCCAGTTCGAGTCTGTTTGAAGATTGGGCCAAGCCAGAGTGGTCTTCGAGTCTAGTCTAATTTGTAATGGGTCAAGCTATCTCCCAAGCCATAAAAGATGCCACTTGGTGCCACCTCATCCATTCCATGTGGTGCCACATCACCTTGATATATGGGTGGCAAAAGCAAGAAGGGAATGCTGGAATTTTTGGGCACCATTCCTTGATTCTTTCCTCCCTTCCCTCCCCCTATCAAGTCTCTTTCCAAAGGAGCTATGGGCAACCAAGAAAGGTCAATGGGCAATGAAGGCATGATCCTTGTTTCAAGCCCCATATCAAGACTTCTTTCCAAAGTGCTTGGTCGGCTATGGAAGAAAAGCATTGACCCTCAAATCAAGAAGACAACTCCCTTCTTTCAAGCCCCATATCAAGCCATCTTCCCAAAGTGCTTGGTCGGCTATGGAAGAAAAGCATTAACCCTCAAATCAAGAAGACAACTCCCTTCTTTCAAGCCCCAAATCAAGCCACAAGACCTTGGTCAGCCAAAGGAAGAAGAAATTTGAATTTGGGCGCCCTCTTCATGAAGCTTTGTATTTTTTCAAAATTTGAATGGGTTTTAAGGTGCCTATATAAAGGGCCTTACCCCTCCCTTGTAAAGTTTAATCTTGATGAATGAAAGAAAATATTTTGAGTGCTACTCTTCTAGTTATTGCCTTCATTCCTTAAGAACGTCAATCTCCATGAGAGAGCACCTTCGCCTTCGGGCATCGAGAGGTGTGAGGCCTCAAGTTACCTTCTCTTCCGTGCAAGCCATCCTCCATCTTTGAGTTCAGAGTCCATCAAGATGATCCATCTTGGCACCTAGCAAGAAGATCCCCCATTCACCACCTTTTTCAACTTTTCTTCCCTTATTGTTTCTTGTCTCTTGCTAACTCCCAACATTTCTCTTGATTGCTCGCAGGTCCTCCAGGTGCCACGAATACGGAGTCGGTATCCCTTACCTTCGAGACCTTCGAATGGAAAGCCGGTGCATCCGTGAGGTTGAAGGCTTGATCATCCAGACCGCATCTATGAGAGAGAGTGAACTCGGCATCGGGCGCTTCAAAACTTTTAAGGTTTGCCACCCTAACTCCTAAGTTGGTATTGATCTGAGAGCAAAGTTTTACGGGGTTTCTCAATCCCGGGGTCCTCTTCTTATCCTATTTAGGGACATACTTGCTAGTTTGAAGTTCTTATTTTTATAGAACCCTAGATCTACTCTTGCTTGTCTTCAGGAATCCTTAACCTTATTTAAGAAATCAAAAAAATCACAAAGATAAAAATCACCTGCATCATCCTAGCATCTAGTTAGTCTCGCATCAACTTCATCATGCATTTTGATGCCTGCCAAAGGAACTCAAATATCTAGTGTCTTCTTGTCACATCAATTGCTCTCATATGCTCCCCATGGCCTTTTGCACAATGGAGGATGGGCATTCTTGATCCTTTCGACCTGCCTTGGGACAACAAAAATTTCTACTAGTTGCTATTAATTATTTTACAAAATGAATGCAGGTTAAGCCACTAGCATGCATCACCAAATCCAAAGTTATATATTTCATATGGAGGGCTATAATTTTCCATTTTGGAGTCTCTCAGGTGCTAATCATTGATAATGGACGATAATTCATCAGAGCTAGATTTGAGGAGTTCTGAGAAAATCAAGGGATCTCACACCACCTCACTTCAGTGGCTTGTCCCCAAGCTAATGGATAAGCAAAGGTTTCAAACTAAACCCTTCTCCAAGGGATCAAGAAGAGACTATGCAAAGCCAAGGGATCATGGGCCAACGAGCTTTATCATGTGCTTTGGGCATATCGTATAACACCAAGAGTTCTAATGGGAGAGATACCCTTCAGCTTGACTTTTGGGACTAAAGTCGTAATACCCATCAAGCTCAAAGTCCCATCAGCATGGGTCATAAACTTCAATGAGCAAACAAACTTGGAAAGGTGACTCGTAGACTTGGACTTGCTAGATGAGACCCAAGAGAAAGTGTGCATAAGAATGGCGATGTACCAACACAAAGTCGCCTGCTACTTCAACTCCAAGATTTAAAACAAAACCTTCAGAGTTAATGACCTGGTAATACACCAAATGAAGATCTCCCAACTCGATCAAAGAGGCGAACTCTCACCAAACTAAGAAGGACCCTACCAAGTGGAAGAAATTATCAAGCAAGGGACCTACCGACTAAAGCAACTAGACAAAACCCCTATACTTCGACCTTGGAACTTGGCTAACCTCTAGATATATCATCAGTAATGTAGCTCTCCACTCAGTGAATAAAAAATCTTTTTCTATGCCTATCTTTTTACTAACTCATAATAAAGATCCCCTAATGAAAACTTCTGAGCTAGACCCCACTAAGCCAAGCAAAATCCCACCTAAAAAGCTCATTGGATAGGAACTCTTAGTTGGAAGTCCAAAACTCATCAGATCGGGACTCCAGATCGAAGTCCAAAACTCATTGGATAGGGATCATATCAGGAACCTAGAACTTATTAGATGTGATCCCGATCGGGTACCCTTAAAACTAGAACTTCTGTAAAGACACGGAAAATGCAAAAACACAACCAAGTGGTTTAGAATGCAATCAATAGTAGGCAAACAAGAACACATAAAAACATTAAGAATTTCTCATTTTCATTAATAGATTTTGATTACACATGTTCATAGCCTCATGGCAAAATTGCATTTCCCCCTAAGTTCCTCTAAAGTACAGGAAAGGTGATGATGCCCATCATAGAATGATGACTATAGGACTCCCGAATTCTCTGGAGCAACTAAGTTCCCCTCTACAAACCCAAAGGGCATCCCCTCCATGGCTTGAAAGTAGCTAGGGCATCCTGCTAAAGGAGGAGGTGCATCATGAAGGTGAGAGAAGCACAGGTGCAGCTCTCCTTCACAGGGCGCTGAGGTGATGAAGAGCACACCTCAAGAAGAAGAAAACGAGCTAAGGACCCCACCAAGGAAGCTATTTAAAGAGAATCCCCCACACTCTCAGGCTAGTTTTCGTGCCTACCACATGAAGTGGGGGTGCACTGACCACCTCTCCATTGAAGCACAGGCTCCCCCCGAGGAGGAATTGGATGATGAGACATATAGATAGAGCTCTCTCCCTCAGATTAAGTCCATCTACTGGCTATAGCTATAGCGACATAGCTAAAGCACTGATCGTTAAGTCTGCCAACTAGTTGTAGTTGTAGTAGTGCAGCTGGAGCACTAGCAATTTTCGATACCTTTCATTCCAAAGTGAAAATCCATTAATATGCCCTCTAAATAATCTTCCCAAGAAAAATCCCACCATTAAGGGAGGGAGCCCTACAACCTGAGTACTTGCACTAGAAGCTAGGTATGGCTGCACCCCATGCATTTTAATAACAGGAAGATGTTATAGGGTTTTTGTTACTCCCCTTTATTTATAGCAAAACTCGGAGAAAGCTAGCTATCTACCTAAGCAATCAGTGTGTGCCAGATGTCCTTCTCTCAGGAACCAAATACCTTTAGAAAGGGAAATCAGGATGAAGTCCATACTTGGACCTTATCTCCTTAAGAACAGTGCCATGAAGATGCTTCTTACCCAACACTTACACTTGGTCAAATCTCCTTGGAAATCAAGTTTTATGACAAGTGGCGCTCTTTGGCCATGCTACATTTTGTAGGCTAGAGAACATCGAGGCATCCACCAAATAGTGATGCATCAAAATATGCCAAGGAAGAATGACCATGGCTCCAAGTGACCAATCCTTAAGTGGTTAGAGATCCAAAGGCCTGTATGCCCATGGTTCCAGATGACCATTAATCGGTCGAGAGCCTTAACGGTCCCTTAAAAACCCATGAAGTAGAAGATGTCTCAATATACATGGCTCTAAGTGACTGATCCTTATCAATCAAATCCTCAAAGGCCTCAGCACCCATGACTCCAGATGACCCTTAATTAGTTAAGAGCCTCAATGGCCCCTTAGCAACCCACGAAGTGGAAGGTGCCTCGATACTCATGGCTCCAAGTGACTGATCCTTAATTGGTCAGAGACCTAAAGGCCTCATCACCCATATATCTAGATGATTCTTAATTGATCAAGAGCCTCAACGATCCCTTAGTGGCTTGTGAAGAAGGCACCTTAACCTCCATGGTTCCAAGTGATCGATCCTTAATCGGTCAAAGCCCCAAAGGTGATCAGTGCCCATGGCTCCAAGTAACCAATCCTTAGTCGGTCAGAGCCCCAAAAGATTCCAGCATCCATGGCTCCAAGTGATCAATCCTTAACCGGTCAAAGTCTCAAAGGTGATCAGTGTCCATAGCTCAAAGTGATCGATCCCTAGTCGATTAGAGCCCTAAAGGTGATCCAGCACCCATGGCTCTAAGTGACCAATCCTTAATTGGTTATATTTTCATAGATGATTAGCATCCATGACTCCAAGTAATCGATCCTTAATCGGACATAGCCCCAAAGGTGATCAGTGCCCATGGCTCTAAGTGACAAATCCTTAATTGATCAAAGCTTCAAAGGTAATCAGTGCTCGTAGCTCCAAGTGCCCAATTCTTAATCAGCCAGAGTCCCAAAAAGAAATCAGTGCCCATGGCTTCAAGTAACCGATCCTTAATCGATCAAAGCCCCAAAGGAGATCCAGCACCCATGGCTCCAAGTGACTGATCCTCAATCGATCAGAGCCCTAAAGGTAATCAGCACCCATGGCTCCAAGTGACAGATCCTTAATCAATTAGAGACTCAAAAGTAAATCAACATCCATGGCTCCAATTGATTGATCCTTAATCAGTCAGAGCTCCAAAGGTGATCCAGCATCCATGGCTCCAAGTGATCGATCCTTAATTAGTCAGAGCATGATAGATGATCAGTGCCTATGGCTCTAAGTGACATATCCATATTCAATCAAAGATCCAAAGGCAATCAATGCCCATAGCTCTAAGTGATTGATCCTTAATCGATCAAAGATCCAAAGGTGATCAGTGCCTATGGATCCAAGTGATTGATTATTAATTAATCAGAGTCCTAAAAGAAGATCAGCACCCATGGCTCCAAGTGACCAATCCTTAATCGCTTAGAGTTTCAAAGGTAATCTAGTGCCCATGGCTCCAAGTGATCGATCCTTAATCGATTACAGCCTCAAAAGGTGATCAATGGCCATGACTCCAAGAGACCGATCCTTAATCAGTCAGAGCCTCAAAGGCAATCATTGCCCATGGCTCTAAGTGGCCAATTCTTAATCGGTCAAAGTTTCAAAGGTGATCAGTGTTCATGGCTCAAGTGATTGATCATTAATTGATCATAGCTCCAAAGGTGATTAGCATCCATGGCTCTAAGTGATCGATCCTTAGTCGGTCAGAGCCTCAAAAGGCAATCAACACCCATAGCTTCAAGTGATCGATCCTTAATCGATCAGACCCCCAAAGTCAATCTAGTATTCATGGCTCCAAGTAATTGATCCTTAATCGATTAGAGCTCCAAAGGTGATCAATTCCCATGATTCCAAGTGATTGATTCTTAATCGGTCAGAGTCCTAAAGGTGATCAGTGCCCATGGCTCTAATCAACCAATCCTTAATAGTCAAAGCCCAAAAAGGTGATCTATACCTAGGTGGTGCGGGCACCAGGATCTGACAATAATTACTGGGCCCAATCTGGTTTACTGATTAGGATTTCTGAGTCCTGAGTCATGTAGTCCTTAATAATATATCACTTGAGTCTTGTAATACAGGTGAGCCAATTGAGTTTTGTAATAAAGTGGACATGTGAGCCCATGTAAGTCCAGTTGAGTTCTTTGTCTAGTTGAGTTTAAGTCCAAGTCAAGAGTCCTGTAATTTTGATTTCATTCAGGAGAAGAGTCACCAAGAGTCACCAGGCCCCTCCACTAGAGCAAGAGATCAATTACCTGGGCCCCTACTTTGGCCCCCAGCCTTGGCTCCCAAGAGATGGGCCTTCATGCCACCAAGCCCAGTGTAGGTGCCCCTCCAGATGGCACCCTCCTTCAACCCAGCACCCTGCCAGGTCCACACCAGCTGGCACCCTCCCTCAAGCCCAAGATGCCCTGGCCCATTAAGAGAAGGTGCCCCATCCCAGGCCTTGTCGCCCCCCCTCCAATGTTTCATGATTGGCATCCCAGTCCAAGCCCTCTAAAGCTGGTGCCCCAGCCCAAGAAGAAGGCCTATAGCTGACCAGCCCACCATAACTGACTATATTAGGAAGGAAAGTTTTGAGTGGACCAAAGCTATTGATAGAGCCTTCCTAGAGATTAAGAATAAGATGATACAAGTACCCATTCTGAGGTTACCAAAATTTTCCAAAGTCTTTGAGATAGCTTGTGATGCTTCGAGAGTAGGCATAGGAGGAGTTTTGAGCTAAGAGAGTCACCTAGTAGCCTTCTTTAGTGAGAAACTTAATGAGGCTAAGCTTAAGTACTCAACCCATAACAAGGAATTCCGTGCAGTAGTACAAGCTCTTAGATATTAGAGACACTATCTACTACCCCATGAGTTTGTCCTTTACTCTGACCATGAAGCACTCCGATTTCTAAACTTCCAGAAAAAGTTGAACCCTAGGCATGCTAAGTGGGTAGACTACATCCAAGCCTACACTTTTGTGCTAAAACATCAGGCTGGAACTGAAAATAAGGTAGTTGATGCCCTTAGCCGCCATGCCTTACTTCTGAACTCTGTTAAGACTGAAGTCATTGGATTTGACTGATTAAAGGAAGAGTATGAGACTTGTTTAGACTTTAGTAAAATTGTCCAAACCATCAACCAAGGACCATCTAGTTTCCATAGCAAGTACACCCTCCAAGATGATTACCTTTTTAGAAACAATAGATTGTGCATTCCCAGGATCTCGCTTAGGGAATTCTTGATTTGGAAAACCCATGCAGGAGGTCTAGCTGGTCACTTTGGTATAAATAAGACCATTTTAGCTGTAGAAGACCAGTTCTTTTAGCCTAGTTTGAAAACGGATGTTGCTCACATAGTGTCCAGGTGTCAAACTTATGCTATTGCCAAGCAGCAGAAGCAAAACACTAGTTTATACACTCCTTTACCTGTACTAGATTGCCCATGGCAAGATCTTAGCATGGACTTTGTATTAGGACTACCTAAGACCCTAAGAAAACATGACTCCATCTATGTAGTGGTCGATAGGTTTTCAAAAATGGCCCATTTTATACCCTGCTCTCAAAACTTTGATGCCTCCAAGGTAGCCCGACTTTTCCTTGATATGTGGTTAGGTTACATGGCCTTCCAAAAACTATAGTGTCCGACAGGGATGTACGTTTCACCAGTTACTTCTGGAAGATCCTTTGGCACTTGTTAGGAACCAAACTTAAGTTTTCCACAGCCTACCACCCTCAGACTGACGGCCAAGCCGAGGTAGTGAATCAAAGCTTAGAAAACCTACTAAGAGCCTTGTAGGTAAGAACACTAGGAATTGGGACCTTCTTTTACCCAGAGCCAAATTTGCCTATAATAGTTCGGTCAATAGGTCTATAGGTAAGAGCCCATTTGAGGTTGTTCATGGTTACAAACCCAACAAACCTCTTGACTTGATCCCCTTACCCTTGCATGCATGAGTCTCTGAGTCAGCTGAGTCATTTGCATAGCATGTTAGGGATTTGCATAAGAAAATTAGTCAAAAGATTAATATAAGTAATGAACACTATAAAAATTTGGCTAATTCCTGAAAAAGAGCTAAAGAATTTTCTATAGTAGATTATGTAATGATTAGGCTTAGGCCTGAGCAGTTCTCTCCAAGGATCATAAAGAAAATACATGCTCATGGAGTTGGACCCTTCAGAATAATAAAGAGAGTTGGACCCAATGCCTATGTACTCGAGTTACCACCCGAGTTAGGTATTAGTTCAACCTTCAATATTTCAGACCTTGTGGAGTATAGAAAACTAGCAACGATACCCAGCGAGCCCTTTGGGCCTAACCCTTTCTTTGAGAGTGAACCCATCCCAGAGTGTCCACCCATAAATTGGCCTATAAGAGAGGAAAGGATTGAGTGTATCTTGGATGATCAAGCCATCAGCACCTGGAACAAAGGCTATCAACGGTATTTGGTCAGATGGCAAAGTCGGTCAAAATTCGAAGACTCGTGGATCACCAGAGAAGATTTGCAGTGCCTCAACCTAGACATACTAGAGCAGTATGAGGGCAGAGATGACCATTACTCGACAGGGTTTACTTCTTCCTGCCCAGGGAGAATAAGTGCGAGCACCAGGATCTGATAATAACTGCTAGGCCCAATCTGGTTTACTGATTAGGATTTTTGAGTCCTGAGTCCTGTAGTCCTTAATAATGTGTCACTTGAGTCTTGTAATACAAGTGAGCCAATTGAGTTTTGTAATAAAGTGGACATGTAAGTCCAGTTGAGTTCTTTGTCCGGTTGAGTTTAAGTCCAAGTCAAGAGTCCTGTAATTTTGATTCCATTCAAGAGGAGAGTCACCAGGCCCCTCCACCAGAGCAAGAGATCAAGCACCTGGGCCCCTACTCTGGCCCCTAGCCTTGGCACCCAAGAGATGGGCCTTCATGCCACCAAGCCCAGTGTAGGCGCCCCTCTAGATGGTGCCCTCTTTCAGCCCAACACCCTGCCAGGTCCACACCAGCTGGCACCCTCCCTCAAGCCCAAGATGCCTTGGCCCATCGAGAGAAGGAACCCCATCCCAGGCCTTGCCACCCCCCTCCAGGGTTTCATGATTGGCGCCCCAGTCCAAGCCCTCTAAAGTTGGCACCCCAGCCTAAGAAGAAGGCCTGCAGCTAACCTAGCCCACCAAGGTTTACTTGGCCCTCAAGAAATGTAATTTTAATTTGTTTTGGAGTCTAGGGACCTGTTTAACTTTATAAATACCCACCCCTCACCTCTTGTATGAATAACTCTTTTCATGAATACAAACTTTTGATTGATTAAGTTCAATTGTTCCTCCTTCTTAGAGTAGGTGTGAGACCCGTGGTTACGTTATGTGTGTGCAAACCTTAGCCATCCCTGCTACTCTCTCTCCTCCCTCAAACCCTAGCTATCCCAGCCTGCATCACCAAGCCCTAATCTGCCAACACCAAGCCCTCCAAGTCGCCACCCATCTTCCATCTACCATCCAACCCACCAACATCCAAGTGCTCCAAGTCTTGGCCAACCCTTCCATTCCCCTTCCAGGAAATCCCAGGCATCCAGGCCACCAAGCACTCCACCCCAGGCACCCCTCCCTACTGTCAGGCCACCCCTCATCCAAGCCTGGTGTCCTCTTCTCCAAGCAGGCCGCCAACATCAACAACAGCTCTCTCTCTCTCCCTCTTCAATCTGCTTCATGTTCTTATTTTTCTTGACATCCTTGCATCTAACCCGTGATGTGTGCAGGATCCTTCTGGCGACCACCTCTAAGGAAGAAGCCTTTTTTGCCTCCAGGACCAACTGAAGAAAAGTCGACTGGTCCACAAGGCAGACAACTGATCATCCAGGCACCGATCCAGAGCCTTGAGCGACCCCGTCTACGGCAGGATCAAACATTGTTGCGAGGTAAATACCCAAACCCTCTCATGAGTTCTGATTTTTGAAAGTAAAACTGTCATAACTGGGGGTTTCTCAATCCTCGAGGTCCTGTCTTTTTATTATTTTGCATGATCCTAATTGCGGGTATCATAAACTGGTTACTACATCTTCTCATGTTGAACTTTACTACTTTTCAAGATTTTTACCTCTGAAATTAAATTTTTAAAAAATCATAAAAAATTTAGTTTACTATTTTTCTGCATACATATCATCTTTAAAGTCATCCTGCATCACCAGGGCACCAAGTGATTGATCCTTAATCAGTCAAAGCTCCAAAAGTAATCAACATCCATGGCTCCAAGTGATTGATCCTTAATCGATCAAAGCTCCAAAGGTAATCAGCATCCATGGCTCCAAGTGATCGATCTTTAATCAATCAGAGACTCAAAAGGTGATCAACTTCCATGACTTCAAGTGATCAATCTTTAATCAGTTAGAGCCCCAAAGGTATTTCAATACCCATGGCTCCAAGTGATCGATCCTTAATCAGTTGAGTCCCAAAGACAATCAATGTCCATCACTCCAAGTGACTGATCCTTAATTAGTCAGAGTCCCAAAGGTGATTAGTGCCCATAGATCCAAGTGACCAATCCTAAATTAGTTAGAGTCTCAAAAGGTGATCAACACCCATGGCTCTAAGTAATTGATCCTTAATCGATCAAAGCCCTAAAGGTGATCAGTACCCATAGCTCTAAGTGACCAATCCTTAATCGATCAAAGCCCCAAAGGCGATCAGCACCCATGGCTCCAAGTGACCGATCCTTAATAGATCAAAGCCCTAAAAGGTGATCAGCTTCCATAACTCTAAGTGATTGATCCTTAATCTGTCAGAGTCCCAAAGGTGATTAGCATCCACGACTCCAGGTGACCAATCCTTAATCGGTCAGAGCTCCAAAAAGTGATCAACATCCATTGCTTCAAGTGATCGATCCTTAATCGATCAAAGTTTTAAAGACGATCAATATCCATGGCTCTGAGTGACTGACCCTTGATCGATCAGAGCCCCAAAGAACCTGGTGCCCAAAGATTCAAATAACCAACCCTTAATCAATTACAGCTCCAAAGGTCTTAGTGGAGGTGAAAAAGCACCTACACCTAGCATACAATATGCATAAAAAGAGGGCAGAAAAATATATTTTAAAATAATTTTAAGGCATGCACAGCGGAAGGCTCGGTAGATAGATCTAAATGATCTGCCGATCTGCCCGCAACAGGATCTAGCATAATAATCTAGCATGCAACATAACATCAAAAGCAAGACAAAATCATAAATATAAAAGTACCATACATTTATACCAAGAGAGAAGCAGTGGAAGGAGGAGGGTGATCGAGCCACACTCGTGTCTGGCCTCTATAGAAAATCCATACCTGGGCTTGACTCTGATCAACTCCCTCGGAGTGCTAGCTCTTCGGGATCCTTGGGCCGATCTTCTTCTTCTTGGAAGACTAAGAGGAGAGGTGGAACCCTTCCCAAGACTCTCTTCCCAAGACCTAGCTTGAATGCTAGGTTACTCACACCCAATCCCTAGACCTCACAAACCCTTCTCCTTCTAGTAAACTCTTTTACTTTTCTCTTTAGTGGTGTTGTAACTTGTAACCTCTGCAGCCTATAGAATGACCCTCATTTATAGGTGCAACCATGAGAGGGAGAAAGAGGAAGGAGGAGAGATGAGGGGAGAGAATCAAGGCCATACCAAATGGGTCTAACCCAAAGAGGTATGTATGACTTTCATACCATATAACCTTGGAACCAAAACTGGTTTGAGATCGAAATTCAAACCAGGTCAAAACTTGCTCAAAAATCCTCCTAGAAAAATCTTCCCAGAATTCTGCTCGTCACAAGAAGTGTCGACTCATGAAAATTGCCAAGTGTCGACACTTCACCAAGTGTCAACACCTACAAAATTTCAAGTGTCGACATTTAGAACAAAGTCAATCATATTGACTTTCGATAACGAAAAATGATTCTTAATCATCGATTAGCCTTAAGATCATATAGAAATCCTCTACGGTGTGTGATCCCATAGGTTCGAACACTAAGCCGGTAATACTGGAACATTTTCAGTACCAGTCAAAGTCCTCATCTAGCAATGATACCCGATATCCGGATAGGTCGAAGATGCAGAGCACCTCACAAGAACCTCTAAAATATGGTTACCGCATAATTCATCCCTTTTACCTCATAATGCTCAGGATGACCTAAGGTTCGACTGCCAATACTAATTTGGTTCATCCAAATCATGTTTCAATCTCACAAGTTCTGTGACTCTTCATAAGAACTACCCTGGTCAAGGTTTTGCTAAATTGAGACATAGTGAGTCATTCACTCCAAACTATTTGGAGGGGTCAATTCCATCTTGATCCACCATCGCTCCACAAGTACTTGACTGCACCCAGAAATATTTCATCACTGGATTAGAAATCCAAGTAGTCCAGTACTAAAGTACAGTGAGTTGCTTGCAAGCTGCCATGGTGACCTCAGGTCTGAGGGACGCATATACCCATATCCCTTCACAAGCAACCCTTTGGTAGAAGGGAGCTCCGCAGATGGTCACGTTCAGTGAAATGTCATACATTTCACTTGCATGTCACACCAGTATCTCCACACTCCTTGGTTAAGAGGACAACCAACAAATGTGACATACAACAACCTACACTTGATACATTATCATTCTATAATAATGTATCATTTGGTTGTGAACCAGTTTAAGAACTACTTGATATATCCTCTCTATATCAAACAATGTAGTTCTAAGGACTCCATCATACAAGAGTTTATTTCAGAAAAATGTAAATATGATGAACAGCCAAAATAAATAACTTTTATTTATTAAAAATTTATATACAAAATACAAGGTAGCACAACCATCTACAACCTAAACGATTGGCTTTGGGACATAATTTTCAACACTTAGTACCTATAGCCCTAAGCTACCAGGACTCAGAACTTTCAAAATCCTTGGTTGGGCAAAGTCTTGAGGACCTTTGATCAATCCGTAGAGGGTTTGTCTACTATCACTCAATGATGTGGTGATTTACTCTTAGTCTAGTAACCAAACAAGGTGGAACCACTCAATCATTCAAAAGAAATGAGAATGCTTGAATCACAGGAAAGATACAAAAGTAAGGATTCCATTATATTATGGTAAAAATATCCAAAGGCTACAAAAAGACAATTATAGAGAATCAAACATGCAAAAACAAAGTGAAATTTCTTAAAAGGGGCTGGCCTCTTCCAGCCCCCAAGCTTGCAGCCTCGGACTCTACCATGTTAAGCTATGATCCTCTTCAGTTCCCAAATCCTTCAAGGGTTCTATCACCGGCAATGATACTTCGTGAGATGCATGGCAAGGGATAACGAACTCTTGGAATTGATATCGACTCTCCCTATAAGTCTTCAAGAAGAATGCAATTACATCCATCACAAAAGGAGACAGGTGAGAGAGATCGAGGTAAAGATAAAGGACTTGAGCCAAATCCCTGTAGTTGTAATATCCGACATCATGGGCAATGATAAACATACCATGTATTCTTCCTGTGAGCCCATCTAACCAGGCTTCCAGCACCTGGTGATGCATCACTACCCAGGACTGTATGCTCTATCGATGCACAACCACCACCAATTACCTTGACTTGGCCTCAAGATCAATCACTGCACCTTTATTTGACATGCATTGTGTTTCTATACAAGGTGACCTACTCAATTGAGTAACTACAATACGTTGTCTCAACTTAGTCACAGAGTTGGTTGTCGTGCCTCTACTCAATGTAGCGTGCAGCCTTGTTTAAGGTGGCCTACTCGAAGAGGAACCATAGCTAGTTGTTCCTCCTTGACCTTCAGGTCGATTGCCACACTTTTATCCCTCGATGATCATTCAAGCCTAGCAATATCCTCTTGAGCTTTATACAACTTGTTCTGAAACTCCATGGTTCGAGCGACAAACTCCCACTTCCTTTTCCCATATGCGAGCATCGACTATAAGTCAAAGATCTTTAGCCATATTGATCAAAGCTGGCTCTACATATGATCTACTTGGGCGACTACATTCTAGGTTGCCTTTCAAGCCATCTCTAACAACTTTTTCGACTCTTTTCTGACCCTAGTGTTTTCAAAGGCATACACTTTAACTAGTGATCGACAGTATTTGATCTCCTCATCTACCACCTTAAGCAACTCTCGTGCCTTCAATAACATCTTTTTTGATCAGTGACTGATGTGGTAAGATTGCTGATGTGAAGTCTCTGTCGAATCTAGTCGGATGCCATGTCGGTAGAAGCTACCATGTCAGACCCTCTCTTCGAGCTCCTTCATTGGGCGGCTCCCTCGAGGTCGAACCTACCTTGGTCGAAGTCGAGCTCGCTCTCTTCGAGCTCCTTCACCGGGTGGCTCCCTCGAGGTTGAGCCTACCTTGGCCGAAGTCGAGCCCGCTCTCTTCGAGCTCCTTTACCTGGCGGCTCCCTCGAGGTCGAGCCCACCTTAACCAAAGTCGAGCCCACTCTTTTCAAGCTCCTTCATCAGGCGACTCCCCCGAGGTCGAGCCCGCCCTGGCCGAAGTCGAGTCCTCGCTCTTCGAGCTCTTTCACAAGGCGACTCCCTCAAGGTTGAGCCCACCTCGACCGAAGTCAAGCTCCTTCTCCTCAGACCAAGCTCTTTTCAGGTGGGAGGAGCAGCAACTGGAGGTCGTCCTCGTGGCCAAGGCCCAAAGCACTTCGGGGGATTCAGAAGCAGGAGGAATAGGATGTCACCACCTCCCTTGGATAGCTGTGCACCGCCCAAGGACCATGGAGGGGCACCCCCCAGGATGCATGATTACTCCTGCTACTATTTATACTAGATAGGAAAGGGCACCCCAGCCAAGGCACTGCACTTCCCAGCTAACTGTTTGCACCACCTGAAAGAGAAAACTATGCCAGAAGATTCAAACCAGGGGGTGGCTGCTCCAAGATCGAAGCCCTACCAAATTTCTCGAAGTAAAGCGACCGGTTGGGAGGTCAGTGCCTGCGACATAACTCCTATTATAGATGGGGAAAGATACCTGGGCACACAACACAGAGAGCTGCTGAGCATTGACCCTCTGGTGCCTACAGAGAGGGAGGAACTCGAGGTAGGTTGCTGAGGGATCCATGGTTTAAAAAAAGTTTTCAAAGGTCTTTGAAGAAGGTAAGCAAACGAGGGGAAGCAAACAGGAAAGCAACCGAGAGGCAGAGTGCTCTGGGCTACCGGAGACTCATCGAAAGAGTCTCGATGGACACAGCCACCATAGCTCAAGCTATCTGCCACCACTGTCTCTCACCCAACTCTTTCTTTTTAAAGCAAAATCTCCTCCTCCTAGCATGGATTCCAATCAAGGGGGCCACGGGGGAGGATCTTTCCCCTAGATCGCCACTGACTTGATCATCGAAGTGCCCCCATCGAGATCCTCAACCCAGGTCTCCTCTTTTTTGCAGGTTCGGGCACGTGGACTGGATTTTGGATGACGAGGTCAGTAGCCGACACCATCTCCAAGCTACAAGCCACGATGGTGTAGGTGGCAATAGATTGGTGCACCAGGTAGGGGGGCACGGACACAGTCTGATTCAGGCTAATCCCCTCACATGCAACTCCACCCGAAGCATGGTGATGACATGCACATGGGAGGTCTCCACCAACCATGCGGGAGAACCCACTTCTCATGGAGGCCCGCACAGTCCAGAAAGGGAGCCCCCTACTCCACTGCAATCACCTCAAGTGGATGTCTAGTTGGCAGCGCTTGCCTAGCAGATGTAGGTTCTGACCGTGGTAGTGTGACAGTTGCAGCATTAACACCGGTCCCTAGCCACTCACCAATAGCCAGGGATCCCTGCGGCCCAAGCCATCGCACCCCGCGATAGCCTACATTCCTTCCAAGGAAGGCCGTCACTACCGTGGGCCACGACTGACTCCCGTGGAAGCCATCGGACCCCAGCGAAGAGGCAATGGACTGGATCTGTCGACCGGGAGAGCTGGTCTTCGACCCTCGAGCAAGCCACTGCTAAGCACCACTGAGGCCATCGAGGAAAGGTCCCCTGTCGAGACCCCCCTCAACTGTTATATTCATCTCCTCTGACGGCCTCGGTGGAAGGCTCCAATGACGAGGCCATCAGGTGCATGGCTGAGAAGCGCCTGGAGGAGCAAGAGTGCAAGCTGGCAGAACTATCCCGCCAGTTCGCAAACTTGCAGGGCTCCTCCTGTGAGATGGTGGGCCATGATGCCCATCCCCCTTTCTCTCGAGAAATTCAAGAGGAGCCAATCCCAAGTCGGTTCCGCATGCCATAGATGGATCCCTACGATGGGACTACCGACCCTTTGGACCACCTAAGAGCTACAAAGCTCTTATGAGAGTCCAAGAGGTGACTGACACCCTCTTCTGCATTACCTTCCCAGCCGCTCTTCGGAAGGTTGCTCGGGTCTGGTTTACCCGACTTGAGCCTGAAAGCATTAGCTCCTTTGTGCAGCTAGAAAGGAGGTTCGTGGCTCATTTTGATGATTGCCAGAAGGTGCCACGAGAAGTGGACAGTCTTTTCTCTATCAGGCAGCAGGACCATGACCCTTACGGGACTATGTGACACACTTCAAGGTTGCTGCACTGGAGATTTACAACTTGGATGAACCAGTCACCATGTTGGTGCTGAAAAGAGGGCTCAGGACCTCCCGTCTGATCTACTTCCTGGACAAAAAGCCACTGAAGACATACTCTAATCTCCTCCTCCATGTCCACAAGTATGTCCGTGCTGAGAAGGAGGACCGTACGAGGAGGGAGCTGGATGGGAATTCACTGAAGAAGCAACCTCCAGGAGAGATGTCTGGGATGCGGAAGCCCGGACCAACCCCAAACTTCTGACCAGGGTCGAAGCTGAAGAGCATCCCCATCCCAGAAGAAAGATATACACCTCTACTCGCCCCGAGATCAAAGATCCTCTTGGAGATTGAGGGCGAGCACTACTTGCACCGCCCTCCCCCACTAAGGCCATCCAACGATTATGACAAGATAAAGTATTGCCAGTTTCACTATGACCATGGCCATGACACCAAGGAGTGCCACCACCTCAAGAGAGAATTGAAGATCTAATAAGGAGGGGCTACCTCAGAAAATTAATGGGAGGGAAGACCCCAGCATAACCTCAGGTGCTTGCTGCTCTTCCTCCTATCCCTATAGTCGACAACCGACCCACCAAGAAGCCTGTTGATGGGGGACTAATATGCATGCAATTTTTTTGTATGTTTTACATGTTGAGTTAGGTGATTAATTCCCGAATTTTAGATCAAAATTATTTGTAGCGAATTTTGTATAAATTTTTGAAGATCAGCATGCAGATTAGGACCTAAAAAGTAGCAAAGAAGGACCGCCGGGGCTGAGAAGCCTCGGTTAGGAAAAGTTCTCCTACAATAAAACTACTGGAGGTAGAGGGGTGTACCTGACAACATCTGTGAAGATCGTAGTGAAGGGATCTCTCGTTCCTCGATGAATGCGGTCTGGAAAACTGAGCCAAAGACCCGCGGATACCCGGCTTTCTGCTCGGTGATCCGATTGAGGCTTGGCTGGAGTCATTGGATTCGTAGGAACTCGGGGACCTACAAACGACCTGTCAGGGGTTAGAAAACTCACAAAGGAACAAGAAAACAAAGGGAAAACAGCAAGGGAAGGCTTCTTTTGGAGTGGGCGTCCAGGGATCTGAGAGGCTTGTTGGCAGCAGGAAGATGATTGCAGCACTGGGAAGAAAAACTCTCACAAACCCCTTTATGCACACAGCAGGGTATCACACAACTCAATAGAAGAACTCAAGGTTTTAATTCATATCAAAAATTTCTTCATACAAGAGGCTAGGATCCTTTAAATAGACCCTTAACCTTGGGCTCCAAGTAAAGGCACATAAGTCTTTACATAAGAATCCTTTTCCCTCTCAAACCCTAGCTAGAAAATAAGGAAACATTAGGTAGAAAAAATCCCTAAAAATTCTCTTGACTTGGCCAACACTCCAAGGATGCCTAGGGGGCGTGTTGGGCTTCTAGGAGAAGCAAGGGGCTGGCCCAAAGGGGCTCGGGTGCATGGGTTTGGGCCTCTGGAAGCTGGGGTGGCCTGGTAGCCAGGTAGCAGGATTATTCCCTAGTATCTTGCTTCTTAGGGGCTTGGGCTTGGCGCCTGGGCTTGATTTCTTTGGACTAGGATGCAGATGGACCTCTGGAATCATGGATGCCCTTATCTATGAATATACTTTGGCATCTGGAAGGAAATCTGGGCATCTGCAAGAAATCTGGGTTTTCTGAATTTTCCTCCTAGGGTCTTCAAATCTTCAAGCTAGGTTGGACTTGGGCTATACTTCCATGTCTTCAATCTAGTTGGACTTGGTCTTCACTTGTATGGTATAGTCTTGAGTCTTCAATATGCTTGGACAGGACTCAAAAAAATAAAATTAGCTCAACATGAGCTGACCAGCATTGGACTGAACTAGCTCAACATGAGCTGACTAGTACAGAACTGAAATAACAACTCAAAAGACTCAAATAATAACTAAAATAGACTTAGATGGGCTAAGCCCTTATTACAGATGGACTCATAAATTATTGATCAATTCATAGAGGGTTGAAAAGCCTCTATCTTATTCTGGTGCCTTTGGTGTCCCCACCAATTCTCCCGGGGTGGGAGGAACTCGATCCTGTCGAGTGAAGATCAGACTGGCTCACATATCTCTCGAGAAGGTCTGGGTTGAGGCGTTGCAAGTCCTCTCGAGAAATCTACGAATCATCCGACTCTGGCTGGCCTTGCCATCAGACCAGGAAGCATTGATAGTCACGGCCCCGGGTCGTGATGGCTTGATCGTCCAGGATACGCTCGATCCATTCTCCTCTCTCAGGCCAATTTGTTAGTGGACACTCTAGGTTAGGGTCACTCACAATGAAAAGGAATAGGTCCAAAGGCCTTACTAGGTATCGCTGCCGGTTCCCTATACTCAACCAGGTCTGTAATATTGAAGGTAGAACTAATGCCCAAATTCGAAGACAAGTCTAACACCTAGGCATTTGATCCAACCTTCTTTATCACTTTAAAAGGTCCGGCTCTGCGAGTATGAAGCTTCTTTTAGGAGCCTAACCAAGATAGAATCCACTACATCAAATTCTTTGATCCATCTTCGGGAATTAGCAGTTTGTTTAACATTAGTGCGGGTGGTGAACATGCTAGGCACATGTAGACTCCTAACAAGATGATGCAAAGGACTCAAACTAACACCTAATAGACTCGACTTTGCATTCCTATCGAAGGAAATTTATTAGACTTTTATGGGTCTAAACCTAAGAGACTATAGACTCTCTAGGTCTGACCCTAGTGTGGTGTGCATAAGAGTATTTACAATGGACTCCAAGCAAATGCCAAAGGGTATGCCAGAAGTATAATGCAAACCTAACATGCGTAATGAATGCATGCAGTACGTTAATCTCAGTTAAATGCAATCTAATAATCCTAGAAATGCTGGATGTGTCAGGAAAGGGCAGAAAATAGGAAGTGGGTTCAGAATTAGTTTGGTAGGGTAGGGAAAAAGGTTCAAGGTTAGTTGGATAAAGTTCGACATAAGAAGGCATGTCAGGGACTAATCCTAGACTAATGAGGCTAACCTTACGAGGTTGCGGTATATCTATGGGGTTTGCATAATAGAAGGATGGGTTACTAATCTCAGGGAAGAGGTCCTTAATGGGAACTATAGGAGGAGGCTCATCCTGAGGGTACTGATTCAAAGAGATCAAGTCCTTAATAAATTCTTCTGGTTCATGTATTTTAGGACTAGACTCTATAATTTGGCTCTCCTCTACGGTTTCCTCTGGTAAGGCTCTAGTAGCAGTACCTTCGTTCTCTTCCTCTATTTGTTCTTCTACTATAGCTTTAGGTTGGATGTGGTCAAGGTCAACTACCTCTAGGTTGGCTTCTACCTGGGTATCTATTAGGTCAGCTAATTCTAGGTCATCTAAAGGTGTCTCCTCTTCTCCCTCATACTCATCCACTAAGTTCGCATCAGCTTCATACACTTCCACATTAATGTAAGCCTTGTCAATCTCAGGAATGGTTGAAGAAGGTCGGCTAGCGAGAAATTAGTTAGGTTCTGGTCTCTACTTATGGGTACTACTCTTAGTAGGTTCAGGTTGTATAAGGGGTAGTGGCTCACTACTGGGTTTATATTTAGGGATACTAATCCTATGGGGTTCAAGTTGACTAGGGGAAACCTATCTAGTACTAGATTGATACTTAGGGGTTATGGGTTCTCTGGACTCATAGGACAAGGGTGCAGATCTATGGGTCATGGGATTATAGGATCTGGGGTCATAGGATTTTGGGTCAGCTCTATGGTCAGGTTCTAAAGATGGATCATGGTATGGGGTCCTCCTAAAGTTGGGCTATCTATATGGGTCAGGATATTGGGTCTTCCTAGGGTTGGACTCCCTATATGGGTCAGAATACTGGGTTCTCCTAGGGTTGGACTCCCTATATGGGTCAGAATACTAGGTTCTCCTAGGGTTGGACTCCCTATATGGGTCAGAATATTGGGTGTTGGGTCTACTAGGCTCATAGGGTGTGGGTGCATAGGATCTATGATCATGGGATCTAGAGTCATAGGATCCAGGTTCATAGGTTATGGATTCATAGGTTCTAGGTTCATAGGATTAGGAGTCATAAGATCTATAGGTTGTGGGTATATTAGGCTTATAGGGAGAGGGTAAATAGGATCTATCTTCCTGGTCTATAAAATCCTGATTGGGTCTTCTAGGACTAACCTTAGGGATTGGGTCATGACGATGGGCTCTCCTAGGTTCAGCCTCAAGATATGGATCAGGGTTTAGGGTCCTCCTAGGTTGAGGATTGTAGTACGGGTCAGGATAAGGGGCTCTCCTAGGTTCGACCTCATGGTATAGATCAGGGTTTGGGGTCCTCCTAGGTTGAGGGGAATCAGGATCTGGCTCAGACTGTGACCCATGGGTTTTTCTTGGGGTCCCTACCTGGACTTTTAACTGATCAAACCTATTGGCAAGTTGGTCAATTCTATCATTGGTTTGAATACGAGACTGAGTTAACTGGGTCATCTGGGTAGCCATCTGGGCCATTTGATCAGCTAGGGCTTTCATTTAGGCTTGCAAATTTTTCATGGGTTCAGACATTTGTGAAGGAGGTGGGTGATATGAAACTCCTGATCTAGTACTCATGCAAGACTTGATCAGACTGACTACAGCTAACTAGACCTAGAGTCTAAACTAGATGCATAATCAGGGTGGCAAACTAGCCTATAGTAACCCTGTACTCAGCCAGACAGGTGTAAGGGGAGTGTTAGGTCCCTGATTGCCAATCCTAGACACCAATCAGAGATTGGCCAGGTAGGCGGACCAGCACACAAGTCCTTCAGGATTGAATCCCTAAACCACCGTTCTAGACACTGAGCACAAAGCACACACGGGTTAGCTTGACACAATGATCTGACACATAGTCCGGACCCGACCAGTTGGTGTCCCTAGCCCACTAGGGCAAATTAAGTCTAGTTAATTTTAGGTTAAGGCTTGGGACTGAATGCAAGGGGTGTGGTTTTGGGCTAAGGAGAGGTGATCAAATCCTCCCCCCATCTGACATAGCAAGAGTGCCCTTAAAAGTAGATTATGCAATGATGGCAGGCAAATGATGAAAATTAGGGTTAGATGTTTTTGGTATTTTTGGAGAATATGTAATTTTATTTTATTATTATTATTTTTTGGTATTTTCTTAAATAGAAGAAAACTTGCAAATTATGGCCTAATATGCAGGAAATATACTAAAATTAAAAGATATGCAAAAAATGCTAAATAAAACCCTAAAACTTCCAAACTTGTCTTGCTGAAAAAAAATAGAGCCGAAAATTTAAAGGATGTATTTCGGCTTGAAAAACATTCACAGGCCATAATAAAATTTGAAAAAATTATGAAGATTACTGTGAATTATGATGAATCCATAAAATAAATTTCAAAATTTTGGAGTTTTTAACAGAGATAAATAATTTGAGAAATATAGTATATACGGACTGAAAAATTACAGAAAACAAGCCCTAATATAAGCTCTGATACCAAATGATGGGGGACTAATATGCATGCAATTTTTTTTGTAAGTTTTACATGTTGAGTTAGGTGATTAATTCCTGAATCTCATATTAAAATTATTTATAGGAAATTTTGTATGAATTTTTGAAGATCAGCATGCAGATTAGGATCTAGAAAAGTAGCAAAGAAGGACCGCCGAGGCTGAGAAGCCTCGGTTAGGGCAAGTTCTCCTACAATAAAACTACTGGAGGTACAGGGGTGTACCTGACAACATCTTTGAAGATCGCAGTGAAGGGGTCTCTCATTCCTCGATGGATGCGGCCTGGAAAACCGAGCCAAAGACCCGCGGATACCCGGCTTTCTACTCGGTGATCCGATTGAGGCTTGGCTGGAGTCGTTGGATTCGTAGGAACTCGGAGACCTGCAAACGACCTGTCAGGGGTTAGGAAACTCACAAAGCAACAAGAAAATAAAGGGAAAATAGCAAGGAAAGGCTTCTTTTGGAGTGGGCGTCCAGGGATCTGAGAGGCTTGTTGGCAGCAGAAAGATGATTGCAGCACTGGGAAGAAAAACTCTCACAAACCCATTTATGCACACAGCAGGGTATCACACAACTCAATAGAAGAACTCAAGGTTTTAATTCATACCAAAATTTCTTCATACAAGAGGCTAGGGTCCTTTAAATAGACCCTTAACCTAGGGCTCCAAGTAAGGGCACATAAGTCTTTATATAAGAATCCTTTTCCCTCTCAAACCATAGCTAGAAACTAAGGAAACATTAGGTAGAAAAAATCCCTAAAAATTCTCTTGACTTGGCCAACACTCCAAGGATGCCTAGGGGGGCGTGTTGGGCTTCTAGGAGCAGCAAGGGGCCGGCCCAAAGGGGCTCGGGCGCATGGATTTGGGCCTCTGGAAGCTGGGGTGGCCTGGTAGCCAGGTAGCAGGAATATTCCCTAGTATCTTGCTTCTTAGGGGCTTGTTTTGGCGCCTGGGCTTGATTTCTTTGGACTAGGATGCAGATGGACCTCTGGAATCATGGATGCCCTTATCTATGAATATACTTTTGCATCTGGAAGGGAATCTGGGCATCTGGAGGGCATCTGCAGGAAATCAGGATTTTCTGAATTTCCCTCCTAGGGTCTTCAAATCTTCAAGCTGGGTTGGACTTGGGCTATACTTCCATGTCTTCAATCTAGTTGGACTTGGTCTTCACTTGTATGATATAGTCTTGAGTCTTCAGTATGCTTGGACAGGACTCAAAAAAATAAAATTAGCTCAACATGAGCTGACCAGCATTGGACTGAACTAGCTCAACATGAGCTGACTAGTACAGAACTGAAATAACAACTCAAAAGACTCAAATAATAACTAAAATGGACTTAGATGGGCTAAGCCCTTATTACAGATGGACTCATAAATTATTGATCAATTCATAGAGGGTTGAAAAGCCTCTATCTTATTCTGGTGCCTTTGGTGTCCCCACCACCTGTGGGTATGATATGTTGGGAAATAGGGTGCACCCTTAAGAGGACCTAGGAGGGAGAGAGTTTGGAAAATGTACTCCCCTTTATGAGGGAGAAGAGATCTAGGAACCAAGATATAAACAATGATGCCATGGTTATCGAGATGACGATTACCAGGTGTCCTGTAAAATGAATCATGGTCGATAGTGGAAGTTTGACTGATATCCTTTTTTATGATGCTTTCTTCAGGATGAACCTGTCCTCTGATCAATCGAGACATGTTCACACCCCCCTTGTCAGTTTTACCAGGGACTCCATGGGAGTTGAAGGAGAGATCACTCTCCCTGTTACTGTTGGGTCACCATCTCGGTGGAGTACTGTCATGATGGCTTTTATGGTTGTTCGGCTTCCCTCGGCCTACAACATGATCTTTGGCTATCCCGGGCTAAATCTACTCGACGCGATCATCTCTACCAAGTGGCTGTTGGTGCAATTCCCCACTCGTTATGACATGGGGGAAATAACGGGGGCACCTCAGCCGATCCAACACTATCTACAAGCTATCCTAGAGGCCAGAAGCTCCAAGGAGGACCCCAACACCGACGACCTTGACCAAAGGGTGCAGGATCCCAGAGGTGGTCTAGTTGAATGCCTGTTGATGTATCCACTCAAAACAGACCCGACAAAGATGATGCAAATCGAGGCCCAGCTGCAAGAAGAGGAGCGAGCCCACCTATTGAGTTTCCTTCTGGCAAATGCAGATGTGTTTGCCTGGATAGTGGTAGACATGCCTGGGATTCCTCCCAATATCATCACTCACAGGTTGAGCATCGACCTGAAGTACTGCCCTGTCTAGCAGAAGAAGAGATGCTTCGCCCCGAAGAGGGAACAAGCGATCAACGAGGAGGTGGAGAAGCTCCTCGCAGTCGGCTTTATTTGTGAAGTGCAGTATCCTAGCTGGCTGGCGAATGTGGTCATGGTCAAGAAGAATAATGGAAAGTGGAGGATCTGCATGGACTATACCGACCTTAGCCGAGCCTGCCCGAAGGATAGCTTCCTGCTTTCGAAGATCGACCAACTAGTAGATGCCACCTCAGGGCACCGCTTACTCTCCTTCATGGATGCATTCTCCAGGTACAATCAAATTTGGATGCACCCAGAGGATGAGGAGCACACTGCCTTCATCACAGATCGAGGGATGTATTGCTACCGGATGATGCCTTTGGCCTGAAGAACGTTGGCGCCACATACCAATGGCTAGTCAATCGGGTCTTTGAGGACCAGATCGGCTGGAACATGCAAGTCTATGTGGACGACATGCTCGTCATGAACAAGCCGAGGTCAGACCATGTCATCGACCTGGCGAAGGCCTTCCAAAACCTTGGCCTGTACAATATAAAGCTGAACCCGATGAAGTGTGCTTTTGGCATGGCCGCAGGAAACGTCCTAGGCTTCATGGTCACCTAGAGGGGGATAGAGGCCAACCTTGAGAAGGTTCGGGCAATTATCGACATGGAGCATCCAACCTTGAAGAAACAAGTCCAGTGCTTTACAGGCCGGATTGCCATCCTGAGATGGTTCATCTCTCGATCTACTAACCGCTACTTGCCTTTCTTCAAGGCGCTGTGCAAGGTGCATGACTTCACCTGGATAGAAGAGGTAGGAAAGCATTCGAGGAGCTGAAGAAGTTCTTGGCATCACCCTCTCTACTCTCAAGGTCAGAGGATAGAGAGGAACTCTTGTTGTACCTGGCGGGGCCATCAGTTTGGTCCTTGTCCATACAGATGGGGACGAAGCTCAGAAACTGGTGTATTATACCAACAAACTCCTCCGAGATGCGAAGATCAGGTACACCCACTCCGAGAAACTAATCTTTGCTTTTATAATGTCTGCTCAGCACCTCAGGCCGTATTTCCAAGTGCACCCGATCATGGTCTTGATGGACCAACCGTTAAGGGCCATACTTAGCTACCCTGATACTTTCGGGCACCTAGCCAAGTGGGCTCTGAAAATTGGTAAGTTTGACATTGCGTACCGATCGAGACCATCTCAGAAGGCCCAGGTGTTGGCTGATTTTCTGGTCGAGTGCACAGGCATGGACGAAGAATCGGAGGGGATCCCCTTGGAATGTCAGACGAAGCCCAAAATTGAGGAGGAGGTCTAGGTCCTCCATGTGGATGATGCATTCAACTCGGGTGGGAGAGAAGCAGGCCTCAGCCTCGCCAATGGCGATGGGGTCGTAGCTGAATGCGCGCTTCATTTCTGATTTGCAGCAACCAACAACCAGGTAGAGTATAAGGAACTTCTTGTGGGACTGAGAGTCTCATGCGAACTAGGTGTTCCTAACCTAAAGGTCTTCACCGACTCCCAACTGGTGGCCGGGCAGGTCTTAGAAGAATTCAAGGCCCGAGATCCCCAGATGATGAAGTACTTAGAGCAGGTATGCTCGAGCTCGACAAGCTTCTGGTGCTTCAGCATCTCCTACATTCCTCGTGGAGAGAATTGGTGTGGGCACCAGGATTAGACAGAGGCTCCTCAACCGTCTGTGGATCTCTAATTAGGGTTATTAATCTTTTGGGTCCTGTAATAAGGCTTCAAGCCTAAGTAATTTACTTTTAAGTCATGTAATTAGTATCTAGTTGATTTCAGTTTTTGGTTTAGTCTAGTAATTTGACCAATTTGGTCAAGTTAGGGTCAACTGGTCCTGTAATTAGCCAAGTTGATCCACAAGCTCAAGTCAATTTGAAGATGGGCTCAAGCTAGTTTGAAGATGAGTCAAGCCACCTCTCACGCCAGGTTAGGAGTGCCAACTCATGAGAACTGCCACATCATCAGTGCCACATGGAATGGGAGGCACCACTTCAACTCATGGAATGCCACACCATCAATGGCACATGGCATGGGAGGCGCCACTTCATCAAGCACCTTGGGCGGTCAAGTAAAGCTGAAATTTCAAATTCAAATTCCATGGTTGACTCCCATTAATCTCCCCTTGATCCAAGCCAACAAGATCCTTACCCCACTCCACATATCAAGCCATATCACCAAGGATCAAGCCTAGCATTCATGGTTGGTCAAAGCTTCATGAAGAGGAGATTCAAAGCTGCTCTAAGATTCCAGCAAGTGCATTTCATCATACTTTCATTTCCATATAGTTTAATTTTGCACTTTAGGTTCATATTTTTATTTCCAGCAACTTATACTTTTGCTAATCTACGTCAAAACACAAAAAAGAAAAAATTAGATACATTTCATTAGGTTTCATGTGCATGCCATCATCTACATAATCGACTTAAGGGCATCAATATCACAAGATAAGGGAAGGAGGTCATTACCTTTCCTTAGCCCGAAAACCACCACCCTTGCATTTCGAACCTAAGCCTAATCTAAAATCAAGTAGCAACCTAATAGCTTAGGGACACCCACGAGTCAGGTTTAACCATTTTGGGGAAGCTAGTGCATGTAACCCTTCAATTAGTACCAGGAAGCTGGTGTATAAGGTAAGAGGTTTAGCATCGAACGACCTAAGCGGTGTTGTGGTTCTTTAATTGGGTCCTTGCGAAAGCAAGGAGGGCCTCCCACACTCCCACCTTTTACTTGGTTGGTGAAAAGGCTAGTTGTTGTGATGTGTGTCATCTAAGTTAACCCATTCTGTTTAAATTCATAGGTATAGCAAACTATAGTACCCTCCATTGTGTGTTGCATGTCTAGTCTAGATTAGGAGTCCATCAGCCCATTAGTCGATATCCAACCCAATGTAGTCTTGGGGTCAAACCTTGAAACCCACTTGAGGGCCCTCAATGAACAAATGGCCCAATTAAACCAAAAGATGGCCCAAGCGGAGGGATGGGCAGAAGCCCGTAAGGACCATGCTAAATTCAAATCCTCTAGGCCCAATTTCCTTGGTCTAAGAGCCTATTATCATGATCTTGCCGCTGAGCCTAGCCCTAAAAGCCCATACCCGTACTTGGTTGAATCAAAGGAAAGACCTATTAGGAACATTAGGACAGAAGCTCCCTCATTTCGAGGCAGTCTTGATCCTCGGGTTTACTTTGCCTGGGAGGAAAATATGGATGATTATTTTAAGTAGAATGAAATGTCTAAGGATGGAAAGGTTAGGTTTGCTCGAGTGCATCTATGGGGTCCAGCCGCGTCTTATTGGAACAATGTTCAGGGAAGGAGGGCGTATGAGAGACATGAACCCATTAGGACCTGGAAAGGAATGAAGAGCAAGCTTCATGAAAGGTATATTCCTGCATCCTACCAACAAAATCTCCTAGACCACTTACAGAGGTTGACCCAAGGTAATGGATCAGTCAGTGATTATACTGGTAGATTCGAGCATCTAATGCGCTATATTGTGAATATGGATCCATATGATATCCTAATCCGATTTAAAGAGGGTTTGAGGGAAGATATCTGGAGAGAAATGTTTAGACATAATATCTATAGTTTGGAGCAAGCCTACCGAGTAACCCAAAACTATGAGAGGTCCTTGAGGCATGCTAGATCAAGTACTTTGGACCTAAATCTGACCTCTGCCAGCTTGAGTCGTATTCTCATTGGTCCGACACCTAGTGTGAACCAGACTGTTATTGATCAACCCTCATCTATATCACCTCCAACCTAGAAGGATGACATTGAAAAGGAATTAGGTATGGCTGACCCAGGATTAGTTAACCAGAATGAAGCCATAATAAAAGAACAATTAAAGGAGGAAGAATTAGAACCCATGATAGAAGTATATGAGGCTGACATGAGTTTGGTAGACAAATATGAAGGAGAAGACTTCAAGGAGGACAACTCTAGTACCTTACCTGAGAAAATCCTTGTAGAAGATAAGACTGTTGAGCCTAGTCCTGAAACATCAGAATAATAGGAAATTAGTGAGGACTTGGTTCCTGTAAGTCAATGCCCTTAGGAAAAGTCCACTCCTTTAGCCTCAACCCGAGACCTCATTCAGTTCCCTTATAAAGAGTTCATCCTCTAACCCCAGTTGATGACCTTTTTCTAGAACTGACTAAGTCTTCCTTTCTTGAAAAACCTGCACTTACAATGACCAAATTCTCCATTCTTCAATTTGACCTTATGTCACCCATAGATCAATGTTCATATATTAAGGTCAGTCTCTTTAGCCCAAAACCAGTCCCTGAGTCTCCTTCCTATTTTCTACCCTTCCTTGAGTCTTATCATGTTTCTAGAGCCATTAGATTACATTTTGATGAGATTATTAGGTTGCATGAATCCTTAGAGCCCATCCCTTTTGCTACCTACTTCTGGAAGACCCTCTGGCATTTGCTAGAAGTTCATGGTAAATTTTCATGTGCATACCAAACCAGGGTCAAACTTAGAGAGTCTATAGTTTGTTAGGTTTAGGCCCAAGAGTCCAATAAAAATTCCTCTCAATAAGAATGCATAGTTGAGTCTGCATTTTGTTAGGTATCAGTATGAGTCTCAGAGTCCGCAAAGTCATTCGCATAGCATGCATAAGGAAATTAGCCAAAAAAACTAATCTAAGTAATGATACAAACAAGAAATTGGTTGATTCCTGTAAGCAAGCCCAAGAATTTGACATAGGGGATTCTGTAATGATTAGGCTTAAGCCTAAATGGTTTCTACCAGAAACCGTTAAGAAACTTAATGCTTGTAAAGCTGGCCCCTTTAAAGTGATAAGGAGAGTTGGTCCTAATGCCTATGTGCTTAAGCTACCCCCGGATAATGGCATTAGCTCAACTTTCGGTATCTCAGACTTAGTCGAGTATAGGAAACAGGCAACCATACCCAGTGAGCCATTTGGGCCTGACCTATCTTTTAAGAGTGAACCCGACCCAGAGTGTCCACCTCCAATTTTATCTGAGAGAGGAGAATGGATCAAGCGTGTCCTGGATGATCAAGCTACCACCACCCGGGGCAAAGGATATCAGCATTACTTGGTCCGATGGCAAGGCCGACCGTAGTCCGATGATTCATGGATTACCCAAGAGGACTTATAGTGCCTCAACCCCAACCTTCTTGAGAAATACCAAAGCCAAATCAACCCTTACTCGATGGGGTCGAGTTTCCTCCCATCCCGGAGAATTGGTGTGGGCACCAGGATTAGATAGAGACTCCTCAACCCTCTATGGATCTCTGATTAGGATTTTTAATCTTTTGGATCCTAAAATAAGGCTTCAAGCCTGAGTAATTTACTTTTGAGTCATGTAATTAGTATCTAGTTGATTTCAATTTTTGGTTTAGTCTAGTAATTTGGCTAATTTGGTCAAGTTAGGGTCAATTAGTCCTGTAATTAGCCAAGTTGGTCCACAAGCTCAAGTCAATTTGAAGATGGGCTCAAGCTAGTTTGAAGATGAGTCAAGCCACCTCTCCATGCCAGGTTAGGAGTACCAACTCATGAGGAGTGCCACATCATCAGTGCCACGTGGCATGGGAGGTGCCACTTCGGCTTATGGAGTGCCACATCATCAATGCCACATAGCATGGGAGGTGCCACTTCATCAAGCACCTTTGACGGCCAAGTAAAGCTGAAATTTCAAATTCAAATTCCATGGTTAACTCCCATTAATCTTCCCTTGATCCAAGCCAACAAGATCCTCACCCCACTCCATATATCAAGCCATATCACCAAGGATCAAGCCTAGCATTCATGGTTGGTCAAAGCTTCATGAAGAGGAGATTCAAAATTCAAAATAGGCACCTCCTGATTCACGAAGACAACATCCTCTCTTCACTCCCCCAAATTAAGTCTTGTAACCCCTATTTCAAATTTGATATCAAATGTCAAATGAGGACTTAGGTGCTTATAAAAAAAATCCTAACCCTCTTGTAAAACTAGTTTTTGATGAATGAAAATTTTGAAAAGTTTCTACTTCATTATAGCCCTTGTCTTCTTAGACTAGGAACTCTGTGAGAGAGTGACTTTGTCCTTCAGGACATCGAGGGGTGAGAGGCCCTAAGTTCCCTTCCTCCTTCACAAGCCACCATTCCATCTTCAAGCTGGGATGCCACCTAGAAGATCCACCTAGATGCCCAACGAGAAGAGCCCTCCTTGACCATCATCTTCAACTCCTTTCCCAACACTTCCTACTTTCTTATACCCCTACTTGCTATTTTCTAATCCTTTACTTGGTTGCTCATAGGTCCTCCAGGTGCCACGGATAAAGGATTCGGTCTCCCTTGCCTTCAGGACCATCGGACAAAAAGTTGGCAAATTCGCAGGGTCGAAGGCTTGATCCTCCAGGTCGCATCCGCGAGTGTGACCAAACTTGGCATCGGGCACATCAGAATCTTCAAGGTTTGCACTCCCTAGTCTTCTAAGTAGGTATTGATCTAAAGCTAAGTCCTACGGGATTTCTCAATCCCGGGGTCCTCTCATTATCTTTGTTTAGGGGCTATCTTTGCTTGCTAGGAAGTTCTTGTCCTTATAGAATCCCTAGTTCCATTCTTAACTTGACTTCGGGAATCAATACATCTCTTAAAACCCAAAACTCAAAAGAAAAATTATTTGCATATCCATCTTATCATTAGTATAGTCCCACATCATCTTAGTCCCACATCAATTCCTGGTATCAGAGCTTCATCCCGCATCAAGAATGCTCGTGCCAATACCCTCTCAAGGCTCGCAACCCTGTCAGACTCATCACTGGGGTGCGCCGACATTGAGTACCTAGAAACTCCAAGCTATGAGGCTTCTGGGAAAGTCTAGCAGGTCACCCTGGAACCAAGTTGGATGGACTAGTACTCAGGTACATCACTGATGGCATCCTGCCAAAAGACCAGGCTGGCCTCATCAAGAAGAAGGCTGCACGCTTCATGTTGATGGATGGGCAACTCTATCACAGGTTCTACTCTTACTCGCTCCTGAAGTACTTGAGACCCATAAAAGCGGCCTTCGTGCTCCGAGAGATACATGAAGGCCTCCGCGGGAATCACGTGGGGGGCAGGATGCTAGCATACAAGGCCCTCCATCAAGGATATTACTGGGAGACTATGAGGGAAGACGCTACCGACTTCGTGAAGAAGTGCGACCGCTGATAATTATATATTATATATATAAGAGTATTAAATTAATAATTAATTATCTTTAGAGTTGATACTTTTATATCTCTTTTGGTAGGAAAGAAGGTCATCATTGTGTAGAGCTTGAATTATGGAATCTAACGGCACAAACCAGACCCAAATCGAAGTTCATATGAGCCCACAATCAATTTTAGAAGAATTTAGCATGGTTTTCAAAGCAGCACGTTTTTTGGAATAGCACTTAAAAGCTTACAGCCGGTCTACCGTGGACCGGCTGAATGGTCCACAGATCTCCTGCCGGTCCACCACTACCATTGCCAGTGGTCCACGGAGCAGGACCGTGGACCACGAAGCTCCGTTTGCACCCAAATTTGCCGAAGAGACGTCCCTGCTGCCGCCTAACCCGCCGACGCCTCCACCGCCGGCCGGAGAAGCTCCAAATGGTCAAAAAATAGCCGAAAAAGGGCTGCTGCCCTTCTTCATCTCATTTTTACCGTTCCGCCATCAACCAAAGCCATCGGACCACCCATTCTACCTGCCGTCGGCCAGAGAAGATGCTGGCCATCGAGAGGTCCCCGTAGTCGGAACCCCACAGCCGGAACCCATGGTTTCCAAGACTGCCATCGGTCTTCCTCCCTACAACTCCTGCCACACCATTCTTCCCGACATCAAGAAGCTTCTCTCTGCTGGGACCACCGTTCCTCTTCCTTTGGCCTTCCAGATTACCTGCTGCGGCCCTGTTATTGGCCCAAGAAGGACCAAGCTGTCGTCCATGCATCCTCTTGCCCAAATACCGCTGGACGGCTGCCACCACCCATTGCTGGTCTTTCGCAACCTGCTGTAGTCCACCGGAGCAATCTCTTCTTCATTACCGTGAAGATGATGTCGGAAGCCGGATGATGTCCGAATGACGAACGATGCTGGATGGACATGGAGGAGTTTGTTTGGATGAGGAGGGAGTTCGCGAATGCGGAGGAGGCTGCTGAGATCATCTGAGCAGGTGTGAGGATAGGGAGATAGCACCGAGATTCTTGGGGAACCAGGCCCGATACGGTGTTTTCCATCTATAAAGCCTTCGGTCATTCTTCGCTCCGTAGAGGGGATTCTGACTTCCATTCTACATCCCATTCCGCTCTGTCCCATTCCGTATTATTCTGACTCCACTCTCCATTCCACTCTGCCTCTCCTCATATTCTATCCCACTTCCATCCACTTGTCCAATCCAATTCCCGTATTCATCATCTACGAAGCGATGTCCATGATGGAAGGCTAATCATACTTCTCGAGATTCCACTGTAGTGCTTGGCACAGGGGATTTAGTTTTATTTTTTTAATCTTTTGTACTTACTTTCTATGAAATAAAAAGAGTTTCTTTTTAATATTTTTATGAGTTATTCATTTTTATTAGACATAGTTTATTTTCTTGGGACAAGCTGTAATCAATAAGTACAATTTGTGCTCTTAGAATAAATTATCTCTAAAAAGATTTTTATAATTTGTATGTATCCGATTTCTAACTAATCTATATTTCAGGAAAATGAGTCGTGATCGAATAGGTACGGGTAATGATTGCCAAGAATATATTATATCTCGATCGGAACATATAGATCATTTACATAGAAGTGGAGTGGCAGCCCACCTAGCAAGTAACCAGTTGGAATTTCAAGATTCTTATATATTACATTTATACTTTTTCATTATCTGTCTTAGTAAGTTAGTTGATTTATGTTCTTTTTTTGAAATAACCCAAAGTCCCTGTAGATTCGACCCTTACCCCCATTATTCTACCTTAGATTAGTGGAATTAAGGTATTTAAATTAGTGCGTAGCGACGCACACCAAATTTTTGGCATCGTTGCTGGGACTTTTGGCATTATTAAAAAAATCAAGAAAATCAAATATTCAAAAAAAAGTTTAAATTTCAAAAATTTAAACTCAAAATTTGAAAATTCAAAAAAAAAATAAAAATAAAAAAAAATAGTAGTTCATATTTTCTAATCTTGAGTGCCCTGACATAAGGTTGCCCTGGCATAACTGGAAAGTTATGTTGAATGGTTGTCCTAGGGTACAAAAAGGTTGAGTAAAAAAGAATTTATGCTTTTTGCTTTCCATTTTTAGATTGACTTAGGTAAATTTACTTTTGTTTACAAAATCTAAAAAAAAATATTATCCTAATATCTCATAATTTATTAGGATTAGAGATTTAATCACAAAATCTAAAAAAAAAGTAATTAGATTAATTTTGTTTGTGTGATAACTTGGACACCTTGTTTGCTGCATTCCATTTCTCCATAATTAACTTAAGGGCATTACCCAATTAGTCAGATAAGGTGGGGAGTTCAATACCCTTCCTTAGCCCACAAATCACTACCCAGCATTTGCATTGATCCAAATCTTAATTTTAAAATCAATTAGACGTCAACCCTAGAAATTTCGAGCTCAATAGGAGAAGGGAACCCTAGAGTTGAACCGGGTTCAAATCATTTAGTTACTTGGTGTCTAAGGAAAGTGGTTCAGGGACAAGAGCCCGAAGGAAGGTGGTTCTTTAATTGGTTCCGTTCGCTTACCTGGCCAATTTTAATTAATGTTTAAAGCAAGCAACGGGGGGACCCCTACCAACCTTACACTTACCTGGCCATGTTAGTTAGTTGATCTTGGGCTTGGAGTGCTCGAAGGTAACCTTGGATCAGTTAGGAGCTATCTAGATCCAGGTTAACCCTAGGATAGTGATTTTGATTATGTAACTTTTTTTTAAAAAAAAGAGTTAATTAGAATAATTTCTTTTCTTCTCTCTAGTCTAGGACTCTCTTAGGAATCTCTTCTTTAGACCTTTTCTCATTCTTCCACTTTTATTTAATTAATCAAAAAAAATTTGAATTACTATTTGCTTTAGGAGGGTGTATGTTATTATATTCTAGGTGTCGGTTTCTAGAACCTAAACATATATCCCTAGATCCAAAATAGAAAGAACCAGTAGAGCAAACAGCCCAGGTACTATGGATCCCAATCAAGGAAATCAAGGAATTGACCCAAATCAAGGAGTTGACCCTCCATGATAATTGAAGGAGTACTTCACTCCTTCAAAATACACCTATTCACCTTGTATCTAAGTACCCCCTGTAGATGCTGTCCAGTACAAAATCAAGTCCAGTGCAATACAAATATTACCCTCCTTCTATAGACTTGCGAATGAAGATCCTTATAAACACTTAGATGAAGTTTTGGAGATCTGTTCAACCGTAAAGATACAAAATTTCTCCGACGATGCTTTAAGGCTTAAGTTATTCCCTTTTTTCTTGAAAGACAAAGCTAAATACTGATTGAATTCCCTAAATACTTTAACTATTTCAACATGGGATCAACTTCAGAGGGAGTTTCTTAAGAATTATTTTTCCATAGGAAAGACAAATCATATTAGAAAAGCCATTACCAGTTTTTCCCAATTGGACGGAGAAATATTTCATGAAACTTGGGAGAGATTGAAAGAGTTGATAAAAAATGTCCTCACCATGCCATACCAAAATGATAATTAGTCCAGTGCTTTTATGACGGTTTGTCGGAAAGGCACAGGCAAATAGTGGATACCTCATGTGGAGGAACGTTCATGCTTAAAAATGAACATGAGTCATGGCAGCGGTTTGAAACAATGAGTGAAAACTCCTTGCATCATATGTCTGCTGTCTGTAGAGATCCACCCATGAGACCCATAAGATCCAAGAGAGGGGGAATGTATGAAGTTGGTCATGCTGTAGACATCTATAGCAAGGTAGATGAGCTATCTCAGAAGCTTGACCAAATTTTGCAAGCTGGAAATACTTCCTCCTCGTCTCATCACAATCATGATGTCTGTGTTATCTGTTCTAGTCCCAATCATCTGATAGGTGATTGTCCAATCGCTTGCCAATTTCCAGAGCTCCTTCAAGAGCAAGCCCATCAAGCCCAAACCCGAATGTCTCCTAGACCAGGAAATGATCCATACTCGAACACTTACAATCCTGGTTGGTGCATTCACCCAAGTTTTTCATGGAAACCCCAACCTGGTATCAATTCATCTGTTAAGCCCAAATATCAGGAGACCAACTTTAGAAGCATGCCATTTTCATAGTACCCAAGTGCCCCATAGCCTCCACAACCTTCGCTGAATAATCATGACCCTTTGTTTGAAGAAAAGGTGCTTCATGCTTTGAAGGGGCTGAAAATGAACACCCAACTCCTCCACTCCCACACACAATCCATTACCAAGCTAAAGACCCAGATAGGTCAGCTAGATACAGCTTTCAATCAGAGGGAGGAAGGAAGGTTACCTAGCCAGCCCATTAGCAATCTTAAAGGTCAATACATGGCTGAAATCACTAGACCTGAAAATCTTCCTCCTGAACATGCTAAATCTGTCACAACTTTAAGAAGTGGGAAAACATTGAACCAGCTTGACCAGACCCAAAATTTAGAAGTGGCTAAGCTAGAGAAGAAGAATGAAGAGGAGAAGGAATCCATTGGTCCAGCACCTGCACCTAAGGCTCCATTTCCTAGAGCTTTAGAATCACCTCTACCATTGGATTAGAAAAATCTGAAAATGAATAAGATGCTTGAACTATTCAAGCAAGTCCAGATAAACTTTCCTCTCCTCGATGCCATTAAGCAAGTTCCGGCTTATGCCAAATTTTTTAAGGATCTGCGCACACAGAAATGGAAATCTAAGGCACACATCCCTAAGAAAATCCAGCTAACTGAGAAAGCCAGCTCAGTTTTTTAGCAGATAGCCCCATCCAAACTCAAAGATCTCGGTACCCTAATTATATCTTGTGTCATAGGGGACCTCTCAATCAAGAAAGATTTGTTAGATTTGGGTGCGAGTGTCAACCTTCTTCCAAGCTCAGTGTATGATTTGTTTGGATTCGGAGAACTAAAACCCACGATGGTGACGTTACAATTAGCTGATGGCTCAGTCAAAGTACCTCGTTGAGTGTTAGAGGACGTGTTGGTGAAAGTAGATGAATTTTACTTTTTGTTGATTTTTTTGTCCTGGATATGGAAACAAGTAATAATCCTAGCCAAATCCCCATCATTCTTGGAAGACCCTTCCTAGCAACTGCCAACACCTGTATAAATTATAGGATGGGGGTTATGGATGTTTCTTTTGGAAACAAGAAAATGAGGCTGAACATTTTTAATGCATGCCAAGGACCTCCCATGTATGATTATAATGATTTCAAACATGGTAGAGGAAGTGCTAGAGGATGTTATCGAGGATAAAACTTCTAGTTTGCTTGACTCAGATCCTCTACAAGCATGCTTAACACATTTCGAAGTGGATGATTTTGATTTTGATGGGTATACTAAAGAGGTGAACATGTTGCTAGAAGTATCTGATTTTTGCACCACTCTCCCATGGGCCAAGAAATATGAGCAGATAACCTCTTCTTTTAATATACTGGTAGTTTCTTCATGTGAGACCTTACCTATACTGGAACAAGAGCCACATCTAGTCATGGTAAAGGACCCCTTTTTTGAGCATGATGCCATCCCTGACCAGGTAGATTCATCAAATGAATTCAAAGAAACTATTAGAGAAACAATCTTGGATTTGCCAATAGACTGCCCAACCAAAATGTCACTGCAACAATCAAGTAATGCAGTATGTCAGCACGATAGCTTCGATAATTTGACTGAGGATCTGTTATGCAAACATCTTAATTGTACTGGATTTGATGATGTGGTTGGATTTGATGATGTGGAGGAGCTAAGTGATTTATTAGATCCATCTTGGATATCATATAAAAGCAATTTGTGGCATCCTCCAACACTTACGTAGCCTTTGCACTAGAACCAATATTTCCCTTGCACATTGAGCCAGCTCTTGTTACTAATCTGGAAACATGTCTAGAAGGTACGTATAAGAAAAATATCATGTCGAACATTACTGATTGGACTTCGTCCAACCATCCATCATGGTAAAAGATCAGCTTAGTCTGGCTGAAGACTATAAACTTAGCACTCCTGGGAGGTAGCCCAGTTCTTAACTTAGTTCATGCTTTTAGTTTTAGCAACCCAGTCATGCTTCATGCTTTAACCTTTTATTTCTTGTTTTTAGAATAAATTGAGAGGAATAATAAAAGAAGATTGCGAGGAACATGGCAATGAAAGAATGTCAAAAGCTTAAATACCCTACCAGGTTGTGCCTTTCCTTATCACTACATTATTAATATCCTCTTCCATTGGGGACAATGGAAAGTAAGTTGGAGGGGGCTAATTAATCTAATCCTCGAGTAAAACTTTAATCAGTTTTTATGTACAAGCTTTATCTCGAATTGAAAATAATCAAGCTCACTACATAAGGAGTGATTAACGATTTAGACAATTTTAGAGATATCGAGAGACGAATTATCAAGGAAACCTCATAAGTGGTAGAGTATAGACCATAAATTTTTTTGAGTAATTCCAGATCCTTCTGCCTATTGATATTGATAAAGAATCCTACTTATAATGGTATAGGCATAATCAAAAGTCTCCATCTTTAATAATAAAGGTTTTTAGCATGTCTCACTGAGTTACCGGGCCCCTTTGCCTAAGTTAGCATTGTTGTTCGCATCAAAATGTGAGTATGTAAAGAAGCCTTTTGTAGAGTCAGTCTTGACTTGAAGCCTTTTTGACTCGAGTCAGTAAACCCGAGGGGTGTTTTACACCCAATGCCCTAAAGCCAAATGGTTTGGGAGTCATTGGCCTAAAGCTCGTTACAAGGAATAACTAAAAAGCAAGATGTCAAGACATTGCACTGACTATACTTGTTCTCGAAAAAAAAAAAAGTAGGGACTAAATAAATATTACACCAAAATCAAAGTAAGTTAGAAGATTTAGAGAGTGAGATAGAAAGTCGGAAAAAGAAAAACTCTTAAAACTTCCATGAACTTCACTCTACCACTAAATGGGTGGAATTGGTAATCCGATAAAGTACCTTTTTAATAATCTAATCGGGTATCCTCTGATTTTAGAGTTAGTAAGATGATTTTCACTTCTTGGACACGTTAGTACACAACACTAATTCATTTTCTCTACTCGAGAATGAGCAAAGTTCAAGTTAGGGGGTATGATAATTATATTTTATATATATAGAGTATTAAATTAATAATTAATTATCTTTAGAATTGATACTTTTATATCTCTTTTGGTAAGAAAGAAGGTCATCATTTGTAGAGCTTGAATTATGGAACCCAACGGTGCAAATTGGACCCAAATCGGAGTTATGAGCCCACAATCAATTTTAGAAGAATTTAGCATGATTTTCAAAGCAGCACGTTTTTTAGAATAGCACTTAAAAGGTTATAGCCGGTTTACCGTGGACTGGCCGAGTGGTCCATAGATCTCCTGCGGTCCACCACTACCATTGCCAGTGGTCCATGGAGCAGGACCGTGGACCACGAAGCTCCGTTTGCACCCAAATTTGCCGGAGAGATGCCCCTACTGCCGCCCAACCCACCAATGCCTCCACCACTGGCCGGAGAAGCTCGAAATAGCTAAAAAATGGCTGAAAAAGGGCTGCTACCCTTCTTCATCTTCTTCATCTCATTTTTACCGTTTCGCCATCAACCAAAGCCACAAGACCACCCATTCTACCCGCTGTCGCCGGAGAAGACGCTGGCCATCAAGAGGTCCCCGCAGCCGAAACCCCATAGTGGAACCCATGGTTTCCAAGATGCCATCGATCTTCCGCCCTACAACTCCCGCCATGCCATTCTTCTCGACATCAAGAAGCTTCTCACCGCCGGGACCACTGCTCCTCTTCCTTTGGCCTTCTAGGTCAGCTGCTGCAGCCCTGTTACGAGCCCAAGAAGGACTAAGCTGTCGTCCATGCATCCTCTTGCCCAAATATCACTGGACGCCTACCACCACTCATTGCTGGTCTTTCCCAACCCGCTGCAATCCACCAAAGCAATCTCTTCTTCGTTACCGTGAAGATGCTGTCAGAAGCCGGATGATGTCCGAATGACGGACGATGCTGGATGGACTCGGAGGAGTTTGTTCGGATGAGAAGGGAGTTCACAGATGCGGAGGAGGCTGCTGGGATCGCGCGAGCGGGTGCAAGGATAGAAAGATAGCACCGAGATTCTTGGGCAGATTGAGATAGGAAATCACTGCGGTTCCCACGCGGACACGACATGGTGTTTTCCATCTATAAAGCCTTCGGTCATTCTTCGCTCCACAGAGGGGATTCTGACTTTCATTCTGCATCCCATATTGCTCCGTCCCATTTCATATTATTCCGACTCCACTCTTCATTCCACTCTGCCTCTCCTCATATTCCATCCCACTCCCATCCACTTATCCAATCCAATTCCCGTATTCATCATCTGCGAAGATGATGTCCATGATGGAAGGCTAATCATACTTCTCAGGATTCCACTGTAGTGCTTGGCACAGGGGGTTTAGTTTTATTTTTTTAATCTTTTGTACTTACTTTCTATGAAATAAAAAGAGTTTCTTTTCAATATTTTTATGAGTCATTCATTTTTATTAGGCACAGTTTATTTTCTTGGGACAAGCTGTAATCAATAGGTACAGTTTATGCTCTTGGAATAAATTATCTCTAAAAGATTTTTATAATTGTATGTATCTGATTTCTAACTAATCTATATTTCAGGGGAACAGGCCGTGATCGAATAGGTACGGGTCGTGATCACCAAGAATAGATTATATCTCGATCAGAACATACAGATCATTTATATAGAAGTGGAGTGCCAGCCCACCAAGCAAGTAACCAGTTGGAATTTCGAGATTCTTATATTTGCATTTATACTTTTTCATTATCTGTCTTAGTTAGTTAGTTGATTTATGTTCTTTTTTTTGGAATAATCCAAAGTCCCTGTGCATTCGACCCTTAATCCTATTATTTTACCTTAAATTAGTGAAATTAAGGTATTTAAATCGGTGCATAGCGATGCACACCAACCGCTGCCAGTGCCATGGCTACATACAATGTCAACCGGCGGTGCCACTCTCCCAGCTCTCCACCCCCTGGCCATTTGCACAGTTGGGGATGGACATCCTTGGTCCCTTTCCTCCCACATCCGGACAATCCAAGTTTCTGATAATGGCCATCGATTACTTCACCAAATGGGTGGAGGCAGAGTCGCTAGCATGGATTACTGAGGCCAAGGTTAGCCAATTCTTCTGGAAGTCAATCATCTACCACTTTGGGCTCCCCCACACCAACATTACTGATAACGAATGGCAGTTTGATAACCGAGAGTTCAAAGAGTTCTATGCTAGCCTTAATATCCATCATCGCTTCACCTCGGTGGCTCATCCTAAGACCAACGAAGAGGCCGAGGTGACCAATCGAACCATCCTCCATAGACTTTGAACCAGGTTGGACCAGGCCAAGGGCAGGTGGGCCGAAGAACTCCCCAATGTCCTTTGGGCCTACCATACAATGCCCCGAACAGCCACTGATGAGACGTCATTCAACCTCGTCTTTGGTGCCGAAGCTGTTGTCCCGGTGGAACTTGGTCTGCCCACGTTGCGGGTGGAGCAATACGATGCAGCTGAAAACACGGCTCGCCTCTTACTCAACTTAGATTTCCTCGAGGAAACGAGAGACAAGGCTCGACTCCGGATGGTGGCCTATGACAACGGGTGGCCCGGTACTACAACACATGGGTAAGGCCAAAGATCTTCCGCCTGGGCGATTTGGTGTTACGACGGGCTGAAGCCTCTTAACCCTGGGAGTACAGCAAACTCTCCCTAAACTGGAAAGGCCCCTACAAGGTGGTCGAGGCTCTCCCCCATGGAGCCTACTACCTCGCCAAGCTCGATGGTGCCCGGTTTCCACGAACTTGGAGTGCCAACAATTTGAGGATGTACTACCAATGATGTAAGGCCTCCTCCCATCAATAAAAGAACTCTTTTCTATGCAAATTATCTTTGCCTTGCAAGATATTACTGCCCGACCCCAGGTCTGGCAGATAAAGTCGAGAAACTCCTGAAGCCCCGCACCTCAAGCTGGGAAACTCTTGAAGCCCTGCACCTCGAAGTTGGGAAACTCATGAAGCCCCGCACCTCAAGCTGGGAAACTCCTGAAGCCCCGCATCTTAAAGCTGGGAAACTCCAGAAGCCCCGCACCTCAAGCCGGGAAACTCCTGAAGCCCTACACTTCAAGTTGGGAAACTCTTGAAGCCCCTCACCTCGAAGCCGGAAAACTTCTGAAGCCCCGCACCTCAAGCCAGGAAACTCCTAAAGCCTCGTACCTCGAAGTCGAGAAACTCCTGAAGCCCTGCACCTCAAGCCGGGAAACTCCAAAAGCCTTGCATCTCGAAGCCGAGAACTCCTGAAGCCTCGCACCTCGAAATCGGGAGACCCCGAAGGCCCCTAGCTTAATTGTATTCCAGGCACTTAGAAACAATTTCACCTGGGGTCACTCAGGCCTCACCGAAATGTTCATCGACTCCCGGCCCAGCCAGGAAAAACCCAGAATACATAACTAGCCTCAAGGAGATGCATGAAGCCTCTCTACCTCATTTCTGACATGGTGCAGATGACTCAAAAACTTAAGACTTCTCTTCTTAACTGCCCCTGTACTCGGAGCTCTACAGGGAGGAGCTAAAAACTTGGTACCCCATGGCGTGGCATTGCAACAAAAACATGTACATGGAAGTAAAAAAAAAGAAGGAGAAGAGTGAAGAAGAAGAAGAGAAGAGGAAAAGAAGAACTTAATGAACAGAAAGGAGATTTTCGTTGAATTTAGGAGTAAAAAATTACATTGTTCAAGGACCCCCGATAGGCTGGGTTGTCCAAAGATAAAAAGAAAAGAAGAACAACATAAAGGAAAAAGATACAAGTTGCAAAAAGAAGAAAATGAAGGAGTCCTTATTCTACTCCACCGGCTCCTTCCCGGGATGGTGCTGGGGCACACTGGCATCATCTTGGACCTCTACCGAAGGGGTTGATTGAGCAGCGGCCGCAAGTTCTCCCTCCTCCACTTCGGCTATGGCCACAACTGGGTCCCCGCTTGGAGCAGCTGGGAAGGCAAGCTCCTCCAGGTTCAGCCCTGGAAAGAGCTGGGCTGCCCTAGACTGACAGAATTTGTAGCCCTTGAGGAACGAGTTCGTGGCCGCCTCCTGGACCTCATCAACATATTCCGTCGAGACCTTGAAGTTTGGCACTACCTCGGCGGCCTCCTTTTTGGCAGCCTCCATCAAGGCCACCGCCTTAGCGGCCTTCTATTCAGCCACCGAAGTCCGCACCCGCACCGCATCTAGCTCAGCCCGGAGGACCTGAGATCGCTCCTCCACTTGGGCCACCTTGGCCTTGAACTCTTCTGCCCGGGCAGCCTCGGGCTTGAGCTCTTTGGCCTGATGCTTGACCCGCTCTTTCTTCCAGGCCAGGGATGCTTCAAGGTCCTTGATGTGCCTCTCAGTGTTCGCCACCTCAGCTCGAAGCTACTTGTTCTTCTCCTCAATGGCTTGGGCCCTGTCAGTTTTCTCCTTGGCCTCAGCCACTAGCGCCGCAATCTCCTGCTCCTTCAAGTTCTCCCTTCTGGTCCACTGGGAACAATAGTCACGGATGAGCAAAAGGTCCATCCCGAGCTGCATCGATGAAGACATCAATTAAAAAAAAAGAAAAAGAAAAGAAGAAAGAAAGAAGAAGAAAAAGAAAAGAAAAGATCCTATTGTGAAGAGGTGAGAGAATGTGCCGAGGATGGCATCCAATAGCATCTTTCTCCCCTTTCGCATCGGTCGCATGACTGGAAGGCAAAGTCCATCATGCACACAGCCAAGAAATGGTCCTGGATGATGGAGGAGTTTGGCACCTCCTTGACGGACCCCTTTGGGAGCCAGTCATCGACTTCGTCGGAACCGTCGTCGTGCCCCTGGGAGTGGCCGAGGATGTCCCCAAGCTCCTGTTGGAGCTCGCCGCCATACCAGACGGTGTCGTCGATGGTGGCTCCCTCCTCTCGTCTCCTCCCACTTCCACCTCAATGAATTTGGAAGGTGGGGCCACAGTAGCAGTAGTAGCAGCGGGCCGAGCCCGTGTGCTCACGTCGGACTCTCGAATTAGAGGCAAAACCTGTTGCCTCGGTGGTTCAGGGACCGGTTCGACCGTCCTTCTACTTGGGCCGGAGGCTACAATAGGCCCTAGCCTCACACTGGGCTTGTTCTGGGCCCTCTTCGATGGGGACTCCCTAGGTCCCGCCGGTGCGATCCTCTTTTGAGAGGACATGACGAGCTGCTCCACTGAAAACTTCATGCTTGCAAGAAAGAAAAAGCCAAGGTTAGCCTCAAACTCGAAGAGACCTACAGAAGAAGAAAGGAAGGTTTATATCGAACTCACCCAACTTCCGGATTGGGCTGACCCCAACTTCGAATAGGTTCTACTCTGATAGCAGAACCTCAAGAGAAGGGATTTGGTCGGCAATGAGCTGGTCATAAACCTCTCGATCAGCCACTTTGACCTTGGAATTCTGATTCGGAGTCCGATCCGGATTACTCCAGACCCAATCGACTCCTTTAATGAAAGCAAAGAAGTACTTACTCTTCCATCTTTTGATGGAAGAGGGGAGTTCGAACTTAATGCCCTTCGGGTAAGGAGAGATGAACCACCACCCATCCTCGGTCGGGTGGTATTTCAGGGTGAAAAAGGCCCTAAACAGAAAAAAATAGACAACAATCCCGTGGAAATGACAGAAGATAATAAAGCAAAAAATGGTCCTAACTGCATTAGGGACCAGTTAAGCAAGAATGAGGTGATAGTTGCTGAGTACAGAAAGAAAAAAATGATGGAAAGGAAAATGGAGACCCCCTGCAAGGGACTTCTCGTAGAGGGCAATCTGGCCCAGGCCACTAGAGGTGACCCGTTCCCCCGGTTTTGGGATCGAGAGCCGGAAAGAGTCTGAGATGCCGAAAGCTTACCGGATTATCAAAAGGTACTCCTTGGTCATCATCGAAGCGAAGCGATGCCACTAGGACTAGTCGAACAAGAACAGTCGGAAGGGACTTCGGGAACAGGCGAAGGAGGAAGGTGAGCCCTAGGCTCCCCTATCACTCTCCCAGTGGGGTGAAGGCCTCTACGAACATGAAGGGGAACTTCTTCCTTCTCATCAAAGGAAGGAGTCCTTAGTCGAGAGCCCTGCCTTATCGAGGTTGCTGGAAGGACATTGACTCTGACCCGAGTGAGTCATCCTAAGGCAGAATGAATAAGGGAGGAAGAAGGAAAATGGGGTCTGGAGAGGCCCTAAGGACAAACTCAACCTAGCCAAAGAAGAGAGAGGACTGAGGAAGATGAGCCTGATGGCCTTGAAGGTAAGGGACACTCAGGGGAGAGGAGGAAGAAGACTCTGGTCCGTCGGCTGGAGTGAAGAATTCGAAAGGAATGATGTTTCAAGAAACTTTCTTTCTTTTCAAAATGGCCAAATGACAACCGTACCCCCCTCAGAACCATCTTCATCGGATTGCTGCCAGGTGTCAAGATCAGCGAGGAGCGATGCTTCAATTTACCAAAAATCGTTTCAAGTTCTGCATCAGTCATTATGCCTCCTCGAACATGTTGATGTGTCATCCTTGCATTGGCCTCAAGGCCCATTTTGCAAAGCAACGGCTATCATGGTATTAATGGTGCCTGATTTTCACCATTCCATGTTAGCTCCACATTTACTCTCTTCGTCCCAAATGCGGTATGTCAACGGGACTTGGGAGTGGGGGGCAAATTATGTGGCAAGATCATTGACATGGAGTCCCTGTCAGATCCAGCCATATGCCACATCGGTGGAAGCTGCCATATCAAACCCTCTCTTCAAGCTCCTTTGTTGGGCGACTCCCTCGAGGTCAAGCCTACCTCGGTCGAAGTCAAGCTCGCTCTCTTCGAGCTCCTTCGCCAGGTGGCTCCCTCGAGGTCGAGCCCAACTCGATCAAAGTCAAGCCCGCTCTATCGAGCTCCTTTATCGGACGGCTCCCTCGAGGTCGAGCCCACCTCGGTCGAAGTCGAGCTCACTTTCTTTGAGCTCCTTCGCTGGGCGGCTCCCCCGGGGTCGAGCCCTCCCTGGCCGGAGTCGAGCCCCCGCTCTTCGAGCTTCTTCGCCAGGTGGCTCCCTTGAGGTTGAGCCCACCTTTGCCGAAGTCGAGCTCCTTCTCCTCGGTCCAAGCTCTCTTCGGATGAGAGGAGCAGCAGCCAAAGGCCGTCCCCATGGCCAAAGCCTACAGCACTTTAGGAGATTTAGAAGCAAGAGGAGGAGGACGTCACCACCTCCCTTGGGCAGTGGTGTGCCGCCCATGGACCACGGAGGGGCACCCCCTAGGATGCCATGATTACTCCCGCTACTATTTACACTAGATAGGAAAGGGCATCCTGGCCAAGGCACTGCATTTTTCAGCCGACCGTTTACACCACCCGAAAGAGAAAACCATGCCAGAAGATTCAAACCGGGGGATGGCTGCTCCTAGATCGAGGCCCTACCCAATTTCTCGAAGTAGAGCGACCGGCTGGGAGGTCAGAGCTTGCGACATGACTCCCTATCATGGATGGGGAAAGACACCCAGGCGCACGGCTTGGAGAGCTACTGAGCGTTGACCTTTCAGGGCCTGCAGAGAGGGAGGAACCCGAGGTAGGTTGCTGGAGGGGTCCATGGCCTAAAAGGAGTTTCCAAAGATCTTCAAAGAAGGTAAGCGAATGAGGGCAAGTGAATAGGAAAGCAACCGAGAGGCAGAGCACTCTGGGCTACCGGAGACTCACCGAAAGAGTCTCGACAGACACAGCCACCATAGCTCAAGCTTTCCTCCATTGCTGCCTCTCTCACCCAACTCTTTCTTTCTAAAGCAAAATCTCTTCCTAGCATGGAGTCCGACCAAGGGACCCACAGGGAAGGATTTGTTTTCCTAGATCACCACTGAATTGATCGTCGGAGTGCCCTCGCCAGGATCCCCGGCCTGGCTCTCCTCCTTTTTGCAAGATCGGGCACGTAGACTGGGTTTCAGATGATAAGGTCGGCAGCTGACACCATCTCCAAGCTACAGGCCATGGTGGTGTAGGCGGCAACAGTGACCTTCTTACTTGCTACCTTCGCCTTGCTCTTTAGACCCTTAATATAGGCCTCAATTTTCATGGCCTCTGGGAGATATTCGATGGTGATGGGCTTGCCCGATGAAGGTTCAACACCATTTATGCAAACATGCTATTAAAATAAATAATGCAAGATGTAGAAGGAAAATCTCATTTCATTCCATTAATAAAGAGTTTTCTTACAAAGATGGAAAAGAAAAGGAAAACAACAAAAGTTTAAGAAAAATAAAAAGTATAAATTTAATTTTTGACCTTCTCTATGGGGTTGGCAGTGATAGGAGTAGCTTCAGAAGAAGCAATAGTGCTCTCAGCTAAGGGGGCTCAGGCCCAGTGATGGGTTCAGTAGAAGTAAGCTCGGATACAACAACAATTTTGATCAATGGGGCCGTAGGCGCAGTTGCAGGCAAAGCAACTTTAGGTTCATAAGAAGGCTCCCCATTGGATTCTTCTCGCTCATATAGGAATGCAAGGTCTAGTTCTAGATATCGGACTATGATAAGTCTATTAATTATCCCGATTTAATCATTAAAATAAATATTAATTAAGAATTGATACTTTTTATTTAAGTTTTGTAAAAAGAGCCTTTAGATGAAAAGAGCACAATTTTTGGAGTCCAACAGCACAAACGGTACTCAAATCGAATTTCAAATGGACCCAGAATCAAAGATTAAAAATTATTAAAAAATAGTATGAATTTTGGAGCAGCCGGTCCACCATGGATCGATCACTCGATCTACAGAATCGGGAGTGGTCCACAGGCAACCAGTGCTGCCGATCCACGGACAGGGTTAGTGGACCCTCTTCACTGTTTTGAGCCGCCGGTTTATCGGAGATGCCACATGTCATCGAAGGAGTCACCAAGAGGGCCACCATGATTGAAAAAGCTCGGAGACCTTTTTTGGACTGGCCACCATCATTCGTCACTTCTTCTTCCTTCTTCCTCCACCACCGCCACCACTGTCAATGCCATCGAGAGCCCCTTATCGCCGGCCACCGCCTTTTTCCCTCATCCACCGAAGACCATACATCCCTACTCCTCCTACAACTATCGGCCCACAACCATGCTTACCTGATGCTAGCCATCCTCAACTGCTAGCCACTGCCGCTCACCACCACTGTTCGTCGCTCCCGCCATCGTCACATTCCATCATGGATTGGAAGAAGCCGACAGTGGGGTTTGACACGGAGATGGAATTCTCAACCATCTGGGATTCGGACCAAGGAGATGATTGAAGGGGAGAAGGATCAATGATCAATGAACAAGATCCCATCATGCAATCAATCAATGGTTGAGGTTTTTTCTTATGATATCTGATCGATCTTGAGCCATATTGATTCCAAATTTGACTGGGAGGAAGCCCTATATAAGCTCTATAAAAGGAGGACCCCAGGCAATAGTCCAAGCATCAATTATTCCAATAATTATTTTTTTTTCTTTTATTTAGATCCTTGTATTAGTCTAGGAGAGAGAGGGAGTAGAATAAAAAAAAGAGTTCTTCAGGAGAGGAGGTGCGATGACTGCATCCCAACTCTCCACAAAGATGTATCCAGGAGCCATGCTCAACTGAAGTGCAGTCTGGAGGGAAGTATAGGGATCCTTCTATCAAATTTGTAATTGTTTCTTTCTTCTATGAAATTGAATAAATATTTTCAATTTCCTTCTCAATTATTTTCTATTTGATCTCCTAAATTGATTGTCTAGTGGGATGGATCATGATCATAATACAATACGGTCCATCCTCAACATAGATAATTAATTTTAGGATTTTTATTTACATGTTTTATTATGGTCTTTTCAACTAAGTGTTGGATAGCCTATACTTGTGGGACAGACCATGATCCCGATAAGATATAGTTCATATTTAGTAAGATAGTCTATGCCATGGGCTAGTTTGAAAGATTCTGATGTAATTACGGATTTTGATTGTATAGATTTGAACAATTGCATGTTTAATATTAGTGATTACTTGAAAATCTAAAGACATCTTTTTATCGTATAAATCTCTCGATCTCATATTTAGACTTAATTAATTAGTTTTAATTAACCCATCATCTCTTTTTTTATATTTATCTTTTTTCTTGGTTTTCTTCATGAAATAATTGCCCTTGGTCCTCAAGGATATGATCCTCGAGGCAAGGTCCCCTATCGAGACCCCCCTCAACTGTTATATTCATCTCCTCTGACGGCCTCGGTGGAAGGCTCCAATGACGAGGCCATCAGGTGCATGGCTGAGAAGCGCCTGGAGGAGCAAGAGTGCAAGCTGGCAGAACTATCCCGCCAGTTCGCAAACTTGCAGGGCTCCTCCTGTGAGATGGTGGGCCATGATGCCCATCCCCCTTTCTCTCGAAAAATTCAAGAGGAGCCAATCCCAAGTCGGTTCCGCATGCCATAGATGGATCCCTACGATGGGACTACTGACCCTTTGGACCACCTTAAGAGCTACAAAGCTCTTATGAGAGTCCAAGAGGTGACTGACACCCTCTTCTGCATTACCTTCCCAGCCGCTCTTCGGAAGGTTGCTCGGGTCTGGTTTACCCGACTTGAGCCTGAAAGCATTAGCTCCTTTGTGCAGTTAGAAAGGAGGTTCGTGGCTTATTTTGATGATTGCCAGAAGGTGCCACGAGAAGTGGACAGTCTTTTCTCTATCAGGCAGCAGGACCATGACCCTTACGGGACTATGTGACACACTTCAAGGTTGCTGCACTGGAGATTTACAACTTGGATGAACCAGTCACCATGTTGGTGCTGAAAAGAGGGCTCAGGACCTCCCGTCTGATCTACTTCCTGGACAAAAAGCCACTGAAGACATACTCTAATCTCCTCCTCCATGTCCACAAGTATATCCGTGCTGAGAAGGAGGACCGTACGAGGAGGGAGCTGGATGGGAATTCACTGAAGAAGCAACCTCCAGGAGAGATGTCTGGGATGCGGAAGCCCGGACCAACCCCAAACTTCTGACCAGGGTCGAAGCTGAAGAGCATCCCCATCCTAGAAGAAAGATATACACCTCTACTCGCCCCGAGGTCAAAGATCCTCTTGGAGATTGAGGGCGAGCACTACTTGCACCGCCCTCCCCCACTAAGGCCATCCAACGATTATGACAAGATAAAGTATTGCCAGTTTCACTATGACCATGGCCATGACACCAAGGAGTGCCACCACCTCAAGAGAGAAATTGAAGATCTAATAAGGAGGGGCTACCTCAGAAAATTAATGGGAGGGAAGACCCCAGCATAACCTCAGGTGCTTGCTGCTCTTCCTCCTATCCCTATAGTCGACAACCGACCCACCAAGAAGCCTGTTGATGGGGGACTAATATGCATGCAATTTTTTTTGTATGTTTTACATGTTGAGTTAGGTGATTAATTCCCGAATTTTAGATCAAAATTATTTGTAGCGAGTTTTGTATGAATTTTTGAAGATCAGCATGCAGATTAGGACCTAGAAAAGTAGCAAAGAAGGACCGCCGGGGCTGAGAAGCCTCGGTTAGGAAAAGTTCTCCTACAATAAAACTACTGGAGGTAGAGGGGTGTACCTGACAACATCTATGAAGATCGTAGTGAAGGGATCTCTCGTTCCTCGATGAATGCGGTCTGGAAAACTGAGCCAAAGACCCGCGGATACCCGGCTTTCTGCTCGGTGATCCGATTGAGGCTTGGCTGGAGTCGTTGGATTCGTAGGAACTCGGGGACCTACAAACGACCTGTCAGGGGTTAGAAAACTCACAAAGGAACAAGAAAACAAAGGGAAAACAGCAAGGGAAGGCTTCTTTTGGAGTGGGCGTCCAGGGATCTAAGAGGCTTGTTGGCAGCAGGAAGATGATTGCAGCACTGGGAAGAAAAACTCTCACAAACCCCTTTATGCACACAGCAGGGTATCACACAACTCAATAGAAGAACTCAAGGTTTTAATTCATATCAAAAATTTCTTCATACAAGAGGCTAGGATCCTTTAAATAGACCCTTAACCTTGGGCTCCAAGTAAAGGCACATAAGTCTTTACATAAGAATCCTTTTCCCTCTCAAACCCTAGCTAGAAAATAAGGAAACATTAGGTAGAAAAAATCCCTAAAAATTTTCTTGACTTGGCCAACACTCCAAGGATGCCTAGGGGGGCATGTTGGGCTTCTAGGAGAAGCAAGGGGCTGGCCCAAAGGGGCTCGGGTGCATGGGTTTGGGCCTTTAGAAGCTGGGGTGGCCTAGTAGCCAGGTAGCAGGAATATTCCCTAGTATCTTGCTTCTTAGGGGCTTGGGCTTGGCGCCTGGGCTTGATTTCTTTGGACTAGGATGTAGATGGACCTTTGGAATCATGGATGCCCTTATCTATGAATATACTTTGGCATCTGGAAGGAAATCTGGGCATCTGCAAGAAATCAGGGTTTTCTGAATTTTCCTCCTAGGGTCTTCAAATCTTCAAGCTGGGTTGGACTTGGGCTATACTTCCATGTCTTCAATCTAGTTGGACTTGGTCTTCACTTGTATGATATAGTCTTGAGTCTTCAATATGCTTGGACAGGACTCAAAAAAATAAAATTAGCTCAACATGAGCTGACCAGCATTGGACTGAACTAGCTCAACATGAGCTGACTAGTACAGAACTGAAATAACAACTCAAAAGACTCAAATAATAACTAAAATAGACTTAGATGGGCTAAGCCCTTATTACAGATGGACTCATAAATTATTGATCAATTCATAGAGGGTTGAAAAGCCTCTATCTTATTCTGGTGCCTTTGGTGTCCCCACCAATTCTCCCGGGGTGGGAGGAACTCGATCCTGTCGAGTGAAGATCAGACTGGCTCACATATCTCTCGAGAAGGTCTGGGTTGAGGCGTTGCAAGTCCTCTCGAGAAATCTACGAATCATCCGACTCTGGCTGGCCTTGCCATCAGACCAGGAAGCATTGATAGTCATGGCCCCGGGTCGTGATGGCTTGATCGTCCAGGATACGCTCGATCCATTCTCCTCTCTCAAGCCAATTTGTTAGTGGACACTCTAGGTTAGGGTCACTCACAATGAAAAGGAATAGGTCCAAAGGCCTTACTAGGTATCGCTGCCGGTTCCCTATACTCAACCAGGTCTGTAATATTGAAGGTAGAACTAATGCCCAAATTCGAAGACAAGTCTAACACCTAGGCATTTGATCCAACCTTCTTTATCACTTTAAAAGGTCCGGCTCTGCGAGCATGAAGCTTCTTTTAGGAGCCTAACCAAGATAGAATCCACTACATCAAATTCTTTGATCCATCTTCGAGAATTAGCAGTTTGTTTAACATTAGTGCGGGTGGTGAACATGCTAGGCACATGTAGACTCCTAACAAGATGATGCAAAGGACTCAAACTAACACCTAATAGACTCGACTTTGCATTCCTATCGAAGGAAATTTATTAGACTTTTATGGGTCTAAACCTAAGAGACTATAGACTCTCTAGGTCTGACCCTAGTGTGGTGTGCATAAGAGTATTTACAATGGACTCCAAGCAAATGCCAAAGGGTTTGCCAGAAGTATAATGCAAACCTAACATGCGTAATGAATGCATGCAGTACGTTAATCTCAATTAAATGCAATCTAATAATCCTAGAAATGCTGGAGGTGTCAGGAAAGGGCAGAAAATAGGAAGTGGGTTCAGAATTAGTTTGGTAGGGTAGGGAAAAAGGTTCAAGGTTAGTTGGATAAAGTTCGATATAAGAAGGCATGTCAGGGACTAATCCTAGACTAATGAGGCTAACCTTACGAGGTTGCGGTATATCTATGGGGTTTGCATAATAGAAGGATGGGTTACTAATCTCAGGGAAGAAGTCCTTAATGGGAACTATAGGAGGAGGCTCATCCTGAGGGTACTGATTCAAAGAGATCAAGTCCTTAATAAATTCTTCTGGTTCATGTATTTTAGGACTAGACTCTATAATTTGGCTCTCCTCTACGGTTTCCTCTGGTAAGGCTCTAGTAGCAGTACCTTTGTTCTCTTCCTCTATTTGTTCTTCTACTATAGCTTTAGGTTGGATGTGGTCAAGGTCAACTACCTCTAGGTTGGCTTCTACCTGGGTATCTATTAGGTCAGCTAATTCTAGGTCATCTAAAGGTGTCTCCTCTTCTCCCTCATACTCATCCACTAAGTTCGCATCAGCTTCATACACTTCCGCATTAATGTAAGCCTTGTCAATCTCAGGAATGGTTGAAGAAGGTCGGCTAGCAAGAAATTAGTTAGGTTCTGGTCTCTACTTATGGGTACTACTCTTAGTAGGTTCAGGTTGTATAAGGGGTAGTGGCTCACTACTGGGTTTATATTTAGGGATACTAATCCTATGGGGTTCAAGTTGACTAGGGGAAACCTATCTAGTACTAGATTGATACTTAGGGGTTATGGGTTCTCTGGACTCATAGGACAAGGGTGCAGATCTATGGGTCATGGGATTATAGGATCTGGGGTCATAGGATTTTGGGTCAGCTCTATGGTCAGGTTCTAAAGATGGATCATGGTATGGGGTCCTCCTAAAGTTGGGCTATCTATATGGGTCAGGATATTGGGTCTTCCTAGGGTTGGACTCCCTATATGGGTCAGAATACTGGGTTCTCCTAGGGTTGGACTCCCTATATGGGTCAGAATACTAGGTTCTCCTAGGGTTGGACTCCCTATATGGGTCAGAATATTGGGTGTTGGGTCTACTAGGCTCATAGGGTGTGGGTGCATAGGATCTATGATCATGGGATCTAGAGTCATAGGATCTAGGTTCATAGGTTATGGATTCATAGGTTCTAGGTTCATAGGATTAGGAGTCATAAGATCTATAGGTTGTGGGTATATTAGGCTTATAGGGAGAGGGTAAATAGGATCTATCTTCCTGGTCTATAAAATCCTGATTGGGTCTTCTAGGACTAACCTTAGGGATTGGGTCATGACGATGGGCTCTCCTAGGTTCAGCCTCAAGATATGGATCAGGGTTTAGGGTCCTCCTAGGTTGAGGATTGTAGTACGGGTCAGGATAAGGGGCTCTCCTAGGTTCGACCTCATGGTATAGATCAGGGTTTGGGGTCCTCCTAGGTTGAGGGGAATCAGGATCTGGCTCAGACTGTGACCCATGGGTTTTTCTTGGGGTCCCTACCTGGACTTTTAACTGATCAAACCTATTGGCAAGTTGGTCAATTATATCATTGGTTTGAATACGAGACTGAGTTAACTGGGTCATCTGGGTAGCCATCTGGGCCATTTGATCAGCTAGGGCTTTCATTTAGGCTTGCAAATTTTCCATGGGTTCAGACATTTGTGAAGGAGGTGGGTGATATGAAACTCCTGATCTAGTACTCATGCAAGACTTGATCAGACTGACTACAGCTAACTAGACCTAGAGTCTAAACTAGATGCATAATCAGGGTGGCAAACTAGCCTATAGTAACCCTGTACTCAGCCAGACAGGTGTAAGGGGAGTGTTAGGTCCCTGATTGCCAATCCTAGACACCAATCAGAGATTGGCCAGGTAGGCGGACCAGCACATAAGTCCTTCAGGATTGAATCCCTAAACCACCGTTCTAGACACTGAGCACAAAGCACACACGGGTTAGCTTGATACAATGATCTGACACATAGTCCGGACCCGACCAGTTGGTGTCCCTAGCCCACTAGGGCAAATTAAGTCTAGTTAATTTTAGGTTAAGGCTTGGGACTGAATGCAAGGGATGTGGTTTTGGGCTAAGGAGAGGTGATCAAATCCTCCCCCCATCTGACATAGCAAGAGTGCCCTTAAAAGTAGATTATGCAAAGATGGCAGGCAAATGATGAAAATTAGGGTTAGATATTTTTGGTATTTTTGGAGAATATGTAATTTTATTTTATTATTATTTTTTTTGGTATTTTCTTAAATAGAAGAAAACTTGCAAATTATGGCCTAATATGCAGGAAATATACTAAAATTAAAAGATATGCAAAAAATGCTAAATAAAACCCTAAAACTTCCAAACTTGTCTTGCTGAAAAAAAATAGAGCCGAAAATTTAAAGGATGTATTTCGGCTTGAAAAACATTCACAGGCCATAATAAAATTTGAAAAAATTATGAAGATTACTGTGAATTATTATAAATCCATAAAAGTAAATTTCAGAATTTTTGGAGTTTTTAACAGAGATAAATAATTTGAGAAATATAGTATATACGGACTGAGAAATTACAGAAAACAAGCCCTAATATAAGCTCTGATACCAAATGATGGGGGACTAATATGCATGCAATTTTTTTTGTAAGTTTTACATGTTGAGTTAGGTGATTAATTCCTGAGTTTCATATTAAAATTATTTATAGGAAATTTTGTATGAATTTTTGAAAATCAGCATGCAGATTAGGATCTAGAAAAGTAGCAAAGAAGGACCGCCGAGGCTGAGAAGCCTCGGTTAGGGCAAGTTCTCCTACAATAAAACTACTGGAGGTACAGGGGTGTACCTGACAACATCTTTGAAGATCGCAGTGAAGGGGTCTCTCATTCCTCGATGGATGCGGCCTGGAAAACCGAGCCAAAGACCCGCGGATACCCGGCTTTCTACTCGGTGATCCGATTGAGGCTTGGCTGGAGTCGTTGGATTCGTAGGAACTCGGAGACCTGCAAACGACCTGTCAGGGGTTAGGAAACTCACAAAGCAACAAGAAAATAAAGGGAAAACAGCAAGGAAAGGCTTCTTTTGGAGTGGGCGTCCAGGGATCTGAGAGGCTTGTTGGCAGCAGAAAGATGATTGCAGCACTGGGAAGAAAAACTCTCACAAACCCATTTATGCACACAGCAGGGTATCACACAACTCAATAGAAGAACTCAAGGTTTTAATTCATACCAAAAGTTCCTTCATACAAGAGGCTAGGGTCCTTTAAATAGACCCTTAACCTAGGGCTCCAAGTAAGGGCACATAAGTCTTTATATAAGAATCCTTTTCCCTCTGAAACCATAGCTAGAAACTAAGGAAACATTAGGTAGAAAAAATCCCTAAAAATTCTCTTGACTTGGCCAACACTCCAAGGACGCCTAGGGGGGCGTGTTGGGCTTCTAGGAGCAGCAAGGGGCTGGCCCAAAGGGGCTCGGGCGCTTGGATTTGGGCCTCTGGAAGTTGGGGTGGCCTGGTAGCCAGGTAGCAGGAATATTCCCTAGTATCTTGCTTCTTAGGGGCTTGTTTTGGCGCCTGGGCTTGATTTCTTTGGACTAGGATGCAGATGGACCTCTGGAATCACGGATGCCCTTATCTATGAATATACTTTTGCATCTGGAAGAGAATCTGGGCATCTGGAGGGCATCTGCAGGAAATCAAGATTTTCTGAATTTCCCTCCTAGGGTCTTCAAATCTTCAAGCTGGGTTGGACTTGGGCTATACTTCCATGTCTTCAATCTAGTTGGACTTGGTCTTCACTTGTATGATATAGTCTTGAGTCTTCAGTATGCTTGGACAGGACTCAAAAAAATAAAATTAGCTCAACATGAGCTGACCAGCATTGGACTGAACTAGCTCAACATGAGCTGACTAGTACAGAACTGAAATAACAACTCAAAAGACTCAAATAATAACTAAAATGGACTTAGATGGGCTAAGCCCTTATTACAGATGGACTCATAAATTATTGATCAATTCATAGAGGGTTGAAAAGCCTCTATCTTATTCTGGTGCCTTTGGTGTCCCCACCACCTGTGGGTATGATATGTTGGGAAATAGGGTGCACCCTTAAGAGGACCTAGGAGGGAGAGAGTTTGGAAAATGTACTCCCCTTTATGAGGGAGAAGAGATCTAGGAACCAAGATATAAACAATGATGCCATGGTTATCGAGATGACGATTACCAGGTGTCCTGTAAAATGAATCATGGTCGATAGTGGAAGTTTGACTGATATCCTTTTTTATGATGCTTTCTTCAGGATGAACCTGTCCTCTGATCAATCGAGACATGTTCACACCCCCCTTGTCAGTTTTACCAGGGACTCCATGGGAGTTGAAGGAGAGATCACTCTCCCTGTTACTGTTGGGTCACCATCTCGGTGGAGTACTGTCATGATGGCTTTTATGGTTGTTCGGCTTCCCTCGGCCTACAACATGATCTTTGGCTATCCCGGGCTAAATCTACTCGACGCGATCATCTCTACCAAGTGGCTGTTGGTGCAATTCCCCACTCGTTATGGCATGGGGGAAATAACGGGGGCACCTCAGCCGATCCAACACTATCTACAAGCTATCCTAGAGGCCAGAAGCTCCAAGGAGGACCCCAACACCGACGACCTTGACCAAAGGGTGCAGGATCCCAGAGGTGGTCTAGTTGAATGCCTGTTGATGTATCCACTCAAAACAGACCCGACAAAGATGATGCAAATCGAGGCCCAGCTGCAAGAAGAGGAGCGAGCCCACCTATTGAGTTTCCTTCTGGCAAATGCAGATGTGTTTGCCTGGATAATGGTAGACATGCCTGGGATTCCTCCCAATATCATCACTCACAGGTTGAGCATCGACCTGAAGTACTGCCCTGTCTAGCAGAAGAAGAGATGCTTCGCCCCGAAGAGGGAACAAGCGATCAACGAGGAGGTGGAGAAGCTCCTCGCAGTCGGCTTTATTTGCGAAGTGCAGTATCCTAGCTGGCTGGCGAATGTGGTCATGGTCAAGAAGAATAATGGAAAGTGGAGGATCTGCATGGACTATACCGACCTTAGCCGAGCCTGCCCGAAGGATAGCTTCCTGCTTTCGAAGATCGACCAACTAGTAGATGCCACCTCAGGGCACCGCTTACTCTCCTTCATGGATGCATTCTCCAGGTACAATCAAATTTGGATGCACCCAGAGGATGAGGAGCACACTGCCTTCATCACAGATCGAGGGATGTATTGCTACCGGATGATGCCTTTGGCCTGAAGAACGTTGGCGCCACATACCAATGGCTAGTCAATCGAGTCTTTGAGGACCAGATCGGCTGGAACATGCAAGTCTATGTGGACGACATGCTCGTCGTGAACAAGCCGAGGTCAGACCATGTCATCGACCTGGCGAAGGCCTTCCAAAACCTTGGCCTGTACAATATAAAGCTGAACCCGATGAAGTGTGCTTTTGGCATGGCCGCAGGAAACGTCCTAGGCTTCATGGTCACCTAGAGGGGGATAGAGGCCAACCTTGAGAAGGTTCGGGCAATTATCGACATGGAGCATCCAACCTTGAAGAAATAAGTCCAGTGCTTTACAGGCCGGATTGCCATCCTGAGATGGTTCATCTCTCGATCTACTAACCGCTACTTGCCATTCTTCAAGGCGTTGTGCAAGGTGCATGACTTCACCTGGATAGAAGAGGTAGGAAAGCATTCGAGGAGCTGAAGAAGTTCTTGGCATCACCCTCTCTACTCTCAAGGTCAGAGGATAGAGAGGAACTCTTATTGTACCTGGCGGGGCCATCAGTTTGGTCCTTGTCCATACAGATGGGGACGAATCTCAGAAACTGGTGTATTATACCAACAAACTCCTCCGAGATGCGAAGATCAGGTACACCCACTCCGAGAAACTAATCTTTGCTTTTATAATGTCTGCTCAGCACCTCAGGCCGTATTTCCAAGTGCACCCGATCATGGTCTTGATGGACCAACCGTTAAGGGCCATACTTAGCTACCCTGATACTTTCGGGCACCTAGCCAAGTGGGCTCTGAAAATTGGTAAGTTTGACATTGCGTACCGATCGAGACCATCTCAGAAGGCCCAGGTGTTGGCTGATTTTCTGGTCGAGTGCACAGGCATGGACGAAGAATCGGAGGGGATCCCCTTGGAATGTCAGACGAAGCCCAAAATTGAGGAGGAGGTCTAGGTCCTCCATGTGGATGATGCATTCAACTCGGGTGGGAGAGAAGCAGGCCTCAGCCTCGCCAATGGTGATGGGGTCGTAGCTGAATGCGCGCTTCATTTCTGATTTGCAGCAACCAACAACCAGGTAGAGTATAAGGAACTTCTTGTGGGACTGAGAGTCTCATGCGAACTAGGTGTTCCTAACCTAAAGGTCTTCACCGACTCCCAACTGGTGGCCGGGCAGGTCTTAGAAGAATTCAAGGCCCGAGATCCCCAGATGATGAAGTACTTAGAGCAGGTATGCTCGAGCTCGACAAGCTTCTAGTGCTTCAGCATCTCCTACATTCCTCGTGGAGAGAATTGGTGTGGGCACCAGGATTAGACAGAGGCTCCTCAACCGTCTGTGGATCTCTAATTAGGGTTATTAATCTTTTGGGTCCTGTAATAAGGCTTCAAGCCTAAGTAATTTACTTTTAAGTCATGTAATTAGTATCTAGTTGATTTCAGTTTTTGGTTTAGTCTAGTAATTTGATCAATTTGGTCAAGTTAGGGTCAACTGGTCCTGTAATTAGCCAAGTTGATCCACAAGCTCAAGTCAATTTGAAGATGGGCTCAAGCTAGTTTGAAGATGAGTCAAGCCACCTCTCACGCCAGGTTAGGAGTGCCAACTCATGAGAACTGCCACATCATCAGTGCCACATGGAATGGGAGGCACCACTTCAACTCATGGAATGCCACACCATCAATGGCACATGGCATGGGAGGCGCCACTTCATCAAGCACCTTGGGCGGTCAAGTAAAGCTGAAATTTCAAATTCAAATTCCATGGTTGACTCCCATTAATCTCCCCTTGATCCAAGCCAACAAGATCCTTACCCCACTCCACATATCAAGCCATATCACCAAGGATCAAGCCTAGCATTCATGGTTGGTCAAAGCTTCATGAAGAGGAGATTCAAAGCTGCTCTAAGATTCCAGCAAGTGCATTTCATCATACTTTCATTTCCATATAGTTTAATTTTGCACTTTAGGTTCATATTTTTATTTCCAGCAACTTATACTTTTGCTAATCTACGTCAAAACACAAAAAAGAAAAAATTAGATACATTTCATTAGGTTTCATGTGCATGCCATCATCTACATAATCGACTTAAGGGCATCAATATCACAAGATAAGGGAAGGAGGTCATTACCTTTCCTTAGCCCGAAAACCACCACCCTTGCATTTCGAACCTAAGCCTAATCTAAAATCAAGTAGCAACCTAATAGCTTAGGGACACCCACGAGTCAGGTTTAACCATTTTGGGGAAGCTAGTGCATGTAACCCTTCAATTAGTACCAGGAAGCTGGTGTATAAGGTAAGAGGTTTAGCATCGAACGACCTAAGCGGTGTTGTGGTTCTTTAATTGGGTCCTTGCGAAAGCAAGGAGGGCCTCCCACACTCCCACCTTTTACTTGGTTGGTGAAAAGGCTAGTTGTTGTGATGTGTGTCATCTAAGTTAACCCATTCTGTTTAAATTCATAGGTATAGCAAACTATAGTACCCTCCATTGTGTGTTGCATGTCTAGTCTAGATTAGGAGTCCATCTGCCCATTAGTCGATATCCAACCCAATGTAGTCTTGGGGTCAAACCTTGAAACCCACTTGAGGGCCCTCAATGAACAAATGGCCCAATTAAACCAAAAGATGGCCCAAGCGGAGGGATGGGCAGAAGCCCGTAAGGACCATGCTAAATTCAAATCCTCTAGGCCCAATTTCCTTGGTCTAAGAGCCTATTATCATGATCTTGCCGCTGAGCCTAGCCCTAAAAGCCCATACCCGTACTTGGTTGAATCAAAGGAAAGACCTATTAGGAACATTAGGACAGAAGCTCCCTCATTTCGAGGCAGTCTTGATCCTCGGGTTTACTTTGCCTAGGAGGAAAATATGGATGATTATTTTAAGTAGAATGAAATGTCTAAGGATGGAAAGGTTAGGTTTGCTCGAGTGCATCTATGGGGTCCAGCCGCGTCTTATTGGAACAATGTTCAGGGAAGGAGGGCGTATGAGAGACATGAACCCATTAGGACCTGGAAAGGAATGAAGAGCAAGCTTCATGAAAGGTATATTCCTGCATCCTACCAACAAAATCTCCTAGACCACTTACAGAGGTTGACCCAAGGTAATGGATCAGTCAGTGATTATACTGGTAGATTCGAGCATCTAATGCGCTATATTGTGAATATGGATCCATATGATATCCTAATCCGATTTAAAGAGGGTTTGAGGGAAGATATCTGGAGAGAAATGTTTAGACATAATATCTATAGTTTGGAGCAAGCCTACCGAGTAACCCAAAACTATGAGAGGTCCTTGAGGCATGCTAGATCAAGTACTTTGGACCTAAATCTGACCTCTGCCAGCTTGAGTCGTATTCTCATTGGTCCGACACCTAGTGTGAACCAGACTGTTATTGATCAACCCTCATCTATATCACCTCCAACCTAGAAGGATGACATTGAAAAGGAATTAGGTATGGCTGACCCAGGATTAGTTAACCAGAATGAAGCCATAATAAAAGAACAATTAAAGGAGGAAGAATTAGAACCCATGATAGAAGTATATGAGGCTGACATGAGTTTGGTAGACAAATATGAAGGAGAAGACTTCAAGGAGGACAACTCTAGTACCTTACCTGAGAAAATCCTTGTAGAAGATAAGACTGTTGAGCCTAGTCCTGAAACATCAGAATAATAGGAAATTAGTGAGGACTTGGTTCCTGTAAGTCAATGCCCTTAGGAAAAGTCCACTCCTTTAGCCTCAACCCGAGACCTCATTCAGTTCCCTTATAAAGAGTTCATCCTCTAACCCCAGTTGATGACCTTTTTCTAGAACTGACTAAGTCTTCCTTTCTTGAAAAACCTGCACTTACAATGACCAAATTCTCCATTCTTCAATTTGACCTTATGTCACCCATAGATCAATGTTCATATATTAAGGTCAGTCTCTTTAGCCCAAAATCAGTCCCTGAGTCTCCTTCCTATTTTCTACCCTTCCTTGAGTCTTATCATGTTTCTAGAGCCATTAGATTACATTTTGATGAGATTATTAGGTTGCATGAATCCTTAGAGCCCATCCCTTTTGCTACCTACTTCTGGAAGACCCTCTGGCATTTGCTAGAAGTTCATGGTAAATTTTCATGTGCATACCAAACCAGGGTCAAACTTAGAGAGTCTATAGTTTGTTAGGTTTAGGCCCAAGAGTCCAATAAAAATTCCTCTCAATAAGAATGCATAGTTGAGTCTGCATTTTGTTAGGTATCAGTATGAGTCTCAGAGTCCGCAAAGTCATTCGCATAGCATGCATAAGGAAATTAGCCAAAAAAACTAATCTAAGTAATGATACAAACAAGAAATTGGTTGATTCCTGTAAGCAAGCCCAAGAATTTGACATAGGGGATTCTGTAATGATTAGGCTTAAGCCTAAATGGTTTCTACCAGAAACCGTTAAGAAACTTAATGCTTGTAAAGCTGGCCCCTTTAAAGTGATAAGGAGAGTTGGTCCTAATGCCTATGTGCTTAAGCTACCCCCGGATTATGGCATTAGCTCAACTTTCGGTATCTCAGACTTAGTCGAGTATAGGAAACAGGCAACCATACCCAGTGAGCCATTTGGGCCTGACCTATCTTTTAAGAGTGAACCCGACCCAGAGTGTCCACCTCCAATTTTATCTGAGAGAGGAGAATGGATCAAGCGTGTCCTGGATGATCAAGCTACCACCACCCGGGGCAAAGGATATCAGCATTACTTGGTCCGATGGCAAGGCCGACCGTAGTCCGATGATTCATGGATTACCCAAGAGGACTTATAGTGCCTCAACCCCAACCTTCTTGAGAAATACCAAAGCCAAATCAACCCTTACTCGATGGGGTCGAGTTTCCTCCCATCCCGGGAGAATTGGTGTGGGCACCAGGATTAGATAGAGACTCCTCAACCCTCTATGGATCTCTGATTAGGATTTTTAATCTTTTGGATCCTAAAATAAGGCTTCAAGCCTGAGTAATTTACTTTTGAGTCATGTAATTAGTATCTAGTTGATTTCAATTTTTGGTTTAGTCTAGTAATTTGGCTAATTTGGTCAAGTTAGGGTCAATTAGTCCTGTAATTAGCCAAGTTGGTCCACAAGCTCAAGTCAATTTGAAGATGGGCTCAAGCTAGTTTGAAGATGAGTCAAGCCACCTCTCCATGCCAGGTTAGGAGTACCAACTCATGAGGAGTGCCACATCATCAGTGCCACGTGGCATGGGAGGTGCCACTTCGGCTTATGGAGTGCCACATCATCAATGCCACATAGCATGGGAGGTGCCACTTCATCAAGCACCTTTGACGGCCAAGTAAAGCTGAAATTTCAAATTCAAATTCCATGGTTAACTCCCATTAATCTTCCCTTGATCCAAGCCAACAAGATCCTCACCCCACTCCATATATCAAGCCATATCACCAAGGATCAAGCCTAGCATTCATGGTTGGTCAAAGCTTCATGAAGAGGAGATTCAAAATTCAAAATAGGCACCTCCTGATTCACGAAGACAACATCCTCTCTTCACTCCCCCAAATTAAGTCTTGTAACCCCTATTTCAAATTTGATATCAAATGTCAAATGAGGACTTAGGTGCTTATAAAAAAAATCCTAACCCTCTTGTAAAACTAGTTTTTGATGAATGAAAATTTTGAAAAGTTTCTACTTCATTATAGCCCTTGTCTTCTTAGACTAGGAACTCTGTGAGAGAGTGACTTTGTCCTTCAGGACATCGAGGGGTGAGAGGCCCTAAGTTCCCTTCCTCCTTCACAAGCCACCATTCCATCTTCAAGCTGGGATGCCACCTAGAAGATCCACCTAGATGCCCAACGAGAAGAGCCCTCCTTGACCATCATCTTCAACTCCTTTCCCAACACTTCCTACTTTCTTATACCCCTACTTGCTATTTTCTAATCCTTTACTTGGTTGCTCATAGGTCCTCCAGGTGCCACGGATAAAGGATTCGGTCTCCCTTGCCTTCAGGACCATCGGACAAAAAGTTGGCAAATTCGCAGGGTCGAAGGCTTGATCCTCCAGGTCGCATCCGCGAGTGTGACCAAACTTGGCATCGGGCACATCAGAATCTTCAAGGTTTGCACTCCCTAGTCTTCTAAGTAGGTATTGATCTAAAGCTAAGTCCTACGGGATTTCTCAATCTCGGGGTCCTCTCATTATCTTTGTTTAGGGGCTATCTTTGCTTGCTAGGAAGTTCTTGTCCTTATAGAATCCCTAGTTCCATTCTTAACTTGACTTCGGGAATCAATACATCTCTTAAAACCCAAAACTCAAAAGAAAAATTATTTGCATATCCATCTTATCATTAGTATAGTCCCACATCATCTTAGTCCCACATCAATTCCTGGTATCAGAGCTTCATCCCGCATCAAGAATGCTCGTGCCAATACCCTCTCAAGGCTCGCAACCCTGTCAGACTCATCACTGGAGTGCGCCGACATTGAGTACCTAGAAACTCCAAGCTATGAGGCTTCTGGGAAAGTCTAGCAGGTCACCCTGGAACCAAGTTGGATGGACTAGTACTCAGGTACATCACTGATGGCATCCTGCCAAAAGACCGAGGCTGGCCTCATCAAGAAGAAGGCTGCACGCTTCATGTTGATGGATGGGAAACTCTATCACAGGTTCTACTCTTACTCGCTCCTGAAGTACTTGAGACCCATAAAAGCGGCCTTCGTGCTCCGAGAGATACATGAAGGCCTCCGCGGGAATCACGTGGGGGGCAGGATGCTAGCATACAAGGCCCTCCATCAAGGATATTACTGGGAGACTATGAGGGAAGACGCTACCGACTTCGTGAAGAAGTGCGACCGCTGATAATTATATATTATATATATAAGAGTATTAAATTAATAATTAATTATCTTTAGAGTTGATACTTTTATATCTCTTTTGGTAGGAAAGAAGGTCATCATTGTGTAGAGCTTGAATTATGGAATCTAACGGCACAAACCAGACCCAAATCGAAGTTCATATGAGCCCACAATCAATTTTAGAAGAATTTAGCATGGTTTTCAAAGCAGCACGTTTTTTGGAATAGCACTTAAAAGCTTACAGCCGGTCTACCGTGGACTGGCTGAATGGTCCACAGATCTCCTGCCGGTCCACCACTACCATTGCCAGTGGTCCACGGAGCAGGACCGTGGACCACGAAGCTCCGTTTGCACCCAAATTTGCCGAAGAGACGTCCCTGCTGCCGCCTAACCCGCCGACGCCTCCACCGCCGGCCGGAGAAGCTCCAAACAGTCAAAAAATAGTCGAAAAAGGGCTGCTGCCCTTCTTCATCTCATTTTTACCGTTCCGCCATCAACCAAAGCCATCGGACCACCCATTCTACCTGCCGTCGGCCAGAGAAGATGCTGGCCATCGAGAGGTCCCCGTAGTCGGAACCCCACAGCCGGAACCCATGGTTTCCAAGACTGCCATCGGTCTTCCTCCCTACAACTCCTGCCACACCATTCTTCCCGACATCAAGAAGCTTCTCTCTGCCGGGACCACCGTTCCTCTTCCTTTGGCCTTCCAGATTACCTGCTGCGGCCCTGTTATTGGCCCAAGAAGGACCAAGCTGTCGTCCATGCATCCTCTTGCCCAAATACCGCTGGACGGCTGCCACCACCCATTGCTGGTCTTTCGCAACCTGCTGTAGTCCACCGGAGCAATCTCTTCTTCATTACCATGAAGATGATGTCGGAAGCCGGATGATGTCCGAATGACGAACGATGCTGGATGGACATGGAGGAGTTTGTTTGGATGAGGAGGGAGTTCGCGAATGCGGAGGAGGCTGCTGAGATCATCTGAGCAGGTGTGAGGATAGGGAGATAGCACCGAGATTCTTGGGGAACCAGGCCCGATACGGTGTTTTCCATCTATAAAGCCTTCGGTCATTCTTCGCTCCGTAGAGGGGATTCTGACTTCCATTCTACATCCCATTCCGCTCTGTCCCATTCCGTATTATTCTGACTCCACTCTCCATTCCACTCTGCCTCTCCTCATATTCTATCCCACTTCCATCCACTTGTCCAATCCAATTCCCGTATTCATCATCTACGAAGCGATGTCCATGATGGAAGGCTAATCATACTTCTCGAGATTCCACTGTAGTGCTTGGCACAGGGGATTTAGTTTTATTTTTTTAATCTTTTGTACTTACTTTCTATGAAATAAAAAGAGTTTCTTTTTAATATTTTTATGAGTTATTCATTTTTATTAGACATAGTTTATTTTCTTGGGACAAGCTGTAATCAATAAGTACAATTTGTGCTCTTGGAATAAATTATCTCTAAAAAGATTTTTATAATTTGTATGTATCCGATTTCTAACTAATCTATATTTCAGGAAAATGAGTCGTGATCGAATAGGTACGGGTAATGATTGCCAAGAATATATTATATCTCGATCGGAACATATAGATCATTTACATAGAAGTGGAGTGGCAGCCCACCTAGCAAGTAACCAGTTGGAATTTCAAGATTCTTATATATTACATTTATACTTTTTCATTATCTGTCTTAGTAAGTTAGTTGATTTATGTTCTTTTTTTGAAATAACCCAAAGTCCCTGTAGATTCGACCCTTACCCCCATTATTCTACCTTAGATTAGTGGAATTAAGGTATTTAAATTAGTGCGTAGCGACGCACACCAAATTTTTGGCATCGTTGCTGGGGACTTTTGGCATTATTAAAAAAATCAAGAAAATCAAATATTCAAAAAAAAGTTTAAATTTCAAAAATTTAAATTCAAAATTTGAAAATTCAAAAAAAAAATTAAAAATTAAAAAAAAATAGTAGTTCATATTTTCTAATCTTGAGTGCCCTGACATAAGGTTGCCCTGGCATAACTGGAAAGTTATGTTGAATGGTTGTCTTAGGGTACAAAAAGGTTGAGTAAAAAAGAATTTATGCTTTTTGCTTTCCATTTTTAGATTGACTTAGGTAAATTTACTTTTTTTACAAAATCTAAAAAAAAATATTATCCTAATATCTCATAATTTATTAGGATTAGAGATTTAATCACAAAATCTAAAAAAAAAAGTAATTAGATTAATTTTGTTTGTGTGATAACTTGGACACCTTGTTTGCTGCATTCCATTTCTCCATAATTAACTTAAGGGCATTACCCAATTAGTCAGATAAGGTGGGGAGTTCAATACCCTTCCTTAGCCCATAAATCACTACCCAGCATTTGCATTGATCCAAATCTTAATTTTAAAATCAATTAGACGTCAACCCTAGAAATTTCGAGCTCAATAGGAGAAGGGAACCCTAGAGTTGAACCGGGTTCAAATCATTTAGTTACTTGGTGTCTAAGGAAAGTGGTTCAGGGACAAGAGCCCGAAGGAAGGTGGTTCTTTAATTGGTTCCGTTCGCTTACCTGGCCAATTTTAATTAATGTTTAAAGCAAGCAACGGGGGGACCCCTACCAACCTTACACTTACCTGGCCATGTTAGTTAGTTGATCTTGGGCTTGGAGTGCTCGAAGGTAACCTTGGATCAGTTAGGAGCTATCTAGATCCAGGTTAACCCTAGGATAGTGATTTTGATTATGTAACTTTTTTTTAAAAAAAAAGAGTTAATTAGAATAATTTCTTTTCTTCTCTCTAGTCTAGGACTCTCTTAGGAATCTCTTCTTTAGACCTTTTCTCATTCTTCCACTTTTATTTAATTAATCAAAAAAAATTTGAATTACTATTTGCTTTAGGAGGGTGTATGTTATTATATTCTAGGTGTCGGTTTCTAGAACCTAAACATATATCCCTAGATCCAAAAATAGAAAGAACCAGTAGAGCAAAGCCCAGGTACTATGGATCCCAATCAAGGAAATCAAGGAATTGACCCAAATCAAGGAGTTGACCCTCCATGATAATTGAAGGAGTACTTCACTCCTTCAAAATACACCTATTCACCTTGTATCTAAGTACCCCCTGTAGATGCTGTCCAGTACAAAATCAAGTCCAGTGCAATACAAATATTACCCTCCTTCTATACCTTGCGAATGAAGATCCTTATAAACACTTAGATGAAGTTTTGGAGATCTGTTCAACCGTAAAGATACAAAATTTCTCCGACGATGCTTTAAGGCTTAAGTTATTCCCTTTTTTCTTGAAAGACAAAGCTAAATACTGATTGAATTCCCTAAATACTTTAACTATTTCAACATGGGATCAACTTCAGAGGGAGTTTCTTAAGAATTATTTTTCCATAGGAAAGACAAATCATATTAGAAAAGCCATTACCAGTTTTTCCCAATTGGACGGAGAAATATTTCATGAAACTTGGGAGAGATTGAAAGAGTTGATAAAAAAATGTCCTCACCATGCCATACCAAAATGATAATTAGTCCAGTGCTTTTATGACGGTTTGTCGGAAAGGCACAGGCAAATAGTGGATACCTCATGTGGAGGAACGTTCATGCTTAAAAATGAACATGAGTCATGGCAGCGGTTTGAAACAATGAGTGAAAACTCCTTGCATCATATGTCTGCTGTCTGTAGAGATCCACCCATGAGACCCATAAGATCCAAGAGAGGGGGAATGTATGAAGTTGGTCATGCTGTAGACATCTATAGCAAGGTAGATGAGCTATCTCAGAAGCTTGACCAAATTTTGCAAGCTGGAAATACTTCCTCCTCGTCTCATCACAATCATGATGTCTGTGTTATCTGTTCTAGTCCCAATCATCTGATAGGTGATTGTCCAATCGCTTGCCAATTTCCAGAGCTCCTTCAAGAGCAAGCCCATCAAGCCCAAACCCGAATGTCTCCTAGACCAGGAAATGATCCATACTCGAACACTTACAATCCTGGTTGGTGCATTCACCCAAGTTTTTCATGGAAACCCCAACCTGGTATCAATTCATCTGTTAAGCCCAAATATCAGGAGACCAACTTTAGAAGCATGCCATTTTCATAGTACCCAAGTGCCCCATAGCCTCCACAACCTTCGCTGAATAATCATGACCCTTTGTTTGAAGAAAAGGTGCTTCATGCTTTGAAGGGGCTGGAAATGAACACCCAACTCCTCCACTCCCACACACAATCCATTACCAAGCTAAAGACCCAGATAGGTCAGCTAGATACAGCTTTCAATCAGAGGGAGGAAGGAAGGTTACCTAGCCAGCCCATTAGCAATCTTAAAGGTCAATACATGGCTGAAATCACTAGACCTGAAAATCTTCCTCCTGAACATGCTAAATCTGTCACAACTTTAAGAAGTGGGAAAACATTGAACCAGCTTGACCAGACCCAAAATTTAGAAGTGGCTAAGCTAGAGAAGAAGAATGAAGAGGAGAAGGAATCCATTGGTCCAGCACCTGCACCTAAGGCTCCATTTCCTAGAGCTTTAGAATCACCTCTACCATTGGATTAGAAGAATCTGAAAATGAATAAGATGCTTGAACTATTCAAGCAAGTCCAGATAAACTTTCCTCTCCTCGATGCCATTAAGCAAGTTCCGGCTTATGCCAAATTTTTTAAGGATCTGCGCACACAGAAATGGAAATCTAAGGCACACATCCCTAAGAAAATCCAGCTAACTGAGAAAGCCAGCTCAGTTTTTTAGCAGATAGCCCCATCCAAACTCAAAGATCTCAGTACCCTAATTATATCTTGTGTCATAGGGGACCTCTCAATCAAGAAAGATTTGTTAGATTTGGGTGCGAGTGTCAACCTTCTTCCAAGCTCAGTGTATGATTTGTTTGGATTCGGAGAACTAAAACCCACGATGGTGACGTTACAATTAGCTGATGGCTCAGTCAAAGTACCTCGTTGAGTGTTAGAGGACGTGTTGGTGAAAGTAGATGAATTTTACTTTTTGTTGATTTTTTTGTCCTGGATATGGAAACAAGTAATAATCCTAGCCAAATCCCCATCATTCTTGGAAGACCCTTCCTAGCAACTGCCAACACCTGTATAAATTATAGGATGGGGGTTATGGATGTTTCTTTTGGAAACAAGAAAATGAGGCTGAACATTTTTAATGCATGCCAAGGACCTCCCATGTATGATTATAATGATTTCAAACATGGTAGAGGAAGTGCTAGAGGATGTTATCGAGGATAAAACTTCTAGTTTGCTTGACTCAGATCCTCTACAAGCATGCTTAACACATTTCGAAGTGGATGATTTTGATTTTGATGGGTATACTAAAGAGGTGAACATGTTGCTAGAAGTATCTGATTTTTGCACCACTCTCCCATGGGCCAAGAAATATGAGCAGATAACCTCTTCTTTTAATATACTGGTAGTTTCTTCATGTGAGACCTTACCTATACTGGAACAAGAGCCACATCTAGTCATGGTAAAGGACCCCTTTTTTGAGCATGATGCCATCCCTGACCAGGTAGATTCATCAAATGAATTCAAAGAAACTATTAGAGAAACAATCTTGGATTTGCCAATAGACTGCCCAACCAAAATGTCACTGCAACAATCAAGTAATGCAGTATGTCAGCACGATAGCTTCGATAATTTGACTGAGGATCTGTTATGCAAACATCTTAATTGTACTGGATTTGATGATGTGGTTGGATTTGATGATGTGGAGGAGCTAAGTGATTTATTAGATCCATCTTGGATATCATATAAAAGCAATTTGTGGCATCCTCCAACACTTACGTAGCCTTTGCACTAGAACCAATATTTCCCTTGCACATTGAGCCAGCTCTTGTTACTAATCTGGAAACATGTCTAGAAGGTACGTATAAGAAAAATATCATGTCGAACATTACTGATTGGACTTCGTCCAACCATCCATCATGGTAAAAGATCAGCTTAGTCTGGCTGAAGACTATAAACTTAGCACTCCTGGGAGGTAGCCCAGTTCTTAACTTAGTTCATGCTTTTAGTTTTAGCAACCCAGTCATGCTTCATGCTTTAACCTTTTATTTCTTGTTTTTAGAATAAATTGAGAGGAATAATAAAAGAAGATTGCGAGGAACATGGCAATGAAAGAATGTCAAAAGCTTAAATACCCTACCAGGTTGTGCCTTTCCTTATCACTACATTATTAATATCCTCTTCCATTGGGGACAATGGAAAGTAAGTTGGAGGGGGCTAATTAATCTAATCCTCGAGTAAAACTTTAATCAGTTTTTATGTACAAGCTTTATCTCGAATTGAAAATAATCAAGCTCACTACATAAGGAGTGATTAACGGTTTAGACAATTTTAGAGATATCGAGAGACGAATTATCAAGGAAACCTCATAAGTGGTAGAGTATAGACCATAAATTTTTTTGAGTAATTCCAGATCCTTCTGCCTATTGATATTGATAAAGAATCCTACTTATAATGGTATAGGCATAATCAAAAGTCTCCATCTTTAATAATAAAGGTTTTTAGCATGTCTCACTGAGTTACCGGGCCCCTTTGCCTAAGTTAGCATTGTTGTTCGCATCAAAATGTGAGTATGTAAAGAAGCCTTTTGTAGAGTCAGTCTTGACTTGAAGCCTTTTTGACTCGAGTCAGTAAACCCGAGGGGTGTTTTACACCCAATGCCCTAAAGCCAAATGGTTTGGGAGTCATTGGCCTAAAGCTCGTTACAAGGAATAACTAAAAAGCAAGATGTCAAGACATTGCACTGACTATACTTGTTCTCGAAAAAAAAAAAGTAGGGACTAAATAAATATTACACCAAAATCAAAGTAAGTTAGAAGATTTAGAGAGTGACATAGAAAGTCGGAAAAAGAAAAACTCTTAAAACTTCCATGAACTTCACTCTACCACTAAATGGGTGGAATTGGTAATCCGATAAAGTACCTTTTTAATAATCTAATCGGGTATCCTCTGATTTTAGAGTTAGTAAGATGATTTTCACTTCTTGGACACGTTAGTACACAACACTAATTCATTTTCTCTACTCGAGAATGAGCAAAGTTCAAGTTAGGGGGTATGATAATTATATTTTATATATATAGAGTATTAAATTAATAATTAATTATCTTTAGAATTGATACTTTTATATCTCTTTTGGTAAGAAAGAAGGTCATCATTTGTAGAGCTTGAATTATGGAACCCAACGGTGCAAATTGGACCCAAATCGGAGTTATGAGCCCACAATCAATTTTAGAAGAATTTAGCATGATTTTCAAAGCAGCACGTTTTTTAGAATAGCACTTAAAAGGTTATAGCCGGTTTACCGTGGACTGGCCGAGTGGTCCATAGATCTCCTGCCGGTCCACCACTACCATTGCCAGTGGTCCATGGAGCAGGACCATGGACCACGAAGCTCCGTTTGCACCCAAATTTGCCGGAGAGATGCCCCTACTGCCGCCCAACCCACCGATGCCTCCACCACTGGCCGGAGAAGCTCGAAATAGCTAAAAAATGGCTGAAAAAGGGCTGCTACCCTTCTTCATCTTCTTCATCTCATTTTTACCGTTTCGCCATCAACCAAAGCCACAAGACCACCCATTCTACCCGCTGTCGCCGGAGAAGACGCTGGCCATCAAGAGGTCCTCGCAGCCGAAACCCCATAGCGGAACCCATGGTTTCCAAGATGCCATCGATCTTCCGCCCTGCAACTCCCGCCATGCCATTCTTCTCGACATCAAGAAGCTTCTCACCACCGGGACCACTGCTTCTCTTCCTTTGGCCTTCTAGGTCAGCTGCTGCAGCCCTGTTACGAGCCCAAGAAGGACTAAGCTATCGTCCATGCATCCTCTTGCCCAAATATCACTGGACGCCTACCACCACTCATTGCTGGTCTTTCCCAACCCGCTGCAATCCACCAAAGCAATCTCTTCTTCGTTACCGTGAAGATGCTGTCAGAAGCCGGATGATGTCCGAATGACGGACGATGCTAGATGGACTCGGAGGAGTTTGTTCGGATGAGAAGGGAGTTCACAGATGCGGAGGAGGCTGCTGGGATCGCACGAGCGGGTGCAAGGATAGAAAGATAGCACCGAGATTCTTGGACAGATTGAGATAGGAAATCACTGCGATTCCCACGCGGACACGACATGGTGTTTTCCATCTATAAAGCCTTCGGTCATTCTTCGCTCCACAGAGGGGATTCTGACTTTCATTCTGCATCCCATATTGCTCCGTCCCATTTCATATTATTCCGACTCCACTCTTCATTCCACTCTGCCTCTCCTCATATTCCATCCCACTCCCATCCACTTATCCAATCCAATTCCCGTATTCATCATCTGCGAAGATGATGTCCATGATGGAAGGCTAATCATACTTCTCAGGATTCCACTGTAGTGCTTGGCACAGGGGGTTTAGTTTTATTTTTTTAATCTTTTGTACTTACTTTCTATGAAATAAAAAGAGTTTCTTTTCAATATTTTTATGAGTCATTCATTTTTATTAGGCACAGTTTATTTTCTTGGGACAAGCTGTAATCAATAGGTACAGTTTATGCTCTTGGAATAAATTATCTCTAAAAAGATTTTTATAATTGTATGTATCTGATTTCTAACTAATCTATATTTCAGGGAAACAGGTCCGTGATCGAATAGGTACGGGTCGTGATCACCAAGAATAGATTATATCTCGATCAGAACATACAGATCATTTATATAGAAGTGGAGTGCCAGCCCACCAAGCAAGTAACCAGTTGGAATTTCGAGATTCTTATATTTGCATTTATACTTTTTCATTATCTGTCTTAGTTAGTTAGTTGATTTATGTTCTTTTTTTTGGAATAATCCAAAGTCCCTGTGCATTCAACCCTTAATCCTATTATTTTACCTTAAATTAGTGAAATTAAGGTATTTAAATCGGTGCATAGCGATGCACACCAACCGCTGCCAGTGCCATGGCTACATACAATGTCAACCGGCGGTGCCACTCTCCCAGCTCTCCACCCCCTGGCCATTTGCACAGTTGGGGATGGACATCCTTGGTCCCTTTCCTCACACATCCGGACAATCCAAGTTTCTGATAATGGCCATCGATTACTTCACCAAATGGGTGGAGGCAGAGTCGCTAGCATGGATTACTGAGGCCAAGGTTAGCCAATTCTTCTGGAAGTCAATCATCTACCACTTTGGACTCCCCCACACCAACATTACTGATAACGAATGGCAGTTTGATAACCGAGAGTTCAAAGAGTTCTATGCTAGCCTTAATATCCATCATCGCTTCACCTCGGTGGCTCATCCTAAGACCAACGAAGAGACCGAGGTGACCAATCGAACCATCCTCCATAGACTTTGAACCAGGTTGGACCAGGCCAAGGGCAGGTGGGCCGAAGAACTCCCCAATGTCCTTTGGGCCTACCATACAATGCCCCGAACAGCCACTGATGAGATGTCATTCAACCTCGTCTTTGGTGCCGAAGCTGTTGTCCCGGTGGAACTTGGTCTGCCCACGTTGCGGGTGGAGCAATACGATGCAGCTGAAAACATGGCTCGCCTCTTACTCAACTTAGATTTCCTCGAGGAAACGAGAGACAAGGCTCGACTCCGGATGGTGGCCTATGACAACGGGTGGCCCGGTACTACAACACATGGGTAAGGCCAAAGATCTTCCGCCTGGGCGATTTGGTGTTACGGCGGGCTGAAGCCTCTTAACCCTGGGAGTACAGCAAACTCTCCCTAAACTGGGAAGGCCCCTACAAGGTGGTCGAGGCTCTCCCCCATGGAGCCTACTACCTCGCCAAGCTCGATGGTGCCCGGTTTCCACGAACTTGGAGTGCCAACAATTTGAGGATGTACTACCAATGATGTAAGGCCTCCTCCCATCAATAAAAGAACTCTTTTCTATGCAAATTATCTTTGCCTTGCAAGATATTACTGCCCGACCCCAGGTCTGGCAGATAAAATCGAGAAACTCCTGAAGCCCCGCACCTCAAGCTGGGAAACTCTTGAAGCCCTGCACCTCGAAGTTGGGAAACTCATGAAGCCCCGCACCTCAAGCTGGGAAACTCCTGAAGCCCCGCATCTTAAAGCTGGAAACTCCAGAAGCCCCGCACCTCAAGCCGGGAAACTCCTGAAGCCCTACACTTCAAGTTGGGAAACTCTTGAAGCCCCTCACCTCGAAGCCGGAAAACTTCTGAAGCCCCGCACCTCAAGCCAGGAAACTCCTAAAGCCTCGTACCTCGAAGTCGAGAAACTCCTGAAGCCCTGCACCTCAAGCCGGGAAACTCCAAAAGCCTTGCATCTCGAAGCCGAGAACTCCTGAAGCCTCGCACCTCGAAATCGGGAGACCTCGAAGGCCCCTAGCTTAATTGTATTCCAGGCACTTAGAAACAATTTCACCTGGGGTCACTCAGGCCTCACCGAAATGTTCATCGACTCCCGGCCCAGCCAGGAAAAACCCAGAATACATAACTAGCCTCAAGGAGATGCATGAAGCCTCTCTACCTCATTTCTGACATGGTGCAGATGACTCAAAAACTTAAGACTTCTCTTCTTAACTGCCCCTGTACTCGGAGCTCTACAGGGAGGAGCTAAAAACTTGGTACCCCATGGCGTGGCATTGCAACAAAAACATGTACATGGAAGTAAAAAAAAAGAAGGAGAAGAGTGAAGAAGAAGAAGAGAAGAGGAAAAGAAGAACTTAATGAACAGAAAGGAGATTTTCGTTGAATTTAGGAGTAAAAAATTACATTGTTCAAGGACCCCCGATAGGCTGGGTTGTCCAAAGATAAAAAGAAAAGAAGAACAACATAAAGGAAAAAGATACAAGTTGCAAAAAGAAGAAAATGAAGGAGTCCTTATTCTACTCCACCGGCTCCTTCCCGGGATGGTGCTGGGGCACACTGGCATCATCTTGGACCTCTACCGAAGGGGTTGATTGAGCAGCGGCCGCAAGTTCTCCCTCCTCCACTTCGGCTATGGCCACAACTGGGTCCCCGCTTGGAGCAGCTGGGAAGGCAAGCTCCTCCAGGTTCAGCCCTGGAAAGAGCTGGGCTGCCCTAGACTGACAGAATTCGTAGCCCTTGAGGAACGAGTTCGTGGCTGCCTCCTGGACCTCATCAACATATTCCGTCGAGACCTTGAAGTTTGGCACTACCTCGGCGGCCTCCTTTTTGGCAGCCTCCATCAAGGCCACCGCCTTAGCGGCCTTCTCTTCAGCCACCGAAGTCCGCACCCGCACCGCATCTAGCTCAGCCCAGAGGGCCTGAGATCGCTCCTCCACTTGGGCCACCTTGGCCTTGAACTCTTCTGCCCGGGCAGCCTCGGGCTTGAGCTCTTTGGCCTGATGCTTGACCCGCTCTTTCTTCCAGGCCAGGGATGCTTCAAGGTCCTTGATGTGCCTCTCAGTGTTCACCACCTCAGCTCGAAGCTACTTGTTCTTCTCCTCAATGGCTTGGGCCCTGTCAGTTTTCTCCTTGGCCTCAGCCACTAGCGCCGCAATCTCCTGCTCCTTCAAGTTCTCCCTTCTGGTCTACTGGGAACAATAGTCACGGATGAGCAAAAGGTCCATCCCGAGCTGCATCGATGAAGACATCAATTAAAAAAAAAGAAAAAGAAAAGAAGAAAGAAAGAAGAAGAAAAAGAAAAGAAAAGATCCTATTGTGAAGAGGTGAGAGAATGTGCCGAGGATGGCATCCAATAGCGATCTTTCTCCCCTTTCGCATCGGTCGCATGACTGGAAGGCAAAGTCCATCATGCACACAGCCAAGAAATGGTCCTGGATGATGGAGGAGTTTGGCACCTCCTTGACGGACCCCTTTGGGAGCCAGTCATCGACTTCGTCGGAACCGTCGTCGTGCCCCTGGGAGTGGCCGAGGATGTCCCCAAGCTCCTGTTGGAGCTCGCCGCCATACCAGACGGTGTCGTCGATGGTGGCTCCCTCCTCTCGTCTCCTCCCACTTCCACCTCAATGAATTTGGAAGGTGGGGCCACAGTAGCAGTAGTAGCAGCGGGCCGAGCCCGTGTGCTCACGTCGGACTCTCGAATTAGAGGCAAAACCTATTGCCTCGGTGGTTCAGGGACCGGTTCGACCGTCCTTCTACTTGGGCCGGAGGCTACAATAGGCCCTAACCTTACACTGGGCTTGTTCTGGGCCCTCTTCGATGGGGACTCCCTAGGTCCCGCCGGTGCAATCCTCTTTTGAGAGGACATGACGAGCTGCTCCACTGAAAACTTCATGCTTGCAAGAAAGAAAAAGCCAAGGTTAGCCTCAAACTCGAAGAGACCTACAGAAGAAGAAAGGAAGGTTTATATCGAACTCCTTGGGCTGACCCAACTTCTGGATTGGGCTGACCCCAACTTCGAATAGGTTCTACTCTGATAGCAGAACCTCAAGAGAAGGGATTTGGTCGGCAATGAGCTGGTCATAAACCTCTCGATCAGCCACTTTGACCTTGGAATTCTGATTCGGAGTCCGATCCGGATTACTCCAGACCCAATCACTCCTTTAATGAAAGCAAAGAAGTACTTACTCTTCCATCTTTTGATGGAAGAGGGGAGTTCGAACTTAATGCCCTTCGGGTAAGGAGAGATGAACCACCACCCATCCTCGGTCGGGTGGTATTTCAGGGTGAAAAAGGCCCTAAACAGAAAAAAATAGACAACAATCCCGTGGAAATGACAGAAGATAATAAAGCAAAAAATGGTCCTAACTGCATTAGGGACCAGTTAAGCAAGAATGAGGCGATAGTTGCTGAGTACAGAAAGAGAAAAATGATGGAAAGGAAAATGGAGACCCCCTGCAAGGGACTTCTCGTAGAGGGCAATCTGGCCCAGGCCACTAGAGGTGACCCGTTCCCCCGATTTTGGGATCGAGAGCCGGAAAGAGTCTGAGATGCCGAAAGCTTACCGGATTATCAAAAGGTACTCCTTGGTCATCATCGAAGCGAAGCGATGCCACTAGGACTAGTCGAACAAGAACAGTCGGAAGGGACTTCGGGAACAGGCGAAGGAGGAAGGTGAGCCCTAGGCTCCCCTATCACTCTCCCAGTGGGGTGAAGGCCTCTACGAACATGAAGGGGAACTTCTTCCTTCTCATCAAAGGAAGGAGTCCTTAGTCGAGAGCCCTGCCTTATCGAGGTTGCTGGAAGGACATTGACTCTGACCCGAGTGAGTCATCCTAAGGCAGAATGAATAAGGGAGGAAGAAGGAAAATGGGGTCTGGAGAGGCCCTAAGGACAAACTCAACCTAGCCAAAGAAGAGAGAGGACTGAGGAAGATGAGCCTGATGGCCTTGAAGGTAAGGGACACTCAGGGGAGAGGAGGAAGAAGACTCTGGTCCGTCGGCTGGAGTGAAGAATTCGAAAGGAATGATGTTTCAAGAAACTTTCTTTCTTTTCAAAATGGCCAAATGACAACCGTACCCCCCTCAGAACCATCTTCATCGGATTGCTGCCAGGTGTCAAGATCAGCGAGGAGCGATGCTTCAATTTACCAAAAATCGTTTCAAGTTCTGCATCGGTCATTATGCCTCCTCGAACATGTTGATGTGTCATCCTTGCATTGGCCTCAAGGCCCATTTTGCAAAGCAACGGCTATCATGGTATTAATGGTGCCTGATTTTCACCATTCCATGTTAGCTCCACATTTACTCTCTTCGTCCCAAACGCGGTATGCCAATGGGACTTGGGAGTGGGGGGCAAATTATGTGGCAAGATCATTGACATGGAGTCCCTGTCAGATCCAGCCATATGCCACATCGGTGGAAGCTGCCATATCAAACCCTCTCTTCAAGCTCCTTTGTTGGGCGACTCCCTCGAGGTCAAGCCTACCTCGGTCGAAGTCAAGCTCGCTCTCTTCGAGCTCCTTCGCCAGGTGGCTCCCTCGAGGTCGAGCCCAACTCGATCAAAGTCAAGCCCGCTCTATCGAGCTCCTTTATCGGACGGCTCCCTCGAGGTCGAGCCCACCTCGGTCGAAGTCGAGCTCACTTTCTTTGAGCTCCTTCGCTGGGCGGCTCCCCCGGGGTCGAGCCCTCCCTGGCCGAAGTCGAGCCCCCGCTCTTCGAGCTTCTTCGCCAGGTGGCTCCCTTGAGGTTGAGCCCACCTTTGCCGAAGTCGAGCTCCTTCTCCTCGGTCCAAGCTCTCTTCGGATGAGAGGAGCAGCAGCCAAAGGCCGTCCCCATGGCCAAAGCCTACAGCACTTTAGGAGATTTAGAAGCAAGAGGAGGAGGACGTCACCACCTCCCTTGGGCAGTGGTGTGCCGCCCATGGACCACGGAGGGGCACCCCCTAGGATGCCATGATTACTCCCGCTACTATTTACACTAGATAGGAAAGGGCATCCTGGCCAAGGCACTGCATTTTTCAGCCGACCGTTTACACCACCCGAAAGAGAAAACCATGCCAGAAGATTCAAACCGGGAGATGGCTGCTCCTAGATCGAGGCCCTACCCAATTTCTCGAAGTAGAGCGACCGGCTGGGAGGTCAGAGCTTGCGACATGACTCCCTATCATGGATGGGGAAAGACACCCAGGCGCACGGCTTGGAGAGCTACTGAGCGTTGACCTTTCAGGGCCTGCAGAGAGGGAGGAACCCAAGGTAGGTTGCTGGAGGGGTCCATGGCCTAAAAGGAGTTTCCAAAGGTCTTCAAAGAAGGTAAGCGAATGAGGGCAAGTGAATAGGAAAGCAACCGAGAGGCAGAGCACTCTGGGCTACCGGAGACTCACCGAAAGAGTCTCGACAGACACAGCCACCATAGCTCAAGCTTTCCTCCATCGCTGCCTCTCTCACCCAACTCTTTCTTTCTAAAGCAAAATCTCTTCCTAGCATGGAGTCCGACCAAGGGACCCACAGGGAAGGATTTGTTTTCCTAGATCACCACTGAATTGATCGTCGGAGTGCCCTCGCCAGGATCCCCGGCCTGGCTCTCCTCCTTTTTGCAAGATCGGGCACGTAGACTGGGTTTCAGATGACAAGGTCGGCAGCTGACACCATCTCCAAGCTACAGGCCATGGTGGTGTAGGCGGCAACAGTGACCTTCTTACTTGCTACCTTCGCCTTGCTCTTTAGACCCTTAATATAGGCCTCAATTTTCATGGCCTCTGGGAGATATTCGATGGTGATGGGCTTGCCCGATGAAGGTTCAACACCATTTATGCAAACATGCTATTAAAATAAATAATGCAAGATGTAGAAGGAAAATCTCATTTCATTCCATTAATAAAGAGTTTTCTTACAAAGATGGAAAAGAAAAGGAAAACAACAAAAGTTTAAGAAAAATAAAAAGTATAAATTTAATTTTTGACCTTCTCTATGGGGTTGGCAGTGATAGGAGTAGCTTCAGAAGAAGCAATAGTGCTCTCAGCTAAGGGGGCTCAGGCCCAGTGATGGGTTCAGTAGAAGTAAGCTCGGATACAACAACAATTTTGATCAATGGGGCCGTAGGCGCAGTTGCAGGCAAAGCAACTTTAGGTTCATAAGAAGGCTCCCCATTGGATTCTTCTCGCTCATATAGGAATGCAAGGTCTAGTTCTAGATATCAGACTATGATAAGTCTATTAATTATCCCGATTTAATCATTAAAATAAATATTAATTAAGAATTGATACTTTTTATTTAAGTTTTGTAAAAAGAGCCTTTAGATGAAAAGAGCACAATTTTTGGAGTCCAACAGCACAAACGGTACTCAAATCGAATTTCAAATGGACCCAGAATCAAAGATTAAAAATTATTAAAAAATAGTATGAGTTTTGGAGCAGCCGGTCCACCATGGATCGATCACTCGATCTACAGAATCGGGAGTGGTCCACAGGCAACCAGTGCTGCCGATCCACGGACAGGGTTAGTGGACCCTCTTCACTGTTTTGAGCCGCCGGTTATCGGAGATGCCACATGTCGTCGAAGGAGTCACCAAGAGGGCCACCATGATTGAAAAAGCTCGGAGACCTTTTTTGGACTGGCCACCATCATTCGTCACTTCTTCTTCCTTCTTCCTCCACCACCGCCACCACTGTCAATGCCATCGAGACCCCTTATCGCCGGCCACCGCCTTTTTCCCTCATCCACCGAAGACCATACATCCCTACTCCTCCTACAACTATCGGCCCACAACCATGCTTACCTGATGCTAGCCATCCTCAACTGCTAGCCACTGCCGCTCACCACCACTGTTCGTCGCTCCCGCCATCGTCGCATTCCATCATGGATTGGAAGAAGCCGACAGTGGGGTTTGACACGGAGATGGAATTCTCAACCATCTGGGATTCGGACCAAGGAGATGATTGAAGGGGAGAAGGATCAATGATCAATGAACAAGATCCCATCATGCAATCAATCAATGGTTGAGGTTTTTTCTTATGATATCTGATCGATCTTGAGCCAGACTGATTCCAAATTTGACTGGGAGGAAGCCCTATATAAGCTCTATAAAAGGAGGACCCCAGGCAACAGTCCAAGCATCAATTATTCCAATAATTATTTTCTTTTTCTTTTATATAGATCCTTGTATTAGTCTAGGAGAGAGAGGGAGTAGAATAAAAAAAAGAGTTCTTTAGGAGAGGAGGTGCGATGACTGCATCCCAACTCTCCACAAAGATGTATCCAGGAGCCATGCTCAACTGAAGTGCAGTCTGGAGGGAAGTATAGGGATCCTTCTATCAAATTTGTAATTGTTTCTTTCTTCTATGAAATTGAATAAATATTTTCAATTTCCTTCTCAATTATTTTCTATTTGATCTCCTAAATTGATTGTCTAGTGAGATGGATCATGATCATAATACGATACGGTCCATCCTCAACATAGATAATTAATTTTAGGATTTTTATTTACATGTTTTATTATGGTCTTTTCAACTAAGTGTTGAATAGCCTATACTTGTGGGACAGACCATGATCCCGATAAGATATAGTTCATATTTAGTAAGATAGTCTATGCCATGGGCTAGTTTGAAAGATTCTGATGTAATTACGGATTTTGATTGTATAGATTTGAACAATTGCATGTTTAATATTAGTGATTACTTGAAAATCTAAAGACATCTTTTTATCGTATAAATCTCTCGATCTCATATTTAGACTTAATTAATTAGTTTTAATTAACCCATCATCTCTTTTTTTATATTTATCTTTTTTCTTGGTTTTCTTCATGAAATAATTGCCCTTGGTCCTCAAGGATATGATCCTGACTCGCCACTAGCTATAGTAATGAGTTAGATTTATTTTTGATCACTTATGACAGTGATCAAATTTTGGAACCATTGTCGAGGATCCAAGCATGATTGTTTCATAAAAAAAGTGACAAATTTCTTTTTTGTATATATTTATTGCTCTCTTTAGGTCATTAGTTTGTTTGCCATAATTATTAGATTTTTATCTTTTTATAAACCCACTTCTAACATAATTAACTTTTTCTTTTAATTAACTTACCTTAAATAACCCACAAGAAAATCCCAAGATACCTTTCATAAAGATTAATTAATTAAAAAAATAAATTAATAAACCTTAAAAGACTTCTTAACTTGTTTGGACACCTTGTTTGACTTGCACTGCATTTCCATAAAATACTTTAAGGGCATAACCCCTAAACAACATAAGGTAAGAATTTCACTACCATTCCTTAGCTCACAAACTACTACCCTGCATACTGCATAACCCTAAGCCTTTTATTAAAATCAATTAGACATTGGTCCCTAAGGATTTTCGAGCTCATTAGGATAAAGGACCTTGAGAGTTGGTCTAACTTAGTATTAACTAGTTCACTGGTATCTAGAAAAGGGGTTCAAGGATTATGTAGCCCTAAAGGAAGGTGGTTCTTTAATTGGTTCCATTATCTGACCTGACAAATTTATTTGGTGTCTAAAAAAAGTAATGGGGGACCCCCACCAACCTTACCCTTACCTGGCCAGTGGCTAGTTAGTATCTGACTACGAAGACTCAAAGGCAACCTTGGCAGTTAGGAGTTGTCTAAACATAAAGTAACCCTAGGATATAGAGTCTAATGTGTGATAACTTGTTTGTGCTAACCTAATTAAACCACCATTCTCTATCATTTATAGATTTAAGATCCTTAGGATTTCTCATCTTTAAAATTCTTCTTTTTTTCTCTCCTCTGAGCAAAATAAAAAAAATTAAAAAAAAATTCTTGCCAAGATAAAAGGATAGTTGGTCGATTCAATCTAAACCATATATGATTAAAAGGTCATGGATCCTATTGAACGACCAAAGAGCTTAATAAAATATTATTTTCCTAATCCCAATGAATGACCTCAACCCTACAAGAGTATTGGCATAAGATTGAAGTTGACCGACCGTTTAAAATGAGAGCCCAAGCTAACAATTTCATGAATCAACCATAACAGATTGATATGCATCCAAAATTCATGAAATTCGAAGATGCATACAATCATCCAAGGGAACCTGTAGGAACTAACATGGCATTAGTGATCCATAGGATTGAGGTCTTAGAACAAAGAGGATATACCCAATTTCATCATGTGCCAGCACCCACGTGCATGGCATGTGACACACCAGACCATGTTGTAAAGGGATGTCCTTACTTGATTCACCCAACCCAAAAATGGTTTACATGGGAGTGTGCACCTAATGACATATATATGACTAAGCCTTATGCCCCAACCTATAATCCAGAGTGGGATCATCATCCCAATTCTATGTGGTCACAAGATGCAACACTAGGAACCCATGATTTTGATCAGCCCTGCCCTAGGCCCAGTCAAGTACCTAATCATCAACCAAATCTAGATCTTAATTCAGTACATTAGAAAAGAGTCTAGAAACTTTGGCTAAAGCCCAAGTTGACTTTTATGTTCCCTAAATAATTGTATGCAGATCATGGGCCAACATATGACCTCCAACACCCAGGCTATTGCCCGTTTGGAGATGCAAGTAAGTCAATTGGCCATGGCTGTAAGTGAAGAAGAGTTGCCTAGTCAACCCGAGGGTGATCTTAAGGGACAATACCTAGCTCAAAGCTTTAATATCCCCACAACTATTCCTGAATAATCGATTATAACTCTCGAAAATGAATTGGTCATAGAGAAATCCTGTATAACCAAAGAGACCATCCTAGATAATTTGACTAAGGCAAAAGTTTATGAAGAGAAATCAGAAAGGAAGGATGAACTACTTCCATCATCACCTAACTTACCTATGGTCCCAACTCCAAGAATCCTAGAATCATCCATTACTCTCAATAGGAAGAGAGAACAAATAGGTGCAATGATGAAATCAATTGAGGCTTCCCAAGAATCACAAATGTATAATATAATAGGGGAAGCCATGCATGAAAGTTCTCCCTATAATTTGTTAAACCCTAGTTTAGCTCACTTTGAGGTGGATGATTCTGATTTAAAGGGATATACCCTAGAAATGAATGACTTAGTAGAAATGCCCTATCCTAACACTATCTCACCTTGGATCGAGCAATATGCGCCATCACCTAAATCCCTAATAGCTCCCTTGTTAGAATCACCATCTGAACCAGAATTGAAACCATTTCCTGTCGCATCCACTGATGCCTCATCCATAATACACAATCGGGAAGCCCAAATTATAGGTATTCTAAATGCATATAAAGAAGCTATTGGATGGAATATTATGGATATGGGGGCTAATGAATTTAAAACTTTTATATCTGATTTTTTTATATTTAGCACTACTTTTGAGAACTGCCTCCAAAATTTATCTTTAGTGTTGAAATGATGTATGGAGATAGAGAAGATATTGATTTAGAAAAAGTATCAAGTTATAGGTCAGAAAGGGCTTGTGCTAAGATTTAAATTATTAACTAAATCCCTCATGACTCTGGTTGGAGCTTTGCCTAGGAAGGAAGAGGCATCATATGGGGATCCTAAATTACTCCCTTCATATATTGAGCATATTGAGTACATAGATCTAAGTCCATTAGAACCTGGATTGGTGTTGAAGTTATACCTAGATCTAATTATAAAGAAAGGACTGTTAGCTATTTAGACAATAAGCCACTCAATGGTCCTATGCAGGAAATACTCTATCACTGAACCCGAATCACATAGGAAATTACAAATCCACATCAAGATTCGGGCAGGAATAGGATGAAAACTCTGAGAGGTCTGGCTGAAGATATTAAACTTAGTGCTTGTTGGGAGGCAACCCAATATTTTTATTTTCTACTTTAGTGATTTTCATTTTTGTCTAGGAATAATGGACTACTCTGTACAGTCACTCCTAACATGACATAAGGTATATCTCATCTAGATGATATCTCTCATTATTTTTTTTTTTCCTTACTCTATTGAGGACAATGAAAATTAAGTTGGAGGATAAAGGGACATCTTTTTGAAAAACATTTTGAAAACACCTTAGCAATTTTTGAAAATTTCAAAAAAAAAATTTAAACCATGTACCAAGAAAGAAATTCTTGAGCAAAATCGACTAAGAAAAGGAAATAGAGTTGGAAAGTATTGGCTAATTACTGTAGTTAGCCAAGGGGTAGACTAGCTGGTCAGACTTTTAATGGCCTGCTTAGGTCACCTAAAGGCTATTAGCACTTCTATCGCACATGCACATTAACATTGTAAACTAAGTATTAGTTGTAAGGTCAATTAGATATTTAATTATTACTAAAAAATAGTAATTGATATACACTTTGTTGAGAGAAACTTGAAGTTGAGGAAAGAGCTACCTGCTTGAAAAAAGAAGAAGGAAAAAAAAACAGGTTCTAAACACTAGTTTTCCACTAAGTAACCGGGCACCTTCATCTAAGTAAGCATTGTTGTTCGCATCAAAAAGTGGGCAGTGTGAAGATATCACAAAAAAAAAATCAGGCAGTGTAAAAACTACCCCAACTCATGTGCTTAATTTGGAGGTGTATAGAAAATTAATCAAAATAGGTGATAGGTGAAGATACCATTATTTTTTACAAGCTAGTACTGAAATACTAAGTCAACCATCACAAATATAAGTACTGTAGATCTTTGGATGAACTCTAAGAAAGTTTTTGATAGTTCTAACTACAAAATTTATTTCAAAAACTTAATACTTAATTAGTGATACTAGCTAACTTCTTTTAACTTTTAGCCTAGATCTAGTTTTGCAAAGGAGGATCTTAGTAACACATGATTCCATTTTAATTACATTGCAAAGAGACTAGTAATGATTAAGTTGGAGAGTGTGATAAGTCTATTAATTATCCCAATTTAACCATTAAAATAAATATTAATTAATTAGTATTTATTAAGAATTAATATTTTTTATTTAGGTTTTGTAAAAAAGCCTATAGATGGAAAGAGCTTAATTTTTAAAATTCAACGATACAAACAGTACTCAAATCGAAGTTCAAATGGGCATAGAATCAAAGATTAAGAATTATTAAAGAATAGCATGAATTTTAGAGCAGTCGGTCCATGCCCAGAATCAAAGATTAAAAATTATTAAAGAATAGCATGAATTTTAGAGCAGCCAGTCCACCATGGACCGGCTGCTTGGTCTCCAGAATGGGGAGCGATCCACAGGCAGCCATTACTGCCGGTCCACGAACAGGGTCCATGGACCCTCTTCACCATTTTGGGCTACCATTCACTAGAGACACCACTCGCCATCGCTCATCATCGGAGTTACCAAGAGGGCCACCATGATCGGAAAAGCTCATTGGGAGACCTTTTTTGGACCGGCCACCATCGTTCGTCGCTTCTTCTTCCTCCTTCGTCCACCACTGCCACCATCGTCAATGCCACCGAGAGCCTCTTATCACCAATCGTCGCCTCTTTCTCTCGTCCACCAGCGACCATACATCCCTGCTCCACCTGCAACCGTCAACCCACAACCATGCTTACCTATTGCTAGCCATCCTCAACCACCAGCCATCGCCACTCTCTGCCACCATCCACCGCTCCTGCCATCGTCACATTCTGTCACGGATTAGAAGAAGCCAACGGTGGGGTTTAACATGGAGATGGAATTCTTAGCCATCTGGGATTCCGACTGAGGAGATGATCAAAGGGGAGAAGGATCAATGATCAACGAACAAGATCCCATCATGCAACATATCAATGGCTGAGATTTTTTCACATGATATCTGGCTGATGTTGAGCCTGATTGACTCCAAACTTGATTGGAAGGAAGCCCTAGATGAGCTCTATAAAAGGAGGACCCCAGGCAGCAGTCCAAGCATCACTTATTCCAACAATTATTTTCTTTTTCTTTTATTTAGATCCTTGTATTTGGCTAGGAGAGAGAGGGAGTGGAATAAAAAAAAGAGTTCTTCAGGAGAGAAAGTGTGGTGACAGCATCCCAACTCTCCACAATGATTTATCCAGGAGCCATGCTTAATTAAAGTGCAGTTTGGAGGAAAGTATAGGGATCCTTCTATCAAATTTGTAATTGTTTCTTTCTTCTATGCAATTAAATAAATGTTTTCAATTTCCTTCTCAATTATTTTCTATTTGATCTCCTAAATTGACTATCTAGTGGGCAACTATACCATACACATTTAACATTGCACCAACACACATGACAATGAATGCAACCTAATGCAAATCAAACTATACCACACACATTTAACATTGCACAACAATTATAACATATTTAGCATGTAATACTAGAGGTCAAGATATTTTACCTGAAACTGATTCTATAAGGAACATACGACCCAAATCCTAGATCCTTGGTACTCCCATATTGATAAAGGTAATGAAGGCTCTGATAAAATAAGTTAAATAATTAACCTTAAATCCAAGAAAATAAAATAAAGTAAAAGATTTTTCAATCTGGTCTAGGACTAGGCTCGATTTAGATATCTATTTAGGTTCGGTTGATAAAAATTAGATTAATCAATAAAAACAGTCTAAATATCCAAACTAATTTTATAAAATTTATTTATTTATTTATTTATATTTTTTCTTCTCTCTCCTCTCTCTCCTCATCTTCTCTCTCCCTTTCTCTCTCTTCTTTCTCTCTCTCCTCTTCCTCTCTCCTCTCTCTTTCCCTTTTTTTCTTTTTTTCTTTTCCCTTTCTTCTTATTTTCTTTCTTCTAGATCTTCTCCTCTTCGGCTTGGCCTGATGGATCTCCCTCCCTTCCGACCACCAAGTGACAGGGAAGGAGTCCCCCCCCCTCCGGCGGTGCTCAACGAGCATGGCCAGATGGAAAGGAGGTTGGGCGGGGCAATTTGACCACCAACCAGAATCGAAGAGAAGGGGAAGAACCCCCCTGCTACCACCCCCCCAAATTGGTACTAATAGAAGCGAAAGAAGGAGACTCACCGACGATGACAAGAAGATGGCTGACCACCGGTGGAAGCTCTATTCGGATCTGTTTTGAGCCGACGAGGGTGAGATTTAAAGAAAGGGCTCGGGGAGAATAACCTTCTCTCTCGATGGATTAATCCAACCTTCCACGAGTCCCACCCATCCCGGACGATTCTCCAGCCAACTCCCTGCCCTCCATGGCTTCCCCTCCAACTCTTTCGGTGATCGATTTGGTCGAGCAACCACCCCCTATTTTGGCCTCTCAACACTTTCTTTTTTCTAAATCTTAAGCTGAAGTCAGCAACCTCCGCTGACTTCAGCCCAAGCAGCCCAAAACTCAGCCCAAAACTAGGTTTTCACACTATTTGATCTCCTAAATTGATTATCTAGTGGGACAGATCATGATCTTGATACGATATGGTCCATGCTCAACATAGATAATTAATTTTAGAATTTTTATTTACATATTTTATTAGGATCTTTTTAACTAAACATTGGATAGCCTATACTTGTGGGACGGGCCATGATCTTGATAAGATATGGTTCATACTCGACAAGATAGTCTAGGGGCTAGTTTAAAAGATTCTGATGTAATTATGAATTTTTATTGTGTAGATTTGAGTATTTGCATGTTTAATATTAGTGATTACTTAAAAACCCGAAGACATATTTTTATCATATAAATCCCTCGATCTCATGTTTAGACTAATTAATTAGTTTTAATTAACCCATCTTCTCTCTTCTATATTTGTTTTTTTTCTTGGTTTTTTTTATGAAATAATTGCCCTTGGTCCTCCAGGATACGATCCCGACTCGTCGCTAGCTGTAGTAGTGAGTTAGGTTTATTTTTCATCACTTACGATAGCGATTAGACTGCGATCTGGGTGCAGTAATTGAATCCACCTAGTTCATAACCTTTCTTGAAGGCCTCCTGGTTGAAAGCAAGATGGTCATTGTAGAACTCTTCCAACGTCTGAAAGACTACCACCACCTGAGCCTTCTCCACCATGAAATCCTTGGAAGCTTTGTATTTGTCCACAACCTCCTCAGCTTCCTTCTTCACCTTGGCCAATTCTTCCTTGGCCTTCACTATCTTTACCTCCCTTCTCCCTTTCTCCAAGGCCAAGTCAATCTTTGCCTCAACCAAATCGGCCCTTGCTATAGCAAAGTCAATTTCTACCTTAGCAAGTGCCTCTCTCAGGCACTCGGATATAGCCTCCACCATCTCGGCTCTTCGACAGACCTCAGTAGCAACATCTTGGAACTGCCTCTGTTAATGGAGACCTTCATTTCCTCCTATGCTCAATTCAGCAGGTTGGCAATGAAATGAACAACTGCAAAAGCCAAGCATTAGAGAATGCAAGAGAAAAAGAAAAAAGGACCAAACGAGAAATACATGTTGTATAACAATTACTAGCTACCTCTTTAGGTCCTGGAAGCCCATCGCATGCACCCTTTCCAAGTTTATCGAAAGCAGAGTTCTCTCAAAAAGCTCTGGTGGTCTTACAGTGGTTGGGGATCGCACCACTCGAGCCTTCCTCTGAGGATGGTTCAAGATTAGGTAATGCCTCCAAGGCAGCCTTAGTGCAAATGCTAGAAGAGGGTGCCTGGATGACCAGTGCAGAAGGGACTGGTAGGGATAGTATAGTAGTGGACTCCGGGATATCATGGCCATGACATCCGAAGTAGACTCTGGTGCGGGCACCAGACTCAGAAGAAGACTTCAGAGCTCCATCTGGATCTCTGATTAACCTTGCCTGAAGAATTAGGGTTTTTGGGTTTTAATAAGAGTTGACTAGATCAACTTAATTTAGCTTGAGTCTACATTACCTGCATTTTATTTTGTTGAGTCATGTTGACTCAGTAGTGGACTAGGGTTTCAACCTGGGATGTTACACTTTATTCCAAGACCAGGCAAGTGGACACCACACTCCCAGCCACACTCCCAGTCCAGGGGGCGCCATATCTACATCCAGCAGCTTTTGGTCCCCACTCCACAGATGACAACTTCCTTCTCTCATGCGCCAGATAAAGAGAAGTCCACCAAGAGACCACAAATCAAGGGGGTGGCCAAGACTTTCCCAAGAAACCTAAAGCAAAGAAGGGAAGAAATCCTCTTGGAAGAGAGCTTCAAGGGGGCGCCCACTACCTGCCAAAGACATCCAAAACAAAGATGGGAAGGACCTTGACTTAGGGAGGAAGAAAAGGAGGAGTCCAAAAGAGTTGATCCAGGAAAGGAAGAAAATTTTTCTTGAAGATCCAAGCAAGGTGGCGCCATCTACCTGCCTTTTATAACCCAAATCCATTTTTTTTTTGGTATTTTGGCCGACCATATGTGAAGGATTTGCATTAATTTGGAGATCCCCTCCTTTAGTCCCACATGGGAAGATGTGAAACCCTCCTCCCTTGTAATGCCTTATAAATTAAACCCCTCTTGTAAGTTTAAAAAAATCAGATGAATGAAAGAAATTTTTCTTGTGAGCAAACTTGTGTTTTCTCTTTTCCGCACTTGCTTCCAGGTGTTGAGCTCCGTGAGGGAGTAAATCCGGGTTCCCCTGGAACCTTGAGAAGGTGAGAGATCTCCAAAACCCCAAACCCTAGGTTAGCCACTCCACTCCCAAACCCTAGCCGCCAACACCCTTCTCTTTCCACCAAGCCTTAGTCTACTCCTCTTCTCACGGCCACCCTCTCCAAGTCCAGGCCGACCGCCAACATCCGACTCCAGTCCAGATACTGCATATCTACAGCAACTCTAAGAGGAAGTCAGATCAGCCTCCGGAAGAATCCTGATTTCAGCAACTTCAGCCTTCAAGTTCTTCAACCTGGTAAAATATTTTCTTGAGTTTCTGAATTCCATCTTTTGTTCCTCTCCTTTCCCAGATCTTGAGTCCAGGAGAAGCCGACCAAACCACGAGACCAGTATTGGAGGATCCATTGCGAAGATAGCCAACTCCGAGGATCCCACAATCTGCTCGAGAGAGTTCTTCCACCAAAATCCTGAGAAGATCAATGTCTGGTTAGTAAACCATCTCTTCTCTCTATTTCTGTTCTGTTGAAAGTTCAGAGCGAAACCCTAGGTCTGGGAGTTTCTCAACCCCCAGCGATCCGTTACTTCTGAACTACTCTGATAATTTAGTTTCTTCTAAACTGTGCTTTCAATCCTTACCTAGTTTCCTTCAACGTAGTTTAGCTTTACTTTGAGTCGAAGCCAATTTCTGAAATACAAAAAAAAATAATAATAATTTAATTTAATTTTACTTCCGCATACGTTTCTTTGTTTTTTGTTCTGCATCATTTTTGGTATCAGAGCCCTGTCTAGGGTTTCTGTTTGATTGCCTATTTGAGTCCCTCTCTTTTTACTTTGTCTGCTCGAAGTAGACTCCCCAGGACGTCCGGTCCTAGGAATGAAGCGAGGTGCAAACCTCCTCTTCCCATTCCACGGGGTGTTTCTAGGGCATGTAGGGGATCTATTGGGTTACAACTTCGTAGCAGAAATTGTAAACGGGGAAGTGCTCTGTTTTTAGCCCGTAATTACCCTGTTGCAGGAATTATTTTTTACTACAGGTAACTCCAAATTTAGTGATTTCTGTTTTTCTGAAACCATTATAATTGAAACTAATTTTCACAATTTTCTCATGATTTATTGGTTTCCATGCAATTTCTGAGAATTAAATTACTACAGCTTTTTTTTTGTGTTCTGCAATCCATTTATTTTTTGAGTGTTCATCTCTTAATTCAACTTAAGGGCATTTGAGCATCTAAGATAAGGAGAGGAGTTGATAACCTCTCCTTAGCCCAAAACTACCACCCCTTCATTCGAACCTAAGCCTTTAATCTAAAATTGATTAGATCTAATTTGCCCTAGTGGGCTAGGGACATCAACAAGTCGGGTCAAGGCTAGTGTTGAGTCAGTTTGTCTGGTTACTCTGTGTGTGCTTTATACTCAGTGTCTAGAACGGTGGTTCAGGGATTCCATCCCGAAGGGCATGTGTGCTGGTCCGCCTACCTGGCCAATCTCTGATTGGTGTCTAGGATTGGCATTCAGGGACCTAACACTACCCTTACACCTACCTGGCTGAGTCCTGAGTTACTACAGGCTAGCTTGCCACTTTGATTGGGCATCTAGTTTGGGCTCTAGGTCTAGTTAGCCCGTAGTCGTTCAGTTGAGTCTCATTTTGTGTGTTTGCTTGCATCATGTCTACCCGGAATGGAGTGCCCTACCAACCTGGTCAAACCCAACCTGATTTAGAGGCCACGGTTAGAGCTCTTACTGAGAGTATGAACAAATTAAGTCAGGATATGAATGAGAATTTTGCCCAGCTTAGGGATCGAGTCCAAGTACTTGAGAAGCCTAGGCATCGGAATTGGACTCCTGACCCAGATTTTAATGTGCCTCAACCTCACCCACACCAAGAGCCTAGAAGACCTTTATACCGAGATCCTGAACCTAATCATAGGAGGCCTGACCCAGAACCTGAGGATAGAGATGATAGGTTCATTCGAAACATCAAGTTAGATGCACCCACTTTTGATGGTAGCCTAAATCCTAAGGTGTATTCTGATTGGGAGGGTGAGATGGACCAGTACTTTGAGTGGTATGCCATGTCTGAGGAGATGAAATTCAAGTTTGCCAAGATGAAATTAATATGGCAAGCTAGGTTTTACTGGGGGAACATTGAGCTGACCACTAGGAGACAAACCCACTTGGCAGGGTATGAAAGAGAAACTTAGAGACAAGTACCTACCCATTTCATACCAGCAAAATCTGTTAGACCAATGGCAGACTTTGAAACAAGGGAACCGATCTGTTTCAGACTACATAACCACCTTTGATGAATACCTGATGAGATGTGATGTGAGTGAAGCCCATGAGGTCACTTTGTCTAGATTTAGGGCTGGACTTAGGGAAGATATTAAGAGAGAGTTGTTTCTGAGAGAGGTTACTGACCTATACCAAGCCTATCAGATTGCACTAAACACTGAGAAGTTTCAGAGAGGACCCATGCCATCTAGGGTTAGTGCCCCAATCCCAAGAAATGGACCTAGCCAGGATACCCCTAGCAAGCCTAATCAGGGTATCCCCACCCCTAGGCCCATGGACAAAGGTAAGGCACCTGACACCCAGAGAACCCCTAGTATCGTCTGTTTTAAGTTCCAGAAGCCCGGTCATATCTCCACTCAGTGCACAGCCATAGCTTGTTTTAAGTGTCATAAGGTAGGTCATGTTTCTAGCCAGTGCCCTCGTAGATCCCTATATATAGAAGAGGGAGGGGAAGAGAGTTTCGAGCCTAATGAGGAGTTTGAAGAAGAAGTTTATGAGGCCGGAATGAATTTGGTTGATGAGTATGAAGGAGAGGAAGAATCCACTGAATCTGACCACTTAGGGGTTGTAAGATGCATCCTGTCCCAGACTAAAGTTCAGGAAGATTGGCGTAGGACCAACATCCTACAGACTTTCCTTAAACTAGGGGATAAGGTTTGTAAAATCATCATAGATAGTGGGAGCTGTGTGAATGCCATTTCTACTAGCACTGTCAAAATGTTAGGCTTAACCCCAGTTCCCCACCCCAATCCCTATAAGGTTTCTTGGATAGACTCTACCTCTATACCCATCCAGTCTAGATGTCAGGTCCAAATCCAAATGCAATCCTATCAAGAGAAGATTTGGTGTGATGTCTTGCCCATGGGGGTGAGCAGTATAATTCTTGGAAGACCTTGGTTGTATGATCATGATGCCACCCTCTTAGGAAAATTCAACACCTGTGTCTTTAGTTTCAATGAGAAGAAAATCACAATCCATTCAGTCCCTCCTAAGGACAAGGTAGCTAAAGGAACCAGTAAGGTTAGGGAAATGAAGACTGGAGTGAACCTAATTAGTGCCAAGGATCTGGAACAAGAGATTCATAGTGGTTCACCCATTTGGATGTTGACTGCTAAGGAACTTAGGACTCCTACACCCTCAGAGCCTCCTCAGGAAGTTAAGCCTTTATTAGAAGAATTTGAGGATGTTTTTCCCGAAGATCTGCCAGACCACCTTCTACCTCTTAGGGATATTCAGCATTCCATAGATTTAGTCCCAGGAGCTACTTTACCCAACTTGCCCCATTATAGGATGAATCCATCGGAGCATAAAGAACTGCAAAAGCAGGTTGGCAATTGTTGAGGAAGGGGTTCATTAGAGAGAGTCTTAGCCCTTGTGCAGTCCCTGCACTTCTAACCCCGAAGAAGGATGGCACGTGGAGGATGTGTGTTGACAGTCGTGCCATCAATAAGATCACAATCAAGTATAGGTTCCCCATCCCTAGACTAGATGACATGCTTGATATGATGGCCGGTGCCATGGTTTTTTCTAAAATTGATCTCAAGAGCGGCTATCATCAGGTTAGGATTAGACCAGGGGATGAGTGGAAAACAGCCTTCAAAACTAAGGATGGTCTCTATGAATGGGTTGTTATGCCTTTTGGGTTGTCCAATGCCCCTAGTACTTTCATGAGGATTATGACCCAGGTACTTAGAGCTTTCATAGGGAAGTTTGTAGTGGTCTATTTTGATGATATCCTGATCTATAGTAAGACCCCTGCAGATCACCTAGGCCACCTTAGACAAGTCTGTCAAGTTTTGAGGAATGATAGTCTCTACGGTAATCTCAAGAAGTGTGAATTTATGACCAGTAGGATTATCTTCCTTGGATTTGTTGTAACCCCTGACGGCGTGGCTGCCGACCCTGAAAAGATTAGGTCCATAGTAGAATGGCCAGAGCCGACCAGTGTGCATGAAGTCAGAAGTTTTCATGGCTTGGCTACCTTCTATAAGCGATTCATCAAGGGGTTTAGTACCGTAGTTGCTCCTATCACAGACTGCATCAGGAAGGGAGAATTTCAGTGGACCAAAGCAGCCCATAAAGCCTTCCTAGATCTTAAGGATAGGATGACCCAGGCACCCATTTTGAGACTACCAGACTTTTCAAAGGTATTTGAGGTTGCCTGTGATGCTTCAGGAGTAGGTATAGGTGGAGTCCTAAGCTAAGAGAACCATCCCGTAGCATTCTTTAGTGAAAAACTTAATGATGCTAAGCTTAGGTATTCTACCTATGATAAGGAATTTTACGCGGTAGTGCAAGCTTTGCGTTACTGGAGACATTATTTACTACCGCAAGAATTTGTGCTGTTTTCGGACCACGAGGCTCTTAGATTCTTGAATTCTCAGAAAAAGCTTAACCCTAGGCATGCTAAGTGGGTAGAGTATATCCAGTCCTATACTTTTGTTTTGAAGCATAAGGCTGGGTCTGAAAATAAGGTAGCTGATGCCCTTAGTCGTCGATCTTTGTTGTTGATTTCTGTTAGGGCTGAAGTCATAGGGTTTGAGCAAATCAAAGAAGAATATGGATCGTGTCCGGATTTCAAGACTGTATACCAGGATCTAACTCAAGGACCATCTAGTGAACATAAGGATTATTCCCTTTTAGATGGCTTTCTGTTCTTTAAGAATAGGCTTTGCATCCCTAGAACCTCTCTTAGGGAATTCTTGATTTGGGAAACTCATGCTGGAGGTTTAGCTGGCCATTTCGGAAAAGATAATACCACCCTGGCTATTGAAGACCATTTTTTATGGCCTAGCTTAAAAAGAGATGTAGCACACATTGTGGCTAGGTGTCGGACCTGCGCTGTTGCCAAACAGCGAAAACAGAACACTGGCCTTTATACCCCACTCCCTGTCCCAGATCATCCTTGGCAAGATGTGAGCATGGACTTTGTGTTAGGTTTACCTAAGACCCAGAGGAGGCATGACTCTATCTGTGTTGTAGTAGACCGATTTTCTAAGATGGCCCATTTCTTGCCTTGTTCCCAAACATTTAATGCGTCTAAGGTAGCCACCCTGTTCTTTAATGAGATAGTTCGACTCCATGGCCTACCCAAGACCATTGTTTCAGATAGGGATGTTCGGTTCACCAGCTATTTCTGGAAAACCCTTTGGCATAAGTTAGGGACAAAACTTAAGTTTTCAACTGCCTACCATCCCCAGACTGACGGCCAAATCGAAGTAGTGAACCGTAGTTTAGGCAATCTGCTAAGGTGTCTTGTTGGTGAAAACATTAGGAACTGGGGTTTGTACTTACCTAGAGCTGAATTTGCATATAATGACTCGGTCAATAGGTCTACGGGTAAGAGTCCATTTGAAATTGTGCATGGTTACAAACCCCACACACCTCTTGACCTAGCTCCTTTACCAGTCCACACAGGGTCTCCGAGTTTGCCGAAGTTTTTGCACAGCATATAAAAAACTTGCATAAAGAAATTCAAGCCAAAATAAATTTAAGTAACGAAACTTATAAGAAATTGGCTGATTCTCAAAGGCGAGTCAAAACTTTTGACGAAGGAGACTATGTAATGATTAGGTTAAGGCCTGAACGGTTTCCTCCTGGAACCGTTAGAAAGTTACATGCTAGGGGAGCTGGACCATTTAGAGTGGTAAAGAGAGTAGGATCCAATGCCTATGTGCTCGAGTTGCCTCCAGAACTAGGCATTAGCTCCACTTTCAACATTACAGACCAAGTAGAGTATAGGGAGCCAGCTGTGATTCCTAGTGAGGCTTTTGAACCTAATCTTGCTCTTGAGAGTGAACCTGACCCTGTGTGTCCACCAACAAATTGGCCTGTGAGGAAAGAGCAGATTGAAAAGATCCTGGATGATCAGGTTATCTCTACTCGTAATCGAGGATACCAAAGATACCTGGTCCGCTGGCTAGGAAGGCCAGATTCTGATGACACTTGGATCTCCCGAGAAGAGTTACAAAAGCTGGACCCAGACCTCTTGGAGAGATACCAGAGCCAACTTGATCCTTACTCGACAGGGTCGAGTTCCTCCCATCCTGGGAGAATTGGTGCGGGCACCAGACTCAGAAGAAGACTTCAGAGCTCCATCTGGATCTCTGATTAACCTTGCCCGAAGAATTAGGGTTTTTGGATTTTAATAAGAGTGACTAGATCAACTTAATTTAGCTTGAGTCTACATTACCTGCATTTTATTTTGTTGAGTCATGTTGACTCAGTAGTCGACTAGGGTTTCAACCTGGGATGTTACACTTTCTTCCAAGACCAGGCAAGTGGACACCACACTCCCAGCCACACTCCCAGTCCAGGGGGTGCCATATCTACATCCAGCAGCTTTTGGTCCCCACTCCACAGATGGAAACTTCCTTCTCTCATGCGCCAGATAAAGAGAAGTCCACCAAGAGACCACAAATCAAGGGGGCGGCCAAGACTTTCCCAAGAAACCTAAAGCAAAGAAGGGAAGAAATCCTCTTGGAAGAGAGCTTCAAGGGGGCGCCCACTACCTGCCAAAGACATCCAAAACAAAGATGGGAAGGACCTTGACTTAGGGAGGAAGAAAAGGAGGAGTCCAAAAGAGTTGATCCAGTGAAGGAAGAAAATTTTTCTTGAAGATCCAAGCAAGGTGGCGCCATCTACCTGCCTTTTATAACCCAAATCCATTTTTTTTTGGTATTTTGGCCGACCATATATGAAAGATTTGCCCTAATTTGGAGATCCCCTCCTTTAGTCCCACATGGGAAGATGTGAAACCCTCCTCCCTTGTAATGCCTTATAAATTAAACCCCTCTTGTAAGTTTAAAAAAATCAGATGAATGAAAGAAATTTTTCTTGTGAGCAAACTTGTGTTTTCTCTTTTCCGCACTTGCTTCCAGGTGTTGAGCTCCGTGAGGGAGTAAATCTGGGTTCCCCTGGAACCTTGAGGAGGTGAGAGATCTCCAAAACCCCAAACCCTAGGTTAGCCACTCCACTCCCAAATCCTAGCCGCCAACACCCTTCTCTTTCCACCAAGCCTTAGTCTACTCCTCTTCTCACGGCCACCCTCTCCAAGTCCAGGCCGATCGCCAGCATCCGACTCCAGTCCAGATACTGCAGATCTACAGCAACTCTAAGAGGAAGTCAGATCGGCCTCCGGAAGAATCCTGATTTCAGCAACTTCAGCCTTCAAGTTCTTCAACCTGGTAAAATCTTTTCTTGAGTTTCTGAATTCCATCTTTTGTTCCTCTCCTTTCCCAGATCTTGAGTCCAGGAGAAGCCGACCAAACCACGAGACCAGTATTGGAGGATCCATTACGAAGATAGCCGACTCCGAGGATCCCACAATCTGCTCGAGAGACTTCTTCCACCAAAATTTTGAGAAGATCACTGTCTGGTTAGTAAACCATCTCTTCTCTCTATTTCTGTTCTGTTGAAAGTTCAGAGCGAAACCCTAGGTCTGGGAGTTTCTCAACCCCCAGCGATCCGTTACTTCTGAACTACTCTGATAATTTAGTTTCTTCTAAACTGTGCTTTCAATCCTTACCTAGTTTCCTTCAACGTTGTTTAGCTTTACTTTGAGTCGAAGCCAATTTCTGAAATATAAAAAAAAAAAAAAAGAATTAATCTTAATTTTACTTCCGCATACGCTTCTTTGTTCTTTGTTCTGCATCATTTTTGGTATCAGAGCCCTGTCTAGGGTTTCTGTTTGATTGCCTGTTTGAGTCCCTCTCTTTTTACTTTGTCTGCTCGAAGTAGACTCCCCAGGATGTCCGGTCCTAGGAATGAAGCGAGGTGCAAACCTCCTCTTCCCATTCCACGGGGTGTTCCTAGGACGTGTAGGGGATCCATTGGGTTACAACTTCGTAGCAGAAATTGTAAACGGGGAAGTGCTCTGTTTTCAGTCCGTAATTTCCTTGTTGCAAGAATTATTTCTTACTACAGGTAACTCCAAATTTAATGATTTTTGTTTTTCTGAAACCAGTATAACTGAAACTAATTTGTGTAATTTTTTCATGATTTATTGGTTTCAGTGCAATTTCTTAGAATTAAATTACTGCAACTCTGTTTTTGTGTTCTGCAATCCATTTATTTTTTGAGTGTTCATCTCTTAATTCAACTTAAGGGCATTTGAGCATCTAAGATAAGGGGAGGAGTTGATAACCTCTCCTTAGCCCAAAACTACCACCCCTTCATTCGAACCTAAGCCTTTAATCTAAAATTGATTAGACCTAATTTGCCCTAGTGGGCTAGGGACATCAACAAGTCGGGTCAAGGCTAGTGTTGAGTCAGTTTGTCTGGTTACTCTGTGTGTGCTTTGTACTCAGTGTCTAGAACGGTGGTTCAGGGATTCCATCCTGAAGGGCTTGTGTGCTGGTCCGCCTACCTGGCCAATCTCTGATTGGTGTCTAGGATTGGCATTCAGGGACCTAACACTCCCCTTACACCTGCCTGGCTGAGTCCAGAGTTACTACAGGCTAGCTTGCCACTCTGATTGGGCATCTAGTTTGGGCTCTAGGTCTAGTTAGCCCGTAGTCGTTCAGTTGAGTCTCATTTTGTGTGTTTGCTTGCATCATGTCTACCCGGAATGGAGTGCCCTACCAACCTGGTCAAACCCAACTTGATTTAGAGGCCATGGTTAGAGCTCTTACTGAGAGTATGAACAAATTAAGTCAGGATATGAATGAGAATTTTGCCCAGTTTAGGGATCGAGTCCAAGTACTTGAGAAGCCTAGGCATCGGAATTGGACTCCTGACCCAGATTTTAATGTGCCTCAACCTCACCCACACCAAGAGCCTAGAAGACCTTTATACCGAGATCCTGAACCTAATCATAGGAGGCCTGACCCAGAACCTGAGGATAGAGATGATAGGTTCATTCGAAACATCAAGTTAGATGCACCCACTTTTGATGGTAGCCTAAATCCTAAGGTGTATTCTGATTGGGAGGGTGAGATGGACCAGTACTTTGAGTGGTATGCCATGTCTGAGGAGAGGAAATTCAAGTTTGCCAAGATGAAATTAATACGTCAAGCTAGGTTATACTGGGGGAACATTGAGCTGACCACTAGGAGATGAAATGTAGAGCCCATAACCACTTGGCAGGGTATGAAAGAAAAACTTAGAGACAAGTACCTATCCATTTCATACCAGCAAAATCTGTTAGACCAATGGCAGACTTTAAAATAAGGGAACCGATCTGTTTCAGACTACATAACCACCTTTGATGAATACCTGATGAGATGTGATGTGAGTGAAGCCCATGAGGTCACTTTGTCTAGATTTAGGGCTGGACTTAGGGAAGATATTAAGAGAGAGTTATTTCTGAGAGAGGTTACTGACCTAGACCAAGCCTATCAGATTGCACTGAACACTGAGAAGTTTCAGAGAGGACCCATGCCATCTAGGGTTAGTGCCCCAGAACCAAGAAATGGACCTAGCCAGGTTACCCCTAGCAAGCCTAATCAGGGTATCCCCACCCCTAGGCCCATGGACAAAGGTAAGGCACCTGACACCCAGAGAACCCCTAGTATCGTCTGTTTTAAGTGCCAGAAGCCCGGTCATATCTCCACTCAGTGCACAGCCATAGCTTGTTTTAAGTGTCATAAGGTAGGTCATGTTTCTAGCCAGTGCCCTCGTAGATCCCTATATATAGAAGAGGGAGGGGAAGAGAGTTCCGAGCCTAATGAGGAGTTTGAAGAAGAAGTTTATGAGGCCGGAATGAATTTGGTTGATGAGTATGAAGGAGAGGAAGAATCCACTGAATCTGACCACTTAGGGGTTGTAAGATGCATCCTGTCCCAGACTAAAGTTCAGGAAGATTGGCGTAGGACCAACATCCTACAGACTTTCCTTAAACTAGGGGATAAGGTTTGTAAAATCATCATAGATAGTGGGAGCTGTGTGAATGCCATTTCTACTAGCACTGTCAAAATGTTAGGCTTAACCCCAGTTCCCCACCCCAATCCCTATAAGGTTTCTTGGGTAGACTCTACCTCTATATCCATCCAGTCTAGATGTCAGGTCCAAATCCAAATGCAATCCTATCAAGAGAAGATTTGGTGTGATGTCTTGCCCATGGGGGTGAGCAGTATAATTCTTGGAAGACCTTGGTTGTATGATCATGATGCCACCCTCTTAGGAAAATCCAACACCTATGTCTTTAGTTTCAATGAGAAGAAAATCACAATCCATTCAGTCCCTCCTAAGGACAAGGTAGCTAAAGGAACCAGTAAGGTTAGGGAAATGAAGACTGGAGTGAACCTAATTAGTGCCAAGGATCTGGAACAAGAGATTCATAGTGGTTCACCCATTTGGATGTTGACTGCTAAGGAACTTAGGACTCCTACACCCTCAGAGCCTCCTCGGGAAGTTAAGCCTTTATTAGAAGAATTTGAGGATGTTTTTCCCGAGGATCTGCCAGACCACCTTCCACCTCTTAGGGATATTCAGCATTCCATAGATTTAGTCCCAGGAGCTACTTTACCCAACTTGCCCCATTATAGGATGAATCCATCGGAGCATAAAGAACTGCAAAAGCACGTTGGCGAATTGTTGAGGAAGGGGTTCATTAGAGAGAGTCTTAGCCCTTGTGCAGTCCCTGCACTTCTAACCCCAAAGAAGGATGGCACGTGGAGGATGTGTGTTGACAGTCGTGCCATCAATAAGATCACAATCAAGTATAGGTTCCCCATCCCTAGACTAGATGACATGCTTGATATGATGGCCGGTGCCATGGTTTTTTCTAAAATTGATCTCAAGAGCGGCTATCATCAGGTTAGGATTAGACCAGGGGATGAGTGGAAAACAGCCTTCAAAACTAAGGATGGTCTCTATGAATGGGTTGTTATGCCTTTTGGGTTGTCCAATGCCCCTAGTACTTTCATGAGGATTATGACCCAGGTACTTAGAGCTTTCATAGGGAAGTTTGTAGTGGTCTATTTTGATGATATCCTGATCTATAGTAAGACCCCTGCAGATCACCTAGGCCACCTTAGACAAGTCTGTCAAGTTTTGAGGAATGATAGTCTCTACGGTAATCTCAAGAAGTGTGAATTTATGACCAGTAGGATTATCTTCCTTGGATTTGTTGTAACCCCTGACGGCGTGGCTGCCGACCCTGAAAAGATTAGGTCCATAGTAGAATGGCCAGAGCCGACCAGTGTGCATGAAGTCAGAAGTTTCCATGGCTTGGCTACCTTCTATAGGTGATTCATCAAGGGGTTTAGTACCGTAGTTGCTCCTATCACAGACTGCATCAGGAAGGGAGAATTTCAGTGGACCAAAGCAGCCCATAAAGCCTTCCTAGATCTTAAGGATAGGATGATCCAGGCACCCATTTTGAGACTACCGGACTTTTCAAAGATATTTGATGTTGCCTGTGATGCTTCAGGAGTAGGTATAGGTGGAGTCCTAAGCCAAGAGAACCATCCCGTAGCATTCTTTAGTGAAAAACTTAATGATGCTAAGCTTAGGTATTCTACCTATGATAAGGAATTTTACGCGATAGTGCAAGCTTTGTGTTACTGGAGTCATTATTTACTACCGCAAGAATTTGTGCTGTTTTCGGACCACGAGGCTCTTAGATTCTTGAATTCTCAGAAAAAGCTTAACCCTAGGCATGCTAAGTGGGTAGAGTATATCCAGTCCTATACTTTTGTTTTGAAGCATAAGGCTGGGTCTGAAAATAAGGTAGCTGATGCCCTTAGTCGTCGATCTTTGTTGTTGATTTCTGTTAGGGCTGAAGTCATAGGGTTTGAGCAAATCAAAGAAGAATATGGGTCGTGTCCGGATTTCAAGACTGTATACCAGGATCTAACTCAAGGACCATCTAGTGAGCATAAGGATTATTCCCTTTTAGATGGCTTTCTGTTCTTTAAGAATAGGCTTTGCATCCCTAGAACCTCTCTTAGGGAATTCTTGATTTGGGAAACTCATGCTGGAGGTTTAGCTGGCCATTTCGGAAAAGATAATACCACCCTGGCTATTGAAGACCATTTTTTCTGGCCTAGCTTAAAAAGAGATGTAGCACACATTGTGGCTAGGTGTCGGACCTGCGCTGTTGCCAAACAGTGAAAACAGAAATTTTTGCACCCACAACAAAAAAAAATATTTTTGCATTGTTGTGTCTGCTCAGTGCCTCATGCCTTACTTCCAAGCCCATCCGATCGTGGTCCTCACTGACCAGCCTCTAAGGGCTATCCTGAGTCATCTAGACACTTTAGAAAGTTTGGCCAGGTAGGCGGTGAAGCTCAATAAATTTGACATCTCCTATTGCCCAAGGCCATCCCAGAAGGTCCAGGTCCTGGCTGACTTCCTAATGGAATGTGTGTGGATAGATGAAGAACTAGAAGAGGCTTCCCCCGGACCTGCATGGAACCCACCCATGGAGGAGAAGGCATGGATCCTCCATGTGGACGGAGCATCCAACATAGGAGGGAGTGGGGCCGGTCTTATCCTCGCCAACTTAGATGGAGTGGTGGCCAAATGCACACTATGTTTTCTCTTCAAAGCGAAAAATAACCGGGCCAAGTACGAGGCACTCCTTGCAGGTCTTAGAGTATCCCATGAACTGGGCATAATGAGCCTGAAGGTCTTCATGAACTCATAGCTAGTGGCCAAACAAGTCTCCAAAGAATTCGTGGCTTGGGACCCCATGATGGCAAAGTACATAAATCAGGTGCACTCGTACGCATTGGGTCTCCAATGCTTCGAGATTTTTCATTTCCCCCATGGAGAGAATGCCCCTGTCGATGCCCTCTCTAGGCTGGCGACCTTGCCGAACTCGTTGTTGGGGCACACCTACATCGAATATTTGGAGACCCCCAGCCACAAAGTCTCGAGAGAGGTCCAATAAGTCACCCTTGAGGCAAGCTGGATGGATCCCTGTAGGCTCAGGTAGGCAACCCAAAAGGGGGGGTGAATTGGATTTTAAAAATTTTTTGTACTATTTAAAATATGAACTAAAGCAAGTATGTGCTAATGCAATTCAAGTGTTTGTGTATTTCAAATAAATGCAGCGAAAATAAAGAAATAAAAGCACAAGGAGAACAATCATACAAATACAAAGGTTTATAGTGGTTTGGTACCAACCAAGTACCTACATCCACTCCCCAAGCCACCCTTGAGAATTCTACTAAGTTTGGTTTTATAACTTAGGCTCACCAACAACCTTTACAACTTATTTTGTCATCGGGCTCACAAGTCAAACCCTAGTTGGTTTCAAGGCTCACCAACAATCACCCTTGGTTTTACGGGATAACCAAGAACCTAAACAACTTGTTTTGGCTTCGGGCTCACAAGTAAAATCTTAGTTGGTTTCAAGGCTCACCAACAACCACTTTGGTTTTCAAGGCTTACCAAAAATCTCTTTGGTTTTCCAAGGCTCACCAAAAATCTTAAGTAAAATAATGTAAGAGCAAGTATAAATGAATACAATAAAAGCTTTCTAAAATAAAATAAATATCTCTTTGAAGCCCTTGAATATTGATGAAGATCTTGTCTTCAAGTTGATGAAGCCTTTGATTGATGCTTGTGGATGTAGACTTTGATTGCTCTCTTTGAAACTTGGAAGCTTGAAGGCTTGAATCACTCAACTCTTGAATCCTTTAAGAATATTCAATAAACTCACCAAAGGATTGCTTCTCCATTTGATTCTTGATGTTTATATAACCTTCCAACACTTAAATGACCGTTTATAGCCGTTAGAGAGGAAAATATAGCCGTTGGAGCCAAGTTGGAGAAGTTCTGCAGCCCAGAAAACTAGCCGTTACTGTTCAAGTGTCGACATTTTACCTCCAGGTGTCGACACTTCAGTTTCAAGTATCAATACTTCATTCTCCAGGTATCGATACTTCACTTCCAAGTTTCGACACTTCAACTCCAGGTGTGGACACTTGACTGAAAGTGCTTTCCGAAGTTTTCTGTTTGTCTCAGGCCTTAAGTCGACACTTCATAATTGACTATGTCTGCAAACCCAAGGGCCTTTATATGTGACACTGCTAGGAGTTGTTCATTAGAAAAAGATTCTTCAATTACTGTAGATTCAAAATTTTCCACTAGGATTCTAGATAGATGGTCTGCTACAACATTTTATGATCCTTTCTTATCTTGAATCTCAATATCAAATTCCTGTAGCAGTAAAATCTATCTAATCAAGCATGGATTAGCATATTTCTTTAAGAGCAGGTATCTCAAAGCTGAGTGATCCGAATAAACCATGATCTTGGACCCTAATAAATAAGATCAAAATTTTTCTAGGGTAAACACTATAGCTAGTAACTCTTTCTCAGTGGTGGTATAATTTTTTTGGATTTCATTCAGAGTTCTACTGGCATAATAAATTACTATAGGATGTTTGTTTACCTCTGGTCCAAAACAGCTCCAATGGTAAAGTCCAAAGCATCACACGTTATCTCAAAAGGTAGTGACCATTCACGGGGTTGGATGATTGGGGCTTTAGTCATGACTTCTTTTAAAAATTCATAGGCCTTAAGACAGTCTTCATCAAAGTTAAAGGGGATATCCTTAGTGAGTAGAATACATAAAGGATGGGATATTTTGGAAAAGTCTTTAATGAAGTGACGGTAGAATCCTACATGGCCAAGAAAAGATCAAATTTGTTTGATAAAATTGGGTGGAGAAAGTTTTGAAATCAATTTGACCTTAGCTCTATCAACCTCAATCCCTCTTTCTGACATAATATGCCCTAAAATGATCCTTTCTTAAATCATGAAATGACTTTTCTCCCAGCTTAAAACTAGATTGGCCTCAATGCATCATTTTAATATCTTCTTTAAATTATTAAGGCAACTCTCAAATGATTCTTCAAAGACTGAAAAGTCATCCATGAAAATTTCTAAGAAATCTCCCACCATATCCGAGAAAATCGATATCATGCACCTTTGAAAGGTTGTAGGTGCATTACACAATCCAAAGGCCATTCTACAAAAAGCAAAGGTTCCATAGGGATAGGTAAAAGTGGTATTTTCCTAGTCTCCTGGATAGATTGCTACTTGATTATATTCGAAGTATCCATTTAAAAAGCAAAAATAGTGTTGGCCAGCTAGTTTTTCCAAATTTTGGTCAATGAAGGGTAAGGGGAAATGGTCTTTACAGCTGACTACATTAAGTTTTCTATAGTAAATATAGACATGCCACCTAGTGAAAAGTCTCATTGCCACTAGATCTCCTTAGTCAGTACAGACAACCATGAGTTCAGATTTCTTGGAAACAACTTGAGTGGGACTCACCCAATGTCTATCAAAGATGGGATAGATGATACCAGCATCTAACTATTTAATTACATCCTTCTTTACCACTTCTTGCATGTTTGGGTTGAGCTGTCTTTGCATTTCTCAGGTTGGTTTGGCATTATCCTTTGTATAAATGTGGTGCATGCAAATTGATGGACTAATGCCTTTCAAGTCAGCAATGGTCCAACCTATGGCCTCCCTATATGTCTTTAGAACATTCATTAATTGATCTTCCTGCTCATGGGTTACGTTCGAAGCTATGATTACTGGCAAGATTTTCTCAGGTCCTAAGAATATGTACTTAAGTGATTCGAGCAAAGGTTTCAATTCTAGTTGTGGAGGGACCTGAGTCGAAGGACGTAATGATGCAGCTCCTATATTAGGTAAAGGTTTAGCTATCATTGACCAAGGTCATGAAGGTGATGGGTGAGGTGACTCAAGAAAGACATTCACCTCCTACACTTGGGTTTCTTCAATAAGCTCATTATCATTCATCGAATTGGAGGAAGAATCAGATTCAACTAGTTCATCTATCAGCTTAATCACCGAACAACTTTCCTCCTCTTGAACAAATTTTGAGGCATTAAAAATATTAATTTTTACCTTTTGATCCCCAAAAGAAATGTCCATGGCTCCTGTTTTACAATTAATATTGGCATTTGCAATGGCTAGGAATGGACAACCTAAAATTATGGAATTTTGATTTACCTCCTAGGATGGTTTCATGTCAAGTATGAGGAAGTCTACCAGGAAATAACACTGGTTTACTCTAACTAGAACATCCTCAATCAAACCATATGGAGTCTTAACAGATTGTCCACTGGTTGTCCGATGACTGACGTAGGTTTTAGTTCTCCTATCCCAAATTTCTTATAAATCGAGGTTGAAAGAAGGTTCACGCTAGTTCCTAAATCCAATAAGGCTCTGTCAAAGGTAATGCCTCCTATAACATAGGAAATCAAAGGAGCACCAGGGTCTTTCATCTTTTGAGGTAATTGGTTTAACAGAACTGCACTTACATCCTCAAATAAAATAATTATTTTAGTACTATGTAGCTCACATTTTTGGATACAAAGTTCCTTGAGAAATGTAGCATAAGCCAGAACATGCTGAATTGCATCAAGAAGTGGTAAATTTATATGTACTTGCTTAAATAATTCCATCAATTCTTCATTACATGCTCCTTCCTTTTGCTTGAGGTGCCAGCTTTTAAGGCTGAAGGGAATGGAACTCTAGGTTTATATGAATCAGGTAACTCATTTGCTCTCTTTTTCCTTTTGTCTTTCTCATTCAAATTTGGGATAGCATCAATACCTATTTCGGGCTCAAGTTCTTTCACAAGGTTAGTCTCAATATGAGCCTCCTCTTCTAAGTTTAGCTTTTGGCTAGCATCAGTACTAGCCTCTCCCACCGGGTCTAAGTATGGGTCTCTAAGAACCTACCTCTTTTATGCTTAGAAATTGCTTTGGCATTCTCAAATTGGGGGTTCTTAGGTGGGACATTTGAGTGAAGGTTGGGTGGGTTGTTCCTAGGATTCGCTATTGGTTGGCTTGGTAGTTGACCTGGTTCTCTCCTCATGGTGGACTTAGCTATTTATCCTATTTATGCTTCTAGTATGGCGATTGATTATTGTTGAGCCCTGATTAATTGTTGAAGTTGATTAAACCTATCATCAGCTAAATTGATCTATTGAGGAGGTTGGTATGATGGCTGATTATGATAGGATGGCTACGTAAGCTGACTAGGTTAATTAGGCTAACCTTTATTATAAGTATAGTTTTAGTATTGGGGTCTATTTTGAAAGTTCTGCACATGAGGAGTTTAGGTTGGAGCCTGAGTCTATGGAGTCTTCCAAGAAAAACTAGGATGGTTCCTCCAACCTAGGTTATATGTATTTGAAAATGGATCATTAACTGGTTTGGAGTAACCTTAGACAGCTTGGACTTGTTTTTGGATGAATGGTGGAAACTGTGTAATCGTAGGACATTCATTCACATGATGGGTTGGGCTGGCATAGATAGAATAGATCTCCTGATGATTAGAAGGTGTTGGATATTATGCAAGAGATTGTTGATCGAGGGCTAGGACTTGATCTATTTTATGGATAAGAAGGTCGACTGTATCTAATCTCTAGGCTATCAAGTTCAAGTCAACATTAGGAGTAGAATTTGACTGTTTAATTTCATAGACTTCTGCCTGCTTTTGATAAGGGATTGATCTTTTATAGGAAGATAATGAAGTATGGTTAACTGAGTTTTTACTTAGGATCTCAAATAGAGCATAGGCTTCATCCTCACTCTTATTCATGAATGCACCTCCACAAGATGCATCCACCATCTGTCTATACTAGCCCCCTAGACCCTCATAGAAGGCTTGGATAATTTGCTACTTAGATAGACCATGGTGTGGACATTTTCTAAGAAGTTCCTTAAGTCTTTCCCATGATTCATGAATTAGTTCTCCTAGGAGTTGAGCAAATCCAGTGATAGCTCACCTCATGGTATTGGTCCTACCTATGGGATAGAATTTCTTAAAGAATTCATGTTGCATCTCATTCCAAGTTTGAATTGGTCTCCCTATTGTGCCAAGCCAGTACTTGGCTTTATCCTTAATTAAGAAGGGGAATAGGATCAATCTAAGTGCATTAGTGGTAAAATCTTGGATCCTCACCATAGAGCTGATTTTTAAAAATTCATCTAAATATTTGTAAGGGTCTTCATTGGTGTTCCCGTAGAAAGATGGGAGCATCTGGATAGTGGTGGACTTGATCTCATAGTTTTTGGCAGGTATATCAGGTAGGTGGATACAACTTGATGGATTATAAGCAATATGAATGAAGTACTCTATCATCTACCTAAGTGGTTCTTCAGGGTTTTCAGTCATTTGGTTATTTGGTTTGATATAGATCAACCATTCAATTTCAAGGTTGGGTTCGACCAGGTTAGAAAATAAAGATCTCCTACCATTGATGTACCAGTGTAACCCTAATATGTAATACAAACTTTTTTTTAAGGTTTTTGTTTTTTAAGAAAATAGAAGAGAATGAAGGAGGTCTAAGGAAAAAAGCCTAAGAGTCCTTAATCTAAGAGGATAGAGAAAAGTTAGTTTTTTTTTTTGGTATTATTTTTATGAATTTCAAATACTTGTCACACAGATTCCTATCCTAGGTTTCCCTACTTCTAGATAGCTCCTAACTTCCAAGGCAGCCTTGGAGCCCTCCAAGTCAAAAACTAACTAATTAGCTGGCTAGGTAAGAATAAGATTGGTGGGGGTCCCCCGTTGCTTTCCTTAGACATCAATTAAAATTGACCAGGTCAGACAATGGAACCAATTAAAAACTACCTTTCTTCAAGGCTACATCATTTTTGAACCCCTTTCCTAGTCACCAGCCAATCAGCTAATCCTGACTCGGTCCAACTCTTTCAGGTGCCCTGTCCTATTGAGCTCAAGTTCCTTAGGGGCTGACGTCTAGTTAATTTTAATTAGTAGGCTTAGGTATGATGAATACGGGGTGGTGGTTTGTGGGCTAAGGAAGGGTAATCAAATCCCTACCTTATCTTGTTTATGGGTTAATGCCCTTAAGATAGTTTATGAAAATATGAATGCAAAATACGAAGGTATATCAAACAAGTAATAAGCTTTTAAGTTTTAATTAGTTATGCTATTTTAGTTAAGTATTATGAGGTATTTTTATTTTCTTTTTATGTTGTGTTATTTCAAGCATGAAAGATAAAAGGTAACTTTTAATCTTGATTAATTAGGTATGAAACTAAAATTAGGTTAAGCAAATAAAGAAACTTTAGGTTTTGTAATTAAGGCAAGAAATCAAATTAAAATTTAAGGTAGTTAATTAAAAAGTTAAGTAACCTTTTTGATAATTTTAAAAAGGAAGAAACCAAAAAAAAAAATTATGCTAATTTGAAAAAGGAAGGGAGCAATAATAAAGGAGGAAATAAATCTAAAAGGGATTTTTTGGGTTAATATGGAAAGAAAAAAAAAGATAATTAAAAGTAACTAATGAAAAAGGAAATTAATTTGAAGTTAGGGTTGACCACACTAGAATGGTAGATAACCTTTTTTATCCTTTTTTCTTTTTCTTCTTTTTTGATCTACGAAAAAAAGAACAAGAAAAATTAGTAAATTAAATTTATAAAAAAATCAAAGAAATCAAAAATATTGCATTCGTATCTTTCCCAGCAATGGCACAAAAAACTTGATAGACCGTAATGATGTCATTAAGACACCACAATTATCAGTTTGCTTAACTGACTTCTAGATTGAATTAAAAATCCATAAAAGTGAGTCAGGTCAAATCGACAGGGAAGGCAGTTTATTGAATATTTTGAAATCCTTGATTTAAGAAAATAAAGAAATCGAAGCCAGATAAACAGAAATTAAAAGTGCAGAACAAAAGAAAATATGTAGTATTAGGATCTATTATTTAGATCTTAGCATCTACTTGCAACAAAAATAAAAGACATGAATTTAAAGATGCAAGAAAATAAACTTTATATTAATTGAATTAGGATCCTATTACAAGAGAGTAAAAAGTATGCTGGAATGAAAGTAAAAGCAACTAAAAAGAAAGAACAAAGATTAGAAGGAGGTCGGTGCAGCTTCGTCGGGAAGGTAGTTGATGAACTTCCTTCTTCCTTCATACTCCTCGAAGCAAACTGGGCCTCGCTGCTTCTTCTTCTCTGGTTCTCAATCTTGAAGATGATGTGGGTTCAAAGATGGCATAGGGGCAGCACTCCTCTCTAAGATACCCCACTCTCAGATATCAACCCATAGCCCAAGTGTTGCCCTTTACCCTGTACCATGCTCTCTCCAAGATAATTTTTTCTTAGGACAAGGGTCTTTTAAATAGATCTTGGCTAGAGCTTCCTCCTAGTCAAATTTGGACTTAATCGAATTCTAGATCAGCAATATATCATGAGAAGAAATTCGGACTGTCCGATGTATAGCTTAATGGGGTAATCGGCACTAACTCTCCTTCTCTGGTAGTAGAGTCCAATCCGGACTCTCGCTGGATCAACTCCCGGATCTGTGGGACTCTGGTTGGGACTCGGCCTCTTTCCTTATCTGGCATGGCGGCGGCGGTGACGACAAAGTGACTATTGGTGGAATAGGGATTGGGGATGGTGGCGTGTGATGGGAGAGGATGCCTATTGAGAAGGGTGGCCGATGGTGTTGGCGATGACAAAGAGGGGGGCTGTGGACGGTGGTGATGGCCTGGATTGGGCCAAAAGGGGCGGTGGTCATCGACGGTGGTGTGGAGGGGACTATTTCATGGTAGAAAGGAGGAGAGGTGGAGAAACCATAGGTGACAGTAGTCGGCGGTGACTTTCAGTGCTTCCTCAATAGAGGAGGTGGCATCGGTGGTGAAGGGGGCAGCTTGGGGTGTCATGCGGTGGCTCTGGGCAGCAGGCAGTGACTCTAAGCAAAAAAAATTCTCCAGATCCATGGCTTAGAGCCGTGGATCACAAACCATGGCTTCTCGTGGACCAAACGAGCCTCTATAGACTAAGCAGCCGATCCATGGTGGACCGACTGCTCCAAAAATCATGCAATTTCTTTATTAATTTTAAAATATAATTCTGTCTGCCTGGACTCTAATTTAAGTGTTGTTTGCACCGTTGGACTTAAAAAATTGAGCTCTTTACAATGACAGTCTTTTTTCCTATAAATGATATATAAAAATATCAATTTAATATAATTAAATATAATTTAATTATTAAATTAATGCATTTATATGTGTATATGATATAATATCAGCCCTCCATTCTCATCTCCAAGTCCACCACCGTGTTCATGGAGCTAGCCAAGTTGGCTTCCAACCCCTTTACCTAGCCCTCCAAGTCCACCACCTGGCCCACCAGGATTGTCGCCTTCGCCTCCAAGGACTTCGCCTTATCGCAAGAATTTGCATCCCACCGTAGTAGGGCTAGATAGGCATTTTGGACCAGGAAGGCATTCTGGACCATCTACAATGGAAGGTAAGAGAAGGAGGTCAGCCTCATTTAAAAAGAAAAGAAAAGAAGTCTCACCATGAGGAACTAGGGGAAGAGAACGGAAATGACAACCCCTAATAGTTGGCCAACCCTTTCCTGGTGATCTTGAGGCTGGAAGATGAACTCTAGCATCCTCTCGGCAAGCCCCAGGTCGAGGGTGGTCACAGCATCTGGCGGCATCGGGTGGATACCCTGGTTATCCTAGGGCCCGGCACCGTAGAAGTAGAAGGCCCTGTTGTCATTGATGAAGAGGGGCCTGGGTAGTGGACTGTAGGGGCCTAGGTAATGCCAACCAAGCCTATGCCACCTTGATAGATGCTGATGGGGTTGACCCTTCCCTCGCCATGGTGATGACTACCGTCTCCTCCACCTCTAGGGACGATGGGATCTCGATTATTTTTGGGGCTGCCGAAAGGGCTGGAGGCATCCCCTCCCCGATCAGGGCACTCCCGCTAGGCCCGTGAACCACGACCCTGGCCACCTCTATGGTTAGTGCCGGGGCATCGCGGGCACTCCTTTCCTTGGGCCCAGAGGAGACCTCCCCGTGGGGTCTCTGCTCTGGTTCCCCATGATGCCTCTTCAGTGGTTCCTCCCCGGGCCTCGTGGATGCAGGCCATTTATGGGACATCTACCCGATCTGATCCACTAAGAACCTCATATCTGCAATCCAAAAAGGAGTTTCGTTAGACACTATGTGCCATCAAAGGACCTAGGTCTAAGGTCTTACCTAAGGAACGGACGGGGCTGATCCCGGTGTCGAGCAAATTTTATTCAGACAAGAGGTCCCACCCACATGGAACTTTTGAGGTGATGAACTGGTCATACACCTCCTGGTCAGCATGCTCCATCGAAGCATTTTGGTTTGGGGATTCATCGAGGTTGCTCCAAGCCCAGTTAATCCCCTCAACTGAGGCAAAAAAGAACCTACTCTTCTATCCCTTGATGGAGGTGGGCAAGTAAACTTAAGAGCCCCCAAGCGGGGGGGGCCACGAACCATCACCCACTATCAGTGGGATGGTGCTTCAAGGTAAAAAGAGCCCTAAAAAGAGAGAAACAGGTGACAATGTTATGGAAGTGGTACAACATAATGAAGGAGGAAATAATCCTAAAATAATTTGGGATAAGCTGGGCAAGAACTAACCTATAATGGTTGAGAAAAGAAAGAAAGAAGGGATGAAGAAGGAGACAGTGCCCAGAGACGAAGAAGTCCTTGTACAGGGCAATATGGCCTGGGCTGCTAGATGTGACCTGTTCCTCCGACCTCGGAGCTATCAATCGAATGGAATCTGGAGTCTTCTTGATGCTTCGAAGATGGAGGGCATTCGACTGGGTCATCATAGAAGTGATCCCGGATGGACATGCCTGGTCTTGGCTAGAAGAAGAAGGAGAAGGAGGCAAAGAGGGAATGCCGGGGTCCATCGTCCAGTGAGGACCCCGAGGGACTCTAAAAGGGATGTCCTCCTCCTCACTATCTGAGGGAGGAAGCCCCGACTAGGAGGGCTCTACCATGCTTGGGCGGTCTGGATGGTGGTGCCTATCCCCGAGAGAACTCATGAACATAGAGAAGAAAGGATAGAGGAAAGAAAGGAGGACCCTAACCCTAGAGGGACCCCTTTAGCACAAAGTGGAGGGAGAGAAGGTGGAGGAAGAGGATTGACTTGCAGAGACCTTGGGCCAAGGTTATCAAAATGGGTATGGGGCTTTCACTCTCCCCTCTTTGTCCTTACTCCCTCAAAGATTTTTTGAAAGGGTGGAATGGAGGCGAATGACCTTTCTGAAAAAGATAGCAAAGCCCTATCACATTGTGCCGGACGGAGCTTGCATATTCTCCCTTCTCGAGGCCAATGGGTCTTGACCACATGTCAATTTCCACCATGAGGGATGCTTCGGTTCGCACATAACTACACCAGGTGGAGTGTAGCCATCATGACAGGCCACTAAGCTCGCTAATGTAGTACTTCACGGTTGGTGCAAGGTCCGATCTACGAACCATCGATGATCAAAGCATTAAATAGCACAAGCACGATGCCCTTCCATGTTAGCGACATCATTACTCTCTTTGCCCCAAGCCTGAAGGGGTGCCTCGCACTCTGGACTCGAGAGTAGGGGGCATCTGATGTGGTGAACTGCAGACATGGCATCCATATCAGATGTAGCTGGTGGTTGAGGTGGTAGGTGAAGCCACCAAATGGGTGCCATCTATCAAGCTCCCATCCGAGGTGAGCTTCCAAATGAGGTTGAGCTCCCAGCCAAGGTCAAGCTCCCATCCGAGGTGAGCTCCTATCATAGGTGAGCTCCCAGCCGAGGTTGAGCTCCCATCCAAGGTGAGCTCCCAATCAAGGTTGAGCTCCCATCCAAGATGAGCTCCCAATCGAGGTCAAGCTCCCATGCAAGGTAAGTCCCGGTCGAGGAGGGTCATGGCTCGATAGAACCGACCGGGCCAAATGCATAAGGTGGTAGGAGCCCTCTTAAACATGATGGCAAGACCAGCGGAGGAAGGGGGCATGCTCCCTCAAGGAGCAGCTTTCGAGGTGGCCCAGATGGCAACCCCAGTGAGTGAAGATGCCATCTCTGCCGAACCCACCACAGTTCTTAGGGAGTCAAACCTCCTACAATGGAGGTGCTCTATCAAAGCTCTAGGCCTTGAGCACACCGCCTGCACCTTCTATAGGGGAGTGCTTCATCGAACTTCAGACCTTGTGGCATGTCGCCTGCACCTTCTACAGGGATGCTCCACCGGAGCTCCAGACCCTGTAGCATGCTACTCGCTCCTCCTACAGGGGAGTACTCCACCAAGGGTTCAAACCTTGCAGGACCTCACTTGCATCGCCTACCAAGATAGTGCTCCTCCAAGCTTCCAGGTCTAGCAGCACATCGCCTACACCCTCTAAAGGAGTGCCCTGTTGGGGCACCGACTCTGTGATATACCACTCGCACTTATCATAGTGGGTCGCTCCACTAAGGGTGCAGATCCTCTACTAAGCCGCCTGCACCCATTCTAGAGCCTCCTTCTGAGAATTTCGAACCTTGTCCTGCGTGGGTCTAGAAATAAGGTAGTCCTTCGAGACGAGATGCCCCCCAAAGGAGGCACAAAAGAGAAAGGGGGGCTATAATCTCCGTAATATAGAATGGATGGCTATAAGAAAGGAAGAGGGACCTCTGACAAAGGTAAGGAAAAAATGAGCTAAGGTGAGGGCTGGATGTGTGCTAGAGGACTCCCCTAGTCACCCATGACTCTAACTCTTCTATCTTTAGAACCCTCTGGATGATAAGGCCACTCTAAACTCTACTAAAGAGGATCTATTTTCCTTGATCGCTCTACTAACTTGACCGTCAGAGTGTTTCCGCTAGGATTCCCGGCCCAGGTCTCCTCTTTTTTGCAGGACCGATCGATTGGGTACAAAAATCTCGTGATGGAAAGCCTAGCCCTCCTACGAGAGCTCAACTCCGACCAAATCCCACTTGAGCTTCAGGCCACGGTGATCTAAGCAGCAACAATCATGATCGGAACAAAATTAGATTAGGTTAGATTTAGATTTTTTAACCAAATTTAAATATAGGTTGGAGTTGGATTATGCCTATCCTAATATAAGTTAGCATGCTTACGACTCTACTTAAAAGTAGAGGTGTTGATTGAGCAAATTATTTATAAACTAGCTTACATTTGACTCAAAATTTAGCTTGTGCTTGGCTCTCTTGTTTAGTGAATAAGTCAAGCTCAAGCTAGAATTTCGAGCTCATTTATTAAACATGCCAAGATCGAACCAATCTCAACTCACTGAGTCTTGACTGGTCTACCTATTTATATATAATATTATTATTATAGTATATCATATTATATATAAAAAAGATTATGTTATTGGTTTCTTGGGTGACATATAGTATGTTTTTATGTAATGAATAACTAGCCATTGGACAAAAAGCTTTTTGTATATATCAAGGTAATGGTTAGGGATAGTGTTTATTCATTTTGTGTAATTATAAAGGGATCCTTAAAAGTAGGGGTATCAAACAAGTGAGTTGTTCATGAGGTAGCCTCATGTTTAGCTTGAAATAAGCCTGAGCTCAGCTTTCTTATTTAGCAAATAAGGAAGCATAAAATGGATTTTTTTTATTTTATTTATTAAATAAGTGGAGCTTGAGTTGGGCTCAATTTATATGTTTTCAGCTCACAAGCTATCTCATTTATATATAAATTGCATTATAAGTAATATATTATATTTATGTAAATATATTATATTAGTCATTTGGGTGCAATATATTATATTTATATGTAATAAATAACTAGCCTTTTGGACTTTTAGAGATTGAATATTTATTTGAATTTAATCTCCACTATTTTTCCTAATGGGGGTTAAATTGATACTAGATAATATATGTAGATCAATGAAAACATAATAAGATTAAATATTAATTTGGATTTATGGAGGAAAACTTTAGAGAATAAAAGTTTAAAGATTAATATAGCCATGCATAGAATGTAAATTTAGGAAATAGGAAAGTGAACATATAATATAAATTAAGGTTAATGAACAAGAAATTGAAGGAAACTATGGGCCATATCATGCATGCATTTTAAGTTTTTTTAAAAATTTAAAGCAGCAAGAAATAATCAAATTAATCTAATTTATCATGCATTAGATCAAATCTATAAACAACCTACATAAGCATCATGACATGATAATGATGCATATAAATGAAATCAAAAATACAAAAGAGCATGCATATATCATATCTATGCTATAAAACTGATACTGTAGATCACATCTACAATATCAATGAGTTCAAAACTCATTACTTTTGCATGAGTCCAAGATTTTTATAATTGAAAAACTGTGATAATAAGGTTCTTCCAAGCTACACATGCTTATCACCTTTACAAGATGTCCACATGAAGCCATGCTTTAACCAATCTCCTTAGAGTGCTAGCTCCTTGCGAAGACGTTGATAGCTGATCAAACCTTCTTTTTCAGGCCATTTGACTCTCTAAAAGAAGAAGAATGCCTGTGATGAAAGGAAATGATGAAGGAAAAATAAAAGAGACAAGAAATTTTTTCTTTTCTCTCTTCCCAAAACATAGTAAAAGACCTAGACAATTTTCATGCCCAAAAGAACTTTTATCTCTTTCAAAACCCACACTCTCCACTCTATTTCTGGTTAGAAGACCTTCTTCATCAGCCTCGTTCCCCTCACACACCTACCATTCAATCCCATTAAAAAGGTGGCATCTCAAAGAGGTTGGGAAGTTGGTGAATTAGGATGTGATGAGGTGGTTTTGATTTTGGTTTTGATTCAAAATCAAAACCAACTCATTTTGAATTCAATAGTTGAACTCAAATTCAAATTCTAATTTGAATTCAAAATTCAAATTTAAGATTTAGATTCAAAACTTAAATTTTGAATATTGGCTTTGGGCATATGGATGTGATCAAATCCAATTAGATCCGAGCTTAATTGATTTTGATCTTAAACCAAATCATATTTGATTAGATCTAAAGAGATGAGTGAATCTAATCAAATTAGGAACCCAATCTTTTTAACTAAATCTTAATCCAATTAAAAACTAACTGAGCCCAAGTCCTGATCAAATCAGGAATCAAACCTCCTTAGTGATTGGTCATCTCATAATCCAATTTGGTCATCTTAATTGAATCCAATTCAACTAGACTTGATCCAATCCTCATTCCTTAAACAAATTAAGCTAATCAGCAATCTAATTACTAATTAGTCCTTCCATTATTCACTAATTCTTAGTGAAAGACCAATGAGTCGATTCACTAACGAGTCGGCTCAAGGTTAATCATCAAACAATTTGATAATTAAACCCTAGAAGATTCATAATCATTGATCAGCCATCAGATCAGTTAAGAATTTTTATTATATATGATCCCATAGATTCGAACACTAAGTTGATAGTATAGGAATAACTTCCTGTACCAATCAAAGTGACTATCTATCAATGATACCCAACGTCTAGATAGGTGAATTGTTATAAAGCAATATTCAAGAACCTTTGGTATATAGTTACCATATAATTCATCCCTTTGACTCTCAATGCTCAGGATAAATTTAGAGTTAAACTGCCAGCCCTTAATCAGTGTATTCCATATAGTGTCTTAACCTTACAAATTTTGTAACTCCTCATATGGATTATCCTGGTTAAGGTTTACGAAATTAAAACATAGCGAAGTATTTTCTCCAATACCTTTGAGTAGTCAATTCCATTTTGACTCACTCATAAACTTTATAAATACTTGACTGTACTCAAAAACCTTTTATTACTGAATTAGATTTCAAGTTATCCGGTACTAAAGCATAGTGAGTTGCTTGCAAGTCATCATGGTGATCTCAGGTCTGAGGGATATTTATATCTATATCCTTCGTGAGCAACCATTGTCAGTAGAGTGCTCCAGAGGTGGGTCTTGTTCAATAAAATATACTTTTACATTCCACCTACATGCCATACTAGTGTCTTTATACTCCTTGGTTAAGAGGACAACCAACCATATGGCATACAATAACCTATACTCAATAAACGTTATTATCTTTTAATAACACATCATTTAATTGCAAATAAGTTTAAGAACCATATATGGCATACAATAACCTATACTCAATAAACGTTATTATCTTTTAATAATACATCATTTAATCGCAAATAAGTTTAAAAACCATATGATAAATTTTTCTTTATTGAAAGAAAGTAGTTCTAAGGACTTCATCATAAAAGAGTTCATCATAGGAAGATGCACATATGATGAGTTGCTAAATAACTTTTATTAAATAATGATTCATATATAAATTATAAATAGAACAACCATCTACTACTTAGATGATTGGCTTTAGGATACAATTTTCAATAACTCCTACTTGGACTAAAGCCAATCAAAATAATATCTAATACCCATCATCTTTTTGAAATCATCAAACTTTTTGATTTCGATGGCTTTAGTAAATAGGTTGGCCAATTTCTCTCTTCCATTGATCTTATGAAGCTTGATATTGTAAGGAACTGTTCCTAGGGGAGATGCATGCATTTTAAAACTTTTCTAAGAGCATGCATCAGTGGAATGTGATAAAACTATTTTATCAAGATGTTAATCTAATTAACATAACCCCTAAATCAGGATTTAGAAAGATATAGAGTAATATAAATATGAAATCATGCAACCAAAGTATAAAATATGGAACTATTCATATAACTATACAATTGTTGCCCATGTGGCTTTTCCCAAGAGGGGGTGAATTGGGAATTATAAAATTTCTTGCAAATATGTGCACAAATAATTTCTTTTAGTAGTGAAGTGTTATGTTAATCAGAATTAGATGTGGAAGCTGAAAAGTAAGTGAAGCACAACACAAACAAGGCAAGTTTATAGTGGTTCGGAGCAACCCAGTTCCTACATCCACTACCCAAGTTCACCACTCGGGATTTCTACTATATCCTCCAAAACGGAATACAGTCGGATTGTTTTACAGGCTCACAATCCCAACCTCTATACTTTGATTTTTAAACCGGGCTCACCAAAAAAACCCACACTAGGTTTTCACAGGCTCACCTAGAACCTCTACACTTTGGTTTTAAGAAGGCTCACCAAAGAAACCTATTTGGTTTTTACAACCGGGCTCACCAATAACCCAAGTATTCTAAGAATAGAGTAAAAAAGCAACAGAAATGACAAACTAAGTTATCTGATAGTTGCCGATGTAGCTCAAGTGAAGCTCAATTGAATGCTCTTTAATGCACTTCAATGGCTTCCTTGCTTTCCTCAAAAGATGCTTCAAGCTTCTGATAAGAGTTGGTGAAGACTTGAAGATTGACTTCAAAACTCAAGTGCTCTCTCTTCTTACTTCAATAAATATTCAATAAATATTCAATAACTCATTAGTATCTCTAAGGATGTTCTCATACCTCATTTATAGAGACTTCAACTGCCTTTCCTTGATTTTGAACGTTGTAGACCATTGAAAAGTGACAGGTTACCATTGGAGCACTTTTGGAATTCAAAATTAGAAAACTGGAACTAGCCGTTGGAAATGACCCCATCATTCTAGTCGGCTCAGACATTCTTCAAGTCGGCTCAGATCAGGTTGGGTCGGCTGGGCTGAATGTCAGTCGGCTAGGTTTCATAGTTGAGAAAATGGTTCACTCTGGATGAGTCGGCTAGGCTGTAATCTAGTCGGCTCGGATCCCTAAGATTCTCATAATATTTTCAACTAAGTTCTGGACGAGTCAGCTAGGCTGTACTCCAATCGACTCGGATCCCTGAGGTTCTCAGAACATTCTCAACCAAGTTCTGGACGAGTCGGCTGGGACTTGGTACCAGTCGACTGAGTTGGCATGAAAGAGATATTCTTTCTTATGCCAGTGCCAAAGTCGGCTGGATCCTCCATCCAGTCGGCTCAAGATTGGTTCTACACTCAGACCAATTCCAATTTTCTAGAACTCACAAGCCAAGCTTTGAAGACTTCCTTCAGATCTTCTTACAACACAATCAAGAAAAATTGAAGCTTGAAACAAGTAGAAGCAACCCTTTATCTTTGATTCAAATAGGAATTTTTTGTTGGGTTCTTCTTTACAAGATTCTAATTACTTACAACTCAACACAAAGAAATGAAAGTTGTAGGGTTTAAAAAATATATCAAAGTAGTCATCCTACAAAAACTTGTCAACCATTTGAAGAGTTGTTAGATAACCAAATATATGCTCCAATATTTTGTTATCATCAAAATCACTTCAGGGGTCAACAATCTCCCCCTTTTTGATGATGACAAAATACTGGACATGAAAAAATCTATTCTATTTACAAGTATAGATGTATATCATAGTAAGCATTTACACTTGTTTGGCGTATCATAATATTAGCTGTATTTTCAAATGAGTATCAATGTATGCTAAACAGTTATACACAAGGTCAAATCTATAAAGTGTGAGTGTCAAAGAATAAGTGCTTGTGTATATTAAGCAACATTAAGCATTGACAGTTAGATGTAATTATTAAGAGCAAAATAGTAATCATTGAAGCAAATTGAACATGTATTTCTTTCCCTTTTTATAAAATTTCTAATCAATATGAAATGTCTCCCCCTTATCATTTATTTGAATACTTTAGCAGAAAAAGATATGCAATAATCATTAAAGATATGCAATATTCATTAAGCTCCCCCTGTCTAATTGATTTTAGCAGCTCTATTTCAATTCATCAAGTTCTTCTTTCATGCACTTCATTGTATAATGGTTCTTCCCCTTTTTGTCATCAAATCAAAAAGGTTAAACAATTTAGAGATTGTATAATAGCTCAGATTTTAAGCAGATTGAGATTGTATCAAGATTTGTTTGAGATAATTTCAGTTTCTCAATTTAGAGAGAGAATTCTATTAAAAAAATATTAGAAAGTGTTAACAAGATACAAGAAATACACATGTGTCCAAAAAGATATTCATTGTATTTCCATCAAAAGATTCAGTACATTGATCATTACATAATAAAAAAGAATTTCCAAAAAGTACAGAAAATACTAAAGACCTACTCACTATCAGATTCTTCCTTAAGTACATTGGTAGGCATACTTGCACCATACCAAGAAGTAGGTCTAGGAGGTCTACTAGAAGATGCATGAGGTGGAGGTGCACTAGGATGGTGAGGAGTGGTAGGACTCCTAGAGGAAATAGGAGAAGGATCATAAAGAGGTCTAGTCCTAGCAGTGATCTCCAAAGATTTAACAGTGCCACAGATTGAGACCATCTCCATCCAGATTGCACCAAGTTGCTATTCCATGTCCTTGAGGCTTGTAGGTACCTTGTTCATAGCCTCTTTCATTTCACCAATTTCCTTTTGCATTGATATAAGTTCAGAAGCTTGGACATTAGCAAAAGCTTCAGCAGATCCTCTAAGTCTTCCAAGTTCTGACCTGATAATCCTAATGCCTCTTGTATAGTCATCTGCCATCTGTCTTGTCTCTGCAATTGTTCCCAAAGTGCATTTGGCTTCATTTAATTTAGTTCTATATTCATTTAATGTTGCATCCACTGAATTCTTTATACCTTCAGAACTAGAAGAAATAAGATCTAGGATAGGTTGGAGTTCTACTTGAGGTGCAGATCTTGAAGTTTCTATAGCTTCAACATTTTCTTGTAAACTTGTGACATGTTCTTCTAGTTGAGACAGTCTACTATCCACTGACTATTTTAAATCACCAAATAGCGAAGTAATAGTCCCTGTTAGTGAATTAGTCAAAGCCTTCATTTGATCTTCAATCTGACTTTGAATGTTTGGAGGATGTGTAGCTGCCGGAGTGAAGTGTGGTAAAAAAATATCAGTTGTAGGCAAATCAAATTCAAGTGCAGGCATATCAAGATCAGGAAAAGGTACATCAGCCTCCTCAAAAATGGCAGCAGGCTCAGAAATAAGTGATTCAGGCTCAAGTGCAGGTGTAGTAGATGTTCCAACTTCAACTGTAGCAGTGCCAGTAGGTTCTTCATTTTCTTCTTCTTCTTCTTCTTCACTGCTTGAACTATCTATTGCCCTGACATTGGTTCCTTTCTTTCTCCAAACACCTTCAACTTGAAAGTAACCCATTCTTTCTAGTGATCTGGAGGTGTAGACATCTGTATGGTGCAGTTCAACTCCATCTTCACCTTCCAAATTCACTCTTTGAGACTTGAACAGCAGGGTTAGCATCATTCCATAGGGTAAGCAAGCCTTAGCCTTTCTAATAGTCTCCTTCATTTGCATAATGATAATATGTGATAAGTTTACAGGAGTCTTTTCTAAGATATGCTCCATGAGGCTCAGGTCTTTCTTAGTTACCCAATCAAATCTTCCTGTCCTTTGCAAAAATATTCTACAAATGAAATTATGTAGCAACCTTATTTCAAGAGACAATGTATTGGCAAAAATAGTTCCAATCCCACAAACTTCTTCCTTGTTTAGGATTGTTCTTAAAGCCTTTTCTCTATCTTGAATTACTAAGAATTTCACTCCATCGGTAGGTAAGTGCAGTAGGCCATATAGAAATTCTTCATTGACAACAATTCTTCTTCTTTTAACTGTAGATTCTACATGATTTGCCCCCAATCTTAAATTTTCATAAAATGTCTTAACAAGAGAGGGGTAGGTCTTTTCATTTAGGGAGCAAAACTTCCTCCAACCTTGATCTTCAATCAAATCACCAATTTTTAACCCAATCTCTTAATAAATTCAAAATAATGTGACAACCAGAGGTTACCGATCTTGTGGACATTGAGGGGATTTGGCTTGGAGCACTGGGAGCAGCCCTTGCAAGTTGTTCCGTAAGTTCCTCACTATGAACAGTGGCAGACGACTCTTCTTGACACCTCTTAAACCTTCTTTCCCTTTCCATGGATGGAGCAGCCCTAATAGAGCATTTCCCGGTAGCACGTGTTGGAGCCATTGCTAGGAAGAGGAAGAAATAAGAGATTGGAGAGCTTAGAAGGGAGATAGGAGTTTTTGGAACAGGATTAGGAGAGGAACGAACCGTTAGAAGGTTGAAATGAAGGTTAAACGGCTCGAAATGGGGTTTACGTCCCAAAATAAAAAACTCAGGCACGAAATTCCAGTCGACTCGAAAAAGCCCTAGAGAGCCTCTAATCGGCTCGGCCAGAGCTCTCCCAAAATACACAGAGAATCTAGTCGACTCGAAAAATCTCGAGCCGGCTAGGCCAGAACTCGTTCAAAACATGCAAAAAATCCAGTCGACTCGGTTTAAAAACCAGTCAACTCGAAGAGAGAAATTAGGTTTTAGAAATTTTGATCACAATTTTGAGAGATTTTTGAAAAAAATTTCTAAGGAAAGTTAGGTTCTATGATAGAGAATGAAATCAGGAGGTTCTCTAGATGATGTTTCCTTAAATTTGAAGGAATTAGATTAGAGAATTTAAAAAGGATCACAAAGTCCTAATTCACTTCTAATTAGTTCAAACCTATCTTGATTAAGTGGCTTAGTAAATATATCAGCTAATTGATTTTCAGTAGGAACAAAATCAAGCACTATATCACCATTTGAAACATGATCTCTAATAAAATGATGTCTAATTTCAATATGCTTGGTTCTAGAGTGTTCAATTAGATTTTTTATCAAATTGACAGCACTTGTGTTATCACATTTAATTGGAATTTTAGATTGTGATACATCAAAGTCTTCTAGTTGTTGTTTAATCCATAACACTTGAGCACAACAACTACCAGCAGCCACATACTCTACCTCAACAGTGGACAAGGCTACGGAGTTTTGCTTCTTACAGTGCCATGAGATTAAATTCAACCTTAGAAATTGGCATGTACCGCTAGTACTTTTTCTATCTATTTTACAACCAGCATAGTCAGCATCAGAGAATCCAATCAAATTCAGGGTAGAATGTTTAGAATACCAAATTCTTAAATTACTTGTTCCTTTCAAGTATTTAATTATTCTTTTAACAACAAGCATATGTGTTTCTTTTGGTGATGACTGAAATCTAGCATATACACATACACTATATAATATGTCAGGTCTAATTGCAGTCAAATACAATAAGGATCCGATCATACCTCTATATAGCTTTTGGTTAACATTGAAACCATTTTCATCTTTGTCCAATATGCAAGCTGGGCTCATGGGTGTGCTCATTGATTTGCTACTCTCCATACCAAACTTTTTGATAATTTCTTTGATGTATTTGGCTTCCTTGATGAAGATGCCTTCCTTTGTTTGTTTTACTTGAAGTCCAAGGAAGTAGTTTAGTTCGCCCATCAAGCTCATTTCAAATTCTCCTGCATAAGCTTAGCAAATTCTTTACATAGAGATTCGTTAGTTGCACCAAAAATGATATCATCAACATATATTTGTACAACTAAAATGTCATTATTCTTCTTTTTGATAAATAAGGTTTTGTCTACATTTCCTCTTAAAATGTTGATGATATTATTGCAACCGACTTGAAGAATAATGATAGTCAGCTCGGATCAGGTTCAGGTTGGCTGGGCTGAATGTCAGTCGGCTAGGTTCCACAGTTGAGAAAATGGTTCACTCTGGATGAGTCGGCTAGGCTGTAATCTAGTCGGCTCGGATCCCTGAGATTCTCAGAATATTTTTAACTAAGTTCTGGACAAGTCGGCTAGGCTGTACTCCAGTCGGCTCAGATCTTTGAGGTTCTCAGAACATTCTCAACCAAGTTCTGGACGAGTCGACTGGGACTTGGTGCCAGTCGGCTGAGTTGGCATGCCAGAGATCTTCTTTCTTGTGCCAGTGCCAGAGTCGGCTGGTTCCTCCATCCAATCGGCTCGAGATTGGTTCTACACTCAGACCAATTCCAATTTTTTAGAACTCATAAGCCAAGCTTTGAAGGCTTCCTTCAGATCTTCTTACAACACAATCAAGAAAAATTGAAGCTTGAAACAAGTAGAAGCAACCCTTTATCTTTGATTCAAATAGGAATTTTTTGTTAGGTTCTTCTTTACAAGATTCTAATTACTTACAACTCAACACAAAGAAATAAAAGTTGTAGGGTTTAAAAAATATGTCAAAGTAGTCATCCTACAAAAACTTGTCAACAATTTGAAAAGTTGTTAGATAACCAAATATATGCTCCAATATTTTGTTATCATCAAAATCACTTCAGGGGTCAACAACAATGATACGTATGGACAATTATGTCATGCATAAAATAAGTACATACCTTGGTGACGTTCACCGGGAAGAACCGGAAGTCCGACTCTTAGTCGCGATCCCAGGGAAGGCACAAACCTGTAGAAAATATCCGAATATGCAAGCAGCACTCGGGTATCGCCTCTACGGGTGGTTCACACCATATAGCGTGATTTCTTCTTCTTCCTTTGAGGTGCTAGCCTCTATGAAAGCTTTGTCGGTTGAACTTCTTCTTCTTCAACTCCTTGAAGATGAGTGGGACACCTTCAACTCCTTGAAGTACAAGTTGCTGCAGCAGTGCTGGAACAAAGACTCCTGAGAACCTTTCCCAACACTCTATCCCAAACCTTTAATAAAAGGTATGCACTCAGAGATCCTACCCAAACTCAATAATCTCTGAGATCAAATCTCTCAATCTCTCAATGATCAAGGAAGAACTCTAACCCAGAATTTTGGTAGAGTAAAAACTTGATCCAGATATTTGGGAATGGGATATGAGAAGTGAACCATTCACTTTCAGCAGCCTAGCCATTAAATAATAGCAGCAGCCCTCAAAACAATTAAGAGGGATTAATGAGAGATTATTGGGGAGTTATGGGGTCTCTAGAAATTCCAGGGAGGTTAGAAGTCCTTTGGAATTCAGCAACAACAATAATTAAAACTCGAAACTCCAGCATTAAATCCCATAACAATTACAACATTTAATGAAGGGTTTTCGAATTTCAGCAGTCCATCATTCGAGTCGACTGACTATTCGAGTCGGCTCGGCTCGAGTTGACTCGTCCAAGGAGAGTCGGCTCGAACAAAAGTTTGACAACACCTTGTCAAATGACTCGAGTCGACTCATTCAAGAAGAGTCGGCTCGAACAGGAATTTGACAACACTTTGTCAAACGAGTCCAGAATGATTTTCAATCATTCGCATACCAATAAAGCAAGAAGAAATCCTCGGTGTGCGACCCGAAAGGTTCAAACACTAAATGATAGCACAGGAATATTTCCAGTACTAGCCAAAGTCGCCATCTAGCAATGACACCCGGCGTCTGGATAGGTTGAAGGTTGCAAAGCAACAAGAACCTATCGAACATGGAATACCATTGAACTTATTCCCTGCACCTCCTAATGCTTCGAATGGCATAAGGTTAAACTACCCAACCCTAAGCAGTCCATCTGAATATGTCTCAAAGAATCCCTGCAACTCTTTACAAGGAATGCCCTGGCCAAGGTCTTTCTTAATTGAGGCATATAAAGCATTCAATCCAAATCATTTAGAAAGGTCAATCCTATCTCGATCCTACTACTGCTACACAAGTACTTGACTATACCCAGCAACCTTTCATCATCGGATTAGAAATCCGGGTCGTCCAGCACCAAAGCATAATTAGTTGCTTGTAAGCTGCCATAGTGATCTCAAGTCAAAGGAATAATTCATGTCCACAATCTAATGCAAGACTTTTCTTTGGTAGCAAGAGAATCTTGCATGAGAGTCACATTCAGTGAAGTGTCAAACACAATAGCTGATGTCATACTAGCATCTCTATGCTGATTGATTAAGAGGACAACCAATAGATATGACATCAACGACCTCCTCTCGATACACCATCATCCTGAAACAACATATCTTTTGGTCGCGAACTAATTTATGAACTACATGATGCATCCTCTCTACATCACATACAGGTAGCTCAAAGGACATCATCACAATAGAGTTTAAATTAAGAAAATGAACCTGTGATGAACAGCCAAAAGATAACTTTTATACATATCAAAATTTATATACAAATAGCACAACTGTCTACAGCCTAGACGATTAGTTTTGGGACACAATTCCCAACAGATGTCACCTCGTTCCATGATCTTTCATACAAGGTGATAGCGATGCAAAATATGCTTGGTTCATTGATGAGACTTTCGATTCTTTTGCTTGAGCTATGGCTCCAGTGCTGCCACAATATAAAAAAACTAGACCATCAATAGAGAGTGCAACTCCAAGCTCATCGATGAACTTTCATAACCAAACATCTTCTTTTATAGCATTAGATGCCATAATGTATTCCATCTCGTAAATAGAATTGGCTATAGTATATTGCTTGAAATTTTTTCAACATATCGTTCCACCATTCAAAACTGACATGCTTTTACTATCATCTCGATCTAACTAAAAATTGGAATCTGTATATCCCATAAGTTTTAAGTCAGTGTCTCCATGAATGATCTATTGGTCCTTAGTATTTCTCAAATAATTAAAGATTTTTTTCATAACTTTTCAATGGTTCTTACCTAGATCAGACTGGTATCTATTCACTATCCCTAATGAATAGGCCATATCTGGTCTTGTATATGTCATGGCATATATGATAGATCCCACTACCAAAGTATATGGAATTCTACTCATATACTCTCTCTTGAGGAGTTATCGTAATCCTTCTTAAAGAGAAATTTCTTGGTCTATCGGTAGATAGCCTTTCTTGAAATTCTCTATGTTGAATAGTTTTAGCACGGTATCAATATACATGGATTGGAACAATTCAAGCAATACTAAATCCATCTCTATAGATCATCATCCCAAGGATGTAGGATCTTCTTCCAAATCTTTCATAGAGAACTGAGATGATAACCAAACTTTTATCCCCTATAATGCAGGGATGTCATTCTGAATTAAGAGAATATCATCCATATACAATACAAGAAATACAATTACATAACCATTAGCTTACTTATAGATACAGGATTCTTCTCTGTTCTTAATGAAGCCATACATTTTGATCGTCTTATTAAAATACATGTTCCAACTCCGAGATATCTATTTCAATCCATAAATGGACCTCTAAAGCTTGCATATATTTAATCTATTTATGGATTTGAACCCTTCAGGTTATATCATATTACCTCTTCATCCAGCATCCTATTTAGGAAAGCTATCTTGACATCCATTTGTCAGATTTCATAATCAAAATATGCCTCTATTCCAAGTATAATCTGAATGAACTTGAGTATTGCCACAGGAAAAATATATCATCATAGTCAATACCATAATGTTGACGATATCTCTTGGCAACCAAATGGGCTTCATAGATCTTCACCTTTTCATCTATGCCCTTTTTTCCTTTCAAATATCCATTTGCATCTATTGGATTTTATCCCTTCAGGCAGATCAATGAGTGTCCATACAGTATTGATCTTTATATACTCCATTTTGGATTTCATGGCTTCAAGCCACTTATCGAAGTCAAATCTCTACATGGTATCATATATATGATCTAATCCTCGTTGTTTTCAATAAGTTCAATAGGATATCATTATGGACCAAGAAATCATAGTATCTATCCCGTTGATGCGATATACTACCATATCTCCTCAATCATGCCTCTATAATAGGCTCTAGGTTTTATCTAATTAAAACTGGTTTTATATTTACTCTAGTTTGTGTCTGTTCATCTATATGTAGAACTTTACTAAGTTCAACCTTGGTGATTTTAGTTCCTTCTCCAAAAAACTCCTTTTCCAAAAAGATAACCCTAAGACTGATAAACACCTTTTGTTTTTCAGTAAGGTAGAAGTAATAATCTTTAGTTTCTTTGAGATACCCAATAAAACTATATTTATGAGACCTAAGTCTGAGTTTATCTATCTTTAAACATTTGATATAAGCCAGGCAGCTCCAGAACCTAAGGCATGAGAGTGCCAGCTCACAATCTTTTAAATCCTTTCTCCTTTTCCTTGTAAGAACCTTAATGGATTATTGTTGGATCAGAATTCCTTTATAATCCATACTTAGATAACATAAGAAAAGAAGTTGAATGGACATCATAAGAGAAACCATAGAAAGGCTCTCTGAGTCATTGATTTAGTGGATTCAAAAGTCCTAATTTTTATATTATTATTTTTTGCAAACACTTATTTTTCTACTTTAGTAGTATTAAATAAACAACCTCTTTCTCTCTTTGTTAAAGGTCACCTGAGCAAGGATTTGAACATAATTCAAACACCTAATTCCTTGTATAATGGACCCATACTCACCGAATGTGTTACCTTACACACCATGTGCTTGCAGTATAATTTAAGATACATCAAAGATCGTACCTGATAATAACCAAGTAAAGTTGCTTCAGTATTTAAGTTTGGCATCTGATAGACCGGCAAATGAGTCAATAGATAGGATTGCAGCAAGCTCTGGTCGACACCTCGGCGACAAGCTCTGGCCATCAAATAGGTCAGCGGATGAGTTAGCGAGTTAAGCATCTATCCCTGAAACTGCATCCCGAAGGTATATCCAAGGCATCAAAAATATCCCTGTAACACATGTAAAGTAAAATGATTAAAGGTTTTGAGAAAAAAATATGAAAAACTTAGAATTATAGGAAAGGTAGCTCCAAATATACGTACTTGATGAATGAAGATCCATAAAGTTGATCCTGAATAGTTAGAAAAAGCCTTGATGATTATGATTATAATTTCTTGCTAGCTATATACTACCATTCAAAGATTGAAATATTTATCCAAATTGTATATATAATATAAATACTATTTCAATTAGATGTGCAATGGGAACATCAAATAATTATTATTATTCATGAAATATAAAGACTAAACAATGACCAATGTGCATATACTAATTATGCACATTTGTCAAAAGTCCCTGGAAATTCAAAATTGTCATCATTCATTATAATACCACAGGGATGACTATTTTCTTAAAAACTATATTCTAGATATTTTTTCTGTTCTTTTTGAAAAAAGGCTCAAAAATTGATGCGTATAGATTATGTTTTCATCTTAAATTGATTTTTTATATCAGATCACGAAAAGGTTTGATAAGATCAACATGAAAGTTTCGTTGCTATAGTTTGAATTTCCTCTTCCCTTCCCCATTTGGTTGACCAAATTACATATTTATTCACCTCTTCAAAAACAAAAAATCTGTAAGGGTTTTATCCTCATTTCTCCTCCAACAAAATAACAAAAATATCCAAGACCAAAACTCTATTAAGAACCCAAAATACCATTCCAGATTTCATGAGTTAAAGGCATGCCAAAACCAAAAAAAATGTGGTTAACTTCGAAACATACTAATCTCGTATGAATTGATCTTTGTGACACTTGACCCTTCACCCTCAACTATATAATTTGCAACAATAACTCAAGAAGCGGTGACATTATTTCCAAACCACCCACAGCCATGCTTCATACACTTGCACCAAAGAAAGACTCTCTCTCATGGTCTATGCCGCAGCTCACTAAACTACCCATATATGAAACAACAAACACAAATAGAGAGAGTGATAAAGAGAGATCCTCAATTCTAATCAAGTACATTAAAAATACCACATGAGCTTTTCGATTGTAGGCCATGGGCCATCTAATGCTGAAATGGATGGAAGACCTCCAGTCTCTGCTGATGACCAATTCCTCCATGTTCCATTGCTTCTTGTTGCTTCTGCCAGTGTAAACTCCTCTCTCCTCCAACACCCAAGAAGTCTACCATTGTCACGTCCCCCCCACCCAGCCCACCATCACCACCATGCTCTACAGTCTTCAAGAACCCATCACGACCACTCATCGACATTCCAGCAGTTGTAAACAAACCGATATGATTCACCAAAGGATCATAAAACTGATCTGTAATCCCTCCATTGATCCCAACCAGCTGAGACTGCTTGCCTTGTGATTGCATCTGATCAAACAGCCCATGGCCCTTCGTTAGGCCACAAGGCCCTGAGCAAGAGGCCCAGTCAGGCCCATGCATTACCGAGGCAAAGCTCCCCTGCATCATGGTGGAGCTGATACTGTTCTTACTACCAGTTGCACCAATTTGGGCAGCCTTCTGTAAAAGAGCAGTTGCTGACATGTAGATGGAGCCAGCCATCGACCGGCCAATATTAACATCACCAAGCTCATCGAAGGCCATTGGACCACTCCCACTACGCTGAAGGCTTGAGGAGGGAATGGTCCTTGGGCTATAGAGGGTTTCGGCCATGCCAACAGGTTGCAAGGAAGCCAGCGAAAGGTTGTTGGAGAGGGTCCTGAGTGGCAGACTCTTCATGTCGTTGTGGCTGAGGTTGGAGAGCCCGAGGGAGATGGCATTGGAGTTGACGGGCATCATGAGATTGGGAGCCTGGCCATGTAAGCTCGAGGCCATGGTGGCCATGAGTGGTTGGCTTAGCCTGTTCTCTTGGACCAAAGTAACACAGAAGACCCTATGGGTAATGAAGCTCTCTCTCCTGTGGAATGTAGTAAAACAGCTTAGAACTTTATAAGGCCATATGTACTTTTTTGCTTGAACCGAACAGCACAATAATGTCTACTTGATAATGGTGATGAAAAATAATCTTGGGAGCCTGTTGGGGACAAGGGTGCAAAAGGGGATGGGTTTGAATCCTGGGACCATTTCTAACTTGGAACCAATCAGACTTAAACATGGGCCTATCAATCGGGTCGCGTTGAAATTGTATTGAAATTGTATGACCATTTTTCCGACTGGCTCTAATACCATCACAAGATAAGGGAAGAGAAAGAAATAGTTTTATTCTCTGTATTTTTGTATCACCATTCCAACTATATATATATGTATATATATATATACAAGATAAGGGAAGAGAAAGAAATAGTTTTATTCTCTGTATTTTTGTATCACCATTCCAACTATATATATATATATATATAGATAAGGGAAGAGAAAGAAATAGTTTTATTCTCTGTATTTTTGTATCACCATTCCAACTATATATATATATATATATACAAGATAAGGGAAGAGAAAGAAATAGTTTTATTCTCTGTATTTTTGTATCACCATTCCAACTATATATATATATATATATATATATATATAAGAAAGTATATCAAAAAAATATCAATCATCTTTGAACTAGTATAGTTATGATGATAAATATGCTTAGTAGAAAAAAACAAATATGGCTTCATTGGGCCTCTAGATGAAGGTGCCAAATGGGCAAACCGAGGGACCTCCATTGGATAATTGAACCGAGTTTCCCTTAGCAACTTATGATATTTTTTTTTCCTTATTTTTTTGAAATGTTCAAACATGTGCAAATGCATTTAGATAAATATATATGCCATCAAACCTTGTTCTTCAACATAGTTCTACCTCAAAAATAATGATAATCTTGATGGACACGTGGGATCTGTGAAACGGCATGCTACTCGAAGTAGAATAATGTACTAGCCCAAGATCTAAATAAACACCAAAAAAAAAGAACACCGAAAAAGCATTGAAAGAAGAATAAAGTAGAAGAGAGATATAATCTTTATTAGAGAAATTGAATCATATAAAAGATTTCCTTAATTATGTCTCACCAAAGAGATCTCTAATCTCTCTCTCACACAAATCTTCCACGCACTTCCATACACAAAAGAGATACCAAAGATCCTTTTAAATAGAGTTAATATGGATGGGAATTGTTGGGATATGTCGGTTTAAGTACAGATCAGCCACCGGTTCGACCGGTCGAAGAGACCTTTCCTGAACCATGCACTTCGAACCAAAGTGCCCAGAAAAAGCTGACCAGATAACGGAAAAGCCGAAGCCGAAGTTCTCAACTTCGACCGAAGAGTCAATCTTTAGCCCCCACTGAAGACAGGGTTCTTAGCCTCAGCTAAAGACATGGCCTTCACAATTGGCTGAATACGCAATCTTCGGCCCGCACCAAAGACATGGTCTTTGGCCTATGCTAAAGACGTGATCTTCGACACCAACCACAGATACTGTCTCCAATTCAGCTACGAACACTCCTAAAGAAGAAGCCTGAAGACAGATCTCCGATCTGTCTCAAATCCCCATGAACGTGGTGGATAACGGTTATCATCAACTTTCCCACTATCTCCAAAGCATGACCATGTCGAAATGGCCACACGATCATTAACTCCAGCGGCAACGTTTCCGGTCTAACCGGAACCGTTTAATAACCATCCACATTTGCGAACGGAGGAGAATGAATTAACTCCCCCCATCGTAACCGTAGGAAGGAGAACGGAACCGCAGACTGGATAGATCAATATAAATACTGGTAAGAGGGGACACTCCAGGTAAGGCACAATATAGTCCTAAAAATCTCAGAGTCCCTTCCTCTCTATTTATCTGAATCTTTCCCATTCTGTGGCTAGAGCCCCCCTCTGACTTAGGCATCAGAGTATCCCCCGCCAGAGTAACTCCGGCCAGGAATTTATTTTGCAGGTAAACCGGGGAGCGGACCTGCGATCCAGTAGCTTCGTCCGGTCAGAAAAAAAATTCTATGCTAACATATTGGCATGCTAGGTAGGGGAGATCTAAGCATCCACTGACAAGCTTCCCTCCTTGAAAAAAGGGGAAGTGTAAGGAGTTCTCGATGGCGAGAGGAAAGACTCAAATCGTCTCAGCAAGTAAGAGTCGCGTTCCTTCCCGAGGGGATGAACCTTCGATGGGGAATGATATTCCGTATCCCATACTTATCGTGGGACAACAGCAGTTTGAAACTCTCCTGAACTAGGTCAATGCCCTCACGGCCATGGTTCAAGACTTCCAAGACAAAGCTTTCCATGTGAGGCGTTCACCAGCTACCTCCAGACATAGCTCTCGATCTCGGAGAAAAAGAGTCCCTCGAGGAGAGTCCACTCATCTTTCTCCCTATCTTCGACCCTCTCCTAAGGGTCAAAGCTCAAGAATGCCTGGGCCCACTGATTCACTGCGAAAGGAAAAGAGGCCTAGGCAAACTTCCTCTCCTTCCTCTGAAGACTCCACTCCTGTGGAGAATCGGCCGAAGCAAGTTCTCCCCGATTATGATGGAAAATCCAAAGCCCTCGAATCGGAGGTTGCGAAGCTTCGGGAGCGAAGGGACCATAATGATCTAGTGGCATGTGAGATGCGCCCTCCTTACACTGACCATATCATGGCCGAAGTTATTCCCCGGCACTTTAAGGTCCCACAGATGGAGCCCTACGACGGCACCTCCGATCCTCTTGATCACCTGGACAGTTTCAAAGCCTACATGATGATCCAAGAAGCTTCGGATGCACTATACTACCTCGCATTCCCGGCCACGCTGAAGAAAGCCGCTCGGATGTGGTATTCGAGCATATGCCCATGTACCATCATGATGTGGAACTAATATGCATGCGATGCAATTATTTTTTTATGTTTTAGGGGTTGGATGAGGTGGTTAAATCTCGAATATCATATCAAAATATGATGTAGATAATTCTATATGAATTTTAAAAGCTATGCATGCAGATCAGGACCTAGGAAAGCAGTAAAGAGGGATCGCCGGGGCTGAGAAGCCTCGGTTAGGGCTAGTTCTCCTACAATAAAATTACTGGTGGCAGAGAGGGTGTACCTGAAAATGTCTGAAGCGCATGATGAAGATCACCACAAAGAGATCACTCGTCCTCGATTGATGCAGCCTGGAAAACCAAGCCAGAGACCCGTGGATATTCGGCTTTCTGCTCGGTGGTCCGATTATGACCCGGTTGGAGTCGTTGGATTCGTAGAAACTTGAGAAGACTTGCAACACCTTGACCCAGACATTCTCGAGAGATATGTGAGCCAGCCTAATCTGCACTCGACAGGATCAAGTTCCTCCCACCTTGGGAGAATTGATGCGGACACCAAAAGCACCAGAATAAGATAGAGGCTTCTCAACCTTCTGTGGGTCACTTAACTACTTTCAAGACCATTATAATAAAGCTTAGTTTATCTAAATTATCTTTATTTGAGTCCTGTATTAGTCAACTCATGATGAGCTAGTCCAGTCCAGTACTAGTCAGCTCATGTTGAGCTAATTTTATTTTTCTGAGTCCTGTCCAAACACACTGAAGACTCAGGACCACATCATACAAGTGAAGACCAAGTCCAATCAGATTGAAGACATGGAAGAATAGCCCAAGTCCAACCCAGCTTGAAGATTTGATGACCCCAGGAGGAGAAATCAGAAACCCTGAAGCTCTGGACCAGCCGGAAGCAAAATTGGGCCAGCCTAAGCCCAGGAGGGAGCTAGGGCTCCAAGACCTTATGGTGACCACCCTTGGTCAGCCACTTAGAGTCACCCTCTTGGCCGACCAAGGCAAGGAGAGAGGGAGAGATTGTAGGGGTTTTTTTTATCCTGGGTTTTCTTATTTTATAGCTAGGGTTTGGGTGGGAATAAGACTCCTATGTAATTACTTATGTATCCTTACTTGGAGCACAAGGCTATGGGTCTATTTAAAGGACCCTAGTCTCTTGTATGAGAGCAATCTTTGATATATAAAATTCTATTGAGTTCTTCTCTTGCTGTGTGCCTCCCTGCTATGTGCATTAAGGGATCTTGAAGTCCTGCCAAAGTGCTGCCCAAAGAAACCCTAGCCAACCAACCTCTTTCAAGCCTTTCTTCCACATGCCTCTTGCTATTTTCCTGAGATTTTTTCTTGTTTCCCACCTTGTTTTCTCACCCCTGATGGTTGTTTTCAGGTTCCCGAGTTCCTACGAATCCAACGATTCCAACCGAGCTACAATCGGACCACCGAGCAGAAAGCCGGGTATCCACGGATCTCTAACTTAGTTTTCCAGGCCGCATTCATCGAGGATGAGTGATCTCTTCACTGAGATCTTCATCAGGTACTTCAGATGTTGCCAGGTACACCCCCTCTACCACCAGTAGTTTTATTGTAGGAGAACTAGCCCTAACCGAGGCTTCTTAGTCCCGGCGATCCCTCTTTATTGCTTTCCTAGGTCCTGATCTGCATGCGTGGCTTTTAAAATTCATATAAAATTATCTACATCATATTTTGATCTGATATTCGGGATTTAACCACCTCATCCAACCCCTAAAACACAAAAAAATAATTGCATGCATATTACTTCCGCATCACATCAACTCTTTTTTCAAGCTAGAAAAACTGTTTGTCTTGCATTTCAGGACTTGCCGCAAAACCCCCCGCAATATGGATACGATGTTCCTCCTTCACCAGAATGAAGGAGAAAGTCTACGAGATTATCTCTCCAGATTTAATTCGGCCATGCTCGAGATCCCTGATCTCAATGAGTACGTAGCCATGTCTGCTTTAAAAAAGGAGCTTCGTATGTTCAAGCTCACATTTTCCCTGGACAAGAAATTTCCTAAGAGCTATGCTGAGCTCTTATTAAGAGCTCAGAAGTATGCTGACACCGAAGAGCAAGCGGCGAACTGACGTTTAGCTAAAGGGAAGCCCCCTTCGAAGAAGAACAACAACAAGGGACAAGGTCCCCTGCTCCTAACAACAACAACAACAACAACAAATATATTGACCGACGACGGAGTCCCGGCCCAGGGCATTGGGTGGGAGATTCGACTCCTATACCTCCTCAACCTCCCTCGAGAAAAGATTCTCTTGGAGATAGAAAAAGAAAACTATCTCCAATGGCAGCATCCCATTAAAGCATCCTCTTCCACAAGGAACAGGAATAAATACTTTCGACTCCACCGGGATCACGGCCATGACACTGAAGAATGCATTTAGCTGAGAGATGCTATAGAAGATCTTATCAAGAGAGGTTATTTGGGACGATACGTTGGTCGCCAAGGATCCCGGTCGGAAGCTACAGTTCTCCGGAGGGCCCCTAAAGAGGCTGAACTACCGAACTAGAGGCCCACCAACGGTGATATGGGGATGATACATCGACCCACTAACTGGAGAAGAGCCGAAGACGATGCCCTGAAGCGGCTCAAGGACAACAATGCTATTCTCTTTTCTGATGATGACCTCGCGGGGATTCGACTCCCGCATGATGATCCTATTGTAATTTCGGTCGTCGTGGCCAATTATGATGTAAAACGAATCTTGGTCGATAATGGAAGCTCAGCCGATGTCTTGCTCTACGATATATTCTCTCAAATGTGCCTGCCTAGAAACAAATTACAAAGATCTCCTATACCACTTACTGGATTTGGAGGCAACCAGGTCGATGTTGAGGGAGAAATAATACTACCTGTAACCCTCAGTACCAAACCCCGACAGAAGATACTACCAATCAACTTCACGGTGGTCCGAACCTCTTCGGCCTACAACGTGATTCTGGGACAGCTCGTCCTGAACAAATTCCGGGCCATAGTATCAACTTACTACCTCCTGGTACATTTTTCCACCATGAGTGGCGTCGGAGAGGCCAAAGGAGATCAGAGAATGGCACGATAGTGCTTGATGATTCAAGATAAGTACTCCAACGATCCTACAACTTGAAATCAGTTAGATCCGAGAGATCCTACTGTAAACTCTGGTGAACCCATGGAGAGAACCATCCCAGTGCCGTTGACTAAAGAGGACCCCACCAGGGTCGTGCAGATCGGAAGTATGCTTGACGAGGAAACCAAAGCGGAGCTGATTTGTTTCCTCAGGAACAATGCTGATGTCTTCTCCTGGTCGGCTTCGAACATGCCAGGGATTCTAGCTGAAGTGATTATTCATCGGTTGGAAGACATCCTTGAATATAAGCTGGTCAGATAGAAGAAGAGGAGCTTCACCCTCGAAAGACAGAAGGCAATAGATGAAGAAGTGAGCAAGCTCCTCAAGGTAGGATTCATTCGAGAAGCTCATTATCCTGAATAGTTAGCCAATGTGGTAATGGTGAAGAAGGCTAACGGCAAGTGGAGGATCTGCATTGACTACACAGACCTCAACAAGGCCTACCCAAAAGATAGCTTTTCTCTCTCGAAGATCGACCAACTTGTTGATGCCACCGCCAATCACCAGCTGTTAAGCTTCATGGATGCTTTCTCTGGATATAATCAAATCTGAATGAATCCCCAGGATGAGGAGAAGATGGCCTTCATCACAGACAAAGGTCTATATTGCTACAAAATGATGTCGTTTGGGCTCAAAAATGCTGGGATGACTTTCCAAAGATTAATCAACAAGGTGTTCAGGGAGCAGTTGGGAAGAAACATGGAGGCCTATGTCGATAATATGATCGTCAAGAGTCTCCTGAGAAAAGATCATATCAAAGATCTGGAAGAATCATTCGATGCTCTATGGTGTCATCGTATAAAGTTGAATCCAATGAAGTGTACCTTTGGAATAACTTCGAGCAAGTTCTTGGAGTTTCTCATCACCAAACGGGAGATTGAAGCAAACCCTAAGAGAATCCAGGCCCTTAAAGATATGAGGCATCCATCTTGCAAGAAGGAAGTACAACAGCTGACAGGAAAGATCGCCTCCCTTCTTCAAAGTACTTCGACAATCTCGAGGCTTTGAATGGACCGAAGACTGCCGTATTGCTTTTGAAGAACTGAAGAAGTACTTGGAGACCCCACCTTTACTCTCAAACCTCAGCAGGGAGAAGTACTCTACCTATACCTTTCCACTTCAGATGAAGCAGTCAGTTCGGTCCTCGTCTAAAAAGAAGAAGATGGCTCTCACAAGCCGATCTACTATATCAGCAAAGTTCTGCATGATGCCGAAACAAGATATTTAAAAATGCAGAAGCTGATTTACTCTTTAATAATTGCTACAAAGTGACTACGGCCTTACTTCCACGCCCACGCTGTCGTGGTGCTGATGATTAGCCTCTTAAGGCCATTCTCCGATGCCCTGATACTTCAGGAAGAATAGCCAAATGGGCTATAAAATTAAATGAATTTGACATCAGTTTCCAGCCCTGATCGACTATGAAAGCCCAGGTGTTATCCGACTTCTTGGCAGAGTGCACATGGAAGTCCGAAGATGAGGTATGTCTGCCCGAAGATTAAGGAGGCACTTCAAAGGACATGGAGTCTGTTTGGGTACTCCACATGGATGGGCCTCCAACTTTGCTGGATGTGGGACAGGCCTCATACTGGCTAAACCAAATGGGCATACAATGGAGTATGCCCTTCGATTTTCCTTCCATGCTTCGAATAACCAGGCTGAATACGAAGCCCTACTTGCAGGACTTCGAATCGCCAAAAGCTTAGGGGCTCAGAGATTCCAAGCCTTTTTGGACTCCTAATTGATGGTAAACCAAGTCAAAGAAGAATTTGAAGCTAGAGATCCCACCATGATACAATACCTGGAAAAGGTACAAGCCCTGTCTTCTCAATTGGAGTTCTTTGAAATCATTAATGTTTCTCGATCGGAGAACTCCCAGGCAGATGCATTGTCTAGACTTACCACCACCACTCCGGAGTCCCTTGGTCGCACCTTTATCGAACACTTCGAAACTCCAAGTATAGTTGAAGAAACTTTGGAGGTGCACCAAATCGAGACCAAACCTAGCTGGATGGATCCCATCCTCAGGTTTTTAAATGAGGGCATGCTACCAAAAGACAAAGCAAAGGCCAAAAAGATTCGCTTGATGGCATCCCAATATGTCATCTTAGACAGGACTCTCTATAAAAGATCATTCTCTCAGCCTCTGCTGAAATGCTTGGGACCATCAGACGTTGACTACGCTTTGAGGGAAGTCCATGAAGGAATATGTGGTGATCACCTGGGGGGCAGGTCTTTGGCGTATAAGATAATATGCCAGGGATACTATTAGCCCTCCATTCAAAAAGATTTAGCTGACTTTGTATGGAAATGTGATCAATGCCAGAGATACTCTAATATACAAAGATAGCCAGTGAGTCATCTGACCCAGCTGACGTCACCTTGGCCCTTCGCCCAATGGGGCATGGATATCCTTGGCCCATTTTCACTAGTGTCTGGGCAAAGGAAGTTTCTCCTTGTGGCAATTGACTACTTTACTAAGTGGGTCGAGGCCAAACCACTGGCTCACATCACAGAGGGCAAAGTCGAGAATTTTGTCAAGAATTCCATTATATTTCGGTTCAAAATTCTATATATAATCATCACCGACAACAAGAGGCAGTTCGATAATCCGAAGTTTAAAGACTTCTACGCTCGGTACCATGTGCAACATAGGCTAACCTCCGTCGCCCATCTGCAATCCAATGAAGAAGCCGAAGTGACTAATCCGACCATTCTCCATGGCCTGAAGACCAGGCTAAATGCTGCCAAAGGACTTTGGGCAGAAGAGCTGACCTCCATTCTCTGGGCATACAGGACGATCCCAAGAACGGCCACCGGCGAATCTCCGTTCAACTTGGTATACAGCATCGAAGCAGTCCTCCCTATCGAAGTCTCTTTTCAATCTTTGAGAATCGACAAGTATGAGGAGTCCGAAAACTCCGATCGCAGAAAAATTGACCTGGATCTACTACCGAGCACCAGGCTCCAAGCCCAAATGAAAATGGCAATATATCAACAGAAAATCACCAAATATTATAACTCTAGAGTAAAAGAGCAGATATTTCGCATTAGGGACATGGTGCTGCGAAGAACTGAAGTTTCCAGGCCAACGGAGTAAGGCAAGCTTTCTCCTAACTAGGAAGGACCATACCAGGTTGAAGAAGTCATACATCCAGGAACGTATCGACTCAAGGCCCTGGATGGCAAAGTCCTATCCCGGTCCTGGAATGTACAAAACCTTCATAAGTACTACCAATAAATAGCCCCCAGTATTTTTTATGAAAATCTGTTCAACTCTAAATAGCCCGTTGCACCAGCAATTATGGCAAACGGTCCAATCAAAGATCTCGCAATCATCTGCCACACCACTCCCCAAGAGAAAACGATAACCTAGCGATACTCTCACTCTTCGAGGCAAGTCACTACTTTGAAAACTAAGAGTGGGGGGCAACTGTTGGGATATGTCGGTTCAAGTACAGATCAACCACCAGTTCGACCGATCGAAGATATCCTTCCTGAACCATGCACTTCGAACCAAAGTGCCCAGAAGAAGCTGACCAGATAACGGACAAGCCGAAGCCAAAGTTCTCAACTTCAACTGAAGAGTCAATCTTCAACTCCCGCTGAAGACAGGGTTCTCAGCCTCGGCAGAAGACATGGCCTTCACAACTGGCTGAATAGGCAATCTTCGATCGGCACCGAAGACATAGTCTTCAGCCCGTACCGAAGACATGTCTTCAGCCTATGCTGAAGACATGATCTTCGACACCAACCACAAATACTGTCTCCAATTCAGCTATGAACACTCCTAAAGAAGAAGCCTGAAGACAGATCTCCGATCTGTCTCAAATTCCCATGAATGTGGCGGATAACGGTTATCATCAACTTTCCCACTATCTCCAAAGCATGACCATGTCGAGATGGCCACGCGATCATTAACTCCAGTGGCAACGTCTCCGGTCTAGCCGGAACCGTTTAATAACCGCCCACGTTTGCAAACGGAGGAGAATGGATTAACTCCCCCCATCGTAACCACAGAAAGGAGAATGGAACCGCAGACTGGATAGATCAATATAAATACTGGTAAGAGGGGACACTCCAGGTAAGGCACAATATAGTCCTAAAAATTTTAGAGTCCTTTCCTCTCCATTTATCTGAATCTTTCCCATTCTATGGCTGGAGCCTGCCTCTGACTTAGGCATCAAAGTTTCCCCGCCAGAGTAACTCTGATCAAGAATTTATTTTGCAGGTAAACCGGGGAGCGGACCTGTGATTCAGTAGCTTCGCTCGGTCAGAAAAGGGATTTTACGTCAACAGGAATTAAACTTCTACCTGAATTAAAAAAATAAAACCTACAAAGAGATAAAATCTAGACCAAATAAGGCAACTCTAGAATTAGAGACCTACTTGGAATAGGATACATAGGATATAATTAAGGAAAGTCCTAAAAATATTAAGACTAATGATAAACTAAAATTATAGTTCTAATTAGAGTTGGACTTGAAATGAATCTCAACACTCCTCGTTGCAAAGTCCATACTAATAATGATAAGCTTATTACACAAGTCTTCAAATCGTTCGATCGCTAATCCTTTGGTAAAGATATTTGCCGGGTGGTTCTTCGTGAAAACCAAGAGCAAATCAACCTCTTCATTTGCAATTTTCTCTCTAATAAAATAATGATGGATCTCAATATATTTTGTTCTTGCATGAAATACCAAGTTCCTTGCCAATAAGATTGCACTCTCATTATTATAATAAAAGGGAACAATATAGTTATTGTCCTAACCTAAACTATCAAGCAATCTGGTGAGCCAAGTTAACTCTTGAATTGTTATTATGGCTGCACAATACTCTGTCTCTATAAAAGACAATGCAACAGTAGGTTGTCTCTTGCTACACTAAGAAATAATACCGGATCCTAAGCTGAAAGAATAATCAGTAGTAGATACATGCATGCTGATTATTAAGATTAAAATTTATAATAGTAATAGTAAGAGCCCAACTACTGGCTTCTTTCTCTTCCCCATGCTTTAATGTAGAAGATGCAGCATTAGATTATTTAAGCTTCACCCTACAATCTTGAATTTTGTAGCCAAATTTTCCACACCTATGACAGTTCCCTTTTAATTTATAAACTTTCTTCTTGCTAGGATTTTTATTCTTTCCAAATTCTCCAACTAGCCTTTTTTTCCTAAATTTTTAAAATTATTTTTCTACTTCTTATTTTTATTTTTACTACCAGAAAATAAGGTATCTTCTTTTCGAGAGGATATTGTCAAATCATATATTTGAATATTAAGTGCTTCATGATTAATAAGTATATTTCCAGCTCTACTCAGATAGGTTGCTAAGCCCATCCAGAGATAGCTAGCATGTAAGTGCTATATTTTTTATTCAAATCATGAACTAACAATCTACGTCATTCATTTTCATCACAAGAATTTGGATCAAGCATAGCAAGCTCATGAAATAATTTCTTTCCTTTAAGATAATATTGGAGATTGTAAAATTACTTTATTTGAGAGTGCCAATCTTGTTTTCCGAAAATTAAAGTCAAGCCTCGCTGGTTTTTGAGTAGAGAGCGGTAAGAATATTCCATATCTTTTTTGGCTTTTATATACCTTGAATATGTTGATAAGTATCTTCATTCAAATTCATTAGAAGAGTAAGAATTGTGTTTCTAGCTTTTGCCTCCTACATTCTTCTCACTTCTTCATTGTTTGAAGTTTCTGGTGGCTCTATATATATATTATATCTTTTCCATCCATGATCTCCAACAATCTTTTTTCCAATCAAATAAGATTTGATACAAGCCTTTCAATACACATAATTAGTATTGTTCAATTTTATGATCTTAGCAGCTTCAGCAACGATGATTCAACTTTTGAATCATCAAATAAGAGTTCGTACGCTTGCACCACCATACAATAAATTACTAGAAGCTCTTCAACCATGACTAGCTACAAATGCATGAATCACCAATCTCTAAGCTTATGGCTCTAATACCATGTGGAATAACATGTTATCCAAAATAGAATGACATGCCGACCCATGATCCAAACAAACACCAAAAAAGGTACACGGAAAAAAACATTGGAAGGAAAAAAAAAAACGAAGAAAAATATAACCTTTATTATAAAAATTAAATCATATAAAAGATTCTCTCATACTTCACCAAGAAGACAGATCTAATCTCTTTCTCATACAAATCTTTTACACACTTTTATACATAAAAGAGACACCAAAAATTCTTTTAAATAGAGTTCATATGGATGGAAATTAGACTTCTACCTGAACTAAAAAAATAAAACCCACTAAGACACAAACCTGAGACCAAATAAGGTAACTCTAGAATTAGAGGCCTACTTAGAGTAGGATACATAAGATATAATTAAGTAAAGTCCTAAAAATATTAGAATTAATGACCAACTAAAATTATAGTCCTAATTAAAGTTGGACTTGGAACGAATCTCAATAGGATCAACAATTTTCGTTTAGTATGATGTAGGTCTAGCAAGATAAAAATCCAAAATGTAGAATACATTTAATGATGGAAGTGTTGTCGATCCTCATAAATCTTCGTGGCGGAGGTGAGCACAAACTGTAGGGAAAAGCCTAATGACCTACTCAACGATCAACCATAAATGGTTGAAAAAGGCTAGATGGTTTTGATTATGGGTCAGCATAATTAAACCACCATCTGCATGTCATGACCAGTCAAACTTAACGAGGCTGAATGCTAGCTAGAACCAATCAAAAGCAAACCAAATATATAATTAGATAGCTTGTGAGTCTAGTTGCAGCAATTGGCATTTTTTTCCCCCAATATTCAACTTATGCAAGTTTAAAAACACATCGAAATCCCATAAAAAATAGCTCATAGGGTGCAATTTGAGTAGCTAAAATGACTACAAGCAATAATATTCATTGGTCTCATGCAACATTGTTGAAGTTGCTATTTAACTCTATGCAACTCAAGGTTACTTAGCATCCGTAGTTTTGGAAACCATAGGGGTGTGAACAAGAGATGTACCGGTTGAGAAGATCCATTTTTTCTCTATATCAAAGGTGACGAGCATGTGAGCTAATAAACAAAGCTGGACATCATATATATGCTGCATGGAGTGGCTAGATAGCAGTCCACTTTCACTGTTTGCCCTTTATAAATATATTCAAAGTTTGCATTTGAGAAGGACCTCAGGATTAGGTCAAACCATTTGAGCTCATGCGTGGCCCAAAAATCAAATACATGGACTTTTTGCTACCACAATCTAATCTATCTATTCATATACCTTGGTTCAAATATTTAAAATTTCATGGACCGGATGGTCTCTTATGTCGCAAATCTGGATCTACTTTATGATTTTCTATGGTAGATATTTATGTTCAACTTTGTAATATTTTACTTTCTATTTCTCATTGTTATTCTTATGCTCAAACAATTTAAAATATCTGATCCGCAAGAAAAAAAATTCAAAATTTAGCCCTTGGATGCCTGACCTTTAGAAAGTCATTATACTACTACCACTAAGTGCGCGGTATAGTAATTATCATGAAGATGGTCTATTATCATCTGATCTTTGGCAATCTTTTGATTACACCATGCTATCTTTCTATTTTCCAGCCTCATCAAGATGGTTAAATAATGCCACCATCTACAATTGATAAATAATTGGATAATTAAGGAGTAAAATTAAATTGTTATATCTACAGCTCTATCTGCTACTAGAAAAGATAATCTAAAGTACAATGACATGTTGGATTCACAAGTTTTTAATTTCCATGCATGTTTTTGTTGGAGTTAATTTGTAATTAATGAGAGTGGAAGTCTAGGAATTGTTATATTTTCTATGTGAGTTAAATGAGTCAAGAATTCCAAGAGTTATCTAGAAAGATTAAGAATCAATTAGGAAATCTAAGAGTTATTTAGATATTCAAAGAGTTAAGGATTATTATGTATTTATAGGGGTAGACCAAAAATTACCTTCAAATATCTATATATAGAATAATATGTATTGAGTCTAAGCAATATAGAAAGTTTTATAATATGATAATATAAATGATAGTCCTCCCGCTCCGAGCATTTCTCCTTGAGAATTATCAAAGTGCTTCCAAATTTTATCAATTTGGTATCAGAGTACTTCCAAATTTCTAACATTTGGTATCAGAGTCAGATCGATTTTTTCAGCAATTATCAAAGCAAGGGCAATCCTTAAGCAAGTATCACATGTCCCAGGTTGCCCGAGAGCCAGATAGCCATAAAATCACAAAGCAATTTAGAGTAAGAAGAAGCTGTTCGTGAAGCCATGAAGTATTTCCTCCATTCAAGATGTTAAATCTCCAGGTCGTAAGGAATCCATAGAGAAATGTGCAAGTCTAAGATAAAGAGACTTTGCAAAAGCAAAATAAGATGAGCAGTCTTCAGAGGTTAAAAGGAAAGACACTTTATTAACAATACCAATTGAGCAAAATGGAGGATGAAAAGGAAATTGAAGATGTCAAGATATCCGTGCAAGATTTGCATGAAGCCTATGAAAAGCTGAAGAACAAATATAAAGATGTAATTAAAAAATTAAATAAGCTAAAGTTGAAGATGAAAAAAAGAATTATGATAGAAGATGAAGAAAGGATGATTGGAGAAGATACAAGATCTCCACCTCATATATCAATGAGAAGAGCATTCATTATAAGAGATTTTCCTTCTGGTTGCGGTTCATATCAGTAGTCAAAGATATTATAAAAAATTATAAATTAAGAAGGGATGTTGGAGTTTATTTGTAATTAATGAACGTGGAAATCTAAAAGTTATTATATTTTCTATGTGAGTTAAATAAGTCAAAAATTTTAAGAGTTATCCAGAAAAATTAAGAATCAGTTAGAAAATCTAAGAATCATTTAGATATTCGAAGAGTTAAGGATTATTATGTATTTATGGGATAGACCAAAAGTCACCTTCAAATAATCTATATATAGGATAATATGTATTGAGTCTAAGCAGTATAGAGAGTTTTATGATACGATAATATAAATGATATTCCTCCCATTCCAAACATTTCTTCTTGAGTATTATCAAAGTACTTCCAAATTTTATCAATTTGGTATCAGAGTGCTTCCAAATTTCTAACAGGTTTATCTTAGTCCTTCATTGTATCCATGCTTAACGCCAAATGCCTTCACCTTGATTAGAGTACGACTTTTTCTTTGTTTAATTGCATGGTCTCCATTTCTCCAAGAGAATCCCGATTGATGCTACGGTATTCTAGTGTGAGGTAAAATCACAAGTCTGGGCTACCTTCATGGCCGATGGCTATAGCAAGAGCACTACAGAAGAATCTTAATTAAGATGTCAGTTTCTAAAAAATTAACCATCAACTACGGTTTTCTGAAGAATGTGTTGTTATAAATAGCTCTCTACAAGGTAACTATCTTTCAGATACTACTTAAGAAATAAAAAGAGTAAGGAATGTGAGTTGACCTGGAGAAGATGATGCCACAGTCACACTTGTACTCCCTGGTTCCACAGATCTTGGAGTGAGCCTTCCAGTCTGACTGCACTGCATACTTCTTTGAGCATTTGTCACAAGTCCATTTCTTGTCCCCATGCTTTCGGCAGTAATGCTTCTTGATCCCAGTGAGATCACCGAGTGCACGGCTCGGGTTGTGATGCACGCATGTGGGTTCAGGGCATACATACACTCTCTTTCGAATCCTGATGCTTGTTCGTGGCCTTAGCTTCCATGGAAGGTTGTGGCATCGACGGTGCAATTGGAGGTTTTGGTCCCTTTGGAAGCCCTTGAGGCAAATTTCACAAATAAAGCGGTTTGTTGCCATTAGGGTCTTTGGTGATAAAGAAATCACCTCTGCAGTCGGGTCTACATTTTATTAGTCAGAGATGTCAGCATCTGTATCATTACCTTCGTTTCCTTCTTTATGTAGAAGTATTTAATATGATGTTATGTTTATTAATTTTATTTCCTTTGGCACTAGAGGTTGATAATCTCATAAATATGGTAATAAAATATTTTTATTAAATTTTGTTAGTGAAATTTATTATCATAGTAAATTTTTAGATGACACATTCATAATCCTCCAAATTATGATGAGGTAAGGAGAACTTTCTTTCCTTTTTATGGTTTAAGAACTTTTTATGAGTATAAAAACAAAAAAACTATATATATATAGACACACACACCGCAAAATCACAGTAACAGCTGACCAATATGAAGAAGCATGTAGAAAGGGAATGTTAGCTAGAGATGACTGCACAAACTTATGATTTGAAAATAAATTCATCACATATACGGTGCAAATAGTCAAGTAACACGTCATCATGTGAGAAAAAGAACCGGCATGATGGAGATCATTTTCTTGTTCTATATATCGAAAAAACAAACAGAAAGGGATTAAATTCTTTTTAACCACCTTGTGATGAGAGCAAACATGAGCATACTGTGTTTTTTCTTCTTTTACAGAAAGATAAAGTTTATAGTAAATTAATCTCAAAAATACTTCGCATATATATAGATTGCCAAGAGCTATCCCATATTAGTGATCACTCATCAGATAGATTGTCAGATCGCTTAACATTTTTGTGAGCGCTTCTCAGATTTATGATTTTTCTGAATAGTGTATTGGTACTGTGAACACAAAATAACATACTTTAGATGATTTAATTCTTCTTCTTGTCTTCTTTTTCTAGACTGCTTCTTCTTTTTCTAGACTTCTTCTTCTTCTTCTTTTGATAAAAGTACATAAGACTAGTTATATTTACCTTGATGTACAAACGGTAATCTCTAAGATGCGGTTTAGAAAATTAAAGATGACAAACATATCCAATTCTGAGTTCATGAAAATGGAAGTCAATTTTTTCCTTGTGATGGGTAAGCCTAAAGATATTTACTATGTTATTAATTAAAGATGGGAAGCAGCAGTGGAACAAGTTGAAGAGCTGGCATAAAAATGATGTATAGATCTTTTGGCTTAGATCAGAATGTTCCTTCAAGTTGATTACTGGATGCGATACCTGATTTTTTATGATTTCATTTTTACTTAAGATTAGCACTCCACGCTGATGGGAGTAGTCTTGCAGACAACAATTATTGGTTTTTCCCATAAAAATTTAATTGGAATCATCACATAACTTCAAAACAAGAGAGCAAGAGGAGTGTCAGGACCATACAGATCATAGAGGAGATAGCTAATATCCTTGTATTAAAATACCGGCAACTAAGAATAGCTGAGTGTATACCAAAGGAGAGTCAAAAGTATTACTCCCATCCTCATCCCAGTTATCAAATATATATGCTATTCAAAAACAGGTCATTGAAACCCTGAATGGTTTACTACTTGTCATCTTTATTTTACGTTCCTCAGAACAAATGAGATGCACACAAGCTAACAGTACACTGCAACTAGGAAATTCCTGACCAATAACTCAACCTTTTCACTTACCGAAAAAATAGCAAATAATTTCTTTCTCCAGTTTAAAGTTTATAAAAAAGAAAATCATACTGATGAGCTTGAAACTTTTGCTTAGTTCCATGATTTTGATTTAATAGGAAAAGAAATGAAGTGTGAGGGGATGAAAGAATATTAGTTAACCACCTGGAGTTCCAGGGAGGTTCCGTTTCTTCTTGATGGGCGGCGCTGTGAGCTGCGAAGTTGAGAGGCTACTGTTAGCTCCGGCAGCCGACATACCATCGAGTATATGGTGATGGAGCCGCTGTTGTTGATGGTGCTGGTGCACTTTATCCTCTCTTGTGTTGGTTCTCAAGGAGGAGCTCCCACCATCTCTAGTTATGTTTGTCATGGAATAGCTTCTCTTTTCTCTCTCTTCGTTATTCTTGCTCTCTTCTTCTTGTCTTATTTTTCTTCACTCCTCTTCCTCTTTCTCTTTCTTCTTGTTGGTGGTGATGGCAGGGGTGGGGAGGAGGGGAGAATCTGTAGGTGATATTCTTTCTTTTATTGTTGGGGAGGAGATAATTATAGGGCACGCTAGGTATTTTTCAAAATGGGATTCGTTATTTATTTCTTCTGTTGATTAAATTTGTTTTTGGCCTCAGACGAACACAAAGTCTTCAATTACCTTGATGGATGAAATCCTCTGATCAGTCTCCTGAAATGAGGCCCCCTCCCACTCTTTGTTTTCCTACCGTAGGCCAACACTCTTGCTTTTATAACATGGTGATCAGTAACCAAAATCAACTCTCCATTTATCTACCTCAAGGGACATTTTTTTTTTTTACAAAAAAAAAATTTTTGGCATCTAGACATGAGCATGCATTCAATGGATCTATGTGTATATTATATAATTGACAAATGAAAATAATAAAATTTGACATTGATCCTCGTTAATATTACATGATCTTGGTTCTCTTCTTTTTTATTTTCTTTTTTTTTTTGGTTGGTTTGGGAAGGGGGGAGTGCGGGGGGTTGTTACTGGTGAATAATTGGAAGATTGCGTGAGCCATGGTTGGTAGTTGACTCAATTGCGTCGCATGTTTTGCAGCGGTTTTGAAGGTTGGACTGTTTGGCTTCGGGGATTTTGTTGGGTTGTCCTTGGAAAACTAAAAATGGCATATCTTCACATGCACTTGTCGTGAACCTTGAGTCAAAGAGGCATCATAAGGGTATGGGATTTGGATGATGAGTTGGAATGCCCCCATTACAAATTTTCCAAATAAATGATAGGATTGCATGCCTCATCATTCTCCTTCAAGATGAAATCTCTTATATACATATATATATATATATATGTATATATATATATATGTATATATATATATATGTATGTACATACTTAGAGATCGTGCTAGCAAGAAAGGTCTCAGGAAGAATAGAAATCCGGCCGGGTTCCTTCACCGAGCTCGTGTCAAAGGTCCCCTCCTGGGATCTTGGATCCTGCTCTTGGAACGGAATCTCTTCTCCCAGCCTTTGTTTCTTGCTTACCCTATCGTCTACTCCTCCCTCCCTTTTAACTCCTCATGCTGCCTTTTTGTTTGCCGCCCTTGGGAGACTCCTTCGTCGCTTTCACTTCCTCCCCTTCATCTCTTTCCCCTTTCCCCTTCTGGATCAGGCGGCTTCCCCGCCTTGCTTGCCGAGCCTAGCGAGGAAAGGGTAAAGGGAGGGCGCCGGTCAGACCGCTGACCAGACCTTGGGCCGAGCGTGAGCGCTCTTCTTCCGAGGTGCCGACGATGCCCGTTATCGGGTCCTGTTTTGTCAGGAATTCGCCTCTCGACCGTGGAACCTGTCGGGCCGATGTAAGCGATGTTTCGCGGGTCGCTACCGATCGTACGGGCGCTACTCTCGGGGTGCGGCGCGCACGGCTCGAGGGGTAATCTCGGAGCTCGCGCCCCTGCTCCTCGGAAGCTTCTCTGCACAGGTTGGCCTGCCTCGGCCGAGGTGGACCCCTCCTGGGTGGACACCTGGCGGAGCGGCAGAGGGGCGCTCGACTTCGGCCGAGGTGGTCCCGTCTCTGGGCGCCACCTGGCGAAGGAGCGAGGGGGCCCGGCTCGACCTCGATCGAGGTGGGGCCATCTCAGGGCACCACCTGGCGAGGGAACAGGGAGGCCGCCGGCTTCCACCGAGATGGACCCCTCCTGGGTGGACACCTGGCGGAGCGGCAGAGGGGTGCTCGACTTCGACCGAGGTGGTCCCGTCTCCGGGCGCTTCCTGGCGAAGGAGCGAGGGGGCCCGGCTCGACCTCGATCGAGGTGGGGCCGTCTCAGGGCGCCACCTGGCGAGGGAGCGGGGAGGCCGCCGGCTTCGACCGAGGTGGACCCCTCCTAGGTGGACACCTGGCGGAGTGGTAGAGGGGCGCTCGACTTCGACCGAGGTGGTCCCGTCTCCGGGCGCTACCTGGCGAAGGAGCGAGGGGGCTCGGCTCGACCTCGGCCGAGGTGGGGCCATCTCAGGGCACCACCTGGCGAGGGAACAGGGAGGCCGCCGGCTTCGATCGAGGTGGACCCCTCCTGGGTGGACACCTGGTGGAGCGGCAGAGGGCCGCTCGACTTCGGCCGAGGTGGTCCCGTCTCCGGGCGCTACCTGGCGAAGGAGCGAGGGGGCCCGGCTCGACCTCAACCGAGGTGGGGCCGTCTCAGGGCGCCACCTGGCGAGGGAGCAGGGAGGCCGCCGGCTTTGACCGAGTTGGACCCCTCCTGGGTGGACACCTAGCGGAGCGGCAGAGGGGCGCTCGACTTCGGCCGAGGTGGTCCCGTCTCCGGGCGCTACCTGGCGAAGGAGCGAGGGGGCCCGGCTCGACCTCGATCGAGGTGGGGCCGTCTCAGGGCGCCACCTGGCGATGGAACAGGGAGGCCGCTAGCTTCGACCGAGGTGGACCCCTCCTGGGTGGACACCTGGCGAAGCGGCAGAGGGGCGCTCGACTTTGGCCGAGGTGGTCCCGTCTCCAGGCGCTACCTGGCGAAGGAGCGAGGGGGCCCGGCTCGACCTCGGCCAAGGTGGGGCCGTCTCAGGGTGCCACCTGGCAAGGGAGCAGGGAGGCCGCCGGCTTCGGCCGAGGTAGACCCTTCCTGGGTGGACACCTGGCGGAGCAGCAGGAAGGCCTGGACCGACCTCGACTTCGACCGAGGCGGAGCCAGATCTGACTTTGCCGAAAAAACTCCACGTTGCTCGATTCACACCCAGCGAAATCTAAGATATGCCCATCATCGTAACGGCCGTAACAGTTGCCCCCCATCCCCCCGTTCCGTTGAGGCATCATGGCTCGGAACATGGGGATTTAATGCGGAGATGACGTAGGGGAGGCGAAGATCTCGCGCCATGATTGCCACAATCCTCGTCGCCATTCCTCGTTGCACCCAAAGCCCTATAAGAGGTTGCCACGTGTCGTCTCTCCGGCCGTAATTAATGCGTCGCTTCGAAACAGAGACCGTTTCCCTGCAACCAAGGCATCGGTGTCGGGCGTGCGTCCATGCGGCATCCATCTGATGGTCCAGAATGGAATGACAGGTACGGCCGCTACCAATCGAATTTGAATAGGAGGGGACTTTCCGGAACGAGGCCCTTTCCTTTTCTCACGCTCCGTCGGCGGTTTGCAGCAGGCTATCTCCCACTCCCCCGGGTTGCTGCCTCTTTTGCACAGTGCATTTTGGTGAGTGCTTTCATTTTCTTTCCTGCTCCGTCCCTCTCCTTTAGCGACTTTTCCTCACCACCTTCTTCTCCATGGCGCGCCGCCGCCATGTTTCGTCTAACCCGAACGAGGCCGGTCCGTCCCGGCTGAGAACTCCATCATCTTCCTCCTCATAAGCGGAGATGATCCCGGAGGAGACCCGCAGACGACTCCAGCCTGGGGGTATCACCATAGGCATCCCTAGGGGTCTTAGGTCTCCCCCCGTATTCTCTGCCCATCCTATTTCTTCTCTTCCTCCTCCGGTCCTTCCTTCTGTCGGTCCCTCCGGTCACGTTTCAACGATGACCGAAGGTGACCTTTCCTTGCTCCGGGAAGTCATGGCATCCCGGGGTCGATCCATCTCTCTCTTCCGTGACCTGGGGATCGCGTCACCTTGAGTGGCCCTGGCCGTATAGCTTTCTACGAGGACTTCCTCCTTGGGGGTCTTCGGTTTCCTCTGCACCCCTTCTTTCTTTCCTTCCTCAGTCATTTCCGTCTCGTCCCGGCCCAGTTGGCTCCCAACACCATCCGGGTCATCTTCTCCTTCATCGTTTTCTGCCACTTCCATGGGTTTGTTGCCCGTTTCTCCCTCTTTAGGGCTCTTTTTATCCTGAAGCGGTACTCCACCGATGATGGCTGGTGGTACATTTCGTCTCGGCCTAGGTGTCTCCAGTTCGACCTCCCTTTTTCCATCAAGGGTTGGAAGAACCGGTTCTTTTTCACCTCGGTCGAGGACGTCGACTGGGCCTGGAGCGAACCGGATCGGTCCCCGAACCGGAACTCCCAAGTCGAGCCGGCTGACCATGAGGCTTACTCCCTGCTATTGAGCGATGTGGTCCCTTCGATCGAGGTTCTGCTCTCGGAGCGAAACTTATTCGAGGCGGGGATCAGTCCCATCCGAGAGCCGGGTGAGGCTCAACTTTTTCTCCTATTATGCACTTCCCCCCTTTTCCCCTTCTTCCTTTAACTGGGCAGACCGACCTCCTTTCCATTGCAGGTATGAAGTTCTCGATGGAAAATCTTCTGGAGGGCGCGACTCAGAGGGACGCCGCCGAGGGAGACGAGCCCGCGGCGAAGAGGGCTCGCACCGAGGCAAGCCAGGAGATCGTGCTGATGCCCGCTCCCGGTCCAGTAGTTGCAGCTCCCATGCCCAGGCCACCTCGGGCCCGAGCCGTCGACGCCCCCGTCATCCACCTTGAAGGGGCCGCAGAAGAGGGAGGCCCGGTTCCCTCCCGGGCAGTGCCCGCCTCCACCGCAGCTCCGACGGTGCCACCCGTGACTCCAGCTGCCCCGCCGGTGACAGTCTCGCCCAGGGGGGCGGTCGCTCCTATCGCCAATCTGTCCGCTCCGCCGTCGACAATCACCAACCGGTGTTCTGTGATCCGTGACCAGGGGCTCGCGGAGAGGGTGATGGAGTTCGCATGCACCTCCTGGGACCGCCGACTGAGGGGCGGCCGGGACTATGCCGATGCTATGCTCGGGATCCTCTCGCAGCTCTTCACTGTAAGTCCGAGCTCGGATCATTCTCCTTTATAATTCCAGCTAACTCCTTACTGACCAATTTACCTTTTCGTGCAGATCGGGACCGACGTGCTCCTGTTGAGGAATTTCCTCGCAGGGTACGCCAAGAAAGATGCCGAGAAAGAGGAGAAGCTCGGCAAGCTTGCAGCTGACATGAAGGACCTCATGGAGAAGGGGGTCGAGCTGCGGGGGAGTAACCAGGCCCTGCAATCGGACCTGGCGTGCGCCGAGGGGCGCGTCAAAGAACTGGAGTCCTCTCTGTCCGAGGAGAGGATCTCCAACCAGCAGCACACGGAGGAGGACGCGGCGGAGAGGGCTCGTCTCCGAGCTCAGTCCCAGTCGCTGGAGCGCCAGTTGGAGGAGGCCCGGAGAGAGGCGAGCGTGGCCAAGGAGCGGAGCGCCTACATCAACGGGCTCCTGGAGGCTTCGAAGCAGGAGGCGCAGGAGGCCATCCCGAGATTCTGGGCCTCCGACGAATATGTCTCGGAGGTCCGGGAGGCCGCGGTGGACTCCTTTCTGAAGGGGTTCCAGGTGTGCCGGGAGAAGGTGGGCTCCTTCTACCCCGAGCTCGACCTCAGTGGGGTGGTGCTTGGGGGTAGAAGGTAGGAGCCCACCGGCGAGGCTCTAGCTGCAGCGGGCGATGCGGCTGCAGCTCCAGAGCAGCCCTCCGAGCAGCCAGCCATCGACGGCGAAGACGGGGAGCGCGCGCCCCGGCCCGAAGATTCTGCCATCGCGCCGAACTAGGCCCCCAGTTGCATCTCTCTTTTTTTTTGTTTGTTTGTTTTTTTTTGTTGAGGACTCCCGGCCTGTCGGGACTCCTCCGTTGTAGCACTTTTTCAAAGTAATGAAAGACCCGATCTTGTTAAGTATCAGCCTTGTCTCCCTTTTCTTTTTCTCTCCTTTTTTTTTGTGTCTTGTCGAGATGTTTGTGTCGAGTGCCGAGACAAGGTCCCGCGGCTTGCTCCGGGCTGAGTTCGCGGGTAGACTAAGTCCCATCCAGCGTTCAGATCAAAGTTCGGAGCTTCCGGGTTGGGCGACAGTAAAGCAGGCCTTGCACGAGTCATTTGAGCTTGCCGGGCTGCTCTCCATGATCGCGTGGGCGAGCTGGGCTCTTCCCCACCTTTCGGACCGAAGTCCAGGACTTCCGGACTGAACCCCGGGGCCGCAGGCTTTATCCAAGCCTTGCGCAGCTTGCCGAGCTGTTCTCCATGATCGCGTGGGCGAGCTAGGCTCTGCCCCGCCTTCCGGACCGAAGTCCGGGACTTTCGGACTGAACCCCGGGGCCGCAGGCTTTATCCAAGCCTTGCGTGGCTTGCCGAGCTGTTCTCCATGATCGCGTGGGTGAGCTGGGCTCTGCCCCGCCTTCCAGACTGAAGTCCGGGACTTCTCGCTTCCTCGTATTTCCGGCCATAGCCGTGTTTGCCGAGCTCAGAGCCAGGCACCTCTTTTCCTACGAAGAGAGAAAAAGCATTTGAAGTAAAGGAATTTTATTGCAGGAGTTCGGGGAACTTTACATTATTGATAATACATCCTTAGGTTCGAGGCGTTCCAAGTCCGAGGAAATCTGGATCCTCCTAATTCCTCCAAGTAATAGGCCCCATGAGGAAGGACTTCCGCCACCCTATACGGGCCTTCCCAGTTCGGGGAGAGCTTCCCACACTCTCGTGGCTGAGAAGCTTCAGTGCGCCGGAGCACCAGATCTCCAGGGTGAAAGGACTTTGGTCGCACCCGGGAGTTGTAGTACCTGGCCACACGCTGCCTGTACGCCGCCATTCGGACTCGGGCCTTGTCCCTCGTCTCCTCAAGAAGGTCCAGGTTGAGCATCATCCTGGCGGGGTTCTCCGCTTCATCGTACTGCTCCACATGCAGGGTGGGTAGACTGAGCTCAATCGGGATAACCGCCTCGGCTCCGAAGACGAGATTGAACGGGGTCTCGTTGGTGGCCGTCCTCGGGGTGGTGTGGTATGCCCACAGGACGCTCGGGAGCTCTTCTGCCCACCTGCCCTTGGCCTGATCCAGCCTCGTTCGGAGGCCTTGCAAAATGGTCCTATTCGTCACCTCGGCTTCTCCATTCGTCTGCGGGTGCGCCACCGAGGTAAAGCGATGGTGGATGCCGAGGTCACTGCAGAATTCTTCAAACTCCCGGCAGTCGAACTGACGCCCGTTATCGGTAATCACGGTGTGGGGGAGGCCGAAATGGCAAATGATTGACTTCTAGAAAAACTTGGCGATGTTTGCTTCTGTGATCCGCGCCAGGGGTTCGGCCTCGATCCACTTCGTGAAGTAGTCGATGGCCACGATCAGGAACTTCCACTGTCCGGATGCCGGGAAAAATGATCCTAGGAGATCCGTCCCCCATTGGGCGAACGGCCACGGAGCCAAGAGCTGGGAGAGTGGAGTGGAGGGCTGCCAATGCACCACGGCGTGCCGTTGGCACCGATCATACCTCTTCACAAAATTGGCGGCGTCCTCCTTCATCGTCTCCCAGAAATAACCTTGGCGGAGGGCCTTGTAGGCTAGCGTTCTGACCCCCACGTGGTTCCCGCAGATGCCCTCATGGATTTCCTGGAGCACGAGTGTGGCCTCCGCGGGTCTTAGGCACTTGAGGAGGGGATAGGAGTAAGACCTCCGATACAGCTGCCCATCCATCAGGACGAACCGCGCGGCCTTCCTTTTGATAAGGCGGGCCGCTGCACGGTCCTCCGGCAAGGTGCCGCCGGTTATATACTCGGCGTACTTGTCCATCCAGCTGGGCTCGTGGCTGACCTGTTGGACCTCTACAGGGGTCTCATAGCTCGGGGCCTTGAGGCGCTCTGCATGAGCGTGACCCAGCAACGAGTCTGGCAGGGTCGCCAGATGGGAGAGAGCATCCGCATGGGCATTTTCCCGTCGGGGTATATGGGAGATGCCGAAGCGCTGAAATCCGGTCGCGCTCGTTTTGATGAGCTCCAGATATTTTGCCATTTGAGGGTCGTGCGCAGCATATTCTCCGGAGATCTGTCCGGCCACCAGCTGGGAATCAGTGAAGGCTTTGAGGTCGGCTCGTCCAGCTCGCGGGAGACTCTCAGCCCGGCGAGGAGTGCCTCGTATTCTGCCTGGTTGTTGGTTGCGGCGAACTAGAAACGGAGTGCACACTCGGCGACGACCCCATCGTCGTTTGCAAGAATGAGACCAGCTCCGCTCCCGCCAGAGTTCGAGGCTCCATCCACATGAAGGATCCATGCATCCTCTTCGGGCTCCTCGGGGCCTGGTTTCAATTGCGGGTGCAGAGAGTCCCCCTCTGGCTCCTTGCCCAAGCCTGCGCACTCGACCAAGAAGTCGGCCAGCACTTGTGCTTTCATGGCCGACCTCGGCCTATAAGCGATATCGAATTCGCTGAGCTTGAGTGCCCACTTTGCCAATCGCCCCGATGTGTCGGGTCGGCTGAGTATCGCTTTCAGCGGCTGATCCGTCAGGACAGCAATGGGATGTGCTTGGAAATAGGGCCTGAGATGCTGAGCAGGCACTATTAATGCAAAAACGAGCTTTTTGGGCCGGGAATACCTGAGCTCCGCATCGCAGAGAAGTTTGCTGGTATAGTACACCGGCCACTGGACTCCCTGGTTGTCGGTCTGAAATAGGACTGAGCTGACGGCCTCCGGGGTGACCGCCAGGTAGAGGATGAGTTCCTCTCCTTCTTCGGGCCTGGAAAGTAGTGGGGGCGATGCAAGCATCTTCTTCAGCTCTTCAAACGCCTCCTGGCACTCCTCAGTCCAAGCGAAGTCGTTCATCTTCCTCAGCATTTTGAAAAAGGGCCAACAGCGGTCGGCCGACCTTGAGATGAACCGACTTAGTGCGGCTATCCAGTCGGTGAGTCACTGCACTTGCTTCTTGGAGGCGAGCTGCTCCATGTCCAGGATGGCCTGGACCTTTTCCGGGTTGGCTTCGATCCCTCTTTGGGTTACCATGAACCCCAGGAATTTTCCGGCGGAGACGCCGAAGGCGCACTTCGCCGGGTTCAACTTCATCTGATGAAGTCGAAGGTTGCCGAAGGTCTCCGCCAGGTCGACAACGTGATCCGAGAGGGGCTTGCTCATTACCAACATATCATCCACGTACACCTGCATGTTGCGACCGATCTGGTCCTTAAAGATCTTGTTGACTAGTCGCTGGTACGTGGCCCCGACGTTCTTGAGGCCAAACGGCATCATCCTGTAACAGAAAGTTCCATGGTCGGTGACGAAGGCGGTGTGCTCTTCGTCCTCCAAGTTCATTCGGATCTGGTTGTACCCGGAGAAAGCATCCATGAAAGAGAGGAGGCGATGCCCCGAGGTGGTGTCGACCAGCTGGTCAATCTTTGGAAGAAGGAAGCTATCCTTCGGGTAGGCTCGGTTGAGGTCAGTGTAGTCCACACAGATCCTCCACTTGCCACTGCTCTTCTTCACCATGACCACATTCGCCAGCCAGCTAGGATACTGAACTTCCTGCACAAAATCGGCGGCGAGGAGTTTCTCCACCTCTTCGTTGATGGCCCTCTACCTTTCCGCGGTGAAACTCCTTTTCTTCTGGTGGACCGGGCGGCACCTCGGGTCCATGTTCAGCCTGTGCGTAATGACCTCGAGAGGAATGCCCGGCATGTCGGCCGTGAACCAGGCAAACACGTCCGCGTTCATACGGAGGAATTCCAGCAGGCGGGTCCGTTCCTCCTCCGAGAGTTGGGCCCCCACCTACACAGTCTTCAGAGGGTTCGAACCGAGGGGATAAGTCGACAGACGCTCTACGGGTCCTCCCATGGGTTCCTTCTTCCTTAGGTCGAGGTCATCGACGTCGGGGCCAAGCTCGGCACCCCGAGCTCCTGGGATCGTCTGAAAGCAATGTTGAATTGGCTGGGTCGAACCCCTCATCACCCCAGGCCCAGAGGCTGTGGGGAATTGCGCTAGCAACCGCTTCGTAGAAATCAAGGCGTCCAGCTGGTTGAGCCCCGGGCGCCCGAGGATCGCGTTGTAAGGCGAAGGAAGCTTGACGACGGTAAACGTCATCATGACTGTGGTCTGTCGAGGTGGGGATCCAGCGGTGACCGGGAAAGTGATCTCCCCTTCGACCCCCACCGAGTCCCCGGTAAAGCCTACCAGAGGGGTGTGCACCGGCCTTAGCTGATCATGCGACATATTCATTCGGGAGAAAGCATCATAAAAAAACACGTCAGCGGAGCTTCCACTATCTACCATAATTTGATGTACAGGATGCTTCGCGATGGTCATCTCGACCACTACAGCATCGTTATTTACATTTTTGTTTTCACTCCCCTTCTCAGAAGGAGGTACATCCTCTGGGTTCCCGACCTCCCGGGCTCTCTTTGTCGCCCGCCCGATTCCACAAGAGATCATGCCCACTGGCTTCTCCGTCGGACGGTTGTCGATCGCGGGAACCGGAGGTAAGGCCGCGAGCGGCTATCCCTCCGCCGGGACCTCGTTCATCATGGTCCAAAGGGTCGGTGGTCCCGTCGTAGGGATCCACCTGCGGTATGCGGAACCAGCTCAGAATCGGCTCCGCTTGGATTTCCTCAGAAAAGGGGGGATGGGAGTCGTAGCCCACCGGATCCGTCGAGGAGTTCTGCAGGTCGGCAAATCAGCGAGCGAACTCTGCTAGTTTGCGCTCGTGCTCCTCCAGGCGCCTCTCGGCCTGGCGCCTGATGGCCTCGTCAGTGGAATCTTCCATCGAGGCTGCTGGTGAGGGGGGCGCCGATCGGTCTCGGGGCAGGGTCTTGCCTCAGCGTCACTTGCTGCGACGCACCATCTCAGCCTCATCGGTCGGGGATCGACTCTTGTGATCCGTCGAACCGGAGTAATTTCTTTTTTGCGAGAGTTTGGTGGCTCCCGCGGGGATTGGAGGCCGCCCGCAGTTGGGATGGCTTGCCGTGGATGGAGTGCAGGCTTCCACGCGGCCACGCGGCCCGAGCTGCAGGGGTCCCTGGCTGAGGCTGCGTGACCAAGGAGCGCTGCTAATGTTGTAGCTGCCGAACTGCCGTAGTCAAGGTCTGCAGTTGTTGGATGACAGCCGCAAAGGGTCCGTCCGCCGTGGTCGGCTATTGTGGAAGAGGAGGGGGAGCAGGGAGCTCCCTCTCTGGGCTGCGTGGCCCTTGAGGGGAAGGGACCTCCCCTATTCAGCTGGTGGATGCTTCGCGTCCACGCGTGACCACCATGGTCGGAGCATGCTTCGTCCACAGAAAGCTAGCTCCCACTAGGGGTGTTGTCCTGCCCCCCTACCTGGCGTGCCAATCTGTTGCCGATCTCACCGCCGCACCTGTGGCTTCGGAGCCACCGATTTGACTAGACCGTCTCATCCCGGGGTCTCCTAACTCTCAACCCTGCAAGACAAGGTCAGAAACCCTGGCCGGGAATTCCGGCGAGGGAACTCCGACGGTCAAGTTAGTAAACGGCAAGAAGGAACAGAATCTCTAAGATGGGCCCCCGAAGGAGTCCCAGACTTAGAGATCGTGCTAGCAAGAAAGGTCTCAGGAAGAATAGAAATCCGGCCAGGTTCCTCCACCGAGCTCGCGCCAAAGGTCCCCTCCCGGGATATTGGATCCTGCTCTTGGAACTGAATCTCCTATCCCAGCCTTTGTTTCTTGCTTACCCTGTCGTCTACTCCTCCCTCCCTTTTAACTCCTCATGCTGCCTTTTTGTTTGCCGCCCTTGGGAGACTCCTTCGTCGCTTTCACTTCCTCCACTTCATCTCTTTCCCCTTTCCCCTTCTGGATCAGGCGGCTTCCCCGCCTTGCTTGCCGAGCCTAGCGAGGAAAGGGTAAAGAGAGGGTGCCGGTCAGACCGCCGACCAGACCTTGGGCCGAGCGTGAGCGCTCTTCTTCCCAGGAACCGACGATGCCCGTTATCGGGTCCTGTTTTGTCAGGACTTCGTCTCTCGACTGCGGAACCTGTCGAGCCGATGTAAGCGATGTTTCGCATGTCGCTGCCGATCGTACAGGCACTTCTCTCGGGGTGCGACGCGCACGGCTCGAGGGGCAATCTCGGAGCTCATGCCCATGCTCCTTGGAAGCTTCTCTGCACAGGTTGTCCTGCCTCGACCGAGGTGGACCCCTCCTGGGTGGACACCTGGCAGAGCGGCAGAGGGGCACTCGACTTCGACCGAGGTGGTCCCGTCTCCGGTCGCCACCTGGCGAAGGAGCGAGGGGGCCCGGCTCGACCTCCGCCAAGGTGGGGCCGTCTCAGGGCGCCACCTGGCAAGGGAACAGGGAGGTCGTCGGCTTCGACCGAGGTGGACCCCTCTTGGGTGGACACCTGACGGAGCGGTAGAGGGGCGCTCGACTTCGGCCGAGGTGGTCCCGTCTCCGGGCGCTACCTGGCGAAGGAGCGAGGGGGCCCGGCTCGACCTCGACCGAGGTGGGGCCGTCTCAGGGTGCCACCTAGCGAGGGAGTGGGGAGGCCGCCGGCTTCGACCGAGGTGGACCCCTCCTGGGTGGACACCTGGCGGAGCGGCAGAGGGGCGCTCGACTTTGGCCGAGGTGGTCCCGTCTCCGGGCGCTACCTGGCGAAGGAGCGAGGGGGCCCGGCTCGACCTCGACCGAGGTGGGGCCATCTCAGGGCGCCACCTGGCAAGGGAGCGGGGAGGCCACCGGCTTCGACCGAGGTGGACCCCTCCTGGGTGGACACCTGGCGGAGCGGCAGAGGGGCGCTCGACTTCGGCCGAGGTGGTCCCGTCTCCGGGCGCTACCTGGCGAAGGAGCGAGGGGGCTCGACTCGACCTCGGCCGAGGTGGGGCCATCTCAGGGCACCACCTGGCGAGGGAACAGGGAGGCCGCCGGCTTCGGTCGAGGTGGACCCCTCCTGGGTGGACACCTGGCGGAGCGGCAGAGGGGCGCTCGACTTCGACTGAGGTGGTCCCGTCTCTGGGCGCTACCTGGCGAAGGAGCGAGGGGGCCCGGCTCGACCTCGGCCGAGGTGGGGCCGTCTCAGGGCGCCACCTGGCGAGGGAGCAGGGAGGCTGCCGGCTTCGGCCGAGTTGGACCCCTCTTGGGTGGACACCTGGCGGAGCGGCAGGAAGGCCTGGACCGACCTCGACTTCGATCGAGGCGGAGCCACATCTAACTTTGCCGAAAAAACTCCATGTGGCTCGAATCACGCCCAGCGAAATCTGAGATATGCCACGTCATCGTAACGACCGTAACAGTATGTATATATATATATATATATATGTATATATATATATATATATGTATGTATATATAAAAATATGTATGTATTTATATATGTGTATGTATGTATATATATGTATGTATATATGTATATGTATGTATGTATGTATATGTATGCATGTATGTATATATATGTATGTATGTTTATATAAAAAAAATCTACTTTGAAATATTTTCGGATTTTTGGCTATCAATATTTTATTTTGAATAATGGAGAAGACAACTTAGACATATTTGATGCCAAGTCAGATGAAAGTATCTTCTTAGGATACTCTACATCTAGCAAGGCATACAGAGTTTTTAATAAAGGAACACTAATAGTAGAAAAATCAGTGTATGTAGTATTTGAAGAATCTACTAACAGATTTTCTAGAAATGAGGATACTTCTGGTGCATGTGCAGGTGTTGAAAGACTAAAGAAGCTTACTTTGGATGATCCCCCTTCCAGAGAAGATCAAAATAAGAAGGATGGAGAAGAAGCTTCAAGATTCTCATAAAATCACAAAGATCTACTAAAAGAATGGATGTATGCTTATGGACATCCTAATGAATTAATCTTAGGTGATCCATCGAGAAGGGTAAGAACTAGATCATCTATTAGAAATGAATGTGATTACATTACTTTTGTTTCTCAAATTGAACCTAAATATATTAAAAAAACTGAAAAAGATCCTAACTGGATAATTGCAATGCAAGAAGAATTAAATCAATTTGAAAGAAACAAAGTTTGGTCACTAATAGAAAGACCATCTAATGTTTCAATAATTGGTACAAAATGGGTGTATAGGAATAAACAGATGAAAATGGTATAGTAACTAGAAACAAGGCTAGATTGGTAGCTAAGGATTATAATCAAAAAGAATGAATTGATTTTAATGAAACTTTTACTCCAATAGCTAGACTTGAAGCCATTAGATTACTTTTAGCATTTGCATGTTTCATGAATTTCAAACTATTTCAAATGGATGTTAAAAGTGTATTTTTAAATGGTTATATTGATGAAGTTTTTATTGAACAACTACCTGATTTTGAAAATTATGCACATCCTGATCATGTTTTCAAATTGCATAAAGTACTTTATGATTTAAAATAGGCACCCGTGCATGGTATGAAAGATTTAGCAGATTTTTGATTGAAAATAATTTCTCTAGAGGCCATGTTAATACTACCCTATTTTTGAAAAAGAAGAAAGATGATCTCTTAGTAGTACAAATTTATGTTGAGATATCATTTTCAATGCTACTAATGAACTACTTTGTCAAGAGTTTGCGAAGCTTATGCAGGAAGAGTTCGAGATGAGTATGATAGGTAAACTAAACTTCTTTCTCGAATTTCAAATCAAGCAAACTAGAGAAGGGATCTTCATTAACTAAGCTAAGTATATAAGAAAAATCTTAAAGAAGTTTGGGATAGAGACAACCAAGCTAATAGGTACACCTATGAGTCCTTCTTGTAAACTTGATAAAGATAAATGTAGTAAAAATATTTATCAAAAATTGTATAGGGATACCATTGGTTCATTACTATACTTGACTGCTAGTAGACTGGATATTATGTTTAGTATTTGCATGTGTGCTAGATATTAGTCAGCTCCTAAAGAATCTCATTTAATGGCTGTTAAGTGCATTCTTAGACATTTATCTAGTACTATTAATATTGGACTATGGTACTCTAGAGATTCATCAATTGAATTAAATGGCTATTCTGATTCTGACTTTGCTAAATATAAATTAGATAGAAAAAGTACTAGTAAAACTTATCAATTTCTTGGAGTTAACTTAATCTCATGGTTTAGCAAAAAAACAAACTTCGGTTACACTATCTACAGCTAAAGCTGAATATATTGCAGCTGAAAGTTGTTGTACTTAAATCTTAGGGATTAAGCAATAATATGAAGATTTTAGAATCAAATGAACTAAGACACCTATAAGATGTGATAATAGAAGTGCTATAAATTTGACTAAAATTTCTGTTCAGCACTCTAAAAGTAAGCACATTAAAATTAGACACCATTTTATTAGAGATTATGTTGAAAAAAATGATTTTAAACTTGAATTTGTGTGCACTGAAATGCAATTGGCTGACATTCTGACCAAACCTCTTCAAGAAGATCGGTTAAGTATGATTAAAAGAGAATTAGGGGTCATTAATCCTTTTAATTAAATCTCGTTCTCTTTATGATCTTCAAATTCTCTCACAAAATTTACTAATCAAACATTCTTAAAAACCTTGTTTAATCATTCAATATCCTTTGAAATCAAATTCCATAATTTTCTATGATATTTTTTTTTTTTTGGTTTTTATCGAAGTGTCAACTCTTTGAAGTGTCAACACCTTGAAGTGTCGACACTTGACCTGATGTCGTTCGTTGACACTTGAACGGTGGGAACCCAAGTACAAATAGAGAAAACCAAGCGATTTCTTCCATTTTTCCTCGAATCCCTTGAGTCGACTCACCTAAAAACAGTATCCCAACACTCCATTTCCCTTCGATCATTGTTCTTTTTGTCCAATTTCTTGTTTGAAGCAGTTTCTTTCCACCTTTCCATCGTTCCTTCACCATTTTTCTCATGGTTTTATCGTGAAATCCACATCCCTTTACCCTAGATTGTTTCTATCATTCTTTTCTGGAAATGGATCCTCGAAAGCAAGTTGTTAGGAGACCTCGTCCGTTAGTTCAGGAGGTCGAGTAATGCATGAAGGCATGGCATGAGGATCTAGTGGTAGTGGAGCCCCAGCACAATAGAGCACTCCAGTCATACCACCCATCTCAGTAGCTGATAAGATGGCCTCCAAGGCCATAGTTGGAGGACGACGGGTTGATTTCAACTTCTTGGATCAGCATCATTTCTGCATTGGAGACTGGCTGAGGGATGCTGGGTTGGCACATTTCTGCTTTTTGTCTGAGAGATTTTATCCTGGCCAGATCAGTGAGTTCTACAATACCCTAGCCAAAGGAGTAGATAGCTGGGTTGGTGTAGTCCGTGGCATTGAGATTCCGCTCACCACTAAGATTCTGAACAGGACTTGAAAGATTCCCATGAGAGGTTCAGTGGTAGATTTTTTAGTGGACCGGATAAGCGGACTATGTTGTATTTTTTAGATGAATGACAATTCAGAGGGAGCTATAGTGGTTGCATCTAGACTCTCGCTAGAGATGAGACTATTACATCATATCATCGTCTAGATTCTTCAACCGAAAACTAGATGTTTTGACTTCATCATAGAGCAAGAGCTGCTAGTTATGGTTTCATTGATTCAGCAGACTCCGATATGCTTTCCAGTCCTTATGGTGCACCAGATGACAGAGGCTGCTTCTAGTCGGAGACTATGTTTGCCCTATGGCATGGGCTTGACTATCCTATTCCAAGCATATGGTGTCATCGTAGATGGAGAGCCTTACCGGCAGTTGCTACATACGAACGTCTACGATGAGCATTCTTTACACAGGATGGGATTTTATCTACATGGAGGACATTGGAGATGGAGGATCTTCAGACAGGCTACTGATGTAGATGAGGATGCCGCTGAGGAGTGGATCTACACTGATGAGACCGAGCCGTCTGAGCCATAGAGAAAGATTTCAGATTCTCAGCTCGAGCCTTCCATTCTGACACAGACTGAGGTGCCACCTCTCGGAGACTCCATTAAGGACAGGATCGCTCGACTGGAGACAGACACTATGATTATTAGATAGCGAGTCAACCAGATTCATTTGGAGATGAGGGCGGATCACCAGGATTTCAGAGATGGTATTACCGCTATATTGGCTGCACTTGAGAGGTTGTTTGCTATCATAGCACCTTCACCTCCTTCATCATCAGACTCACCTCCAGCACCCCTAGCACTAGACACAGGAGATGGTCAGGCCGACTCTTCCGCAGAGTTTGACATTGGAGATTTTATGGTGGAGCCAGAGTTGGATGTTGCTACGAACACATCGAGGACTCCCATACCAAATCCTTCTAGGTTATCTATTCAGACTCCAGTCCTATCCAGCTCATCCAGCATTCCTGACCCACCTGACACTTTTGTTATCACACCTATACTTCACACAGACCCACTTGACACTGATCTGCCAAAACATATTCTTAGTATTCCCTTTAGAACTCCACTGTTCCTTCCACATCATCCTTGATCCGGGAACTAAATTTTTATGCACCTGGTTTCCATGTTCTTGGTTCAAGTCCTATTTTTGATGACACACTCCCAATCACTGATATAGCTATTGTTTCCATCACAGTTGATGCTTCTACTCCTGATGTTGCCTCCTCCTCTTCAGCACTAGCTAGAGGGAGAGCATATACCAGACGCAGAAGATGAGGCCGTGGCAATGCACCCAGACCTATCCGGACTCGACTTTCTAATCTCCAATCGATGTGACCACGACCCAAACCTTCTAGGGTTATCGAGCTGATTATTCTTGAGATTGGGCCTTCCTCTGATGAGGAAAGTACCCCTTAGGATTGGTTTGTATGTTAGTCAATTTGTATTTTAGCACCTCTTATATTTTTTTATATATCTATGTTTGTTGTATCAAATTCTATTATATGTATCAATTTCTGAATCTAATGTATCAAATCTATGAATGACTTTTTCAAATTTCAAGTGTGCAATCTTAGTGGAATGAAATGTTTTACATCTACTTCATTCTCTTTCTTATCTTTTTTAATAATGACAAAAAGGGGGAGAGTAAGAAAGAAAAAGTACTAAAGGGGAAGAAATAATAATTGGAATAGTATAATAATTTGAATAGTATTGGGAAGAATTAATGAAGAAAAGAAAGGAGCAATGAGTAAGAAGGAGAGTAAGAAAGAAAAAGTACTTAAGTAGAAATCTTTGAACATTTTCTCAATTTTTTTTTCTTTTTTTGGATCATATATTGAGAGGGATTTTTTTTTTATTCTTTTATCCTTGATTTTTACCCTTCAATTCAATGCTCTGATATTTATTGACTCTTACCTTTTATATTCTGATACTTATCACTTTCTATATGCTCCGATACTCTTTGATTTCATACTTTGATACTTTTTATGATCTATTAATTTTTTGCTCTGATACTATCTATCCTCTTAGTATATGTTTTAAGTATTGATACTCTTAAAGTTTTTCTTTATTATTTTTGCTCTGATACTCTTCATGCTGAAATGTGTCATTCAAATATGTTCTAGCTTTGGTACACCTATTGAGCATCATTTATATATATATATATATATATATATATATATATATATATATATATATATATATATATATCAGCTCTGATACTTTTTAATCATAGCTCTAATACTTCATAATCTCTAGCTCTAATACATTATAATTACAGTTCTGACATTAAAGCTATATAGATTTAAAGTTCTCTATACATGTATTTATAGCTCTAATAAAATGTAAAGGAGTCTCGGTTCTTGATAATCTTTATAAATTTAGACTCCGATACTCTTCATCATTAGCTCTGATACTTGAAGCCAAATGCTCTATATTGAAAATCCTTATTAATGCTCTGATACTTATTACAAATCTTTTGAGCTCACTATATGTATATACTTAAAGATTTTGTAATCATCAAAAAGGAAGAAATTGTTGACTCCTGTATTGATTTTGATGAATAACAAAATGCTTAAATATATTTGAGTACTAATTATATGTTGAAAGTGTGTTATTTCAGAATAGGGTACTCACCAAAGCTGTTTTGTGTTGAAAGTTTAATTGCTTGTCATTTTATTGAAGAAATATCTTTTATGGATAAAATTTCAAGATAAATGGATTTAAGTACATAAGAATAACTTGGAAGGACTCAAGTTTGAAGTCTGAAGAAGATTTAGCAGAGTTTCAGTTAAGTTTTAGAAAGTTTCAGCCAAGTGTCGACTCATGAAAGTGAAGTGTCGACTCATGAAAGTAAAGTGTCGACTCACAGAAGCTTGGGCTGATAAGCAGAAGAAGAATCAAATGGCATGCTTCAAGTATCGACTCATGGAGCTCAAATGTCGACTCAAGTATCGACTTAAGGGTCGACTCAAGATCTAAGACAAAAATGATACAGAACATGTTGAAATCAAGCTTTTCTCAAGTATCGACTCAGGTGTCGACTCACCAAAAGAAGTGTCGACTCACCTAAGATTTTCGAAGAGCTTCAGAATACTCTTTCTGAACTAGTGTTGACTCATGAGCATGAAGTGTCGACTCAAAGTGTCGACTCATAACCTGAAGTGTTGATACTTGCAATTCTGATGAACAGTAACGGCTAGTTTTTTTAAGCGCGGAATCGGTCCTTTTCGTCCCCAACAACTATTTTCTCCTTTTCAATGGTCAAAAACTATCATTTGAAGCTTGGAAAGGTATTTAAAGTGGACCAAACTCAAGAGGGAAGAGAAAGATGAGAAGTTAAGTGCATTCATTCAAAGATTCATTAAAGAATAACTATTTTCAAGTCAAGTTGAGCCTTCAAGCATTCAAAAGCATTCAAGAGCATTCAAGTCCAACTATTCAAGCATTAATTAAGACTTCAACAACTTCAAGACAAGCATCTTCAATAACAATCAAAGAGCTTCAAAGAGATACTTGCTTTTAGTTGAAAGCTTTTTGTATTTCATACCTCATACTTAAATCTTTTCATTATTTCTTGTTTCAAGGGAATTGAAACTAGAGTTGAAGTTTGTTGGTGAGCGTTAAAATTAACGAATGTTTTTGGTTAGCCTAAGTGACAAAACTAAGGAGGTTGTTGATGAGCCTAAGTTACAAAACCAACTAGATTTTTGGTTATCCCGCAAAACCAAAAGGATTTTGACTTGTATTCTCGGTGAAAACAAGTTGAGTTTTGATTAGTAAGCCCGAAAAACTAATCAGCTATAATCAAGGAAGATTATAGTGAAATATCCAATAGACCTTGGGGAGTGGATGTAGGTACTTTGGTGTGCACCGAACCACTATATATCCTTGTATTTGTAATTGCTTGCTCTTTCATTATTTGCTCTTATTTACTTTGCTTTCACTTAGTTATTTCTGCTGCATACTCTCAAAGAGCATACAAACACTTATAATTCACTAGCACCTAAATTGTTTTTGAATTGGCACATACTTGCAAAAACTTTTGAAACCCAATTCACCCTCTCACTTGGGTTGCTTGCTGGGCAACATATATGTATACATATATATATGTGTATATATATATATGTATGTATATACATACATATACATATATACATATATACAAACATGCATGCATACATATATATATATATACACATATACACACACATATATGTATATATGTGTGTGTAGACTTGGATACACTCAAATGTATGATTAGATCAAATATGGTCAAGTCAAAACTCTATAATAAAGGTCCTATATTGATGATTCAAGCCATTGGATGTGATCTACTATATCAAAACTATTTTGTAGGCTCAGGTAGGCAACCCAAGAGGGAGGGTGAATTAGACTTTTAAAAATTTTTGTACTATTTAAAATATCTATGAACTAAAGCAAGTATGTACTAATGCAATTCAAGTGCTTGTGTATTTCAAATAAATACAGCGGAAATAAAGAAATAAAAGCACAAGAAGAACAATCACACAAACACAAAGGTTTATAGTGGTTCGGTGCACTCCAAGGCACCTACATCCACTCCCCAAGATCTCCTTGGGAATTCTACTATAATCTCATAATTACAGTCAACTTGTTTTCCGAGCTCACAAGTCAAAATCCTTGGTTTTCATGGGCTAACCAAAAATCCCTTGGTTTTCCAGGCTAACCAAAAACCTTGATGGTTTTGCGGGCTCACCAACAACCTACCTTGGTTTTACGGGCTAGCCAAGAACCTAGTTGGTTTTACGAGCTAACCAACAACCCAACTTGTTTTGTCTTCAGGCTCACAAGTCAAAACCCTAGTTAGTTTTTACCACATAGGCTTACCAACAACCTTTGATGGTTTTCACTAGGCTCACCACCAACATAGATACAAGAAATAAAGAATGAAAATAAAAAGCTTTCTTACAAAGCAAATTTTTCGTTGAAGCACGTTGATTGTTGATGTTGAGCTTGTCTCCATGTTGTAAAAGCTTCAATGGATGCTTGATCATGTTGCTCTTGGAAGCTTCCTCTCCTTTTTGAATTCTTGGTGGCTCAACACTCAATAAATTAGATTCTCAAAATATCCTTCACATATTTTCACTTGGAAATCAAAGGATTTATCTTTCAAACCATGGATCCTCTTCCCTCTTCTTCTCCCTTACTTCTCCAAGTGTTTAAATAGCCCTCCAAACTTTATTTGACCGTTTATAATCGTTGGAGGATGAATTATTGAAGCCAAGTTGGAGAAGTTCTGCAGCCTAGAAAACTAGTCATTACTGTTCAAGTGTAGATACTTCACCTCCAGGTGTCGACACTTCACCTCCAGGTGTCGACACTTCATTCTCCATGTGTCGACACTTCACTTCCAAGTATCGACACTTTAGCTCTAGGTGTCGACACTTGACTGTAAGTGCTATCCGAAGTTTTCTGTTTGTCTCAGGCCTTGAGTCGATACTTCACTCTTCAAGTTTTGACACTTGATCCTCAGGTGTCGACACTCTCTTCCCAGGTGTCAACACTTCATCTGTGACAAGCTGAATTTTCTTCAAATTTTACTTCTTTGAGTACCTATAACTGATTTATACACTTAACGCACAATTAGTACTCAAATATACTTAAGTGTTTTGTCATAATCAAAACCAGAGTCAACAATCTCCCCCTTTTTGATGATGACAAAACCTTTAAGTATATAAACAAGGTAAGCTTAAAAATAAATATAACATGCTCCAAAAGATAAATAATAAGAATAGAGCAATGAAGCAATGAAAAACATTGAGCTCCTCATCAAAATATGATCCAAAAATAATTTTTCAAAAGCTCCCCCTCAACATATGATTTCTAAATTATTTTTCAAAGTTTTTCAAAATATTCGAACTTTCAAATTTTCAAATTTGGACTGCCATGATCTTTAGCTCAAAATTGTTAGATTTTCAATCAGAGCACCGAGCTCTGATACCAATTATAGGCTCAGGTAGGCAACCCAAGAGGGGGGGTGAATTGGACTTTTAAAACTTTTTGTACTATTTAAAATATTTATGAACTAAAGCAAGTATGTGCTAATGCGATTCAAGTGCTTGTGTATTTCAAATAAATGCAGCGGAAATAAAGAAATAAAAGCACAAGAAAAACAATCACACAAACACAAAGGTTTATAGTGGTTCAGTGCACTCCAAGGCACCTACATCCACTTCCCAAGATCCCCTTCGGAATTCTACTATAATCTCACGATTACAGTCAACTTGTTTTCCGGGCTCACAAGTCAAAACCCTTGGTTTTCACGGGCTAACCAAAAACCCCTTGGATTTCCAGGCTAACTAAAAACCTTGATGGTTTTGCGGGCTCACCAACAACCTACCTTGGTTTTGCGGGCTAACCAAGAACCTAGTTAATTTTACGGGCTAACCAACAACCCAACTTGTTTTGTCTTCGGGCTCACAAGTCAAAATCCTAGTTGGTTTTTACCACATTGGCTCACCAATAACCTTTGATGGTTTTCACCAGGCTCACTACCAACCTAGATACAAGAAATGAAGAATGAAAATAAAAAGCTTTCTTACAAAGCAAATTTTTCATTGAAGCATGTTGGTTGTTGATGTTGAGCTTGTCTCCATGTTGTAGAAGCTTCAATGGATGCTTGATCATGTTGCTCTTGGAAGCTCCCTCTCCTCTTTGAATTCTTGGTGGCTCAACACTTAACAAATTGGATCCTCAAAATATCCTTCACATATTTTCACTTGGAAATCAAAGGATTTATCTTTCAAACCATGGATCATCTTCCCTCTTCTTCTCCCTTGCTTCTCCAAGTATTTAAATAGCCCTCCAAACCTTATTTGACCATTTATGATCATTGGAGGACGAATTATAGCTGTTGGAGCCAAGTTGGAGAAGTTCTGCAGCTCAGAAAACTAGCCGTTACTGTTCAGGTGTCGACACTTCACCTCCAAGTGTCGACACTTCATTCTCTAGGTGTCGACACTTCACTTCCAAGTGTCGACACTTTAGCTCCAGGTGTCGACACTTGACTGTAAGTGCTATCCGAAGTTTTCTGTTTGTCTCAGGCCTTGAGTCGACACTTCACTTTTCAAGTGTCGACACTTGATCCTCAGGTGTCGACACTTGCTTCCCAAGTGTCGACACTTCATCTATGCCAGGCTGAATTTTCTTCAAATTTCACTTCTTTGAGTACCTATAACTGATTTATACACTTAATGTACAATTAGTACTCAAATATACTTAAGTGTTTTGTAATAATCAAAACTAGAGTCAACATATTTACATATTAAAAATCATATAATTTGGAAATCTTTAACCTATGCATTAAGTGATCAAAAAATGGATAGCATAAAAAAAATTAAATATATTTTTGATCATTTGATGTATATGTTAGGGATTTCCAAATCATATGATTTTTTATATATGAGTAATTTTGATATAATAGATTATATTTAATTGCTTGGATCATCAATGTAAATATATATATGTATGTATGTGTATATATATATATATACATACACAAGTATAGACATACATACACATATATACTAATAATAGATGCACAACACATGGTTAGTTTCTAAAGCTTATGAATAAAGAAAAATTCAAAAGTAAATTTGGACTAGTTGTTAATGTGGATGGTTCACTAAATTAAGTTTTACTATGATAAAGATCACTATTTGAATTTTAGAGAATGTGGGACTTTATTATATAAAAAATAGAATTTTCGAAATCAAAAATAATCTTCCCTGGAGGAAGTTTGTCATATTTTACATTTCAAGGTCACAATGAAAAATGTTTATTATATTTAAAAAAATAGTTCATGACCAATTATTTAAATATAAGTTTAACAATTTTCTATTTTCTATTTTTTAAAAAAAGAAGTGTACCCATCCAGACTACCTAGAAAATTAATCTACAAATAGGGGTGTGAAGTTGGGCCAGTTTGGAGATATCTCAAAATATAGTCAATTTCTTGAATCTAAAATTGAAATCGGGCTGGCCATCTACGAAAATCGCTCGAAATCGACTTAAATTCAGTTCAATGTGGTTTATCAGGTTAGTGTTCAATTAATCAGCTAGATTAAGCCGAAACATAAAAATTTTATTTTATACATAAAAAATTGAAAATTGGCATATATATGTGCGTGTGTGTTTGAGAGAGAGAGAGAGGATGGATTAGTTTGGTTTGAATCAATTTCTTAAATACTGAAACCGAAATCAATCCAAAATTTTCTAGTTCAAACCTTTCTCAAATAGATACCAAATCATATTTTTAAAAAATAATAATATAAATGAATTGAGGTTTACGATTCATCCAGCTTTATTGCGTACCTCTATCCTTCGGAATACAAAAATAGCTACCATGTAACCATCACCTAGCTTGCAATGACAACTCTCTCTCTATATATATATATCTTGTATGTTATCGTTGTTTTGCTCCCAAACGCCCATCCCAGCCCATGATGCACGCATGCGAATGCACGTGGGCTCAGCCCAGCACGTTGCAGCAGTCGCACGGAGCATTTCCGCACGTATTTCGGTAATCACGATTGCGCGATCGGACGGCCACGGTTTAATCTGGCATTGAGGCAGTGTTTTGCACGGATTGTGGCTCGATTTGAACCGTTGATTTTTTATCTGATGGCCTGAGATATTTTTGGAAGGCATTGGACTTGTTTTAGGTCTCATTTGATGCAGTTTCCAATAGTTTCTAAAAATCATAGAGACGTCCTGCGATCCAGAGACGCCGAAATATTTTTCTGAGATGCAACAGAGAGCTGCAGAAGGTCCAGAAAAATATTGAATACGATCCAGAGAGTAAATAAAATATCAGAGAATCCGCGACAGGATTTGGCGAGGCTAGAGGCCTGGTATTCTGTGATCTCTCCTATTTTCTTCTTCCCTTTCGATTTGTTTGCCTCTTTGTGATTAATCTGCAATTGTTATTGGGATATTTGTATTTCTTTTGTGCCTAATTTTGGGGACAGATTATAGTGTATTGCTCCTTCTTCTATATGGATGTAAGCAGATTTGCCGAACTACGTTAAATCTCGTCTTTCTTTCTGATTTGATATCTGCCAGTGTGATTGGTAAATTGCTAAAGTGAGTAAACAGGAATTAATTGAAAGCCTAAACAGGTTCAATCCGCTGCGCGCATCCCAACAATTGGTATCAGAGCACTTGGATGGCATCTGACGGGCAACCAAGTTCTTCTACGACTCCTGAGGCAATTATTTTTCATTCTACTACCTCTAGGCATGAAGTGGTGATATTTGATGGCACAGGTGATTTTGCACTATGGAATGTGAGAATGAAATATCTGCTGGTCAAGGAGGGCATGTCAATAGCTCTCAAAGGTATGGATGCAGTTCTAGGTGATACAGAGGCTGCAAAAGAGGAGATGAATGAGATATTACTTGGAACTCTGTTTTCGGGACTAATTGATAAAGTTTTTCGCAATGCGGTGGATCTTGTTACAGCTAAAAATGTATGGAAAAAATTAGACACTTTGTATATGCCAAAATCTCTTACAAATAGGCTGTATTTGAGGGGCAAGCTACACACATTCTGTATGACGGAAGGGACCTCACTCAAGGATTACTTGGATGATTATAATAAGCTCCTGCTTATTTGGTGAATATTGGTGTTAATATTGATGAGGAAGACAAGGCTTTGATCCTGATTTATTCTTTGCTTAAGTCCTATGAAAATATTACTACTACAATGCTCTATGGAAGAGAGACTATAAGTCTCGATGAGGTTGAAGCCACTTTGTTATCCAATGAGCTCAGGTTGAAAGTATAGTTGGAGCATCAGGCTCCAAATCCGGTACAAGGACTTACTGTCAAATGTAGAGATGAGCAAAGAACAAATGGACAAGATGGAAACAAGTCCAAGACAAGATCAAAGTCTAGGTCTAAAAGATCCGGAGTTTGCCATTATTGCAAGAAGCCAGGCCACTGGAAAAATGAGTGTAGACTTCTACAGTCCAAGAAAGAGAAGGAACAGAAAGAAAAAGGATCAATCTCAGATTCGGCATCAGTTGCAGTTACTTCAGCAAATCACAACAGTGTTGCAGATGATGCAGTATTTACAACTGCATGCAGTGTCAGTTAGGCTAATACCTGGATCGTTGACTCTAGAGCATCTTTCCACATGATACCCCATAAAGAATGGTTCACTTCTTTTATATCCTATGATGGAGGCTCTGTTCTTCTTGGGAATGACGCCATCTATAAAGTGGAAGGAATTGGTACAGTTCAGATCAAATCTCATGCAAATACTTCGGTGACTTTGGATGATATCAGATATGTTCCCCAATTGAAAAGAAATCTTCTCTCGATAAATGCTCTTGATATTGTAGGTTTTGAGGGCAGATGGGATAGAGGATCTATTACAATTAGTAAATGTGCATTGACTTTGTTAAGAGATAAATTGAGTGGCACTCTATATTATTTGGATGGCACTACAGTGGTTGGTGAGGCTTTTTTAACACATTCCTCTATTGTTCAATTGACATAGTTATGGTATCAAAGATTGGACCACATGTCAGATAAAGGTTTACAGGAGCTGAGTAGACGTGGTCTGCTAAGAGGTCAGAAAGTTGGTGCACTTGGATTCTGTGAGCATTGTATATTTGGAAAACAACACAGAGTCAGCTTTACTTCAGGCATGCACAGAACAGCAGGTATATTGGATTACATTCATTCTGACCTATGGGAACCTGCCCCAGTTACATCCAAGGGTAGATCTAGATATTTGCTTACTTTGATTGATGACTATTCCCGCAAAGTCTGGATTTATACTATCAAAAATAAAAGTGATGTGTTTCACACTTTTAAAAGGTGGAAGGTTATGGTTGAGAGGCAAACTGAGAGGAAGGTGAAAACCTTTCGGACTGACAATATATTGGAATTTTGTTCTATAAAGTTTAATGACTTTTGCAAGTCAGAGGGCATTGTCAGGCATAGGATCACTGTGTATACTCCTCAGCAAAATGGTGTGGTGGAATGCATGAATCGCACACTACTGGAAAGAGTCAGATCTATGCTATCAAGTTCTGGATTGAGTAAAGATTTCTAGGTAGAGGCTGCACATACAGCCTACTTTATTATAAATCGATCTCCAGCATCTGCATTGAATATGAAGACTCCGGAAGAAATGTGGACAAGTAGACCTGCAGACTTTTCAGTTCTTAGAGTATTTGGGTGTTCAGCATATGCACATGTCAAAGATGGAAAGCTGAATCCGAGGGCTAAGAAATGCATATTTCTTAGATATGCATATAGGATGAAGAGCTACAGATTATGGTGCATAGAGCCTGGATCCCAGGGTTTTCTAGTCAGCAGGGATGTGACTTTTGATGAGTCAGCCACTCCTTCATGGCAGCTACAGCCAAGTTCTTCACCGGGAGATCAGGTTCAGGATCAGTAGGATAGGACTGTTGTTGATATTAATCAGACTATTAGATCACAGCAGTTGCAGCCTACAGGTGATATTCAGAATGAACAGCATCAGCAGACAGATCCAGAGTTACAGACTCGGGAGGAGGTTATTATACGTGGTCAAGTTCAAGATGATAGTATTACCACTCGAAGAACCAGGTGACATATCAGAGCACCTCAAAGGTATGGTTTTGAGGATTCTGATTGTGCTGAGTTAGTATATTATACTCTGAATATTGCAGACACTATAGGTGATGAGCCGACCACATTTCTAGAAGCAATTGGTAGTTCACAGGCTGAGCAATGGACCATGGTTATGATAGAAAAGCTTCAGTCTTTGGAAAAGAATCACACTTGGGAATTAGTCAGATTACCTAAGGGCAAGAAGAAAATTGACTGCAAATGGATCTTCAAGAAGAAGGAAGGAGCTACTCCTCAGGATTTGAAATATAAGACATGGTTGGTGGCTAAGGGTTACAGTCAAAGAGAGGGTATTGATTATAAGGAGATATTTTCTCCTGTGGTTAAACACTCTTCTATTAGTGTGTTCCTTGCTTTAGTTGCTTCTCAGAATTTTGAGTTAGACAGCTACATGTCAAGACAGCTTTTCTACATAGTGATTTGGAGAAGCAGATTTATATGCAACAGCCACCTGGTTTTGAGGTTCCAGATAAAGAAGATCATGTATGCTTACTCAAAAGGTCTTTGTATGGTTTGAAGCAGTCTCCAAAATAATGGTACCACAAATTTGATCGGTTTATGGTCGACCATAACTTCAAAAGATCTCCATATGATAGTTGCGTGTATCATCAGTAGTTTTCAAACGGGTCCTTTGTTACTTATTATTATATGTGGATAACATAATGATTGTAGCCAAGGATATGTCAGTCATTCAGAAGTTGAAAGCTGAGCTTAGTATTGCATTTGAGATGAAGGACCTTAGACCGGCAAAGAAGATACTTGGGATGGAGATCATTCGTGACAGACAATTATGTAGACTATTTGTTACTCTACATGATTATATTGTGAAAGTCTTGGACAGATATGGTATATCTACAACTAAGCCAATCATTACTTCTTTTGCCAGTCATTTTCGGTTTTATGCCAGGGATTCTCCTCAGACTGAGGATGATGAGAAGTATATGTCCAAAGTGCCTTATACGAGTGCAGTTGGTAATATCATGTATGCAATGGTCTGCACTTGTCCTGTTATTTCACAGGCAATTAGTGTAATAAGCAGATATATGGACAAGCCTGAAAAGCTCACTGGTCAGCTGTGAAATGGATTCTTAAATACTTGAAAGGCACTTCTGATTTGGGATTGGTATTCTCCGGACAGAGTGGTTGCACTGTTACAGGATTTTGTGATTCAAATTATGCTTGTGACTTAGATAGGAGGAGGTCATTGACCAAATATGTATTTATTCTCTCTGGTTGCGCAATTAGTTGGAATGCTACTTTGCAATCTATAGTTGCTTTATCTACTACAGAGGCAGAGTATATGGCATTGACAGAGACAACAAAGGAAGCTATCTGGCTAAGAGGGTTAGTACAAGATTTGGGTTTCAAGCAGAATTATTTGGTTATTCACTGTGACAGTCAGAGTGCTTTACATCTTGCGAGAGATCAGATGTATCATGAATGCACTAAGCATGTGGATGTCATGTATCACTTTATCAGAGATTTGGTAGAGGATGGTGATATTCAACTTCAAAAAATTAGCAATGCTATTAATCTGGCTGATATGCTCACTAAACCAATTCCAGTGGTCAAGTTCAGGACATTCCTGAACTTGATTGGTTTGAGCACTTGGTGATGCCCCTTCGGGGCTTGTAATGAGGAGGAGGCTTCACAATCCATATTTGATAGAGGCATTTTTTTTTTGTCGCAATGAGGAGGATTGTTATCATTGTTTTGCTCCCAAACGTTCGCCCCAGCCCATGACGCACACGCGCGAACACGCGTGGGCTCGACCCAGCACGTTGCTGCAGTCGCACGGAGCGTTTCCGCACGCGTTTCGCGCGGCGCTCTCGGCCGTCCAATCGCGCGATCGGACGGCCACGATTTGATCTGGCATTGAGGCAGTGTTTTGCATGGACTGTGGCTCGATTTGAGCCGTTGATTTTTTATCTGATGGCCTGGGATATTTTTGGAAGGCATTGGACTTGTTTTAGGTCTCGTTTGATGTAGTTTCCGATAGTTTTTAAAAATTATAAAGACGCTGAAATATTTTTCTGAGATGCAACAGAGAGCTGCAGAATGTCCATAAAAATATTGAAGATGATCCAGAGAGCAAATAAAATATCAGAGAATCCATGACAGGATTAGGCGAGTCTAGAGGCCTGGTATTCTGCGATCTCTCATGTTTTCTTCTTTCCCTTTCGATTTGTTTGTCTCTTTGTAATTAATCTGTAATTGTTATTGGGATATTTGTATTTCTTTTGTGCCCAATTTTGGGAGCAGATTATAGTGGATTGCTCCTTCTTCTGTGTGGATATAGGCAGATTTGCCGAACTACGTTAAATCTTGCATTTCCTTCTGATTTGATATATGCCTGTGTGATTGATAAATTGCTAAAGTGAATAAACAGAAATTAATTAGAAATCTAGACCGGTTCAATCCGCTGCACGCATCCCAATATTATATATACATAATATGTTTTATTTTACTTGCAATTTGTCAACAATAGTGAGCAGGAGCAATTCACTCTCGTTTGTCCGGCACCCTGAACGATGTTGATCTCATTGGCCAACGAATCAACCATCAATGACTTTATTTAGTCTTAAGAAAGCATAGGATACAAATGAAAACAAGGACTTGCCAACGTAAGAAAACTATTTGTTAGTTGTCGATCGGTCCCATGCACCGTAGAGACAGCTCCAAAACATTACGTAGAAGAGACCACATCTTCACGTTTAATCATTGACATATAGTAGGAGTGGGTTTAGCAATAAGACGAAGCTAGCGCGTCTATTAATTCTCCAAAATCCGCTAGGTGTCCTATTACCTTTTTGCATTGCAAGTAAAATATTGTTAGTTTCCCTAGTCAAGCAATTATGATCGTTTTTTTAAGAAAATTAAGGGAGGCTTCAAGATAACCCGGACTTTATTTAAAAGCGAAGAAAAGAATTTACAAAGTACAGCAGGAAAGGAAAGAGAAAGTGAGGTTCGGTGAACAAGAAGGTGGGAAGACAAGAGCACACATTTCAGACTATTATAATATATCGTATAGACTTAAAATAGACAAACAAAATAATCAAAGCAGCGGATAACGGACAAACAGAGTACCAGGCTATAAACTATCAAGCAATGTTTTCTCTGTAGGAGAAACTAGAGTGTCTGTTTTAGGCCTCCGGTATTTGAAACTATCCTGCAGCAAATATTGTCTATCCGTTGCAACAACACAACAAAGCCCCATCTTGAGCATTCTTCCCATCATTAGCTCATTGTATTATGAAATTGGCACGCTGAACCTAAACAACCAAAGTAGAGAATGTGTATGAAGAAAACAACTAGTATAAATTGCAGAGTCATGATCCTTTTATTGAGTTCAATCATGACAATCTCACGGTCTAAGTTTGGATTAGGTCATATAAAAGATTTTAATGCTATTTGATATTGTTTCCGAAAGGGATAGGAAGATTCCTACAATCACCTTGCTTTGTCTCATTTCATGTGTCAATGAATGTTTCATTCAACAAAGCTATATAAAATTAGAGAATATCATGATGAGATCCTTACCTAGCTATCAACGATATCTGCCATATGTGACAAAATGCATGTTAGTTTAATACCTTATGCAATATTTAGTCTAAATTAGCTTTCCCTTCCATTCTTCTGCCTTCCGTTTGCAATATAAAATTAGTTTGGAACTTAAATATAATTTTATTTAAGACATTGCAGGACAGGTGGTGACATTCACAGAAAAAGTGGAGGCATTAATATAACTTGCTATATAATTTTAAGGGCTAACACCTATTTGGCCAAAGAAGCAAGAAATGATGGCCACGGCTTCCTAACATGAAAGCTTCATGTATTACAGAATGATAAATGGCAAGCACCATGCACATGGTTAAAATATTTTCTAATTATTTTCTCAGAAATATGGTGGTAATGTTCTAAACTTTTAAAAGAATTTGTCGTTATACATTTCCAAGTATAATAAACTGGATGTATTGTAGTAGCTTTGGACTCCTGAAGGTCTTCAGGAAACTAGCCAATGACTTTCATAGTTAACTCGATCAATTCCTAGACCTATAAAAGATATTCTTAATATTGAAGAAATTGGCAAGATTTTTTTAATGGAGAACCCTTCAATGTTTGAGTAAGCTCAAAAAGGAAGAACGATGAGAAGATAATAGAGAGAGTATATGTCCACCCCTTGGAGTTCCTCTCGACCCCTTATTTATAGAGATTTAGGGTTGAGTTAATTAAGAGATTATAACTGTTGCAGATCTCCTGGAGATGTGCTGATTGGGAGTCAGTCCTACAAGATAAAGAAGTCCAGAAAGTTCGATGCATTAGGGATGAGTTCTCGGTGGTAGACCCTTTGATGCCTAAGTCAGTCTTCTAACAAAATAAACAAAAGAGGCTTGGAGTCCTCTCTAGGTTTGAAAAAGGTGTAGGAGAGGAGCTGGAGATGAAGCAAGGGGGTGATAGAGAGAGGTGGACAAAACAGGATATGTAGAGGAAGGAGGTGGCTCTTTCAAAGAGAGGGCTCTCTATTCTATCCCCTCTTTCATCTATCCTCGTTCCCCTTTTTTTCCTCTTTTTTGCCTTCTCTCTTTGCCCTTCTTTTTTTTCTTCTTTCTTACTTGGAAGGTTACCGAGAACCAAGTTATATGCCTATACCTAACACCTAAAGATAAGGGATGATAACTGACATATTTTGATTGCTGCAAGCATACTCGGAGCAGGGAACCATGACATGGTAGGTAAGGCAGAGAGTGGTGGCTGGCATGGCATGTCTTTGTTGCAGGGTGTTCCTCAGATAGCAAATATTAATGACCACCGTACTGGGAGTACGTGCGGATGCTTGAACTGAGCAAGCTGGCGATGATTGGTATGCACACACCTTTGAATCCACATGGCAAGGTGTTAGAAGCTTGTCTCACTACCTGAGCTGGTTGATACATGTCTGGAGAGGGTTGGAGCCTAGTATCTATGCTAGACCACCAAATCTTGACATATCAGATGCCTCCATTATCTTGTCCAAGTGGTTTAGTCTACATGATCTTGGACAAAGAAAGTAAAGATTTCTTTGGTCCAGTAGGGCACGAGAGCCTACCACTGCTAAAGCGAAGCCAGGTGTTTGTAGCCAAGATGGCACGGCTGCACCAGGGGTGGTGGATGGCGAGGCTACACCAAGTGAAGCAGCTCACAATAGGGATAGAGAACTGGATGGGGTGAGGCAGCTCGCACTACGGATGGCGAGGCTATGCTAGGCGAGGCAGCTTGCAACTAGTGAGGCTGCATCGAGCAAGGCAACTTGCAACAGAAATGGTGAGACTGGATAGGGTGAGGCAGCTTGTGACATGGATGGCGAGGCTGGATGAGGTAAGGCAGCTCATGACAACGATGACAAGGTGGTGCTGGATGAAGCAACTCGCAACAGGGATAGCAAGGCTATGCTAGGCGAGGTAGCTCGCTAAGATCCATGTGAGGACCTAGCATGGTTTCTTAAGAGGTGGTATCATCTAAAGTGATGGCAATTTCAAAAATTACTATGGCGAGCCATTCACCTGGGACATTACAACATGCCCCTCCCGGGATGGCACTTTAAATACTAAATCGACATGGGGTGCATCGATCATCAAGGTTGAAACCAACATCCCTTCCTAGGAGAATGGACAAGTCCGTTCAATAGATATATATATATATATATATGAGAATGCAGGGGCTAGTTAGGCCCCTCACATTCTCATGACATCCAAGTAGCAAGCAATGAGGAAGAGGATAGGAGCTTCCGACCAGTTAGCGAAGCATACCAGCGACTATCTGCAGTGGGTCTTCTTGTCCTTCTTTCCCCCTTCTTTCTTTTGCTCTTGGTTTTGATGCACAGTGATCATGGGAATGGAGGAGCCAAGCTTGATACCTAAAATCACGGCCTCCATCCTAATAGAGGAAAAGGTCCTCCAGTTAGGAGAGAAATTTATCCTTGCAATGGGCATTCACCTCGAGGTTCCCGAAGAGAATGAGCAGATCACAGGGGGAAGGTGATGAGGGTCGCCTTTCATGGGGAGTCACTGAATGCAAGGCTCAGGATTCCTATGCTTTTAGTAATGGTGGACCTGCTATGGTGGTATAACCTGTGCCTAGCACAGTTGATCCCCAATGCCTGGAGGGCCTTTGTCAGCTTCTTTAGTTTGATAGTTCATCATCGCCTAGAGTCCAGGATGAGAGTGATCCACTATTTCTTCCAACTAAAGGCTCCCAAGGATGGCACTATATCTTCCTTTGTAAAGGGTTTAGCTTCCTAGCCGGCCTGGTTAATCTATGGAGTTGAAAGCTATGATTCTTTTTCATAGCTTCTCCATCTTCATGGCTGTTCCCAGGATGCTAGGGTAAGATGGAGCCTTTGTGATTGTTGGATCCTCCGATATTACAAGAATCAAAGCAAATCATGGTAGATGAGCTATTACTGATACAAGTCTCTCCATATGATGTTCTTCTTTTGAAGAGCTGACTGAAGGCCCTTTATTTAATGGGAGCTTCTTTGTCTCAAGGTAGGTCCTTGCCAATTATTTGATGAATAGTCCCTTGCCTGTTTACTTTTTCAAATTGGGATGACTCTATCTTCTGGTATAGTCTTGATGATCTGTGATGAGCTACCAACCACAATCGTTAGCGAGTCTTCTTCACCATCTTCGGCTGACCCGAAGGAGAAGAGCGTGCATTCTCTATCCCTTGTGAAGGGGACGGGGAAGGCAAAGAAGAATAAAGGACCATCTTTTCCTTCAAATCCTACTTCAAGCTCTAGCAAGGCACCGATCGTAGGAGCGATAGTGGAGATTGCGATGCCCCTTAACTTGGGGGTGCCTCAGCAACTTGTGTAGGCAGGGCTCCAAAGGGAAAAGAGGAAGGGCCAGTGGCCATTGAGAAAACTCGTGTCGAGGCTAGCGAAACTCTGGCATCAACAGTAGAATCTTCAATGTGGGTGACTAGGTTAGCAGTGAAATCCAGGGTAGCCATCGCTAAGGTGAAGTGGGTGGTGACCTCTCCAATTGGTATAGGCAGAGGAAAAGAGGTGAGACCTCCCGACGCTCTAAAAGGTGCTCCTACCCCTATCAAGATTCGCTTGCCCAGGATGAACACATGCCTCAAGTTCCTGGATGACTCCATCCCTCAGGAGATCAAGGAGGAAGCGCTTGAGAGAAATGTTGGAGAAGGCCTGCAATGATTCATATGGATTTTCATGTCAGTAAGTCTTCTACCTATGGGCCCGGATGCTAGTCCTCCTTTGAGAATATAGACTTATTTTTTAATAGGATATCTGGATACAGGGCTGCATGGAATCCTAGGGTCTACTGTAATATATAGATCGCCTTCTCAAGGAGGTAGAGTTGTCACAAAAGTTTGCTAAGATGGCAAAGGGGGAGCACGATGAAGCAGTTTGAAAACTCAATCTATCCAGTGATCAATTGGCAGCTAAGAAGGAGAGGGCAAAGATGGCTGAGGCCTTCCTGGCAATCTGTCCACTTGTCTTGACAAAAGAATAGCGGACTATGTAGAACTCCATTGCTTGTTGGCCGAGGCACGGAGTCAAAGGGAAAAGGACCTTATCGAAGCTTAGGCAATGCTTGGCGAGGCTGAGGCCAAGGATGCCGAGGCTGATGCAAGGGTTGCCGAGGCTGAAGTGAAGGCTGTAGAAGCCAAGGCAAGGGCTCAGGCAGTAGAGGAAGTGCTTCATGAGGCTAAAAATAAAGCTTCGACCATGTAAGAGGAGATGTAGGTAGTAGAGGTGTTGGTTTCTCAAGCGGTGGCGAAGGTGATTGAGGCATTAAGGTTGGGAAAGAGTATTGTTTGGAGGTACTAAAAGCCAACAGGGATGCCTTCTGGCAGAGCTTTGAGTTTCTAAAAGAACAAGTCGTTGAACTATTTCTAGATGTTGATGTTGGGAAACTTAAAATGGAATTATCTTCAGGTGGCAACGAGGACTCTTCAAGCTCTAGTGAAAATAATCCTAGAATTGGAGAGGAGCAGATTGGCCTTTCATAATCGACTCACGCATCTTTTTTGCTTCTCTTTTTGTTTCATTTCTTTTATCTTGGTCGCTATGACTTTGTACAAGATACTTAGAAGTTTATTTAATTGAAATTCAATCTTTGTCAAACTTTGATTTTAGTGTACTTCACTTCCTATTTTCTTTTCTTGCGGGCTAATCTTGCTCACTGCTGTGTTGATTAGACAATGAAGTTCAAATTCATACTAGCTAAATTGATCAGGGGCCATGCCAAAAGTAGTCATGGAAGCAAAAGAGAAGCGATGGCAAGGTCGGAGCAAGGAAGAGGGGTGCTGTCATGTATAGAGAGGCACCGGCCTCTTCAGGTGGCATCACCAACATGTTCTCAAGGGTGTTTGCTGCTGATCCTAGGGCAATCATCCTGATTGGAAGGATAGGAATGGCTCTGATCACCCCCATGGACCTTGGGGTGTCGAAGGTATCTCCGGTAGTTGCCTCACCTGCAACCCCTTCGTTCTAGAATAGGAGAAATCAGAAGTGACTGGCTCATGGTGTCTGTGGTTCTAGAAGAATATGTCATTGCAAAGGTAGCCGGAGAGATAGAACCTGTCACAATGGATCCTTAAGTAATCGAAGTTGAAATGGAAGTTCTCCCAGCCATGACCAGCACACCATTGGGTAGTGCGGTGGGAGGAACTAAAGTGCCTGCTATAGGGAGCTTGCTTTCAGTCTAGGTCATGACCAGGATTCTCTCTATTACAGTCAAGTTGCTTGTAGTCAAAGTGGCAGGAGAGACCGTAGGCAAGGTTGGTGGAGATAAGGGAGCTGCTGCATCAACATTGGCACTTTCGAAAGTGGCCTATCCACCAGGGGTATTTTCCATTATAGCTAGAGATAGCAGCACCAATCGGCTTCAAGACTCCCTACCTCACACTAGCAGGATCCCCGACCTGCTGCTCGAGAGGCCAATCAACTGCCTATCCAAAGCTTGTATGTGAGGTAGTATTTATCGTTGCCATAATTTCTCTCTTTCAGCTTGGTTGATAGCCCATTTTCCTGATAGGTGGCTGAAACCAGTGCCACAACTTTGGGCAAAAGTCGAGAGCACAAAGAGAGAGCTTGTCATGGGCAAACATAGATTGAAGGTTGTAGAGGAGGTGTGAACCTCTATAGAGCATGACTAGTCTGCAATGGAGGAGGCTAGGTAGATAACCAAGCACCAGCTGGACCTGTATATGAGCATGAATGAGGACCTAATTCGGGAGCTAAAAGTCGCTCACTATAAGTTGTCCCGGTTCTCGGAGAGTGCCGGGACAAGGTCAGGCATGGGCGATGCTTTAGTGGTGACAACCAAGTTCTCCATAGGCATACAGATGGAGGACCTTGAAGTTCCCATTAGGGCCATGATAGAGGCTCTAGCCAAAGATGGCAGTGAAGAGTAGGTAGCCTTGCAACAGGAAGTTGCTGGTTCACCGATTGATAGTATGCTTCATGGGCTTGGCATATCGTTCGATGCTTTTGGTGAAGCTGTAATGATAGTCTTCTCATGAGTAGTGCGAACTACCTGTGGAAGCAGGCGAGGTACCCATGGAAGCGGGTGAGGCACCCCGCGAGGTGAGTGCATTGCTCGATGATGTTGGCAAGGTGTTGGCGAAGGAGGGCGAGGCAATTCATTCTCTGGGAGATGAGGCTGCAAGTGACAAGAGGGCCTTACGAAAAACATGATGGTCCACTAAGACAATCAGAGACTTGTAGCATGAGCTGGCCCTCCTGCAAGAAAGATTGATAGATGCCAAAGAGGCCACAGCCTCCAAGCGAGCCACCAAGGTGGATAATGCTCACCATCTAGCAACACTATAGGCCCGCATGGTCGAGGCAAAGGTGAAGGCCAACCATCTCAAGGTAGTGCTAGCTCATACTTCAGAGGGTCGGTGAAGCCCAAGCACCATCGAGAAGAAGCCTCTAAAGGGTGCGTGTGGTCCTCCGATTGTCAGGGAGGCCTATAGCTTATCTAGGGTGGTAGATGAGGTGCACCTGCAAGGGTATGACTTTGGCTTCAAGGTGTGCAAGCTCATTATGTAGGGTCATTTTTTTAAAGCAAGAGGGGCAACTGAGCCGCTTGTCCCTTGCATTGCTACGACTAAGGAGATCGTCCGTGTGATAGAGCATTGGAGGGAGAGATTGAGGGAGGCCCTAGGACTTATTGATTTTGTACTTCCTTCATCTTTTCCTAAGAAATAAATAAGAATTCTTCCTTCTTTTATTCTGTTTCTTCATGCTCAGTACCTAGAACTACTATGTCTTGTATATCTCTACATAATCTGGAATAATTCAGTCTAGTACCTGATATGTTATCGACTAGAAAACACATCAAGTAATTCTTTTACTCGGGTCTCGAGGGATCGCTGGTGCCTCTAGGTCTGATAATGCTTTTGAGCAAGATAGGATGTTCACCTTGCCCCCCAATCACAAGTCATAACATATTCTGATACAATGCTTGAGGGTGGATCCCATTAAGGTGAAGTTCTCAGTCAGAGATAACATAGCATTTCCATGGCATTACCTCAATTGGATTGCCAAGGGTAGTAAATGCATGGTCTCCCAGAAAAATTGTCAATTCTAGAGAAGCCACATGATGCCTTGTCCTTTGGGTCCACGGGAATTATCACTTAATTGACAGGCCAGTGCCACTTGTCGAGCACCGATTGGACGAAGGCATGGTGACCTTCCTTCCATCCCTCTATAAATAGATCATTAAGGGAGCTGGGCTTCAATAGACCCTATTAAAACTCCAATGGCTGGAGAAATGCTACACCATCGGTAGAGGTACTCCAGGCTTGGATCTTGGAAGTTCCCTTTCTCACTGGAAGGGTTCTCTCCAGTGGTATTTCCTTCCATTGCATGAGTGCTAGCGAGCACTCTTCATGGCATGAGAAGTATTAGAAAAGGCTAGCATTCCTATAGCCAAGTTCTAGCCTTCAACGATTTGATGATAGAGCCTGAGGGGAGGCCAAGATTGTATACCTCGTCACCCAATTCCTCCTCTACTGTGGCTCACCTTCATCACCCAATACCTTTTCATCCTAAAAACCTATCCTGCTTGTCATCTAATGAATCCTAACAAGGGGCACGATGATGGCCCATCACCACCTTTGATGTAGTTTCGACATTGTTAGGCAGGGCCTATCTCTCCATCGAGGGTCAGCTAGGTCAGGAGTAGGAGCAACTTCAGGAACACCACCTTACTGATGCGAGCAATGGGATCGCACTAAAGTAGTGGCGAGGCATTCTAGAAGGATCCTTGGCATGTCTTGGGATTTCCTCTCCATTTTTAGGGGGCGAGGCTTAGCAACACCTATGGCTCGCCTCTACCTCTTCTACTTATCGGCCGGGCCTCCTATAGGCAATGAACATCTTTTCTTTCCTAGCTAACATTTTCTTGGAGCTTCTCCAGAGGATCTGGGAGCCACTTCATGATCCAGCAGAGGAAGGGCCTCCCAAAGTGGATCTCGTCTAACTGTGAGATTCTTGAGATCTTCTAGGAGCTTTGACTTGGTCCTAATTCTCTTCTTGTAGGTAAGGTATCAAAGATGTTTCAGAGCTTCAGGGAGTCTCGTATAACCTATATAATTTGTTCTGTCCTCCATCTACCTCTCAAGGTATCTTGGTTGTAGAGCCAAACACGTGTACCAAGCATTCATTAACAAAATAAACTTTCATGCTTTTAATACTCGCTTGTTTTGCATGCTTGTGTAGTATGTCACACAAAAAGAGGCTCGTGAACCTCGCTTAGGACAACCATGTCTAGAGTATCTTAGGATAAGGGACATTTTAACCTCGCTTGGGCTACCTTACCAAGGATTTTAGAATGCAGGAGGCTTACTACTTAACTAGGATTTAAGGATGTCATGACCCAACCTGGAAGTCTGATAGCTTTGCCAGGGTGCTTGTGATAACCTTATCCAAGGCTTTAAAACCTAGAAGGCTTACTACTTAAATGGAATTTATGAATATTATGATCCATCCCGAGAGTCTAATAGCTCTACCAAGGTACTTGGGGCAATCTCGTCCAAGGCTTTGGAACCTAGGAGGCTTACTGTTAACTGGGACTTAAGTTGCATTTGGTGCATTACCAGGCAATCCTGAAAGATAATGTGGATTACCGATAATATGGATTGCTAGTAATATAGATTATAAGTAATGTAGATTATTATGTTTGGTACATATAGATAATGTTACATAAGGTAAAATCAAATTTCTAAAATATTTTAAAATTAAATTTATGTTCTATTTATAAAAAAAGGATTGGATCCTCACTAACCTTGGCGATGACACCCCGATGTCAAAACATGATTTTCAAACTTTTCCAGGATTTTTTTTTTTTTTTTGATTTTCAAATTTTAACTTTATGTCTATTTAACCTTGTGAATTTTGCATAGCTGAAGGGAATATAGCAATCTCCTGTAATTGACCTCTAATAGAAAGGATTCCCAAGAAAATGTATTACTTCAAGGCATCTTCTTAATCTCTAACTCGAAAACCTAGACAAATTCTTTAAAATCTCCCCTTCCTCTCACTTTCTGTTTTGCATAGGACTGGCACAACGTTTGTCCTCCTTGACAATCAGTGTACCACACAACCAAGAGTTCCACCATGAGAGTAGATGGCATCCTACTTAGGATATTTACCTTCTCTATGCAGATCTTTGAGGGTATTAAGAATATAAGTTTGTGAAAATTCTCTAATTAATGAATCATGATTCGATGCACGAAAAGCCACTTTACCACCCATGAATGTTCGTTGGTGAAGTTAAGCAAGGTTTGTCCGAAGTCTTAGATTGGAACCTTGTCCTAAAGCACCTATAAAAGGAGGTGCAACTATAGACTGTGGGGACCGGAAGCTATATCACGCGGAGATTAAAATAATTTTTATTGAGAAAGAAACTGTTCCATTATTTTGTTTACACCGCAACCATAGGTTATATATAGTTCCAAAGGCCTATTCAAATAAAAATAAAATACTAAAATCCTATTACACCAAGATTAAAAAATAAGAGAACTTTTGATCCTATTTAAACAAAACTCTATGTTTTTTGAGTTTATCTATGACATAGACATCCCATATTTTGCCCCTTACATTCCATTCAAAGTGTCATTTAATAAGAAACCCTCGAGCTTGAGCTACTGCATCCCATCCAAATATTATCCAAGACATGCATTCTGCTTGCCTGGTGTTCGGATACTAATGTCTTGGTGTCTATAATCTCATATGCCAAATTGTTTGCATCTAAAGGCTTAAAATGAAGAATTTTGGCTTGATGCTAGGTTTTTGGCATTTGAACTCTAACACCATTAATATTTTATTGGAATCAAAATTTTAAATTTTAGCACCTTTGAAACTATCATGATGTTGTGGAATAATCTAACAACCAAGGTTTGCAATACCAGTATTGAAGCTTGGACTGGTCGGTTGGAAGCATGGTTTAGTATATCGCCCTGTTATTTCATACTAGGCTCATATCAACATAAAGAGAGAGTGAAGGGAGAACAGGAGAGAAAAAGAGTGGAGGGAGAGAAGGAAAGGAAGAGGCCTTCGCAGGCCATTGGAATGAGCTAACTAGAAGCCAGAGGAGGATAAAGGGAGGGAAGAGAGGGAGAGGAGGTTGCCAAGGTGTTGTTATTACTAGTGAAGGCCCTAGGAGGGGCTCCACTCTCCTCTTAATTGAAACTGGATTGCTGACTTCAAAAAAAAAAAATTAGAAAAAGAAATAGAAAAAATAGTGAAGCCTTGCTGACTTCATCCATAAATCCCATAAAAAATATGAAACAGAGATCAAAGTCCTTGTTTCGATTGAAAGGAAAGCAGGGTCCCTCTTCCAGTTCACTAGCATTAACTGTCACACCTCGAATCTAGCACCAGAATCGGCTACATGATCGGCTGCACAATTCTAGATTTTATCGAAGAGATCATGCCAGGTCTAGGTACACAAGATTCACTTCATTCAAAAATCACATCAATTTAACCAATATTATTTAAATAATTTAATAATAACTAAATAGTCCATTTATTCAAGTCAAGATTACTAAATGATCCACTGAGTTATTACATAAGTATCAGCAAGAGATCCAACTAAACAAAACTAACTAAATAATCTAAATATTGGCACTCAATCTCACTCCCAACCCGATCCTTGCTATGCATCCCGTGTCTCTGAAAAAAATCAAAAAGTAAAGAATGAGCTTTACAGCCCGGTAAGGTCTCCAAATAGTTACACCAATAATACTATAATTTGAAAATAATTGGAAAATATTAGTCTATCAAATCATGCAGTTAAAACAACTCGAATGTCATATATATCAAAACATTTAATGAAATCACGATTTCTTTTTATGTTTTCTTTTAATAATCTATCTTCTTTAGGATTCTGGACTAACCACGATTATGCTCCAGTCCATGATTGACAATCTCAGTGTCACACTTCAGCCGATAACGGGCAAGCTTGTTGTCATACTTCAGCCTATGACAGGTAATCTCATTATCACATTCCAGCCTGTGACTGCCAATCTCATTGTCATACTCCAGCCTGTGACTGACAATCTCAGTAACTCCGATCTCGTGGCATGGCTAGACCAAATACATTATTCTTTTGGTTATCACTTTAAACTCATATCATACTATCAAATCATGTCATTTCAAATTTTTCAATGACCGGCATCACGGTCCAAACCATCAAAAGTAATTTTACTTGATAAAAACATGGTATACAAAAACATAACTAATAGTAACAATAATCATATTGTCCATCATGAAAAGTCAAACTATATCATATGAAAATAATCATACATGCCAATGCTCATGTGCACGGATCAAATTATGTCATATAAGATATATATATAACTGATAATCAAGTCTAGAAATCCTTATCTTCAAGAGCTAACCTAAAAGTACATGATATCAATCTCTACCCGGAGCTCGCCCAACATCTTCCTGCTTAGAAAGATGTTCTCCTAGAATAATAATTTTTAATATAAGTAAACAATCCTAGGATAATTGTAAATCTAAAATCTTTTATCCAAATTTCTTCTACATTTCATCCGTAAAACCTTAATCTCATGAACTTCCAAAAAAAGAGCTTTTTGATCTCTCCCTTTTTATATTTATTTTTATTATTTTTTTCTCTCTCATCTCTTTCCTCTTCTTCTTTCTTCTTCTTTTTTTTCTTCTTTTTTTCTTTCTTCTCTTCTCTTCTCCCGAACCCTTGCTGTTCTTCCTCGGCTTGACCGAACCGACTCCCCATGGTTGCCGGCGGTCATGGAAGGTGGTTACCGAGAAGAGGCTCGGGGGACCGGAGGGAAGACGGCAGTGTGGCCATCGACGACGTACGGCCCAAGCAAAATAAACCAAAATCAAACTAAAATTATGATTAATCCTCCCTAAAATTAAAATAAGAGAAAAAAAGACTCACCGGTATTGAAGAAGCTCTTGGTTGCTTGCCGGAGAGGAGGAAGATGGCATGGAAGGAGGCTTGATGGGCTCGATTGGCAGTGGTGGGGGGAAATTTAAAGAAATATAACGATGAGTTCCCTTGCCGTACGCGGAAGAAATCCATTGATCAGGGAATCCCATCCCACCCCAATGCATCGCCTGCAGTGTCCCTGCCCTCTACAGCGGTCCGGCATCTTTTTCGGTGAGATTTCTTCCAAGATAAGAGAGGAAGAAGTTCCTTTATTCCAGCGAATCCCCTTTTTTTTATACATTTTGGGTTGAAGTAGGCTAGGCCTACCGACTTCAGCCTAAAAGCCCGAATCTCACATTCTCCACTCATTAAAATAATTTTGACCTTAAAATTTACATACGTGTTGTTTTAAAAAGTTGTGGATATTTGTCTCTCATTTCCGCTTCAAGTTTTCATGTAGCTTCCCTTTCATTATGATTGCTCCATTGCACCTTCATGCATCGTATAATTCGGTGTCGCAGCACTTGATCCTTATTGTCGATGATCCGTATGGGCATCTCCTCATAGGTCAGATCCTCATGAAGCTGTAATGGCACGTAATCCACTGCATGGCCTTCGTAGTATTGATACATGAAATACGTTGTGCACTCCTGATAAGACTAGTGGTAGTGCTAATCAATAGGCCACCTTCCCTACTTTATCCAGAATTTCAAATGGACCCATATATCTCGGACTCAACATGCCTTATATACCGAATCTCATCACACCCTTGGTGGGAGAAACTTTCAAAAAGACAGGATCGCCTACATTGCATTCTAGCTCCCTCCATCTCTTATCTGCATAACTTTTCTATATGCTCTGAGTGGTACACTGTTGACCCCATAAGTGATTTTGATGATAACAAAATATTGAAGCATGCATTTATTTTACTAACAACTCTTTAAGTGTTTTACAAGTTTTTGTAGGATGATTTCATTGTTTAATTTCAACTCCTACATTTTTAATTTTGAAATGAGTTGTGTTGTAAGTGATTCATGTAAAGAAGAACCCAAAGAAAAAGTTAAGTAAAAATCATGAAAATGGGTTACTTCTAGATGTGTTTCAAGCTTAAATTTTTTTAAAAATATGGTTAGAAGAGTTTGAAGGCATCTTGAAACTTTGAAGATTTGCTGGATGATTTCTGAAAAAAAATTGGTAATTCACTGAAGAATTCATCCGAGCCGACTCGAAGAGAAGAGAGCCGACTCTGGCACATGGCACGCATAAAGATTTATGGCACGTAGATATCCCAGCCAGCTCATCTAGTTCATGATTTTCTGAATCAGACAACCGAGCCGACCTGAAGGAAATCCGTGCCAACTACTTTGTACTCTCAAACATCCGAGCCAACTCTTCTGAGATTCGAGCTGACTCCTCTAGAGTCTAGAAAAAGAGCTCTGAGAACTACAGCCAACCGAGTCGACTCTAAAGAGAAAGAGCCAACTCTTCCAGACTACACTTTTGAAGGCCTGAGGATCCGAGTCGACTACAATCAAGGTAAGCCAACTTTTATAGAGTGAGAAATCAGAATACTATATAACTAAGCCGACTAGAATGAAGCGAGTCGACTCAACCAGAACTACTCTAAGGATCCGAGCCGACTCGAAGGTCGATTTTAAGCTTATAACAGCTAGTTCCAGAACTTGGATTTTGAATCCAAAAAGTGCTCCAACAGTCAAATATCACATCCCAATAGTCTACAATGACTAAAATCATCTGAAAAGAGTATAAGACTATATATTAGAGAGATTTGAACTACTTAGAAAAAAGAGATAATGAGTAAATGCTAAATTGAATATCCAAGCTACTTTGTGAGTAAGAGAGCACTGCAAGAGCATTCAAGACAGTCTTCAAGCCTTCATCAACTTTCAACAAAAGCTTGAAGCATTTATTGAAGAAGTTGAAAAAGCCAACCAAGTACATTGAAGTGCAATCAATTGGGCTACTCTTAAGCTGTATCAGCAACCATTCAACAAAATTTGTTTATCATTCTGTTGCTTTCTCTTTACAATTCTTTTTGAATTGTTGGGTTATTGGTGAGCCCGGTTTTAAAAACCAAATATGTTCTTGGTTAGCCTGTGTTAAAACCAAGTGTTGGGTTCTTGGTGATCATGTTAAAATCAAGTATTGGTTTTTTTGGTGAGCCCAGTTTAAAAATTAAAGTGTAGATGTTTGGATTGTGAGTCTATTAAAATAATCCGACTATATTCCAATAGGGGATATAGTGGAAATCCTATGTGGTAATCTTAGATAGTGGATGTAGGAGCTGAATTGCTCCAAACCACTATAAAATTTGTTGTGTTTGTGTTATGCATTCTTTTTATATCTTGCTTCTGATTTCAATTATTTCAATCATAGCTCTCAACACTTCAAGGGATTTTCAAAGAGCACATAATTGCTTAAACCTTTTAAATTTCCAATTCACCCCCCTTTTAGAAAAGCCACCTGGGCAACAACTGGTATTAGAGCAGTATCTCTGAATACATTTAGAGTAAAGATTGATGGCTCATTCCATGAGTACATCCTCGGTCGAAGGCTAATCTACTAATAGACCTTCACTTTTTACTGGCATAAATTATTCTTATTGGAAAGCTAGAATGAAAATCTATATTCAAGCTGTCGATTTTCAATTATGAAAGGTCATTCTAAAAGGGCCACATATTTCCATGATCAAAATTAATGGCATGGATGTCCCAAAGCCCGAAGAGGACTAGGATGAACATAACATGAAGATGGAAGAATTAAATGCCAAAGCAATGAATTTATTATACCGTGCTTTGGATACTAACGAGTTCAATCGAATTTTTACTTGCTCTTTTGCAAAGAAAAATTGGGACAAACTAGAAGTGACCCATGAAGGAACTTTCCAAGTGAAGACTTTGAAAATTAATCTTCTTGTACATAGTTATGAACTTTTTAAAATGGAACCAACTGAAACTATCTCTGTCATGTTTACTCACTTTATAGATATTATTAATGGTTTGAAAGTCTTGGCAGGGTTTATTCAAATGCTGACTTGGTACAGAAGATCCTCAGATCACTTATGGACAAGTGGGACCCCAAAGTGACTGCCATCCAGGAAGCGAAAGATCTAAACATCTTATCTCTGGATGAATTAATGGGTTCACTCATCACACATGAACTTGCTAGGAAGCATAGGACTAATGATGATCATAAGAAGAAGAAAATAATAGCCTTTAAAGCTGTATTGGATTCTAAAAAAGATAAGGAATCGGAAGATGACTGCACCTCCTCCGAAGACGATCTAGAAGATGAAGATATTGCTATGGTTGTGAGGAGATTTAGAAGGTTTATAGAAAAGAAGAAAGGAAGATACTATAAAAAATTTCATAAACGAGGTGAGTACTCCAAGGACAAGGACAAGGATAGAGAAAAAGAAAAAGAACAAGTGCCCATATGATATGAATGTAAGAAACCAGGGCACATTCATCCCGACTATCCTTTGTTAAAGAAATCTTTCAAGAAGAAGAAAAAAAAGCTATAGTTGCTACATGGAGCGACAGCGAGGAGTCGACTTCATTCGAAGAAGAAGAAACCACGAAAACTGCTAACTTATATCTAATGGATCTCGAAGACGAGGTAACATCCCCCGAACCTCAATTATAATTTACTTTTAATGAATTGAATTCTATTTTTCATGATATACTATTTGAATTCAAAAAGTCTGGAATAAAGATAAGAACTTTAAAGAATATCAATGATTCTTTACAAAAGAAGAAAGAAGAGATTTCTAAAAAGAATAATCTATTATAAAAGAATTTACATGTCTTTTCTGAAAAATACAAAGCTTTGGAAATTGAAAATAATGCATGTCTTGACAAGAACAAAGCTTTAACTGTTGAAAATAATGACTTGAAAAAGGAGGTTGAAAAACTCAAGTCACTGGTTGAAAAACTAACCTTATCTTCAAATAAGCTTGAGTTAATTTTAAAAGACCAAAGAATTTCTGGAAACAAAGCTGGAATTGGTTTCAATTCTTCAATTTCAAATAAAATTTCAGCTGCTAAATTCATACCTTCAAAAGCTTATATTTCAAAATCAATATCTCAAGAAGCTTTTGTATCTAATCCTTCTGCATTCATTACTAGACCTTTAATGTATGTACCTAAGGTTACAAATAGAAAATCTGTTATATCTGCATCTGCATCAACATTTAGAACTTCAAATTGTACATCTTTTCAGAATTCTAGAATTATATGTTATGCATGTCATGAAGTTGGACATAAATTCTTGCAATGTAATTCATTAAAGAAAAATGCATATTCCAAGAATAGAATTAAAATGATTTGGGTTTCCAAAGGAACCACCTCCACTAACCTGCAAGGACCCAAGTTAGCTTGGGTACCTAAAAGAACTTCTTGATTGTCTTGCAGGAATATCTTGCAGCCCAAAAATTGAAGAAAATATGGTATCTCGATAATGATTGTTCAAGACATATGAGGGTGACAAGGATCAATTTATCATTCTAGAGATGAAAGAAGGAGGTATGGTTACTTTTAGAGACAATGGCAAGGAAAAATAATCGAAATTGGTAAGATCAAAATAATTCCCTGTACTTTTATTGAAAATGTATTGCTAGTAGATAAATTGAAGCATAATTTGTTAAGAATTAGTCAATTATATGATAAAGGCTTCAAGGTTGTCTTCGAATCATCTGTGTATTGTAACAAACTCTCTTGATTCTAGCAGTAAGTTCATTGGACATAGACTTAGAAATATTTATATGGTAGACCTTAATGATCTTGCCATGTCTAGTAGTTCCAGTCTAGTTGCAATGAATGCTAAGACCAAGGAGTCTTGCTTACTTTGGCATAGATGATTATGTCATGCCAGCATGCATACTATTACCAAGCTAATTTCCAAGAATCTAGTAAGAGGCATGTCTAAATTTAAAGTAGATCTTAATCATGTTTGTGATGCATGCCAAATGGATAAACAAACTAGGAGAAGTTTTAAATTCAAAAATATGATTTCAACTACTAGACTCCTTGAGCTACTTTACATGGACTTATTTGGACCAACTAGGACCACAAGTATGGTGGAATGAAATATGCTCTTGTGATAGTAGATGATTTTTCTAGATTTACTTGGATTTTGTTTATCGCTCATAAAGATGAAACTTTTAAAGTCTTTCAAAAATTTTACAAAAAAGTTTCTAATCAGAAAAATCTTTCAATAGCTTCAATTAGGAGTGATCACGACACCAAATTTGAAATCAATTTTTCGATGAATATTGTACAGAAAACGACATTGATCATAACTTCTCCTTTCCTAGGACACCACAACAAAATGGTGTTGTAAAGAGGAAAAATAGGACTTTGAAAGAGATGGCCCGAACAATATTATGTGAAGGCAATCTTCCAAGGTACTTTTGGACAGAAGCAACATTGCTTGTTATATCTTGAACTGCATTTTTATTCGTCCTATTATAAAGAAAACCCCCTATGAGTTTTGGAATGAAAAGAAACCCATCATTATTTACTTTCATGTATTTGGTTGTAAATGCTTTGTGCTTAACAATGATAAAGATAATCTAGGAAAATTTGATGCTAAATCTGATGAAGCAATTTTTCTTGGTTATTCATTACATAACAAAGCATATAGAATATTTAACAAAAGAACTCTTACTGTAGAAGAATCTATGCATGTTATTTTTGATGAAACTAACTTCTCACCTTCTAAGAAAGAAGAGTACATAGACAATGATGCATATATAATTCAAAAAGAAATGGAAGACATGAGCATACAAGAAAGATCAACTCAAGAAGGAGAAGAAACGGTAAGTAAGGATCATGCTAATCTATCAAGGGAATGGAGGTATGTAACTTCTCATCCAAGAGAATTAATTATTGGTGATCCTCTACAAGATATTAGGACTAGGTCATCACATAGAGATACACATGATTACCTAGCCTTTGTATCACAAATAGAATCTCATATCTTAGAAGAAGATGAATATGACCCAAACTGGATGATGGCCATGCATGAAAAACTAAATCAGTTTGAAAGAAATAAGGTATGGACTTTAGTTGAAAGACCATCAGACCATCCCATCATAGGAACTAAATGGATCTATAGAAACAAGTTAGATGAACAAGAAAATGTAATAAGAAACAAAGCTAAATTGGTGTCTAAGGGATATAACCAAGAAGAAGGTATAGATTTTGATGAAACATATGCACCTGTAGCAATACTAGAAGCCATTAGATTACTTCTTAAATTTGCTTGCTACATGAATTTCAAACTTTTTCAAATGGATGTGAAAAGTGCATTATTGAATGGTTTTATATCCGAACAAGTTTTAGTAGAACAGACACCAGGTTTTGAAAATCATACTTTTCCAAATCATGTTTTTAAACTCAATAAAGTATTATATGATTTAAAACAAGCACCTAGAGTCTGGTATGATAGACTTAGCACCTTTTTGATTGAAAATAATTTTTCAATAGAAAATATTGACAAAACTCTTTTCATCAAGAAGAAAGATAATGATTTATTAGTTGTATAGATTTATGTTGATGATATTATGTTTGGTACAACTAATGAAACTCTTTTTAGAGAATTTGCTAAGTTAATACAGGGAGAATTTGAAATGAGCCTAATGGGTGAACTTAACTACTTTCTTGGACTCCAAGTAAAACAAACAAAGGAATGAATCTTCATTAACCAAGCCAAATACACCAAAGAAATTATCAAGAAGTTTGGTATGGAGTCAAGCAAACAAATGAACACACCCATAAGCCCAACCTGCAGATTGGATAAAAATGAAGATGGATCCAATATTGATCAAAAGCTCTATAGAAGTATGATCGAATTCTTGTTATACTTAACTGCAAGTAGACCTGATATCTTGTTTAGCGTATGTGTATGTGCTAGATTCCAATCTAATCCTAAAGAATCACATATGCTTGCTGTTAAAAGAATCATAAGATATCTGAAAGGAACAAGCAATCTAGGTCTATGGTTTTCAAAACATTCTTCATTGAATTTAATTGGATTTTTGGATGCTTATTATGCTGCTTTTAAAATTGATAGAAAAAGTACTAGCGGCATATGCCAATTTCTAGGATTGAATTTAATCTCATGGCACTATAAGAAACAAAACTCGGTAGCACTATCTAATACTGAGACAAAGTATATTGTTGCAAGGAGTTGTTGTGCACAAGTGTTAAGGATTAAACAACTATAAGACTTTGGTGTTACACAATCTAAAATTCCTATCAAATGTGATAACACAAGTGCTATAAATTTAACAAAAAATCCAATTCAGCACTCAAGGACTAAGCACATAGAGATTAGACACCATTTTATTAGAGATCATGTTTTGAATGGTAACATTGAACTAGAATTCATGCCTACTGAGAGCCAACTTGCTGACATTTTCACTAAGCCACTCAATCAGGATAGATTTGAGATGATTAGAGGATAATTAGGTCTTTGTGATCTCTTTTAGATTTTCCAAACCTAATCCCTTCAAATTTAAGGAAAAATTATCTAGAGAATCTCCTACATCAATTCAATATCTTTGAGCACCTTTCCAATATCTAAGGGCCTGGACTACCGCATAAAATTCCTTGTCATAAGTAGAGTACTTAAGTTTAGCCTTATTCAGCTTCTCACTAAAGAATGTTACAAGGTGATTTTCTTAACACAATACCCCACCTATTCCTACTCCCGAGGCATCGCAAGCGATCTCAAACACCTTAGAGAAATCAGGTAATCTAAGGATGGGTGCATGGGTCATCTTATCCTTAAGTTCTAGGAAGGCCTTATTAGCTGCTTTGGTCCACTCAAATGTACCCTTCCTAATGCAATCGGTTATGGGTGCAACAACAGTGCTAAAACTCCTAATAAATCTCGTGTAAAAGGTTACTATGCCATGGAAACTATGCACATCATGGACACTAGAGGGTACAGGCCACTTGATAATTGCCCTAACCTTTTCAAGATCTGTAGAAACTCCATCAGGGGTGACAACAAAACCTACGAAGATAACCCTATATGTCATGAACTCACATTTCTTGATCTTGGCATAAAGGCTATTCTCCCTAATGGTCTGGCATACTAACCTAAGGTGACTAAGGTGGTCCTTTCTAGTCCTGTTATAAATTAAGATATCATCAAAATAGACCATAATAATCTTTTCAGTGTATTATCTCAGGACTTGGGTCATAATCCTCATAAATATACTTGGTGCATTCGAAAGGCCAAAAGGCATCACAACCCACTCAAACAGGCCATCCTTAGTCTTGAGTGCAATCTTCTACTCATCCCCAGGTCTAATTCTAACCTGATGATAGCCACTTTTAAGGTCTATCTTAGAGAAAATATTAGCACCGACCATCATATCTAGCATATCATCCAATCAGGGGATAGGAAACCTATACTTCACAATTATCTTATTGATGGTTCTACTGTCTATGCATATCCTCCAAGTACCATCTTTCTTAGGGGTCAGTAGAGCAGGGACTACACATGGACTCAAGCTCTCCTTAATGAAACCCTTCCTAAGTAACTCTTCCACTTGCTTTTGTAACTCTTGATGCTCACTGGGGTTCATTCTATAGTGAGGAAGGTTTGGTAAAGTAGCTCCTGGGACCAGATTTATGGCATGTTGGATATCTCTAAGGGGTGGCAATTAATTAGGTAAATCATCAGGGAAGATATCCTCAAATTCTTTAAGAGCCTCAACAATTTCTGAGGGTATTCCTTTTGTGTCGGCTCATGAATTTCTTTGGTGGTCAAGATCCAAATAGGGTTACCCTCAGCAATCTCTTTCTCTAACTCTTTAGCCTTAATCAGATTAACTCCTGGTTTCTTGTCCTTAAGGCTACTAGAACCTCTCTTAACTGGGTCTTTAGGTGGAGTTGGGTGGATAACAAACTTATTCCCATGGTGGCTTAAAGCACAGACATTGGTTCGACCAAACAGGGGTGCATCATGATCATAAAACCAAGGTCGACCTAAAATGATACTACTTACTTCCATGGGAAGGACATCACACCAAATCTTTTCCTCATATGATAGCAGTTTAACTAAGATTTGGCACATAGACTTGATCTGGATGGAGGTGGAATCTATCCAAGTAATCTTGTAGGGGCTAGGATAGCGAACTATGGTCAACCCTAAAGATTTGACTGTACTAGCAGAGACGGCATTGATACAACTCCCACTGTCTACAATGATCTTGAACACCTTATCCCCTATCTTAACAAAGATTTGTAGGATGTTAGTCATACACCAATCTTCCTTAACTTGGGTTTGGGTCAAGATGCACCTAACGACTCCTAACAGGTTCTCAAACTCAGGTACCTCTTCCTTTCCATCATACTCATCTAACAACTGGTCATCAACCTTATAGATTTCTCCCTCAGGTTCAGCTATGGGTTCAGGCTCCTCTTCCTCTAGCTCACCTAAGTGCAGGGCACTAACTGGGCACTAGCTAGCAAAATGGCATGGTTTCTGACATTTAAAGCAGGTTTTATGGGGATTAGGACTCCTGTGGACCTCTACTGATTTACCTCTATCATCTCTACGGGTTAAAGGAGTACTAGGTTGGGGTCGACTCGGGTCAGGGTGGCTCAGACTGGGTCAACTCGGGCTAGGTCGGCTTGGACTGGGTCAGCTCTGGTGGGACTGGCTAGCTCCTGGGTACTGATTAGGGTATCTAGTGGGCTCGGGTCGACGATAGATGGGCCCTCTCTGAAAATGCTCATAATCCCTAGCAATCTGGTAGGCATGGTCCAGGTCACTAACCTCTCTCATGTAAAGCTCTCTTTGAATCTCCTCCCTAAGGCCAGCTCCAAACCTAGACAAGGTGATTGACTTAGGCTCATCTACATTGCACCGCATGGCATACTCATCAAAGTTTGCTATATACTCAGCTACACTCTTGCTACCCTGATTCAATCTCTGCCACTGATCCAACAACCCCTGATGGTATGACTTTGGGAGGTATTTGGCTCTAAGCCTAGCTTTCATGGCATCCCATGTAACTATGGGTCCACGACCCACTTGCCTAAGTGTTCTCTCAACATTAGCCCAATATAACCTGGATTGGCGAACTAGCTTAAGCTTGGCAAACCTATACTTGCGCTCCTCAGACAAGTCGTACCACTCAAAATACTGGTCTACCTCTCCCTCCCAATCTATGTAAACCTTTGGATCAAGACAACTATCAAAAGTGGGGGCTTCTAACCTTATGTTCTTGTAGGCTCTATCTTCCTGGTCTATGAAGTCCTGATTGGGCCTCCTTGGATGAGTCTTTGGGAATGGCTCAGGTTGAGGGATTCTCCTAGGATAAGGAGGAGTCTCAGGGTCTGGCTCACTGCAAGGCCTACGTGCCTCCTCTAGGATTTCTAACCGATTGTCTACATGGTCAAACCTATGGTTCAACTAGGCCATTTGGTCTATAAGGGCTCGAATCTGGGCTTCCAGCTTATCCATGGGTTCAGCTAAAGGTGGAGATGGTGGATGAAATAGGACTCCTGATCTAGTGCACATGCAAGACTCGACAATAACTCGACTACGGCTACCTAGACCTAGAGCCCAAATAGAATGGGTTGTCTTAACTTACATACAATGCAACTCCTAGTCCTTCAATGGCCAGGTAAGAGGTGGGATGGTGGGAGGCCCCCCTGCTCTCGCAAGGACCCAATTAAGGAACCACCGATCCGCTTAGATCATTTGATACTGTACCTCTAGCCTAGACACCAGCATCCAGTAATAGGAGATGAATTAGGTGCACTAGTCTTCCCACAATGGTTGAACCCGACCTATTGATGTCCCTAGCCCACTATGGCAAATTAGGTCTACTCGATTTTAATTAGGGTTGGGTTCAAATACAAGGATTGTGGTTTTGGGCTAAGGAAAGGTAATAACCTCTTTCCCTTATCTTGTGATATTAACGCCCTTAAGTTAATTATGCAACTGATGGCAGGCAAATGAAGATGCAAATTAGGGTTTCAAGTATTTTTGGTATTTTATGAGTATATGTATTTTTTTTTTATTTTGGTATTTTTTTTAAATAAAAATATAATTTGCAGATAATGACCTAATATGCAGGAAACATACCAAAAATTTAAGATATGTAAAAATTATACTAAAAGAACCTTAAACTTGCTAAAATTAGCTTTGCTTAAAAACAGGGTAGAACTGTTCTCAGGCAGTATTCTGGCTGGCAGAAAATCTATAGAATGAAATAATTCTTGAGAAAATTCTGAAAATTAATTTCAATTAAAAAGAATATAGAAAAATAAAAAATAGATTTTTTTTGAGTTTTCAACAGATAAAAACAATTAAAAGAGCAGACTATGCACTGAGATGGCCGAGATGCAAATTATCCTGATAAAGCTCTTTGTTTTTTTCTTCAGGGGTCAATCACAGCAGCACCCCTACATGTCATATAAGATCCCATAGATTGGGAAGAGAGGATCTTGCAGTCCTACTTGTCTCTTATGATCGGATGGCCATGGTGAAGCACCCGATCCAAATATTCAAAGAAAAACTAAGCCCAAACAGGCTCTGATACCAAAATGATGAGAGACTAAATATGCATGCAAAATATTTTTGTATTTATATATGTTGAGTTATGTATCTAAACCCCGAAAATAAGGCCAAGAATTTAAGTAGAGAGTTATGTGCAAAAATAAGAAGCAACAGCATGCAAAAAGAGCCTAAAAGTAATAGAAAAGAGGACCGCCGAGGCTGAGAAGCCTCGGAATCAATGGATTCGTAGACTTCGAGGGACCTGTAAATCGCCTGTTAAGGATTAGAAATCGATGAAGGTATGAAGAAATAAATTGAAAAAATAGCAAGGAAAGGGATGTTTTGATGTTGAGCGGCCAAGCTTGGAGAGATGGCTTCTAAGATTTGATGGCGGCTGGAAGCAAGATGCAGGAAACAAGGAAGAAGAAGGGGCTCACACAGAATCCCCTTAGTACACAGCAAAGCACATAGCAGTAGATTGAAAACTCAATAATATTCATGAAAAATTATCCTTGATACAAGAGAAGAGAGCCTCTTAAATAGACTCATAAACTTGCCTCCCAAGTAAGGATACAAAAGTCTTTTCATAGGAATTTGAATCCTACCCAAACCCTAGCTAGAATGCATGGTAGGTCCATAGTTTTCTTTCCCTCAAATTCTCCCTCTCTCTCTTGCCTTGGTCGGCCAAGGGAGGTGATCCTAAATGGCCGACCAAGGGGTGGTAATCATAAGCAAGTGGCGCCCCTTGGTTCCTCTCATGGGCCTTGGCTGGCCCAGTTTGCTTCAGGCTACGGTCCACGGCTCCAAGCTACTCTCCAAGGTTCCAGGGCTTCCAATTTTTTCTACTGGGCCTTTCGTGGTCTTCATAACTTCAAGCTGGGTTGGTCTTCACTTGTACTGGCTTGATCTTCACTTGTATTGAGTCTTCATTAAACTTGGACTAACATTACAGGACTCAGAAAAAAGACTAGCTCAACATGAGCTAACTTGACTGATTGATCCAAACCCTACTGGAATGAATCCACTATGAATATATGACTCAAATGATGAAAAGAAAAACTCTAATAGGCTGAGCCCTTATTACAAACTAAACTCAAACACTACCAAGTAATCCATAGAGGGTTGAGAAGCATTTATCTTATTCTAGTACCTCTGGTGTCCGCACCAGATATAATGTAAATGATATCAAAATTTAAGTTATAATCACTAGGAATCGTGGCTAAAGGATATTTGTGCCTTAGGTTAACAGTCACCAAGAACAATAATAGAAGTAGTATAGATGGATTGAAATCTGGATTTTGATTACTGGAGCCATAATAGAAGTAATAGAAATAAATTCAGAGTTTAGATTTTAGAACATTAGTGTTGTGATATAATTTGAGCTTAAGGTTTAATATTAACATAGTATATTCGAGATGTAGTAAGGACAAATAATTTTAAGTTTTTTTCTTTTAGATGATTGGGTCTTTTAAGTTCTAGTGATAATTTATCAAAAATTTATCTGATAAAACTAGAGGATCAGTTAAATTTATATCAGAGTATGTAGCGAAAGTATGGTGGCTTAAAATTATTTAAAATCGGTTAGAAATTTTGATTCTTTAACCCAAAAGTCATGATAATGAAAAAGATTAAGAAAAATTCAATGTAGATTATGGATGGTATGGATTGGGCTATTAGATGATATGATCTTATAAGATAAGCATTATAAAAGGCAAACTAACTAGGAGCTTGAGGATAATATGAGGGTTGAGCAAGCAAATTTTGAGGATGAAATTTATTTAAGGAGGGAAAAATGTGAAACTCGGACTTTTGAGGCTGAAGTTTGTAGACCCAACCGACTTGAACCCAACATGAAAAAATAGAGAGAAGAACATCGAAATAGGGGATGGAACCCCTACTTGACCGAGTAGAAACCTTGCCAGGATGATCGATGCAGCTATCGTAGTTGAGTGGGAGAGGGTTGATGGAGCGACGGTGATGGGCAGGGCTCTCGATTGGCCAAGCAAACCCACCATGCGACGATGCTATCCTCTCCATTTTTTTTGTTAAAACCTACCCCTCATCATCTCCAATTGGGTCAAGGCCGAGCCTCCATCGAATTTCTTCCCCCTATGCAGTGGCCAACAGCCTCCTGGACTGTCGTTGGTAAGCCTTCTTCTCCCTTAGCTTTTGATTAATATTTTTGTGGTAGCAAGAGAGGTAGAGCCCCACTCTTTTCTTCCCAAGTTCTTTGCTGGTGGCCAGACCGATGACGGCTGTGCCGCCCCAACCTCCTCTCCATCTGGCCATGCTCTGATGGATGGACCGCTACCTGACCCTCTCCCTCTTCCCCCTTTGATCATGGGATCGGGGAAGGCCATCGAGCCAAGCCAAAGAAGAAAAGAAAACAGGAAGAGAAGAAAAAGAAAAAGAAAAAAAAAAGAGAAGAAAAAAGAAAAAAAAATAATAAAATAAGATAAGAGGGAGAAAAAGAGGAGAGAGAAAAAGAAATAGGAAGTGGAGAGAGAAAGAGAAGAGAGAAGAAGAGAGATAAGAGAAGAGAAAAAAGTGGAGAGAGAAAAGAGAGAAAGGAAATAGTAAGATAAATAAATAAATATTTGAAAAGTTCTAAAAGTTTCCTTTCTAAAAAATTTATGAAGTTAGGGTATCAGCGAATAGATCATGGATGAAATCTAGATAGAAGGTTTTGGATTTATAGTTGCTATGTCATAAAATTATTCATATTAAAAATAAAATTATTATTATAAAAAGATAATTTTTTGGACAGAAGAGTGTTGAGCTAGTTTTGGGTTTAAACTGATATCGGATATATTAAGTCTATCTCTAATGATGTAAGAATTTCTGGATATTATATTGAAAATAGTGTCCCAAAGCCAATCATCTAGGATGTGGATGGTTGTGCTATTTTATAATTGTATATGAATTTTTTAAATGAATAAAAGTTATTCTTTTAGCTGTTCATTACATGCGCATTTTTCTAAAATGAACTCTTGTGTGATGGAGTCCTTAGAACTATATTATATTTGATACAGAGAGGATGTATCGAGTAGTTCTTAAACTGGTTCACAATCAAAGGATACATTGTTATAGGATGATGATGTATCAAGCATAGGTTGTTGTATGTTACATTGGTTGGTTGTCCTCTTAACCAAGGAGTGTAGAGACACTGATATGACATACAGGTGAAATGTATGACATCTCACTGAACGTGATCATTTGCGGAGCTCCCTTCTACCAAAGGGTTGCTCACAAAAGGATATGGATATATGTGTCCCTCAGACCTAAGGTCACCATGGTAGCTTGCAAGCAACTCACTATACTTTGGTACCGGATTACCTGGATTTCTAATCCAGTGATGGAAGGTTTTGGATACAGTCAAATAGTTGTGGAGCAGTTATGGATCAAGATGGGATTGACCCCTCTAAATGGTTTGGAGTGAATGACTCACTATGTCTTAATTTAGCAAAACCTTGACTAGGGTAGTTCTTGTGAGGAGTCACAGAACTTGTAAGGTTGAGACACGATCTGGATGTGCTAAATTAGGGTTGGCAGTCAAACCATAGGTTATTCTGAGCATTATGAGGTCAAAGGGATGAATTATGCAGTAACCATATGCCAGAGGTTCTAGAGAGTTGCTCTGCATCTTCGATCTATCTAAACGTCGAGTATCATTGCTAGATGATGACTTTAACTAGTACTAAAAATATTCCAGTGCTATCGCTTAGTGTTTGAACTTATGGGGTCACATACCATAGGGATTTCTACCTGATCTAAAGGTCGATCGATGATTGAGAATCGTTTAGCATCACTATGGGGTCAATATGATTGACCATGACCCAAATGTTAATACTTCCATAAGTCGACACTTGGCTGTGACGAAGATTTTTCACTAATTCGATTAGTGAGTTTTTGGAGGACTTATTTGCAATATGATTGCAATCTAATGGGTCAAGCCAAATGTGATTTGGCTTAGGATCAAATTAGATTCGATTTGTCATGCTCACTTTCCTTTAAAAGATTTAAATTTGAATTTTGAATTCAAATTTCAAATCTTGGCTGAAATTGGCTCCAAGGTTTTTCATGAAATGCATTATTTGGAATGCAGATTTTTTCCCATATAAACCTATAGCTAATTTGGTTTAACCCTCTTCCCCAATCACTACTCCGTTCATATCTCTCTACCTCTTTGCTGCTACTATAAATAGATGTCTTTGTAGGGGCAGCAAAGTTAGTTGAGGTTGACTTTTGCTGGGCTTTTCTAAGAGAGGGAGGGAAGGTATCCTTAGAGTGGGGTTTGAGAGGATTTGGGTTTGGGTGTGAGCCTACCTAGCAATCAAGCTAGGGTTTGGGAAAAAAGAGATAGTTGGGAAGGGTTCCACTTCTACTTCTCTCCATTGTTCCCCAACCAGATTTTCTGGTGGCTTCAAGAAAGTCTTGCAGGTCCAAGGAAGGAAAAGATCGACCTCAAGGATCCTGAAGAGCTAGCACTCCAAGAGAGTTGATTGGGATTGAGCCCTGGTGTGAATTACCCATAGAGGCCAAACATTTTTGTGGCTCAACGACTCTTCATCACTTGCATCCAAAGGTTAAAGGTAATGTACCCTTTTCTTTGCTTTGCTCTTAATATCTCTACATGAACTTTTATTATGTCGTATCCTGTTGCAGGTAGATTGATAGATCGACTTGATCGATCTACCAAGTCTTCCGTTGTGCTATACTTTAAAATAGTTTTAAAATATAGTCTGTTTGCCTGCTATGCCTTTTAAACTTTCATTGGTATCAGAGCCAGGTTGCTATAACATAATAATAGTAGCATGTTAAGATATCATTAGCTTTCCTCACAAAGTACTTGGATTATGATGGATTCACCATGGTTGTCTGGTCATAGGAGAGAAGTATGGTTTGAAGGCCATCACTTTCCATTCAATGGAGTTTTCCTACGGCATGTAGGGGTGCCGCTGCATCATGACCTTATGAAGAAGAAAGTGAGAGATTTAATAGGTTAAAATAGTTTTAATCTATGGATATTTGATATAAAAATTTTGAATAGTTCAAGTAAAATGCATGAATTTGAAGTCAATATTTTTTGCCCTGGCAGACGAGCCGACTCATTTCTACAGACAGAACAATCTATCTATTCTATATTCTGGATGAGTCAACTCGATCCCTACTCAAGCCAACTCATCTCTATAGATAGAATAATCTGTCAGTTTTTGGTTCTGGACGAGCCAACTCACATTCTGCATTAGTTGACTTGACCAGAAAATCTTGAAATAGTGAATTCAAATTCTATATGCTTATAAAATTATTTTACAATATAAATTGAAATTGTTTTGATTTATGAAGATTATTGAGCTTAATTAAGAATTAAGTTATCTTGAATGACAAAGTGATCTAGGAATATGATTCAAAGACTCTAAGTCATTTCAATATCCTTTAAGGGTCATGGGTTAGCTTCAATTAGGTCCATAATTGGATTAGACCTTAGTTTAGATGAATGGATCAAATAGAGAACTGATCTAATCAAATGTTGAGTTAGGATTTCTTCTCCATAGATCTCTCTAATAGTTAGATTGATTAGTCCATAAATTTAAATGGACCTAATTTGTGGCTCAGTGGTCAGCCCGAGTCTTTAAACTAGTCTAATCGAGTCTGATGAACCAATTGGTGTCTAAAGTAAGTATAGTATTTGATCATGATTCTATGGGGCTACCTCTTACCTAACCAACCCGGTTGGTATCTAAGGCAAGATGGTTAATGGCAGAACCCATCCCATGATCTCCTTACCTGGCCAATATGGTCAATCAGAATTGATTGGGTAGCTCATTGACTCGTGTTAACCCATGTCACCTAAGGTTAATCAGTCTTGACTAATTTTAGGTGCCCATGGATCATTAGTTTCTGAAACCCTCTTTTTATGACTAATGTAGTCAGTGAGAGATTGATCCATGTCTTCTTATCTATTTCATCTATCACATTAAATTTAAACCATCTAAATTATTAGGTCCATAAAAGGATGAAGTTATGGGGATAACTAAGTCCTAGCCTCCCATTAAGTGGAATGATAATGGATCTAATAGTTAGGTGTTCATCGACAGATCCAAAGATCTGGTGTTCATCGGCAGATCCAAAGATCTGGTATTCATCGGGCTATTAGAATTACCATTCCTAATATGATGGCACATTGCGACTCTCTTAATAATGGTCAAGTGGGTCGGCCAAAGTCAAGCTTGACTATTCATTGGTTGGAAGCATTGAGTTTTATCATGTTAATGGTTGGACCTAACTGGAACCTTCAATAGGAGGCCCAAAGGTCGATTGAAGTGCACATTGGGACAAAATCTAAATACTAGAAGTTACTTGAAGAAGTAATCGATTAAAGAATCTACCTTTATATGTGCATGGGTAGGCCAACCAAAGTGGGATCATGTGTTGTCTAATGGATTCTAGTACCCATTAAGGAATTAAAGTAATTCCTCGGATTGGAGGTAAAGGCTACCAGTCTGAACAAAATAGTGGGAGCGCCTTAAGACTAAAGTCCATGTCTTTGGGTTAATAATTTATATATACTAATAAGTTTTGGTTTTCCTTTCAGATGTCTACCAACTTATCACTCCGATCTCTTCTTGATAATTAGAAGCTCAAGGGTCTTAACTTCGATAGCTGGTATCGAAAGCTTAGGATTGCCTTGGAGCATGAATGGATCTTATATGTGATATCAGATCCGACGCCTAAAATGCCTGCTCCCAATGCTTGGGGTTCCGTCAGAGATACTTATCAGAAGTGGATCTCTGATAGGCCCACTGTTCGATGCATCATGTTGGTAGCAATGAATGATGAGTTCAGTTATAAATTTGAGGAAGCCCAGTTGGAGGAGATCCTTCAAAAGTTGAAGGAGTCCTTCGGTACACCAGATAACGTTGAGAGGTGCAGGGTCTCTTGTGCTATCTACAATGCGTAGATGCTTGATGATGCCTCAGTCACTGATCATGTATTGTATATGATCAAGATGATTGAGCACCTGGGCAAGCTCGGATGTCCCTTGCATGAACAACTCTGAAAAGATGCGATACTGAATTCCTGGCCCTCTTCTTATCTAGACTTTCTCGATCATTTTAGAATTAATAAGCTTGTAGTTAACTATCACGGTCTATTAGGATTACTGCAAACTTATGAGAAAGACCACCAACTCAATAAAGAGGTGATAAATCTAGTGGGAGGATCTTCTGCAGGGCATCATCCCTTTAAAAAAGGAAAAAAAGAAATAAAGGGAAGAAGGTGCAAAATGCTTCTAGGCCCAGTCAGGTCAAAAAGGTGAAGGTTGATAAGAGCCAGGCAGAGTGCTTCTTCTATAAGAAGTAGGGTCATTGAAAGAGGAACTGTCCTCTTTATATTGCATCCCTTGACCCGAACAGGTCCAAGAAAAGGAAGCAGCAGGGCAATGCTGGCAAGGTATTTATATGATAACACCTTATAGTTTCTTTATCTGTGATACTACTAATTGGATATTGGATACTGGAAGCTCAATTCATATTTGTAATTCTTTACATGGATTTCAAGTTAGTAGGAGATTTGACGATGGTGAGAGATCCTTGAATGTGGAAAATGGAAGCCAAGTTCCAATCCTGGCATTGGAAACCCTCAAATTAGTTTTTGAGTCTTGTACAATTATTTTGAATGAGTGTCATCATTGTCCGTCTTTTATTTTGAATGTCATTTTTGTAGGCCAGTTGGCCATGTATGGTTATGAATTATCAATTAAGAATGACATTTACAAAATCATTTGGAATGATTCTATTGTGATGAATGGATACATGAATAATAGTATTTATGTACTATCATGATCTGTTAGTGTAGTGTACACATCTAGCAAACGTCCTAAGATAGATAATGTCAGCGAAGCATATCTATGGCATTGTAGGTTAGGTTATATCAACAAGAACAGGATAAACAGGTTGAAAGACGAGGGTCATCTCGAGATTAGTGAATGTGATTCGCTACCAACCAGTGAGTCCTGTCTTCTTAGAAAAATGACAAAATCACCTTTTACTAGAAAAGGTGAACGAGCCAAAGAAATTCTAAGTCTGGTACATACTGATGTATGCGGACCTATGAATATTAGTGTCAGAGGTGGGTACAATTATTTCATTACATTTATAAATGACCTTTCGAGGTACGATTATGTCTTCTTGATGAGACATAAATCTGAATCGTTTGAAATATTCAAACAATATTGTAATGAAGTAGAAAAATAAACTGGAAAGTATATCAAAATCCTTCGATCAGATCGAGGTGGTGAATATCTTTCCGGTGATTTTCTGATATATCTTAAGGAGAATGGGATTCTCTCTCAATGGACACCTCCAAGGACACCTTAGTTAAATGGAGTGTCTGAAAGGAAGAATCGAACTCTGTTAGACATGGTTCGATCCATCATGGACTTTGCTCCTCTACCGCTATCCTTTTAGGGATATGCTCTAGAGTCAGCCTAATACCTTTTAAATAGGATTTCGAGTAAGTCTGTTAGCAAAATCCTATATAAGATATGGACTGGATGTAAGCCGATACTAGCATACCTTTGGGTCTGGGGTTGCTCGGCTTATGTCAAACATTTGGAAACAGATAAGTTTGGACCTAGGTTTAACAGGTGCCTATTTGTTAGGTATCCAAAATAGTCTAAGGGGTACTATTTCTACTTGGCTGAGAAATAAAAGTAGTTTGTCAGTCTTAAAGCTATCTTTTTAGAAAAGGAGTTTCTTGATGAAGGAACTGTAGTCGTTAAGATTGAACTTAGTAAAGTTCAACAAGTAGAAAAACTGACACACTTAAGGGACAACATAGAACCGATTGTGATTAAATCACATCCAAAGCCCACGCAGGAACCATTAAGGAGATCCGGTAGGATACTGCATCGACCGGACATATACTATGGTTTCTTGGTCCAGGATGGTGATTCCATTGAACTCGATAAGAACAATGAGGACCCGATCACCCATATGGATGTAATGCAAAGGTCCGACTCTAAGCTATGGCTAGAAGCCATGAGATCTGAAATGAAGTCCATGAAAATCAACAATGTATGGACATTGGTTAATCCACCTGAGGAGATAAAACCCATTAGATGCAAATGAATTTTCAAAAGGAAAAGGGGCGTAGACGGGCAGGTAGAGACCTATAAAGTCCTTCTGGTTGCCAAGGGATATCGTCAACGTTTTGGTATTGACTATGATGAGACGTTCTCTCTTGTGACAATGCTCAAATCCATTCGAATATCCTTGCTTTAGTAGCACACTTTGACTAAAAAATATGGCAAATGGATGTTCGAATAGCTTTCCTGAATGGTGAGCTTGAAGAGGAGGTATACATGGTATAACATGAAGGGTTCATATACACAAACGAGTCAAAGGTGTGCAAACTTCAAAGGTCCATCTATGGACTAAAGCAAGCATCTTGGAGTTGGAACATGCAATTTGATAAGTGTATCAAGTCGTATGGCTTCGTTAGGAATGCAGAAGAACCTTGCATTTATAAATGGGCTAATGGTTCTATGATTGTATTCCTTGTGTTGTATGTGGATGACATTCTCTTAATCAAAAATGACATCCCATCACTACAAGGAATAAAGGTCTGGTTGTCATCCCAGTTCTCTATGAAGGACTTGGGTGAAGCCTCTTACATACTGGGTATAAAAATCTATAGAGATAGATCTAAGAGGCTTCTGGGACTATCCAAGTCTACATATATTAATACTGTGCTAAAGCGGTTCAGCATGAAGATTTCAAGAAAGGGTATCTCCCCATAGGCCTTGGAATTATACTCTCTAAAAGGGATTATGCGATAACTGCTGAGGAGAGAGAGTATATGAGTAGAATCCTATATGCTTCGGTAGTGGGTTCTATCATGTACGCTATGACATGTACTAGACCAGACGTGGCATACTCACTAGACGTAGTGAGCAGATACCAGTTTGACCCAAGTGAAGCTTATTGGAAAGTGGTAAAGATCATCCTTAAGTATCTGCAAAATACTAAGGACCAGTGGCTGATATATGGAGAACCTAACTTGAAACTTGTGGGATATATTGACTCCAATTTTCAGTTAGATAGGGATGACAGCAAGAGTATGTCAGAATTTATCTTTACCCTAAATGGGAGAGCGATCTGCTGGAAAAGTTTCAAGCAGCCTACTATTGCAAACTCAGTATACGAAGTAGAATACATCGCAGCATCGGATACAGCAAAGGAAGCTGTGTGGTTGCGGAAGTTCCTAGACAAGCTGGGAGTAGCACCTTCCCTGGATGGTCCTGTTTTGGTGTATTATGACAGCACTAGAGCCATTGCTCAAGCCAAAGAGTCGAAGTCCCATCACCGCACCAAACATATTCTACGGCACTATCATCTTGTGCGAGAAATCATGGAACGAGATGACATCGACCTTCAGAAGATCGATAGAAAGAAGAACCTGGCCGACCCCTTCACTAAAGCCGTCGGAGTTCAATAGTTCAACAATTATAAATGGAAAATGGGAATAAGATTCTCTATTGATTGGATTTAGTACAAGTGGGAGTTGTTGGGAATAGTATCCCAAAGCCAATCATCTAGGGTGTAGATGGTTATGCTATTTTGTAATTATATATGAACTCTTTAAATGAATAAAAGTTATTCTTTTGGTTGTTCATCACATGCGCATTTTTCTGAAATGAACTCTTGTATGATGGAGTCCTTAGAACTACATATATTTGATGCAGAGAGGATGTATCGAGTAGTTCTTAAACTGGTTTATAACCAATGATACATTATTATAGGACAACGATGTATCAAGTATAGGTTGTTGTATGTCACATTAGTTGGTTGTCCTCTTAACCAAGGAGTGTAGAGACACTGATATGACATATAGGTGAAATGTATGACATCTCACTAAACGTGACCATATGTGGAGCTCCCTTCTGCCAAAGGGTTGTTCACGAAAGGATATGGGTATATGTATCCCTCAGACCTGAGGTCACCATGGTAGCTTGCAAGCAACTCACTGTACATTGGTATCAGACTACCTGGATTTCTAATCTAGTGATAGAAGATTTCTGGGTACAGTCAAGTATTTGTGGAGCAGTGGTGGATCAAGATGGGATTGACCCCTCTAAATAGTTTGGAGTGAACGACTCACTATGTCTCAATTTAGCAAAACCTTGGCCAAGATAGTTCTTGTGAGGAGTCACGGAACTTATAAGGTTGAGACACGATCTGGATATACTAAATTAGGGTTGGCAGTCAAACCCTAAGTCATCTTGAGCATTATGAGGTCAAAGGGATGAATTATACGGTAACCATATGCCAGAGATTCTAGAGAGTTGCTCTGCATCTTTGACCTATCCGGATATCGGGTATCATTGCTAGATGATGACTTTGACTGGTATTGGAAACGTTCCAGTACTACCGGCTTAGTGCTCAAATCTATGGGGTCACACACCATAGGGATTTCTACCTGATCTAAAGATCAATCGACGATTGAGAATCATTTAGCGTCACTATGGGATCAATGTGATTGACCGTGACCCAAATGTCAACCTTCCATAGGTCGACACTTAGCTGTGACGAGGATTTTTCACTAATTCGATTAGTAAATTTTTGGAGGACTTATTTGCAATCTGATGGGTCAAGCCAAATGTGATTTGGCTTAGGATCAAATTAGATTTAATTTGTCATGCTCACTTTCTTTTAAAAGATTCAAACTTGATTTTTAAATTTAAATTTCAAATCTTGACTTAAATTGGCTCCAAGATTTTTTATGGAATGCATTATTTGGAATGCAGATTTTCTCCCATATAAACCTAGAGCTAATTTGGTTCAACCCTTAACCCTCTCCCCCAATCACTCATCCTTCCATATCTCTCTCCCTCTTTGCTAATACTATAAATATGTGTCTTTGTAGGGGCAGCAGAGTTAGTTGAGGTTGACTTTTGCTGGGCTTTTCCAAGAGAGAGAGGGACGGTATCCTTAGAGCAGGGTTTAAGAGGATTTGGGTTTTGGATGTGAGCCTACCTAGCAATCAAGTTAGGGTTTGGGAAGAAAGAGTTAGTTGGGATGGGTTTCACTTCTACTTCTTCCCATTGTTGTTGCCCAGGTGGCTTCCCAAGAGAGGGGTGAATTGGGATTATAAAAACTTTTGTCAAGTATGTGCAATTTAAAATCTTTTTGGTGTCGTGGTGCAATATGCAATGCAAAAGCAATTAAATAAATGCAATAAGGTAAAATAAGCACAAACACAAACACAAGAAAATTTAAAGTTGTTCGGAGCAACCGGCTCCTATGTCCACTATCCAAGGACCACTTGGGATTTCCACTATATCCCCCAACCAGAATACAGTCAGATTATTTTACCAGGCTCACAATCCAAACCTATACACTTTGATTTTACCGGGATCACCAAAGAAAATCCAACTCCCTTTGGCTTTAAACGATATCATCAAAGAAAACCCAACTCCCTTTGGTTTTAAACGGGATCATCAAAGAAATCCTACACTTGATTTTATATCGGGATCACCAAGAACCCAACTTAGGTTTTCACAAGGTTCACCTAAAAACCTTTAACCCTCTCTTAAAACACAGCCCCTTGCTGTTCTTAGAGAGAAAACAAAAATATATCAAAAATATAAAGCAACTACGCAACAAACCGAGTTTGTTTAAATGTTGCCGATAAAGATCAAGGTGAAGCCTAGCCTTGAATACTCTTTTAATGCTCTTCAAGCTGCTCTTTACTTATTGAAAGAGTGGATTCAATGATGAAGAGAAGTTGGTGGAGCTTTGAATCCTATCTTGAATACTTTTGAAGTGGGTTGGTGAAAGACTTGAAGACTTTTCAAATTCTCAAGATAAGTCAATGAATAATCCCTCAAAAATTGTTTAGTCCATCAAAAATACTCTTTTTTATAGTTTTGCATGAGATATAGCCATTGTAGGGTCTAGGGAATCGAGAAAGAGCTGTTGGAGATCATTTGGAGTTCAAAATCAACTTTCAGCAATTAGTCGTTAGAGTGCAGAAAACAGTCACTCGAGTTGGCTCGAGGTCCACGAGTCTGCTCGAAGTCTCAGACAGCCCAAACAAAAATTCTGTACGAGTCAGCTCTGCAAGCTGGAATCGGCTCGAACCTTCAATAAGTACAAATCAACATTTTTCTTCAGTCGGCTCTTCAAGACAGAGTCGGCTCGAAGTCTTAGTCACCAACAAACATAACTCTGGACGAGTCGGCTCTTCTGGGCTTGAGTCGACTTGAGGTCTCAGAGTTCAAAAACATGTGTTCTTCAATGAGTCGGCTCTTGGGGCTCGAGTCAACTCGAGGTACCGAAACTCTAAAATTTTTTATGCCGCGCCAAAAGGAGTCGGCTCTTGATCCATGAGTCGGCTCTTGCAAAAACTTCTTTTAAGGCTTCAAACTTCTCTAAAATTCTTCAACATATGAATCCAACAAGAGCTAATCTACTCACTCTTATTTTTATAACTTTATAGTCCATTTACAAGATTACATAGTTTAAAAAATTAGTGCTTTTACAAACTGAAGTGCATAAAGGTCTATATAATGTTGGATTACCTTTCAACCAATTTGAAAACCAAGTAAAGTAAAGATAAAGATTTTCCTACAAAAACTTTTCAAGTAATTGAAAGAATTAGTAACTCATACATGCTCCAGTATTTTGTGATCATCAAAATCATTTCAGGGGTCAACAATCTCCCCTTTTTGATGATGACAAAACATTGGGCATTAACAAGATTTAAAAACACTTTACATTTACTATGAATCGTATTCACATGTATCAAATAATATTTAATATAGTGTGTATCAAACCAAATTGAGTATCAAATTGTTAAGCTGAAGAGTATCAAATTGTTAAACTGAAAAGTATCAACACAATGTATCATATGTATCACAAAATTGACTTATATTTGAAGTGAGTTTAATGAAAACTTAACATAAGCTCCCCCTTACTAATGTAATAATATTTTCTTCATATTTACTTTCATATTCACACTTTCATGCACACTCTTCTCTCATTTCTCCCTTCTCTCCCATTTTGTCATCAACAAAAAAAATATAATAAGGAGAATATTCATTCACAAATGAAGTGATGCACAACATGTATCGGATGTATCATGAAAAGGTATATATATATATATAAAGTATCAGTACAAGAGTGATACAATACAAAAGTGCCTCGGCATGACAAAAGTAGTATCTCACACAACATATAAAGCTAAGAACATTAAGTCCTACAACATCAAAATGAAGGACTAGGGTCATCATCACTAGGCTCTTCCTCCCTAGAGGAGGAACCAACCTCTAAAATACCTGGAACATGCTTGAATTTAGGGAACCTAGGCCTAAGATCCCTAAGTTTAGTCTTAACAGGAGCAGTAGTCTTAGAGGTTCTAGTTTTAGCTTTAACTTTAGGCTCAGAAGAAATCATGATAAAAGTAGGTCTAGCAGTAGGAGGATCAACAGAAAAGGCAAGGGTGCTGGTAGTAGACAGAATCTCTATCGCCGAAGTGTCTCCAACATCAGAACTTGGAACCTCAGTCCAGTGCCAGCCTCAGTAGGAGTAGCAGCTATAGGAATGTCTGTGAAGTGTAATGCCTCTCCCTGCCCACAATCTGTGCCAATGTTCGGTGCTGCTGCAGAAAGAGTAGGTGCAGACTGGCTACTGTAATCTGCTGAAAAATAGTCAAAATATCCTGAAAATCCCGATGCATCTTTGACTGAAATGCAGAATCTTGGCATCAGTCTCTGATCTCCCTCTTTGAAGACTAGAGATCTCATCCAGTATGCACTGCAGTCTGTCATCATCACCTGATCCAACAGCAGTCAATTTTTTGATAAGTGATCGAGGTGTAGAAGGAGCTGGCTCTGAACGTCCAGCCTCATCAACATGTGGCTCTGCCTCAGCATCCTGTCCTTGTGCTACCTGGTCATCCTCTCCTGAATCATCATCAGAATGAGTCACTGGAAGTCCTGAACTCTTCCTAATCCAGTGACCCTCAACCTTTAAGAATCTCATCCTGGTCAAAGACTTCAAGTTGTATTTGTCTGTATGCAATAGTGGTCTGCTGTCCTCTCCAGACAAATCAACATTGGCATCCTGAAATAGTAAAATAAATACCATACCATACGGAAGACATGCTCGTGCCCTACAAGCAGCTTTCCTCATATGCGACAATATAATGAAAGGTAAATTAAGGGCCTCCCCCTCAACTAAACATCTCATGAAGACTAGGTCTCTCTCGCTCACCCAGTCGAATCTCCCAGTCTGAGATAGAAAGATGCGGCTAATGATATTATGTAGCAACCTCATCTCCAATGAGAGTTGGTTGGCTCTAACATGTATCACATCAGTCACATTTGTCCTTTCCAGTACAATTCTTAGTGTTTTCTGTTTGTCCTTCAATACTAAATAACCTTCTCCCTCTTTAGGTATTTGAAGAACATTAGACAAATTTTGCTCACTAATCTCTATGTGTTTCCCTTTCACAGTAGATTTAATATGAAAAGCACCCAAAGACATATTCTCGAAAAACTGTCTAACAAGGTTAGGATATGTAGGAAAATTAAATATACAAAAATCCTTCCAACCCTATCCAACTAACCAATCACCAATTTTTAAACTCTCTTGTTCTAGAAATATGAAATCTATGCATCAGCCTGGAGTTACTTGCCTATTTTCCATCAAAATTACCTGCCTTGGAGCTTCTTGTTCTTCTTCATGCTCTTCTTGATGTTCCTCTGACGGATTTGAATTGTCCAACCTTCGTTTGGTCCTCCTTTCCTCTACCACTGACCGAACAACCCTTCAAGGTTTCTTTGCCAAGGCTTTCCTAGGAGCCATCTAGGTTAGATTAGGGTTTTGGAAGGGTGTAGAAGTGTTCCAAGGATTTTTCTTAGGTTAGGGAAAGGAAACGACTAAGGGAAAATAAGAAGGGCAGAAAGAAATGACAAATTCAAACCTATGATGCCCTATTTAAAAAGCCTCTGCCCGACTCTCGAGTCGGCTCGCCGAAACAGCAGGTGGCTCGAGTCGGCTCGAGCCCAAATTTTGGTCAAAACTCAAAAAATGATAAAATAAATTTCTAAGGGTTTCTTAATACTAAAGGAGGTTATCATAAGCTCTAGAAGGAATTTTGAAATGTCTAGATAATTTTTCCTTATTTTTAAAAAATTAGATCAGAACTTTTAGAATGGGTCACACAAGCCTAATTCGGCTTTAATCTTTTCAAATCTATCTTGACTAAGGGATTTAGTAAAAATATCAGCAAGTTAATCTTCAGTAGGTACAAATTCTAATTCAACAACATTATTTAAAATATGATCTCAAATGAAATGATGTCTAATTTCTATATACTTAGTTCGAGAATGTTGAATTGAATTTCTAGATAAATTAATAGTACCGGTGTTATCACATTTAATATGAATTTTAGATTGGACAATACCAAAATCTTCTAGTTGTTGCTTGATCCATAATATTTAAGCACAACAGCTTCCCGCAACCACATATCTGCCTCAGCAGTAGATAGTGCTACAGAGTTCTATTTATGACAGTGCCATGAAATCAAGTTGACACCTAGAAATTGACAAGTGCCACTTGTATTTTTTCTATCAATTTTATAGCCTCCATAATCAACATCAGAATAACTAATTAATTTTAAAGATGAATGCTTAGAATACTATAATCCTAGATTGCATATGCCTTTAAGATACTTGATGATTCTTTTAACAGCTATGATGTGTGACTCTTTTGGATTAGATTGAAAACGTGCACATATACAAACACTAAATAAAATATCATGTCTACTGGCAGTTAAATAAAGTAAAGAATTTATCATACTTCTATACAGTTTTTGATCAATATTTGTGCCATTTTCATCTTTATCAAGTCTACATGCAGGATTCATGGGTGTTCCAATTTCTTTGCTCAATTCCATGCCAAACTTTTTGATAATCTCTTCGATATATTTGGCCTGGTTGATCAGGATACCTTCCTTTGATTGTTTGATCTGAAGCCCGAGGAAGTAACTCAGCTCATCCATCAAGCTCATTTCGAATTCACCCTATATTAACTTAGCAAAGTCTTGACACAAAAATTCATTAGTAGATCCAAATATTATATTATCAACATAAATTTGAACAACTAAAATATCATTATCTTTTCTTTGAATAAATAGTGTGGTGTCAACACTACCTCTTACAAAATCATTTTTACTTAAAAACTTACTTAATCTGTCATACCAGGCTCTAAGTGCCAGTTTAAGACCATATAAAGTTTTATTCAATTTGAAAACATGATTTGAAAATGTGTGATCGATAAAACCCGGTGGTTGTTCGATAAAAACTTCTTCAGATAAAAAACCATTTAAAAATGCACACTTTACGTCCATTTGAAATAATTTGAAATTCATAAAGCATGCATATGCTAATAGTAATCTAATAGCCTCTTGTCTAGCTACTGGTGTATATGTCTCATCAAAATCTATTCCCTCTTCTTGATTATAACCTTCAGCTACCAGTCTAGCCTTATTCCTAATTACATTATCTTGTTCATCAAGTTTATTTTTATAAATCCATCTAGTGCCTATAACATGGTAGTCATTAAATTTTTCTACTAGAGTCCAAACATTATTTCTCCTAAATTGGTTTAACTCATCATGTATAGCTAACATCCAATTAGAGATCAATTTCAGCTTCTTCTGTAGTGTGTAGTTCTACATGAGAAACAAAAGCAATCAAGTCATGTGCATCTCTATGTGTAACTCTAGTTTTAACATCTTGAGATGGATCTTCTATAATCAGTTCTTTGGGATGTGAGTGTACATACCTCCATTTTTTGGGTATATCATCATGATTTTTGCTTATCTCTTCTTCACGTTGTTCACTTGTTTGTTTGTCTTTGAGAGTCAAATCCTACAATCCATTTTCTAGTGTACCTGCATTATCATCAGCACGATCTTCTTTTCTATAAGATGTAATGTCAGATTCATTGAAAATAACATATATTGATTTTTTCACAGTCAAAGTTCTTTTGTTGAAAACTCGATGGGCTTTACTATTTAAAGAATATCCAAGAAAAATAGCCTCATCGGATTTTGCATCAAATTTACCAAGGTTGTCTTTACCATTATTAAGAACAAAATATTTACAGCGAAAAACATGAAAATAATTAATATTAGGCTTTCTATTGTTCCACAGTTCATAGAGGGTTTTTCTAATAATAGGTCTAATTAAAACTCTGTTCAAAATATAGCAAGCGGTATTTATAGCTTCTGCCCAAAAGTATTTTGGAAGATTTTCTTCACAAAGCATTATTCTGGACATCTCTTCCAAAGTTCGATTCTTTCTTTCTATATCACCATTTTGCTGTGGTGTTTTAGGAACTGAGAAGTTATGATCAATACCGTTCTTTGTGCAAAAGTGATCAAAATGTTGATTTTCAAATTCACTGCCATGATCACTATGGATAGAAATAACAGAAAGATTTTTCAAATTTGAAACTCTTTTATAAAACTTTTTGAATACTTTAAAAGTCTCATCTTTATGTGTAATGAACAAAATCCATGTGTATCTTGAAAAATTATCTATAATTACAAGGTCATATTTTATACCACCTAAGCTTGTTGTCCTAGTAGGTCCAAATAGGTCCATGTGAAGTAGCTCTAAGGGTCTAGTAATAGAAATAATGTTTTTGAATTTAAAACTCCCTCTCACTTGCTTTCCTAATTGACATACATCGTAAACATTATCAAAATTTACTTTGAACTTTGGCAAACCTTTAACTAAATCTTTTGAAATAATTTTTGCTATAGTATCCATACTAGCATATCCAAGTCACCTATACCATAGTAAACTTGATTATTTGCTCTTATCATTCATTGCTACAAGACTTGTATTACTTGACATTGCCTGATCATTAAGATCTACTACATAAATGTTACCAAGTCTATGTCCAATGAACTTTGTACTAGAGTCAAGTGAATTAACTACTATACACATTGAAGACTTGAAGAAAATATTAAAGCCAATATTACAAAGTTGACTAATACTCAAAAGATTATGCTTTAACTTTTTTACAAGTAACACATTCTCAATAAATGTAGAATGAGTAATTTTGATTTTACCAATACCGATTATCCTTCTTTTGCGATTATCACCAAAGATTACCATTCCATCATCTTTTTGTTCTAGGATGAAGAATAGATCAATGTCACCCGTCATGTGTCTTGAACAGCCGCTATCAAGGTACCATCTTTTCTTTGTATTTGTGGTTGCAAGACATCCCTGCAAAACAATCAGGTAATAGATTTAGATACCCAAGCTTTCTTGGGTCCTTGCAAGTTAGTAGAATTGGTTCCTTTTGAAATCCAATTTTTTTTGATTTTCTTCTAGCCATTATATTTCAAATGATACTTAAATGCTTTATGACCAACATTATTGCAAGCATAGTATACAATTCTTGGCTTTGAATAAAAGGTATATGATGATGCAAATTTAGGTCTATATTATTTTGAAATAATGAATTTAGGAGCATATGATGTAGATGCAGAAAATTTATTTGAAGTTGAACTTTTATAACCAATTCTAAATTTGTTATTTGTCTCTTTTTAATCTTTCAGAATTAGTTCAAGCTTGTTGGAACTTAAAGTTAATTTTTCAACCAAAGGTTTAAACTTTTGAACTTCCTTTTTCAAATTATCATTTTCATTTTGCAGACTTTTGTTTTTCTCAAGAAGCTCTTCTTTTTCAAATTAAGTGGTTTTAAGTCTTTCACAAATTAAACTCAATTCCCTTTGTAAAATCTTATTTCTTTTACCAATTTCATTTTTATCCTTTTCAATCATATCATAATGGTTTTTCAAATTTTTTATTTTCAAATCAGTTTTTTTATATTCTACTAATAATTCACAAAAAATATTATGAAGCTCATCATGAGTAAATTCTAAATTAGGTTCAGAAGTAGTTACCTCATCTTCCAAACCCATAAGGCAGATCTGAGCAGTTTTTGTTATTTTTTCATCCTCTTCGGTGGATGTAGATTCGTCGCTGTCACTCCATGCTACAAGCATTGCCTTCTTCTTATTTTTCTTGATCATCTTTTTCTTAATTTCTGGACAGTCAAGGCGTATATGACCCGGTTTCTTGCACTCATAGCAGATTGAAATTTGATCTTTATTCTTGTCCTTCTCTTTTTCTTTGTCATTTTCTCTTTCTTTTCCAAAATCTCCTTTTCTAAATTGCTTCCTTCATCTATTTGTTCTTCTTCTGCCCATAAACCTTTTAAATTTTCTCATTACAAGGGCTATCTCATCATTTTTAAGATCATCATCATCAGATGAATCTGAATCTTCATTCTTGTCTTCTTCAGTAGCTTTAAGTGCTATAGCTTTCTTTCTTTTTGAATCTTCATCAGTTCTTTGTTGTATGGCTAATTCATGATTAATTAATGATCCAAGTAACTCATCCAGTGGTAGGGTGTTCAAGTCCTTTGCCTATTGAATAGCTGTCACTTTAGCTTTCATTTATCTGGCAAGGATCTCAAAACTTTTTGAACAAGATCATCATTAGTGTAAGTCCTATCAAGACTTTTAAGACCATTGATAATATCAATAAAACATGTATACATAGTAGATATAGTTTCATCATGATCCATTTTTAATAATTCATAGTTGTGCACAAGAAGATTGATTTTTGAAGTTTTAACTATGATGTGCCTTCATGTGTAATATCAAGCTTATCCCAAATTTCTTTAGCAAAATTACAAGTCGAAATTCTGTTAAACTCATTTGGGTCCAAAGCATAATAAAGCAAATTCATAGCTTTAGCATTCAGCTCTGCTAATTTCATATCATTTTCGTCCCATTCCTCTTCCGATTTGGGAACCTCAATATCACTGATTCTAACAATGGGTGTGTGAGGTCCTTTCAGAATAATTTTCCACAAATAAAAATCTATGGCTTGAATGTATATATTCATCATCGCCTTCCAATATGCATAATTGGTTCCGATGAAAAGTTGAAGTCGATTTGTGGATTGGCCTTCGGCCAAAGAAGTGCTCATGGGATGTGCCATCTATCTTTACTCTAAGTAATTTTCAGAGACTCCGCTCTGATACCACTATTGCCCAGGTGGCTTCCCAAGAGGGGGTGAATTGGAATTATAAAAACTTTTGGCAAGTACATGCAATTTAAAATCCTTTTGGTATTATGGTGCAATATGCAATGCGGAGGTAATTAAATAAATGCAATAAGGTAAAATAAGTACAAACACAAATACAAGGAAATTTAGAGTGGTTCGGAGTAACCGGCTCCTACGTCCACTATCCAAGGATCACTTGGGATTTCCACTATATCCCCCAACCAGAATACAGTCGGATTGTTTTACCATGCTCACAATCCAAACCGATACACTTTGGTTTTACCGGGATCACCAAAGAAAACCCAACTCTCTTTGATTTTAAATGTGATCACCAAAGCAAACCTAACTCCCTTTGGTTTTAAACGGGATCACCAAAGAAACCCTACACTTGGTTTTATACCGGGATCACCAAGAACCCAACTTAGATTTTTACAAGATTCACCTAAAAATTTTTAACCCTCTCTTAAGACGCAGCCCCTTGCTGTTCTTAGAGAGAAAACAAAGATATGTCAAAAATATATAGTAACTACATAAAAAATTGAGTTTGTTTAAATGTTGCTGATGAAGATCAAGGTGAAGCATAGCCTTGAATGTTCTTTTAATGCTCTTCAAGCTGCTTCTTTACTTCTTCAAAGAGTGGATTCAATGATGAAGAGAAGGTGGAGCTTTGAATCATATCTTGAATGCTCTTGAAGTGGATTGGTGAAAGACTTGAAGACTTTTCAAACTCTCAAGATAAGTCAATGAATAATCCTTCAAAAATTGTTTATTCCATCAAAAATACTCCATTTTATAATTTTCCATGAGATATAGCCGTTGTAGGGCCTAGGGAATCGAGAAAGAGCTGTTGGAGATTATTTGGAGTTCAAAATTAACTTTCAGCAACTAGCCATTAGAGTACAGAAAACGGTCACTCGAGTTGGCTCGAGATCCACGAGTTGGCTCGAAGTCTCAGACAGCCCAAACAAAAATTCTGTGCGACTCTGCTCTTTAAGTTGGAGTCGGCTCGAACCTTCAATCAGTACAAATCAACATTTTCCTTAAGTTGGCTCTTCAAGGCAGAGTCGGCTCGAAGTCTTAGTCACTAACAAACATAACTCTGGACGAGTCGGCTCTTCTGGGCTTGAGTCGGCTTGAGATCTCAAACTTCAAAAACATGTATTCTTCAATGAGTTGGCTCTTGGGACTTGAGTCGGCTCGAGGTATGGAAACTCTGAAATTTTTTGTACCGTGCTAGAAGGAGTCGGCTCTTGATCCATGAGTTGACTCTTGCAAAAACTTCTTTTAAAGCTTTAAACTTCTCCAAAATTCATCAATATATGAATCCAATAAGAGCTAATCTACTCACTCTTATTTTTACAATTTTATAGCCCATTTACAAGATTACATAGTTTAAAAAATTAGGGCTTTTACAAACTGAAGTACATAAAGGTCTATACAATGTTGGATTACCTTTCAACTAATTTGAAAATCAAGTAAAGTAAAGATAAAGATTTTCCTGCAAAAACTTCTCAAGTAATTGAAAGAATTAATAACTCATACATGCTCCAATATTTTGTGATCATCAAAATCATTCCAGGGGTCAACAATTGTTCCCCAACCAAATTTTCCGACGGCTTCAAGAAAGTCTTGCAGGTCCAAGGAAGGACAAGATCGGCCTCAAGGATCCTGAGAAGCCAGCACTCCAAGGAAGTTGATTGGGATCGAGCCCTGTTGTAAATAACCCGTAGAGGCCAGACATTTGTGTGGCTCAGAGCTCTTCATCATCTGCATCCAAAGGTTAAAGGTAACGTACCCTTTCCTTTTATTTGCTTTTGATATCTCTACATGCACTTTTATTATGTTGGATCCTGTTGTAGGTAGATTGGTAGATCGACTTGATCGATCTACCAAGTCTTTCGCTGTGCTGTACTTTAAAATAATTTTAAAATATAGTTTGTCTTCCTGCTATGCTTTTTAAACTTTCAAATTGATCACTTATTTATATAAAAACTATTTTGTACATTGGTGATTTTATTCTGTGTGATTTAATAATTGCTTGTTATATACTTATTTATTAAGTATATATGGTATTTGATAGCCATTTATTATATACTCAACTTCTATGTATATGTGATTTTATATGAGTTATATTGATCTTGGTTGGATAAATTATGATATTCATGTGCATTTATTTTGATAAAAGCATGAGTTTTGGTATAAAATTTATTAACAAGCATAAATTGATTTTAAGATTGCATGATAGATGGTGGTGCACTGGATTAGCCATGTATTGATGTCCTGTTACATGCCAAAAATGTAGTATCTTGATGCCCCACAATAGACCAGAAATATGAAATTATTGATCTCCATCATAGACCGAAAATGTGAAACTATTAATGCCCCACCACAGGTTAGAAACAGGATTGTGGTAGTTTAAAGCCGAGCACCTTAAGGTGATTAAATTTGATTTATGATGATTACAAGAGTTATATGACATAACACTTTGCATCACATAGCATATATTATTATATATGATCATAGAATTTTGGTAATATTATATATTACTCTTTAATTATTTTTATTATAATGGTATGGATGTACAGGAATTTTTACTGGACTATAGAGCTCATATCCTTTTATATTTTTTGCAGAGACACCGGATGCTTAGTATGGATGGGTTGGGCGAGTAGTTTCGGTGTAAGAGTTGGTTTATAAGTTAATGGAACTTCTGATATCATCAAATATTTAAATAATTATAATTGAGCAAGTTAATGATGAATTTATTTATTGGATATTTGATTATTGATTATCTTTGAATAAATCATATTTTGTTAGAATATTTGCGTATGCTATAAACCTTACATGATTTCTAGATTGGTGCTCAAGGTTCGAGATGTGATAATTTTTTAGATACTGTCTATTTTATAGTTAACAAATTCAAGAAAGTATTGATAACTTTAGAGATTCGGCTAAGGAAATTTATTTTTAATAAAAGCCATCCCATTTGTATTTTATTTTGTATTGTTATATTGTGGACTTTATTAGATTTATGCTCTTCCTCTTGGATGAATATTGATGTTTAAAATTTTGTTGATTTTATTTTGATAATGATTGCACATATTGTTCAAGTTGAGATCATTTAAAAATTATTTTTATTTAAAAGGATAGGCAGGTAATGAAGTAAAGTGCAATAGTTTATCTTTAAGAATATATACTAAAATGGTCTATTATTACAAAACTTAAACTAAAGTGGACATAGGGAATTCAATTTAAACTAAAGCAGCTTAAATAATAATAATAAAAAAAACTAAGGGTCTGTTTGAGAAGGATAGGATTGGCTTAAATCTTTTAAAATTTAACAATTTCAAGGATAAAAATCCTATTTTATTTCCTAACTATTGTTTGGCTATTTTAATCATAAAATAAAAAATAATATAGGTAATTCTGTTGGAAAAAAATAATGACCTCCAATGATTATCAGGGTTGCCCTTATCCTATCCTCCCCCTCAGACCGCCCAACCCTCCCCCCGGCCACCCATGTAATCTCCTCGCACTCTCCACCTCCCTCTCTTCAACTGCCCCTCTTGCCTCCTCTCCCTTTCCTCATTGATAGCTTGCCCCCTTCTGCCTCCTCACCCTTGCCTCCATCGTCGCTACTGTCTAGCAAGATTTTGTAACATAGACCCCATAATTTAGAGCCTTGGTGGCATCGATGGCTTCTTGTCATGGCTTAAGACCAATACCGTAGCAATAATGCTCATGAATCCAAGTTCCATAGGATGTTGAGGAATACTATGGGCCTTGAGTAGGCTTGGTTGCTCTACTGCTCCTCTTACCGGGCCATTGGGTAAGGCGGTAGTTGCTGTTGCCGGTGTCAAGGAGCGGGGCCAAGTCAATCATGGCATCCTTGTCAAGTTCGGAGGCTTTGTTGCCACCATCTCCAAGCTCATAAAAGATGGGATCGAAGCAATAAAATAAAACACCAGGCCTTGTAAGCGGCTCCACTTGATCTAACGCACATGTTGGTGAGTTGCCCAAGGTCAAGTCACATCCAAGATTTAATAATTGAAAGAAAGGGATTGTGGGTTATTAAGAGTTTATCATTACATTTGTTACGATGGGAAAATGTAGTCCATAAATTATTTTATGATCGTGATTACAACTTTTAGTGATTATATTTAGTTAGTAATATAAACCTTGATATGGGACAGAGATCGAGATTCGGATCGGTGGCGAGCATAGAAGTTATCAGGGGATTAGGGCTTGCTAGGAGGAAGAAAGAAAATGGCTAAAGGTTCAGAAAGATAACTGGGATTCACACAGATTCTCCGAGGAGGACAAGAACACAGCAAAGGGCTCACACAGATGCCATAGGGATCACACAGATATCTTGACAAGAAGGGAAAGGGATCACACAGATATCCTGCGCTCACACAGATGCCCAAATCAGGGATCACACAGAAACCCTGGAAAGAAGGGGAAGGGATCACACAGATATCCCGGGCTCACACAGATGCCCAAATCAGGGATCACATAGAAACCCTGGGATCACACAGATCCTTCACACAGAAAATCAGGGATCATACAAATCCTTCACACATAACTCAAGAAATTTTAATCATCCATCGTTATTCTTCAATACAAGAGGGGGTCCTTATATAGGGACCAATTACTTGGGAAGTAAGTAAAAAAAACATGGAAAATATGAGGCGCTACAATTCTTCCTGATTTGCTGATTGAAAACATGGAAGGTGTTATACAATTCTCAAAGAAGCTCAAGAAAAATAAGGAAAGAAAGGGGGGACCAAGGGAGGACCATGTGGGGCACCAAATACCTATTCTCTTGGACTCGGGATGGACCACATCTTTCCTTAGTTGCTTGGCATGAATCAAGGGATTCATGTTTATCCACTTGACCTTCCTTTCTCACTTGATGGCAGGTAGAGTTGATGTGCCTGGAGGGTGCTAGGAATCCACGCGGCTGCTGAGGTGGCTGGGCTCCCGGGTCCCTATCATTTTCCTGGAGTAGCGAGAACTCGACTCCGTCGAGTTTGAAGAAGACTCGTGTAGAACTGAAACTAATCAAAGCAAAAGATGCTAGGTTCATCATTTTTTTTTCCCATTTTCTTTTTTTTATTCATCTTTGCTCTAAAAGTCATGTAACTTTGAAAGCCGTGCAGTGCTGACATCCGTGCTACTATGGGAATCGTGTAGCTCTAGAAACTATGCACCACTGAAGTTGGTAACAGGGGGAGAATATGCCTTCACGTTCAAGCTGTGCAGGAACTGGGTCTTCATGGAGGGAACCCGACGAGGCATCGCTAGCGATCTCGAAGGAGCCGGTGCCTAGGGGTGAAGACAGCGGTCGGCGACGTTGCTGGGTGGAAGGCAGCGACATGACCGGGAGGCAGCGAACGATCGTGGACCTCAGTTGATCTTGGACCTCTTCGATCGGGGAAGGCGGCGAATGATGAGGCTCGGCCTGGGCGTGCATCCGGAGGAGTCTGGCGTTGTCGGCGGCTGTAGGAGCAAGGAGGATCCGACGGGAGGCGACGGTTGTGGCGCTCTGGTCAGGAGGGAGGGGTGGACACGATCTGATGGGGCTCCGGTCCGAAGGGAGGAGGTTGGCGGGGGGGTGGGGCGTCGGCTGCTGGCGATGAGCAGGAAGAGGGCGTCGCCGATTGACTGGGGTAGTGGCACAGTGGGGAGGAGGAGGAGGGGGCGGGAACTTCGATCGCGGCTTGGATCTTTCGGATCGGTGTCGGTGGGAGTAGAGGAGATGGCTCGGTGGAGATGTTCCGATCGGTGGTGTGGACGATAGAGGTGGAGGTTGGCGACTTGGGGATCAGGCGTGTCGGAGGGATCGGGCGATGCGTCAGTCACGGTCGGTGGCTGTGGAGGTGCGTGTGGTCGAGGGCATCACGGATGAGGGTGGAGACATGGGGCCGTTGATGAGGCTTCTGGAGTTGGTCCTCTATGCTTGGATGACCCTAGGGAAGTTTGTTGTCGATCAGCTACTGGACGGTGGCTGTTCTGTTTGGCTGCAGGCGACGGAGACGGTCGGCTGGAGATGAGCGAGACAGAGGGGGGTCTTCCAGTGGGGGAGCCACGAGCAGCCTGATCTGCGACGCGGGGTTCCATCGGCTGCCGGGTGTTGATCGACTAGGAGCAGGGTCTGGGGGCGGCACAGCAGTAGACGATGTCACCAAGGAGGGAGACCTTTTTCTAGTTGGCCTAGGCATGGGTGTGGGGGTTGTCGGCAGTTCTTGGAGAGGTTGGCATGGACGAAGCGGAAAACAGGGGTGATGGCTGGAAGGGAGGAACGGTGATGGGTGACCGTCATCGATGTTGGGGAAGGATCCATGGATGGGATTTGAAATAGGGGAGAAAGAGAATAGTGGGGCTGGTGAGGAAGAAGAAAAATCATAATCCTCTAGCTCTGATACCAAATTGATGTGGGACAGAGATTGAGATTTGGATCGGTGGCGAGCATAGAAGTCACCAGGAGATTAGGGCTTGCTAGGAGGAAGCAAGAAGATGGCTAAAGGTTCAGAAAGATAACTGGGGTTCACACAGATTCTCTGAGGAGGACAAGCACACAGCAAAGCGCTCACACAGATGCCCTAGGGATTACAGAGATACCCTGAAAAGAAGGGGAAGGGATCACACATATACCCTGGGCTCACACAGATGCCCAAATCAGGAATCACATAGAAACCCTGAGAAGAAGGGGAAGGGGAAGAAGGGAAAGGGATCACACAGATATCCTGGGCTCACATAGATGTCCAAATTAGGGATCACACAGAAACCCTGGGATCACACATATCCTTCACACAGAAAATCAGAGATCACACAGATATCCTGGGATCACACAGATCCTTCACACAGAACTCAAGAAATTTTATTCATCCATCGTTATTCTTCAATACAAGAGGGGGTCCTTATATAGGGACCAATTACTTGGAAAGCAAGTAAAAAAAATATAAAAAATATGAGGCACTACAATCCTTCATGATTTGCTGATTGAAAACATGGAAGGTGTTATACAATTCTCAAAGAAGCTCAAGAAAAATAAGGAAAGAAGGGGGGACCATGTGGGGCACCAAACACTTGCTCTTTTGGGCTCGGGGTGGACCACATCTTTCCTTAGTTGCTTGGCATGAATCAAGGGATTCATGTTTACCCACTTGACCTTCCTTTCTCACTTGATGGCGGGTAGAGTTGATGTGCCTGGAGGGTGCTGGGACTCCACGTGGCTGTTGAGGTGGCTGGGCTCCCGGGTCCCCATCAAACCTTTTAATCATTCATGTGAAGGATATTATGATACCTTGGTATTATCCAAGATGAAACTAGCTTGATATACTAGCTTGATATGATCAATCTATCATTTTGGATATAAATGACCTAAAAATATGATTATACCTATTGAAGAATATCAATAGCAGTTACACTCATAACCATTATCTTATAATTAAAGCACTTATAAGTGTTGCAGGATGTGGTTAGCTATTATGATCAATTTAAACCATAAATTAGTCATTATTGCATAATTATTGCATGTACTGCTCATCATGGAAATGGCTACTGATTTCCATCTATAAATAGGGGAGGATAGGAGACCCTTTATATGTCTATCAAGTGCTATTTTATTGCTTTCAATCTCTTATTATTTATTAAAGATCAATAAGACTTGTCACTTGTTTCTTGATCCTATATTTTTGTGACTCTGCTTATTGGCATCATGTAAGCTATTATTTATAATAAATCAAACAACTATTGCCATCCACGTTAGTTGTTTATATCATTGTCATATATAACAAACTACCATTCTCAAGTTGCTGAAATTAATTAATTCTTTATGTCGATTGCTTATATGATGATTTTTTTGGATAAGAATGCTTATCATTACTTCCAATTGAAGGGCACGTTTGCACTGATCGTTGCATTACTTATCAACATTGTTATTGTATCCATCTCTAGTACTGTGTATTCTGCTGATAATCTATTATAAGAGAACTCGGATATATACAATAATTTCATCCTTGATTCAGCATCATTTTTGCTTAAAATCTGCTATTATACTATACACATGCTAGGGAGGGAAGAGGAAAGAAAATAAAATTCTAATTTACTATCAAAATAAAAGATAAATTTATTTACATATAGGATATATTTTTTTAATAAAATTTGAGGTATAATCTTATCAAATCCTATATCCTAATATAATTTTTAATTTAAATTTAAAAATTATAAGCATCTAAACAGGTTCTAAATTGTTTGATTATACTATACAAATGCTTTTTATCCCTGGATATTTTTATTTATTTATTTATTTATATTTTTGGGTTCGCCTGGAGGGAGTGCGAGCTGAACCCGGCCTTGCCAGGTTCGACTCTGCGGACTTCCCTCCGCTTGGCCCTCTTTATAAGGCTAAGAAAAGAAGTCTGCCGGTGCCAGCTCGGTTCTCCTCGATAAACCCCTCCAAACCCCAACCCGGCGCCTCTCTACCCTCCGTCGCCCGAAGCGATGAGCAGCTGGCGGACGCTTCTGCTGCGGATCGGCGACAGGTGCCCCGAGTACGGCGGCACCACCGACCTCAAAGAACACATCGTAAATGCCTCCTGCTCCTTCTCCTCTTCCTATTTTTCTTTAGAAATTTTATGTTTTAGCCTTCGTTTGATTCTATTCTTGCCCTAGTTCTTCTAAGCCGTAGATTACGGTAGTTTGCTGCTTTCTCTTATAATAATTCCGTTGATGTCATAGTTCTTGGATGCCCTAGGTCACAGGAGATTGCTGTCCCAAATCCTGTAAACCCTGGACTATTGTAGCTTATTTATTTCTCCTACAATCTCGAGAACCATTTGAGCTGAAAAATTGGTGGAAAAGAGGGATTTGCTGTCACATTTCATTTTGACTCCGTGCAAAGGCCTCAATTTTAGCGCCATTTTTGAAATACCACAAAATAAAATTGAGTAATGGTTTTTTTTTTTTTAAGTAACTGACAGCTCTCCAGTGCGTGCGGCATATGTTTTAAAAAAGTAATCTTTAGCATTTCTTTTAGTTCTGCACGACATTATAGCTGAGGATGTTGGTGTAAAGGACTGTTGTTTAAGACATCATCAATGCAAATATGAATGTTCATTTGTTACGCTATAATTGGTCTCTACATTTTATTGTACATTTACCTGCATCCTAATTATTTTTGTTTTTCTGTTTCTTCCTCTCGAGTCTTTTTCTCTTGGTGACCTTGTTTGCTGGGGAGAGGGGATGGGTTTAATTGTTATGTTGATTGAAAACCTTTGCAAATGGATCCTTTGTTAGTATTTAACTAAGATAAAACCACGAATTACTTTCAATGATATCTCAATCATGTGAACTTTTTGTTAGTCTAATCCAAGGGTTGGCTGTATTATAAACTCTTTTTTTCTTGTGTTCTTATATCAGTTGAATAAGTTCATGACTGTCTCTCTCTGTTGCATCACAGGAAACATGCTATAGTGTAATATGGCGAGAATTTGAACATTCTAAAGATGACATATTTGAGGTAATATTGATTAAGTAAAAAATGTGCTTTTTAAGGCATGCATAAAGACCTGAATTGCATTATTTTGTAGATTTTCTCCATAACTTGGAAATTTTCCTTATCGTGCTACATACATGTCTGCACAATTCTTTAATAAAAGCACGTGCACTTGTTTTCACAAGGGGATGCTAAGAAAAGAATTGAGCTAAAATGTAAATTATTAATTAGGTGGAAATCTTCAACTTCTAGGGTTTGGTTTGGAGAGACTCCTAAGACATTAGCATGTTCCAAACATCTGGATGGTACATCTATATTAAAGGAACTTTACTTCTGAACTATATAACTGGTTCTCAGTGCCCACAACTTGCATAGAATAACATTATATGTTGCCTTTGTCATCTTTTGATAATTTGTTCACTTCAAGTAATTCATTTTCTCTTGTTTCATGCCGTAGACCACAAAATGCCCAACTGTCAGCGGTGCCTGAATGAATTACTTGGCCATTAGGCAGAACTAACTTACATGCCTAAATTTTTTAGGAAGACCTATCAAAAGCAAAATATGTTTCTTTGAATGATCTTTTGGCAAGCAAACTGCTAAAACCTACTAAAAATTGCAAACCTTTGCTAGATTCCTCACAAGGTTTAATTAGAATTCTGCAACAATATAGATTATAGATATTTGAAAACCAAGGTAACTTTGTTAGGTGATGCTTATTATGCTTCTTTATCACATCTGTAATGGTTAGTGGTTTCTTTTCAAATTCATGCAAGTTTTCCTGGTTAACATGTCATGTTACTCTAATATGTTGTCAAATAAATGTATATGCGTCTCTTTGGTTTATATCTTAGTTTATTTATTAAATTCATTAAATTCTTACCTGATTTAGTTTTATTGTTATTTTTATATATTTATGATTCATTAGATTTTTATTTGTATAATACAATTTGCCTGTGCCCCTCCTAAGCACCTATCTTCTGCTTAACTATATGGTCCTTTGGCTACTTGAATACTGCAACTATCTGTATTGAAAAAAAAAATACTGCAACTATGTTAGATTTTGGCTTTTCTACCATATGAATATTTCTTTTTTCAAATGTTACCAGCTTGCAATAGCTTGAGAAGAAAGTATTAATGAGAACAATTATGATGCCACTGTAATGCTTGATATCATGTATTTGAGTGCAGTATCTTTCTTGGTGTGATTATCCATATTCTTCATTGTAAAGTAGTTATGTCTTAACAAACATGGACTTAGCTTAAATTCACCAGAAGGTTTGATGTGAATAATGATTGCTTGTAATCTGTGCTTGTTGTCATGAATTTCAATCTCTAGAGAAACTGAAGTTCTTAGATATGTTAATCTGCATCATAGGACTCATGCCAATAACACTATTCTGAGATTTGCTAACGTTTGAAGTACTAACGTGGGTCCTTGGATTCAAACAGCTCCTTCTTCAATGTGCTCAACAGCTACCACACAAAATTCCTTTGTATGGAGTACTGGTATGGTATTGTTTTTGTTTTCTTTCTCAAGTGTTGGAAATTAGTCTATAATGCTTCTTTTAATGATGCTTTTAATTATTTTATATATATGCGCATGTGTGTGTGTGCGTTTTTAGGCTTGTTAAAAATTGCTAGTGCCCCAGAATATTTTTATTGCATCTTACTCCTTTGAAGAGTATGTTATTTTACCAGTTCCTTCATGCATGTAAGATTAGTGATTTCCTCCATCAAAATATGCACCCTGGATGGTCCTTAAATTAACATGCAAAACAATCAGTTCTGTAACCTAATTATTTAATTACATTGGGATCTTTAGGCTTGATCGTGCATTTAGTTTCTATTGTTGATTTTAGCTGGTTGTTGGTTTCAGTACTTAAGGAATGTGTGGTCTTAAATCTTTCTTTAGGTTCTTCTTGCACCATCAATTTCATATCTATGGGTACTCCAATGCATGCCGTTCATACTCTTCTTTCTTTGCTTGCTAAGTCTGTTGTGTTTTGATCCCTAAGGGTGCTTTCTAATTGCTGTCTAGTTGTAGGCCCCTCCATTCATGCGACATTTGTATACCTCTATTCTTGCACTTGCAATGTGTTTCTTTAGTTTGGAAGTTACTTTACAACCTAAGTAAATAACCGTCATGTAGAGTTCTCAATTGAACTGGGTCCCCACCCATGTGGATATGATCCCACCATCCTTGTCTCTCTATCTAATGGTTGTAAATGTTGGCAACAAGTTTTTAGGTGATAGAATATGTGAAATACTAAAATTTAAGGACAGAAAAACAAGTAGAAAATGCCTGATATGAGAATGGAAAACCTGTAATGTCCACTTTAGCAGAACCTTTTAAAGCTTATAGCCTTTTGCATTTGCTGACATGATTATTAACATGATATCTAAGTTTATTATCTATTATATTTCTACTAATTTATCTAGACTCTTTCTTATTTACTGCCTTGACGCTCATGCATATTTTTGCAGGTCATCACATGCATTAGGAGCTAATTAATAAATAATGAATTGACAATGTAATCATATTTTACCCACGATGTTTATTTTAATTTTATAAATTATTATCAAAAGTCAATTTTAGTTAATTTCTAGTCTATACAAGAAACTTAAAATAATTACTTTGTGGGGGAAATCCAATTTCCTCTTAAAGTAACTCTAGTCTCACCTTTTTTCGGGCATTGATGATTGGATTCTTGTTTAAAAATTTAGATCTTTAACATGATAGACTAAGATAAGAGCCAGAAACGCCTAAACCTGTTTCTATCTTTTCCTATACCTCATTGGTCTTGATTGATATCCTTTTTTTTCCTTTGTTTAGTAAGTTCAAACTGTGGATTATGCTGTAAATGTGCTTAGGGGTTTGTGTGGAGGTGCAGAGTCCACTCTACCTGCATGAAATACATGAATTCAGGTAGTTTCAAGTTCAACTTCTTATATACATAATTTGCATACAAAATGGCGAATGGCGAGGGTGATGCTGTAGTGTTTTGTAATGGTTTGCTCTGGTGTTGGTAGACTAGATGATGTGCCACTATTATGTTGGCATTGTGCGATTCAGATGTCACTGTACATTGTTTCAAATAGTGAACATTGTCAGAACTATTGATTGCTCATTTGTGTGAAATGCTTGGTTTAGCTGTCTTATTTCAAAGGGGTTTATTACGTGTTAAAATTTCATTTGTGAAAATAACCTTCTTGTTGATGGCTCTATATTTATGGCAAGCATTAAGTTTATGACATAGCATACTAAGTGTTGTTTTATTTACAAATTTTAACTTCTTTACCTTCAGGTTGGTTTGATTAACTTGGAGAATGAGGACTTTGCTAAGAGGGTGGTAGATACGACATGTTCTAGCTTACAGGTAAATTTGCTGCTTCTTGGTATCTCTTACTTTTTTATTAAATGTGTGCACCCATTTCTTTCAATGATTGCTTCATGAAGAAAATTAGCTAAAAATATCACTTGCTAAGATTATTTGAAACCAGTGTGATTTTAGTCTGAGCATAAGTTATACATCTTGATGGAGTGATTTTTAAGGATACCTGGTTTTACTTTTGTTGTTTTAGTAACTCAGATTGAGCAATCCACAAGTGCTGCATTAAGATATGCATTATCAAATACATGAAGAAGCATAGTTACCAAGGTACACCATGTTGTACTGAATTGGGCAGTATGGGATGTACCATACCGGTTCGGCACCCATACATGGTTTGGGGAGTATACCGACACTTGGTAGGCCAAACTAGCTCTCGTACTGGGAGTACTGACATAGTGACAAGGTGGCACCGGGTATGTGGCCCGGCATTGAGATGGCATACCTTGATAGTTACAGCTCAATTCCATGTTTGCTTTAATGTATTTTTTTTTTCAAAAAAAATAACAAATATGTTAACTTTGAAATTTGGCAATTTTGTCTGCTTATATTTCCAGGATTCATTATATTCGGAAAATTGTAACAGGATTCGTCTTTTGTTGCGGTTTCTCACGGGACTGGTAGGTTCTCTGGAGCGAGCCATTTCTGTTTTGGTCTTTAACAGTGATTATGCCATTGCTGATTGCCTGCAGTATTTTTTTTCTTTCCTCTTCTTTGAATTAGCATCATGTTGCATCAACTAGTGTGTTCTTTTTTTTTAAAAAAACTGGTGGCTGTGACATGTCTTTTTTTTTTTTTTTTATAATGAAGTGTCATACCACATTTTGTCTAGATGATTGTTTGGGTCTATTAAAGACATATATATACTTAAATAAAACTGTTTTATTTTTATTAGATTTGCATTGTAACAATATTTGCCTTTGCTCAGCTGGTTATTTTTATGATGTCTTCCAAGCTACTGCTTGGCTCTTTATTGCAATGAAATTGGATGTTTGTCTCTTTCTTTTAGTTTCTTTTTTTTCCCCAGAAATTACTGCGTGGCATTTCAGTTAAACTAGAAAGTTTTGCTGCCTAAAGGGTTTGGTTGTCATGTTTGTGGTGAACCAAGTTTTTTTCTTCCAGTTATCAGTTGGTAACATGAGTTGCTTACCGGTGGACCATTTGTGGCACATATGTATGTTGATGTTATCAAAACATCAATGTAAAGTAGTTAGTTTGATCGGAACCATATGAACATATCTCTGCATGTATAAATACATGCTTACACATACATATATGGATGCATGCATGTATACATGCATCGTATATACTACATACGTGCGCGCATGTGCACATACATACACACATACATTACATAATACATACACATGCATTACATACATACATACACACGTGCATACATGCATACATTACATACATGCATACATACATTACATGCATACATTACATACATTACATGCATACATTACATACATTACATACATACATTACATACATTACATAGATTATATTTCATACATTACATTATATTACATACATTACATTATATTACATAGATTTCATACATACATTACATGCATGCATCAGACATATGTATGTAGACGTATATATGTGTGTATATATATAGAGAGAGAGGTGGACTTGGCTACATTCGAAGAGATTTGGAGCCAAATTCGGTCAAATCCTCCACCGTCTAATTTGCACAGATCTTTATGCTGCAAAAGTAAAAAGTTAATGCTATATTAATGGCATAAAATAAATTAAATCAGAAATAAAAAATATTTTAGAATAAGCACAAACGCTTCTGAATAAATCCAAACTTTTTCAAAATAAATCCAAATACTTCAAAATAAACAAAAACATTTCCATCTGTTCGGGTTTGTGTATATTTTGAAGTATTTCTGTTTATTTTGAAAAGGTCAAAGTTGTATTTATTTTGGAGCATTTTTGTTTATTTTTATGTGTTTATTCTACACCATTAATATAGCATTAACTTTTTACTTTTATTGTATAGGGATCTATGCAAATCATCTGGTGGGGGACTTGACCGGATTTGGCTTCAAATCCATTTGAATGTAGCCAAGTCCATCTCTCTCTCTCTCTCTATATATATATGTATATATATATGTATATATATATATATGTATATGTTTATGCATACATATGTATGCATGTATATATATACATACATACATATATATATATGCACATACATATATGTATATATATGCATATATACACACGTATACATATATGTATGTGTATATATATATATGCATATATACACACGTACGTGTGTATATATGCATATATATACATAAATGTATGTGCATATATATATGTATGTATGTATGTATAGAGATGTATGTATATATGTATGTATGTACATACATACGTATATATGCACATATATATATATATACATATATGTACATATGTACATACATACATACATCATATATGTAGAGATGTATGTATATATGTATGTTTGTGTATGTATATGTATGTATGCATATTTTTATATTCATGTATGTTTTAAATCCTGTGGGACAGGAATGTCTCGGTTTTTCAATGAAACGGCATGTGCCGGTGTCCTGCCCCGTCCCAACATTCGGGACAGGGGATGTTCCAGGGTATCTCAATTGAGGTGTTGGGACGCTGTTGGGACGTCCTGTTCCAACACATGGAATGATATCTCGTTCCGGTCCTGTCCCGATGTCCTGTAAGACATCCTGATAGAACCTGAATCCTTGGTGTAGATTGATGGATAGGTATGGATACATAGATATGCACACATGGGTTTCTATATTGAAACTTCTGGAAAAATGATGCAGTCCACTGGTTCATATCTGGGACCATCTGGAATTTTTCAGCCTGATGGTTCCCTAAAACATCATGGATTGAGTTCTTGCGATACTCACAGGCAAACTAGTGTCCAATCAAATCATGTCTGCAGATATTCCATGACTTAAAGTAGATTTTTTAATGCTTTCTTGTCTACCAATTTCAATTCCCATAATGACAATTAGTTACTATGTATCAGTTATTATATGTTAGTGGTTGCTATCTACTCTATACGATAAGATATGGTTAAAGAAACTTGATGCAAATAGGGTGTTATAAATGCTTTAGGTGAATTATATTAATGTTTTTGTCTACTTAAAATTAGTTGCATTCCAGTTACATAATGTCTGTTAGATAGCAAGCAATGTAAAGGATAACTGGTAACCCAATAGCCATCGTGCACTGATTTAGCCATGCTATTTTTTTGATCTTTAATTTGATTATTATTATCTTTTATACTGTCATGCTTATCTGACTTTTGACTGATTCTCGATTGCTTAGCATGTTTACAAAATATTATACTAATCCAAACTCTTGTAATTTAAGCCAGTTCAATAGGATGAACCTGCTGCTGATTAAGAGAAAAATACCGGGCCAGCAACTTTAGTTGTTTACCGGCCTGTTTTGTTCTGAATCAATCTTGTATAAAAACTTTTTAACTTCCTGTATTTCTCCTTCACTTTCTCTTTTTGTTTTAGCCTTTCTGTGCGATAATTTCCAAACCGAGCTGCCAGTTGTAAACAATCTATTAAGAACATTTGGCTGACTTGATTGAACTATGGGGCTTTAGAGATGTTCTCTTTCTTTGTTTTTTCCCTTCTTTTCTTTTTGTCTTTGTGCATGCGAGCTATTTGGTGCCTTATTTTCTTATTCCATACACATAGATATTAATATGCTTAAGCTGGACTTTGCTTTGGTACTTTTGTTTTTGTTTTTTTTTCTTTTGATTCTATTATGACCATTTATATTTGGAATGTAGATGTGCAGCAAAGTTATCTTGCCTGGTTCAATTATTGAGGCCTTTGAGACGCTGTTGTCATCTGCTGCAACAACTATAGATGAGGAGGCTGGAAATCCTTCTTGGCAACCACGTGCTGACTTTTACATCACTTGTATTTTGTCCTGTCTTCCATGGGGAGGTGCAGAACTCATTGAGGTAATATTGACTTGCTGCCTGGAGTGTTTTGGATCTTCATAAATGCTTCTAGGTTGTAGAGCCTTTTTTTAGCATAATAACATTAAATTTTATATCTTTTGATTACTCTTTGTGTTATATTTTTAAAAAAATGTTTTGTGATGTTGTTGAACTTCACAATTGTTAGTTGATTACTACGTGTACCTCAATTTAGTTTATTTGTCAATAGTCTCTCTCTCTTGTGATTATTTATAATGATCAAAGATTCAGGCCCCGGCAGGACGTCCCGTGGGACACCAGGATAGGGTACCATCTCATGTGTTGGGATAGTGTTGGGATAGGACATCTTGCCAACGTCCCAGCATTCCAATTAGGACACCTTGGGACATCTCTTGTCTCGAGTGTCGAGACGGGACGGGATGCCAATGCATCCCGTTCCATGAAAAAATTGGAACAGCCCTGTCCCACGGGATTTAAAACCTTGATAATGACTATTAAATTTGTGAAAAATCTGGAGATTTTATGACACTGCTAAAGTGTCACTTTACTACTTGTTTTTTGTCTGGGCTCTTGCATGGTTAAATGGGATTCTAGAACTGATACAATTGTATTGGGGGTTAAAAGTTTAAAATTGGGAGAACCTTCCATATTTTGTGCATTAAAATGGTTGTTTGCCACACATAATGTTAAAGTTGCCCTTATGGTGAGCCATTATTCTGTTATTGGTCCTTCCTCTTCATTTTAAGTTTTCAATTGACATCTGTAAACGATGGGAGGGATATAACATTATTCTGCATATGCCTTCTTGAATTCTTATTATTTATAAGAAATGCTTTGTTATAGAAAGTATAATTATCTGTTTGCTTCTTACTAAATTATTTTTTGTTTGCAATTATGTGCAAAAATATATCAATAGTCTATATCTTTGTTCCTTCTTTTTTTTTTTTTGTATTGACAATACTATCCAAAAGTTATCCAAAAAATGTTACCGTGTATTAGAAAATGACTGTAGGATTTTGTATTGTAGCAAGTTCCAGATGAGTTTGAGAGAGTAATGATTGGTGTACAATCTTATATTAGCATCAGAAGGCGCACTCAAGACATTGGTTTCACAGTTTTTGATTCTGATGAGGACAAATTTCTTGAGGAAAAGGTACAACTTTATGAATTAACATATGATTGGAAGTTATTGTTTGCTTGCCCCAATCTAATAAAGTTGCTTCAGTGTAGTTATTATTATTATTTTTTAAATAATTGTGATTTCTAATTTGCTGTTTTGCCTTTTTTGATTTACATTTTGTAACTCTTCGTGTTTATACGATAAGTAAGAAAATTTTACGTGTCATCGAAGTTGATTAGACTAACGTTATCTTAATGGATTCCTAAGACATAATTACACATCAAGAATTTAAGACATTTCATATAATTAAATTGGTGGATGAAAGGGAGTGGTGCATTTGGATTGTTATGTGATTGGCAAATGGCTTTGACCATCAACCTGAAAAAAATCATGAAACATTAAAAATGCCTTCAATCTGTTCAGACAGCTGGGCAGTAATGAGTTTTGAGCACTCAAGTATGATAGAAATGAGAATGTTGAAGAGATGTTTGTACAATTAAGAAAAATGGATCAAGGGATGATTGCATGAGGAGAAACCTGTAAGTAGCACCAGCTCAACACAAAGTGGCAGATAACCAAAAAGATGTTATGATGTGCATTTACTGTTGAGGTTTGCGGAATGCTTGGTAAGATATAGGTTTATATTTTTTTTGAAGGGGTAGGATAGAAAATGTAAAGCCTAAGATAAAATATATGGAAATTGTAGAATTGATCGGAAACATCAGTAGTGATAGCAAATGTAGATCCTAGTGGATACATATGGGAAAAATAATCTGTAATAATAGGGATGAATGATGTAATAAATCTTGCCCAAATTGATGGTATACAATGGCTCAGTCACAAGCATAGGACTGTTGAAAAAGATCATGCACATGCATGCATTCATTCTATCATATCTAGCGCATTGTATAGCTACTACAAATTGTTGTCAAGCAACATGGCTTCAGATCTGTGATGATTTTGACTTTTCAGTATTTCCTCAAGATCTTTTTTGGTCACCAGATATTTTAGAGCCTACCAATATCTCAAATTGCTTTGGGCTGTGAGAGTTTCATGAAAATTTTGTTATGCTAATTGTTGTAGATGCTGTATTATTGTTACTATAGTAAAAAACTAGACTAGATGCTGGGCTTGTGCTATGCACGGAGTATAACAATTTTGATATTTGGTATGATTTAAAATTTATTTAATAAAAATTATTATTTATTAAATCTATTATATCTATTATTTTAAATTTATTCAAAATTTATTTTAAAATTTTGATGTTTAAAAAATTTTCTTCAAAACTAAGCCAGACCTCTTTGCTTTTATAGATATAATATATTATATAGAAGGTGTAATTTTGAGTGGGAAAACGGGCTAGGAAAATTTGATGCTTGGCAGCCATTTAATCCAGATGGTACTACTTTAGTTATATATAATAAATTCGTGTCGTATTAAGCTAAAAACAGTGCATGTTGGAGGGTATTATACATATCCTTTTGCGTACATATGAAAGTCCGTAAATTTATCAGCACATTATTTAAAATTTTTTCAAATACATGGAAACTCTGACATCTATCTCAGTATACAAGTAGAAATAACTTATCCATTGTTTTATCATCATTTTACCAATTTATCTATTCAGGATTTTTTAGAAGATTTATGGGATCGTATACAAGTTCTTTCAAACAATGGATGGAAAATTGATAGTGGTATGTGCTTTTGTTCTTTCTTCTCTTAATATCATCTTATTTAACAACAATTTTTATGTTAAGGTGTTTCATTTTTTTTTTTTATTATGCTAGTTGAGTAAAAGGCTGTGTGATTGTCTGCCTAATAATTATGCTAGTCTACTAGTTAATATTGTTGAAATGGACTTTTTTGTAGGACTTGCTTTTGATTGAGGACAGCAAATGTCCCACTATATCGAAGCTAAAATATGTATTATACATACTAATATTTTGGCCTGTCATAAGGATGTTGGAAGGTGAAAAGTATTGAACTTTGTAAATTCAACCCTGTATTGGAAATTTAAACATTCTTGGATGCTCAATACTAATTAATCCACTGTTTGTAATTGTACCTACAAGGTTTTACTCTCCTCTAAGAATCAGTTTATAAAATGTAGTAAAAGCAGCTTGGGAATGATCAAGTGGAAGATGAAGCCACGAAGCCGACAGCCTTATGATGATGTGAGATATAACCTTGTACTAGATAAATTCCCTCACTGTTATTTATCTTGTACAAAATGGTAAGCCTTAGAAGCCAGATAATCAATCATCAATCAGTAGAATTTCTACCCGGTTGGGGCCAATATAAGTCCAAAGCTATGGGCTAGGATATGGAAGAAAAGATAGGTGTGTGAGTACCATCTCATCATAATGAAGAATACAATGATAAGCTACAGAACCACACAGTGAATTAAGCGAGACCATATGAATGACGTGCACATTATTTAATTGGGAGATGGCTAATTGAATAACAACATTTAGATTTGGAATGGCTTGCCTCCTGCATGACAAATGGATAGCATGTTTGACACTATGACAATGTGTATCCTCAAGGAGGCAAGCGTAAGATAAATATAGTGAAGGGGATCGATATTCTTAATTTTACATCAGCATTCAATAAGGTTTTTGAGACAGTTGTCTGGATATTTTGTGTCAGAAATTTTCTACCTGCTTTAGGCTTTTACTCTTTTAATTTCATAGGATTTTTAATGCTTCTAAATTTTAAGCATCCTTCGACAAATAAACTTTGTGATGATTAGTAATGGCAAACTCTTTTGTTTGAGGCACCCATGTCCCATGGAGCTCTGCATACATTATGCAACTTCAAAATCAGTTAGAGGAAAAGTAACAACTATCAGACAAGAAAATAATTAGTGACTATTATAATATCTGATATTACTTGGTAAGCATATGCTTCCCAGGGTCATGTGAGGCAATCTTTCCTTTATCGCCACTCCTAATATTTCCAGCTACCCATGTCTAAACATTCCCACCAACTATTGTATTATCATCGTGAAGTATTGTGATGCTGTATGAATATCATATAGCCTAGAGAGCATCATCATGATTATGTAGCCATGTTTAGAGCAAAGATATCCCATATGATGCAAAGCTGACTTGAGAATAAAGTAGAGAAATGGCCGATGGAAAATGCTTATAGTCATCTCAGAGTGAAGGATGAATATATTCAAGGGAAAATATATTATTGAGGATCATATTGAACTCTTTAAAAGGCCAAGTTTTCAGAATAAGGCATGAACTACATAAAATATCATGAAAGACAAAATATTGGTAAAGTTAATGGTTTGTAAGGGTAGCAATCAGATTGGGTCAGGTTGGATACAGGTCATGTCAAAAATCTATCAACCCGAACCTGACCCTTTTATTAAACTGGTTAAAAATTTGGACCTGAACCTGACCCTTTTATTAAACGGTATATTGAACTTTTCATTAAACAAGTAACGCAACCCGACTTGCAAAACCCATTTAATAAACGACTGGAATTTGATTAAACAAGTTACATGGATTGGTCATGGCATGATCCAACTATTAGATGGGTTAAATAGGTTAGAGGTCAAAGCTTGAACTTGACATGTTTAATAAGTGGGTCTAGGTGAGCGGACTTGTTTGTGATTTAGACCCATTTATGCCAAATCTGAACCTGTTTAAAGTGGGTTGGTGATTTGGATCATAAATTGCCTCTCCAATTGATTTGAAAGAAAAAAAGAAAATAAATGGTCAAGGAATTGGAAGTGAGTTGGTTCAGTCAGTTAAAAATCAATCCTTTAGGAGATGCAAACTCAAATGACAGATTGAAATTGAAGATATCGGAACAAATGGAATACATGCAATCATTGTGCAACATAAGAACCAACTTCATATAAACAATACCAAAAGTTACCATGCCAAGCCTAGGAATACAATTCTTGGATATATGGTACATAACTGCAGTGGAGTTGTTGGAATGTTGTGCTAACACAGTGAAATGATAATAGGGGCAAATTCCCAATCCTAATTGAATATACATACCTACATACATACATACGTGCATGTATTATAAATGTATGTATATATTCATAAAAATACATGCATGTGTGTGTGGATAGATGGATGTATTATATATGTATGTATATATTCATAAAAATACATGTCCAAATGCATGCAGAATCAGCAAATACGAATATATTATAGAGAAAAACAGATGCTCTGTAAAATGTTAATGTTGATTTCTAATTCATTATTCAATACATCAACTATGGTTTTGAGAATCTTTTCGAATTTTTTATCCAGTCATCCTTGTAAGTTGGTCAGCAATCTTGGTGACTGCAATGAGCATCTGGTCTGACCACTATTTTGCTTGATGAACTATGCGATTGCTTCCAAGAAGAGGGATATTGAGAAACAAAGGAAAGTTTAGAGAGAGGAGCAGTTCTGGGTTTGCAGGAAGCCAAGCAGCCATTCAAGGTCACGTATTACTTTGGTACTTTTATGAGCAATGGTTCAGTTCAACCATTCATGTATAGTCAAAGGTCAAGGATGACCAAATTGTTTTAGTCTGATAACAAATTAGGATGGAAAAATGCCCGAAAAAGAACTTTTGAACTTGTAGTTATGAATGGTGAAGATAGAAGGAGACAAACAGTACAAAAATTTTATTAGAACTCTATAAAACATGGTTGGATTCATCTTTAAGTGTTCAAAGTAATAACAGCCCAGACAACTTAAAATTTCCTAGTTTATCTCAAGCAATTTCTTGATCAAACTTTTCATCTCAAACTACTACAAATCCATGGATATTATGCTTTCCTGTTGATTACCCTTGCATGACTGTTCCCCTTACAAAGATCAAATTGCACTGCAAACTTTTAAGCAGACTACCCTTCTGAGATCTAAACACCATCTTGCAAATATAGCTATTTATTCTCCCACAGAAAACTATAATCAATTATCCAATTATAGCACTGACTTTTGAAAACGCATTCAAACTTTCAAGAAGAGCTTTTTAAATTTGTGGATTTTTGTTTATGCTCTAACAAGAGGAACAATCATGGATAGGCTATAATGCGAAATTTAGATTAGATGAATTAATTGTGTAGTGGAGTAGAGAAAACAAGATATATAACATGCTGGATACAAGAATAACTACAGGAAACCTCCATTCTTAACAAGTTTGTAACATCCCTTTATGTAAAATAAATAAGAATAACTAAATAAGTAGAGACCTGACCTAGCAATCTTCTGCACTGGCTATGGAATCCTCTGTCAATAGATTTATTTTGCGAATTTGTAATCTCAAAATATAAACTAATATTCTCTAATCCATTAAGACAACTCTTATTAGGTGATTAGGTTGGTTGTGGCAGTCAGCAGATCAGGGTGAGAGGGATTGGTAAGAAACATGGTTGGAGTAAGCAAGAGTAAAATGGAATTGGTTTGGGTGATGGAATGATGGGATGTAAGAGAATTATGTGAGTGTTTAAATTTGGCTTGAGATAACTCTTAGTTGAGTGTTGAGTGGAAGAAATTTTTTCTTTTGGTCCCTCATCATTTGTAGGAGTGGAGGAAGTGAAACCCATCTAGGATTATAATCGGGTTGGAGTTGGAGTACAAGGAGTTGTAAGGGATTATTAGTGAATATGTGTCCCCTGTGGAATTGGAATTTTCCTTTTCTTTTTCTAATTATTATTTTATCATGTGCTGTTATTATAGATGGCTAAGATGGACCTGATAAGATCTTAAGGCTCCAATTGGTTCTTGTCAAAAATTATTGGCACACACTCACACACACACATATATATGTGTGTGTGTGTGTGTGTATGCATATATATGCATATATATATATACATGTATACATATGTTTGTATATATACACATACATATGTATATATGCATGCATGCATGCATGCATGGATTTGTATATTTAGGTGGATGAGGATCTGGTTGGCAAGATTTGAAGTCAGGTTTTTATTAGGTGAAATCGAAAGGTGGGGATCCAACACTAACCATTCGAGCTGTTGCATGTGATCTATTACCTCTAAATTGCTTATGAGTAAAAAATCTTGTGATTTGGAGCCTCTTAGCCTATTCATGCAAGGAGAGATTGGGTTGCTCATGGATGTGGTTATCACACTCATCTACTATATATAATGGGTACTTCAGTGGGCCATGCAAAGTTGGATTTGAGCAGTGAATCCCTATGGACCCATGTATTAATTATGCTTGGCCCCATAAATATGATATTCTTTTTCCTTCTTTCAAAGAAAACATCCTCTGTGTGTGTGTGTGTTAAGTATGGCATGTTTTCCTTTCTAGAAGCATCTTTAACAAACTTGTCTCTCTCTCTCTCTCTCACACACACACACACACACACACACACACAAATACGCTCTCTCTCTCTCTCTTTCCCCCTCCCATCTTCTTTATATGAAAGTACCATGCATTGCACTTGCAGAATACTAGTAAAATATAAGGAATATATAATTATATATGTGTACAATGCAAGTGCTAGAAATCTAGTCTCCTTTAAATGTGGGTTTATATTTGTTAAAAATGCTTAACTAACATCACGTATCACATCACATATCATAAGAAAACCTGAAAAGATAAGGGTTATGCCTGTTCAGAGGTGAAGGATCATGTGCCTATGTAAAGAAGAAGTTCAGTGAGCCTAATTCTGATTTGTTTAGCTTTTATTGTGAAGGTTGATGTTAGTTTGCATGGCCCTTATATTTATGCAGGTAAGGTTATTGAATTTTTAGTTTAATTTATGTTCATCATGCCTATTTTATTGTTTATGTCTCTTCCTCTACTTTTTTTTTTTGGTATATGTATGTTCCTTGAGGACTTGTTATTTACTGAATGGTGATATAACCTAATTATAAATGAATATCTTTTCCTTTCAGTTTCTCTGTACGCACATTTTTTTATGTTTAATTTTTTCTTGGGGGAAGGGGGTTCTGGCATTGTTTCTAAGTGTGTTCTGTCTGTCTGTTATCTTGTAAGTACATCAAGTGAATTATCTTGCAAGTCTGCTGACTTTATCTATTTGCTTATATTTGGTGGTTACTAATCTAGTTTCCCCTATAATCTATATTCCAGTTCCAAGACCTCACTTGTCTTTCGAAGCACAATTAGTAGCTGGAAAATCTCACAGTTTTTCTTCTATCAGTTGCCCCGAGCAACCTGAACCCTTAGATGTACGTTATATAGTCTCTCGAGGGAAAGAAAAACATCAAGCCCAGTTGAAGTATCCACAGAGGCTTCGCAGGCTTAACATATTTTCTTCAGATAAAACTGAGGTAACTTCTTTGGATTTATGAATGTTTTGTCAATTGTTGCTTGTATTGGATCAGAAAATTTTCTTTAAATGAAAAGCCTTACTAGTTTGTGTTTTCACTTCCGTTACATTCTTGTTTATGTCAAATTTGGTCAAAAGTATAAATTGGTTAAATAAGGTATGGCCTCTCTCTACTCTATTTTCATAGCATAGGAGTTGTCCCTTGAGGGGGAAGATATCACTTTACCATGTGATTTTAGATGCGAGCTCTCAGAGTTGTGCTTTTATGATAATGTATTTGTTTGGCAGTACTTGCTATACGTAATTTGGTTCTTCTTGTATAAAGTTTTGTGAGCAAATATAAGCAGTAAAGCTATTAAATGCATTATAAGTAAAAACTCATGCAACAGTTCTAACTAGTATGAAAAAATCAGGGATCTCTTGAGACATGCAAGAGTAACCAACATTTGCCATGAACATGATAACCTTTTTGTCTAAGTTGTAAACGATATCATTGCAGTTTCCTGCAATTGTGGTGTTTGGGTCATATGCTGGACCATTGGTAGGGAAAATGGAACTTTAAACTTAGCATGCCTGGGGCTGTTTGCATTTCTTCTCTATATACTTCTGAGTAGAGGGAGGATCAAGTTTGGTTGAGTTATTTGCTTTGTCACTATTTTCTTTATGCCTTTTGTTTCACAGTCTTTTTATAATCTTTCTGTTGCTTATTTGAACATTCAATGATCTTTATTATCTTCTTAGTTGATGCATTTTCTGGAATGAGAAGCACATGCTTTGCCTCATCAATACAATATTCTATATGCCGCCCCCCCGCCCCCCCCCCCCCCCCCCCTGCCCAACACACACACACACACACACACACACAAAATTTGGAAGCATAACATATCTTCTCATTTTTTGGGTTAATTCTAATGCTTTTTTTGTGGATGGCAGAACATGCAACCAATTGACCGGTTTGTTGTTGAAGAATATTTACTGGATGTGCTTCTTTTCTTTAATGGATGGTTTGTAAATACCACTTCTTTTTCATCTTTAACACCGTGGCCTATGCTCGCACTGAAAGTTTAATTTCCATCTCAATTTTGACATGTTAGCTCTAATCTTTATTATTGGTGTACAAAATAATGCTAAATTTTTTAGTCTGATCATAGTTAACTAAAAAAATTATCAATAGCTCTAATCTTTATGAGTACTAATTGGTGTACATAATGATGCTAGATTTTCTAGTTGAGCTCCTTGTATGTATTTTAGGTACTAAAGAGTTTTTATTTTCGTAATTTTTTTAGCGCTACTGTTGTGACAAATGATATGAGGCTGATTTTGCTTATTGGCCCTGATTGACATGAACAGAATTTCAAGGAACGTGCACTGTTGAATAAGGTTTATTTCATATCCAAAATACTTCCGGCACATGTAATGCACATTCAAGGAATTTCTCTTTTGCCCTGTATTTAGTTGTTAGAACAGGTTTTTTCTGAAGTTCCTACACCTGTCTCATCTTGATTTGCTAATTTGGAAACTGAAGAACAAAGAAATAAATATAGACAAAAAGCTTTGGATTCCAGAACACATGCTGGGCTTGGGAGTTTTCCCATTATATGTAGGGATAAATTGATTGGTTTTTTTTACTAGTTGATTTCTGTTTAAAAGCTAATTGGAGTAAATGTACCCTACTGTGACACACGTCTGATTTTGTATATGCACTTGTGTTTACATTTTTATTTATTTGGGATCATTACCCATCTTTTTACCAGACCTGAACAGAAATGCTGTTCTAGAATTTGATATCTTGTAGAACATTCTCTTTTAACTTCATTTCACCTGCTTCCATACATACTTTGGTGGAAACTTTTTCCAGGTTTAACTACGCCTGACAACTTACATCTTAACAGATGGTTAACATCGTTTAGAAATAATGGTTTTGTACTGTGAGGTATGCAGCACTAGCTGATGATTTATATTTCTTTAGAAAATATATTTGGTGTGTCATTGCAATTTTTCTTCCACTGTTTATTTATGTCATGTTTAGTTACCTACAATTGCTTTTCCAATTTTATGTGTCATTGCAATTTTTCTGCCACTGTTTATTTCTGTCATGTTTAGTTACCTACAATTGCTTTTCCAATTCCATACAATTTTGTTTTATTTCTGCTACTGTATGGATGCCACATGTTTCCTGCGCTAATGTGAGAATATTATTAATAGTATCACCACTAGCCTATCATGAGATGCTGAAACATGCAGGTTTGAAGTATCCATGTTTGAATTGGCATGACAATTCCATTTGCTCATGTGATTCATCTTTTTGACCATCACTGAATATCTTTAATCCTTTGAGGCTGAATACCAGCAATATCACATATCCTTCGTGTAACTTATATTATTCACTTTTATTTTTTTGACGAGTTGCTGCAATACATTTTATGGATGCATATAATTTAAACTGTTGTAATTATCTGTTTCTTGGAAAGATAGCCGAAAGGAATGTGCTTCGTGCATGGTTGGTCTGCCTGTACCTTTCCGCTATGAATATCTGATGGCAGAGACTATATTTTCTCAGGTACATCTTTGTATTTTTTCATATAAGTTTACTCTTGGATGTGGTACTTCAATGTCATTGATTGCCCAAAACATTTCTGATTTCTGTTTATGTTTTTTTAAAATTCTCTGTTTATTTTTTTTAGAAAATTCATTTTAAGTTCACTATATCTGTCTCTGTTGCAAATGCATAAGGTGGACTGCATTACCACTTCATGTGCCAAGTGAAAAATGAAGAAAATCAAATATGGAAGAGGGAAGAATGAAGTTAAAAATATAAAAGAAGAATATATAATGGCATTACCTCAAGGAAAAGTATACTGTCTGTTCAATTCAATCAATGATATAACATAAGGTTGTTGTCCGTGGTCAGGGCTATATCTGTTGATAGCATTCAGGTCAATGTTCTATGTGCACTTAGCAGTGTGCTAGGACTTCTTCAACCTGTACTGGCCCATAAGAAGACTTGTAACATTAAGGGAGTTTTGTTAGGTTGAGAACATTAATAAGAGTCTGGCAGCTCTTTTCCTTAACCTTCACTTAGCAGAGAGGATCCTGACTAGTGTCAAAATTGGTGCAAAATCTTATCTGCCTGTCAGATATCAAACTAGATTTTTAGGTCCATTGTTGTGAAACCAAGACTTGCAACATTAAGTTAGCTTTGAGATTGCTTCATACAAGCTAAACCTGACATATAAATACTCGATTATATCTCCAGTATAGCAGCTAGTTTATTTTCTTTAGATTGCATATGCAGAATTGTAAGAGTAAGATTGAGCACAATATTGCAGTCAGTTTTTGAATAATTAGGATTATTGAAATTGTTTCATACAAATTTATGTTCTTAATTTTGCATTATATATGATTTAACCTTTTTTTTAATAGTATATGACCGCCTTTTAAACCCCAGTGTGTTATTATATTTTACTGATTTCTGATTTCTATATATAAAATAACTGTAAATAGCATGAACTGCAGTTGAGTATCACATTATCCAGTTTTCTTTTACTGTTAGCTCAAATGATGACTCAACTCAAATATTTGCTACATACAGCATGGACCATGCTCTGAGAGGCCCTTTTCATTATAATGTGATGCCACAATTGGCTTTTTTTTTTCCTAAAAAAATTATAGGATAGGTTGATGTGATGAGAACTGCCTTATTAGAGTAGATGCTTGATTAAGTGATATCAACCTCCTCTCAAAAGAAAATTTTCAAAATCCTCATGGGACCAATCCCCTGATGCCTGATTTGCACAGAACATTTGGCTCCCTTAACATCATGATTTTTTTTGAGAGCTATAGCCTAGATACCAAAAAATGGAAACCAACCACAAGAACATGAATGTTGGAAATAATGTATTTAGGGAGAATTGATGAAGAGATATTTTGATGAAATTGTTTTTTTTTTCTTTCGCTTGGGGGGGGGGGGGAGGGGGTGGTCAACTAAAGGAATGGACTAAACAAAGAAACCCGAAACCATCTTTTTTGGAGCAATGCCTTATTATAATTATTCTCAGAAGAAAGACAAAATGTTTATTGCAATTCGAAGGATTCTTTTAATGGAAAAAAATATTTCCACAAGATGCTCTCTAGTAAATATATTTGGCCCCATAAGCCAGTTCAATCATTCCATTATCAATTTTGGGATGGCTGAAAGTTCAAATCTTTCTCTGATTTGTCTTTGACTTGTTAGGATTAGATATGTTACATTATGAGTCTTGGTGGCCAAATACAATAATGTTTTTCAACTGTGGAATTTCTCCTCTGTTGGTGCGTACTCATTGTTTGAAATTGATCTCATAAGTGTTACCACTGTACTTTTCACGTGGGTGATGGATGGTCATGCCTTTTGGATTCTATTTGGGTTTGTTGTGCGTGCGCGTGCGTGCGTGCATACGTTTGTATGTATATGCATGCATGCTTGTTAGTTTTGGGCTGTTTTTTATCTCTCATCCTGTCCAAAACATGTAGTCACGATAACTGAAACCTCACTGATCTGGGTAATTGTTAAATCTTGTCATCTTGCAGGTGCTGTTGCTGCCGCAGCCGCCATTTAAGCCAATATACTATACACTGGTTATCATCGACCTTTGCAAGGTAATTTTATGCTAATCAAGTTTATGAGACTCATATGCTACCAATCAAAGTTTTTGGAACTTCCCTCTAATTTGCTTTGATCCCCATCTTCCTCACTTCTGCTTTAATGTAGTGCTGCTTAATTCCTTCCATGGAATACTTTCTTGAAAATTTTTATATTACCTCTTCTTTGAATTCTTTACTTGATTACCAACCTTGGAGCATAATTTTAAGCAGTTTTCTGATGTAGTTTATTATGTTAAATTCCATGTGTTTTTGTCTGCCTTCTCTTTTCTCTTGTCATCCTTTGATTTCAAAAAAGGGAATCCTTATGATTTCTCTTACCATTTTAAATTTCTCACCTAACTATTTTTCTTATAAATATTGCGCCTTTGTGGTGTGTATCCAAGGCTGTTAGTTGAATTTTCATTGTTATATTATTATCAAATGTTTTGTCTTTTCATGTTACCAGTGTGGGTCAGCGGACTGAACACTATTTTATTCCATATGCTTCTTAATAAATGACTAGGCCTTTTTTTTGCACTTTTTTATATATTTTTGGAGCGAATTATATTCTGTTTCTCATTGTGGAACTTTTGATACTCGAAAGGCTGATTTCTGTGTCTTGTGGTATTCTTTAGGCACTCCCAGGGGCATTCCCTGCTGTTGTAGCAGGAGCTGTACGTGCTCTCTTCGAGAGAATTGGTGACTTGGACATGGAGTGCCGCACTAGGCTCATTTTATGGTTTTCTCATCACTTGTAAGTGTGGTTTCTTCTTGAAGCATCTAATTCGATGGATGGCATCAGAAAGTAGGGCTGAATTATATTTCATTGTGGGAAAATAATCTATGGACCCCTTTTTTTTTATTCTTATACCTTATATTTCTTTCATTGAGCAATTTTTGAACCTGTGTAGTAGATATGTTGTTTTGTGCATATATAATTCTTGTCCCCTTTTTTTTCATATTTGGCATAATAATTCATAAGATATACACTAAGATAAAAGAAAATATGATTTTGCTGGTAAACAGGTTCAAGTCATAAACAAGTCGACCCATTTAATCTATTATTTGGGCAGGTTCGGGTTCTAACTTATTGACCTCTATTTTAAGGGTCAGATTGTGTCGGGTTAGATATCCGTTTAACACCTATTTAGTTTAAAATAAAGTCTAGTGCCTTCTATTTTGGAATTTGTTTAGATTTTAAAACCAAGTGCCCGATTTATGCAGAGTGCATTTTCTTTAAAAAAACAATAATTTGAAGCTATGTGCCATGGAGGTACACACCATGCCACCCACGTGGTCCCATGGCTCTACCCTTCTTTTGAATAGCTAATAGCTTTCACCAAAGAAGAAAAAAAAGCTTGACAGCTGTTGATAGCCGCTAGGCACTAGCCCCTCATGAGTTTTCCTTCCAAAAAAAAAAGTACTGACAGCCACTCGCTAGTCATGCCATTCTCCTTTGAATGAAGAGAGCCCTCTTCCTCCACCTTCCTATTCCTCTCTACCAAAAATAAACCTCCACCATCCCTTCGACCGCCCCCTCCCTCCCCTTATGCCACTGCTGCAACAAGCGGCACTTAGACACCCTCTGTTGAGAGCGACGAGTGAGTCTAGCAAGTCCATGCCATCGACAAGTTCAATGACGTCCTCCGATTGGCCAAAAATGTGAAGGCATCGATAAGGTCTCCCATTTTACCTTCTACAAGTGCATGGAGAAGATCCACGAGGAGGGCATCGGTCTTGACCAACGAGTTGGTGACTTGCTATACTATGGCGTCAACCACTCTGAGGTGATGTAGCTCCATTGCCAGAAAGATGTCGAGGTGCTGATCACCCCAACAAGCCCAATTCCTTGGTTTGGAACTTTTATTGCTGCAGCTCCACTCCTATAGCTTTGTGCAACAAGCCGGCCACTTCACTTGGATTTCCAAGCCCTAAGATTCTTTCCCCTCTATCTCTCTCTTCCCCTGTTACTCTTTGGATTTATGTTATGGTTGCAGATCAAGTTAAACAAATTGGGTGTTGGGTTGGGTAAACCATTTGACCTGTTTTGTTTATTAAACAGGTTAAACAGGTTGGGTCAGGTTAGGCTGTTTATTAAATGGGATGGGTTCAGGTTTCAAGATCTGACCTGTTTAATAAATAGGTCAGGTTCAGGTTTGGACTCTTTGACCCGATCCGAACTGACCTGATCCGTTTATGACCGACCTGACCCGATTGCCACCCCTGGTTCTGTTCATGTATGTACATAGGTATGTATGCTTGCATGGATGTATGCATGTATTATGTATGAATGTATGTATGTATGTATGTATGTGCATATGGATATATGTATGTGTGTATGCATGGATGTATGTATGGATGCACGTATGGATGTATGCATGCATGCATGCATGTCTAGATGTATGGATGGATGGATGGTTGGACGGACTATAAAGAGGAGTTAGATTTTTAAAATGTTTGGTTTTTGGGAAGAAAAGAAATAGGATGTAGACATCTACACATTGGGAAGAAAAGAAATATGGGGAAGAGGACAGAAAAGACAATGCTAGAGATTCAATTGGAACAGTCTCTTGGTTTCCCATTCCAAGAAAAAGAATTTTTAAATATATTTCTGATGTTAATTCATAAGTTCAAAAATCCCGTGCCATAGAAAAAACTCTATATGCTGCCTGCTGCCTCAAGGATTGTGGGTGCACAGTGTCATGGCACATGAGCTTCTCTTGCTTGCACTGACTTATCCACCAATCCATGAATTATTCACAAAGGTTGTGAAATTGATGACATTCATGATGCATTCGTGATTGACCGTATTATTTGGAGAATGGTTCGGCCCGATTGCCAGCCATGAGCAATTCATGAATTTTTCAAAAAATTTACTGAATTTTGTGACTATGGTCTAAACATGGATTGGCAATTTATGAATCCACTGATTATTCATAAAATGATCAGGCTGATGAAGGATATACTCAAATTGGATTCCCAACCTATAGTGATTGGTCAGTTTACCGATTTTCCAGGGTAACTTGCGAAAAATTAGTTGCAGATCATTCAAAATATTGGTTTGAGAATGGACCATCTGGTTTATGTTACACATAACTTGAACAGGTTTTGGACTCCAAGGGACTGCTGAATTTGCGAAACAGGAAGTATATCTTTCTCTTATCCCTTTAGTGAAAATTAGGATTCAAGTTGGGGAAAATTGTTTTTAAAAAAACGGGGACAGGTTATGATGGAGGTGAACTTGAGGAATCTCGTTCAAATAAATAGAAAGCTGGATAGTATTAAGTTCTAACTCAAAAATATAAACCTCTCCACTAATTGATCAGAGACTTTTCACATGTACTTTCTTCCAATGGAAAATGAGATAGAATCCTGTTCTACAGACTCCTGATGCCTTCTGAGCACTTTAACTAACAAACTGTGATACTTTAATGAAAACAAACAAAAGTTTGAATTCCTATGCAGCACATACAAGAAGGCATGCAAACAACCCTCGTATACACTTTCAAACTACAGGAAGCCTCTAACTCAACCTGCAAACTTAAATTATTAATTTCAACACTGCCTGATGAAGATGGGATCCCAAGATCAAACGTCACAATAACTTGATGTGCCCTAAATTTTGTAATATAGAAATCTTGATTCTATTTGATTAATTAGAAAGATTAGAAGTTTAAAACTTAGAGCTCCTTAGAAGTGAAAACTTTTGTGTGAAAGTCTCATATCGATAAGACTCCTTTTTCAAGAACTCCTACGTGAGCAACTTCTATGTGGAGATAATTTCCTAATTTCCTGTGTTGAATTTGGCAAAATCTCTCAATTTTCTCAATCTTTTTGATAAATTTTGTGAAAGCTAAGAGTTATTATGGTGCATATTTCTTGCATTCTACATTTTCACCTTTTTGAGTTAGCTCCTTGTCCGAAGAGTATTACTTCTAGTCATTGGCATAGTCTGCTTTCTGAAATTTGATAATGGCTTGTTTAATTGTTCTACTAGTTGTCAATGAACAGGATAGTGTTTGTAGGGTTGCATTAGACAATAAGGTGCAGGTAGTCCACTTGTTCTGAAAAGTTACTGCATCTTTTATTGTTTTTAGTGTCAATGACTGGAAGGGTTGGTCTCTCTTAATTTAATAATTTCATGGTGCTGCAGATCAAATTTTCAGTACATTTGGCCATGGGAAGAATGGGCGCATGTCAAAGATCTTCCAAAATGGGCCCCACAACGGGTTTTTGTTCAAGAAGTATTAGAAAGGGAAGTTCGTTTGTCATACTGGGACAAAATCAAGCAGGTAAGATATCAGTACTAAATCGCCTGTACTAAAAATGAGAAGCTAGTTCATGTTGCAATGTAGGAGCTGGCCACTTGAGTAACATATAGTGCTGCTGGAATTCAGAAGCCATTTGTCATCTAAAGTAATGGCAGTAATGTATTGTCAGCAGTCTGTAGATACTTGCACCAACCTTAACCCGTTTTATATTTTTGGAATGTCTGTTCTGATAATTGTTGCACTTTTGATGTTATTCACGGTTATCTCTGTCATGTTATTCAAATTCAGCAGTTTCTCATGTATTAGCGATACTGCTACTGTATGCAAATTTGATGCACCTTCTGTATGTTTTAAATGACTGCTGACATCATTTTACATTCATGCTGTTTCCTGGTCATCTAATTGCTGTCATTCTATTCTTGGATGCTGGTCAATGAAGTTACAGCCCAATGTTGTGACCTTCCAAAGATATAGGATTCTATGTTTTTGGCACATTGGCTTGTATTACCTGGTAGAATTTGAATTATGCCCATCTGTTAGCAACATGTGGAAAACTGGTAGGTCCGTGTATGTAAGGATGAAAGCATGATTGCAATTTTAGTTCCTATAACTCTGGGTTTGTAAATGTTCTGGGTCCTTGCTTTTCTGTTTTTCAACTTCTGAGAGTACCGCTTGGGACAACTTTGCCATGGTATTTGTATTACTTGCAGAAAATCAGATGTATACGCATGCATTGCACCTGTATCCTTCTGTTCAAAACTATTATGCACTGCGATGGTGTAAATGTACTTTTATGCTGTTTTTTATCTTTTTTCAGAGTATTGAAAACGCCCCTGCTTTAGAGGAATTGCTTCCCCCAAGGGGTGAGCCTAACTTCAAGTACAGTACTGAAGATAGTCAAGAAGGCATGGATGGCTTCACACTTTCTAAGGATTTTAGCAGCATGGTTAGGGCAAGGAAAACTGCTCGTGAGATTACTTCATGGGTAGAGGAGAATATAATTCCAGTGCATGGCTTTAATGTTGCACTTGAAGTCGTCATCCAGACTCTTCTTGATATTGGTTCAAAAAGTTTCACTCATTTAATCACAGTTTTGGAGAGGTATGGTCAAGTCATAGCTAAGTTATGTCCTGATCATGATAAGCAAGTTTTGCTCATGGACGAAGTTAGTTCCTACTGGAAGAACAATACTCAGATGACTGCTATTGCCATTGACAGAATGATGAGTTACCGACTCATATCCAATTTGTCAATTGTTAGATGGGTTTTTTCTCTTTCTAATATCAACCAATTCCATATTTCAGATCGTCCATGGGAGGTATGCTTTGCATCTTAGTATTTTTATAATTTGTTACAGTTTGTTGGTAAGGTTCATGACTTTGTCACATTTTGTCATAGAACTTGGCCAGCACCATGCAGTAAGTTTAACAACTATTGATCACCAAGATTTCCTTCAAGATTTACTTTGTAATGATTTCCTCTCAATAATAGTTGTTTTCCCCAAATCTTTCTGCTGTTATGTTTTGGACCCATTATGCAGAAGCCATTGTAGTTTGGTTACATTGAGGACGACTATCTTTTATTTTTTTTAATTCAAAAACCCTGCTGAAAATGTTAAGCTGAGTTGTTTAGTGATGTGGACTCACCTTGTTGTTAGTATATTGCCTGCCCAATAGTTTTTACCTTAACACGTGCATGAAAGTCTTATCCAATTTGTGATTGTCCAATGTTCACATTTTTTTTTTGGGATTATTTTTTCATTTTCTTGAAGTTAAGGGAAAAATATTTTTTTGGTAAAATAAATTCTATCTAATTGAAGCTTGTTTTTATAAATGCACATAAACTTTATCAGGTTTTGGACATATACTTGACTAAATGTAAGAGAACTATAGTGTATTTTGGAATTAAATTATATTAGTGTTAAATAAAAAATGAGTTTGAATTTGTTTCAAGTTGTAATAAGGTAAATTGGAAACCATTACTAAGGTATTTATAGGCATGCAACATGTGCATGATCAAGAATTTCTGAACTAGTACCGGTACTTGTATCGGTCACCAGCCGGTATGGTACCGGTTCAGTACCGTACTGATTCATGGTACGGGCGGATGTACTAGTCAAACCGGCACATCAATTTTTTTCTTTTTTCTTTTTTCTTTTTCATTTTTTTGTTTCTTAGAGTATGTAATCAATTTTTTAAAACTTCTTGAATGATTTTAAATCTAAATTAATGCTTTTCTATCTTATTACTTGTTTTTTCAAATATCTTCATGTCTTTCTATTTTTATATAACATACTTTCCTCAATTTTCATATCATAGCCGTAGCAATCATCCAAATGATTACTATGAAATATATTGTTATGGTATGAAATAGCTAATATGATTCTCGCTTTCCTTTTTTTTCAAATGTGTTGATGCCTTTCCATCTTTATATAACTTTCCTCTATTTTGATATGATAGCACGGGAAAAAATATAGTTGTTTTTCCAAATATCAATCATGGTAAGAAATAGTTAAAGCGGTTAATTGTTTTTTCAAATATCTTGATGTTTTTCTATTTTTATATAACATGCTTTTCTTCATTTTTAAATAATAGCCACACTCAAATTGTCCTGAATCATGGATGATTATTATGAAATATACTATTATGGTATGAAATGGCTAATATAATTTTTTTCATGTTCTTTTTTTTTTCTCAAATGTGTTGATACCTTTTCATCTTTATATAATATATTTGTTTTCATTTTCATATGATAGCTGAGAAAAAAATATGGCTACTTGTTTTTTTAAAATTCTATTATTGTATGAAATGACCATTATGGTTACTTGTTTTTTCAAATAACTTGATGCTTTTTCATTTTTATATAACATGCTTGCCTCCATTTTTATATAATAGCTATAGTTGAGTCGAGAATTACTATGAAATATATTATTATGATATGAAATGGCTAATATGATCTTCTTGTATTGTTCATTTTTTGTTCAAATGTATTGATCCTTTACTATCTTTATATAATTATAGTTGTGCTTTCTTTCATTTTCATATAATAGTCATAAGATACATTACTTAGAATAATGGCTAGCTGGGATATTTGTGAGCATCTACTAGCCGATTCAAGCTAAAAATTTTAAGCAAATAAGTATTTTTTATACAAAAAACTTACAAATTTTGATAACTGTGGTGCTCATGATCAAAAAATTTACTAAAAAATTTAAATAAAAATAAGCAACAAATTATTGCAAAATTTTCTAGGTGAGATGCATTGATCTTCACCAATATTGTCTCAAGAAATTAAGAAACCAATTTTTGTTTGATAAAAATCAACTTAAAATTATGGGTATGATATGGAATTAGTCATGCATGGTAGATTTAGATCAGGATATTGAAATTTTGATAAATTGGTCATTTAAAATCAAGTACTTCAAAAGAGGTTCATATGGACGAAATAAGATATTTATAGGCTAATCTAAATATCTTGGGCAAAGTAGAAAAAAGTATTTCTATAGTTAATCTTTGATTTCTCCATATATATTTTTTTCACTGTGGAAACAGGTCGGAAGAGGAAGGATAAATCTCGCATCCCAACCAGTTTAAAAGAAAAAAATTGGAACCGGGTTGAACCGCCCAGTTTGGCATGGTTCTTACTGTTTTGTCCATGGAACCGATTTTCACAGCCAAACCGACCTGGTTCAGGTCTGGTATGGTTCAATATAGGCTGAACCAGGCAGTTCGACATGGTTCCGAAAGTCTTGTGCATTACTTCACTTAATGAAACTTAACACAATTCTTTTGCGTAGTTCTAGTAAATTATCTCCATACTCAAGTATATTTAATTCAACTGGCACTGGTGTTACATATCTGTGGGTTCACAAATCAAACTTAGCATGATTTATTTCTATAGTTCTGGTATATCATCTTCATACTTGCCATTTTTTTTCAATTCAAACTATATTTGTTTCATACATATTTGCTCATAGTATAAACTTGGTTCATTTGATGACTTGTTGTCTGAAACTGGTTAAGATTGTTCCTTTTCTTCTTATATATTTATTATTTGTGATATTGTCATGCTTATCATCTGTTTAATTCTTATCATATTGCAATACTTTTTACTGATTAACATAAGATTGATCTTTCATACTCTCTTGTTGGCTGAAACTGGCCAAAATTTTATCTGGAAGGAGAAAAACGAAAGTAAACACTATAGTTTGGTTCTGCTTTCTCATCCCTGAATCAACAACAGCCACAATATTTGTAACCAGTTTCATGTACAAGCACTTATTGACATTCTACTCAGTTCATCTTTTTGAATAACTATGTATTATCCTCATTGTCTTTTGTACTATTTCAAATTCTGTTGTTGGTAACGATCTATTCTCCTTTTTCAGTACCTGTACTTTAGGACATATCTATTTCCTGCCTGAGTAGCTTTGTGACATTGTACCTTTAATTATACTTTCTGGTTTCCATTTATCATGTCTTAACACAAACCATGGTCAAGGGTTATTAGGTGTACTTGGTGTAAAAATTGACCCAATGATACACCTTCTAGTGGTGATTGTTTCTTTGCGATTTTTCTCCCAATTGCTTGTTTGTTTTAATTGTATTTACTATTTACTGTTTACTGTGGTTTTTTCTTGATCTTCTCAAAAGTCGTGTGAACTTATTTGTATCATGAGGCGTGCATATTTTTGGTTAGAATACCTTTTAATTTTCTTTACTTCTTCTAGTCAAGAGATTTTAGGCTAATTTGCATCACTTTGAATTGTCTGATCAATTATTCTCTTTTTTCCTTCTAGATTCTTAGGAATGCCATCAACAAGATGTACAATCGCATTACCGATCTTAGGAAGGAAATCCAATCACTCGAAAGGAGTGTTCTATTAGCTGAGGAAGCCACAAGAAAGGCTGTAGAGGAGTATGAAGCTGCTGAATTAAAGCTAGAGGTTGTGGATGGTCAACCTGTACAATCTGAAAAACCAGGAAGGTTAAAACGGCTTAAAGGATATGCCGAGAAAGCAAAAGATGATGAGACATCTATGCGAGAATCTTTAGAAGCAAAGGAGGCTCTCCTTGCTCGAGCTGTTGAAGAAAATAAGGTATTTTTGACAATTGGCTACTACTTGTTGGCATAAACTCTGAATGATAGTTCACCAGTTGTGCTTAAAACTTCAGCTAGCACATAAACTAAATTGGGGAAAGCATATTGGCTTGGAAAAGACTATCAATATAGGTCATTTTGACAATCACATACACCTAATGAATGATTATGCTTTGATAATAATATTGTTAGTTATATGTAATCGGTGGTTAAATTTTGTAGCAATCTCTAAAAATGAAAAACCCACTGTTTTTGTTCACTGATAAGTTCCTGACACAATTATTATAATTTTGCATTATTAACATTGTTATTTTTATGCTTTAATTTGTGTATATCGTTTGAACTACCAGTGGCTTTGGTCATATATGCGCTTATATGCTGTCCCCTAAATCTTTTTCTCTTCTTTATTGAAAATGATATCGAAAAATTTCTTGAACAGATGATATTGTGTAATAGCAGCAAATGTGCAATAAACCTACCAACTTGCAAGTTTGAATGAAATATAGTCAATAAGAAGTATACCATTATATTTCATAACACGGTATATATCTTTTATCTAACATATTGACTTGTACAATTCTTTACAGGTATTGTTTTTATCATTATATAAGAGCTTCTCGGTTGTGCTTATGGAACGCCTGCCTCCTATGTCTGCTGATGGAAAATTGTCCGAGCTAAGGACTGCCAATGTTGATTCGATAGCTGTTGATTCTGAGGAGCCTTCAACCATGGAGGTGGACCGTGACAATGGAAAAACTGATACTAGGCAAGTTAATAATCACATGCATCTTAGCTCCATATTTGATTTTATTTAATAATTTTCAAAATTATTTGCCAACCTGGACAGTCAATCAAATGGTGAAAAGGTATTTCCTTGCTATGCCACTGGAGAGCATGAGCAGTGGTGTCTTTGCACGTTGGGCTACGTCAAAGCATTTTCTAGGCAATATGCAACTGAGGTTAGTCTAGCTCTCCAAAAACAGAAAAAAGTTTTTCTTTTGCGGATCGTAATGTGATTTGTTATGGGCAGAGATAATTGTTGGGGTTTGGTTGGGTGTGGGGGTAGGGGACCTTTTTGAGGTTCTCACAGTTTTTTGATTTCTAAGGTGTTAGCACTGTACACCTTGAGTGGTGGTTGGTAATGGCTATTAGGGTTTATGGAGAAAAATAGGGAGGCTACATGATTGTCTCAGAAGTCATGTCATTTCTATGAGTGCTTACAAGGCGGTCAATAGACTGCTAGATATCATAACCTATATATTGTGGCCTCCCCACCACCATAACAAATGAGATCCATTATTAACCATATGTGCAAGATCTGAAAGTTTCTGTAACTTTTCCCCTCATCTATATCTTACCGGTGCTATTTTGCTATTTTCCATGTTTGGCAGATCTGGGCTCATATTGAAACACTGGACTCTGAAGTCTTTGCTGGAGACGTCCATCCACTTTTTCGCAAAGCTGCTTATGCGGGTTTATGCCTGTAAACCACTGATTTGTGATATTCATTTTTCAACACATTTGCTGAACCGTTGTATGTTCACCAGTTTTTTTATTTTTATTTTTTTTTTGGGCTGACTGTATGAATTTTGTATTCAATATGAAGTCTCTCTGTCCCCGGTTATAAAAGTTGTGTTCTGCAGTGACCCTTGTTTTATTTCAAAAAAAAAAAAAAAAAAACGTAAAAGAAAGTTGGCATCGGAAAATACGCATCTATGTGCTTTTGTGTATGATATCTTTGAAGCATCTTGGAGATAAACTAAGGTCTAATCAGAGAATAATTTATGACCTCTGGATTAATGAAACGGCTGAAATATTGTAGGTGATAAACCAACCAATATCTCTACCTAAAGATTTTTAACAGGTCCTTGCTAGGTGATGACCCGTCCAAACACTTGGAGAAACTCCCTCAGCATTTTTGTATGGACGACTTGCAGCATTTGTCCAAGTTGATGTTTTATGTGATTTATTTCAATATTAGCAGGTTCCTGATTTTATGCTTCAGCGGCCCAAGATGACATCCATTCACTCTAGGGAATTCTTGTTTTGCTTTTTCAAAACTTGGATCGCAACAAGTTGACCTTTACCGAGGAACAAAACCCCTCTGTAGAAATTCTTTGAAACAACGCATACATTTCATGAACGTGTTCACCTTTCCTTTTTGATACATCCTTCTGAATTGAAAAGTTGATTTCATCACTTAAAACCATGAAAAAATGCAAAGGTTTGGTTTCGAAAGTTCTATCGTGCGAAGGGAAGAATTATGGATGCTAGCTGGCGGAGCTAGCTTTAGAGAGGAGAAAAAGAGTTTAACGTGTTCATCTGGGGTCCAGTGTGTGCGGAGGACCTAGGAGGCCTGCTAACCCTGAGGTGAGAAGCCTCGGAACTCTCCTCGGAATAACACACGTTAGGAGAATCTAGCGGTAAAAATTACATGACCACATTTATTTTAGCTTAAGAATCAATAACCTTCTCCTTTTTATCAATAAAATTCTTTTTTACTAGGAAAATCATATGAAGTCTTTTATAATAATTAGAGTTAATCATGAACCGGGCCTCCAACTTAAGCTATATTTATTTTTAGTTGAGTTTCATATTGAGCTTATTTAAAATTTAATCTTTTTTTTTTTTTTTTTGTGCTCGCATCCAACCCATGATCAGCTCTGATCATAAACCTTCCGAACTAGAATTAATGTTTTTGATCAGTTTCAAGATGATTCAAATCACTGCACTTTCAGTGAATGATTCTGATGCAAACGTTCCAAAATTGATAAGTTTTACTAAACCTTGATAAATAAGAAAGGTTTACTAAATAATATCTAACCCAGATACTAAATTGGACTGAAATTGAGAAGACCCAAAAATTTCAAAATTCATAGTATAATCAAAGCAAAACTTTTCAGTTCTTACTTTTTCTTGAGCATACTTTATCACGGTTAATTCTTGAGTTAGTTGCCATATTCTAAATTGATACTTTGAGCTAGCTATCATATTCTAGAGCTGACCTGAACATGTGTTAACCTTCGGTTTCTGTTCAATTATATATTTTCATATCAACTTTTCGTCTGGGAAGATTAGTTTTTATGCTCTAATAAATTAGAAAATCACAGGCCAACTCCTCTGTGAGTAAAACTGACTCGGTTCTCGCTCTCTCCCATGATAACTCAAGCAAGCCTCTGAAAACCAAGTTTTCTAATCGATGTTATATTTCACCAGCATTAACAATGGCAAAAGACTATTGGTTGACTTATAAACCTATATTTCAACATTAAATCTAACACATCTAACAATCTCTGACAACTATAAGAAAAATTAGTACTTTTGTCCAAAGATGGTAATTTGAAATTATCCGACATTGCATTAAAATACATCCTCTATAGCGTTACCATAAAATAAACTCCATCAATTAAAAAATACTCTTATTTGTCGTATTGCAAATATATCTTTTTTTATATGCCAATTTCGTATATGATCCGCATACAGCATCTTAAACAACAACTTTTTAATGAATCCTAATTTTGCACCCAAAATAATTAAGAGCAAAAAAAAAAAAAAAAAAAAAAAAAAAAAAAAAACCTACGAGGCGAAGAGCTTGGGGGACTCTCTGCTGCCATAGGGTGATAATGAAGGGAGTGTGTTGTTTCTTACATTTCCTTACCTTTCCATGCCGGTATTTACGTAGACGAATAGTTCCTGTCACTTTTGGGGAGGTGTTCTGGTCTTGATGTAGACTTGTTAGCCTGTGAGGCAATGATGGGCTGGTGAACCTTCGTCTTTTAGATGGTTCAGGAAGTTGGTGCAGGGGTACAGTACCTTGGGCATGGCACTATTCACTAGTTAGTATAAACGGTAGCTTAGGAAACTTAAATGCAAACCTTTCTTGCAGGCGGTGTGTCAGACGGCGTGCCATAGGACTCACGTGGAGGGGGATCCTTGGAAAGAGCGCTGGGCAAATGTGGATGGGCCCCTCGTGAGACGCGCCGGGCCCACATGAATGGGCCCGAACCGCACGGTGTCGAAGTGCCGAGCTGGCTGGGATTTTCCTCCAGATTGCCATGCGGGCACGCGGACCGAGAGAAGGCCCATGGGGCCTCCACGCATGCTGATTGAGGCGAGGCGCAAGGCCCCATGTGTGTGGATGCAAACCCACACGCTGTGAACCCACACGCTGCTCCTGGTCGAAACCAGACCGCGGGAGGGCAGAGCTAGACTGCGGGCATGCTGGGGCATGGAGCATGTGCAGACAAAACTGGGCACCACGCGGGCGTGCCGAACTGGGCACGCGGGGGCATGCCAAACTGGGCGCAATGCGGGCGGAGCCGGGCGTGCGGGCTTGAGCCGAAGGCGTGCGGGCCGGAGTCGGAGGAGCGGGTCCTGGGCACGACGCCGCCGAGCCGGGGTCCCATCGGCTGAGGTGTGGGCGTGTCAGGCGGGTGTGCCGAACTGGGCGTCGACCTGGGGGAGCCGGGGCTCGGTGGTGTTGGTCTCCCGCAGGTGGACGAACGGAGCAAGGCGTGGGGGCGTGCTCCCCTGGGCGTGCCGCGCCGAGCTTGGAGGCGCCGGGGGTGCTATGCTGGGCGTGCCGGCGAGGTCGGGCGAGCTAGAGGACCCGGGGCTCGGTGGCCTCGGCCTCCCGCAGGTAGATGGAGCGGGGCGTAGGGGCGCACTGCCCTGGGCGTGCCGCGGTGACGAGTCCGTAGGCGCCGGGGCTCGGGCGGAGTCGGAGGGGAGCATGCACCGCGGTGCCGAGCTCGAAGGTGCCGGGGCTCGGGCTGAGCTCGAGGGGAATACGCGCCGCGGTGCCGAGCTCGGAGGCGCCTATTCGGAGGCGCCGGGGCTCGGGCGGAGCCGGAGGGGAGTACGCGGAGCTGGGAGCACGCAGAGCTGGACTTGGAGGCGCCGGGCTCAGAGATGCCGGGCGTGCCGCGCCGGGCTCGGAGGCGCCGGGCTCGGAGACGCCGAGCGTGCCGTGCCGGGCTCGGAGGCGCTGTGACCGCGCCGTGCTGGGCACGGAGGTGCCGGGGTGCCGTGCCGGGCAGCACTTGGGCGGTGCAGAGCCGGAGGCGGTTGGGGTCGCTCGTCCCTTGTGCGCGGACCGAGGAGAGGTGTAGAGCTCCCCTGGCACAGGCTTGGGTGGTGCAGAGCCGGACTCGGAGGTGCCGGGCTCGGAGACGCTATGCGTGCCATGCCGGGCTTAGAGGCGCTGGGATCGTGCCGCACCGGGCACGGAGGCTTTGGGGTGCCGCGCCAAGCAGTGCTTGGGCGGTGCAGACCGGAGGCGGTCGGGGTCGCTCCTCCCTTGTGCGTGGACCGAGGAGAGGTGTAGAGCTCCCCTGGCACAGGCTTGGGCGGTGCAGAGCCGGAGGCGGTTTCCCTTGCGGGCTTGACTCTGGCAGAATAATCTGGACGCGCATACCTCCCGTGCACGCGGACCGAGGCACATAGGGTGCCAAGCTGGGGTGGTTGGAGCGGGCCTGGGTCTGATCAAAATGGGCTGGCCAAGCTGCCGACCTGACCTGGTTGAAGTGGGCGGGCCGAGGTGCCGACCTAACCTGGTTGAAGTGGATTGGCCGAGCTGCCGACCTGACCTCCACAGGGACTGATCCCTTCAAGCGGACCCACCGTTGTGCCATGGCTGAATGGGTTGGTTACTACTGTAATACCTACGACCCAAGCTTCGGAAGATAATGGCAATGCCTTCCCATTTCCGTCGGGCGACGTCGACGGAGTTTGGCATGACAAGAACCTTCGTGAAGCTCTGCTGGAGCCTCTCTATTTCGACTTCGGTTAACTTGTACGGAGACCAAACCGGAGGCCAGAGAGGGCCATGCACCACCTCCGCGCACGATCTATCATAACCACCTTTAGCTTCGGAGTTCGACGCATCCACGGCCTTCTGGACTCCCTCCTTTGCCTTAGATCCACCAACCATAGCCACTAAACACCGGAAAAAGCAAGAAACCCTAAAACCCACGGTTGAAATCCTCGGGGACGACGGCATGGATACCAAGTCACTCCGACCGCCTCAAGCACATAGCTCGGGACCCAATTATTGAGTTTGGGTTGGACTGAATTCGGGTCAAAAGGGCTTCCTTTTTGTTTCCCCAAATTGGACTCGGATGATATACGGGTAGGCTGATCGGATCAAGATGAAAAAACGAGATAAAAAACGAGATCCATGCCCAACGTAGAATTTAGATTGCTTTTAACTTTTGAACTTGACTCAATCCATGGGTCTTTAAATAAATATGAATCAGGTTGGTATCTGATTTTGGATAATGGATCAGCCTGACAAATTTGCAGACCAGAAAAGGGGAAGTGCTGCTCCAGGTGGGTGAGAGTAGGGTAGAATCCTGACAAGCCCCATCCCACGCCCTAAAATATTTCCAGGGACACGTGCAACCATTTGAAAATTCTGAAGCACTCCCAAACCACGAACCCCTAAGATGGAGGTACGAACCACCTGGGCTATGCTCCAATAGTGCCCAAGCTGCAATTTGTGTCATACAAAGCTGCCACCTTATCCATTAGGTGCACCCCTTTAACCCGACAGCCTCGATATTTTTTCTCAAAGGTTTGTCCTCCTCCCATCCCTTTTGTTTTAGCCAAAAAAAAAAAAGGAAAAAAAAAAAAAAAGAAGGTTTTTTCAGTTTTTTTTTAAACTACTGTCGGGTTCCTTTTCAATTACAACGCCCTAATTTTTATTTGGATGCTTGCTGTTGCAGTGATGCTTCGGCCGGCTGATGATGGGAATGGCTTAGCTAGAGGTGGGATGGGGGCCGAGGATGAGAATCGCCCCTTTCACGAATCTGCAAAAAAAGTTTGCTCGCACCAGGAGAGGGTTTTTCAGTGGAAAGGCCTGGGATGGTAAGTCAGCCAGAGATTATGAACAATAGAAAGTGGGTGAGCGTAAGAGAATGGATTTCTTTCTCTCTCTCTCTCTCTCTTTTTTTTTTTTTTCCGACTTACCTTAGGATTTGCCCTTTTTTTCCTTTTATATGGAGGGTGACTGCCAGGTCTTTTATAATCGTCTGATATGCCTCGATCCGAAGAATCAAATATGGTTGAGGTAGTGGGCTACCTGATGGCGATTGCAGGAGATTCATTGTAATAACGAGTGAGGAATTTCAGTCTATTACAATAGAATTGCCAATTATATATAGGAGGTAGTGGTTGATGGAGATCGGGAGCCTTTTTGGCGTTACTTTGGTCAAGGATCGAAGTCGTGGGATCATAAATGTCAATCTATAGCCATGGTTGTAATCGCACAAATTTGCTGACAAGGTTTGACAGGGATTGGAAGTGGGTTTTGGTTACGAGCGACCTTGGGGTCAGTCTCACTGATGGAGGCCTCTAACTCATCGGGTAGTCACTGGGTGGTCCGGATTACATCTGATGTGTGCATGCCATATCATTCGAGGTTGAACAGGTCATTCTTTGAACAACACTTGTGCCCCAGTTTCTAGATCGAAATGGATTTATTTACATTGGTACAGGAAATAGAGAATCCCGATCTCAATCTTCAGGGTTGATTCTAGCATGCTTTTGGAGGCTTCCTTGATGTGCCGCTTTGCCATTCTGGCCATAGTAACTACTTGACGTGCTAAACAAATAGTAAGAAAGACCCAACCATAAGTTCATTAATGGCCTTCTTTCTTTGATTCATGGTTGGAAGAACTATTTCTTCATCTCCTTAGACTAGCATTGCGGTGTTACTCGAGCATAGGGAGAACCTCAATTAGAGAAAAACAATTAGAAAGATGCTCTTGATGAGGATAGGGAGGATTGACCACTACAAGAAAAAAGAATAATAGTGACGGTAGGCCATTGCATAAAACCTTATTATAACTATCCACTATTAGAGACAGCTTAAACACCATCGCTAATAGTCATTATCAGCAATGATATTAGTGATGACATAGTCCATTGCTAATAATATTTCTATTTTTAAAAATAACTTAAAAAATTATTATTAGCGTCCAAAAAAAAATATCACTAAAAAGGCCATCGATAATAATTTGTGAGCAACGACATTTGCCATCGCCAACACTGTAACTAATAATTTTTTAATTTTTTTAAAATAATTTTTTTAAAAATTTATTTTAATAATAAATAATTAAAGTTCTTAAACTATATTTAATATAAAGTAATAATTAACAAGTACAATTACAAATAAAAATTTAAATAAAAAAAATATTACTAATAAATTTTTCATATAAAAAAATAAAATAAAAAAGAATTTTATTAATAATCTTACATGCTGCGATGACTGTCATAATGAGACCAGCTGATCGTGTAGACATGGATCCTGGAGAGTGTTGACGATTAAAACACATATGGCATCCTAAATGCCCTGAGAGCACTGGGCAAATACCTAGGTGATGATATCTTGCTATCTAGCTTCTAATTTCTCTAATAAAAAATAGCCTTTGGTGATGTGGTTCTAGTGGCATTGCTGTGACAGTTAGTGGCATTACTGTAATATCTCAGGGTAATTGATGGACATGAACCAGAAAAATAATTTTAGAACTTCCACTTCGGAATTGCTACCATAGGAGATCCATGGCTTTGAAGTCTTCTCCTACGATCTCAAGTGCTCCTCTACCAGGGATTTCATTTTCTTGGAATCCTTCTTCTAGAAGTGGAGTACGAGAAGGTCACATGAATTTTTTTATCTTTAAATCCTTGAATCATTTTAAATACTTATCTTGATCGGACATATTTTCAAACTGAGTTCGGGCCGGATCGGGCAAGGCCAAAGTGATGCCCATTGATATATCTAGGATCCAAGTTGGGTCTAGGTGCAATATATTTAGGTTCCGACTTGAACTAGGCTGTTGAAAGTTTTAAGATAAAATAAGTAAAATAAGAGAAGAGAACCTAGATATATTTGCAAGTCTAGACTCAACCTTAGTTATTGGACTTGGACCCTCAGTGCTCCACATGTTGCAAAGGAATCTAACTTTTGGAAGGATGATTCTAAGAAGAGAATGATATCCTCGATGGAAAAGTGCTTGAGATCGCAGGAGAATATCTTGAAATCGTTGATCTCATTTGGTGGCTATTCCATAGAGGAAGCCCTAAAATCGATTTTTTGGTCTATGCCCATCTAATTTGATGTGGAACAGACTAGCTGTCCTAGATCTAAAGACCCACTATTGAGATAAGCAGATAAAATTAAATAAGTAATTAGAATGAATAATAACATATATCAAAAATATGTAGGAACTAAGCAAATTAAATCGGTCAAAATTAAGGTCCGATCTAGTAAGTGACCTGATCGGCATGCACAGTCAAATATTTCAAGAGGTTAGATTATTGGTTATTAAGGAACGATCACTAGGCTAGGTTTATTCAATTCAATTAATTCAGATTTGATCGAATTAAGGATAGGACAATAAATAGAGATAAAATTCTAGCAATGATTTTAAATTCTAATCTAAACCATAAAAAAGTTTTGTTACCGCCTGGATCATCGTGGCCTGTAGCTCCGGCATATCACCGCTACGTCGGGTGCCTCCTTCTCCTGTCGGGAGCGCTCCTTCCTTTTTGGGGGTTAGCTCTTGGGCCCGCTCGGCCTGCAAAACAGGAATGACCCGGGCCGGGGATTCCGACGAGGACACTCCGATGATCAAGTTAGTGGGATGATCGAGGGAAACAGAACCTCTGAGACGGAGAGCTTGGAGGACTCCCTTGCCTCAGGAGGTGACATGATAAAGATGTTCAAATAATATAAAGAACAAGATAGTAATGTCTAAGCAGTAGAAAGAAGGAATGGAGAGTAGGGAGCGGGGAGGTTCTTCGGCCGGTCCCTTGGTCGCCGAGCTTTCAATGGCTTGCTTGCTTAGCTCTCCCTGCTCCTCCTACATCTGCCTCTTACCTCTCTTACCTATGGCTTGCACGATGACACCGACCGGACCTGGGGCCATGTCCCGATGTCCTTCTTGGTGTGCCCTCTTACGGTGTCTTCTCCAGAGGGGCTTGCCGCTGCTCCCGGCTTCTCTTTCTTCCTTCCCCCCTCTTGGACTAGTCTAGAGGGGGAGGCGATCCCTGGGCCTCTCGAAGCCCTCTCCACCCTTTTCTTCTTCAGACTGGTCCTTTCTACATTTTTTCGGAGATCCTCCTCTCTCCCCTTTTATTGGGGGGTGTCATTTTTCTTAAGAGGGGCAGGCGCTGTGCCCTTGACCCCGTGCCATCACGAAAAGTTTTCATTCCTGAAGGGATCGCTCGAGCATTCAAAGCCTATGACTTTAATAGGATTCCCCTTCTGGGGAACTCTGGGTCTTGGACCACATGGGTCAGCGTCCTCCGGCTGTACGGTAGTCGATGAGGTGGCACATTACAGGACCCTAGGTCTGACAAGGCTTACCTCATGCAAAGCACGCGGGCGGCATGTGGCAGAGCTGGCATTGGTGGCAGGGCATGCGCCACCTTCTGGAGGTTGCAGGTGACAGGGACCTCCATGCCGTGGTTTGAATTCCTGTTGATCTTTCTCTCCTTCATTGCTGGCAGGAATTCTGGCTTTCGTATGACAGGGAAGGACCTCCTTTCGGGAGGTCTGCCTTTGGCAGCATGAGCACGACCCCGGTTGGGAGCTGACATCAGACGGAGGGCTCGCCTCGCAAGCACGACCTTGGCTGGGAGCTGACCTCGGCAGGAGGGCTAACTTTTTGAGCTCGACTCTGGCAGGGAGCTGACCTCGATATGAGGGCTAACTTTCTGAGCTTGGTCCCGGCCAAGAGCTGACCTCAGATAGAGGGCTCATCCTATGAGCCCGACCCCGGCTGGGAGTTGACCTCGGTAGGAGGGATCGCTTTGGTAGCGTGAGCACGATCCCAGCCGGGAGCTGACCTCAGATGGAGGGCTCGTCCCATGAGCACGGTCCCGACTGGAAGCTGACCTCGATAGGAGGGCTGACTTTATGAGCTCGATCCTAGCCAGGAGCTGACCTCAGCCTTCCACATGGGGACCGTGCCCAGGTGGCAATCCCCACCCATGTGGCTATTGGCTGACGGTTGTGTAGGCTCCACGTCAGCGGATGTTGCCATATCAGATGCCGCCCACTCCCGAGCCTGGAGAACGAAGCATCGCTCAGGGCGATAGGAGTAACGACCATGCTGACGTGGAGGGATGCACCTTCTACACCATCAATGCTTCGACTGGCCATTCCTCGAAGACCGCACCTTTACATTAATAGGGTGCTGTGCTCAGCTTTCTAACGGAGGGATCATCAATGCCCTGGCTGGATCAAGGCATCTGTTTTGCGAACTGAAGCATCGGGAGGCACCTGATGTCGACACGGGTGGATTCTGGTTGCTTTGTAGACTTTAAAAGGCCTCCGGGCGCAGGTGGCTAGGGTTCTGCAAAGCTTCCTTCCTTCTTCTTTAGGCCCCTCCTCATTCTTGCATTGGATTTCATCTTCTCCCTCTTCGATCCCTCTCCTTCGGCCTGTGTTGGGGGAGGGCTCTTGGTAGACTTCAGGATTTTAGCCCGAGACCCGAAAGGCCAAATGAAGGCTCTCCGTGAGCGGCTGGCCAACATCAAGGTGAGGGCGTCTGGTTCAGAGAAGAAATCACCAAGCTTAAAGCTTCCCCCATGGATGTGAAGGGGGAGAGCCTCTGGTCTTGCAACTGGGGCAGAGAAAGAGGCTACCTCAAAAGTGGAGGTGTCTAGAGCCACTTCTCAGTTCAGAAGATCAGAAATCTTACAGAAGGAGGTGGTTGTAATACCCAAGAAAAAAAAAAATGTGGCCCGACCGGCCCACCTGGCTGGACCCGGGGTAGACCTGTGCACGCGGCCCAGGGGCAACCGTGCGGGCGGGCGAAGAGCGCTGGCGAGCACGCGGGGCGCGTGCCGGAGTTGGCGATGCGGACGGAGTTGCGGGCGGGCGCGACGCGCGAGCGCGTGGTGCGTGGCCTGGCCCGAAGCGGCGGGTGCGCGATGCACGATCCAGGCCCACGCGCGCGAGCGCGCGGGTGCGTGGGCTCGGCCCACCTGGAAGTGGTGGCGTTGTGGGTGTTTCCCAGTCCGTTTCACGTGGCTCATGATGGTCCATGACTTTTCTGTGTGATCTGGACTGTCCGATCACCTGATCGAACGGTTGAGATGAGTCTGACTATGTTTAGGCTTGATCAAAGGCTTTTGGATTCGGATTTTGATGCAGTTTGAGGCGTTGCTCTCAGATCTAACGGCTTGAAAGATTTTTGATGGTTTTAGAGAATTTTTGAGAGGAGTTTGATGTGATTTTGGACTGGTTCTTTCTCTTTTTATTAGGGGACGTCGACAAAAAGTAGGGAAGAGCCTCCAAAGAGCCAAAAGAGAAAGGAGAGGGAAAGAGGAGAGATGAAGAAGAGAAGAAAAAGAAAGAGAGAAGAAAGAGGAGAGAGCAAGAAGAGTAGAAGGAAAGGAGAAAAAAATAAATTTTGAAGTGGGAGATCGAAAAGCCTTTTTCTTGAAATCCATGTAGTTAGGATTTTATAGCCTTTTAAGCAGGAAGGTGTTGGATGAATTTCGGGTATAGATTGATACCGGATATTTGGGGTTAGTGATTGAAGGTAAGGATTCTGGACATGATCACTCGTTCTATACATTATTTTAGATGGTATGATTTGATCTGTGCATATGAGCATTAGTAGGCATGTTTGTTTCGTATCATATATCTTGATTTCTCGAGATGGATAGTATGTTTAAGATTATTAATTATGTTCCTATATATATCTTGTTTTACCAAGAAAATTTTCTTTTGATGGTTTGGACCGTGATGCCGGTCATTGAGAAGTTTTTGATGACATGATTTGACAGTATGACCTGATTTGATAAAGTGATAATAAAGAGAGTACGGTGTTTGGACTAGCCATGCCACGGGATTATGGAGTTCTGAGGTAGCCTGAGCTACGGGCTTTATACATGAGCTAGCTTGACCACGAGAAATGGTCGATTTTGAGACTAGCCAGACCACGAGAAATGATCGATGAGATTAGCCTGACCATGAATAAAAGGTCCATTAACGGGCTTGTACATGAGCTAGTTTGGCCATGGCGGATAGTAAATGGTCGATTATGAGATTACCAGTTATGGATTGGAGCATGACCATGGTTAGTCCAGAACCCTAAAGAAGAGGAAAAGTTAATGAAAACATATAAAGAAAATATAATGTTATGAAAGGTTTTGATATACTTGATATGTGATTGGTTTTTGGTTGCGTGACCGAAAAATTTATCATTGTCTGTTATATGATTATGATCTTGCTGCTTTCAGTTTTTATATTAATACTGGTGTGATTGTGAGGGAACCTTACTGGGCTGTAGAGCTCACAACCTTACTTTCTTCTTTCATAGAGTTGTGCAAATATTCGGGCTTGGTGATGAATGAGACTTTTTTGAGGTAAATGACTCTTGTGTACCCAGGCCTTGCATGATCTCTAGGATAAAACCTAGAGTTTGTGCGGTCGGTCGCGTGTTGATTCCGGTGCTGAATTTAGGGAGTGACAGTGGTGGCCCGGGTCGTGATCACTGTGGAAGGGGCCACGATCGTTGTGGCACTGACAAGAGTATCATGATGCGGAGCTGCTGCAACTGCCCTTGGAATCACGGGATTGGTGAATTCTAAGAAGGAGGCGGCGGAGCCGATGTCGGGCTCTAGAGATCCGACGAACTCCTGAGGAAGGGCACCCATCCATTCGGGTAGAAGGGATTGGCATGTCCCCATCCACTCCTTGAGAGTAGAGTGCAAAGCTGACCTGCCCTGCCGGTGCCTCCTACGCCGATCACGGAGGTTAAGGTTAGAGCCTCCTAGTGGGTATTGCGCCAGCGCTGAGGGGATCTGCCCACCGATCGGGCAAGGAGCAGAGATTGAGCTTCAGCCTGCCTTCCTTTTATCTTGTATCTTAGGATTTCAGGAGGTCTCTCAGCCTGTCGGGAGCCTCCATAGGATGTAAGAGACTTTTGATCAATGAATGCGCCTCTTCCTTTATGATTGCTGTTCTCTCTTCCCTTCTTTTCTCCTTCTTTTTCTCTTCTTTTTTTTGAGCTTGAATCTGCTGCCCGGCCTCCCGGGTTGCTGTGGGCCTCTCTCCGATGTGAGGGACATTTCGATGAGGGTGATTCTTCTTTCCCTTTCGATCGGAATGCTTTGTGTTCCCTCCACTTTGCTTGCTGTTTTTCCTTTCTTCGGCTTGGATTGCTTCTGGGGGTCTCCTCAGTTTGCCAAGCCATGTGTTAGGAAGCGATGGTGGGAATTCAGGGATTTCTCACCAACATCCCCGAGCCATGAGCAAGGCAACCGGATGCAGGGCTTCCATAATATCCTAGCTCAGTTCGCCATGCTATGAGTCAAGGGGCAGATGGTGGGACTTTTGAAGTTTCTCGATGGATATCTCTGGACTGTGAGTAAGGTAGTGGGTGTGGTGCTTCGTGAGTTTTCTGGCTTATAGGTGCCAAACTGTGAGTCTCGTGGTAGATGGCAGGGTTCTAGGAATCCCCAATTATACCTCAAGACTGTGAGCGGGGCGATTGAGTGCGGGTTTGTCGAAAGGACCCGGCTCAGAGAATGCCTAGCTGCGGACCTCTTGATAGATGGTGAGTGGCCCTGTTTCCGCCTTAGGATCATGAGCTTGGCTGAAAATTGCAGGCCTGATGGAGTGGGCTAGGCTTAAGAGTGCCAAACTATTAGTCGTACAGTAGGTGGCAGGTTGCCTTGCCGTCACCTTCGGACTGTGAGCTAGGCTAAGGGCACCGAGCTTCTCGATTTGCCATGCCGTGACTCAAGTGGTAGACGACACCTTGGTGCCACCTCCGGGCTATGAGCATGGCCAAGAGGCTGTGGGGCGCCGAGCTTATTGCTTTGCCATGTGGTGAGTCTCGTGGTAGATGGCATCTTGGTGCCGCCTCTAGGCTGTGAGCATGGCTAGTGAAGGCGGGCCTATTGGAGTGCTTGGCTTGTTGATGAGGATGCTAAACTGTGAGTCATGCGGTAGGTGGCGGGTTGCCCTGTCGCCACCTCTGGGCTGTGAGCTCGACTGGTGAGTGCGGGCCTGGCTTGCTGATGGGGAGTTGCCATGCTATGAGTTTTGTGGTAGACGGCATCTTGGTACCACCTCTGGGCATGAGCATGGCTGATGAGGGCAAGCTTGATGGAGGGCCTAGCTTGTTGATGAGGATGTCGAACTGAGTCATGCGATAGGTGGCGGGTTGCCCTTTCACCACCTCCGAGCTGTGAGCTCGGCTGGTGAGCGCGAGCTTGATGGAGTAGGTTTGGCTCGTTGATGAGAAGTTGCCATGCTGTGAGTCTCGCGATAGACGACATCTTGGTGCCACCTCTAGGCTGTGAGCACGGCTGATGAGGGCGAGCCTGATAGAGGGGGCTCGACTCACTGATGAGAAGTTTCCATGCTGTGAGTCTCGTGGTAGACGGCATCTTGGTGCTACCTCTAGGCTATGAGCATTATTATTAGGGCAAGCCTGATGGAGGGCCCGGCTTGTTGATGAGTCATCATGCTGTGAGTCTCGTGGTAGACGGCATCTTGGTGCCGCCTCCGGGATGTAAGCACGGCTGGTGAGGGTGGGCCTGATGGAGGGCCCTACTTGTTGATGAGTTGCCACGTTGTGAGTCTCGCGGTAGATGGCATCTTGATGCCGCCTTCAGGCTATGAGCGTGGCTGGGAGCACCGAGCTTCTCGATTCGCCATGCTATGAGTCTTGCGATAGATGGCCTCTTGGTGCCGCCTTTGTTTTTTTGGGCTGTGAGGCTGTGAGGCGCCGGACTTATGGATGAGCCAAGCTATGAGTCATGCGGTAGACGGCATCTTGGTGCCACCTCCGGGCTGTGAACTCAGCTGATGGGAGGCAGGCCTGATGGAGTGGCCCGCCTTGTTGAGGAGCTGCCACGCTGTAAGTCTCGTGATAGATGGTATCTTGGTGCTGCATCCGGGTTGTGAGCACGGCTGGGAGTTGGTGAGGGTGCCAAACTATGAGTCAAGCGGTAGGTGGCGGGTTGCCTTGCTGCCACCTCCAGATTGTGAGCTCGGCTAGTAAGCGCGGGCCTGATGGAGTTGGCCTGGTTCACTAAGGAGTTGCCATGTTGTGAGTCTCGTGGTAGATGGCATCTTGGTGCCACCTCTGGGCTGTGAGCATGGCTAGTGAAGGTGGGCCTAATGGAGTGCCCCTCTTGTTGATGAGGATGTCGAATTATGAGTCACGCGGTAGGTGGCGGGTTGCCCTGCCACCACCTTCGGGCTGTGAGCTCGGTTGGTGAGCGCAGGCCTAATGGAGTGGGCCCGGCTTGCTGATGGGGAGTTGCCATGCTTTGAGTCTCGCGATAGACGGCATCTTGGTGCCGCCTCTAGGTTGTGAGCACGGCTGATGACGGTGGGCCTGATGGAGGGCTTGGCTTGTTGATGAGGATGCCGAACTGTGAGTCATACGATAGGTGGTGGGTTGCCTTGCTGCCACCTCTGGGCTGTGGGCTCGATTGGTTAGGGCAGGCCTGATGGAGTGCCTAGCTTGTTGATGAGGATGCCGAACTGTGAGTCACGTAGTAGGTGGCGGGTTGCCCTGCCGCCACCTTTGGGTTGTGAGCTTGGCTGGTGAGAACAGGCCTAATGGAGTGGGCTCAGCTCGTTGATAGGGAGTTGCCATGCTATGAGTCTCGCGGTAGATGGCATCTTGGTATCGCCTCCAGGCTGTGAGCATGGCTGATGAGGGTGGGCCTGGCTTGTTGATGAGGATGCCGAACTGTGAGTCACGCAGTAGGTGGTAGGTTGCCCTACCGCCACCTCCGGGCTGTGAGCTCGGTTGGGAGCACCTTGCTGTAAGTCGAGTGATAGATGGTGGGTTGCCCTGCCGCCACCTCTGGACAGTGAGCACGGTGAGGCGTGCGGGCCTGACGGAGGGGCCCGGCTTGAGGGTGCCACGTTTTAAGTTGAGCAATAGATGGCGGGTTGCCTTGCCACCACCTTCGGATTGTGAGCACGACGAGAAGTTCAGGCCTGATGGAGGGGCTCGGCTTGAGGGCGCCATGCTGTAAGTCAAGCGATAGATGACGGGTTGCCCTACTACCACCTCCAGACTGTGAGCACGGCGAGGAGTGCGGGCCTGACAGAGGGCCCAGCTTAAGTCTGTTGGATTTTGAGTCGGACGGAGATGTCCCTGCACAGGTGAAAGACAAAGTTATGCAAAAAAGGGACTTAGATGACTGAGAAGAGGTTTTACATCACCGGTAGCGCTCTTTTAAGTTACTCGCGTTCTAAGTCCACAAGCATCGAGAGGCATCGGGACTAGTGAGGTAGTAGGCTCCACCCGGCTGGGCTTTGACCCCTTCGCTGGGGTCCTTTACAGAGGTTGCAATAATGCACCATCTTTTATCGATAGGCTACCCCCTGAGATCATGCCTCGTCTCTTACTAGTTTGCCTCGCTGTGAGTCGTGCGGTGGGTGGCATCCCGCTGCCATCTCCGGACCATGAGCGAGGCCATGGTGCTTTTTATCAATGGTGATGCAGGGGCTTCTCCTGTAGAACTGTAACACAGTTCTTATATTGCAAGGGTAGTGGGGAAGGGAGTTATCTGTTAGGCTTGTATATAAGATGACGGAGGCCCCACGCGCAGGGGAATGCCTAGATTCAGGGTCTAGCCGGAGAGTGCCGCAAAAGGTGGCAAGTGTTTGGAAAACCCACGAACACAAGCCCTTTTCTCTGCTATCCTCCGACCCTTCTCTTCTCGTTCTTTGGGCTGGCCCCCAAGAGGGAGTTCTCATGTCCCCCGCCTGCCCCATAGGGAGGCGGCTACTATAATTCCATCAGTCGGAGAGCTCCTGAATCATTTATCGCCGCCCCTACTTGGCATGATAATCTATTGCTGCCTGGATCATCATGGCCTATAGCTCCGACGCATTGCCACTGCATCGGGTGCCTCCTTCTCCTGCGGGGAGCGCTCCCTCTTCCTCGGGGGTCAGCTCTTTTGCCCGCTCGGCTTGCAAAACACGGGAGACTCGGGCTGGGGATTCTGTTGAGGACACTTCGACGATCTAGTTAGTGGAATGATCGAGGGCAATAGAACCTTTGAGATGGAGAGCTTGGAAGACTCCCTCGCCTCAAGGGGTGACATGATAAAGATGTTCAAATAATATGAAGAACAAGATAGTAATGCCTAAGTAGTAGAAAGAAGGAATGGAGAGCGGGGAGCAGGGAGATTCTCCGGCTATTCCTTGGCACCGAGCTTTTGGTGGCTTGCTTGCTTAGCTCTCCCCACTCCTGCATCTGCCTCTTACCTTTATTACCTTACGGCTTGCACGATGACCTCGATTAGACATGGGGCCACATCTCGGTGTCCTTCTTGGTGTGCCCTCTCGCGGTGTCTTCTCTGAAGGGGCTTGCCGCTGCTCGTGGCTTCTCCTTCTTCCCTCCCCCCTCTCGGACTGGTCTGGAGGGGGAGGCGATCCTTGGGCCTCTTGGAGCCCCTCCGCCCTTTTCTTCTTCAGATTGGTCCTCTCTTTATTTTTTTGGAGATCTTCCTCTCTCCCCCTCTATTGGGGGTGTCAATTTTTTTAAGAGGGGCAAGCGTTGTGCCCTCGAGCCCCGTGCCATCATGAAAAGTTTTAATTCCTGGAGGGACCATCCAAGCATCGCAGGGCCTATGGCTTTGATAGGATTTTCCTTATGGGAGAACTCTGGGTCTCGCGCCACATGGGTCAGCATCCTCTAGCCGTACGGTAGTCGACGTGGCGGCATGTTACAGGACCCTGGGTCTGATAGGGCTTACATCGTGTAGAGCATGTGGGCAGCGTGTCGCAGAGCTGGCATTGGGGGTAGGGTATGCCCCACCTTCTGGAGCTTGCAGGTAGATAAGGACCTCCTTGCCATGGTTTGAATTCCTATTGATCTCTCCCTCCTTCATCGCTGGTGGGAATCCTGGCTTTCGTATGGCAGGAAAGGACCTCCTTTCTGGAGGTCCACCTTCGGCAACGTGAGCACGACCCCGACTGGGAGCTGACCTCAAACGGAGGGATCGCCCCGCAAGCATGATCCTAGCTGGGAGCTGACTTCGGCAGGAGGGCTAACTTTCTGAGCTCGACCCTGGCCAGGAGCTGACCTCGATAGGAGGGCTAACTTTCTGAGCTCAGCCTCGACCAGGAGCTGATCTCAGATGGAGGGCTCACCCCATGAGCTCGACCCTGGCTGGGAGCTGACCTCGATAGGAGGGCTCGCTTCAGTAGCATGAGCACGACCCCAGTCGAGAGCCGACCTTAGACAGAGGGCTCGCCCCATGAACACGGCCCTGGTTGGGAGCTGACCTCGGTAGGAGGGCTAACTTTATGAGCTTGACCCCGACTGGGAGATGAACTCAGCCTTCCATGCGGGGACCGTGCCCAGGTTGTAGTCCCCACCCATGCAGTTGTTGGTTGGCAGATGTGTAGTCTCCACGTCAATGGATGTTGCCACATCAAGTTTCACTGAGCACGGGATGTCATGGCTTCTTGGAAGAGGGAGATTAATTCGGAGGTTGCTAGGAAGTCCGGCCAATAGTTCATAAGTAAATCAAGGGGGAGGTTGTAGGATCTGGCTTACCAAAATACAAGAGGGTCAATTACAATACATGCATAAGCCAATTCCCACAAGAAATAGCTCTAAATCAGTCCAATAGGCCCAAAATCCTATGTTGCCCAGCAAAGCAACCCAAGAGGGGAGAGTAAATTGGGTTTTTAAAACTTGTTGCAAGTATGAGTGCCAATTCAAAAACAATGGAAGTGCTAGTGATCTCAAGTATATGTGTGCTTGATAATTAAAATACAACAGAAATAAAGTAATAGCAAGAAAAGAGAGGCAATCACAAACACAATAATTTATAGTGATTCGGTGCACACCAAAGCACCTACATGTACTCCCCAAGGTCCACTTGGATATTTCACTATAATCCCAATTGATTACAATCGATTAGTTTTTCGGGATCACTAATCACAATCCCTTGGTTTTCATAAGGCTAACTAAAAATCTAGTTGGTTTTCATAAGGCTCACAAATAACCTAGTTGGTTTTCACAAGGCTCACCAACAACCTCTTGGTTTTCACAAGGCTAACAAAAAATCTCTAGGTTTTCACAAGACTAACCAAAAACCCAAGTTAGTTTTACAAGGCTCATCAACAACCCAACCACTAGTTTCAATCTACTTGAAACTAGGAACAACAATAAATTCAAGTTTAAAGTAAGAATATAATAAGCTTTCAAAATAAAAGCAAATATCTTTTTGAAGCTCTTTGATTGTAGTTGAGAAGCTTGTCCCCAAGTTGTTGAAGCTTGTCCCCAAGTTGTTGAAGCCTTGATTGATGCTTGAAGATGTGGACTTGGATGCTCTCTTTGAATTTTGAAACTTGAAGGCTCAGCTCTCTCAAATATTGAATCCTTAAGATGTGTGGAATTTCTCTCTTTAAAGGATTACTTCCCCTTGTACTTGATGATGTTTTAAATAGCTTTCTAGCCCTTAAAAATCTATTTATAGCCGTTGGAGTGGAGAAACTAGCAGTTAGAAACAAATTAGGAAAGTTCTACATTTCAAAATACTAGCCGTTGAGCGTGCCACCTGAAACTTTCTTCTGTGTATCAGCTCAAGCCTTTGTGAGTCGATACCCGAGTCGACACTTGATTGAAACAGTGCAAAAACTTATCCAAACTTAAGTTTTGAGCTCTTCAAAGTTCTTTCTTATATTCCAAAGTCCAAAACTTGAAAATCCATGACTTCTTCAACTGAAAAATAAGCATTTTGATCTTCCAATCTTGATGAGTACCTGAATCTAATAAACATACTTTAACACATAATTAGTACTCATATATACTTAAGTATTTTGTCATTCATCAAAATCAAGACCAAAGTCAAAAATCTCTTCCTTTTTGATGATGACAAAATCTTTAAGTATATAAACATGATAAACTTAAAAGATTTGCAGTAAGATCAAGATAGGGCTCTCTCTCAAAATATGATCTAAAAATATTTTTCAAAATTTGTTCAAAATTTTCAAAGTTTTCTCCCCCTTACTAATTCTTTCCTTTAAGTTTACAATATTTTATTTTCTTTCCCCTTTTGTACTTTCTTCCATATCTTTCATATTTATTATATCTCTATCATATCTCTCTCCCTTTTTCATGTTTATCATATATCTCTCATCCTTTTTGTCATCATGAAAAAGGTGAAAGGAATACAAAGTGGGGATAAGGTGGAAAGAATAGCAAGAAGAGTATCAAAATAAAGCATGGATCTGATAAACTAAAATATACTGATAATAAAGATATATTGATACCAAAAATATGACATGCAAATGCATAAAGTAATCTGATACTAAAGTATTTTCAAGAATAAAATATTTTCTCCTTTTTAAATAAATCTTTGCTTTCCCTGAATGTTATTCTCCTTGAATATATAGGATTATCAATAAGAGAATTTCTTAATTTTTCATGCTAAGCACGAGGGGGCTGTTTCGAATACCAAGTTTTTTTATGCAATTTGAAAACCTTATCAAGATATGCATGATTTTCAAAATACTTTTAGAATCTATTAAAAATAATTTGAAATCCATATAATTCTGGCATAAATGTAAGTAGAAATCATGGAAACTGATACCAACATTCACTAGAAATATATTAACCAAAATCAAATGAAAGCCTTATAGCCACAAGTCAAATTATGTGAACATAAGATTCATCAAAATCAAGCTCTTGTTCATTATCATATTCATTGGCTATAAGTTTTGATTTGATTTTAATTATTCAGTTAAAATAATTTTCAAAGCTACTAGTAATAGATACCAAGATTTATTTCAACTAATATATTTTTCAATAAATATGGAAGGAGATAATTAGATTTTATTAATATAGATAGCCCTTCGTTTACCATTAAGTCCAAAAAAAAATTCAGTTAGTTCACTCCTCATGTGTCTTGTACACTAATTATTCAAGTATTATCTTCCTTTTTTCTTATTAGATTGTAAGACATTCCTGTAAAACATATCAAGTAGACATTTTTGGTATCCAAATTTTTTTGGATCCTTTTGGCTTAGTATTTATGATTTTTTTTGGAACCCAAATTTTTCTAGATTTGTTTATCTTCCATTAATATGCTTTATATCCAAAATTATGACAACTAAAATATGTAATATTAGAAGAAGCTGGAATAAAGAAACTTTTCAAAAATTTTTGTTATTTTTTAGGATTATACCCCAAACCAGCTTTGTTGAAAACTTCACGTTGATTATTTAATAATAAACTCAATTTTTTAGAACTCAACATGAATTTTTCAACAAAAAGCTTGACTTTATCAAGCTCATCTTTAAATTTCTTATTTTTCAACTCGAGATTTTTGTTCTTCTCTATAGACTCATCATTTGAAACAAAAATCTTGGATTTCTTTAAAATTTCTATTTCTTTTAGACAAATATTCTTTTCCTTTTGTAAAACATTAATGTCGACTTTTAAATCATTATTTTTATTTGCAAGATTGGTGTTTTCAAAAAAATCAACATACTTTTTTAACTTCTTATGCTCAATTTTTAATAATTTATATTCATGCACAAGATCATTAAAAGTATCTTTAAGCTCATCAAATATAGAGTCAAGTTCAGAATTGGATTGTACCTCATTTGCCATTATACAAAGATTGGCTAATTTTTGTTCTTCTTCCTCCAAACTGGAGTCTTCACTTTCGCTCAATGTAGCTATCATTGCATTTTTCTTATATTTCTTTTTGGCCCATTTTCTCATGAATCTTTAAAATTTATGAGCCATTAGTTCGATTTCATCTTCATCTTCACTTTCTTTTAACTCCTCACTTGAAATTTCTTTCATTGTTGAGGCCTTGAGAGCATTATTTTTTTCTTTTCATCAGCATCCACTTCTTTTTGCCATAGGTTCAACTCATAAGTCATGAGTGAACCGATAAGCTCCTCCAAAGGTAAGGTGTCAACATCTTTTGTTTCTTATATCGCTGTCACCTTTGGATCCCAAGAAGTTGGCAAAGATCTGAGAATTTTATTAACCAAATCAACATTAGTCATTGCCTTGCCAAGACTTCTCATTTCATTAACAATATTAATAAATCTAGTATACATATCAGATATAGATTCATAATGTTGTATTTTAAATATTTCATATGTATGTACAAGCATATTTATCTTAGTATTTTTTACTTGAAGAGTTTCCTCATGAGTAACCTCGAGTGTGTCCCATATTTTTTTCACCGTTTTGCATGTGGAGATCCTATGAAATTCATTAGGGTACAATACATAATAAAGCAAGTTCATTACTTTGGCATTAAGTTCAGATTGCTTAATATCGTTTCCATCCCAATCCTCTTTGAGCTTTGGAATGGAAATGCCATTAACCATAATAGAAGGAATATGAGGACCTTTAACAATCATTTTTCAAAGATAGGTATAGAATGTATCGATGTATCAATGGTGGGGGTCTCAATGATAGGTGTATGTACAACAGGAGTATCAAAATCAAGGGAATCAATAACTGGAATGTCGATAACTGGAGTGAGAATAGGAATGGGAACAGGAGTGTGATCATCCGATCTAGAAGGAGAAGATGGAATAGGAGTCTGGGCAGGTGAACAAGATGGGTCAACAGGGCTCGTAGGCAAGTCATCCATCACCTCTACAACTGGCTCTGAAGTGAGATTAGCATGTCAAATCTATCTGAGTCAGTCTCCTCGTCTTCATTATCATCTCCAATAACTATATCACCTATAGTAATATCATCTCCAACAGTAGTATCAACACAAGTATCAATGTCAACAATATCATCAGCTGGTGCAGGAGCAGGTAAATGAGCAGGTGCAGGAGCAATATTGGTTGCTAGAGCACTCGCTGAGGATCTGGACAGTGTAGAAAGAATAGCTGAGATGCCATCACTAAGTCCAGCATGGCTCTCTCTCATCTTAGCTATGAATACGTCAAGATGCTGCCTCATAATGAATACGTCAATCTCTATGCATCTGACTCTATCCTTTAAACTATCTAAAATGCCTGGAGTCTCCATCTATATTGGCTAAGGCTGTGCAGATGTGGAAGGATCAGACTGAGGAGCAACCGCTAGCTGCGCTGCCGTCTTAGGTTGAGTCTCACTGTGTCCTACCTTACCGAAGAGAATCTGCTCCTCCTCTGCTGTGCATCATCATCAGCTCTATCCTCGGCCTGACCTGATATCCTGCATGTCCACTGGCCTCGGAACAAGTGATAGCCCATCCGATGCAATGACCTGATGTCATACACGTTGGTATGAAGCAATGTACGATAAGGCTCATCCTGAAAGCTGACTCCATACTCCTGAAATAATACTGTCAGTCCCATGCCATAAGGTAAGCAAAGCCGCTGGCTAGTCGATGCCTCTGTAATCTGATGTACCATCAGTATTGGAATGCATACTAGCATGAGCTGAACCAGTGATACCATCATGAGCAGCTCCTGCTCTATGATATAGTCAAAATGTCAGGTCTTCGGTAGAAGAATTCGGGTGATGATGTGGTGCAGTAGTCTCATCTCTGTGGATAACCTGGATGCTGGTATAATGGCTCCCTTTGGTAGAATGTCGGACTCGAAAATGCACTGAAGGCCACTGACTCGATCCATCAAACTGTCAACAACAGATCCTATCATCGGTATATCCCATACTCTGCTCAGAATCTTTGAAGTAATGGGGATATCCCATCCTCTGACCTGTGCCAACCAACCATCTGTCCCACGGGCGAGTGATCCGTAGAACTCTCTCATTAGCTCGGGATAATACCTCTCACTGAGTGAACAGAAAGTAGTTAGTCCAGCCTGACGAATCTACTCTCCAATCCGAAAATGCTGCTGGTCGACAAATGAGAAATCTACTCGGCATCCTCCAACTACAGTCTTTGAGCTCATCTAGCTAGACGAAACAAACAAGGGTCGTGCGGGCAGATTCGGAGCTCTAGACTCATATTGGGCCTTCATCCTTCGCTCTTCTTCTTGGTTTGACTGGCGAGGTCGACGAACAACTTGTTTGCGAGGACCCATTGCTTAGATTGAAGAATTGGGCAGGATTTTGGTTGAAATTAGGGGTTTCTAGGGTTTGGAAATCAAAACCTAGGAGAGTTCTAACTAAAAAACTGACTACCGATCTTCCAAATCAAAGAAATCAATGGGCAAAAACAATGAAAACAGTGGAAGGAACGGTAAGGATACCTTAAACCCTTATGTCAGCTCGAAGGAGGAAAGATTTGGACAGAAAAACGGTTCGAAAACCCCTTAAATCTCAGTCCGCTGTCGTTCAGGTGTCGGCTCACACATGTGTTGACACATTTTGGTGTCAACACATCGATGTGTCGACACATCGACTTGAAAACCAAAAATCAGGGATTTCAAGGGCAGATCAAAATCAATTGAAATATGATAAATCTAGAGTCAACTCAACAATGATTTGAATAAGATTTATCATGATTAAGGTCGAATTGATCTAGTTTGAGTCAAATATAGGAAAAATTTAATCAAACGGATTGATGATCTTGAGCTCTCTTCTAATCATACATAATCGATCTTCCAGAAGAGGTTTAGTTAAAATATCAGCTAATTAAAATTCAGTACTAATAAATTCAAGCAAAATATCATTATTTTCTACATGATCCCTAATAAAATGATGTCTAATTTCAATGTGCTTACTCCTGGAGTGTTGAACAAGATTTTTAGTCAAGTAAATAACACTAGTATTATCACATTTAATAGGCATACTGGCCAACTTGATTCCAAAGTCTTCTAGTTGTTGCTTAATCCACAAGATTTGAGCACAACAACTTCTTGCTGTAATATACTCAGCCTCAGCTGTGGATAGTGCAACTGAAGTTTGCTAAACCATGAGATCAAGTTAACTCCAAGAAATTGGCAAGCACCATTAGTACTCTTTCTATCTAATCTACAACCAGCAAAATCCGCATCAGAATATCCAATTAATTCAGCAGATGAATTTCTAGAATACCATAAACCAATACTAATAGTACCAGATAGATATCTAATAATGCGCTTAATAGCCATAAGATATAATTTTTTAGGTTCAGACTGATATCTAGCACACATGCAAACACTAAATATTATATCTAGTCTACTAGCAGTTAAATACAATAAGGAGCCTATCATACCTCTGTATAACTTTTGATCTACAGATTTACCATGTTCATCTTTATCAAGTCTACAAGAGGGGCTCATAGGCATACCTATTGGTTTAGTAGTCTTCATCCCAAACTTCTTAATAATTTTTCTTGTGTACTTAGCTTGGTTGATGAAGATACCATCTGTAGTTTGCTTGATTTGGAGTCCGAGAAAGAAATTGAGTTCTCCCATCATGCTCATCTCGAACTCACCTTGCATTAGCTTAGTAAACTCTTAACAAAAAATTTCATTAGTAGCACCGAAAATAATATCATCAACATATATTTGTACTACTAATAAATCATTATCTTTCTTTTTCAAAAATAATGTCTTATCAACATTTCCTCTAAAAAATTTATTTTCAATCAAGAATTTGCTTAGTCTTTCATACCAAGCTCTAGGTGCTTGCTTTAACCCATAAAGTGCCTTATGTAATTTAAAAATATGATCAGGATATGCATGATTTTCAAATCCAGGTGGTTGTTCAACAAAAACCTTTTCAGCTATAAAACTATTCAAGAAAGCACTCTTAACATCCATTTAAAATAATTTAAAATTCATAAAACAAGCAAATGCTAATAATAGCCTAATTGCTTCAAGTCTAGCAATAGGAGCAAAGGTTTTATCAAAGTCAATCCCTTCCTCCTGATTGTAGTCTTTTGCAACTAGCCTAGCTTTATTTCTAATAACAATACCATTTTCATCTAATTTATTCCTAAATATCCATTTAGTGCCAATAATTGAAATATTAGATGGTCTTTCTACAAGTGTCCAAACACTATTTCTATCAAATTGAATTAGTTCTTCTTGCAGAACATTGATCCAATTAGAGTTTTTTTCAGCTTCCTCAAAACATTTAGGTTCTACTTGAGATACAAATGCTATATAATCACATTCATTTCTAATAGAAGCTCAAGTTCTTATCCCTTTAGATGGATCACCTAAGATTAATTCCTTAGGATGTCCATGAGCATACCTCCACTCCTTAGGTAGATCTTGATGCTTTGGAGTGTCATCTTCTTTCTCATCCTTATCTTGATCTTCTTCAATTGGTTGAACTTGATCATTCAAAGTCCGCTTCTGAAGCTTGTCAGCACCTGCATATTCATCAGATGTATTCTCTTTTCTCGAGGATTTGTTAGTACATTCTTCAAAAACAACATGCATTGACTCTTCTACAACCAAAGTTCATTTATTAAATACTTTGTATGCCTGCTTTATGTAGAGTATCCTAAGAAGATACCTTCATCAGACTTAGCATCGAACTTTCCAAGATGATCTTTTCCATTGATCAAAATAAAACATTTACAACCAAAAACTTGAAAATATTTCAAAGTCAGTTTTCTTTGGTTCCAAAATTCATAAAGAGTTTTCTTTAAAATAGGGCGAATTAAAACTTGATTTAAAATATAACAGGCTGTATTAATAGCTTCAGCCCAAAAATACCTTGGCAAATCATTTTCACAAAGCATAGTGAGTGCCATTTTTTCCAAAGTACAATTTTTCCTTTCTACTATCCCATTCTGCTGAGGTGTCCTAGGTGTAGAAAAATTATGTTCTATTTCTTTCTCATTACAAAAGTTTTCGAAATCTTGATTTTCAAATTCAGTTCCATGATTACTACGAATACAAATAATTGAAACACCTTTTTCGTTTGAAACTTTTCTATAAAACTTTATAAATGCTGAAAATGATTCATCTTTTTGTGCTAAAAACAAACTCATGTAAATCTTGAAAAATTATCCACAATGACTAATCCATATCTCTTGTCTCATAGACTTGATGTTCTAGTTGGTCCAAAAAGATCCATATGAAGTAGCTCAAGTGGCCTACTAGTAGTTACAAATCCTTTTGGTTTAAAAGAAGTTTTGACTTGTTTACCAAATTGACATGCTTGGAAAATTCTATTTTTTTCAAAATAAATTTCAAGTAGATCTCTAACTAAATTCTTTTTACAAAGTTTTGAAATAAGGTACATACTAGCATGCCCTAACCTTCTATGCCATAGCCAACTAGTCTCTTCTTTAGTAGAATTCATTGCAACAAGGCATTCTCCATCAGGCAAAGATAGATCATCTAGGTCTACCAAATAAATATTTTCATGCCTTTTTTCAATGAATTGTACTCCATTTATATCCGGACTAGTAAACATGCAATATGATGATTTAAAAACTACTTGAAAACCTTTATCGCAAAACTGACTAATGCTTAAAAGATTATGCTTTAAACCATCTACTAAAAGCACATTACTAATACTATTAGAAGGAGTTATGTGAACCTTACCAATACCAATAATTTTTCCTTTACCATTATCACCGAAAGTCACACTCTCTCCATTCAAAGCTTCAAGAGAAGTGAATTGCTTCACATCTCCAGTCATGTACCTTGAGCAACCACTATCAAGATACCAAAGTCTTTTATTCTCCTTGGTTGCAAGACACACCTGTAATAAGATCAAGATTTGCTTTTAGGTACCCAAGCCAACTGGGTCCTTTAGGGTTAGCATTCAAATTGGTTCCTTTTGGAACCCACATTTTACCAAAAGAAATGATTTTTCTAAAATTACATTGAAATGATTTGTGACCTGGCTTTTTGCAAGTAAAACAAGTAATGCTAGATGATGCAGGTACAAAAAAGTTTTTGAAATACTTTTGTTGCTTCTGTGGTTTATATCCTAGACCTGCCTTTTTAAAAACTGCTCTTTGATTGTTTAAGAGTAAATTTAACTTTTCTGAATAAATTTCTCAACAAAAGGTTTTATCTTTTCAAGTTCATTTTTTTATTTTGCATTTTCAAGTTCTAAATCCTTGTTTTTCTTTAAAAGATCATTGTTAGAAATAACATGTTTAGGTCTTTTCAAAACTTCGTTTTCCATAGATAAAGCATTGTTTTTCTTTTCTAAAACATCTAATTTAGATTTCAAAGTACTAACATCATTAAGTAAAGAGTTGTTTTCAAAAGAAAAACTATTTACATGCTTTTTCAATTTCTTGTTTTCAGATAAAACTAGTTTATGATCATGCATGAGTTTTTCAAAAGCATTCCTAAGTTCATCAAAAGTGAAATCAATTTCAGTATCAGAATTTACCTCATCATTGTTCTGATGTGCCATTAAGCAGAGATTTGCAACTTCGATCTGCTCTTCTTCAGAACTGGAGTCTTCGCTGTCACTCAAGTGGCCATCATTGCTTTCTTCCTTAATTTCTTTCTTGATTTCTTGAGGAGAGGACAGTCAAACTTATAGTGTCCCGGTTTCTTTCACTCGAAGCATATAGGTACTTCCTTCTCCTTTTCCTTTTCTTTTTCTTTCTCTTTCTCTTTTCCTTTTACCTTGGATTGATACTTCTTTTTGTAAGGAAATTTCCTCCTCTTCATGAATCTTCTAAACTTTCGAGCAAGGAGGGCTTCTTCACCTTCTTCTTCCTCTTCATCTTCGGACTCATCAATTGAGGATTTTTCTTGAATATTTGACTTGAAAGCAATCCCTTTCTTCTTCTTGTCCATGTTCATAGATTTCTGTTTCAGATTGAGCTCATAAGTCATGAGCGATCCAACTAACTACTCAAGAGGTAGCTTATCAACATCCTTTGCTTCTTGAATTATGGTCACCTTTGGATACCATGATATTAGAAGTGACCTAAGAATTTTATTCACAAGATTAGCATTAGACATGACTTTACCAAAACTTCTCATACCATTACCTATATTAATAAATCTTGTGTACATATCAGTAATGGATTCATTTGGTTCCATATGGAACATCTCATAAGTGTGCACTAATATATTAACTTTAGTGTTCTTCACTTGATCGGTACCCTCATGGGTAACTTCAAGTTTGTTCCATATTTCTTTGGTAGACATGTATGTAGATATCCTATTAAATTCACTAGGATCTAATGCACAGTATAGGAGATTCATTGCCTTAGCATTGATCTCGGATTGTTTAATGTCATTTTCATCCCAATCATCTTCAAGCTTTGGGATGGAAACACCATTAACCACTATTGAAGGAATATGAGGACCCTTATTTACTACTTTTCATAAATTGTAATCAATAGAATGCATATAATTTCTCATCCTAGTTTTTCAATAAGTATAATTTGTTCTATTGAAAAATGGAGGTCTATTTGAGGCTTGTCCCTCAACTACACTAGTACCAATTGGGGCTGCCATAGATCTTTACTCAAGATGGTAAAGCCTATACATTGAGAATAGGGCTCTGATACCACTTGTTGCCCAGTAAGCAACCCAAGAGGGGGGTGAATTAGATTTAAAAAAAATTGATTTGACAAACTAACTTAATAAAACTTGATACTAGGCAATGCAGTCCAATTCAACAAGTATATTAGCAAGGTACTATGATTCAAGTGCAATGCTTTAATATAAAAGTGTAGCAGAAATTAAGAGTAATAAATAAAGAGCAAAGAGAGAGAGATCAAGCAATCACAAACACCAAAACCTATAGTGGTTCGGTGCTATCCAATGCACCTACAGCCACTCCCTAAGATCCCCTTGGGAATTCACTATAATCACACTGATTACAGCCGATTAGTTTAATGGGCTCACTAATCAAAACCCAACTTATTTTCACAAGGCTCACAAGTCAAAACCTCATTTGGTTTTACAGGCTAACCAAGAACCTAATTAGTTTTCACAAGGCTAACCAACAACCTTCCTTGGTTTTTCGGGCTAACCAAGAACCTTAGTGGTTTTGCGAGCTAACCACCAACCTAATTGGTTTTCCAAGGCTTACCAATAACCTTCCTTGGTTTTACAATAGGCTAACCAAGAACCCTTATAAGAAATATGGTTTAAAAGTAAAGAACCAATGTAAGCTTTCTAAAACAAAGCGAATATCTGGATGCAGCTCGATGTAGAGTTGCTTTGTACTTGTTGAAGCCTTTTGGATGCCCAAGTATGGATGATCTTCAATACTCTTGAAGGCTCTTGAATGCTTGGAGGCTTTCTCTAGCTTGAGAGTGGTTGAAACTTCAATGAATAGGAGTTAAGGCTCACTGTTCTTCTCTCTTCTCAAAACTCTTCAATAATATTCAGTTGTCTCTTTTTTGATTTGATTTGGAGCATATAAATACCTTTCCAAGGCCTCAAAACCAAATTCTAGCCATTAGACTTGAAAAACTAGCTGTTGGGGGCAATTTGAGGGAGTTTTGCATTTGAAAAAATTAGCTGTTTCTGTTGTCAGAATTTCATGTGTCGACACTTTCTCAGTTAAGTCGACACATAAGGTTGACACATGTTCTTCTTGAGTTGACACATGGTTCAATTTGCTCCATTCAGATTCTCTGAAAATCTCAGATGTGTCGATACTTTCTCAGTTGAGTCGACACCTTGAGTCGACACTTTGCTTCCATGTGTCGACACTTCAGCTGTTCCTTCAACTTTTGCAAGTTTTTTGGCTTGAAAGTCTCAGGCGATGTGTTGGTCCATGTGTCGACACCTTGAGTCAACACTTCAGGTCCATGTGTCGACACTTCATCTATGCCATTTGAAATATCGCTGCATACCGGCCTGAGTCGATACTTCATCTTCATGTGTCGACACTTCATGTCATGTGTCGACACTTTGAGTCGGCACTTCTTTGAAAAAATTACAGAAGTTGCTGAATTTGAGCTGGAACATGTTTCTATTTAGCTTAGCTATTCATTCAACCATCTCTTAAGTGTCCAAGTCTTATGTTGAGCAATCTTTTTATTCAAACTTGGCTTTTTCAAAATAATTGGGCTTCATCAAATTTTGTGAGTACCTTTTTAATAAAAACACACTCAAAGCAAATCATTAGTCCTCAACTTATACTTAACTGTTTTGCTTATCATCAAAATCAATTAATGGAGTTAACACAGTGTTCACCGCTTCTGTCCAAAAGTACCTTGGAAGATTGCCTTCACATAACATTGTTTGGATCATCTCTTTCAAAGTCCTATTTTTTCTCTCTACAACATCATTTTGTTGTGGTGTACTAGGAGCGGAGAAGTTGTGATCAATATCATTTTCTGTGCAATAATCATCAAAAAATTAATTTTCAAATTTCGTGCCATGATCACTCCTAATAGAAATAATTTAAAGATTTTTCTAGGTTGAAACTTTTTTGTAAAATTTTTGAAAAACTTTAAAAGTTTCGTCTTTATATGCAATAAATAAAATCCATGTAAATCTTGAAAAATCATTTACTATCACAAGAGCATATTTCATACCATCTAGGCTTGTAGTCCTAGTTGGTCCAAACATGTCCATGTAAAGTAGCTCAAGGGGTCTAGAAGTTAAAATCATATTTTTGGATTTAAAACTTTCCTTAGTTTGTTTATCCAATTTGCAAGCATCGTAAACATGTTCAAAACCTATTTTAAATTTAGGTAAACCTCTAACAAGATTTTTGAAAATCAATTTGGCAATAGTATGCATGCTAGCATAACCTAATCGTCTATGCCAAAGTAAACAAGACTCCTTGGTCTTAGCATTCATTGCTACTAGACATGGCTAGATCATTCAAATCTACCACATAAATATTTTCAAGTCTATGTTCAATGAATTTATTGCTAGAATCAAGAGAGTTTGTTACAATACACAATGATAATTCAAAGACAATCTTGAAGTCTTTATCATACAATTGACTCATACTTAATAAATTATGCTTCAATTTGTCTACTAGCAATACATTTTTAATAAAAGTAGAGGGGGTTAATTTGATTTTACCAATACCGATTATTTTTCTCTTGCCATTATCTTCAAAGGTCACCAAACCTCCTTCTTTCATCTCTAGGATGATGAATTGATCTTTGTCACCCGTCATATGTCTTGAACAGCCACTGTCGAGATACCATCTTTTCTTTATTTTTTGGATTGCAAGACATTCTTGCAAAACAATCGACAAGTTCTTTTAGGTACCTAAGCTACCTTGGATCCTTGCAGGTTAGCAGAGGTAGCTCCTTTGGAAACCAAAATCTTTCTAATTTTATTCTTTCCATTTCCATTTTTCTTTAACAGATTGCATTAAAAAATTTATGTCCAACCGCATGACATGCATAACAAACAATTCTAGTATATTTAAAAGATGTAAACTTTGAAGTTCTAGATGTAGAAGCATGTGATGCAAATGTAGAAGCATGTGACACAAAATTATTTTGAGAAATAGATTTTGGTATAATTACTTTTGAAGATACAAATCTAGTAGCTGAAATTTTATTTGAATTCAAAGAATTATAACCGATTCTAGCCTTGTTACTTGAAATTCTTTGCTCTTTCAAAATTAACTCAAGCTTATTTGAACTTAAGGTAAGCTTTTCTACCAAAGGCTTGAGATTTTCCATTTCCTTTCTCAAATCAAAATTTTCATCAACTAAAGCTTTGTTTTTCTCAAGATATAGGTTTTTCTCAATTTCCAAAGCTTTGTTGTTTTCAGAAAAGATAGTTAATTCCTTTTGCAATAAGTTATTCTTTTTTGAAATCTCTTCCTTTTCTTTTACTAAAGAATCATTAATGTTCTTTAAAACTCTAATTTTTGTTGCAGCCTTTTTAAATTCAGTAAGCAAATCATGGAATGTGGAATTCAGTTCATCAAAAGTAAATTTAGCTTGAGGTTCAGGAGACATTACCTCATCTTCGAGACCCATAAGACATAGATTAGCAATTTTTGTGATGTCTTCCTCTTTTGTTAAAGTCGACTCCTCACTATCGCTCCAAGTTGCAACCATCACTTTCTTTTTCTTCTTCTTCAATGTTTTCTTTAGTAAAGGACAGTCGGGATGGATATGCCCTGGTTTGTTACACCCATAACATGTGGATAGTTGCAGCTCAAGAGAAGCCTTCTTAAATAGACTTTATGTTGCCCAGTAAGCAATCCAAGAGGGGGGTGAATTGGGTCTCTAAAAATTATTTTAATGCAATGCAAGAGTGTGTGATCCAATCCAACAATAAAACTAAGTACTATGAATGCAAATGAAGTGCTCTTAAGTAAGTGTGCAGCGAAAATATAAAGCAATAAAAGTAAGAGCAAGTAGAAGAGACAAGTAATCACAAACATAATGAAGTATAGTAGTTCGGTGCTATCCAATGCACCTACATCCACTCTCCAAGATCTCCTTGAAAGTTTACTATAATCTCAACCGATTACAGTCGATTAGTTTTTCGGGCTCACTAATCAAAACTTGACTTATTTTTACAAGGTTCACAAGTCAAAACCTCACTTGGTTTTACGGGCTAACCAAGAACCTAAATGGTTTTAAGGCTCATCACCAACCTCTCTTGGTTTTGCGAGCTAACCAAGAACCTAATTGGTTTTCAAAGGCTCACCAATAACCACCCTTGATTTTTCAATAGGCTAACCAAGAACCCTTACAACAAAAATAGTTTTGAAGTAAAGAAATAATGAAAGCTTTCTAATAAAAAGCGGGTATCTCTTTGAAGCTCGTTGTAGTGCTGCCTCCAACTTGATGAAGCTTCTTTAATTGCTCAATAATGATTGATCTTGAATACTTCTTGAAGGCTCTTGAATGCTTGAAGGCTTCTTCTTGCTTAAAGGTGGTTGAACTTAATGAATATAAGTGAATGCTCTTCTTTTCTTCTCTCTTGGTTATTCCTTTTTCATTCTTTTATGTTTTGATTTGATTTGAATCGTATAAATACCTTTCCAAGGCCTCAAATCTAGTTTCTAGCCATTAGACATGAAAAACTAGTCGTTGGGAGCCAAGAGGGATGAGTTCTGCATTTGAAAAACTAGCCGTTACTGTTTCCAAAACTCCATGAGTCAAAACTTCAAGCTGTGAGTCGACACTTCAGGTCGACACATGCACTCCTTGAGTCGACACCAAGTTCAAATATCTTCAATGTAGCTTTCTGGAATTCTTAGGTGAGTCGACACTTCTTCAGGTGAGTCGACACTTAGTATCCATGTATCGACACTTCAGCTAGATCTTCAACTTCAGCAAGTTCTGTAACCCAAAAATCTCAGGCGATGAGCTGATCCATGTGTCGACACTTTGAGTCGACACTTCAAGTCCATGTGTTGATACTTCAGCCGTGCTATCTAAAACTTTCTTTGCATACCAGCTTGAGTCGACACTTCACTATCATGTGTCGATACTTGGTATCATGTGTTGATAATTTGAGTCGACACTTTACTGAGATTTTCACATAAATAACTGAATTTATGCTGAATCAAGTATGTGTTGAACTCAAGTATCCATTCAAGCAATTTTCCACTATCGAAGTCTTCTTTGAGCAGATCTTTTATCTAAATCTGGACTTCTTCAATCAAATAACATTTGTCAAATTTATGAGCACCTTTTTTATAAAAACACACTTCAAAGAAATCATTAGTACTCAACTTATACTTAAGTATTTTGCTTATCATCAAAATCAATAACGGAGTCAACAATCTCTCCCTTTTTGATGATGACAAAACCTTTAAGTATAAATTGCATAAAAAGCTTTCAAAATTTTTTTTTTTTCAAGGTGCGAAGAGCTAATTGCAATAGGTATATCAGAACAATTGTAATATTGAAAAAGATGTATTAGAGTAAGAGCATTATAATGGCTAAGAGTATTAGAGTTTAAAATATATAAGAGATAAATTCATGTATCGTGATACTCTAAAAAAAATATGCTCAGGAGAGACAAATTCAGTAATAGACTAGACTCCCCCTGAATATATGATTCGTAAAAAATTTGTAAACATCTTTTTAAACATCTAAAAAAAAGATTTGACATGAAATTAAATTCAAAATTGATTTTCAGTACAAAGGAGGTATTATTCCCCTTACTCAATGAGTTTTGCAAAGAATTTTCATTTCAAGCTCAAACAAATTTCAAAAGAATTTTCAAATTTTCAAACATGAAAGAATTTTCAAACATATTTATACTTTAGTCTTATTACTTCCCCTTTTTGTTATCATTAAAAAGGAAGGAAGAGAATAATAAGTAAGTCATTCAATATAGAACAATGAAGTACAACATAATAATTCATTCATAAACGAAGACAATGAAGTACTGAAGGTAATTAATGCATTTCATTCATTTGAGTTTATAACATGAAGTACAACATAAAAATTCATACAAGGTCAGAATGTGTACATAAAGAGAGCATCAAAACATACAAAAAGTACAGAAAAGCAAACTATCTAAATATAAAAAGTGTCATAATCCTCATCCTCTGAAGATCCGATCTCAATCGGTTCAGTATTAGTGAAAGATCGAGCTCGGGGCCACATCGATCCGAGATCACGAAGATGGGTCTTGGTCGGTCGCGAAGGCGTACGACAATCATGTCCTCTATATCGAACATAGGTCCTGCCTCTAGCTGAAGCAGAAGAGGTGGAGGCTATGTCATCAACAGGAGCAGAATAGATCGAAGCGACAGTCTCTACAACTGTTGGATGTGGTGTACGATCAAATGAGGGTATGGAATCAAGATAGTGAAAGCCAGGTGTGTAGAAACCTAGCTCTCGGATAAGCGAGGATGTATGCAAGGTAGGTGAGTCAACTATAGGTGTATCAACTACAGGTGAATCAAAAATTGATGTATCAGCTGAAAAAATGATAGGCGTATCAACGATAGGTGTATTAGCTGAAGAAATAAAAGGTGTATCTATAATCGGTGAGTCAACAATGGGAGTATTAATGATGGGGGTATCAATGATAGGTGAAAGGATAGGAATGGCTGTGTAATCATCAGATCTAGATGGTGGAGTAGATAGAATAGGAGTCTGAATGGGTGAACTTGAAGGATCTCGAATGGGACTCCTAGGTAAGTCTAGTGTCGTCTCTGCCGCTGGCTTTGACATCAAATCTGGAAAGTCGAAATTGTCAGAGTCAGTCTCACCATTAGTGCCAATCTCTGATCCTGGTGCTGGAGCTAGATCTGGAACACTCCTAGAAGAGGGTTTGGACAGTGCAGATAAAATAGCGAAGATGCCATCACTCAATCCTCTGTGGCTCTCTCTTATCTCCATAATAAAGCTGTTAAATCGCTGTTGAACAATCATGATATCTATCTCTATGCGACTGACTCTATGTAATAGACTCTCTGAAGCTCCTGGAGCATCTAACTGAGCTGGCTGAGGCTAAGGCTGTGTAGCTGGCTCAGACTGAGAAGCAGACTCTGGCTGCACTGCTGGCTTAGGCTGAATCTCTAGAAGATGTGTTTCTGAAGGCCCTACATCGCCGGAAAATATGTGCTCATCCTGTGCAGCATAATCATCTCTGTCATCGGCCTGTTCAGATACTCTGCATCTCCACTTCCTTTGAACATCTGATATCCATCTGGTGTAGTGACCTGATGTCATAGACATCAGTATGTAGAAGCATCCAGAAGGGCTCATCATCAAAAGTCACACCATACTCTCTAAAAAGCAGCGTCAACCCCATCCTGTAGGGTAAGAAAAGTCTCTGACTAGTCGATGCCTCCGTCATCTGATATATCATGAGCACCGAAAGGCAAACTGGAGTGTGCTGAACTAAGGAGACCATCACGAGTAACTCTCTCTTTGTGATGTAATCAAAACATCCAGTCTTCGGTGGAAGAATCCAGGTGACGATGTAATGTAGAAGTCTCATCTTAGCAGAGAGACGGGATACAGGAATAGTGGCTCCCTCAGGCAAAATATCTGACATGAAGATATGCTGGAGTCCACTCACTCTGTCAATCAGACTATCAACTACTGATCCGGTCGGGTATATCCTATACTCTACTCAATATCTCTACAGTCACGGGGATATCTTTGCCTCGGACCTGAGCTAACCATCCATCACTACCATGGGCTAAAGATCCATAGAACTCTCGAATAAGGCCCGGGTAGTTTCTCTCACTCAATGAGCAGAAGAATGTTAGACCAGCATCTCTAATCCACTGACCAATTATAACACCCTAGAAAAAGGGAAAAAAAGGGGCCAGGCCAGACCTGGTGCAGACCCAGCGTGCGGCCTAGGCGCGGGCGCGAGAGAGCACGCTGGTGCGACCGGGCACAGGCAAGGGGTCGGGCGAGCGAGGCGAGCGAGCGCACGACGGGCGAGCAGGTGTGGGTGAGCGGGTGAGGGCGAACGGGCACGACACGGGCGACGCGCGGGCGGGCGTGCGAGGTGCGGCCCAGCCCTTTGCACCAACATGCGTGGTGCGGCCCAGGCCCACGAGCAGGCGCGCGCGAGCACATGGGCTCGGTCCAGCCGTAAGCGGCGATGACCTGGGCATTTCCCAGGCTTTTTCCCACCACTTTCTCGTTGGTTTCTCGTGGTCCACGGGATTTCTGATCAATCTGGATCGTTCGATCGCTCGATCGAATGGCTGAGAATGATCCAAAGGAATTTAGGCTTGATTAGGGGCTTCTAGATTCGGATTTGGATGTGGTTTGAGGCCTTGATCTCAGATATAATGGCTTGAAAGGTTCTTAATGGTTTTAGAGAATTTTTGAGAAAAGTTTGATGGGATTTTGGACTGGTTCTTTCTCTTTTTATTAGGGGACATCAATAGAAAGCAGGGAAGAGCCTACAGAGAGCCAGAAGAGATAGGAGGAGAGGGAAAGAGAGAGAGAAGAAGAAAGAAAGAGAAAGAGAGAAGAAAAAGGAGAGAGGAAGAAGAGTAGAAGGAAGGGAGAAAAAAAAATATAAATTTTGAAGTGGGAGATCGAAAAGCCTTTTTCTCGAAATCCATGTAGTTAGGATTTTACAGCCTTTTGAGCAGGTTGGTGTTGGACGAATCTCGGTATACATTGATACTAGATATTTGGATTAGCACTTGAAGGTAAGGATTCTGGACATGATCACCAGTTTTATACATTATTTTACATGCCATGATTTGATCCGTGTATATGAGCATTGGCATGCATGTTTGTTTGGCATCGTATATTTTGATTTCTCAAGATGGATAATATATTGAGATTATTAATTATGTTCCCATGTATAATTTTTATTCGAGAAAGTTTTCTTTTGATGGTTTGGATTGTGATGCTGGTCATTAAGAAGTTTGTGATGACATGACTTGATATTACGACCTGATTTGATAAAGTAATAACAAAGAGAGTAAGGTGTTTGGACTAGCCATGCCATGGGATTGTGGAATTTTGAGGTAGCCTGAGTCACAGGCTTTGTACATGAGCTAGCTTGATCACGAGAAATGGTCGATTGTGAGACTAGCCAGACCACGAGGAATAATCGATGAGACTAGCCTAACCATGAACAAAAGGTCGATTAACGGGCTTGTACATGAGCTAGTTTGGCCACGGTGGATAGCAAATGGCCGATTATGAGATTACCAGTCATGGGTTGGAGCATGACCATGGTTAGTCTAGAACCCTAAAGATAAAGATGGATTAATGGAAACTCTAAAGAAAACATGATTTTTCATGGTTTTGTCATACACGATATTTGAGTTGTTGACTACATGATGTGATATATTAGTATGTTTTTACCTTATTCCAGAGTTGTATTATTACTTGTGTGATCATATGGAAACCTTACTGGGCTATAAAGCTCACAATCCCTATTTTCTTCTTCCATAGAGTTGTGCAGATATTCGGGCTTGGTGATAAATGAGATTTTTTGGAGGTAAGTGACTCTTGTGTACCTAGGCCTTGCAAGATCTCTAGAGTAAAACCTAGGGTTTGTGCAACTGGTCGCGTAGCTGATTCCGGTGCTGGATTCAGGGCATGACAAAGTGGTATCAGAGCTTAGATTATGATCACTTGGGATAGTGATACAAGTGGATAATAATAATAATGACATGATGGTTATTAGGATATGATAAGAATTGTGTCAGAGCTTAGTTATGATGATTTGGAACTGTGGCATAGTGATTATAAAAGATATGAGTGGTATTGAATTCATGTCATGATTGTTTGAGATTGTGACATAAGAGTAAGAAATTAACATGATGATTAGTATGACATGACAGAAATTTTTGGAAGGATTTATTTATAAACCTAAATGGTTTAGTAAATTATATCAGAGTGCGCAGTGGAAGTGTAATGATTTAAGAATATTAACTCTAATTCTAGAAGTGTTATAATGGGAGTATTGATTTAGATCTCAATCAAGCTAATTTTGAGGATGAAATTATTTTAACGGGGGGAGAATGTAACACCCCAGAAAAAAGAAAAAAAAAGGGCCAGGCCGGACATGGCACAGACCCAGTGCATGGCACAGGTGCGGGCGCGAGGGAGCGCGCTGGCGTGGCTGGGCACGGGCAAGCGAGGCGGGTGAGCACAGATGGGTGAGCGTGTAGGCTCAGGTAGGCAACCCAAGAGGGGGGGTGAATTAGGTTTTATAAAACTTTTGTATTATTTGCAAAGTGTGAACTAAAGAAAATATATGCTAATGTAATTCAAGTGCTTGTGTATTTCAAATAAATGCAGCAGAAATAAAGAAATAAAGGCACATGAAGAACAATCACACAAACACAAAGGTTTATAGTGGTTCGGTGCCAACCAAGCACCTACATCCACTCCCCAAGAACCCCTTGGAAATTCCACTAAGTTTGGTTTTATAACTTAGGCTCACCAACAACCTTTACAACTTGTTTTGTCTTCGGGCTCACAAGTCAAACCCTAGTTGGTTTCAAGGCTCACCAACAACCACCCTTGGTTTTACGGGATAACTAAGAACCTAAACAACTTATTTTGGCTTCTGGCTCACAAGTAAAATCCTAGTTGGTTTCAAGGCTCACCAACAACCACTTTGGTTTTCAAAGGCTTACCAAAAACCTCTTTGGTTTCCAAAGGCTCACCAAAAAACTTAAGTAAAACAATGCAAGAGCAAGTATAAATGAATACAATAAAAGCTTTCTAAAATAAAGCAAATATCTCTTTGAAACCGTTGAGAGTTGATGAAGATCTTGTCTTCAAGTTGATGAAACCTTTGATTGATGCTTGAGGATGTGAACTTTGGATGCTCTCTTTGAAACTTGGAAGCTTGAAGGCTTGAACCACTCAACTCTTGAATCCTTGAAGAATATTCAAAAATCTCACCAAAGGATTACTTCCCCAATTGATTTTTGATGTTTATATAGCCTTCCAACACTTAAATGACCGTTTATAACCGTTAGGGAGGAAAATATGACCGTTTGGAAACAAAGTTGGAAAAGTTCTGCAGCCCAGAAAACTAGCCGTTACTGTTCAAGTGTCGACACTTCACCTCCAGGTGTCGACACTTCAGTTTCAAGTGTCGACACTTCAGTTTCCAGGTGTCGACACTTTACTTCCAAGTGTCGACACTTCAGCTCCAGGTGTCGACACTTCACTGAAAGAGCTTTCTGAAGTTTTCTGTTTGTCTCAAGCCTTGTGTAGATACTTCACTATTCAAGTATCGACACTTGATCCTCACGTGTCGACACTTCATTTCCAAGTGTCGATACTTGCCTGTGCCATTACTGAAACATCTTCAAATTGAAACATTAACCTCTTCAAGTCTTTCCATATTAATTCCAATATCCATATACTTGATTTTCCATTAATTTAAGGACTTTTTCAACTGAAAATATAAGCATTTCTTTATTCAACATGGTTGAGTACTAAGATCTGAAAAAAACATACTTAAAATATAATTAGTACTCATATATACTTAAACATTTTGTCAATCATCAAAATCATGACCAGAGTCAACAATCTCCCCCTTTTTGATGATGACAAAATCTTTAAGTATATGAATAGGGTAAGCTTAAAAGATTAACAATAGTATAAACATGTAAGCTCAAAACAATATGCACCAAGCTCCCCCTCAAAATATGATCCAAAAAATCTTCAAAAATATTTTTCAAAACATGCAAAATTTTCAAATTTTTTAAAATTTCTTCTTCTTACTAATTCTTCCCTTAAGATAAAAAATATTTTACATTCTTCTCTCCCTTTTGCACTTTCTTTCATTTCTCAAATGATTTTTCATGTTTATCCAATCTTCCCCTTTTCATACTTAACAATTTTCTTCCCATTTTTGACATCATGAAAAAGGGTGAAAGGCAATACAAAGTGGGAATGAAGTCGAAAAGAATAGCAAGTAGGTCATCAAAATCAATGCATGAAATCAAATAATTATGATATCAATTGAATATGATACAAATTGAACATGATACCACAGAATGTAAGTACATGCAAGAAATGATTTGGTGTATATTATCCATTCGCCTTACTTGTTTATGGGATAAGGTCACAGCGGCATCCCTACATGTCATAAGAGAGCCCATTGAATGGAAAGAGAGGGTCTTTTAGCCTTATTTATCTTCTATGACCGGACGGCCATGGTGACTAACACAATCCGAAGCGGTTACTAGGAATTCTTTTAAAAATAATTTTGATACCAATAGAATATGATACCATTTGAATGTAACTCCCCTCAAAGAATTAGATTTGAAAACAAGAATAAGGAGTATCATAGCAATATAAGCAAAGCATGATATCAACAAGATATTCAAAGCATCAAATATGATAATAAATCATTGGATGCTCCCCCTGAATGTTATTCCTCCTTTAAAAATATGCATTTATTTCAGGAATAAAACATGAAAGCTTATGCATCAAGATTTGAAATTTTTCAAGATATTCATGATTTTCAAAATACAAAGCATTTATATCACTTTAAAACTTTTAGCATGATTTCAAATTCATTTTAAGATGATTTGATATCCATACAAATGCTAGAAGTAATATGATATCAAGTCTAGCCACTAGAGCAAGGGTTTGTCAATATGCATACCTTCTTCTTAAAAGTAACCCTTAACTACTAGTTCTATACTTGATCCAAATCATTTCTAGATTATGCATAGATGCCAAAAATAAAAACATATAAATCATAGCATTTCACTTGAAATAATTTAGAAACTATATTAATCAAAATCAAGTGAAGATCTAATAATCACAAGTTTCACAATGAGAGCTTGAAATCCATCAATATCAAAATGGTCATGATCACAACAAATGATTATTAGTCTAAGCTTGATTCTAATCAATCACTTAAAATATTTTTCAAAGCAATATGCATCTTTAAAAGTATTTTTCATGAAACACATTAATCAAAATCAAGTGAAGGTCTCACAATCACAAGTTTAATCATGATAGAAATTCATCAACATCAAGAAGTCCATGATCTTAACCAATGATTATAAGTCTAAACTTGATTCTAATTAATCATTTAAAATAATTTTTTAAAGTAATTGATGCAATAATTATAATAAAAAATTTAACTACATTTTTAATCATGGAAGGAGATGTTTAGAATTTACCAATGTACAAAATCATTCCTTTTACCATTTAGTCCAAAATGTAGCTTGTCCACATCTTCAATTATTTTGTACAACCATTTATCAAAAACTTCTTTTCTTCAAGTTGGGCTGCAAGACATTCCTTTTCCTCATTTGCCATGAAACAAAGATGGGCAACTTCATCATCCATACTTGAATCTTCACTATCGCTCCAAGTTGCCATCATTGCCTTGAATTTCTTTTTGGCCTTGAGGGCTATTATCTTCTTTTCTGTATCAGCTTCCACTATCCTTTGCCATAAGTTCAACTCATAGGTCATGAGTGAACCGATAAGCTCCTCCAAAGGTAAGGTTTCTACATCTTTAGCTTCTTGGATCGCCGTCACCTTTGGATCCCATGATTTTGGCAAGGATCTAAGAATTTTGTTCATCAAATCAGTATTAGTATAGATTTTGCCAAGACTTTTTAATTCATTAATAATAGTCATAAATCTTGAAAACATATCAGATATAGATTCATAATGCATCATTTCAAAAATCTCAAAAGAATGTACAAGCAAATTAATTTTAGTGTTCTTCACTTGAAGAGTACCCTCATGAGTAACTTCAAGTGTGTCCCATATTTTCTTAGCCGATGTACATGTAGAAACTCTATTAATTTCATTTAAGTCCAATGCACAATAAAGCAAGTTCATTGCTTTAGCATTGAGTTTAATTTGTTTAATGTCATATTCATTCCAATCCTATTCGAGCTTTGGAATGAAAATACCATTAACCAAAATGGAAGGAATATAAGGACCACTGACAATGATTTTTCAAAGATGATAACTAATAGATTGAATATGGATGCGCATGCGAGTTTTCCAAAATGTGTAATTTATGCCATTGAAAAATGGTGGTCTAATACTAATACCTACAAGGGTTGCCATAATCTTTAACTCAAAATCGTTAGATTTTCAATCAGAGCACCGAGCTCTGATACCAATTGTAGGCTCAGGTAGGCAACCCAAGAGGGGGGGTGAATTAGATTTTATAAAACTTTTGTATTATTTGCAAAGTATGAACTAAAGCAAGTATATGCTAATGCAATTCAAGTGCTTGTGTATTTCAAATAAATGCAGCAGAAATAAAGAAATAAAGGCACATGAAGAACAATCACACAAACATAAAGGTTTATAGTGGTTCGGTGCCAACCAAGCACCTACATCCACTCTCCAAGAACTCCTTGGAAATTCTACTAAGTTTGGTTTTATAACTTAGACTCACCAACAACCTTTACAACTTGTTTTGTCTTCGGGCTCACAAGTCAAACCCTAGTTGGTTTCAAGGCTCACCAACAACCACCCTTGGATTTACGGGATAACCAAGAACCTAAACAACTTGTTTTGGCTTCTGGCTCACAAGTAAAACTCTAGTTGGTTTCAAGGCTCACCAACAACCACTTTGGTTTTCAAAGGCTTACCATAAACCTCTTTGGTTTTCCAAGGCTCACCAAAAATCTTACGTAAAACAATGTAAGAGCAAGTATAAATGAATACAATAAAAGCTTTCTAAAATAAAGCAAATATCTCTTTGAAGCCCGTTGAGAGTTGATGAAGATCTTGTCTTCAAGTTGATGAAGCCTTTGATTGATGCTTGAGGATGTGAACTTTGGATGCTCTCTTTGAAACTTGGAAGCTTGAAGGCTTGAACCACTTAACTCTTGAATTCTTGAAGAATATTCAAAAATCTCACCAAAGGATTACTTCCCCAATTGATTTTTGATGTTTATATAGCCTCCCAACACTTAAATGACCGTTTATAACCGTTAGGGAGGAAAATATGACCGTTTGGAAACAAAGTTGGAGAAGTTCTGCAGCCCAGAAAACTAGCCGTTACTGTTCAAGTGTCAACACTTCACCTCCAGGTGTCGACACTTCAGTTTCAAGTGTCGACACTTCAGTTTCCAGGTGTCGACACTTCACTTTCAAGTGTCGACACTTCAGCTCCAGGTGTCGACACTTCACTGAAAGAGCTTTCTGAAGTTTTCTGTTTGTCTCAAGCCATGAGTAGATACTTCACTATTCAAGTATCGACACTTGATCCTCACGTGTCGATACTTCATTTCCAAGTATCGACACTTGCCTGTGCCAATACTGAAACATCTTCAAATTGAAACTTTAACCTCTTCAAGTCCTTCCATATTAATTCCAATATCCATATACTTGATTTTCATTAATTTAAGTACTTTTTCAACTGAAATACAAGCATTTCTTTATTCAACATGGTTGAGTACTAAGATCTGAAAAAAATATACTTAAAATATAATTAGTACTCATATATACTTAAACATTTTGTCAATCATCAAAATCATGACCAGAGTCAACAATCTCCCCCTTTTTGATGATGACAAAATCTTTAAGTATATTAATAGGGTAAGCTTAAAAGATTAACAATACTATAAACATGTAAGCTCAAAACAATATGCACCAAGCTCCCCCTTAAAATATGATCCAAAAAATCTTCAAAAATATTTTTCAAAACATGCAAAATTTTTAAATTTTTTAAAATTTCTTCTTCTTACTAATTCTTCCCTTTAGATAAAAAATATTTTACATTCTTCTCCCCCTTTTGCACTTTCTTTCATTTCTTAAATGATTTTTCATGTTTATCCAATCTTCCCCTTTTCATACTTAACAATTTTCTTCCCCTTTTTGACATCATGAAAAAGGGTGAAAGGCAATACAAAGTGGGAATGAAGTCGGAAAGAATACCAAGTAGGTCATCAAAATCAATGCATGAAATCAAATAATTATGATATCTATTGAATATGATACAAATAGAATATGATACCACAGAATGTAAGCACATGCAAGAAATGATTTGGTGTATATTATCCATTCGCCTTACTTGTTTATGGGATAAGGTCACAGCGGCATCCCTACACGTCATAAGAGAGCCCATTGAATGGAAAGAGAGAGTCTTTAAGCCCTACTTATCTTCTATGACCGGACGGCCATGGTGACTAACCCAATCCGAAGCGGTTACTAGGAATTCTTTTAAAAATAATTTTTATACCAATAGAATATGATACCATTTGAATGTAACTCCCCTCAAAGAATTAGATTTGAAAACAAGAAGAAGGAGTATCAGAGCAATATAAGCAAAGCATTATATCAACAAGATATTCAAAGCATCAAATATGATAATAAATATTTGTATGCTCCCCCTAAATGTTATTCCTCCTTTAAAAATATGCATTTATTTCAGGAATAAAACATGAAAGCTTATGCATCAAGATTTGAAATTTTTCAAGATATTCATGATTTTTAAAATACAAAGCATTTATATCACTTAAAAACTTTTAGCATGATTTCAAATTTATTTTAAGATGATTTGATATCCATACAAATGCTAGAAGTAATATGATATCAAGTCTAGCCACTAGAGCAAGGGTTTGTCAATATGCATACCTTCTTCTTAAAAGTAACCCTTAACTACTAGTTCTATACTTGATCCAAATCATTTCTAGATTATGCATAGATGCCAAAAATAAAAATATATAAATCATAGCATTTTACTTGAAATAATTTAGAAACTATATTAATCAAAATCAAGTGAAGATCTAATAATCACAAGTTTGACAATGAGAGCTTGAAATCCATCAATATCAAAATGATCATGATCACAACAAATGATTATTAGTCTAAGCTTGATTCTAATCAATCACTTAAAATATTTTTCAAAGCAATATGCATCTTTAAAAGTATTTTTCATGAAATACATTAATCAAAATCAAGTGAAGGTCTCACAATCACAAGTTTAATCATGATAGCAAGAAATTCATCAACATCAAGAAGTCCATGATCATAACCAATGATTATAAGTCTAAACTTGATTCTAATTAATCATTTAAAATAATTTTTTAAAGTAATTGATGCAATAATTATAATAAAAAATTTAACAACATTTTCAATCATGGAAGGAGATGTTTAGAATTTACCAATATATAATCCTTCCTTTTACCATTTAGTCCAAAATGTAGCTTGTCCACATCTTCAATTATTTTGTACAGCCATTTATCAAAAACTTCCTTTCTTCAAGTTGGGCTGCAAGACATTCCTTTTCCTCATTTGCCATGAAACAAAGATGGGCAACTTCATCATCCGTACTTGAATCTTCGCTATCGCTCCAAGTTGCCATCATTGCCTTGAATTTCTTTTTGGCCTTGAGGGCTATTATCTTCTTTTCTGTATCAGCTTCCACTATCCTTTGCCATAAGTTCAACTCATAGGTCATGAGTGAACCGATAAGCTCCTCCAAAGGTAAGGTTTGTACATCTTTAGCTTCTTGGATCGCCGTCACCTTTGGATCCCATGATTTTGGCAAGGATCTAAGAATTTTGTTCACCAAATCATCATTAGTATAGATTTTGCCAAGACTTTTTAATTCATTAATAATAGTCATAAATCTTGAAAACATATCATATATAGATTCATAATGCATCATTTCAAAAATTTCAAAAGAATGTAGAAGCAAATTAATTTTAGTGTTCTTCACTTGAAGAGTACCCTCATGAGTAACTTCAAGTGTGTCCCATATTTCCTTAGCCGATGTACATGTAGAAACTCTATTAATTTCATTTAAGTCCAATGCACAATAAAGCAAGTTCATTGCTTTAGCATTGAGTTCAATTTGTTTAATGTCATATTCATTCCAATCCTCTTCGAGCTTTGGAATGGAAATGCCATTAACCAAAATGGAAGGAATATAAGGACCACTGACAATGATTTTCCAAAGATGATAACTAATAGATTGAATATGGATGAGCATGCGAGTTTTTCAAAATGTGTAATTTATGCCATTAAAAAATGGTGGTCTAACACTAATACCTACAAGGGTTGCCATAATCTTTAACTCAAAATCATTAGATTTTCAATCAGAGCACCGAGCTTTGATACCAATTGTAGGCTCAGGTAGGCAACCCAAGAGGGGGGGTGAATTGGATTTTATAAAATTTTTGTATTATTTGTAAAGTGTGAACTAAAGCAAGTATATGCTAATGCAATTCAAGTGCTTGTGTATCTCAAATAAATGCAGCAGAAATAAAGAAATAAAGGCACATGAAGAACAATCACACAAACACAAAGGTTTATAGTGGTCGGTGCCAACCAAGCACCTACATCCACTCCCCAAGAACCCCTTGGAAATTTCACTAAGTTTGGTTTTATAACTTAGGCTCACCAACAACCTTTACAACTTGTTTTGTCTTCGGGCTCACAAGTCAAACCCTAGTTGGTTTCAAGGCTCACCAACAACCATCCTTGGTTTTACGGGATAACCAAGAACCTAAACAACTTGTTTTGGCTTCTGGCTCACAAGTAAAACCCTAGTTGGTTTCAAGGCTCACCAACAACTACTTTGGTTTTCAAAGGCTTACCAAAAACCTCTTTGGTTTTCCAAGGCTCACCAAAAACCTTAAGTAAAACAACGTAAGAGCAAGTATAAATGAATACAATAAAAGCTTTCTAAAATAAAGCAAATATCTCTTTGAAGCCCGTTGAGAGTTGATGAAGATCTTGTCTTCAAGTTGATGAAGCCTTTGATTGATGCTTGAGGATGTGAACTTTGGATGCTCTCTTTGAAACTTGGAAGCTTGAAGGCTTGAACCACTCAACTCTTGAATCCTTGAAGAATATTCAAAAATCTCACCAAAGGATTACTTCCCCAATTGACTTTTGATGTTTATATAGCCTCCCAACACTTAAATGACCGTTTATAGCCGTTAGGGAGGAAAATATGACCGTTTGGAAACAAGTTGGAGGAGTTCTGCAGTCCAGAAAACTAGCCGTTACTGTTCAAGTGTCGACACTTCACCTCCAGGTGTCGATACTTCAGTTTCAAGTGTCGACACTTCAGTTTTCAGGTGTCGACACTTCAGTTTCCAGGTGTCGACACTTCAGCTCCAGGTGTCGACACTTCTCTGAAAGAGCTTTTTGAAGTTTTTTGTTTGTCTCAAGCCTTGATTAGATAATTCACTATTCAAGTATCGACACTTGATCCTCACGTGTCGACACTTCATTTCCAAGTGTCGACACTTGCCTGTGCCATTGCTGAAACATCTTCAAATTGAAACTGTAACCTCTTCAAGTCCTTCCATATTAATTCCAATATCCATATACTTGATTTTCCATTAATTTAAGGATTTTTTCAACTGAAATACAAGCATTTCTTCATTCAACATGGTTGAGTACTAAGATCTGAAAAAAACATACTTAAAATATAATTAGTACTCATATATACTTAAACATTTTGTCAATCATTAAAATCAAGACCAGAGTCAACAATCTCCCCCTTTTTGATGATGATAAAATCTTTAAGTATATGAATAGGGTAAGCTTAAAAGATTAACAATAGTATAAACATGTAAGCTCAAAATAATAGGCACCAAGCTCTCCCTCAAAATATGATCCAAAAAATCTTCATAAATATTTTTCAAAACATGCAAAATTTTTAAATTTTTTAAAATTTTTTCTTCTTACTAATTCTTCCCTTAAGATAAAAAATATTTTACATTTTTCTCCCCCTTTTGCACTTTCTTTCATTTCTCAAATGATTTTTCATGTTTATCCAATCTTCCCCTTTTCATACTTAACAATTTTCTTCCCCTTTTTGACATCATGAAAAAGGGTGAAAGGCAATACAAAGTGAAAATGAAGTCGGAAAGAATAGCAAGTAGGTCATCAAAATCAATGCATGAAATCAAATAATTATGATATCAATTGAATATGATACAAATTGAACATGATACCACAGAATGTAAGCACATGCAAAAAATGATTTGGTGTATATTATCCATTCGCCTTACTTGTTTATGGGATAAGGTCACAGCGGCACCCCTACACGTCATAAGAGAGCCCAATGAATGGAAAGAGAGGGTCTTTAAGCCCTACTTATCTCCTATGACCTGACGGCCATGGTGACTAACCCAATCCAAAGCGGTTACTAGGAATTCTTTTAAAAATAATTTTGATACCAATAGAATATGATACCATTTGAATGTAACTTTCCTCAAAGAATTAGATTTGAAAACCAGAAGAAGGAGTATCAGAGCAATATAAGCAAAGCATGGTATCAATAAGATATTCAAAGCATCAAATATGATAATAAATCATTGGATGCTCTCCCTGAATGTTATTATTCCTTTAAAAATATGCATTTATTTCAGGAATAAAACATGAAAGCTTATGCATCAAGATTTGAAAATTTTCAAGATATTCATGATTTTCAAAATACAAAGCATTTATATCACTTTAAAACTTTTAGCATGATTTCAAATTCATTTTAAGATGATTTGATATCCATACAAATGCTAGAAGTAATATGATATCAAGTCTAGCCACTAGAGCAAGGGTTTGTCAATATGCATACCTTCTTCTTAAAAGTAACCCTTAACTACTAGTTCTATACTTGATCCAAATCATTTCTAGATTATGCATAGATGCCAAAAATAAAAACATATAAATCATAGCATTTCACTTGAAATAATTTAGAAACTATATTAATCAAAATCAAGTGAAGATCTAATAATCATAAGTTTGACAATGAGAGCTTGAAATCCATCAATATCAAAATGGTCATGATCACAACAAATGATTATTTGTCTAAGCTTGATTCTAATCAATCACTTAAAATATTTTTCAAAGCAATATGCATCTTTAAAAGTATTTTTCATGAAATACATTAATCAAAATCAAGTGAAGGTCTCACAATCACAAGTTTAATCATGATAGCAAGAAATTCATCAACATCAAGAAGTCCATGATCATAACCAATGATTATAAGTCTAAAATTGATTCTAATTAATCATTTAAAATAATTTTTTAAAGTAATTGATGCAATAATTATAATAAAAAATTTAACTACATTTTCAATCATGGAAGGAGATGTTTAGAATTTACCAATGTACATAATCATTTCTTTTACCATTTAGTCCAAAATGTAGCTTGTCCACATCTTCAATTATTTTGTACAGCCATTTATCAAAAACTTCCTTTCTTCAAGTTGGGCTGCAAGACATTCCTTTTCCTCATTTGCCATGAAACAAAGATGGGCAACTTCATCATCCATACTTGAATCTTCGCTATCGCTTCAAGTTGTCATCATTGCCTTGAATTTCTTTTTGGCCTTGAGGGCTATTATCTTCTTTTCTGTATCAGCTTCCACTATCCTTTGCTATAAGTTCAACTCATAGGTCATGAGTGAACCGATAAGCTCCTCCAAAGGTAAGGTTTCTACATCTTTAGCTTCTTGGATCGCCGTCACCTTTGGATCCCATGATTTTGGCAAGGATCTAAGAATTTTGTTCACCAAATCAGTATTAGTATAGATTTTGCCAAGACTTTTTAATTCATTAATAATAGTCATAAATCTTGAAAACATATCAGATACAGATTCATAATGCATCATTTCAAAAATTTCAAAAGAATGTAGAAGCAAATTAATTTTAGTGTTCTTCACTTGAATAGTACCCTCATGAGTAATTTCAAGTGAGTCCCATATTTCTTTAGCCGATGTATATGTAGTAACTCTATTAATTTCATTTAAGTCCAATTCACAATAAAGCAAATTCATTGCTTTAGCATTGAGTTCAGTTTGTTTAATGTCATATTCATTCCAATCCTCTTCGAGCTTTGGAATAGAAATGCCATTAACCAAAATGGAAGGAATATAAGGACCACTGACAATGATTTTCCAAAGATGATAACTAATAGATTGAATATGGATGCGCATGCAAGTTTTCCAAAATGTGTAATTTATGCCATTGAAAAACGGTGGTCTAACACTAATACCTACAAGGGTTGCCATAATCTTTAACTCAAAATCATTAGATTTTCAATCAGAGCACCGAGCTCTGATACCAATTGTAGGCTCAGGTTGGCAACCCAAGAGGGGGGGTGAATTGGGTTTTAAAAAACTTTTGTATTATTTGCAAATTGTGAACTAAAGCAAGTATATGTTAATGCAATTCAAGTGCTTGTGTATTTAAAATAAATGCAGCAGAAATAAAGAAATAAAGGCACATGAAGAACAATCACACAAACACAAAGGTTTATAGTGGTTCGATGCTAATCAAGCACCTACATCCACTCCCCAAGAATCCCTTGGAAATTCCACTAAGTTTGGTTTTATAACTTAGGCTCACCAACAACCTTTACAACTTGTTTTGTCTTCGGGTTCACAAGTCAAACCATAGTTGGTTTCAAGGCTCACCAACAACCACCCTTAGTTTTATGGGATAACCAAGAACCTAAACAACTTATTTTGGCTTCTGGCTCACAAGTAAAACCCTAGTTGGTTTCAAGGCTCACCAACAACCACTTTGGTTTTCAAAGGCTTACCAAAAACCTCTTTGGTTTTCCAAGGCTCACCAAAAATCTTAAGTAAAACAATGTAAGAGCAAGTATAAATGAATACAATAAAAGCTTTCTAAAATAAAGCAAATATCTCTTTGAAGCCCGTTGAGAGTTGATGAAGATCTTGTCTTCAAGTTGATGAAGCCTTTGATTGATGCTTGAGGAGGTGAACTTTGGTTGCTCTCTTTGAAACTTGGAATCTTGAAGGCTTGAACCACTCAACTCTTATATCCTTGAAGAATATTCAAAAATCTCACCAAAAGATTACTTCCCCAATTGATTTTTGATGTTTATATAGCCTCCCAACACTTAAATAACCGTTTATAGCCGCTAGGGAGAAAAATATGACCGTTTGGAAGCAAGTTGGAGAAGTTCTACAGTCCAGAAAACTAGCCGTTACTGTTCAAGTGTCGACACTTCACCTCCAGGTGTCGACACTTTAGTTTCAAGTATCGACACTTCAGTTTTCAGGTGTCGACACTTCACTTCCAAGTGTCGACACTTCAGCTCCAGATGTCGACACTTCACTGAAAGAGCTTTCTAAAGTTTTCTGTTTGTCTCAGGCCTTGAGTCGACACTTCACTCTTCTAGTGTCGACACTTGATCCTCACGTGTCGACACTTCATTTCCAAGTGTCGACACTTGCCTGTGCCATTGCTGAAACATCTTCAAATTAAAACTTTAACCTCTTCAAGTCCTTCCATATTAATTCCAAAGTCCATATACTTGATTTTCCATTAATTTAAGGACTTTTTCAACTGAAATACAAGCATTTCTTCATTCAACATGGTTGAGTACTAAGATCTGAAAAAAATACACTTAAAATATAATTAGTACTCATATATACTTAAACATTTTATCAATCATCAAAATCAAGACCAGAGTCAATAGAGCGGGTGAGTGGGTGCAGGCGAACGGGCGCGATGCGGGCGACGCGCAGGTAGGTACGCGAGGCGCGGTCCATCCCGTTACGCCAGTGCACAAGGCACGGCCCAAACCCATGCGCACGGCGCGCGCGAGCACGTGGGCTCGGCCCAACTGGAAGGGACGGCAACCTGGGCATTTCCTAAGCATTTCCCCACCAGTTTCTCGCTAGTTTCTCATGGTCCACGAGATTTTTTATCGATCTGGACTGTCTGATCGCTCGATCAAATGGTTGAGAACGATCCGAAGGAATTTAGACTTGATTAGGGACTTTTGGATTTGGATTTGGACGCGATTTGAGGCATTGATCTTAGATCTAACGGCCTGAAAGTTTTTTAATAGTTTTAAAGAATTTTTGAGAGGAGTTTGATGCGATTTTGGACTGGTTCTTTCTCTTTTTATTAGGGGACATCGACAGAAAGCAGGGAAGAGCATGTAGAGAGCCAGAAGAGAGAGGAGGAGAGGGAAACAGAGAGAAGAAGAAAGAAAGAGAAAGAGAGAAAAGAAAGAGGAGAGAGGATAAAGAGTAGAAGGAAGGGAGGAAAAAAAATTTAAAAGTAGAAGATTCGAAAAGTCTTTTTCTTGAAATCCATGCAGTTAGGATTTTACAGCCTTTTGAGCAGGAAGGTGTTGGACAAATCTCGGGTATAGATTGATACCAGATATTTGGATTAGCACTTTAAGGTAAGGATTCTGGACATGATCACCAGTTTTATATATTATTTTACATGCCATGATTTGATCCGTGCATATGAGCATTGGCATGCATGTTTGTTTGGCATCGTATATTTTGATTTCTCGAGATAGATGTGTGTTGAGATTATTAATTATGCTTCCATGTATCATTTTTATTCAAGAAAGTTTTCTTTTGATGGTTTGGATCGTGATGCTGGTCATTGAGAAGTTTGTGATGACATGACTTGATAGTACGACCTGATTTGATAAAGTGATAACAAAGAGAGTACGGTGTTTGGACTAGCCATGCCACAGGATCGTGGAGTTCTAAGGTAGCCTGAGCCATGGGCTTTGTACGTGAACTAGCTTGACCATAAGAAATGGTCGATTGTGAGACTGGTCAGACCACGAGGAATGATCAATGAGACTAACCTAACCATGAATAAAAGGTCGATTAACGGGCTTGTACATAAGCTAGTTTGGCCACGACGGAGAGAAAATGGCCAATTATGAGATTACCAGTCATGTATTGGAGAATGACGGTGGTTAGTCCAGAACCCTAAAGATAAAGATAGATTAATGGAAACTCTAAAGAAAACATGATTTTTCATGGTTTTGTCATACACGATATTTGAGTTGTTGACTGCATGATATGATATACTAGTATATTTTTATCTTATTCCGGAGTTGTATTATTAATGGTGTGATCATATGGAAACCTTACTAGGCTGTAAAGCTCACAATCCCTATTTTTTTCTTCCATAGAGTTGTACAGATATTCGAACTTGGTGATGAATGAGATTTTTTTGAGGTAAGTGACTCTTGTGTACCTAGGCCTTGCATGATCTCTAGGATAAAATCTAGGATTTGTGCGGCCGGTCATGTAGTCGATTCCGGTGCTGAATTTGGGGCGTGACACCAATCTTGGAATGCTGCTGGTCGACAAACCCAAAGTCTACACGGCATCCTCCGACTACTATCTTCGAACTTATGTGACTGGAAGCAGTGAAGAGTGGTCGAACAGGTGGATCTGGAGCTGCGACTTCATGTCTTGCTTTGGTCCTTCTTTCCTCTTCCTGATTGGATGGCCGAGGGTGATGGACGACTTGTTTCCTAGGTCCCATTGCATAGAAGAATGGTTCGAACAAGAGTGGAGAAGAAACCTAGGGTTTCTAGGGTTCAAAATGAAAATGGGAGTGGAAATGTTGCACAATTCGAACCAAAAACCATCCAAAATGAAGATTTGAGGGGGTTTGAGCTAAGATTTGGAGGGAGAAGTGATTAGGAAGGAGCTAGGGCAACTCTACGTGGGCATCATTGCCTTCTTCCTTAGCTTCTTCCTTGACTTCTTTAGGAGAGGGCAGTAGAATTTATAGTGTCCCGGCTTCTTACACTCGAAGCATGTAGGTATCTCCTTCTCGTTTTTCTATTCTTTTTCTTTTTCTTTCTCTTTTCCCTTCTCTTTAGTTGATTGGAACTTCTTCTTGTAAGGGAACTTTCTTCTCTTCATGAACCTTCTAAATTTTCTTGCAAGAAGTGCTTCTTCACTTTCATCATCATCTTCTTCTTCTTCGGATTCATCAATTGAGGATTCTTTTTATATGGTAGATTTGAATGCAATCCCCTTTTCTTCTTATCCATATCAATAGATTTTTGCTTCAAATTTAGCTCATAAGTCATGAGCGATCCTACCAGCTTCTCCAATGGTCGCTTGTCAACATCTTTAGCTTCTTGGATGGCGGTCACCTTCAGATCCCATGATGTTGGAAGTGACTTGAGGATTTTGTTGACAAGATCAGCATTAGACATTATTTTTCCTAAACTTCTCATTCTATTTACAATATTTGTAAATCTAGTATATATATCAGTGATAAATTCATTAGGTTCGATTCAGAACATTTCATATGTGTGCACTAACATGTTCACTTTACTATTCTTCACTTGGTCAGTACCCTCATGGATAACTTCAAGTGTATCCCACATTTTCTTGGCAGATGTGCAAGTAGATATCCTATTGAATTCATTAGGATCTAAAGCATAATAAATGAGATTCATTGCTTTTGCATTGATCTCGGATTGTTTAATGTCATTTTCATCCCAATCCTCTTCGAGCTTTGGGATGGAAACACCATTAACCACAATCGAAGGAATATGTGGACCTTTATCAACTACCTTCCAAAAGTTATAATCAATAGAATGCAAGTATATTCTCATTCTAGTTTTTCAATAAGTATGATTTGTTCCATTAAAAAATGGAGGTCTATTTGAGGCTTGTCCCTCAACTACATTAGTACCAATAGGGGCTGCCATAGATCTTTACTCAAGGCGGTTAGTCCTATAAATTGAGAACAGGGCTCTGATAGCACTTGTTGCCTAGTGAGCAACACAAGAAGGGGGGTGAATTGGATCTCTAAAAATTATTTGAATTAAATGCAAGAGTATGTGATCCAGTCCAACAATTAAACTAAGTACTATGAATGCAAATGAAGTGCTCTTAAGTAAGTGTGCAGCAGAAATATAAAGCAATAAAAGTAAGAGTAAGTAGAAGAAACATGCAATCACAAACGCAAGAAAGTATAGTGGTTCGGTGCTATTCAATGCACCTACATCCACTCCCCAAGATCTTCTTGAAAATTCACTATAATCTCAACCGATTATAGCCGATTAGTTTTTTGGGCTCACTAATCAAAACCCTACTTATTTTCACAAGGCTCACAAGTCAAAACCTCACTTGGTTTTACAGGCTAACCAATAACCAAAATGATTTTAAGGCTCACCAATAACCTCCCTTGGTTTTGCGGGCTAACCAAGAACCTAATTGATTTTCAAAGGCTCACCAATAACCTCCCTTGGTTTTCCAATAGGCTAACCAAGAACCCTTATAACAAAAATAGTTTTGAAGTAAAGAAACAATGAAAGATTTCTAATAAAAACCGGGTATCTCTTCGAAGCTCGTTGTAGTGCTGCCTCCAACTTGATGAAGCCTCTTTAATTGCTCAATAATGATTGATCTTGAATGCTTCTTGAAGGCTCTTGAATTCTTGAAGGCTTCTTCTTAATTGAAGGTGGTTGAACTTAATGAATAGGAGTGAATGCTCTTCTATTCTTCTCTCTTGGTTATTCCTTTTTCATTCTCTTGTGTTTTGATTTGATTTGAATCATATAAATACCTTCCTAAGGCCTCAAATCCGGTTTGTAGCCATTAGATACAAAATACTAGTCGTTGGGAGCCAAGAGGGATGAGTTGTACATTTGAAAAGCTAGCCGTTACTGTTCCTAGAACTCCATGTGTCAACACTTCAGGCTGTGAGTCGACACTTCAGGTCGACATATGCACTCCTTGAGTTGACACCAAGTTCAAATATTTTTAATGTAGCTTTCTGGAATTCTCAGGTGAGTCGACTCTTCCTCAGGTGAGTCGACACTTTGAGTCGATACTTAGCATTCATGCATCAACACTTCAGCCAGATCTTCAACTTCAGCAAGTTCTGTAATCCAAAAATCTCAGGCGATGAGCTGATCCATGTGTTGATACTTTGAGTCGATACTTCAAGTTCATGGTTAATACTTCAGCCGTGCCATCTGAAACTTTTTTTGCATACCGGCTTGAGTCAACACTTCACTATCATGTGTCGACACTTGGTGTCATGTGTCGACACTTTGAATCGGCACTTCACTGAGATTTTCACATAAACAGCTGAACTTGTGCTGAATCAAGTTTGTGTTGAACTCAAGTATTCGGTCAAGCAATTTTCCACTATCGAGGTCTTCTTTGAGCAGATCTTTCATCTAAATTTGGACTTCTTCAATCAAACAACATTTGTCAAATTAATGAGCACATTTTTCTATAAAAACATACTTCAAATTAATTGTTAGTACTCAACTTATACTTAAGCATTTTGCTTATCATCAAAATCAATAATGGAGTCAACACTTTAATGCACTTCAATGGCTTCCTCTTCTTCTTGAATAAGTGCTTCAAGCTTCTAGTAGGAGTTGGTGAAGACTTGAAGGCTGACTTGAATGTTTTTTTAGTGCTCTCTTGCTCACAAGCTCTTTTAATATTCAATTAAGAATTAGCTTCTTCAAAGGTTATCTAAATCTCTCATTTATAGAGTCTTGTACTCTTCTTGGATGGATATAGTCATTGTAGACTGTGGGAATTTGATATTTGACCGTTGGAGCATTTTTTCAATTCCAAAATTAAGTTCTGGAACTAGCTGTTACCTGCCTGGAATCAATGTTCGAGTCCGCTCGGATGCCTCGAGTTGGCTCGGATTCTTTGAGAGTTGATTCTTCACTTTGGTCAAGTCGGCTCGCCATAATCGAGTTGGCTCGGATCCTTAGTGTCGATGATTCCTCACTCTGGTTTAGTCCGCTAGTCTCAGTCGAGTTAGCTCATATTCACAGGTCTTCAAAGTTGTACTCTGGAGGAGTCGGCTCGGGTTTCTTCGAGTCGGCTCTCCTGGTTGTTTTCTCTCAGAACTGATTTTTCTGGACTCTGGAGGAGTCGGCTTGAACTACTAAAGCATCGACTCGGATGCTTGACTGAATGATTGAGTCGGCTCAGACTTCCTTCGAGTTGGCTCACTTGTTTGATTCAAGAGTTGATGCTCTGGACGAGTCGGCTCGAGTTTCTATGAGTCGGCTCAGATCTCTGCATGCCAGAATCCTTCAACTGTGCCAAGGATTAGAGTCAGCCTTCTTCATGTGAATCAGCTTGAGTGAATCTTCAATAAAAACTTTAACTCATCTCCAAAATTCTTCCAGCAACTCTTCAACACTTAAAACTCTTCCCAACTCAACTAATAATAAATTCTAAAAAAACTTAAGCTTGAAAAACATATAGAAGTAACCCTTTTTCATGAAAATTACATCAATCTTTCTTTGGGTTCTTCGTTACATGAAACATTTACAACGCAGCACAAAACAAATAATAAGGTTGTAGGAGTTGCAATTGGGCATTAAGATCATCCTATAAAAACTTGTAATTCACTTGAAGAGTTATTAGTAAGACAAATGCATGCTCCAATATTTTGTTATCATAAAAATCACTCAAAGGGTCAACAATCTTTCCCTTTTTGATGATGACAAAATACCGGGCATGAAAAAACTTTACCATTACATGTATAAATGTATTTGGAAGTAAATATTAACATGTATGAGTTGTATACAAAGAATGTAATTGAAATCAATGTATTAGAGCTTGCATATAGACACTGTATCAGAGCTTTTGAAATAAGATCAATATGTATCATAAGAAATAGTTATCAAAAGCCATTTTTGCTAGAAATGTATCAGAGTTTTAAGTTGGCAAAAGGTATCAAATCTTGAGATATTAACAAATGTATCAGAGTTTTAAGCCTGGCTAGAAATATCCACATTGTGCTCAACTTGGTTTGAATCTTTTTGTTTCCTTCTTGAAGAGCAATGAGCTCACTAGCTTGAGCTTTAGTAAAAGCCTCTATTGATCCTCTCATTCTTCCAAATTTTGCTATGAGAATTCCCACTCCTTTTGTGTAATCATCTTTCATCTTCCTTGTTGCTTCTAGTGAACCCATTCTATAGCTCATTTCTCTAAATTTAGTTTTGAACTCATCTATGCTATGAGCTACAATCTATCTAATGTCATCTGAAACTAATCTGAAAGAGTAAGTGAGTGACTGTAGATCCACCTGTGGTGCTAGTCCTATAGATTGAACATTGTTTACTCCGGAATGAAGCAATCTAATTTCACCACGGATCTTCTCTAGTTTGGTATCGATTATTTGACGAAGGTCACCAAACATCGTACCAAAGGTGCTGGTCAAGGTCTCAGATAGTTGTCTCATCTGATGTGCAAGGAATGCATGAGACATAGAAGCTCATATGGTATCATTAGAGGATCCCTGAACGGGTGCTGGAGCTGGTGGAGATACTGGTACTGGTGGAGATGCTGGTGTTGATGGAGATGCTAGGAAAATTGATGGGGACATCTCAAGCACGGATCTTGGAGCAAGCATAATTCTTGGAGTGGCACAGATCTTGAAGCATTTTTGGAATAAATTTATTTAGGATTTATCTTTTGTTTAAAACTTGAATTAGGATTTGGTTGGTTATGATTGATATATGGATAGGCTTATCTTATCCTATCTTATATTTGAATTTGATTTGTTCTTATCTTTTTATCTTGTATTCAAATTCAAATGAGGGTTGGAAAATCTATAAATACCACCCTCAGTCTTTTGTAATAAGAAAAAGGATGGATGAATAAAATTTCTACTGTTCTGTGTGAAGGATCTGTGTGATCCTAGGGTATCTGTATGATCCCTTCTCCATCTTCCCAGGGTTTTTGTGTGATCCCTGATTTTGGGCATCTGTGTGAGCCCAGGGCATCTATGTGAGCCCCTTTGCTATGTGCTTGTTCTTCTAGGACATCTGTGTGAGCCCCTTTGCTATGTACTTGTTCTTCTAGGGCATCTGTGTGAGCCCCTTTGCTATGTGCTTGTTCTTCTTGGAGAATCTATGTGAACCCCAGTATTTTTCTTAACCCTGCACCCTCTTCTTTCCTCCTTCTTTGCAAATCCTAATCTCTGGTGACTTTCATGCTCGCCAGCGATCCAGTCCAATCTCTGTCCCGCATCAAATGGTATCAGAGCTAAAGGATTAGGATTTTTCTGCTTCATCACCGGCCCACTGTTCTCTTTCTTCCCTGTTTCAAATCTCGTCCACGGATCCTTCCCCAACATTGACGTCGGACAACCCTCCCCCCAGCCGGTTACCCACCACCATTCCTCCCTTTTTCTCTTCTTCTTCTGTTTCTTTCTTGCTCACATTTCCTCTAGTAGAGCTAAATCTAGCGACGCGGAGGCCCTTTTAGCTTTGAAAGCCTCCATCGATCCCTTGGATGCCATCCCGTGGTGGCGAGAGGCCTCGCCGGAGCTCTGCAATGGGTGGTACGGAGTCAAGGAGTGCTCTTATGATGGGAGGGTCACCAAGCTTGTGCTCGAGTACCTCAACCTCACCGGCACCCTAACGACCGAGATCCTCGCTCCCCTCGACCAGCTCCGTGTCCTTAGTCTCAAGTCCAACTCCCTCTCCGGCGCCATCCCTGACCTCGCCCCTCTCACCAACCTCAAGTCCCTCTACCTCCACGACAATCGCTTCTTCGGCCGGATCCCGGCCACTCTCGCCGCCATTCACCGCCTCAAGATCGTTGTTCTCTCCAGCAACCTTCTCTCCGGCCCCATTCCAGTGGCCTTCGCCGCAATCCCCCAGCTATACGCCCTTTGTCTCCAAGACAACCTCCTCACGGGGGAGATCCCGCCCTTCGACCAGCGGAGCCTCCACTTCCTCAACCTCTCGAACAACAATCTCTCCGGCGAAATCCCAGCCACCGAAGCCCTCGCCCAGTTCAATCTCTCCTCGTTTCTCCACAATCCTAGCCTTTGCGGCCCCTAACTCAAACTCCCATGTTCTAAAAAAACTGATCTCTCCGCCCTCCAGCAGTCCAGAATCCTCCATTTCTTCTACCGCCAATGCCTTCCCTCCTCGTCGACGCCATGCACTACTGCACCATCCTCAACCCCAGCTCCCAGCCGCTCTGTGAAAGACTCTGGTCCGCCGACCTCACCGGAGAGATCACCTCCGAGCCCACAGGCGGTCGTCTTCTTCTCTCCGTCAATGACATCTCCCCTGCCTACAGCCGGCGACCCCCAACACCTGATTCATCGTCGCCCTCAAGCTTCAGATCGAATGCTCCACCGGATCGCCTCAGTGCTCTCCGTCGGCTAGCCGCGTTCCTCTGCCATGGCCGCCACCGTCATTCTGGTACCATAGCCGGTGAACTCTCCTTCCGGGCTGCCCTCCGTTGCACCCAGCACTCGGTCCATGGAGAAGAAGACACCAAGATGATTGCACGAACGTGAAGGCAAATACCCTTCACTATTGCCGACTTCAGTGCTGCACGCTTCCTGGAACTGCATGAATTTCATAGCTGCACATATCTCAAAGAAGCCAATAAAAGAATCAGTGAAAAAAAAAAAGTTGACAAAAAATAAAAAGGGGTGAACCCAGCATCGGAGTCCTTTTTGATTGGTTTCAGTTCCATCAACCTCGCTCAGCCTGATTCGACGGAGTCGAGTTCATCCCACCGTAGGAGAATGATGGGGACATCTCAAGCATGGATCTTGGAGCAAGCATAATTCTTGGAGTGGCACAGATCTTGAAGCATTTTGGAATAAATTTATTTAGGATTTATCTTTTGTTTAAAATTTGAATTAGGATTTGGTTGGTTAGGATTGATATATGGATAGGCTTATCTTATCCTATCTTATATTTGAATTTGATTTGTTCTTATCTTTTTATCTTGTATTCAAATTCAAATGAGGGTTGGAAAATCTATAAATACCACCCTCAGCCTTTTGTAATAAGAAAAAGGATGGATGAATAAAATTTCTACTGTTCTGTGTGAAGGATCTGTGTGATCCTAGGGTATCTGTATGATCCCTTCTCCATCTTCCCAGGGTTTCTGTGTGATCCCTGATTTTGGGCATCTGTGTGACCCAGGACATCTATGTGAGCCCCTTTGCTATGTGCTTGTTCTTCAAGGGCATATGTGTGAGCCCCTTTGCTATGTGCTTGTTCTTCTAGGGCATCTGTGTGAGCCCCTTTGCTATGTGCTTGTTCTTCTTGGGGAATCTATGTGAACCCCAGTATTTTTCTTAACCCTGCACCCTCTTCTTTCCTCCTTCTTTGCAAATCCTAATCTCTGGTGACTTTCATGCTCGTCAGCGATCCAGTCCAATCTCTGTCCCGCATAAAAAATCCTAGGACTCCTAGACACCCTCTCCTCTACTCTATCAGCTCAGCATCAGGAACAGTGTGCTCTACAGCAGTAGTCTCCTCAGGTAGCTGCTCCTCCTCCTCATCATCATCACTGGATGATCCAACTGCCCTCTGTCCAGTTCCCCTCTTCCTCCACGTTCCTTCAGTTAATTGGTAGCCCATTATTTGCAAAGTCTTGGAAGAGTAGGTATCTGTGTGGTGCAGTGGCTTTCCATCATCACCTGACAAGTCAACTCTTGAGGCCTGAAATAGTAATGTGAAAACCATTCCATATGGAAGACAAGCGTTTACTTTTCTCACTGCTTCCTTCATCTGTAACAACATAATGTATGGTAAATTGAGGGCCTCCCCCTCAATCATATGTCCCATGAAGCATAAATCACTCTCACTCACCCAGTCAAATCTGCCTATTTTGGGAAGAAAAATATGGCTGATAAAGTTGTGCAGTAATCTCATCTCTAGCGGAGGGTGCTGGCATTTACATTCCCAACTTTGCTTACATCATTTCTTTCCAAGATGCTCCTGAGGGTTTTCTTCCTATCTTTTAGAACTAGAAAATTTATTCCCTCATTCAGCATTTCAAGCAAATTGCTTAGTCTCTCCTCTGTGACAATGATTCTCTTCCCTTTGACAGTAGATTCGATATGGTGTTCTTCCAAGATCAGATTTTCATAAAAATTTCTAACAAGGTTGGGATATGTGGGTACATTCAATGAACAAAAGAAAGACCAACCTTGCTCTTCGATCGTATCTCCAATCACAAACCCTAGGTCCTTTAGGAAAGAAAAGTTTATTCTTCTTCCACTCGTGACTAGACGCATTGCCATTGAAACTATCTATCTTGGTGGAGAAGGAGAGGCTTCTGGTTCTTCTGTTTGCTGTTGATTTCGAGTCGACTCCTCTTCTCTCCTCTTTGTTCTTTTTTCTCTTGAAGGGCCTTCTTCAGTGGTTGGGGGATGTTTGGAGAATGCTCTCTTTGGTGCCATTTCTTAAACTCAGGAGGTTTCCACGGGAAAAGGCTAGAGAAGATAGGTCAAAATGGATGGAAGGACCTCTTAGGTTGGAAACAAAGGTTCTAAGCCAGTAAGAGATGAAGAAATAAAGTAAAGGGCTTAGGTTTAAATACTACAGCTCGAATAAGAAAAAATGCCTAACCCGACATCCGAGTCGGCTCGGCTTAACCTAAATTGCTCGAGTAGACTCAAGCAAAAACTCCATAGAGGGTTCCAAACATTTCAAAATTGGTTTCAAATGAAAGATATACCTTAAAGGATGTGGTCATTATCCTTAGTTTGATTTAGGAGGCTTTCTAGATAATATTTCCTTAGTTTTAAAAAAATTAGGTCAATAATTTATTAAAGAAGGTCACAAAGTCATAATTCACCTTTAATCATTTCAAATCTATCAGCATTAAGAGGCTTAGTGAAAATGTCAGCAAGTTGGTTTTCAGTTGAAATAAATTCAAGCTCAATTTCCCCATTTAAAACATGATCTCTTATGAAATGGTGTCTTATTTCGATGTGTTTAGTTCTTGAATATTGAATTGGATTTTTTGTCAAATTTATAGCACTTGTGTTATCACATTTGATAGGAAATTTAGATTATGAAACACCAAAACCTTCTAGTTGTTGTTTAATCTATAACACTTATGCACAACTCCCTATAGTGACATACTCTGCCTCATCAGTAGATGGTGCTACCATGTTTTGTTTCTTACAGTGCCATGAGATTAAATTCAACCCTAAAAATTGGCATGTACCACTAGTGCTCTTTCGATCAATTTTACAACCAGCATAATCAGCTTCAAAAAATCCTATTAAATTTAGTGAAGAATGCTTTGAATACCATAGACCTAAATTACTTGTTCATTTTAAATATCTTATGATTTTTTTTACTGCAAACATATGTGATTCTTTAGGATTATATTGAAATCTAGCACATATACATACGCTAAACAAGATATCAGGTCTACTTGCTGTTAAATACAACAAAGATCCAATGATACCTTTATATAGCTTTTGATCAATGTTGTTACCATCTTCATCTTATCCAATCTGCAGGTATGGCTCATGGGTGTGCTAATTTGTTTGCTTGACTCTATACCAAACTTTTTGATTATGTCTTTGATGTACTTTGCTTGGTTTATAAAGATTCCTTCCTTTGTTTGTTTCACTTAAAGTTCAAGGAAGTAATTTAATTCACCCATTAGGCTCATTTCAAATTCACTCTTCATCAACTCCGCAAATTCTCCACAGAGTTTTTCATTAGTTGCACCAAATATAATGTCATCAACATAAATCTGTAAAACTAATATATCATTATTTTTCTGTTTGATGAAAAGAGTTTTATCAACTTTCCACTTATAAAATCATTTTCAAGCAAGAATTTGCTTAATCTATCATACCAGGCTCTAGGTGATTTCTTCAAACCATATAATACTTTATTGAGTTTAAAAATATGATTTGAATAAACATGACTTTCGAAACCTAGTAGTTGTTGTACAAAAACTTGTTTAGATATAAAACCATTGAAAATTATACTTTTTATATATATTTAGAATAATTTGAAATTCATGTAGCAAGCAAATGCAAGAAGTAATCTTATGGCATCTAGTCTTGCTACATGTGCATAAGTTTCATCAAAATCTATTCCTTCCTCTTGGTTGTATCCTTTGGCTACCAACCTTGCTTTGTTTCCAATTACTTTACTTTGTACATCTAGTTTATTTCTATAAACCCATTTGGTTCCTATAATGGGATGGTCTGATAGTCTATCAACTAAAGTTCATACATTATTTCTATCAAACTGGTTTAGTTCTTCATGCATGGCCATCATCCAACTTGGGTCATTTTCAGCCTCTTCTAAACTATGTGGCTCTATTTGTGATACAAAACCTAGGTAATCATGTGCATCTTTATGTGATGACCAAGTCCTAACACCTTGTGAGGGATCATCAATAATTAAATCTCTTAGATGAAAAGTTACATATCTCCATTCTCTTAGTAGATCAGCATGGTTTTTACTTACCATTTCTTCTCCTTTTTGAGTTGGTCTCTCTTGAATGCTCATATATTCCATTTCCTTTTGAAGTGTACCTGCATTATTATCTATATACTCTTCTTTCTTTAAAGGTGATGGGCTAGTTTCATCAAATATAACATATACTGATTCTTCAACAGTTAGAGTTCTTTTATTAAATACTTTATATGCTTTGCTATGTGTTGAATAACCAAGAAAAATTGCTTCATTAAATTTAGCATCAATTTTTTCTAGATTATCTTTATCATTATTCAGCACAAAGCATTTACAACAAAAAACGTGAAAGTAATTAATGTTTGGTTTCTTTTCATTCCAAAGCTCATAAGGGGTTTTCTTTAAAATTGGACGTATCAAAATATAGTTTAAAATATAACAAGCAGTGTTCACCGCTTCTGCCCAAAAGTACCTTGGAAGATTGCCTTCACATAACATTGTTCGGGCCATCTCTTCCAAAGTTCTATTTTTCATCTCTACAATACCATTTTGTTATGGTGTTCTAGGAGTGGAGAAGTTATGATCAATGCTTTTTTCGTGTAATAATCATCAAAAAATTGATTTTCAAATTCTGTGCCGTGATCATTTTTAATAGAAATAATTGAAAGATTTTTATTGTTTGAAACTTTTTTATAAATTTTTTAAAAAACTTTAAAAGTTTCATCTTTATATGTAATAAACAAAGTCCATTCAAATCTTGAAAAATCATCTACTATCACAAGAGCATATTTCATATGACCTAGGCTTGTAGTCCTAGTTGGTCCAAATAAGTCTATGTAAAGTAGCTCAAGGGGTCTAGAAATTGAAATCATATTTTTGGATTTAAAAATTTTCTTAGTTTATTTATTTAATTTGTAAGCATCGCAAACATGTTCAAAATCTATTTTGAATTTAAGTAAACCTCTAACAAGATTTTTGGAAATTAATTTGGTAATAGAATGCATGCTAGCATGACTTAATGGTCTCTATCAAAGTAAACAAGATACTTTGATCTTAGCATTCATTGCTACTAGACTGAAATTACTAGATTTGGTAGATCATTCAAATTTATCATATAAATATTTTCAAGCCTATACTCAAAAAAATTTTATTATATAATTGATTAATAGATGGACAATCAATAATTTAGAGATGTCTATGCCTAGAGTGATGAGGCGTGCCATTCTCCTTTGGATTTATGAGATGCTTATGCCTCGAGTGATGAGGCGTCCCATTCTCCTTTGGATTTTGGACCGTCAATATGAAACTTGGCAATAATTAAATCCCATTCGGGGATATCGATGTACGTCGGGAAGAAAATAAGCCATGACAAGTCCGATCAACTTTTCCATCCTTACGAGGAAATAAACGTCAGGAGGTTACAGACTCCTACGAATTACTTAGATGAACCTGTGTTTGGCGATCAACTAACGGATCTTAGCCTCCCTGGAAACAGAATAATAAATATATGCCTCGTGCTCATGATAAAAAATAAATGATGATAGACTAACCTATAATCAACAACCATATATTTATAACTTAACAAATGAAAACTTATGTGGAGCTTCCCTCGACTCCTTCTCAATAAATTGATTGCAGTATATAAAAATCTAATTTTACAAACTCCAATACCGCATTAATTTATCTTTCATTTTCTTGAAAAATGAAAATGATGGGTTAAAAACTCTCATGGCCAATGATGCGTGGACAATGGCCAATGACATCCATGGACTGTTGGGGCATCATGTAAACTAGGTAGCCGGTCCATCATGAATCGATTATTTCAAAATTTATATATTTTTTAATAAATTTTAAATTTTGATTTTGAACTCATTTTAAATCCGATTCATTTTCAACTTATTTCATTTGAATCTATAAATTGGGTATTTGACATACAATCTTCTTTCCTACAAACAATACATAACAATATCAATTTTAAATAAATAAAAATAATTTAATTTTTAAATTAATATTTATATACATGTATATAATATAATTATCACAAGTCTTGTTCATAATTATTTTAAAATAAAATAATAGATTTCTCATTAACTTTTTTTTATTTTTAAAGAAGAATGAGAGCCAAGACATATCCATGATTATTTTAAGATGAGGCAATAGAAGCATCTTCAACATCCCCGGGAAGAGTGGGAGCCAACCCCTGTCCTCCATGTTTCTTTAGAGATCAAACTCGAAATGTTTTTTATAATATAAAAATTATTTATGATAGGTTATCCCCTTGTAACAAACACATCTTTTAGAGCTTTGTATTTTAGATGATAGACACTTTCTACCTCTCCAGGAGATTGTGAGTAAATATAAGTGCTTTAAGATCTTTGTATCATTATTGGGAGTTTACATAAAATTAGAAAGAAATAGAATGGGATTAATCATACTCATGTTTTCTTGGAATTAGCAAATGATAGATACCTTCGGTGAGAAAAGCCAATAAGGAAAACTTGGACGGTGACCTTGCCTTTTTTGAGAAACAAAAAAAAGATGGTTGCCTTCTCCGCGTAAAATTAATTTTTAAAAAAAAAATTTAGATCCGATCAACTTTTCCAAGAAGAATGATAGCCACTCCTTGTCCACAATTATTTTAAGATAAGCCAATTGAAGCCTCATCAACTCCCTTGAGAAGAATAAGAACAAGTGTTGTCAACAATTATTTTAAGATAAGATAACAGGAGCACCATCAACTTCTTTGCGAAGAATGAGAGCCAAAGTCTTGTCCTCTATGATAAATTATGAGCAAGCCTGGTCCATCCAACCAGGTATAGAATTTCTTTTTGATAGATTGGTACTGGATTTAATAGAATTGATTCAATACAATAATTGAACTTATTGATGCAGGATTTAATCATGTAATAATTAAACTTATTTAGATCATCCCAATGGTACTATCCTTAGAGATGGTAATTTTTACCGATCCGATGGATATCCAATCTAACTTAATCCTAATGAGACGGATAAAATCCGACCCGTCTAATTTATAAATGGATATGAGTTATATAAAAAAAATCCGTTTCAAATTCGTGTTGGTTATGGGTAGTAGTATATCTTGATCCGAACCTGACCCGTTTATATATAAAAAAAATATGTTTATAAAATATTTAAGTAAATTAGATATGGGACGGATATACCCAACCCGCTTGACCCGACCCATATAGGTTTCAAGTAAACTAGGTTTTATGAGACCGGATATATCAGACCCGGCTCGATCCAAACATGATTTTTTTTATACCGATCCGATCCGATCTGAAATGGATATGAAACAGGTAATTTTTTAGCGGGATGGATATGAGTTTTGAATGACCCGATCTAAATTCGATCCATTGCCATCTTTAACTATCCTATTCTTGTGGACATAAATTTTTGCTTTTACATAAATTTTTAAATATTTATATATATTTAGATAGCTAACCATTATATATATATATATATATATATATATATATATAGTAACTTTTATTGATAAATATTATAAGATATCTCTACAGTATACCGTACCGTGGGTTGTAGTACCTTAAAAAAAGAAAAATGAAAGATAAAATGTGCCAAGAAAAGGGATTGATGGACTCACGATAAAAGTCTCTCTTTCCCCCAATTTTTTGTAGGGTGTTCAACTTCTATTGAAATTTAGATGCTAGAATAATCTCCAAGACTAGGATTCCTCCTCTATTTAACTTAATTTGAATCTCTTACACCTTAAGGTTTGAATCCTCAATGTTTTTCCCAAGCAATCATTTTGAACGTCAACCATTATAATTATTATTTTTATTGCCAAATACCCATTGACAAAGAGGTAAGAAGTCATCAGCTTTCTCTATTTCTCTTTCATTGATCACCTTCTTCTCCAGTGAGCCATCGCTAGCTGAATTCCATTGAGAAGCACCAGAACTTTGGCTTGAAAGCCTTTCTTCTACTTTAGTTTGTTTTCCCATATGCTCTTCTCTGGATTTTTTGCCAATGTCTATGGTCATTGATCATCAGGTGCGAATTGCTGGTTCTACAACCATGACCCTAGTCATTGCTGACCATGGCCATATTGGCTGGGGCTTTGCCCTGTTCCAAGAAGGAAGAAGAAGAAGAAACAGAGTCCTCTCGTTTGCCCAACCCATGAAAAAGGAAAAAAATAGAAAAAAGAAAGAAGAAAAGAAGAAAAAGGAAAAAAAAAAAAGAAAAGAAAAAAAAAGAAAAAGAAGGAGGAAGCTTCTCCCTCCTCTCTTATTCTCTCTCTAAAAGTTTCTATCGGGATTGTTTCTCTTTCTAGATTGTTTTTAATTCTTTTTATATATTTCTTTCTCTATGATTGATCTAGTAGAAGATTTTTTCAATGATTTTAATCTGGTTCTAGCAAAAAAAGTTTTGCTTTATTGTTGCTAGATAGCATACCGGTAACCACTATGATAAACTACGTATCACTAAATTCGATCATCCATAACTTTTATTGAACCATCTATAAACTAGTTTAATCATGATTTGATGAAATTATCTTGATTGGATTGATTGAGATATCAGACAATGTTGCCTGATCAGCCATACATATTTCATCTTGTTAATTTCTCTCTCTTGATTCACTTTCTCTCTCTTATTTATCTTGTTCGATCTCTTTTTTCTTCGATCTCTCCAACTTTCTCTTTAGTTTCTCTCTTCATGGAATTATTTCTCTCTAGAAAGTTCTACCTTCTGGATCTCTTTAGTTTCTCTTTCTAAAGTTGATTTAGTAAATGATTTACTCTCAATGATTTTGATTTATCTTGATAAGAGGATTATAATCTATGTTTATTCGGTAGTGCACAAGTTTTTGTCCTGATCCTAGTTTGATTCTATTAGATTCGACCATCCTCAATTACGGTGACCGATCTCTATCTTGCTCTAATCATTAATGAGATGAAATTACTTGCATTGATCAATTGAGGACTGATGTGGAGGGATCGCTAACGTGGAGGAGCCGGCAGGCGCCACGTCAAGAAAAGACGCTGCATCGACTCTCCAGCCCGGACTTCACTACCGAGCTGAGCTCCCTCAGAACAACAAATCGAGCTCAGTCCTCCGCCAGGTCGTGCCCGCAAGCTCGGGACGCCTAGGTCGGAGCCGCCTTCCGCCCTCCAGAGCGAGACCCTCGGAGGCTAGTGCCCTGCAGTCGAGATCGAGCTCAGCGCTCACCCGCCGATGTGGAGGCTCTTCGAGCGCGCGCCCTCTGGACCGGGTCCACCTTCCGCCCTCCAGAGCGAGACCCTCGGAGGCTAGTGCCCTGCGGTCGAGGTCGAGCTCAGCGCTCACCCGCTGATGTGGAGCCTCTCCGAGCGCGCGCCCTCTGGACCGGGTTCGCCTTCCACCCTCCAGAGCGAGACCCTCGGAGACTAGTGCCCTGCGGTCGAGGTTAAGCTCAGCGCTCACCCACCGATGTGGAGCCTCTCCAAGCGCGCGCCCTCTGGACCGGGTCCGCCTTCTGCCCTCCGGAGCGAGACCATCGAAGGCTAGTGCCATGCGGTTGAGGTTGAGCCCAGCGCTCACCCGCCGATATGGAGCCTCTCCGAGCGCGCGCCCTCCGGACCGGGCCCACTCTCTGCCCTCCTCCACCAAGATGCCCCCGCAAGCTCAGAGCGCTTAGGTCGGAGCGAGCCCTGCCATTCCAGCTTTGCCCCAGCTCGGAACATCGGCGAGCCGTTTGAGGACTGCACTGAAATGCCTTCCAGATCGTACTGACCACCTGCGACCGCTAGTTACACTAAAAATGAAAGCAACACGTTGATCGAGATGCCACACTCCTTACCAACCGCTCAGATCATCCAAGAAAGGAAGCCAACCGGGAGATTCGAATCCCACGGGCGGCGGCCCGCCATTCGAGATACTGCCAAGTTTTCCGGAATGAGGCAACCAAGAGGAGTGCCGGAGCGCCTGACAACTCCCCTTATCGCGAATCAGGAAAGACTCCTCGGGACACCGCCGCTTGCGCCTGATAGCCCAATGGGGATTCCAAGACAAGCGCCCAACGGTAACCTAGTTTGCAACAAAACTCAGAGATAACACACAACAACTCAAGAACACAGGCAAAAAAAAAGAGACAAGCCAGAGAAAGGGAAAAAAAGAAAAGGAGAAGGAGTACAACCCCCACCAGCAAGAGGGGCATGGCACCACCACCACTACGAGCACAAGCGCAAGCCCGACCAAGAGGGCGAAGTGCCACTATCACCACAGTTGAAGGAAAACGAGGGATACAAGGAGAGGTGGAGGAACAGGGCACTCCTCTATCCCCGCTATCACTCTCCCTCTGCAACGTTTTCATCTTCACACATATTTTCTACTCCTCCTAGAGCGGAGTTCATCAAGAGAGGCCCAACCAGGAGGATCTGTTCCCCTGGATCATTACTGACTTGATCGTCGGAGTGCCTCCACCGGAAACCCTGGCCCAGGTCTCTAACCCCTATCTCGCAGGTTCAGGAGCGGAGGACCGCCGGGTGGCAAGGCGACCGCACCTAGCACGGAGGTCCGGGAGTCGAGGATGGCTGGGCAGCAGGGGGAGCGTACCTCCAGCATCGACAGCAGCTACGGGCCATGATGATCTTGGCGGCAACAGATTGGCGTGCCAGGAAGGGGAGGCAGGATGGGCGTGACTAAGTCCTCAGCCTCCTCACAGGTCAACATACCGTGGAAGGACGGTGACGACGCAAGCTAGAAAGGTCAACAGATTGGCGACATGGGTGCCCTCAGGCACATAGAGAAAATGCGTTTGGAGAAGCACAAGGGTATTCTAGCGGAGTTCTCCCGCTAGTTCATCAATATATGAGGCTCAGCTGGCAAGCCACCAGACTATAATGCCTGCCACCGGTGAAGCCCCTCACCGGTCGCAGCGAGGCGGAGTATCATTGTCTCCACCACGATCACGGCCATGACATCCAAAAATGTCGCGGCCGTAAGCAAGAGATCAAGAAGCTCATCAAGAAGGCCTACCTCCAAAGGCCTGCGAGGGAGGGGGGGCAGACCTCAAGCGGGGCCCCGAGCGCTCGCCGCTCTCCCGTCAGCTCCAACCATCGACAGCTACCCCATCATGAGACCGGCGGGTGTGATCGCCTGGAGAATCGCGCATGCGTCTAAGAAGGCTCGGGGGGCAGGGGGCCCCGAGAGTCATCTCCCCGCCATGCACGAAGAAGAAAGCGAAGGATAAAGGCAAACAAAGATGCCACGGTCATTAGGATGATGATCACGAACCACCACAGGAAGGCCCCCACGAGGCGGCCGAAGCCCCATCACGAGGGGTCCGTTGCCTCAAAGAACTCGACAGCGTCAGGCTCCCCTGAAGGAGGAGGGCATGTAGCCTACGAAGATGCCCCCAACAAGGTAAGTCCCCTTACCAACAATCATGATAACGATTTCTCCCTTGCACGGGTATCCGCATGTCTTGTAGGAAAAAATCAACAGCATCCCCAAGCCCAACTCCAGGGTGTCAGAGGATTTTCAAGCCACGTAGCTCCCAACTCCAAGCATCCCCGAGCCCAGCTTCAGGGTGTCAGAGGATTTTCGAGCCACGTAGCTCCCAACTCCAAGTGTCCCCAAGCCCAGCTCCAGGGTGTTAGAAGATTTTCAAGCCATGTAGCTCCCAACTCCAAGCATCCCCGAGCCCAGCTCCAGGGCATCAGAGGATTTTCAAGCCACGTAGCTCCCAACTCCAAGCATCCCCGAGCCCAGCTCCAGGACGTCAAGAAAACTTCGAGCCACGTAGCTCCCAACTCCAAGCGCCCCCGAGCCCAGCTCCAGGATGTCAAGAGAACTTCGAGCCGCATAGCTCTCCACCTCAAACGTCCCCGAGCCTAGCTCCAGGGCACCAACTCAAGACCGGAGATCAGATCTCCGGCCAAGAGACCTTTGAGCCAAGCAGCTCCCAGTCAACAACATCCCCGAGCCCAGCTCTAGGACGCCGGCTCAGGACCGGAGCTCAGATCTCCGGCCAAGAAAACTTCGAGCCAAGCCACTCTCCATCTCAAATGTCTCCGAGCCCAGCTCCGAGATGCCAAGAGATCATGGGGCCACGTAGCTCCCATCAATGCCTTGAGCCTAGCTCCAAGGTGCCAAAGACTTGAGCCAAGACCTCAGGCAACCCCTGGGCCCGAGCCTAACTCCACATCCAGGAAGGCCTCAAGCCTAGCTCCAAGGCAATCAAGACCTGTAACCCCCTTCTCTGATCTCCCCACTCGAAAAGAAGACGAGAGGGGAAAGAAAGAAAGAGAACAAAGGGGGGAGCCCGGCAACCCCCCTTCTCTGATCTCCCCACTTGAAAAAAAAGATGAGAGGGAAAGGAAAGAAAGAGAACAAAAGGGGGGCACTGCAAGCATCCTCTTCTCTGATCTCCCCACTCAAAAAAAAAAAGGAAAGAGAAAAAAGAAAAGAAAAAAAAGAGAGGGGAAGGAAAGAAAGAAAACAAGAGAGGAACACGGCAAGCACCCTCATCTCTGATCTCCCCGCTCATCAAAAAGGTGAGAAGAAAAGGAAAGAAAGAGAATGAGAGGGAAGTATAGCATCGAAGCACCACCTTCCAAACTCAAGACCAGAGCTCAGATCTCCGGCCAAGAGAACCTTGAGCCATGCAACTCTCAGTCATCTACATCCCCGAGCCCAGCTCCAGGATGCCTATTCAAGACCGGAGCTTAGATCTCCTTCCAAGAGAACCTCGAGCCATGCAGCTCTTAGTCATCAACGTCCCCAAGTCCAGCTCTAGGACGCCCACTCAAGACCAGAGCTCAGATCTCTGGCCAAGAGAACCTCGAGCCACGCAGCTCTCAGTCATCAACGTCCCCGAGCCCAGCTCCAGGATGCCCACTCAAGACCGGAGCTCAGATCTCCGACCAAGAGAACTTTGAGCCACGCAGCTCTCAGTCATCTATGTCCCTGAGCCCAGCTCCTCCATAACGCCCACTCAAGATCGGAGCTCAGATCTCCAGCTAAGAGAACCTCGAGCTACGCAGGTCTCAGTCATCAACATCCCTGAGCCCAGCTCTAGGATGCCCACTCAAGACCGAAGCTCAGATCTCTAGCCAAGAGAACTTCGAGCCACGCAGCTCTCAGTTATCAATGTCCCCGAGCCCAGCTCTAAGATGCCAACCTAAGACCGGAGCTCAGATCTCTGGCCAAGGGACCTCCGAGCCACCTGGCTCTCAGTCAACAACACCTTCAAACCCAGCAGCTCTCAAGTGTCACAACTTCACCCCAAGCAAGGTGAAGCCCTTCTCTCTGATCTCCCCATGCAAAAAAAAAAAGAAGAGAAAAGAAGAAAGGGAGTGAAAGAAAGAGAAAAAAGGGGAAGAACCAGGCAAAGAGAATAGATGACAAAGAAGCTCAAGCTTCATTGATTAAACACAAGTTACAAGTATCTTCTGGGCCCCCGACATGCCGGGTGACCCTGATAAAGTACAAGAAATAAAAGTACAAAATGAAGCAAGAAAGAAATGGGTCACTCCATGCGGGTCGGCTTCTATGCTGGATCCTGAGGCCAAGAGCTCCCACCCTTAGAAGTTTCCGGCTGGGCTGCCCTAACTCCGGAAGGGTCACCCATAGCTGGTGTCAAAGGCTCAGGGCCCACGGCTCCCATGACGACCTCCTCGTCGGCCTCTGCCTCCGAGGTCGAAGGGTAACTGAGGTAGCTACAGTCCTTGTCAGGAATAAGCGCCTCGACCCGGTCGTGCAGGTACATGAAATCCTTATAAAAGGAGTCCGACACCATCTACTGGATTTCAGCGGCGAAGTCCTCCAAAGCCTTGAATCTGGCAACGGCGTCCTCAACACCCTTCATGGCCTCAACGGCCACCCTCCTCAACTCGGCAGGCTCCAGCCTAGCTGCCTTCGCCAAGTTGGCTGCCATCTCTGCCGCCTTCTCAGCTGCAGCAAGTTTCTCCTTCCTAGCTGCCAGCTCCGACTGGGCAGCTCGGGCGACCTCTTTGTGCTGATCGGCCTCAGCACTGTACCAGTTAAGATTCTTCTCGATGATGGAGAGGTCATTGATCGCCTTCTTCGAGCGGCTCTGCTCCAGGTCGTAAGCCGCCAGGAGTCCCTTCGCTCACTCCTTAGCATCGGCGAGCTCTTTCTCAAGGTCCTTGACCTTCAACTCAAGGACCCCGTTCGCCCTGACCTTCTCCTTCAGGTCGGTCTTCAAAGACTCAATCTCGGTGGCATGTTGTCGCTCGAGATGCTCCCAGCTTTGGTAGCGGCCCTTGATGAAGAGGGCCTCGGCACCGAACTGCACCATGAAACGAGGTAAGCCTAAAAAAAAAAAAGGAAAGAAAAAAGAAGAAAGAGAAAAAGAGAAAGAAGAAGAAGAAAAGAAAGAGGGGGATAGCTCACCAAGTACAGTTGGGGAAAGATGGTGCTGATAACATCGGTCAGCCACATCTCGGCCATTTCTTGCTGGTCGCATACTTGGATGGAGAAATCCATCATGCATTCGGCTAGCTTGGGACTCCGGAGAAATGAACTTTCCGGCCCCATCCTGAAAGGGAGATGGCACCGCGCCTCCTCGCTCCTGCTCTCTCCGTGAGCAGGCGGCCTTGCCCCGCTGGCTGAAGGATCCCGGGGGGAAGCTGAGAAGCTGGTGCCGATGCAGGCGGCACCTCCGTCGCGACCTCGGTCACAGCCCGGGTCTCCTCACCCCAGACATCAATGACGGGCGGACCCGGAGGATGGCAGGGTGCAGCGGCAGCAGCCGCGGCCCTCACCCGGATGACTACCTCGGGTTCTGTAGCGGGGGCCTCCTGGGCTGGCCTCGGTGCCATAGAGGCTGCCCTCTCCGCCAGCATAGGAGCAGCACGAGACACCTCTGAACTCGGACCAGCTGGAGCAGTCGAGCTCAGATCGACCACTACCATGGGAGCGGCCATAAAAGCACTCTCACTCCGGGCCCGCCTTGGTGTAGGATCCCCGGCCAGCCTGGTCAGCGGCCTCTTCTTGGTGATGGCCAGAAGGTCACTCTCGGAGAAGATCATGCCTGCATGTGAATTACACAACAGTTAGAGCCTGTGGGAAGCAATGCAAAGAGTATAAGAGTAAAGAAAAAGAAAAGCTCAGGCCGAACTTACCCAACCCATTCGTTGGGTCGACCCTGGAGTCGGCGAGGTTCTGCTTAGACAACAGGACCACGAGAGGAGGAATCTAGGTGGTGTGGAGCTGCTCGTAATCATCCCGGTCAGCCGCATCGACCATAGAATTTTGGTTGGGGGACTTGTCCGGATCGCTCCAGACCCAGTCGACCCCCTCGACCTCGACAAAGAAAAACTTGCTCTTCCATCCCCTGATGGAAGAGGGAAGCTCGAACTTGATGCCCTTCGGGTGGGAGGACAAGGACCACCACCCATCCTCAGTTGGGTGGCACTTCAGAGCGAAGAAAGCCCTGAACAAGGAAAATCGGGCGACGAACCCGTGGAGGTGACAAAGCACAATGAAGGAAAAAATAATCCTAATAGCATTTGGCACTAGCTGCACGGGGACTAGATGATAATTGTCCAAGACGAATAGGAAGAAAGGATGGAAAGGAAACCGGAGACCCCCAGAGAAGGTCCCCTCGTAGAAGGCAAGACGGCTCGGGCCACTTGAAGTGACCCATTCCCCCGGACAAGAAATCATAAGCCGGATAGAAGGTGGGATGTCGTAGACATCTCGGATAGCCCTGAGTTCCCCAGCGGTGATCGTCGAGGTGACCCCACTAGGACCTGCAGGCCGGACAGACTCGGAAACAGGAGCAGAAGGAGGAGGGAGAGAAGGACCGGATCCCGGTTCTCTGATGAGAATTGGACCAGGAGGATGCCTCCTACTGAGCTTGAAGCAAGCTGCATCTTCCTCCCTGCCGGAGGAAGAAGAGGAAGATGCCGGCCTCCGCTCAGAAGGACCGGCTCCACCCTGATCAATGGAGGGGCTGAAGCCCGGACCAAAATGGGACATCCTCGAGGACGAAGGAAAGGAAGGATGCAAAGTAGAAGACCGAAGAGGAGATTCAACCTGAAGAGGACCCCAGACCCGAAGGAAAAACACATATTCTAACAGGGAAGGAGGAAGAAGAAACTGACCTAGTGCCTTGGAAAACTCTAGGCAACTGGGAGGAAGGAGGAAGAAGCTTGGGCATGGCAGCAGCAGGCACGGAGAATTCAAAAAGAATAGATGGTTCGAGTAAGGCCCTCCTTTCATTTCGAAATGACCCGAGGGATTCGTACCGACCCAACCCCTCCGCCAATGGATCTACGCACGTGCCACCCATCGATGAGAATGGCATCCCGACCGCTCTGAATTCTGTGCCCACATTAACTACTCCTCAGACATGGCCACATGGCATCCCCACATTGGTCTGCAGGGCCGGCCCCTGAAGCGCCAGCAATCATGGCTATCATCATGCCAGATTTTTGCCTTTCCATGCCAGCACCGTAATTACTCCCTTCGACCCGAGCGCCGCGCACTAACAGGCCTCGGGAGTGGGGGACAAATGATGTGGAGGGATCGCTGACGTGGAGGAGCCGACAGGAACCATGTCAAGAAAAGACGATGCATCAACTCTCCAACTTGGACTCCACTAGCGAGCTAAGCTGAGCTCCCTCAGAACAACAAGCCGAGCTCAGTCCTCCACCAGGTCATACCCGCAAGCTCGGGATGTCTAGGTCGGAGCCGCCTTCCACCCTCCAGAGCGAGACCCTCGGAGGCTAGTGCCTTGCGGTCGAGGTCGAGCTCAGCGCTAACCCACCGATGTGGAGGCTCTCCGAGCATGCTCCCTTTGGACTGGGTCCGCCTTCCACCCTCCAGAGCGAGAACCTCGGAGGCTAGTGCCCTACGGTTGAGGTTGAGCTTAGTGCTCACTCGTCGATGTGGAGCCTCTCCGAGTGCGCGCCCTCTGGACCCGGTCCGCCTTCCGCCCTCCAGAGCGAGACCCTCGAAGGCTAGTGCCCTGCGGTCGAGGTTGAGCTCAGCGCTCACCCGCCAATGTGGAGCCACTCCGAGCGTGCACCCTCTGGACCTGGTCTGCCTTTTGCCCTCTGGAGCGAGACCCTCGGAGTCTAGTGCCCTGCGGTCAAGGTCGAGCCCAGTGCTCACCCACCGATATGGAGCCTCTCTGAGCGCATGCCCTCTGGACCGGGCCCACTCTCTGTCCTCCTCCACCAAGATGCCCTCGCAAGCTCGGAGCGCTTAGGTCAGAGCAAGCCCTGCTGTTCCAGCTCGACCCCAACCCAGAACATCGACGAGCCACCCGAGGACTGCACTGAAGCGCCTTCCAGGCCGTACTGACCACCTGCGACCACTAGTTACACCAGAAAGTTAAGCAGCATGTTGATCGAGATGCCACACTCCTCACCAACCACTCAGATCGCCCAAGAAAGGAAGCCAACTAAGAGATTCGAATCCCATGGGCGGCGGCCCGCCATTCGAGATACTGCCAAGTTTCCCAGAATGATGCAACCAAGAGGAGTGTCGGAGCGCTTGACAACTCCCCTTATCGCGAATCAGGAAAGACTCATTGGGACACCGTCCCATGCGCCTGACAGCCCGACAGGGATCCCGAGACAAGCGCCCAACGGTAACCTAGTTTGCAACAAAACTCGGAGGTAACACACAACAACTCAAGAACACACAGGCAAAAAAAAAATAGACAAGCTAGTGAAATGAAAAAAAAGAAAAGGAGAAGGAGTGCAACCCCCACCAGCAAGAGGGGCATGGCACCACCACCACTACGAGCACAAGCGCAAGCCCGACCAATAGGGCAAAGCGCCACTACCATCACAGTTGAAGGAAAACGAGGGATGCAAGGAGAGACGGAGGAACGGGGCATCCCTCTGTCCCCGCAATCACTCTCCCCCTGCAATGTTTTCATCTTCACACACATTTTCCACTCCTCCTAGAGCGGAGTCCATCAAGAGGGGCTCGACTAGGAGGATCCGTTCCCCTGGATCGTCACTGACTTGATCGTCGGAGTGCCCCCGCCAGAAACCCCGGCCTGGGTCTCTAACCTCTGTCTCGCAGGTTCAGGAGCGGAGGACCACTGGGCGGCAAGGCGCCCGCACCCAGCACGGAGGTACGGGAGTCGAGGACGGCCGGGCGGCAGGGGGAGCGCACCTCTGGTGCCGACAGCTGCTACGGGCCACGACGATCTTGGCGGCAACAAGGACCATTGGGTTTCATTATCACTTGATTAGTTTATCCTTGATCTATCTTGATTAAGTATGAAATCATACTTTGAATCATCTCTTTGATTGTTCCGCTCCTTTTAATTGTTTGAGTTCTTTATAGTTTTTTAATTTATTTGACTTTTAAAATGTCAATTTTTAATAACTTTAAGTAGGTTTGTTTGACCTGGTAGATTAAAGTGTGAATTGGTGAACACTATACTTGGTTTTATCATTGATAGCGATAAGTAACCTAATACTTTAAATATATTTTAGAAAGATCTTTTGAAAATCATAATTTGTTATTTAATTTAGTTTATATTCTATATTTTCTATTGGATAAAATGAGTTACGCATGTATTATTTTATTATTGTAAATAATATATTTTGAATATATGATCTTCTTTGAGAACTGAATTTGAAAAACTTGACTGCTAAGTTTATGAATTTATTTTTATATATGTTCTTAGCATGGCTATGATATAGTCCTACCAATGAAAATTATGCATTAGACCTGTCGACTTATAATCTGAGAAAATGTTTCGACACTTAACCACTGGTGATTAGAATAGTAGTATCTATTATCTGGTACTTTATGTAATGTATTTCTGTTATTAGACTTATGCCACTGGATTACATGACCATGGCTAGATGTTAAGTTCAGTTATGAGAAATCATCATTTTGAAAAAAAATGTGTTATTCGAGATTTGTTTCTTCCGGTCAATGTTATATTATTTATTTACTTAACATGCTTAGATTCTATTTTCATATATTATGTTGTACACTGGGCTAGTGTAGCTCATTAATTTTTTTATTTTTTAGATCATGAATCAAGATTGTTCAAAACTTAGAAAAGTATGCTAGATTGCTTAGAGTAATATTAGTAGATCTAGCTATCTTGGTCATTTATAACAATTGGCATTATTATTAGTTTAGCTAAGATTTGAAGGTTTATATGGATCAAATATTATTATTAATAAAAATAATTTAATTGTACTTTTATGAAGATTAATTCTTGGTGATTAAAAAAAAATTGAAATTATTGTGATTCAATTTGTAGTCTTGCATGCTTGAATGGTTCACCGTGCTGGCATGCGATGACTATTGCATACTCGATTTGGGACATGATAGTTGGTACATAGTACCTGATATCCATCTTGTACCATGCTGATAAACTTGTGACATAATATGATACTCATATGAATTGCATAGCTTAGAAAAACAAGTTGTATATTATAAAGGAGGATGCCATAGACAATCATCCGACCTGCATTTTTCTCATAGCGAATTTATACACAACTGTACAAAATGAAAGAAAACTTAGAATAATTAAGTACATGAGAGAGCGAGATTTTCAGTGCTAGGCATGATGATTGGCATATATCATGCTAAACTCATGCTAGCATTGACATCAACATGGGGTTGGCATGAAGTCCATTTTATCCTTATTTTTTTCATATTTAAAAATGGTTTTAATTTTTATCATATACAATAAATATTTTTTGGCATGTCTAGATAAGTGCATTGGCTTGACATGACATGATACATTGCATGATGGCCACTATAGGAATTTCATAGGATTAGGGTTTATGAAAAGATTAGAGGGTCTAGAGAGATGTATATCAAGGGAGAGAGAAATGTATATCAAGGGAGTAAAAAGAAAGTTAAAACCACTAATTTCTTATGTAAAGAGAGCTCTTTGATAATTGGTTCTAGCTTTTTCCATAAAATTCCCTCTTTGTTTCGACTATTGGTTGGATAAGAAGATATATAGACTAAAAAGAGAAAGAAAAATTCTTGAGTAAAGGAGTTGGCTGCATTATTATGGCTGACAACTATTCATGCTCTTTAGCATAATATAAATTTAGGACAAATAGAAACACCTTTTACTCTTGAAGTATGCCATTATAGGATAATATATAATAACATGTAAAAATGGGGCAATCATTTCTCCGTGGAATGGCAAAAGGCTAGATAAGCATGATGACATGGATTGGAGTCATGCATATTTACTTTGTGTGAAAATACTAAAGGTTAGGTTTGTTCCCAATCCACCCCTTTTAGGATCCCAAATTGTTGGGGCCCGTTGTGGTGGGAGGGCATCATTAGTCCTATATTGGTTATGAGTCAAGTAAGTCAAGGGAGACTCTAGCTTATAAGAAATAAACCACTCTTCTCATATGAGACACCTTTTAGATTGAAATCTAAAGGACAAAACCATGAGGCTCTCGGGCCAAAGTGGACAATACCTCACATGTCAAGCCATGAGCCCTTGGCCATAATATTGGTATGCTAAGTAAGGGGTAAGCATCATCTCGATGAATCCTTGCGGCTTGAAGTCCAAGGGTGATCATTCAACCATAGGACAGCTTCACCGGTCATGTTGGAACATTCTCTGCATCGTAAGGAGCATCCTAGCCAAGCATTGGAACCTCTTGCTCCTCTACCTCCATCACCGGTGACCCAGCAAAACTTGCTCACCACCTTGACACAGCAGGTCCAGATACTGGTCATGGTGATGCAGGAGTTGCAACAATAACCTATGATGAAATAGCTACACCCAAAGGTCTCAGTCGATCCCACTACTGCTACTCGAGCCAACTATTGATCTTGCTAGAAAAGATCTTCTAGCCAATGGAATTCTAATTAGATATAATCTTCCTTGCCCCATCGAGCAAGTCATCTATCTCCCCAAGGGAGATTTCTTTATTGTAAACTTTTCATCTATCATAGTTCTTGTCTCCATGATGACCTAGTCTCTAATGCGAAGAGCATCAATGAGAAACAGAATGAAGGCTCAACAAAAATCTTTGACTAATAGTTCTATTACTATAGCCTAGGGGGCAAACCGGGAAGCTCATCATGCTTATCTTTTTTTCTCCTAATGAATCATGAAGAAATGATCTCTAATCAGTTCAAGATACTATAGCTAGAACTCCACCTGGCTGGCCTGATAAAACTTCAAGGATACTTACCCAGGCTACAACCAAATCAGGATAACTTCCAAAGATGAGGAGTACATTGCCTAACCAAAAAAAGTACTATATCATTACAAAGTAATACTTTTTTAGCTTGAAAAAGACAGTTACCACATGCCAGTGAATAGACAAGAGTCGATAAGTTTTTAAGAAATTGAAGTTCTTCGAGCCTTCACTTTTTAAGCCAAAAGTCAGAGACACTCTATTTATGCCTGAAGGTAGCCTCATAAGCTACAAACCTAGTACTTATTTGGGTTGACAATAAAGGAGTCCGAAAAACTTTCCACTACTCCAACTTAGCACTTCATGACATTGAAACTAGGTACTCCAAACCTGAACAATTTTTTTATGCACTAATCATCTCAGTGCAGGCTATGTTCCCAAGCTTATTCAATCATCATCAAATTGACCAACTACTTAAAGCCATCCTTAAATGGTTGGATGCCTCTAGAAAAAGGTGCTTGGTCGGATAATGAGCCTTCAAGGGGCATCTCAGTGACTATCTCTTGGCCGACAAAGAAGATCATGCAAATATCTCTCCGGCAATCCCTCCTTCAAGGACCACCCTGCTCGTTGACACCTGGTCGAAAAAGATGGCTAGCTCACAACCTCTATCTTAGGTTTTACTCATATCTAATCAGCTCATACCTGATTGAAGATGCTCACTGCATTCTCATACCTTTACCTTGGATCTCACTCCTATCTGATCGATTGACACCCGACTGAAGAAGGTGGCTACATTCTCATACCTCCATTTTGGATCATATTTCCATCCAGTCGATTGATACTTGACCAAAGAAGGTGGTTGTATTCTCACACCTTCACCTTGGATTTCACTCGTATTCGATCGATTGACACCTGACCGAAGAAGCTGGTTGCATTCTTACACCTCCACCTTGGATCTCACTCCTATCCAGCTAACTAGTAACCAATCATAGTAAAGATGAATGAGTTTCTATACTATCATTTTCTATATAGTCGACTAGCAACCTATCATAGTAAAGATGGGCACATCTCCTATCTAGCTGACTAATAACTTGACTGATGAAGATAGCTGCATCCCTGGATCCATCAAACTCTTCGAGCTCTTGGGACTAACAACTCGATCGATGAAGATGGCTTGTTCCCCGACCTCCATCTCCTCCATCGAACTCTCCGAGCACTTGGTCAACTAACAACTCAGTCGATGAAGATGGCTGTATTCTCGGACCTCCATTTATGCAATCAGACTCTTTGAGCCCTTGACTAACTAACAACTCGGTCAGTGAAGATGGCTACATCTTGGATATCCATCTCCTCCATCAGACTCTTTGAGCCCTCGTCGATTAACAACTTAGTCGAAGAAGATGGTAGCATTTCTAGACCTCTATCTCCTCCATTGGACTCTCCAAGCCCCTAACCGACTAACAACTCAACTGATGAAGATGGCTATATCCTTGGACCTCCACTCCACCGAACTTTTCAAGCCATCGATTGACTGATAACTTGGCCGGTGAAGATGGCTATGTCCCTGGACCTCCATCTCATCCATTAGACTCCCCAAGTGCTCGATTGACTAACTACTTAGTCGATTGATGGCTAGGTCCTCAAGCTTCTATCTTTGCCATTAGACTCTCTGAACCCTTGGCTAACTAATAACTCGGTAAAAGAGACGAAGATGGCTATATCCCTGGTCCTCCATCTCTTCCATCGGACTCTCCAAGTCCTCAACCGACTAATAAATCGATCAACAAAGATGGCTGTATCCCCGGACCTCTATCTCTTTCATCAAACTCTTTGAGCCCCCAGCTGATTAACAACTCGACTGACAAAGATGACTCACCCTAGACCTCCATCTCCTCCATCAGACTCTCCGAGCCCTTGGTTGACTAATAACTCAATCAATGAAGATGGCTGTATCTCTCGAACCTCCATCTCCTCCATTGAACTCTTCGAGTACTTGGCTAATTAACAACTTGACCAATAAAGATGGCTACATCCCCAAACCTCCATCTCCTCCATTGAGCTTTTCAAGCCCTCGATCGATGAAGATGTCTGCATTCTTGAATCTCCATCTCGTCCATTGAACTTTTTGAGCCCTCGATCGATTAACAACTTGGTCAGCAAAGATGGTTGCATTTGCGAACCTCCATCTCCTCCATTGGAAACTCCGAATGCTCAGCTGACTAACAACTCAATCGATAAAGATGGATGCATTGCTAGACCTCCATCTCCTCCATCAAACTCTCCAAGTCCCTGGCTGACTAATAACTTAATCGATAAAGATGGCTACATCCCTGAACTTCCATCTCCTCCATTAGACTCTCTGAGCCTTCAGTTGACTGGCCGATAAAGATAGCTACATCCCAGGACCTCATCTCCTCCATTGGACTCTTCGAGCCCTCAGCCGACTAATGACTTGACAGACGAAGGTGGCTATGTTCTCACACCTCCACCTTGACTCTCACTTCTATCCAACCGACTAACACCCAGTTACCGATGGAGCGGCTATATTTCCACTCTTTCATCTCCACCAACGGTCTCCCCAAGCCCTTCGACTGACTAACACCCAGTTAACTATAAAGATGGCTATGTTTTTACCTCCATCAGTTCTCTTCAGCTGCTTAATAAATAGCCGACAAAGAAAAGAAACAACCAACTTTTCACAGTTAGGTTTAGATTCCATCCCATCCTATTATGGTTCTTATCTATTTTATTTGGGTTTCACTTCCATTTTATTCGAATTCCGCTCCCATCTTATTCGGGTTCCACTTCCATCTTATTTGGGTTCCACTCCTATCTTATTTGGGTTCTACTCTCATGTTATTTGGATTCCACTCCTATCTTATTCAAATTCCAGTCCCACTCCACTCCTATCTCGGATTCTACTCTCATCTTATTTGGATTCCACTCCTATCTTAATCTAGTTCTACTTCCATCTTAATCGGGTTCCACTCCCATCTTTTTGGATTCCACCCCTACTTTTGTTTGGGTTCCATTCCAATCTTATTTGGATTCTACTCCGATCTTAATTAGGTTCCACTTCCATCTTATTTGAGTTCCACTCACATCTTATTTAAATTTTATTTCCATAGTTAGGTTCTACTCAACAACTGACTTCCCACGGTTAAGTTCTAAGAAACAACTGACTTTCTATACTCAGGTTTTAAGAAACAACTGACTTTCCACAATCAGATCTCTAGACTGAAGCACCAACAAAGTCTATTGTGATTTCAATATATAGATGCCACCATGGGTCAAGGCCAAAGAAGTGATTCTATTCCCTTCATCCATAAATGATAAAGCTCAATCACTCAGCAACCTTCTAGACTCAGGAGTGGGAGGCAATGTTGTGGTGATCAGACTCGGCCTTGACCAGACCAATGATTAAGTTGGAGCAGCAACGAACAACCAAGTGTGGATGAATGCTGGACAACTAGAGCATCCCAATACCAAAAAATAGCAGGCAACTGATCAAGGAGACAACCATAACCAAGTAGCCGCAAGCCTCTAGACTGAGCACTTACTCGGTACTAACTACTTACTAGACCATTGACTATACTACCAACAATGGAAGATCGGGATATCTGACTCGAATCAATCAAGCTACTGACTATGAAGGAGATAGAGAAGCTAACCACACCACCAATCAGGAAGAAGACTAGTGAGGGAAAGACAAAGTCGACTGAGTAGCTGATCCTTTCTAGATCAAGTAGCTGCTCCTTTCCAAGTCGAGAAGCTACCACTTATCGAGTCCGACTAACATGGCATTCCCCATGTGCATTTACCAACTATCTACTCGGAATAAATTAGTTATCTAAGTAAACCAGGTCAAGCCACTTGGATAAAGGGCCAAGCCCCTTCTATCGATAACAACCAAGCTGCTTACCTACTTAAGATTCACAATGCTCGAGTAGGTAACGACCCATCCAATCACAACTATTCCAGTATATATCATGGCAGACAAGATCTCAACGGATTCTGTCATCTTAATAGAAAGGTGATAGTGGAAAATAAATCAAGGGACTAGATCTCTCCATCTCAGCAAAATTTGTTACATATGTTAGAGGAAACTACCTCCTAAATGATATTCAATTACTCCGTGTAACTCTATAACTTGATAAGAGAGGATCCTCGACTAGATAAAACACTTTTACCACTCACACATGCTCATGTATTCACCACCACAGCTCCAACTATGGCTGTCGTTGCCCATTTCATCCTTCTTATTAACTTGAGCATTGGAGGGTCTCTCGCCAATAACCACCAGTCAAAGGGGGACTATTCTTGCATGTCTCTATCCAAGAGATATCCAAGAATAGGACCTCATCCCATCGAAGAAGTCGGCAGAATTGCTCGACACATTGCAATTCCAAAGGAGGGTGGTTTGATGGCAACACCTACCATTCCAATGGAGATATTAATAGAAAAGATTCATGGGGAACATCCCAATAGATTTTGCTATCTATATCAGAGGAGGCCACCTCTTTAATGGCATATAGTTATCATGTGTGACTCTATAAATTGGTAAGAAGAGATCCCGATGAATGTACATTTTAATATTTTTCTTTCACATGCTCATTTAGCTCCATCATCTCTCACAGCCCCGACTATTATAGCCCATTTCATTCTCTTGTTAACTTGAGCATTGAAGGGTCCCTTGCCGGCTATCACTCCTTGCAGGTCTTCATCTAAGAGATGCCGGGAGCAGCATCTTTTTTTATCGAAGAAGGTTAGGAGATCCTTAGGTGTCGCCACGATTTCAGTAGAGGGTGATTTGATGGCAACACCATGCATATCATGTTGAAATGCATGGGAATATTTCTGTCACTAAAATATAAGATTAATCTATCAAGTAGATTTCTGTTGTTTTAAAAGGCATTTCTCTAGATACATTCGTATTGACTTCATGCGAGAGAGTGCTTTCTCGTCTTTGTTTAATCGACAAATGAAGAAAGTATAGCAATTGATATTGATTATAATATATTATCTATACAAATTTTATAGATCCTATGATCAAAATCTTCCTCCTTTCTCGTTATCATATGCATATAACACGCTAGCTTAATGCTGGGAAGATTATACATTGAGTTAAAACTTCACAAAATTCTCTCCAGGCTCTTGGTTAAAGCTGCACAAATTAGCCTTTTTGCATTTCCTTTCTTGGAAAATTACAACGAGAGTGCCACGATAATCCATCAAATGCAATGCAAGATCTCTGTCCACACAAGTGTCCACTAAGCTCTTTTTCCATTTTTTGAATATGATTATAGCTCCAGTTTTCAGATTATGAAATTAACTTCTAATTTTTTTTCTTTTGCTTTAAAAAATATATGTACTAGAGCAGCGAAAAGAAAATATTTGTGGATAATATGGGGAGAATTTTTTTTTTTTGGATAAGAAAAAAAGGATACGAGGGTTAAACCCTGTGTAGCTATCCCCGCAGGCTTCCATCTTATCAGATAATGTTCGATTCAAGATGCTTAGATTTTTGCAGCTTTTTTCCTCCAAGAGATGGATACGTTAACCTGACATCACTAAGACGTCGGCTCATATAACAGGAAACAAAGAAGGAGAATCCTGACCTTTTTTCCTCCAAGAGATGGATACGTTAACCTGACATCACTAAGACGTCGGCTCATACAACAGGAAACAAAGAAGGAGAATCCTGACCTCTCACACACAATTAAGACGTCGGCTCATACAACAGGAAACAAAGAAGGAGAATCCTGACCTCTCACACACAATTATCACTGGTCTCAGGAAATAATTCTTAGATTTAATTGAGTGATCCACGAGATTCTGTTTTGAATCCATGACCTGTTGATAATGAGACAAAATCTCTATCAACCGAGATACCCGTCTTAGCGGTAAATTTTATTTTTTTCAATATTCACTTGGTAAACAGAGGTATATTTTTTTCAATATTCACTTGGTAAACAGAGGTAAGCCAGCATACAAATCCAAATTTTAGTGATGCATAGCCAAACATTGTGATTAAGACTCCGGCCTCACAAAAACCCACCTGATTTTTTTAGCGTCCAAAGACCGCTACTACGCAACGAGAGAGTCTGGGTGTTACTCTCCTAACTCTTAAAATAGGAGAAGCAATAATACATGGTTAAACATTGTGATGGGTACTGCTCACCAAGAACCAAGTAACATACCATCCATTTATCGGACAAGTAATACATAATTAACCCATCCCACAAAATAAATAAATAAATAAATAAATAAAATATTTCCATTTCCTATCTTGAAAGAATGCTTCATCAAAAGAAATCTAATTTCATTAAAAAAAAAAAATCTAATTTCATCCATGTCAGCGATTTTTGTGTCCGGGAGAGTATTTACGAGGCTATGACAAGGAAAAGGGAAAAAAAAAGAAGAGGGAAAGTAGGAGGAGGTACTCCTACAGCGTGAAACATCTCATTATAATCTCATCCAAAAATTGATCACGGATTCGAGAAATAATCTCGTGGATGACTCGATTAAAATTCTATAATTTTAAGGTACACATGACTGAGAGGTGAACCGACTGATACTCCGACGTTGGAGAGAAGCTAAGCTGACGTACTCACCGGTTCGGGAAAACCCCGGGAGTGGAAAAGGTACGTGGAAAATTTGCCAGTATCGAACAAAGGCCTAACGGACTAGGGACCAGAATGAGATGCTACACCGAGATAAAACCCCTCTACCCTTTTATTATATATATATATATATATATATATATATATATATAACAATAATTAGCTTATATCAACCTTGTGTCATTATGTTGAAGTTTATCCGGCCATTGTTGGAGTGATCTGAAATGTGTGTGAGGGTCTACTTTCACGTGCGCAGTCTAGCATACAACTCTCTCTCTTTTTGATTCCAAGAAAAGTTGAAAGGAGATTGGTATGTGGTAGGTGCCATGAAAAAATATTATATATATCCGTTGCTTCGTGTTACCATTAGCCGAGACCTTCACTAAAAGAAAGTTGGAGGCTAACGGATCTACACTCCATTCTCTAGTGCCGTGCAGTAGCGATGACACCATTCGCTTTGTTGCAGACTATCAACTTACCGTTTGGGGTGATTACTTTATTAAAAATTATTCATTACCTTCAAATCTTCCGGTTCTCTCTCTCTCCCTCTCTTCCTCCCCTTCCATATAGATATTTTTTTCTCTAAACCTCTTAACAAACAAGCACCGGATAATGTTTTTCTTTCAACGTCATATTGATGCCTTAAGCTTTTAATTGATACAATTTTTTGTGCTAAGTTGTGATGTAGATTTTAAATTAAAGATGGATAATTATATTATTTTATTATATCAGCATAAATGATGATAGTGGCGAACAGAGGTAGGAGTGCCACTATCACGAGTCAGATTTCTCTTGTCAAGTAAGGTGCAAATATGCTTGGATAAGTCTGATTAAAATCAAGTGTGCCACAAAATTTTTAGGTTGAATGTGTGGTTGGATCTCGATGTCTATTTAAAATCTTTTATGCATGGTCCAGAGATAAATTTGTCCAATAATATGCCAAAATCCTTGGGTGCGTATATAGCTTGACAAGTCTCGTTTGCAAATCTCATAGGTACTCTGACTTGCAAAAGGTATTTATCTCTTTAGTCATTTCTCCTTGTAAAGAAGCTTAACTTGGCTATTCATCGGAGTCTATATATATACATATGCATGCTTGATTGCCTCACTCAACTAAGGTATTTGAGATGAGGTGAGGACATCTCTCATGATATTATATTACATTTTATTTGTAAAAAGTATTTATCTCTTTAGTCATTTCTTCTTGTAAAAAAGCTGAACTTGGCTATTCTATGCATGCTTGATTGCCTCACTCAGCTAACGAATTTGAGGTGAGGTGAGAACATCTCTCAGGATATTATATATATATATATATATATATATATTGGTGTAGAATCTCCTTTTCGACCGGGCGGAGCTACCAGATCATAGGTTCGCTCCTTGGTTCACCTGCAAAACAGATCCCTGGCCAGAAGTTCTCCGGTGGGGGACACTCCGATATCTAAGTCAGAGGCGGGTTTCAGTAACAGAATAGGAAAGACTTTGGGGAGATGGCGCGGAAAAAAACTCTAGCTTTTTCAGGATTTCGTTGTACCTACCTCGAGTATCCCCTCTTACTAGTATTTATATTGGCTGGCTTGACCTGCGGTTTCGTCTTCTTTCCTATGGTTACGATGGGGAGGTCAATTGATTCCCCTCTACACGTAACCGTAGGTGGTGCTTGAGCAGTTCCGGTTAGGCCGGAGATGTTACGATTGGAGTTGATGGCCACATGGCTATTTCAGCGTAATCGTACTTTAGGAGTGATAGTTAGGCAGTTGATTGTTACCATTGTGCCCACGTTCACGTGGGTTTGGGGTTAGTCAGAGATCTGCCTTCGGGCCTCTTCTCCAAGAGTCATTGTTGCTGGATTGGAGAGATGTCTTTGTTTTGATTTGCCTTCGGACCAATGCCTACGGTTGAAGTCGAAGACCATGTCTTCGACTTGGATGATGGGCATGTCTTCAGCTCGGACCGAGGGTCATATCTTCAGCTAGGACCGAAGGTCATGTCTTCGACCGGGACCGAAGGTCGCATCGTCGCTTTGCACGTTAGCTATTTGGCTTCCCCCGGGCGCTTTGGTCCAGGATGTTTGGTTCGAGAGGGAGTGTGCGAGCGGTCGAACCGGTGGTTGATTTATGCTCGAACCGACATATCCCAATAGTTGTGGTTGATTTATGCTCAAACCGACATATCCCAACAGTTGCCCCCCACTCTCAGTTTTCGAGGCAGCGATTCGTCTCGAAAGGTGAGAGTACCATCGGATTGTCATTTTCCTCTGGGGAAAGGTGTGGCTAATGATTACAAAATCTCTGATTAGGTTGTTCGCCATAACTGTTGGCTGATTCGAGGATCAGGTAGAGGACAACTATCATTCCCTAGTTGGAGTGTGGAAAAGGAACGGGTCGATCAGGGAGTCGCCTCCCCTCTTTCTGCTTTATGGCGGTTCAGCCGATCTTTTCATTGGGATTTGAGTGGAGGTCGTGGCTTCCTCATGTCCCTCAGAAAAGACGTGAGCTCCATCTTCATCATTGATTTAGCATCACGTGGATTATGACCTTCGGTTTTTTCCACGTCAAATCAGCTTGGGGCTATTTGGAGCTTCGTATCCATCTCTGGTGTCTATGGCAAACTTGGAGGGAGAGGTAGTCTCTTCTATCGAGGTGGCGTCTTGGAGTCTTCTCACCCCTTTATGAGGGGAAAGGGCAGACTGGTTGAGGAAGCTTCTCCATCTTTGCTTGCTTCTACCTTTGGCCCAGCTTTTCTTGCTTCCAGCTACCAGTCTCTTTCGCAGGCAGGACCCTTCTATTCCTTCCTTGTTTCTTCTTCCTACTATGGCCGAGTCCATAGGAGTTCAAATTGTCAGTGGGGGGGGGGGAGGTTGGGCCTTCTGGTATTGGTGATGTGGTGAGTCTGGAGCTAGTTTCTAGCTTCGTTTCGTTGGGAAAGATAGCTCACCTTCAAGAGCGCTATCATATTCCCGAAGCATTTCTTCTGATACTTCTGATGCCTGAAGAGCAAGTAAATAGGCCCCTCGTCGAGTATATTGCTGTGTATGAAGATCATTTAAAGGCTAGTCTTCATTTTCTGCTACACCCTTTCTTCGTCAAGGTCATTCACATGTATCGGATTGTGCCCACGCAATTAACTCCGAATAGCATTCGGAATATCTACGGGTTCTTGGTCTGGTGCTACATTGCTAACATTGGCCTGGGACCAACTTGTTCACTTCTCTTTTTGTCCTCAAGAGAGATTTCCATGGTCACGGATGGTGGGTTATCGGTCCTTGCCCTAGTCACAAAATTATAAGGGACATGCCCAGTGCCATCCACGGGTGGAAGCCCAATTTTGTTTTTGTCTCGTCCACCCAACCATGGGGTTTCAATAGTGAGTGGAGGGAGCCACCCTGGATGCTAACGCTGGAAAGAAGATTTTGGCGGCCGATCTATCTGATTATGCCTTATTGTCCGGTTCAGAGGCCGTTTCCATCCGTGAACTGTTGGAGGAAAGGAATCTTCACCTTGCGGGGATTAGTGAGTTCCCCGTATTAGGTATAAGCGGTGGAGGCTTTTGGCTTTTATTTTTTAGTGACTCTGTGGTCCAATTGATTTTGAAGGATGTTTTTGTTTGCAGGTGGTAGGATGAGGCTTGACTTGGGATGGCTTCGCCAGTCTTTCAAGAGGAAGGCAGTCCAAGACCCCCCTTCGGGACCAGAAGTCTGGAAGAAGGTCCGGGAGGATGACCTTAGTAGAAATAGAAGTGCCTTGTCCTCTAGAGAAACGTATAGAGGGAATGGGGCACCGATGATGGAGGCCTCAGAAGGGCCTCCACTGGCTGAATCTCTGCCAGTGGTTGACTCTCCAATTCGGATAAGAGGGAGTTCATCTCCGATGGCTGATACACTATCACCTTGCCTTCCTACAGCAGATAGGGGCAAGGCACCGCAAGTCGAAGAGGAGTCTATTTGGAGGGCTCCTCCAGGTGGAGGTTGTCTTATGGACCCCTCGGAGCTTTCTACCATGGGGGGTCTTTCAGTTCCTACCGTAGCCAAGCAGGTACTGAAGGACACTCTACTACCCCACGATTTGGCGATCATCCGAGGGCAGAGCCTCACCAAGGTGTCTGATTTCGCTTTCTCTTCCTTGTTGCAGGTAGGGTCTTCGCCGCTTCCTTTTTATCCGATGGGCCATTTTAGCTCATGACTGATTTCGTGCATTATTTTACTGGTACAACTGGTCTACGATGTCACCTTCCTGGAAGAGGGCATGGGGAGCGTTACAGCATCATTCACGGCATGAAGGAGGAGCTCTAAGTGGCCAAAGTCGAAAGGGAGGTGGTTGAGGAGCTGAAGTTATATATAGAGAATCAGCTCATTTATATGGACGCCGAGGTTCAGGGGCTGAAGAGCGAACTGAAGAATGCTCACTCAAAAAACTCTGAGCTGGAGGCGAAGCTAAGGAAGAGGAAGAAGGAAGTCCATTCCTTGGAGCACTCTATCAAGGAAAACTAGGAGAAGGTCGAAGTCCTGGCAAGGATAGCTGAGGAGGCGATCAGGAGGGCCGAAGAGGCCTCTCCGAAGGCTGAAGAGGCAGCCCTGAAGGCCGAAGCAGCCACGAGAGAGTTTGAAGCCATGAGAAAGCAGGCAACCAAAGCCATCGAAGACTTTAGGAAGTCTTTGCAGTTCAAGATGGAAGTAAACGAAGCTAGCATGTTCAGTTATCAGTTTGGCTTTAACAACGAACTCGCCAAGGTTGGTGAGGCCTTCCCTGATCTTGACCTTTCCAGTGTCCCTGCATATGATATTATGGATGAAAAAGAAGAAGAGACTGAGGGCCCTGCTGAGGCTGAAGAGAGGCTGAGGTGAAATGAAAAGGTCCCGGTCGTAGCCAAGGAGTTGGTCATGGTCAATCCGACAGTCTCAGTTCAGACTGAAAGGAGGTTCAGGCCGAAGGCTCCTTGGCCTTGGCTCAGACTGAGGAGATCCTCCCTGCTCAAATTAATGAAATCCTTCTACTGACTCGGGGGCTTCCTTTGCTGATTCATAGGGGCTTGATAGGTTTCGAGTTTTGTAACCCTTCTTTTTCCTTTCTTGGCATGTAATCAATGGTTTCTCCTGGATCAATGAATATTTTCCCTTTTTTTCCTTTTGTTAACCAATTGTAATGTCTCCTTTCTCGATGAGAGCTTTTCCTATTTGAAATAAATGACTAATTTTCTTTGAACTAGTCTCTTTCAAGTCTATTCCTTTTCAATGGGTAAGCCGAAGACCGACCAGTTCAGGGCCGATATTTTTGGTTTGGTTGAAGATGAATTCTAAAGTGGAGTTGTAATGCCGTCGGACCATTGCTGATTTCTCTAGCATGGTTGATTAGATCAGAAAGGACCTGACTGGTCCGGGGTTGGTCTCAATTGGACTGATGTCGATTACCCACCGTAATTGTCTTTTTTGCATCGGTGGCAGTGTGGAGGACAGATGTCATCTCATCATTAGCGACCGGTTAGGGGACACCAAGCATATTTTTGTTATCTGTGTTGAGTGTGTTGGTACCTGAACGGTCGCGTCCCCGCGCGTCCTGGGTGCCGCCAAGCTTTCCTTTCCCGAAAAGTGGTCATTAATGTTGTAACCATCCGAGGGGAATCGCTTTAGGTTCGAAGCACCGCCGACCTCTATCCTCGAGAGCAATTACTGGTGATTGTACCGTCCCCAGAGCAGCCATTCGAGTTTCGATGCATCATTTCGACATGCAGCACCCCCTGGCTAGTTTAGGGAAAGGCGTGGGGCACGTTTCTCTGTGGTCATCCATGGGTACAGGATCTCGTTAAATAGGACCCAGCTCTTTCCTTTTTGGAGCCATCGAGATATCAGAGGGGCAAATTTCTATTCCAAAGGTTGTCCTCCCTATTCTCCTTGGTGTATCATGGAGATGAAGTTTAATGTTGCAGAGCTCCGAAGGATGGTCGGGAAGAGGGCCTCCGGTTCCAAGGAGATCTTACACACTGATGTTTATGATGAGAGGCCACTCCATCGTATGGGCTACAGAGTGGTTGGTGGCAGATGGGTCAGGAGGGAGTTTGGCCAGGAGCCAGATAAGGAGGATAAGTTTCATGAGGTAGAGGCAGGGCCATCAGGGCCGGTCGGTTCTCCTATTTAGGTAGCTCATGCTTCTGAGACCGAGCCTGCGATGCCTTCTGCAGCTCCTCCAGCATCTACTGGAGTACACTTTGAGGAGTATTCGCATGAGAAGTTTGCAGAGGTTAGAGGCGAGCTTATCAATCTAGGAGCTAGGACAACTCAGCTACGGATTGAGATTGAGAGCCATAGAGCTCACATTGCTGCTGAGCATGCTGAGATTCGTCAGATTGTGGAGGCAGGATTTGCACGCATTGAGGGCTTGCTTAGATCCCTGCTTCCTCCTGCTGCTCTTACTGATCCACCTACTGGTGGTGATGATGATGGTGACGACCACCAGGATGACCATGATGATACTATGGAGGGTGGTGATCGCACTGATGATAGAGCTACAGATGTTCTTGACGATGGTAGTGACAGTGATGATGGTGCTGATGGGTTTGAGGTCGTCAGTCAAGAGCTGCAATCCCCTGATGTTCCTCCAGCTGATGCTACTGGCACTCCAGCTGCCACTGATCCAGTCTTTGTTACCCCCACTGAGACTCTACCCCCTCCATCTTCTAGAGCCTCTAGAGTTGCACCTTGTTTTGGACCATCCACTAGGACTAGGAGCCGTGGTATCCTAAAGACTCCTAGTAGTCTAGCTCGTAGGACTAGGGTTACCGGTCCTATTTTATTTGAGATTCCATCTGATGAGGATTAGCCTCACAGATGTCTATAATGTTGTATGATCTTTATGTTTCATGTTGCTTCTGATATATGACTCTTGATATATTTTGTATGCTTCAGTTTTGCTGATAAGTCAGCGAATTTTGTACTGAAAACTCTACTTATCAGATATATATATATCTATTTCAGTTTGATGTTTATACATTGTGATTCTCTATGATTGCTTAATTGGTTACATTTACCTTCTTTGGCTCTGATACTCTATTTGGATCTTTTTGGGTCTAATACCTGTCATATCTGATACTCTACCACTTTTTGTCTCCATGCTCATTTTGAGGGGGAGGTTATTCCCCTTTTCTAATGATTGACAAAAAGGGGGAGTAAAGATATAAATTGTAATGGTATAGATTGTATGGGAGTATGGTATAATTGTATGTGTTTGTATGTGTTTGCAAATTTCCAATTTGTACCCAGATTGACATATTGTTAATTCTGATTAGAATTATCTAATTGAGGGGGAGATTGATTCTTCCTAAATTTTGGCTCATATGAACTTACAATCATACTCATGAATTATCATAGTTGAATTTGAAAATTAATGCTGTTTTACTCAAGGTTTTGTCATCATCAAAAAGGGGGAGATTGTTGGCTCCACCCAGTGATTTTGATGAAAACAAAACATTGAGTGCATATTGTATAGTAATGTATATTCCAAGCTATGAGTTTTCAGGAAGAAAGCATCTCAAAATCTCAAAAGCTTATGTATCATGGCACGCCATGGCACAGAGCATTTTTCACAATTCTGGATATCCTCTTCATGGAAAAAGGGCTTTTACATGTTCAATTGTTATTTGTTTATGTTCCATTAAAGTTTCAAAATCAATATTTGTGTTTTTGGCTCAAATCATACTTGACTGTGAATTTTTTAGTGTCAAGTATCGACACTTCAGCATTTGGCTCGCAGAAAATCCCTTGGCATGCCAAGTGTCGACACCTGCATTTCAAGTATCGACACTTAGGTTTTCAAGTGTCGACTCAAGGCCCGAGATTTTTGAAAATACAGAACTTTGCCAAAGGAGGGTTTTTGTGTCAAGTGTCGATATCTATGCATCAAGTGTCGACACCTATGCATCAAGTGTCGATACTTGAAAGTTCAAGTGTCGACACCTAGAAATCAAGTGTCGACACCTAATGAGCCAAGTGTCGACACTTGAAGCCTGACAGCCCTAACGAATCTATTTTTCTGGCTTGCAGAACTCACTTTTCAAGCTCCAAATGGCTAGATTCAAGGCTCCAATGGTCACAAACATTTTTTGGAAGTTTTTTGTTGTATTTAACCTCCACCAACTTCATTCTAAAGGCATTTGAAGTGTATTGAAGTCCATTAAAAGCCAAAAAGCCAATATTCTCTCAAAAACTTTACATCAAGAGCTATTTATAGTTTGATTCCCTGAAAAAGCCTACAAGCTGATCCTTACTTCATTTCAAAAGAGGAGTTTGAAGGATATTCCAAGGAGGAGACAAGACAAAACATCAACTTGAGCTTCAAAGCTTCCATTCTACTCTTGAAAAGAGTTTTTCTTATTTTTGAAATTGTATATCTGATTTTATCTTGTGATTTGACCTTGCTTTCAAAGGTGTCTTGAAAGAAGGTTGTTGTGGTTTGTTGGTAAGCCAAAAGGATAAAACTAATTAGGATTAACTTGTGAGCCCGAAGACAAAACAAGTGTTAAAGGTTGTTGGTGAGCCTAGGTGACAAAACCAACATAGGTTTTGACTTGTGAGCCTTTTGAAAAACAAGTCAGCTGTAATCTTGATTGGATTGTAGTGGAATTCCCAAGGATGGCTTGGGAAGTGGATGTAGGTGCTAGGTTTGCACCGAACCACTATAAATATTGTGTTTGTGTGTAATTGCCTTCTTTCCCTCTTGCTCTTTGTTTATTACATTTGATTTACTGCTTTTCGCTGCATTTTATCTTGAGCATTGAATTTATTACTCACAAACACCACTAGACCTTCACATTACTGTTTTAAATTTTAAAAGACCCAATTCACCCCCCCTCATGGGCTCCATTTCTGGGCAACAATACTGATAATTAAAATATCCTTCATGAAAAATAAATGTTGTTGCCCAGGTGGCTACCCAAGAGGGAGGTGAATTGAAAATTTAAAAAACTTAAAGCAGAAAATGTGTAATTAAAATCCCTTTTAAAGTGTTAGGTGCTGTGGTAGAATAATAAATTGTAGAAGCTAAATAGAGTCAAATAAGCACAACACAAATACACAAAATTTATAGTGGTTCAGAGCAACCCAGCTCCTACGTCCACTATCCAAGATACCACTTGGGAATTCCACTATATTCACACCCGAATACAGTCAGATTATTTTACAGGCTCACAATCCAAAATATCTACACTTTGGTTTTAATGGGATCACCAAAGAAAATCCAATACCTTTTGGTTTTAAACAGGATTACCAAAAAAATCCAACTTGGTTTTCACAGGATCACCAAGAACCTAACTTGGTTTTACCAAGATCACCAAGAATCCAATACTTGGTTTTTATCAAGGCTCACCAAGAACCTATATGGTTTTTCAACCAGGCTCACCAATAATCCAAACAATTCAAAAATAAATTAAAATAAATGCAACAATAAATGACAAACTCAATTTATCGGATAGTTGCCAATGCAGCTTGTGAGAAGTCCACTTGGATTGCACTTGAATGAGCTTTAATTACTTCAGTGGCTTCTTTTCAAATTGCTTCAAGCTTCAGTCAGAGTTGGTGAAGGCTTGAAGACTGACTTGAATACTCTTGTGCTCTCTTCTTGTTGGTAGGTAGGATATTCAATAAAGCTTCTTAACTTTCAAAAACTTCTTAACTCTTACTTGAGAGAAGTTCAAATCCCTCAAATATAAGATCTTCTATCACTCCAAGGCAGTTTGAGACGTTGCAGACCATTGGGATGTGATATATAACCATTGGAGCACTTTTTGGCATTCAAAAAGAAATTATGGAACTAGCCGTTAGATACCTAAAAGTGATATTCGAGTTGGCTCAGATCCCTTCGAGTCGGCTCGGATCCTTCGAGTCAATAGGTCGAGTCACCAATTCTTCAGTGTAATCGGCTCTTTATCTTAGGGTGCAAAACTTCACTCTGGACAAGTCGGCTCTTGATAGCTCGGGTCGGCTCAAACTTATATCTTTGAAAGTCTTGAACTCGAGGAGTCAGCTCTTTTCAACTCGGGTTGGCTCTTCTTCTCAGGTTCGGAAATCCTTACTCTGGAAGAGTCGGCTCGTTGCAGTTCGGGTCGGCTCGCTTTCTCAAGTCCTCAAAATTAGGTCTGGCAGAGTCGACTCTTTCTAGTTCGTGTCGGCTCGCTTGGCTACTCTCAGAAATCTTCAAAAATTGGACTCTGGAAGAGTCGGCTCGGACATATTCCAATCGACTCAGATTTACTAGAGTCAAATCGGTTACCTTCGAGTTGGCTCGGATTGCTGCATACCAGAATCCTTGATGCGTGCCATGAGGTGGAGTCAGCTTTTCAACATGATGGGTTGGCTCGAGTGATTTCTTCAGTATTTTTATAATTGAACTTAAAGAAAAACTCTCACCAGCACTTTTATACATTTCAAGCAAGCCAACTCAAAATAATTCTAAGGCGCACACACACAGAAGTAACCCTTTTTACAGATTTTTTCTTAGCTTTTTCATTGGATTCTTCTTTACAAAAACATATTCCAACACAACTCAAATCAAGAACTAAAGATGTAGAAGTTGAAGTTTGGACAATTAAATCATCCTACAAAAACTTGTAAATTACTTGAAGAGTTGTTAGTAATAAATGTGCATGCTTCAATTTTTGGTTATCATCAAAAATATAATAGGCAGTGTTCACCGCTTCTACCCAAAAGTATCTTGGAAGATTACCTTCACACAACATGGTTCGGGCAATTTCTTCCAAAGTCCTATTCTTTCTCTCTACAACACCATTTTGTTGTGGTGTTCTAGGAGCAGAGAAGTTGTGATCAATGCCGTGCTCAGTGCAATATTCATCAAAAAATTGATTTTGAAATTCAGTTTCGTGATCACATCTTATAGAAATAATAGAAAGATTTTTTTTCATTTGAAACCTTATGAAATTTTCGAAATACATCAAATGTCTCATCTTTATGTGCAATAAATAATACCTATATGAATCTAGAAAAGTCATCTACAATCACAAGACCATATTTCATACCTCCTAGGCTTGTGATCCTAGTTGGTCCAAATAAGTCCATGTGAAGTAGCTCAAGGGGTCTAGTAATTGAAATAACATTTTTCGATTTAAAACTCTCCCTAGTTTGTTTGCTTAATTGAGAAGCATCACATACAAAATCAAGATTAACTTTAAAATGTGGCAAACCTCTAACTAGATTCTTAGAAATTAATTTGGCAATTGTATGCATGATAGCATGACCTAATCGTCTATGTCAAAGTAAACATGACTCCTTGGTCTTAGCATTCATTTCTACTAGACTGGAACTACTAGTCATGGCTAGATCATTTAGATCTACCACATAGATGTTTCTAAGTCTATGACCAATGAATTTGTTGCTAGAATTAAGAGAGTTAGTTACTATACACATAGATGATTCAAAGATAACCTTGAAGACTTTATCACAAAGTTGACTAATACTCAATAAATTATGCTTCAATTTATTTACTAGCAGCACATCTTCAATGAAAGTACAGGGGGTTATCTTGATCTTATCGATTTTGATTATTCTTTCCTTGCCATTATCACCAAAAGTAACCAATCCTCCTTCTTTCATTTGTAGGGTGATGAGATAATCCTTGTCACCCATCATATGTCTTGAACAGCCACTATCAAGATACCATCTTTTCTTTAATTTGTGGGCTGAAGACAGTCCTGCAAAATAGTCAAGGAGTGATTTTAGGTATCCAAGCTAACTTGGGTCCTTTCGGGTAAGCAAAATTGGTTCCCTTTGGAACCAAAACAATTCCATACTTCAATGTATCAATTTTGGAACTTTTCATCGAATTGCATTGATAAGATTTATGCCCAAATCTATGACATGCATAACAAACAATTTTATCATTTTTAAATGATGCATGATTTGAAGCTTTAAACGATGCAGAAATGGATATGTTTGGTTTGAAAGATTTTTGAACAAAATTCTTAGGAACATACTTCAAGCCGTTCAAAACAGAATTAGATGGAAAAGCTTTTTGAAATTATGCATTTGAAGTTGAAGCTTTTGAAGATATAAATTTTGTTGCTGAAATTCCTTTAGCATTTAAAGCATTAAATCCAATTCCAGCTTTGCTTTTTGAATCTCTTTGTTCTTTTAGAATTATCTCAAGCTTATTAGAACTCAAAGTAAGTTTTTCTACTAAAGGCTTAAGCTTTTCAACCTCCTTTTTTAGATCATTGTTTTCGGCAACTAAAACCTTGTTTGTCTCGTTTAAAATATTTTTCTCATTTTTCAAAGCAATAATATTATTAAAAAGGATATTCAATTCTTTTTGCAAAATGTTATTCTTTTTAAAAATTTCATCCTTGTCTTGTAATAAAAGATCATTTTGTTTCTTCAAGGATTTGATTTTAACTCTAGCTTTCTTGAATTCAATAAGCAAATCATGAAATGCAGAATTCAATTCATCATATGTAAATTCAGTTTGAAGCTCAGGGAATGATACCTCATTTTTAAGACCCATCAGACATAAATTCGCAGATTTCGTGGTCTCTTCTTCTTCAGTAGATGAGGACGCTTCGCTGTTACTCCATGTCGCTACCATAGCTCTCTTTTTCTTTTTCTTGAATCCCTTTTTCAGTAATGGACAATCTGGTCGAATGTGCCATGATTTTTTACATTCATAATAGGTAGGCACTTCTTTTACTTTCACCTTTTTTTTGTCCTTTTCCTTGCTGTATTCTTTGTTCTTGTGGAATTTCCTATAGTTTCTTCCTTTTCGTCTTCCAAAGAACCTTCTGAATCTCATAACGACCATGGCAACGTATTCATCTTCCATGTTGCTTTCATTAGATGAGCATTCTTCTTCCGATTCATCATCCTTTCTTGAATCCATAGCAGCTTTGAACACAATAGATTTCTTCTTCTTTTGATCATCTTCAATTATATGCTACATGGTCAGTTCATGAGTGATGAGAGATCCTAGCAGTTCATCCAGCAGTAAGGTATTCAAATCTTTTGCTTTCTGGATGGCAGTCACTTTCGGATCCTATTTGTCTAGAAGAGATCTTAGAATCTTCTGTACAAGATCTGCATTAGAATATACCCTGCCAAGACTTTTTAAGCCATTAATAATGTCAGTGAAACATGAAAACATAGCAGAGATTATTTCATTAGGTTCCATTTTGAATAATTCGTAACTATGTACAAGAAGATTAATTTTTGAAGACTTCACTTGAGAAGTTCCTTCATTGATCACTTCAAGTTTATCCCAAATTTTCTTCGCAGAGAAGCAAATGGAAATTCGATTAAACTCATTACTATCCAAAGCATAATATAGCAAGTTCATTGCTTTGGCATTTAACTCACCTATTTTCATGTCATGTTCGTCCTAATCCTCTTCGGGTTTTAGAACGTCCATTCCATCAATTTTAACCATGGAGATATATGGACCCTTTAGAATGACCTTCCATAACTGAAAATCAATTGCTTAAACATAAATTTTCATTCTAGCTTTCCAGTATACATAATTTATGCCAGTGAAGAGTGGAGGTTTATTAGTTGATTGGCCTTCGGCCAAGGATGTACTAATGGGATGAGCCATCAATCTTTACTCTTATGTAATCAGAGACTGCTTTGATACCAGTTGTTGCCCAGGTGACTATCCAAGAGGGAGTTGAATTGGAAATTAAAAAAATTTAAAGCAAATAATGTACAATTAAAATCTCTTTTAAAGTGTTAGGTACTATAGCAGAATAATAAATTACAGAAGCTAAATAGAGTCAAATAAGCATAACACAAATACATAAAATTTATAGTGGTTCGGAGCAACCCAGCTCTTACGTCCACTACCCAAGATACCATTTAGGATTTCCACTATATTTATACCCGAATACAGTCGGATTGTTTTACAGGCTCACAAACCAAAATCTCTATACTTTAGTTTTAAGGGATCACCAAAGAAAACCCAACATCCTTTGGTATTAAACAGGATTATCAAAGAAACCCAACTTGGTTTTCATAGGATCACCAAGAACTTAACTTGGTTTTACCAGGATCACCAAGAACCCAACACTTGATTTTTATCAAGGCTCACCAAGAACCTATTTGGTTTTTCAACTGGGCTAACAAATAATCCAAACAATTCAAAAATGAATTGAAATAAATGCAACAATAAATGATAAACTCAATTTGTCGGATAGTTGCCCGGTGCAGCTTGTGAGAAGTCCACTTGGATTATACTTGAATGAGCTTTAATTGCTTCAGTGGCTTCTTTCCAAATTGCTTCAATCTTCAGATTAGAGTTGGTGAAGACTTGAAGACTAACTTGAATGCTCTTGTGCTCTCTTCTTGTTGGTAGGTAGGATATTCAATAAAGCTTCTTAACTTTCAAAAACTTCTTTACTCTTACTTGAGAGAAGTTCAAATCCCTCAAATATAAGATCTTCCATCACTCCAAGGCAGTTTGAGATGTTGCAGACCGTTAAGATGTGACATATGACCGTTGGAGCACTTTTTGGCATTCAAAAAGAAATTCTGGAACTAGCCGTTACATACTTGACAGCGATATTCGAGTTGGCTCGGATCCTTCGAGTCGATAGGTCGAGTCAACAATTCTTCAGTGTAGTCGACTCTTTGTCTCAGATGCAAAACTTCACTCTGGACGAGTCGACTCTTGATAGCTTGGGTTGGCTCGAACTTATATCTTTGAAAGTCTTGAACTCGAGGAGTCGACTCTTTTCAACTCGGGTCGGCTTTTCTTCTCAAGTTCGAAAATCCTTACTCTGGAAGAGTCGGCTCGTTGCAGTTCAGGTCGGCTCGCTTTCTCAAGTCTTCAAAATTAGGTCTAGCAGAGTCGGCTCTTTCTGGTTCGGGTCGGCTCACCTGGCTGTTCTCAGAAATCTTCAAAAATTGGACTCTGGAAGAGTCGGCTCGGACATATTCCAGTCGACTCAGATTTACTAGAGTTGGCTCGGTTACCTTCGAGTCGGCTCGGATTGTTGCGTACCAAAATCCTTGATGTGTGCCATGAGGTGGAGTCGGCTCTTCAACATGCTGGGTCGGCTCGAGTGACTTCTTCAGTATTTTTACAATTGAACTTAAAGAAAAACTCTCACCAACACTTTTATACATTTCAAGCAAACCAACTCAAAATAATTCTAAGGTGCACACACACAGAAGTAACCCTTTTTACAGATTTTTTCTTAGCTTTTTCATTGAGTTCTTCTTTACAAAAACAGATTACAACACAACTCAAATCAAGAACTAAAGATGTAGAAGTTGAAGTTTGGACAATTAAACCATCATACAAAAACTTGTAAATCACTTGAAGAGTTATTAGTAATAAATGTGCATGCTCCAATGTTTTGTTATCATCAAAATCACTTATGGGGTCAACAAATGTCATATAGTGCATAAATAATTATACATGCCAATGGTCATATTCAAGGATCAAAACCATATAGTGTTAAGTCATATATATATATATATATTGGTGATGTATTCAAGATTCCTTACCTCTACTAGTGATAAATTTAACAAACTAGATATCAATCCACACTCAGATCCTCAACCTAGGTGCAAAGAAACTCACTCGATATTGATAAGTCTATTAATTATCTTAATTTAACCATTAAAATATATATTAATTAATTAATATTTATTAAGAATTGATATTTTTATTAATGTTTTATAGAAAAGGAGTCCATAGATTGAAAGAACTCAATTTTTGAAGTCCAACAGCATAGATGACATTCAAATTAGAGTTCAAACGAGTCCAAAACGAGAATTGAAACTTCATCATAGAAATCATATTTTAAAGTAGTCGGTCCAACTTGGGTTGGCCACTAGGTCTACGAAACATGAGCTGGTCCACTGGCAGCCATTGGAGTCGGTCCACGGGGCTATTCCATGGACCACCAACCTCCCTGAGCTATTCCATCATCGGAGAAGTCACCAAATACCTTCCCTGCACCGCCAAGAGCCGCCCACCATCGGAGAGAGATGCCAAGCACCCATCACAACTGGAAAAGCTATGGAAATCATCATAGCCATTTCAATTTCTTTTCTTATAATCCATCTATCATCATTGCCCCCTTGTCAGCCATTGTTTGCCTATTGTCAATGGCCGACCACCATCCAGACCATCGTTTGCTGCCCATCCTTGCACCAACCTTCTTCTCGTCAAGCCATCAGTCACCCCTACAGCCATCCCCGGTCCAACCTATTTTCTATAGGTTATTCCTCACACCACCACCTCCCTCACATCGTCAACCACCATTTTCCGCTATTGCTATCCACTCTGCTGAAATTGGGAGGAGATAGTCCAAGTCCTAGTGGGATAGGGGGATCCGGGATTTGGCGAAGTCCAATTTAGACTCTACTTGCTTGAGAAGGAAGGAAGCATCTATCTCGCATGATTTTTGGTACAAGCTAAGGCCTGTAATGCAGAATGGATAGTTGAGAAGTTTTTTATGATATTTGGCTGACTTAAGCTTGCTTGACTCCAAAATTGATCAGGAGCAAGTCCTAAATGAGCTTTATAAAAGGAGGACCCCGGGAAGCTAGAAAGCCACCATCAATTCCACCAGCAATATTTTATTTTATTTATCTTCTTGTAATTAGTTTAGGCTTAGGAAAGAGGAGAAGAATGAAGGAGATGCTGGCGGCAGCGATGTGCGGCTAGACTCCTTCAACTTGGGATGAAGATGAAGCCTGTAACCAAGTTCTATCTCGTTCTTTTTGTACTTGATTTCTATGCAATAAAAATCATGCTCTTTTTTATATATCTTTTGAGTTATTTTTTTATCATGGATTTGATTTGGCATATACGGCCTACACCCTCTATCGACATGCCGTGATCTCAGGATAGGGTATGTGCCTAAGAGAAGTATATCGTAGTATGGTAGATTAGATCCTTAACCTTACAAATCAAGTAGATAGTTTATACTCTAAGTGGTCGTGTTGTGATCTCCAGATATGGCCTATGCCCAATAAGAGATAAATTATTCTAACACTGAATCTACAAGAATTATTGTTATTGCAATATAAAAAGAGAAGATAAAACCTATTTGCATGATAGAATTGGATTCCTGAATTACTTCTCCTGCTGTCTTGATTTAATTAATTAATTAGTTGCTATCTTTTAATAACTACTATTCTTAATCTAATCTTCTACAAATAATTTTCTTTTACTTTTTTTCATAAAATAATTATCCTTGTTCTCCAAGGATACGATCCCGACTTATCACTAGCTATAGTAGTGAGTAGATTTTATTTTTTAATGTCTATGATAGCGATTAAGTTTTGGCACCATTGTCGAGATCCAAACATGATTATTTCATAAAAAATAATAAAAAAAGTAATTTTTTTTAATATACTTTTTGCTTTCTTTAGTTTATTGCCTTTTTTTAAGTCATCTTAATTATTAGACTACCTTATCTTCTTCTTAATATAAAAAAAACTCCTTCTTTTTACAAATCAACTCCTAACCTAATTAACTTTTTTTAATTAACTTACCTTAAATAACCTAAAAGAAAATAATAAGATACTTTCCATAAAATTTAATTAATTTAAAAAAATGAATAATAAACTTTTAAAACTTTCTAACTTATTTAGATACCTTATTTGATTTGCATTGCATTTTCATAAAATATTTTAAGGGCATAACCCCTAAATAATATAAGAGGGGGATTTCATCACCCTTGCTTGGCCGACAAACCGCTACCCTACATACTGCATAACCTTAAACCTTTCATTTGAAATTAATTAAATGTTGGCCCCTAAGAATTTTTGAGCTCATTAGGACAAGGGATCCTAAGAGTTGGACTAACTTAGAATTAACTGGTCAACTAGTATTTAGGAAAGTGATTTAAGGATAATATAGTCCTGAAGAAAAGGTGGTTCTTTAATTGGTTCCATTATCTAATCTAGCCAATTAATTTGATATCTAAGGAAAGCAATGGGGGGACCCCCATCGACCTTACCCTTACCTGGCCAGTGGCTCGTTAGTATCTGACTTCGAAGACTCAAAGATAACCTTGGCAATTAGAAGCTGTCTAAATATATAATAACCCTACGATAGAGAGTCCAATGCTTGACAACTTATTTTTCTAACAGAAACTTTAATCTAATTAAGATACTCTTCTCTATCATCTCTAGATTTAGAACTCTTTAGATTCTCATCTTTAGACCTTTTCTCTCTATTTTTTCTCTCTTCTTCTCCACTATTCCTCCATATAATATAAAAAAAGCTAATAAAAAAAAAATTCCTGCTAAGACAAAAAGATGATTGGTCAGATATAGTCTAAACCATACAAGATTAAAAGGTTATGGATTCCACTAGATGACCCAAATGTCTAATGTATTATTGTTACCCAAATCCTATTAAACGATCTAAAATTCTACAAGATTATTGGTACAAGATTGACTATGACCGACCGTTTAGAATGAGAGCCCAAGCTAACAATTTTATTAATCAACAGTAATAGATTGATATGCACCCTAATTTCATGAGATTCAAAGATGCATATAATCACATAAGGGAACCTGTAGGAACTAACATGGCATCATTGATCCATAGAATTGAGGAAATCTTAGAACATAAATGATATACCCAATTTCATCATGTGCTAGCACCTATGTAAACGGCATGTGACTCACTAGACAATGTTGTAGACGAATGTCCTTACCTGATGCAACCAACCCAAAATGGGTTTATACAAGGGACTGTAGACATTAATAGATGTATAACTGAACCTTATGCCCCACCCTATAACCCAGGATATCCCATCACTCCAATTTTGTGTGGTCACAAGATGCAACACTATGAGCCCCTAATTTTGACTAGCCTTATCCTAGGCATAGCCAAGTACTTAATAATCAACTAGGTTTAGATCTTGATAAACCTAGTCCCCTAGAAAAAGCCCTAGAAGCTATGGCTAAATCCTGTGCTAACCTTGATGCTATAATTAAGAACACTAATGCTACCTTGAATAACTTTATGCAGACCACGGGCCAACATATAACTCCCAACACCCAGCCTCGTGCCCATCTAGAGATGAAATTAGAACCATTAACCATTGCCACAAGTGAAGAAGAGCTGCTTAGTCAACCCAAGAGTTATCCCGGGGGATAATACATAACTAAAAATTTTAATATCGGTGTGACTATCTCTAAACAATCGATTATAACTCTTGAGAATGAATTGGTAATAGAGAAACCATGTATAACCAAAGAGACCAACCTAGATAATTTAACTAAGGCAGAAACATATGAAGAGAAACCAAAATAGAGGGACGAACCACTTCCATCATCACCCAACTTACCTATGGTCCCAAGTCTAAGAACCCTAGAATCGCCAATTACTTTCAATGGGAAGGAAGAACAATTAGGTGTAATGATGGAATCAATTGAGACTTCCCAGGAATCATAAATGTATAATATAATAGAGGAATCCATGCATAAAAGTTCCCTCCATGATTCGTTAAACCCTAGTTTGGCTCACTTTGAGATGGATGGTATTGATATAGAAGGATGTACCCTAGAGAGGAATGACCTAGTAGAAACACCCTATCCCAACACTATCCCACTTTGGATCGAGCAACATGAGCCATCACTCAAACCCCCAATAGCTCTCTTGTTAGAAATAACACCTGATCCAAAATTAAAGCCACTTCCTATTGCATCCACTGATACCTTACCAGTAATATACAACCAAGAAGCCCAAATTGTAGGTGTTCTAAAAGCATATAAAAAAGCTGTTGGGTTGGACATTGCGCATATGGGGGTTACCAAACTTAACACCCCTTATAACTTATTTTTCTATATTTGGCACTACTTTCGAGAACTACCTCCAAAATTTATCAATAATATTAAAATAATATATGGAGACAGAGTTGATATTGATTTAGAAAAGGTGCCACATTGTAGATCAAGAAGGGCTTACACTAAGATCTAAATTATTAGCTAAATCCCTCATGACTCTGGTTGAACCTTTGCCTATGAAGGAAGAGGCATCAAACGGAGATCTTAAAATACTCCCTTCATACAACGAGCATATTGAGTATATAGATTTAGGTCTATTAGAATCCCAATTTGTATTGAAGTTATACCTAGATCTAATTATAATAAAAGAATTATTAGCTATTAAGAAAATACGCCACTTAATGGTCCAATGCAGGAAATACTATGAAGCTAAACCCGAATCACGTAGGGAATTACAAATACATGTCAAGATTCAAGTGGGAATAGGATGAGAATCTTAAGATGTCTGGTTGAAGATATTAAACTTAGCACTTTTTGAAAGGTAACCCAAATTTTTATGTTCTGATCTCTAATTTAGTAATTCTTATTTCTAGAAATAAGAAACTGCTCTGCACGGTCACTCCTGGCATTACACAAGGCATATCTCATCTAGGTGGTATTTTTCTTTGTTTTATTTTTCCTTACAACTCATGTGCCATGAAAGAAATTCTTGAGCAAAACAGACTAAGAAAAAGTAATAGAGTTAGACTGTATATGCTAACTACTGTAGTGAGCTAAGGAGTAGATTAGATGGTCAGGCTTTAGCAGCCTACTTAGATAACTTAGAGGCTATTAGCACTTCCTTCGCACATGCACACTAATAAGATAAACTAGGTATTAGTTGTAAGGTCAATTAGGCACTCAATTATCACTGAAGATTGGTAATTGATATACATCCCATTGAGAGAAACTTGAATTTGAGGAAAGAGCTACCTACCTAAAAAAAGAAAAAAAAGAAAAAAAGACTAGTTCTAAATATTGGTTTTCTACCGAGTAACCGGGTACCTTCGCCTATGTAAGTATAATTATTTGCATCAAAAAGTGGATAATATGAAGATATCACCAGAAAAAAATCAGGCAGTGTAAAAGCTACCTTAGCTCGTGTGCTTAAATTAAGGGTATATAGAAAATTGATCAAAATAGGTGATAAGCAAAGAAACCATTATTCTTTACAAGATGATACCAAAATGCTAAGTTATCCATCATAAATATAAGTACTATAGATCTTTGGATGAACTCTAAAAAAGTTTCTAATAGTTTTGACTGCAAAATTTACTTCAAAAACTCAATACTTAGTAAAACTAGTTAACTTCTTTTAACTTTCAGTCTAGATCTAGTTTTGCAAAGGAGGATCTTGGTGACTGGTGTGGGCACCAGGATACGAAAGAGGATCCAAGCAAATCAAGTCAACCCAAGCTCCATATAGATTATAAGTGAATAAACCAGACTCTTCATATTCAGTTCAATTTTATTTCAGTTCATGAGTCCTGTAATTTGAGTCAAGTCAAGTTTAATTTCAGCTCAAGTCAATTTTAAATTTTAAACTTAAGTCTTGTAATTAGAGTCAACTTGAGTTTTAATTTTAACTTAAGTCCTATAATTAAGTTATAAAAGTCAAGTTGGGTTCTGTTAGAGTTTAATTTAAGCTCAGTCAAGTCATGAAGCATCATCATTGGATGGAGGAAGCATCAAGATTAGTCATGGGATGCCACATCACCTTCCACATCAGCCCAAGTTGTGATGCCATATCACCTTCCACATCAGCCCATGAGTTTGCGCCAAGAAGGAAGGAAATTCAAATTCAAGATTAGGCGCCCCAAGATTTTCTCCCTTGCAACAAATTTTTTTGAATATGAATTTTAGTTGTTAGGGGCTTGAATAGTCTATAAAACTCCCCTAAGCTCTCTTGTAAAGAGAATGAATGAAATTGGAAGTTCTTTTTTCCTCCATTGCAATCATTTTTTTTGCTTTGCCACTCCATGAGGGAGAAGGGTGTGAGGCCCAGCCATTGTTCTAGCTCCAAGAAGTCTCCACCAACTGGCTCTTCCAACATCCAAGAAATCACCATCAAGCCTTTTTCTTCCCTTTCCTATCTCCATTCTTTTTTTTTTCTTGCTTTGTTTGTTCCCAACCCTTCCGCACCCACTTATGTTCTTTGTTTTGTAGGATCCCTCAAGTGTTTCCAGTCAAGTATGGTGTCCTCTTTGCCTAAAACATAGTAGCAAGAAATATCTACATTTGAGGAAGAGATAGCCTTTTCATCTAGTCATCAATCTTCGAGTGTTGAAGAGTGATCCCATTACAAGGGATTCTTGAGTTCATTGTTGGTACAAAATTTCTTCCTTTCCTCTAAAGTCTGAAATATTGAATAGAGTTTTATCCTAATCAGATGATTTCTCAATCATGAAGGTCCATTTTCTTTGCTTGAATGTGATTTGCACTGCAGGATACCAACTATCTCTTTATTAGTCTTCTTTAGTGCACTTAATCACTCCTTTATGGTTGAATCTTGCTATTATGTTTAGGGTTATTTCTTAACTTTAATTACTCAATCTTTTTATGTAAAACCTTTCATCACCATCCCACTTCAATCTTGGTATCAGAGCATGGTAGATTAGGACATGCATGTATAAGTGCTGAAATATCTGTATATGTTGAAATTTCTGCATATTAGGACATAAATATGAAAATTACTTCGATAATTATTCAGATCTTAGTTTAATTTAGCATCTAACATCAATATTTGCCAGTTCAAACCAGGTCTGAAATCTCATTCATAGATTTCAGATATGAAATTTTAAAAATTATTGCATCATTTTTATTCTTTAATTTAAGGTTTCACGCCTCCTAAGCAGGTATACGAAAGTATACTATCTGCCTATGGGAGTAATGAGCTTCGGCTGGACGTGAGATCCTTAGATTAAAGGTTTGATGTGCTGATTGCTTGCTTGATGTATGATTGCATGAATTTGCTAAAGTGATTGCTTGAATTGCATGATTTTTCTTGTTAGCACATTGAACACCCCACAATTTCTGGCACATTTTAAATTTAAATTTTTCCACCATGAATTTTAGAATTTGGAATTTAAAATTTAAAATTTTGAGTTTTGAATTCTGAAATTTAAATTTGAAATTTAATTTTTGAAATACTAGTTTTAAATTTTGTTGATTAGTTAAGATTGTTGTGATGTTGCATTCATTCTAAATCACTTCAGGGAAATGCTATCATAAGATAAGAGAAGGATTTCATCACCTTTCCTTGGCCCAAAAATAATCCACCTCATCTTGCATCGAACCCAATCCTTAAATAAAATTCAGTAGAAACCTAATTAGAACTAGGGACACCAATAGGTCAATCTCAAGTTGTGTGTTGAGGCTAGTGTGAATCAATTATTCACTTACTTCTAGAGATTTGTGTATAAGGCTAGGGGTCAAATAGCAAATGCCTTAAGTGGACTTGTGGTTATTTAATTAGGACCCTGCGAGAGTAGGGGGAGCCTCCGACAATCCCGTCTCTTACCTGGCCAGTTGAAAGGATAATTGTAGTCTTGATCTATACTTAGTCAATTCATACTACATTTGAACTTCTAGGTCTAGCAAACCCTAGAACGAGTCTTTTATTTTACATGACCACTAGATCAGTGACTCCATACCAACGCTCTCACACCCAACCCAGTATCACCATGGATCCAAATCTAGAAACCCTATTGAGAACTATGACTAAGCAGTTCAAATAATTGAACTATAGGTTTGATCAAGTAGAAGAAGGAATAGGGACCCTTAAAGAGACCCGCATGACCCCTACTGAGCCACAAGCATCTAGATTGGCACCCCTCCTTCCTAGAGTCCAACTCCATGAACCTGCTCCTGATCCTCATCAAAGAAGGCCACACCATGACTATGTTGACCAAGATAGCTCTTAGGAACATTCATCTAGATGCACCAACTTTTGATGGAAACTTAGATCCTAAGGTGTATATAGACTGGGAGGGAGACATGGACCAATATTTTGAGTGGTATGAGATGTCGGAAGAGATAAATTTTAAGTTTTCCAAACTTAGGTTAGTTCGATAGGCTAGGTTATACTGGGAGAATGTTGAGCGTTTATGTTGCCATAGAGGAGATATACCCATAGTGACATGGAGAGCCATGAAGATTAAACTCAGAGAGAAATATCTGCCCATGTCCTATGAACAAAGACTTTTAGATTAATGGCAGAGATTGAGTCAAGGAAATAAGACCATGTATGAGTACATTACTAAATTTGATGAGTTTGTTATGAGATGTAGTGTGGTTGAGTTTGAAGCTGTAACCTTGTCTAGGTTTCGAGCTGGCCTACGTGAAAAAACTCAAAGAGAATTAATTTTAAGAGAAGTCCATGATCTATACCAAGCCTACCAAATTACTAGGGACTATGAGAGATTTTAGAGGGGACCCATTATCCGTCGACCTGAACCAAATAAAATTAGCACCCCTGGAAATAGATAAGTCCGAGTCAAATTCCATCCAACCGACCCAGTCTCGCTACCCCACTAGCTTGCAAGGATGACAAAGGTAAAAGTCCTGAAATTCAAAGAGAGAGTAATGTTCATTGTTTTAGGTGCCATAAAGTTGGCCACTATGCTAGTCAGTGCCCTACCTGGGCTTTACACCTAAATAAATTGGAAGAGGAAGCCCCTAAACCCACAGAAGATTATGAGGAAGAGGTATATGAAGCAAGAGTAAACTTTGTTGATGAGTATGAAGGAGATGAAAGAATCATTGACTCATGCGAGTTTTTGGAAGTTGTTAGATGCATCTTGACCCAGACCAAGGAGCAAGAAGATTGGCGTATAACCAATATCCTACAAACTTTTGTTAAATTAAAAGAAAAAGTCTGCAAGATCATCATAGATAGTGAGAGCTGTGTCAATGCCATTTCAACCAATGCTATCAAAAACTTAGGTTTACCCATTGTTCCCCACCCCAACCCATGTAAGGTATCTTGGATAGATTCGACCTTAATTCTCATCAAGTTTAGATGCCAAGTTCCAATCCAAGTCCAGTCATACCAAGAAAAGGTTTGGTGTGATGTTCTTCCTATGGGGGTTAGTAGTATCATCTTAGGTCGACCATGGTTGTATGATCACGATGCTATATTATATGGTCATTCTAATTCTTGTTCCTTCACCCATAATGGAAAGAAAATTGTGATCAATTCTTCACCACCTAAGGACAACGTTAGGAGAGGGTCTAGTAATCTGAAGGACAAGAAACAAGGGATGAATTTGATCAATACTAAGGAATTAGAACAAGAGCTTAATGAGGGTTCACCTATTTGGATTTTGTCTACCAAGGAAGTCCAAGATCAACCCCATAAGGAACAACCCCAGTAAGTGATAAGATTTTTAAAAAAATTCAAGATGTGTTTCCAGAGGACCTCCCTAATCACCTTCCACCTTTAAAGGATATTCCTGCCATAGATTTGGTCCTAGGAGCTACATTACCAAACCTTCCACATTATAGGATGAATCCCACTAAACATTCTGAGTTACAATGACAAGTTGGAGATCTTCTCTAAAAGGAATTCATGAAGGGAAGCCCGAGTCCATGTGCAGTACCTACCCTTTTGACCTCCAAGAAAGATGGCACATGGAGAATGTGTGTAGATAGTTGAGCCATTAATAAGATAATAGTCAAGTATTGTTTCCCTATTTTCCATTTGGATGACATGTTAGACATGATGGCCGGAGCCACTATTTTCTCCAAGATTGACCTTAAGGATGGCTATCATCAAGTGAGAATTAGACCTAGGGATGAATGAAAAATATCTTTCAAGACTAATGATGGCTTGTATGAGTAGGTAGTGATGCCTTTTGGTCTTTCCAATGTACTAAGTACCTTCATGAGGATCATGACCCAAGTCTTAAGAACATTCATTGAAAAATTTATTGTGATCTATTTTGATGACATTCTTATCTATAATAGGACTAAGAAAGACCACCTGAACTATCTTCGGCAAGTTTACCAAGCCCTTAGACAAGATAGTCTCTATGCCAATCTAAAGAAATATGAATTCTTGATCCATAGAGTTATCTTTTTAGGATTTGTTGTCATCCTTGAAGGAGTGTCTGCCGACCCAGAGAAAGTCAAGACTATAGTTGAGTGGCCTATACCCACTAGTATACATGAAGTGCGTAGCTTCCATGGCCTTGCCACCTTCTATAGGAGATTTATTTGAGGATTCAGTTCAATTGTTGCACCCATTACCGATTGCATTAGGAAGGAAACCTTTGAATAGACCAAAGCTGCCGATAAAGCCTTCCTAGAAATCAAAGAGAAAATGATCCAAGCATCCATTTTGGGATTACCTAACTTTTCAAAGGTATTTGAGGTTGCTTGTGATGCCTCTAGAGTAGGAATTGGAGGAGTCTTGAGTCAGGAAAATCACCCAGTGGCATTTTTCAGTGAAAAGTTAAACGAGGCAAAACTTAGGTATTCAACTTATAATAAGGAATTGTATGCGATAGTTTAAGCCTTAAGATATTGGAGACATTACTTATTACCATAGGAGTTTGTCTTATATTTAGATCGTGAAGCACTTTGATTTCTTAACTCTCAAAAGAAGTTGAATCCTAGGCATGGGAAGTGGGTAGAATATATCCAAGCTTATACATTTATCTTGAACATCGTGCTGGTACTGAAAACTGGGTCGCTAATGCCCTTGATCGATGATCCATGCTTTTGACCTCAGTTAGCACTAAAGTTGTAGGGTTTGACAGGCTAAAAGAAGAATATCCTAAGTGTCCCAACTTTAGTGACATTTATCAATCTCTTTACTAAGGACCATATTTCTCGTATAGTGACATACCCTTCAAGATGGATTACTTTTCAAGAAAAATAAGTTATATATCCCTCGAACATCCATTAGAGAATTCTTAGTGTGGGAAATTCATATTGGAGGTTTAGCTGACCATTTTGGTAGAAACAAGACCATTTTAACTATAGAAGACCAATTCTTTTGGCATGGCCTCAAATGGAATATAGCCCAAATTATGGCCCGAAGTCGAACATGTGTCATTGCCAAACAACAAAAGAAGAACACTGGCCTATACACCCCTCTAGCAGTCCCTAATTGTAAATGGCAGGATCTTAGTATGGACTTTGTATTAGGGTTACCAAAGATCATAAGGAAACATGATTCTATCTATATTATGGTTGATCAATTCTCTAAGATGGCACACTTCATACCTTATTCCTAGACTTACGATGCTTCGAGAGTGGCTAAGCTTTTTCTAGATGAAGTGGTTAGGTTTCATGCATTACCCAAAACCATTGTGTCAGATGGAGATGTTAGGTTCACTAGCTATTTTTGGAAGACCTTTGGCATATGCTAGGAAACAAACTTAAATTCTCTGCTACCTACCATCCTCAAACTGATGGCCAAACTGAAGTTGTCAATTGAAGTTTAGGAAACCTATTAAGATGCCTAGTCGATGATAGTATGGGAAATTGGGATCTATTATTACGTCGTGAAGAATTTGCTTATAACAGCATAGTCAATAGGTCCACTAAAAAAAGCCCATTTTAGATTGTCCATAGTTACAAGCCCAACAAGACCATAACCTCATTCTTTTACCCAGCATGCATGAATTTCTAAGTCTGCAGAGTAATATGCCCAGCATATTAAAGATTTACAAAAGGAAATCAGTAAGAATATTTTGAGCAATGAAACTTATAGGCATATGGCAAATTCATGTAAGAGAGTCAAAGAGTTCATTGAGGGAGACTATGTCATGATAAGGCTTAGACTTGAATAGTTCCCACCATGAACCATGAAAAAGTTGCATGTTCGCGAAGCAAGTTCATTTAAAATAATAAAGAAAATTGGACCTAATGCGTATGTACTTGAATTACCATTTGATTTAGGTATCAGCTCGACCTTCAATGTTTCAGACCTAGTAGAGTATAAGAAGCCAATAATGATACCTAGTGAGCCTTTTGGGCCTGAGCCTATTTTTGAGAGTGAGCCTATCCCTGAGTATCCACCAGCCACTTTACCAGAACAGCGAGATAGGATTGAGCATATTTTAGATGACCATGCTACTACTACTGGAAATAAAGGTTATCAATGCTACTTGGTTCGTTGGCAAGGTCGACCAAAATCTAAAGACTTATGGATCACTTGAAGGGATCTACAAAGAATCAACCCAAATCTCCTAGAATATTACCAAAGTCAAGTTAACCCATACTCGACAGGGTTGTGTTCTTCCCATCCTGGGAGAGTTGGTGCGGGCACCAGGATACGAAAAAGACTCTAAGCAAATCAGGTCAACCCAAGCTACATATGGATTATAAGTGAATAAACCAGACTCTTTATATTCAGTTCAATTTTATTTCAGTTCATGAGTCCTGTAATTTAAGTCAAGTCAATTTTAATTTCAGCTCAAGTCAATTTTAAATTTTAAACTTAAGTCTTGTAATTAGAGTCAACTTGAGGTTTAATTTTAACTTAAGTCTTGTAATTAGGTTATAAGAGTCAAGTTGGGTTCTGTTAAAGTTTAATTTGAGCTCAGTCAAGTCATGAAGCATCACCATTAGATGGAGGAAGCATCAAGACTAGTCATGGGATGCCACATCACCTTCCATATAAGCCCAAGTTGGGATGCCACATCACCTTCCACATCAGCCCATGAGTTTGTGCCAAGACGGAAGGAAATTCAAATTCAAGATTGGGTGCCCCAAGAGTTTCTCCCTTGTAACATATTTTTTTGAATTTGAATTCAAGTTGTTAGGGGCTTGAATAGTCTATAAAACTCCCCTATGCTCTCTTGTAAAGGTAATGAATGAAATTGGAAGTTCTTTTTTCCTCCATTGAAATCTTTTTTTTTGCTTTGCCACTCCATGAGAGAGAAAGACGTGAGGCCCAATCATTGTTCTAGCTCCAAGAAGTCTCCACCAACCGGCTCTTCCAACATCCAAGAAATTGCCATCAAGCCTTTTCCTTCCCTTTCCTATCTCTATTCTTTTTTTTTCTTGCTTTGTTTGTTCCCAACCCTTCCACGCCCACTCATATTCTTTGTTTTGCAAGATCCTTCAAGTGCTTCTAGTCAAGGATGGTATCCTCTTTGTCTAAAACCCAGTAGCAAGAAATTTCTACATTCGAGGAAGAGATAGCCTTTTTATCCAATCGTCAATCTTCGAGTGTTGAAGAGTGATCCCATTACAAGGGATTCTTAAGTTCATTGTTGGTACAAAATTCCTTCTTTCCCTCTAAGGTATGAAATATTGAATAGAGTTTTATCCTAATCAGATAATTTCTTAATCATGAAGGTCCATTTTCTTTACTTGAATGTGATTTGCATTGCGGGATACCAACTATCTCTTTATTAGTCTTCTTTAGTGCACTTAATCACTCTTTTATGGTTGAATCTTACTATTATGTTTAAAATTATTGCTTAACTTTAATTACTCGATCTTTTTATGTAAAATTTCCTATCACCATCCTACTTCAGTGATGCATGATTCTATTTTAATCATTTTGCTAAGGGACTAGCAATGATTAAGTTGGGAGGTATGATGAGTCTATTAATTATCCAAATTTAACCATTAAAATAAATATTAATTAATTGATATTTATAAAGAATTAATATTTTTTATTAATATTTTATAGAAAAGGAGCCTATAGATTGAAAGAGCTCAATTTTTGAAGTCTAACAATATATATGGCACTTAAATCGGAGTCCAAATAGGCTTGAAATTGGAGTTGAAACTTTATCATAGAAACACATATTTTAAAGCAATCGGTCCACCATGGATCGACCATTGGGTCTATGAAAAATGAGCTAGTCCATCGGTAGCCATTAAAGCCAGTCCACGGGGCCATTTCATGGACCACCAACCTCCTTGAGCCATTCCATCACCGAAGAAGTTGTCGGATACCTTCCCCGGGCTATTGAGAGCCACCCACCACCAGAGAGAGACACTGAGCACCCATCATGATCGAAAAAGCTATGAGAATCATCATAGCCATTTCAATTTGTTTTCTTGGAATCCATTTATCACTATTTCCTCCTTGTCAGCCACCATCCGCATGTTGTCACCAGTCGACCACCATCCAGACCACCATTTGCTACCCATCCTTGCATTGACATTTTTCTGTCAAGCCTCTGGTCACCCCTGCAGCCATCCCCAATCTAACCTATTTTTTGCTGGTTATTCCTCACACCAATGCCTCCCTCACGCCGCCAGCCACCATTTTCCATTGCCACTGTCCACTCCACCAAAATTGGGAGGAGCTAGTCCAAGTCCCAGTGGGAGAGGGGGATCCAAGATTCGGCGATGTCCAGTTTGGACATTGCTTGCTCGAGAAGGAAGGAAGCATCTGTTTCGCATGATTTTTGGTGCAATCTAAGGCCTGTGATGCAGAATGGATGGTTGAGAAGTTTTTTTACTATATCTAGCCGATCTTTAGCCCGATTGAGTCTAAATTTGACCAGAAGCAAGCCCTTGATGAGCTCTATAAAAAGAGAACCCCAGTAAGCCAGAAAGCCACCTTCAATTTCACCAGTAATATTTTATTTTGTTTTTCTTCTTATAATTAGTTTAGGCTTAGGAAATAAGAGAATCATGGAGGAGATGCTGTCAGCAGCGTTGCGCGACTAGTCTCCTTTAACTTAGGATGAAGATGAATCATGTAACAGGATTCTATCTTTCTTTTTGTATTTGATTTTTATGCAATAAAAATCATGCTCTTCTTTTATACATCTTTTGAGTTATTTTTTTGATCATGGATTTGATCTGGCATACATAGCCTACACCCTCTATTGATGTGCTGTGATCTCAAGATATGGTACATGCCTAAGAGAGGTAGATTATAGTATGATAGATTAGATCTCTAACCTTGCAAATCAAGTAGATAGTTTATACTGTAAGCCGACGTATCATGATCTCTGGACACGACCTGTGCCCAATAAGAGATAAATTATTCTAACACTAAATCTACAAGAATTATTATTATTTTAATATAAAGAAAAAAGATAAAACTTGTTTGCACGTGGATTTGGATTCTTGGATTACTTCCCCTGCAATCTTGATTTAATTAATTAATTAGTTGCTATCTTTTAATAACTACTATTCTTAATCTAATCATCTATAAATAATTTTCTTTTGCTCTTTTTTATGAAATAATTGCCCTTGATCTCTAAGGATATGATCCTGACTCATCACTAGATATAGTAGTGAGTAGGTTTTATTTTTGACCGTCTACGATAGTGATCAAAATTTGACATCATTGCCGGGATCCAAGCATGATTATTTCATATTAAAAATAATTAAAAAAGTAAAGAAAACTCATTTCTTATATAGTTATTGCTCTCTTTAGTTTATTGCCTTTTTTTAGTCACCTTAATTATTAGATTACCTTATTTTCATGTTAACATGAAAAAAATCCTTCTTTTTACAAACCAACTCCTAACCTAATTAACTTTTTTTTTAATTAACTTACCTTAAATAACCTAAAAGAAAACCATAAGACATTTTCCATAAAATTTAATTAATTTAAGGAAATAAATAATAAATTTTAAAAACTTTCTAACTTATTTAGGCACCTTGTTTGATTTGTATTGTATTTTTATAAAATACTTTAAGGGCATAACCCTTAAACAACATAAAGTGAAAATTTTATCACCCTTCCTTGGCCCATAAACCATCACCCTGCATACTGCATAACCCTAAGTCTTTAATTTAAAATTAATTAATGTCCCTAAAAATTTTTGAGCTCATTAAAATAAGGGATCCTGAGAGTTTGACTAGCTCAGAATTAACTGGTTAACTGGTATCTAGGAAAGGGGTTCAAGAATGATGTTGCCCTGAAGGAAGGTGGTTATTTAATTGGTTCCATTATCTAATCTAGCCAATTAATTTGATGTCTAAGGAAAGCAATGGGGAGACCCCCATCAACCTTTTCCTTACTTGGCTAGTGGCAGTTAGTATCTGGCTTCGAAGACTCAAAGGCAACCTTGGTAATTAGAAGCTGTTTAGATATAGGGCAACCCTAGGATAGAGAGTCCATTGCTTGACAACTTATTTTTCTAACAGAAACTTTAATCTAATTAAGATACTCTTCTCTATCATCTCTAGATTTAGGACTCCTTAAGTTCTCATCTTTAGACCTCTTCTCTCTCTTTCTTCCCTCTTCTACTCTCCTTTTCTTCCATATAATATAAAAAAAAGCTAATAAGAAAAATTCCCTGCTAAGACAAAAAGATGACTGGTCAGATATAGTCTAAACCATACAAGATTAAAAGGTCATGGATCCCAATAGATGATTCAAAAGTCTAATGGATTATTGTTACCCAAATCCTATTGAATAACCTCAAATTCTACAAGATTATTGGTACAAGATTGACTCTGATCAATTATTTAGAATGAGAGCCCAAGCTAACAATTTTATGAATCAACTGCACTAGATTGATATATACCCTAATTTCATGAGATTCGAAGATACATACAATCACACAAGGAAACCTGTAGGAACTAACATGGCATCATTGATCCATAGGATTGAGGAAGTCTTAGAATGTAAAGGATATACCCAATTTTATCATGTACCAGCACCTATGTGCATGGCATGTGACTCACTAGACCATGTTGTAGAGGAATGTCCTTACTAGATGCATCCAATCCAAAATGGGTTTACACAGGGGACTATAGCCAATAACAGATGTATAACTGAACTTTATGCCCCAACTTAAAACCCAAGATGGGATCATCATACTAATTTTGTGCGGTCACAAGATGCAACACTAGGAGCCCTTAATTTTGACCGGCCTTATCCTAGGCCTAGCCAAGTACTTGATAATCAACCAGGTTTAGATATTGAGAAACCCAGTCCCCTAGAAAAAGCCTTAGAAGCTATGGCTAAATCTCGGCTAACCTTGATGCTACAAATAAGAACACTAATGCACCCTGAATAATTTTATGCAGACCATGGGCCAATGTATAACTCTCAACACCTAGCTTCTTGCCCATCTAGAGATGAAATTGGAACCATTACCATAGCTACAAGTGAAAAAGAGCTACCTAATCAACCTGAGAGTTGTCCTAGGGGACAATACCTAATTGAAAATCTTAATATTGATGTGACTATCCCTAAACAATTGATCATAACTCCCCAGAATAAATTGGCCATAGAGCAACCCTGTACAACTAAAGAGACCAACTTAGATAATTTGACTAAGGCAGAAATATATGAAGATAAATCAAAATAGAGGGACTAACCACTTTCATCATCACCCAACTTACCTATAGTCCGAATCCCAAGAACCCTAGAGCCCATTACTTTCAATGGAAAGGAAAAGCAATTAGTTGTAATGATGGAATCAATTGAGACTTCCCAGGAATCACAAATGTATAATGTAATAGAGGAAGCCATGCATGAAAGTTCCCCCCATGATTTGTTAAACCTTAGTTTGGCTCACTTTGAGATGGATGATCTTGATATAAAAGGATGTACTTTAGAGAGGAATGACCTAGTAGAAACACATTATCCCAACACCACCCCACTTTGGATCGAGCAATATGAGCCATCACCCAAACCCCTAATAGCTTTCTTGTTAGAATCACCACCTAATCCAAAATTGAAGCAGCTTCTTGTTGCATCCACTGATACCTTATCGGTAATATAAAATTGAGAAGCCCAAATTGTAGGTGTTCTAAAAGCATATAAAGAAGCTGTTGGGTGGGACATTGCACATATGGGGGTTAACAAACTTAAAACTTTTATAATTGATTTCTTTGTATTTGGCACTATTTTCAAGAACTGCCTCCAAAATTTATCTATAATATTATAACAATATATGGAGACAGAGTTGATATTGATTTAGAAAAAGTGCCACATTGTAGATCAAGAAGGGCTTACACTAAGATCTAAATTATTAGCTAAATCCCTCATGACTCTGGTTGAACCTTTGCCTATGAAGGAAGAGGCTTCAAATAGGGATCCTAAAACACTCCCTTCATACATCGAGCATATTGAGTACATAGATCTAGGTCCATTAGAACCTCGATTGGTAATGAAGTTATACCTAGATCTAATTATAACAAAAGAATGATTAGCTATCAGGGAAACACGCTACTTAATGGTTTCATGCAGGAAATATCCTAAAGTTGAACCCAAATCATATAGGGAATTACAAACCCATATTAAGATTCGAGCGAGAATAGGATAAGAATCTTAAGATATCTGGCTGAAGATGTTAAACTTAGCACTTTTTGGGAGGCAACCCAAATTTTTATTTTATGACCTCTATTTTAGTGATTCTTATTTCTAGGAATAAAAGACTGTTCTGCATGATCACCCCTAGCATTACATGAGGCATATCTTGTCCAAGTAGTATCTCTCATTTTATTTTTTCTTACTCCATTAAGGATAATGTAAATTAAGTTAGGGGGTAAGGGAAAACCTTTTTTGAAAAATATATTTTTTGAAAACACCTTGGCAATTTTTTTAAAAAATAAATTGAAAGATTTTTATAACTCATGTGCCATGGAGGAAATTTTTGAGCAAAATAGATTATGAAAAAGGTAATAGAGTTAGAAAATATGTGCTAATTACTACAGCGAGCCAAGGAGTAGATTAGCTAGTCAAACTTTTAGCGACCTACTTAGATCACCTAAAGGCTATTAGCACTTCCTTTGCACATGCACACTAACAAGGTAAACTAGGTATTAGTTGTAAGGTCCATTTGAAATTCAATTATTACTCAAAATTGATAATTGATATACACTCCATTGAGAGAAACTTGAATTTGAGAAAAGAGCTACCTGCTTGAAAAAAAGAAAAAAAGGCAAGATATAAATATTGGTTTCCCATTGACTAATTAGGCACCTTTGCTTAAGTAAATGTTGTTGTTCATGTCAAAAAGTGGGCAGTGAGAAAAAAATCAGGCAGTGTGAAAGCTACCTTAGCTCATGTGCTTAAATTGAGGGTGTACAGAAAATTATCCAAGGTAAGTGATAAGCGAAGATACCATTATTTTTTACAAGCTAGTACCGAAATGCTAAGTTAGCCATCACAAACATAAGTACTATAGATCTTTGGATGAACTCTAAGAAAGTTTCTAATAATTCTTTAAAGCCATGACTGAATGGCTTGACCAAATGAACACCCAATCCCAAAATCAGTTTGCCTAGATGAACCACAAGTTTGACCAATATGATACCCAATTCCAAAATCAGCTTGCCCAATTGACCCCCCAGATGGATCAGATGATCCATAGGTCTAACCAGATAGGAGACCAAATAGGAAACCTAAAGAAAACCCCTAAAATCCATCCCAGACTTAAACCTGAGTCCAACCCTAGAAAAGCCAAATACCCTAACCCATACTCGGAGCCTAACCCTAGGAGAGCCCCACACCCTGAGCCCAAGAGATCCACAACCTATAAGTTTGAGCCCAAATCCTATGACTCTAGATCCTATAACTCTAGATCCTATGACTGTAGATTTTATGACTCTAGAACTTATGCACCCACATTCTATGAGTCCAATAAGCCCTAGACCTATAGAGCTGAATCCTTGTCATATGAGCCCCAGGAACCCATAATCCCTAGGTATCAGCCTAGTGCCAATCAATTTTCTCCTAGTCAACCTGAATCACATAAGATCAGTACCCCTAGATATTATCCTAGTATTAGTCCACTTCCCTTTAGTTAACCTAAACCCTTTAGGACTAGTTCCCCTAGCCCAGGACCAGATCCTAACCAGCCCAACCCGAGCCAACCCCAGCCCAGTACCACTATGGCCCGTAGAGAAGATAGAGACAAGTCTGTAAAGGTTTATAAGAGTTTTAATCCCTCGAGAGTGTGTTTTAGATGTCGCAAACCAGGTCATTTTGTTAGCCAATGTCCGTCAGCACCCTACACCTTGGTAAGTTAGATAAAGATGAGTTTGAATCCATTGTTGAACCTAATATAGAAGTATATGAGGCTGATCCAAGTTTAGTAGATGAATACGAAGGAGAAGACTTTGAGAAGGAATATGAAGAAGTGGAACAAGAGAGTGAACCCATTAAGAAACCAAAGGATAAAGATCCTGAACCCACTATAGAATTTGAAGGAGTGACTGAGCCAGGATCGAACATAGTAGATGAAAGTGAAGGTTCATAAGAGTTGTCCATAAAGGAGGTCCAGGAACAAGTCCTTAAGGAACCTGGCCCTTCTATTAGAATCTTTCCTGATGAGCCACTAGAAGAAAGCCTACTTATAGAGCCCAGTCCTACAATTCAAGAGCCCGAGGAATTTATTGAGGACATGATCTCTTTAATTCAGTACCCTTAGGATGAATCCCCTCCCATAGTTCCCATTAAAGACTTCTTCCCTGAGATTAGTGACCCATTCTTTCATTATGCAAACCCTGTAGATATACCTTAACCTCGTAAGGTTAGCCTCATTAGTCTAGGATTAGTCCCTGACATCCCTTTTTATATCCTACTTTATCCAACTAACCCTGAACCTTTTTCCCTACCCTACTAGACTAATCCTGAAGTCACCTCTTAATTTCTGTCCTTTCCAAAAACCTCTAGCATTTCTAGGATCATTAGATTGCATTTTGTTGAGATTAGCATACTGCATACATTCATTGTGCATGTTAGGTTGCATCTTACTTCTGGCATACTCTATGGTATTTACTAGAAGTTCATTGTAAATTTTCATGTGCATGTCAAACAAGGATCAAACCTAGAGAGCCTAAAGTCTGTTAGGTTTAGGCCCAGAAGAGCCCAATAAAGTTTCTCTTAATAGGAATGCATAGTTGAGTCTGTATTTTTGTTAGGTGTCAGTACAAGTCAGGTGCATCATCCGCATTAAGCATTAATTTTGAAACAAACTGGCTAATTCTCGAAAGAGAGCCAAGGAATTTAATGTAGGAGATTCTGTTATGGTTACGAAGCTTCATGCTCACAGAGCTGAACCCTTTAGAGTGATAAAGAAGGTAGGACCCAATGCCTATGTATTAGATCTGCCCCTAGATTTTGGCATTAGCTCTACCTTCAATATCGTGGACTTGGTTGAGTATAGGCAATCGACAGTAATTCCTAGTGAGGATTTTGGACCTACTCCATCCTTTGAGAGCAAACCTAACCCAGAGTGTCCACCCTATAAATTGGCCTAAGAGAAAAAAATGGATCAAGTGTATCTTGGACGATCAAGCTATCATGATCCGAGGCTACAGCTATCAATGCTACCTGGTCCGTTGGCAAGGTCGACCAAAATCCGATGATTCGTGGATTACTCGAGAGGACTTGCAGCATCTCAACCCAAACCTCCTTGAGTGATACCAGAGTCAGAGCGGCCCTTACTCGACGGAGTCGAGTTTCTCTCACCCTGAGAGAATTGGTGCAGATACCAGAGGCACCAAAATAAGACAGAGGCCTCTCAATCCTCTGTGGTTTTATAGTAATGTTTTGAGTAATTGAGTCCAATTTTGTAATAATGGCTTAGCCCACTCGAGTCTGTATTCTGGTCCCTTAGTATTATTTTGAGTTTGTATTCTGGCCCCTGAGTTCTGTTTTAGGCCTTTCTGCATTTGAGTCCTGTAATTAGAGTCATCCATACCATTAGGGTTTTGGATAAGTCAAGTCAAGTTATGTTGGGTTAAGTCATGAGTCTGCTCATGTTGAGCCCTTTTTTATTTTGAGTCCTGTAAATTTTATATTGAGCCCAGTCCAGCAAAAGAAGATTCAAGACACTGATGGATCCCAGCCCGAATGATAACTTGCCAAATTCAAGGAGTCCCAGTCATATTTGGATGTGCCACCTTGGATTGCATGAGGACCTTAAAGATCTTCACATCATCAACCTGCTGAGAAGATGGAACCCAGGAGAAACCCTAGAACCAGCCCAACACAGAAGTGGGCCACCCAAAGCCCAAAGCCTTCTTGGAGATTGCGCTCCACCCTTATGGTCACCTTCCTTGGTCGGCCACCCTTAGAATTACCACCCATTAGACCAAGTCAAAGAGAGGGAGAGACCAAGTCAAAGAGAAGGTATAATCCAAGTTAAGAGAGGAATTGAAGCCTATTTGGAAGAGGAGATCTTCCATGTATTTGAGTGCAAAAAGGATACTTAGGATTTTACATGTATACCCTTACTTGGAGCCCAAGCTTGTGTGCCTATATAAAGGCCCCCCTCTTATGTATATTTGATGCTATTGAATATGAAATTTTTCTTGAGTTCTTCTCAACTTTCTGTTTGAATTATATGTGAATTTTTATGTAATTAAAGGTATCTGTGTGATCCCTCAGGGTTTCTATGTGATCCCTGTGCCTTGCCTCCAAGCTGCCAGCCTTCTTCATCTCCTGGCCACCATCCTCAAACCTCTTCCCCTTCTTCTTCTTTCAGCCTTCTAACCTTTTCTTCAATATTTTCTAACCAATGAAAGGTCCCTTGCAGGTCTCTCAGAGTTTTTATGAATACAAGGATTCCATCTAACCAACTTTTAGGCCACCGGATTAAAAGCCACGAATCCATATGATCGATAGCTTTATTTTCTAGGCCGCATCTAGGAGTGATGAGCGAACTCTTCATAGATCAAACTTCAAATCTCTGCTAGGTACACCCCCTAGACTCCTCTGGTAGTGGTATTGCATAAGAGCTAGTCCTAACCAGGACTTTTTAGCCTTGACGGTCCTGTTTCTTAACTTTTAGGGTTTAGTTCTGCATGCCTGTACTTCTAAATTTCTTTAGAATTACTTAGTTTCTTGGCTTAAAATTTGGGATACAAACTCCTAACTTAATGCCTAAAAAAAAAAATATAATTGGCATGCATAATTAGTCCCTCAAACCTCTCCCCCTTCTTCTTCTTTCAGCCTTCAAACCTTTTCTTCCTTGTTTTTTAACCCGTGAAAGGTGCCTTGCAGGTCCCTTAGAGTTTATGAATCCAAGGATTTCATTTGACTAGCTTTCGGGCTACCAGATTAAAAGCCATGAATTCACAAGGTCGATAGCTTTATTTTTCAGGCCGCATCCGGGAGCGACGAGCGAACTCTTCATGGATCGAACTTTAAATCTCTACCAGGTACACCCCCTAGACTCCTCTAGTAGCAGTATTGTAGAAGAACTAGTCCTAACCAGGGCTTCTTAGCCTTGGTGATCTTGTTTCTTCACTTTTAGGGTTTAGTTCTGCATGCATGTGCTTCTAAATTTCTCTAGAATTACTTAGTTTCTTGGCTTGAAATTCAGGATACAAACTCCCAACTTAATGCCTAATAACAAAAAAATAATTAGCATGTATAATTAGTCCTGCGTCAAGGGTGTCATGGTTCAAGAATGACTAATATAAGAAAGACATTATATTTTTTTATGCACATCCAAAGTAGCAAATTATTTGGAGTAATAAAGACTAGCTAACATGCATAAGGGGTTGTTGCATGATTGAATAGTATAAACCCATCCATAGACAGACCTAGTTGGATATTGTATGATTTTTGAGCAAATAAAGGATGGCAAGGATCAAAGTTTTTTATGTGCCTCACTATCCAATGGATGACTCATCATATCAATGTACTTGCAAATTCCTTCTTTATGCCATCTCATTTGCCTGGTAGTACTGTTGGACAAGAAGAGTCTTTGAAGCCTAAGAGTGAGGGGAATGTATCAAAGAACCTTATATGGTATGTACTTTTGAATTCTACCATATTGTCTTATCTTAATTGACTTTTATCATATACGTCACATGCGCTTTTTAGTTGGTCCACCTTATAGAAAAGCATGCAATTATTATGGCATGTATCTATTTTTTCTATCCCAGGCCTAACTTTTTCATCATTTTTTTAAAAGTATAGAAGCTCCCAACAAGCTTCTCAACATTCGATAGCATATTCTTGATTATTACCACCATCCTATCATAATAATTGACTATTATATTAAACTTGACTTTCAAGTTCAAGAACTCTGACATAGCTGATAGTATAGTATATATTTCATATCCTAGCTATAGTGGTTCATCAGCATCTTTTAGTATTCGATAGAAATCTTTGTTGTCAAATTCTGGATCGTCCTTTATATTCTAGTTAAATTCAAGACCAGTCGTATCCATAATCATGTCCACCATTCTATCTGTGTCCCCACCTTGTTGACTTCTAACCCTTGTAATTATCTCCCATGTCTCCTCGTGCAAGTACCAAAGCTTGTAATTTAGCATAAATCCACTCCTAAATAAATAGACAATTATTATATCCCTATCAAGTATTTTTCTATTACCATATATGTTCAAGGATAATGAGTCCATCTTTCAACTAAGAGCACCACATTTCAGAAAGCATAATCATAAAAGTAATTGACACCCTCCTTATATTCAGTAGAAATCATCCTATCCACTACTTGACAGTCTATCCAACTACGATCCATGGTACACTATCTAAGAATTTTGCATATACATATACAAGGCAAAATACTTACCAATTATTTTATCATTTAAAATTACAAGATAAATATTTAAAATAATTTAAGGTAATGTAAGAAATAAAATGATACCAGGAAGTCATAGTGATTTTGAGTTCATATCCCATCACTAAAGGCAAAACTTGGAAGAATGAAAGTGACTGGAGTTAATGTTCTAAATACTAGATATAAGAGCTTGGATGCCCAGGTGGAGGGTATCATTGAAAGGTACTTGGACTTGGAAGTGAAGTCCAAGAAAAGAGAGGTGGGGTTTTGAAGAAGAGTATTCTAGCAAAAGCAAAATCTTCATGAGGAAAGGCACAGGAGTGCTTCACCTCGAAAGGAGAGGCACGGGAGTGCTTCACTGGAGGTGAAGCATGGGGAGTCAAAAATCCAAAAGTTTATTACAAGCAAGGAGTACTACTCATCAGCCCCTTCAGATATTTGGTACTCTTCAAATTCTTCATCTAATTCTTCTTCTTCATCATCTTCTTCCTCTTCTTCCCCTTCCTAGAAAAAATCTATCCAAGAAGGAGAAGAAGAGCAAGAAGAGGAAGAGGATGAACAAGTAGAAGAGAAAGAATTAGATGAAGAATCGAAAAGGTACCAAATATTTAAAGAGATCGATGAGTAATGCTCCTCGCTTGCGATGAACTTCTAGACCTCTGACTTCTTGTACTTCACCTCCAATGAAGTACTCCTATGCCTCTTCTTGTGAAGATTCTTGCTCAAGTACTCTTCTTTGAAGCCCCATCTCTTCTTTCTTGGACTTCACTTTCAAGTCTGAGTACCTTTTTGCAACAGCCTCCACCTAGTGTAAGGAAACGTTATGTAGGCAGTAGTCATGCAACTTTAAAGTTTTTTCAACCTTGCAGTGCAGCAAAAGACTAGATTAATCATATTAATTAACATATAATATTAGAATATTTCTAATATATGCCTACAAATAGAATCTGTATGAATATTAACATGCAAATAAAAGAAAACATAAGCACACAAAGTCGTGTATCACATAGAACCACTCTATGTTCGATGGACATGCTAAAGCACACTTCTTTAGCAAACTCACCAAGAACCGTACCTTTAATCCAATGTGACACTCGTCGGGTTGAGGAAAAGATCACCAAGGAAGACAATCACTCTGGAAGCCGCACACGTGTCCGACCTTTACAGGTAATCCACACCGGAGTTCTTCCTTTACCTTCTTCCTTTGAAGTGCTAGCTTCGCCTGAATAAAATGACTTATGGACTCTTCTTCTTCTTCTTCGCCAGGACACTCCAGGAGATGAAGAAGTACTAGGAGGATTTAGGAAGTGCACTCAAGAACCCTTCCCAAGATACTCTTTCCAAGCCTAGAACATTAGGCAACACACACCCAAACCCAAACATTTCTTCCCCACACAAAGGTCTCAAAATCTTCTAGCCTTTTCTCCCTCTTTTAAAGGTTTTTTTCAGCAAAAATTTTCAAAAATCTCTCTTCCCCATGACCTTATTCAGCCCCTAAATATAGAGGTAAGTAGGGAGAGAAGAAAAGGGAAGAGTTACAAAACAAAGGGGGTTATATAAGTTATGGGATTACATAATTATGGGGGGTTACATGACATTCAAGGCCATGGAAGTAACATCCTTTTAAATTCAAACTAAATTCTAAATTTAAATGCCAAATCAAAATTTGAATTCATAATTCAAACTTAAATCTAAAATGGGATGCAATGATTTAGCCCAATCACATTGGACCTAACCCGAGTCCAAATCGAATCACATTCGATTTGACCCAAACTTAATTGCTCAATCAAATTGAGTTAATCAAGAAATCACATTGCCACTAACCCTCCATATAATTACCAATATTTAGTAATTAAAACCTTTGTCACAACATTTGTAACATGATGTGTCAATACTTGACAAATCATCAAATCTCTATAACTGAGTCGACTCATGAGTCACTCCGAAATATAGATGGACAATCAAATTATCCAAAGAGTCTAAAAAAATGATTCCCAATCGTTCAATAGACATTAGGTCAATTAGAAATCCCTATGGTGTGTGATCCCATAGGTTCGAACACTAAACCAGTAGTACTAGAACACTTCCAGTACCAGCCAAAGTCGCCATCTAGCAATGACACCTGGTGTCCAGATAGGTCGAAGGTTATAGAGCAACTATCAAGAACCAAAATGGATATGATAATGATATAATAATTCCTTTAACCCTCAATACTCCGGATGACTTAGGGTTTAACTGTCCAACCCTAGAATAACCCATCACAATATGTCTCAAACTCAAAATCCCTATTACTGCTTATAAGGACTATCCTGGCCAAGGTTTTACTCAATTGTGACATAATGAGTCATTCACTCCAAACTCTTTTGGCAGGATTAATCCTATCTTGATCCAACCACTGCTATACAAGTACTTGATTATATCCAGTAACCTTTCACACCAAATTAGAAATCTGGATAGTCCGGCACCTAAGCACAGTGAGTTTCTTGCAAGCTATCATGGTAATCTCAAGTCAGAGAAACACTTATATCCATATCCTAATGCGAACTACTCTTTAGCAGAAAAAATGTTCTGCATATGGGTCATGTCTAGTGAAGTATCATACACAATACCTATATACCATACTAGTGTCTCCACACTCTTTGGTTAAGAGGACAACCAACGACTATGACATACAATGACCCACACTTGATACACTATCATCCTGTGACAATGTATCATTTGGTCACGAACCAATTTAAGAACTAGATGATATATCTTCTATATCACATCAATATAGTTCTAAGGACTTCATCACACAAGAGTTCATTACAGGAAGATGTAAAATGTGATGAACTAGAATAAATACTTTAGTCAATATAATTCATATACAATTACAATAATAGCTTAACCGTCTACAAGCTAGATGATTGACTTTGGGGCATATTTTTCAACAACTCCCACTTGGACTAAAGCCAATCAGAATAGAATCATATTCTCATTTTCCATTTACAATCGTTGAACTCTTGAACTCCAATGATTTTAGTGAAGGGGTCGATCAAACTCTCCTTTCCATCGACTTCATAAGTTCGATGTCACCTTGTTCCACGATCTCTTGTACAAGGTGGTAGCGATGCAGAATGTGCTTGGTACACTGATAGAACTTTGGCTCTTAAGCTTGAACAATGGCTCCAGTGCTATCACAGTATACCAGAATAGGACCATCCAATAAAGGTGCCACTCCCAGCTCATCTAGGAACTTTCACAATCACACAACCTCCTTTGTGGCATCTGATGCTTCAATGTACTCTACTTCACATACTGAGTCTGCCACTGTATGCTGCTTAGAATTTTTTCAGCAGATAGCTCCTCCATTCAGGATAAACACAAATCCAGATATACTCTTGCTGTCATCTCTATATGACTGAAAATTGAAATCTATATACCCCACAAGCTTTAAGTCAGGTTCTCCATAAATTAGCCATTGGTCTTTAGTATTTCACAAATGCTTAAGGATAGTCTTTATTACTTTCCAATATGCCTCACCTGGGTCAAACTAGTATCTACTCATTACCCCTAATGAGTATGACATGTCTGGTCTAGTACATATCATGGCATACATGATAGAACCCACTACCGAAGCATATGGAATCTTATGCATATGCTCTCTCTCCTCAGGAGTTATCGCATAATCCTTCTTAGAAAGAGTAATTTCATGGCCTATCAGAAGAGAACCTTTCTTGAAATTTTTCATGCTGAACCATTTCAGCACAGTGTCTATGTACATAGATTGAGACAATCCCAAAAGCTTCTTAGATATATATCTATAGATTTTTGCTGCTGCCTGGATCATCATGGCCTATAGCTCTGGCATGTCACCGCTATGTCGAGTGCCTCCTCCCGTTGGGTGTGCTTCCTCCTCTTCGGGGGTCGACCCTTTAGTCCGATCGGCCTACAAAAAGGAGGAGAACCAGGCTGGGAATTTTGGTGAGGACACTCCAACGATCAAGTCAGTGGGATGATCGAGGGGAACAGAACCTCTAAGGTGGAGAGCTTGGGAGACTCCCTCGTCTCAGGGGGTGACAAGATGATAATCATCAAATAGCAAAAAGAAAGAGGGAATGGAGAGCGGGGAATGGGGAGGATCCTCCCAACCGATCCCTTGGCCGTTGGGGTTTTGGCTGCTTGCTTACTCCCTTCCCCCTCCCGCTCACTTACCTTTCTCCTCCTCCTCTTTTTTGGCTTTGTCATAGTGTCCTTTCTTAGGGTGCCCTGCCTCCCTTTTTTGTGCTTCTATTTCAGGAGGGGTCGTCAATGTATTGTAGGGACTATGACCCTGACAGGATCCTCCTTCTGGGAGAACTCTGGGTCTCGTGCCACGTGGATCAGCATCCTTCAGCCATACGGTAGAGGACATGATGGCACGTTACAGGGCCCTGGGCTTGACAGGGCTTACCTTGTGCAGAGCATGCGGGCAACGTGTCGCAGAGCTTGCATTGGTGGCAGGGCGTGCACCACCTCCCGGAGGTGACAGGTGGATAAGGACCTCCATGTCGTGGTTTGAATTCCTATTAATCTTTCTCTTCTTCATCGCTGGCAGGAATTTTGGCCTTCATATGGCAGGGAAGGACCTTCCTAAGAGAGGTCCGCCTTCGGCCGCGTGAGCATGGCCCCGGTCGGGAGCTGACCTTAGATAGAGGGCTCGCCTCATGAGCATGACCCCGACTGGAAGTAGACCTTGGTAGGAGGGCTCACCTCGGTAGCATGAGCATGACCCCATTCAAGAGCTGACCTCAAACGGAGGGCTCACCCTATGAGCATGACCTCGGCTGGGAGTTGACCTTGGAAGGAGGGTCCACCTTAATAGCATGAGCATGACCCCGACCAGGAGTTGACCTCGAATGGAGGGCTCGTCCGATAAGCATGATCCCAGTTGGGAGCTAACCTCGGTAGGAGGGCTCGCCTCGGCAGCATGAGCACAACCCTGACTAGGAGTTGACCTTAGATGGAAGGCTTGCCCTATGGGCATGACCCCGACTGGGAGCTGACCTCGGTAGGAGGGCTTGTCTTCGACCAGGAGCTAGCCTTAGATGGAGGGCTCGCCCCATGAGCATGACCCCAGTTGGGAGCTGACCTTGGCAGGAGGGCTCGCTTTATCTCCTCGTCATGCTGCCATATCCAGGTGGTAGGTCTTTTGCTAGCATGGTCGCTAGCGAGCTCTACGTTAGTGGAGGTGCCATATCAGATGCCCCCCACACTCGAGCCTAGAAGATGAAATGGTGCTCGGGATAATGGGAGTAATGATCATGCTGACATGGAGGGGTGCACTTACTGCACCACCAATGCCTCGAACGCTCACGCCTCAAAGACCACACCTCCACCCCAATGGGGCAATGCCATGTTGCCCATCTTTAAGAGGGATCATTAATGCCCCATGCAGATCAGAGCGGTTGCCTCACAAATCGAAGCATCGGGACTACCCGATGCTGACGCGTGGCACCTCCCAGTTAGCTGGGAATTCAAAGAAGCGCATGCCCTTGGCAGGCATGAGGTGGCAGTGGGCGATAGGCTTTATTGTAGAGGGCTCGTCTCTCCCTCCTTTGCTAATTTTAAAGGGTCTCTGATCACCTTCGATCAGCAGAGCCCTTCCTTCCTTGATTTTCCTCTTGTCTCTGAGGCTTTGAAGCTATCCTCTCATTTTCCTTTCCTTCAACTCCTCTCCCTTGGCTTATATTGAGGGAAGGATCCTGATAGACTTTAGGTCTTTGACTCGAAGATTGGGGGGCCAGGTAGTGGCCCCTTGGGAGCAACGGTCAATGCTAAGGTGAAGGTATCTAACCTTGAGAAGAAATCCATCGAGCTCGAAGCCACCCCCAAAAGAAGGAGAAGGGGGGTGCCCTCGAAAGGCAAAGGAACGAGGGGCATCTGAAGCCACCTCCTGATTCACGAGGCTGGAGATCTTACAGGAGGAGGGGGTGGCCACGGTCGTGGTCACCATGGAAAGGTCCACGATCGTTGTGGCACTGATAGAAGTATCTTAACGCGGAGCTACTGCAGCTACCATTGGAATCACAAGATCGGTGAATTCAAAGGAGGACAGTGCAATAGAGGTGGATGCATTATTGTTCTCCTTCACTGTAGGTTCACTTTTGGAAGGGCACACACCTCTTGGGGTAGAAGGGACTGGAATGCTCTGCCCGGTTCCGAGGGAAAAGTCCAGAGCCGAAGTACTAGCCCATTGGTTGGGCGAGGGATGGCAAGGGAGGCCTGAGCTTGTTTCTTCTCATTTTGTAACATAGGATTTTAGGAGCCCTTCCGGTCTGTCGGGGGTCTCCAAAAGATGTAACAGAAGACCTAGCAATGAAAGCTTTCCTTCATTTATTGCTGTTGTTCTCTCTTCCTTTCTTTTGTTTTTCTTTCTTTATTTTTTAGACTTCTCGAGCCGCTTCGAAGGAAGCTCATGGAGGACTATGAAGGGTCCGCTTCCATTCCTAAATCGATGGACCTTGTTTTTGCTTCCTAGTTTGCTAGTCTAGAGCTTTAACAACAGGAAGTGGAACTCCCGGGATGTCCCGGCTTGCTGCTACTGGGCTGGGAGTTCAGTCGGCTAATCGCAAGACCTCCAGAATGTCCTGACTTGCCTTTGCCAGACTGGGAGTTTGGCGGGTTGTGTGCAGGGCTTCTAGAATTCCCTGGCTTGGGATGTTGAATGGTGAGTCTCACGGTAGATGGCATCCCTTCTCTTGCCATTGACTGGAACCTTGGCCTTCGTGGAGCAGAGGGAGCCCCGCCTTGGTTGTCTGAGCATGACCCTGATCGGGAGCCCATCTTGGGCAGAGGGCTCACCTTGGCTGTATAAGCACGATCCCAACCAGGAGCTTGCCTCAGATGGAGGGCTCATCTAATGAGCACGACCCCTCCTAGGAGCTAACCTTGATAGGAGGGATCGCCTTGGCTTTGCCGTGCTATGAGTCTCGTGGTAGGTGGCATCCCACTGCCTTCTCCGAGCTATGAGCATGGCTAAGGAGGGCGGGCCTGATGGAGGGGCCCGCCTGGTGAGTTTGCCACATTGTGAGTCTTGCGGTAGGTGGCATCTTGCTACCATCTCCGGGCTGTGAGCATAGTTGAGGAGGGCAGGCCTGATGGAGGGGCCCGCCTGGTGAGTTTGCCATGATGTGAGTTATGCGGTAGGTGGCACCTTGGTGCCATCTCCGGGCTATAAGTGAGGCTGGGGGCGCCGAGCTTCTTGATTTGCCATGCTGTGAGTCACGCGGTAGGCTGTACCTTGGTGCCATCTTCGGGCTATAAGCACAGCCATGAGGCTATGGGGTGCCAGACTTATGGATGTGCCAAGCTATGAGTCACGTGATAGACGGCATCCTGTTGCCGCCTCCAGGCTGTGAGCGAGGCTGGGGGTGCCGATTTCTCAATTCGCCATGTCGTGAGTCACGCAGTAGGTGGCACCTTGGTGCCGTCTCTAGGCTGGGAGCGCGGCCATGAGGCTATGGGGCACCGGACTTATGGATGTGCCAAGCTATGAATCACGTGGTAGACGGCATCCCGCTACCGCCTCCGGGCTATGAGCAAAGCTGGGGGTACCGAGCTTCTTAATTTGTCACGCTGTGAGTCATGCGATAGGTGGCACCTTGGTGTCATCTCTAGGCTGTGAGCATGGCCATAAGGCTATGGGGCAACGAACTTATAGATGTACCAAGCTGTGAGTCACGCAGTAGATGGCCCTGCATTTAGGTTATGAGCGAGGTTGGGGGTGCCGAGCTTCTTGATTAGCCACACTAGGAGTCACACGGTAGGCGGCACCTTGGTACCATCTCCGGGCTATAAGCATGGCTAGGGGTACCGAGCTTCTTGATTTGCCATGCTGCGAGTCACATAGTAGACGGCATCCTGCTGCCATCTCCGGGCTGTGAGTGAGGCTGGGGATGTCGAGCTTCTCGATTCTCCATACAGTGAGTCACGCAATTGGTGGCACCTTGGTGCCATCTCTGGGCTGTGAACAAGGCTGGGCTAGGTTGTAGAGAGCCAAGCTTTCCAGTTTGCCATGCTGTGAGTATCGTGATAGATGGCATCCCGTTGCCATCTCTAGGCTATGAGCATGATGAAGAGTGCGGGCTTGCTAGAGGGGCCTGCCTTATTGGTTTGCCCCGCTGTGGGTCACGTGGTGGATAGCATTTCGCTACCATCTCTGGGCCATGAGCGAGGTTGTGGTGCTTGCCATTGATGGTGATACAGGGGCTTTTCCTATAGAACTATAACACAGTTATCATATTGCAAAGGTAGTGGGGAAGGGAGTTACCCGTTAGGCCTGCATTAGATGACGGAAGCCCCACACATAAGGGAATGCCTATAATCTAGGTCTAAGCAGAGAGTGCCACAAAAGGTGGTAGGTGTTTAAAAAGACCATGAACACAAGCCCTTCTCTCTACTATCATTAGACCTCTCTCTTCTCGTTCTTTGGTCGGGCCCACGAAAGGGAAGCTCTCATGTCCCTCGCCTGCCCCCCGGGAAAATGGCTACTATTGTTCCATCAGTTGGAGAGCCCGGATCCTTAGACTTGGCCATGATCCTCTTAGCACTTGAGTCATCTCTCACTCCTTCCTAGTGTGCCAATCTATTGCCGCCTAGATCATCCTGCCCTGTAGCTCTAGCACATCGTCAGTATGTCGGATGCCTCCTTCTGCCCGGTGCACTTCCTCCTCTTCGGGGGTCAGTCCTTCGATCTGATTAGCTTGCAAAAAAGAGAAGACCCAGACTAGGGGTTCCCACGAGGACACACTGACGATCAAGTTAGTGGAACGATCGAGGGGAACAGAACATTTGAGACGGAGAGCTTGGGGGACTCCCTTACCTCATGGGGTGACAAGATGAAAATCATTAAATAACAAAAGGAAAGAAGGAATGTAGAGCGGGGAATGGGGAGGATCCCCCCGGGCGATCCCTTGGCCGCTGGGGTTTTGGCTGCTTGCTTACTCTCTTCCCCCTCATTCTCACTTACCTTCTTACTTACCTTCCTCCTCCTCCTCTTTTTTGGCTTTATCCTGGTATCCTTTTTTAGGGTGCCCTGCCTCCCTTTTTTGCACTTTTATTTCAGGAGGGACCGTCGATGTATTGCAGGACCTATGGCCCTGATAGGATCCTCCTTCTGGGAGAACTTTGGGTCTTGCATCGCATGGGTCAGCACCCTCCAACCATACGGTAGTGGATGTGGTGGCACGTTACAAGGCCCTAGGCCTGACGGGGCTTACCTTATGAAAAGCATACGGGCGGTGTGTCACAGAGCTTGCATTGGTGGCAGGGCGTGTGCCACCTCCCGGAGATGGCAGGTGGATGGGACCTCCATGCCATGGTTTGAGTTCCTGTTGATCTTTCCCTCCTTCATCGCGAGCACAAATTCTAGCCTTCGTATGGTAGTGAAGGACCTCCTTTCTAGAGGTCTACCTTCGACCGCATGAGCACGGCCCCGACCGGGAGCTGACCTCAGATGGAGGGCTCGCCTCATGAGCACGATCCCGGCTGGGAGCTGATCTTGGCAGGAGGGCTCATCTAGGCAGCATGAGCATGACCCTGGCTGGAAGCTGATCTCAGATGGAGGGCTCGCCCTATGAGCATGACCTTGGCTAGGAGCTGACCTTGGCAGGAGCGTCCACCTCGACAGCATGAGCATGACCCCGGCCAGGAGCTGACCTCAAATGGAGGGCTTGCCCCTTGAGCATGATTCTGACTGGGAGCTGACCTCAGCAGGAGGGCTCATCTCGATAGCATGAGCACGACCCCGATCAAGAGCTGACATCAGATAGATGGCTCGTCCTATGAGCATGACCCCAGTTGGAAGTTGACCTCGGCAGGAGGGCTTACCTCAGCAGCATAAGCACAACCCTGGTAGGGAGCTGACCTCAGATGGAGGGCTTGCCCTATGAGCACGACCCCGACTGGGAGCTGACCTTGGCAGGAGGGCTTGCTTTATCTTCTCGTCGAGCTGCCACATCCAGGTGGTGGGTCTCTTGCTAGCATGGTCGTCAGCAGGCTCTACGTCAGCGGAGGTGCCACATCAATTTTCATTCCAAGTATGTAGGAAGCTTCACCCAAGTCCTTTATAGAAAATTGAGATGACAACTAGACCTTTATTCCCTGTAATGCATGAATGTCATTCCCGATTACGAGAATGTCATCCATATATAGAATAAGAAATACAACTACAGAACCATTGGCCCATTTATATATTCAAGGTTCTCCATTCCTAACGAAGCCATACATCTTGACACATTTATCAAAATGCATGTTCCAACTTCGAGATGCCTGCTTTAGTCCATAAATAGACCTCTACAGCTTGCACACCTTATACTCATCTGTGGATGTGAACCCCTCAGGTTACATCATATACACCTCCTCTTCTAGTTCACCATTTAGGAAAGCTATTCAGATATCTATTTGCCAGATTTCATAGTCCAGATATGCTGCCAGAGCAAGCATAATCTAAATAGACTTGAGCATTGCCATAGAAAAAAATGTCTCATCATAGTCTATACCATAACATTGTCGATATTCCTTGGCAACCAAACATGCTTTATAGGTTTTCACCTGCCTGTCTGCGCCCCTCTTCCTCTTGAAGACCCATTTGCACCTAATGGGTTTTATCCTTTCAAGTGGATCAACTAATGTCCACACTATTGACCTCATAAGTGATTTTAATGATAACAAAATATTAGAGCATGCATTTGTTTTACTAACAACTCTTCAAGTATTTTACAAGTTTTTGTAGGATGATTTTATCGTTTAATTTCAACTCCTACATTCCTAATTTTGAAATGAGTTGTGTTATAAGTGATTCTTGTAAAGAAGAACCCAAAGAAAAAGTTAAGTAAAAATCATGAAAATGGGTTACTTCTAAATGTGTTTCAAGCTTAAAATTCCTTAGAAATATGGTTAGAAGAGTTTGAAGGCATCTTGAAACTTTGAAGACTTGCTGGATGATTTCTAGAGAAAAACTAATAATTCACTAAAGAATTAATCCGAGTCGACTTGAAGAGAAGAGAGCTGACTCTGGCACATGGCATGCATGAAGATTTCTGGTGCGCAATATCCGAGATGACTCTAAGGCACCCGAGTTGACTCGTCCAGTTCATGATTTTCTGAATCAGACAACCAAGCCGACTCGAAGGAAATCCGAGCCGACTACTTTGTACTGTCAGACATCCGAGCAAACTCTTCAGAGATTCGAGCCGACTCCTCCAGAGTCCAGAATAAGAGCTCTGAGAACTACAGCCAACCGAGCCGACTCTAAAGAGAAAGAGCAGACTCTTCCAGACTACTCTTTTGAAGGCTTGAGGATTCGAGTCGACTAGAATCAAGGCGAGTTGATTCGAAGGTCGATTTCAAGCTTATAACGGCTAGTTCCAGAACTTAGAATTTAAATCCAAAAAGTGCTCTAACGATCAAATGTTAGATCCCAATAGTCTACAATGACTAAAATCATCTGAGAAGAGTACAAGACTATATATTTGAGATATTTGAACTACTTAAAAAAAAAGAGATAATGAGTAAATGCTAAATTGAATATCCAAGCTACTTTGTGAGCAAGAGAGCACTGCAAGAGCATTCAAGACAATCTTCAAGCCTTCACCAACTTCCAACAAAAGATTGAAGCATTTATTGAAGAAGTTGAAGAAGCCAACCAAGTGCATTGAAGTGCAATTAATTTGGCTTCTCTTGAGCTACATCAGCAACCATTCGACAAAATTTGTTTGTCATTCTGTTGCTTTCTCTTTACAATTCTTTTTGAATTGTTGGGTTATTAGTGAGCCCAGTTTAAAAACCAAATAGGTTCTTGGTTAGCCTATATTAAAACCAAGTGTTGGGTTTCTTTGGTGAGCCCAGTTTAAAAACTAAAGTATAGAGGTTTGGATTGTGAGCCTGCTAAAATAATCCGACTGTATTCCAGTGGGAGATATAGTGAAAATCTCAAGTGGTAATCTTTGGTAGTGGATGTAGGAGCTGGATTGCTCTGAACCACTATAAATTTTTTTGTGTTTGTGTTGTGCATTCTTTTTATATCTTGCTTCTACTACATTTAGAGTAAAGATTGATGTCTCATCCCATGAGTACATCCTTGGTCGAAGGCCACTCTACCAATAGACCTCCACTTTTTACCGGTATAAATTATTCATATTGGAAAGCTAGAATGAAAAACTATATTCAAGCTATCGATTTTCAATTATGGAAGGTCATTCCAAAAGGGCCACATATTCCTATGATCAAAATTAATGGCATGGATGTCCCAAAGCCTGAAGAGGATTGGGATGAACACGATATGAAGATGGAGAAATTAAATGTCAAAGCAATGAATTTATTATACTATGCTTTGGATGCTAATGAGTTTAATTGAATTTTTACTCTCTTCTACAAAGAAAATTTGGGACAAACTTGAAGTGACCCACGAAGGAACTTTCCAAGTAAAGACTTCAAAAATTAATCTTCTTGTACATAGTTATGAACTTTTCAAAATGGAACCAACTGAAATTATCTCTGCCATGTTTAATCACTTTACAGATATTATTAATGGTTTGAAAAGTCTTGGTAGGATTAATTCAAATGCTGACTTGGTACATAAGATCCTCAGATCACTTCCGGACAAGTGGAACCCCAAAGTGATTGCCATCCAGGAAGCGAAAGATCTAAACACCTTATCTTTAGATGAATTAATGGGTTCACTCATCATGCATGAACTTGTCATGCAGCATAGAACTAATGATGATCAGAAGAAGAAAAAAATAATAGCCTACAAAGCTATATTGGATTCTAAGAAAGATGAGGAATCGGAAGATGACTGCACCTCCTCTGAAGATGATCTTAGAATTCAAAGATATTACTATGGTCATGAGGAGATTTAGAAGGTTTATGGAAAAGAAGAAAGGAAGATACTATAGAAAATTTCACAAACGAGGTGAGCACTCCAAGGACAAGGACAAGGATAGAGAAAAAGAAAAAGAACAAGTGCCCACTTGCTATGAATGTAAGAAACCAGGATATATTCATCCCGACTATCCTTTGTTAAAGAAATCTTTCAAGAAGAAGAAAAAGAAGCTATGGTTGCTACATGGAGCGACAGCGAGGAGTCGACTTCATTCGAAGAAGAAGAGATCATGAAAACTGCTAACTTATATCTAATGGATCTTGAAGACGAGGTAACATCCCCCGAACCTCAATTAAAATTTACTTTTGATGAATTGAATTCTATTTTTCATGATCTACATCTGAATTCAAAAAGGCTAGAGTAAAGATAAGAACTTTAAAGAATATCAATGATTCTTTATAAAAGGAGAAAGAAGAGATTTCAAAAAAGAATTATCTATTATAAAAGAATTTACATATCTTTTCTGAAAAATACAAAGCTTTGGAAACTGAAAAGAATGCATATCTTGACATGAACAAAGCTTTAACTGTTAAAAATAATGACTTGAAAAAGGAGGTTGAAAAACTCAAGCCACTGGTTGAAAAATTAACCTTATCTTCAAATAAGCTTGAGTTAATTTTAAAAGACCAAAGAATTTTTGGAAACAAAGCTGGAATTGGTTTCAATTCTTCAATTTCAAATAGAATTTTAGCTACTAAATTCATACATTCAAAAGTTTATGTTTCAAAATCAATATCTCAAGAAGTTTTTGTATCTAGTTCTTCTGCATTCATTGCTAGACCTCCAATGTATGTACCTAAGGTTACAAATAGAAAATATATTATATCTGCATCTGCATCAACATCTTGAACTTTAATTAGTACATCTTTTCAAAATTCTAGAATTATATGTTATGCATGTCATGGAGTTGGACATAAATTCTTTCAATATAATTCATCAAAGAAAAATGCATATTCCAATAATAGAATTAAAAAGATTTGGGTTCCCAAAGGAACCACCTCCACTAACCTGCAAGGACCCAAGTTAGCTTGAGTACCTAAAAGAACTTCTTGATTGTCTTGCATGAATGTCTTGCAGCCCAAAAATTGAAGAAAAGATGGTATCTCAACAATGGCTATTCAAGGCATATAACGGGTGACAAGGATCAATTTATCATCCTAGAGATGAAAGAAGGAGGTATGGTTACTTTTAGTAACAATGGCAAGGAAAAAATAATCAGAATCGGTAAGATCAAAATAACTCCATGTACTTTTATTGAAAAATATTGCTAGTAGACAAATTAAAGCATAATTTGTTAAACATTAGTCAATTATGTGATAAAGGTTTTAATGTTGTCTTTGAATTATCTATGTGTATTGTAACAAAATCTCTTGATTCTAGCAGTAAGTTCATTGGATATAGACTTGGAAATATTTATATGGTAGACCTTAATGATCTCGCCATGTCTAGTAATTCTAGTCTAGTTGCAATGAATGCTAAAACCAAGGAGTCTTGCTTACTTTGGCATAGACGATTAGGTCATGCTAGCATGCATATTATTGCCAAGCTAATTTCCAAGAATATAGTAAGAGGCATGCCTAAATTTAAAGTATATCTTAATCATGTTTGTGATGCATGCCAAATGGATAAACAAACTAGGAAAAGTTTTAAACCCAAAAATATGATTTCAACTACTAGACCCCTTGAGCTACTTCACATGGACTTATTTGAACCTACTAGAACTACAAGCCTATGTGGTATAAAATATGCTCTTGTAATAGTAGATGATTTTTCTAAATTTACTTGGATTTTATTTATCACTCATAAAGATGAAACTTTTAAAGTCTTTTGAAAATTTCACAAAAGAGTTTCTAATCAAAAAAATCTTTCAATAGTTTTAATTAGGAGTGATCACGGCACCGAATTTGAAAATCACTTCTTCGATGAATATTGCACAGAAAATGACATTGATCACAATATCTTCACTTCTAGGACACCACAACAAAATGGTATCGTTGAGAGAAAAAATAGGACTTTAGAAGAGATGGCTCAAACAATGTTTTGTGAAGATAATCTTCCAAGATACTTTTGGGAAGAAGTGGTGAACATTGCTTGCTATATCTTGAACCGCATTTTGATTCATCCTATTTTGAAGAAAACCCCCTATGAGCTTTGGAATGAAAAGAAATCCAATATTAATTACTTTCATGTATTTGGGTGTAAATGCTTTGTGCTTAACAATGGTAAAGATAATCTAGAAAAACTTGATGCTAAATCTGATAGAGCAGTTTTTCTTGGTTATTCATTACATAGCAAAGCATATAGAGTATTTAACAAAAGAACTCTTACTGTAGAAGAATCTATGCATGTTGTTTTTGATGAAACTAACCCTTCACCTTCTAAGAAATAAGAGTACATAGACAATGATGTAGGTACACTTCAAAAAGAAATAGAAGACATGAGCATACAAGAAAGACCAACTCAAGAAGGAGAAGAAACAGTAAGTAAGGATCATGCTGATCTATCATGCTAATCTACCAAGAGAATGGAGGTATGTAACTTCTCATCCAAGAGAATTAATTATTGGATATCCTTCACAAGGTATTAGGACTAGGTCATCACATAGAGATACACATGATTACCTAGCCTTTGTATCACAAATAGAACCTCATACCTTAGAAGAAGCTAAATCTGACCCAAACTAGATGATGGCCATGCATGAAGAACTAAATCAGTTTGAAAGAAATAAGGTATGGACTTTAGTTGAAAGACTATCAAACCATCCTATCATATGAACCAAATGGGTCTATATAAATAAGTTAGATGAACAAGAAAATATAATTAGAAACAAAGCTAGATTGATGGCTAAGGGATATAACCAAGAAGAAGGTATAGATTTTGATGAAACATATGCACCTGTAGCAACACTAGAAGCTATTAGATTACTTTTTGCATTTGCTTGATACATGAATTTCAAACTTTTTCAAATAGATGTGAAAAGTGTATTTTTTAATGATTTTATATCCGAACAAGTTTTTATAGAATAGGCACCAGGTTTTGAAAATCATGCTTTTCCAAATCATGTTTTTAAATTCAATAAAGTATTATATGATTTAAAACAAGCACCTAGAGCCTGGTATGATGGACTTAGCACCTTTTTTATTAAAAATAATTTTTCAAGAGAAAATGTTGATAAAACTTTCTTCATCAAGAATAAAGATAATGATTTATTAGTTGTACAGATTTAGGTTGATGACATTTTACTTGGTGCAACTAATGAAACTCTTTGTATAGACTTTGCTAAGTTAATGCAAGGAGAATTTGAAATTAGCCTAATGGGAGAACTTAACTACTTCCTTGGACTCCAAGTGAAACAAACAAAGGAAGGAATCTTCATTAACTAAGCCAAGTACACCAAAGAATAATCAAAAAGTTTGGTATGGAGTCAAGCAAACAAATGAACACACCCATGAAACTAACCTGCAGATTGGATAAAGATGAAGATGGATCCAACATTGATCAAAAGATCTATAGAGGTATGATCGGATCCTTGTTATACTTAACTGCAAGTAGACCTAATATCTTGTTTAGCATATGTGTATGTGCTAGATTCCAATCTAATCCTAAAGAATCACATATGCTTGCTGTTAAAAGAATTATAAGAAATTTGAAAGGAATAAGTAATCTAGGTCTATGATTTTCAAAATATTTTTCATTGAATTTAATTGGATTTTTGGATGTTGATTATGCTGGTTATAAAATTGATAGAAAAAGCACTAGGGGCACATGCCAATTTCTAGGGTTGAATTTAATCTCATGGCACTGTAAGAAACAAAACTCGGTAGCACTATCTACTACTAAGGCAGAGTATATTGCTGCAGGGAGTTATTGTGTACAAGTGTTATGGATTAAACAACAACTAGAAGACTTTGGTGTTACACAATCTAAAATTTCTATCAAATGTAATAACACAAGTGCTATAAATTTAACAAAAAATCCAATTCAGTACTCAAAAACTAAGCACATAGAGATTAGACACCATTTTATTAGAGATCATATTTTGAATGGTAACATTGAACTAGAATTCATCCCTACTAAGAGCCAACTTGCTGATATTTTTACTAAGCCACTCAATCAAGATAGATTTGAGATGATTAGAGGAGAATTAGGTCTTTGTGATCCCTTTTAGATTTTCCAAATCTAATCTCTTCAAATTTAAGAAAAAATTATCTAGAGAACCTCCTATATCAATTCAACATCTTTGAGCACCTTTCCATACAATTTTCCTGAATTTATTATCATTTATGATCAATTTTTTAACTTTTATGGAAAGTTTCTGTTCGAGTCGACTCGGGCAATTGTGCTCAGGTCAAGCCAACTCGAATTACTATTGTTTCTGTTTTTTCTCTAGTCAAGCCGACTTGAACAATTTTAGGGTTAGTCGAGCCGACTCGAATATCAGGCAAATAATTTTTTAATAGAGCCGTAGAGCCTTTACCAAATTTTTCTATCTTTTGTTCTCACTCTAAACCCTAGAACTCCACTCAAAACCTCTTCCAAAACCTCAAAAATCATCTCCCTTGAGCTTCAATCTTCCAATTTCTCCCAATTCTTGCAATGGCACCGAAAATGGCTGTCGGAAAAAGGTCAAAAAGGGCTGCTCCATCTACTTAGACTGAAAGAAGGTCTAAGCATCGGCAAGAGGAGCCAACTCGGATAGTGGAGAGAGAAGAATAGCAAGAAATCAGAGAAGAAAGGGAATTGGCTATTGCTCCTTCTTTGAGGCAAGCAATTTTCATGTCTAATCTCCCGGTTACAAGTGGTCGAAGGATTATTATTTTTTCTTCAAGGATTTAGGGCTGAAAATTGGTGATTCTATTGAAGAACTTGGATGGAGTTACTTGTGTTCATTGAATGTGTCTACTTATCCTGCCCTAGTTAGAACATTTTATGAGAATCTGAGACTTGAGGCACAACACATTGAATCAACAGTTAAGGGGAAAAGGGTTATTGTGACTGAAGAAAGTCTAAGCACTATCTTGGAAATGCCGACAGAGGGTTCTAAACATTTGGTGTTGAAAGATAGAGAAGATCCTAAGAACTATTCTTAGGAGGACAAATGTTAGTGGAATTGGAACAGTCATGGCAAATATACTATCACTGGAAATGAGATTGCTCCATAATTTTGTCAGTCGAATCTTTCTTCAAAGGACAGGAAGATTTGATTGGGTCAGCGAGAAAGACTTATGCTTCATGGAACATATCATTGAGGGGGAGGCATTGAATTTACCCTATATTATGATTATGATGATGAAAGAGGCTGTGAGGAAAGGGAAGGCATGCTTACCCTATGGAATGGTGTTAACACTATTATTTCAGGCCTCTAGAGTCAATCTTGAAGGGAAAGATGGAAAGCCTCTTCACCACACTGATACTTATTCTTCCAAATCTATACTTCAAATGGGATATGTCTGTAGTGAAGGAGTATGTAAGAAGAAAGGGTATGATGCAAGAGCCATAGGAGCTTCTAGCACAGATGATGATGAGAGTGCAGAAATACCTAGAGAGATCACTTCTGATACTGCTGCTGCACCCTCTACATTGGAGCCTTCAGTGCATGTTTTTGATGTTCCCATTACTGCTTCTATTGAGTTGGCACCACTTCAAGCTAGTTGTTGAGACTGCTATACCTGAGCATGCTACTATGAAGACTGAGCCTTCTGGTTTCACTAAGGCTATGGAGACAGCTCATACTGATTATGAGACTCCCTTACTTACTTCTCCACCAGCACATATTGCTCTAGGTCCATCAGCACATTCTATTGGAATTTTAGTGACACAGGAGTTTATTGCACAGCAGATGAAGTCACTAACAGATACACTGACTTGTTCCTTGGCTAGTATGTTGGGTGAGCTTCGCCAGTTAGTGGACACTATATTAGACCAGCTCAGCACCGAGGTCAAAGAGCTTCGCACCAAGGTTGACTCACTTGAGTTATCTAGACCTGCCTCTCAGCTTGACACCCAGCCCTTATCAGACTGTATCAGGTCGGCTTCTGAAGCTATTAAAAATTCTGTGGATAAAAGAATTGAAGAATTTAGGGCTGAGTTGAAAGTAGTAAATTTCAAAATGGGTGGCATGAAACAAGGAAAAAGAATAAAGGAGGACTACACCAAGGGCATCGAAATCCTTAGATTTGAGTTTGGCAGACTTAAAGGTTTTGCTGAAGCATTTGCGAATGCCCAAGCTGCTGAATTAATTGCATTGAACACTGAGGTGAAGAAGCTTCATAAAGAGATGGATACAGTTCAATTTCAACTTGATCAGCTCAAAACCACAATCATTGCAGCTTTTGCATCTCCTAGACCTAGGCCTGTACCTACACCTATACCTGCACCTCAACCTGGACCTACCTCTACTCCACATCCTAGGCAGCCAGCTCCTCATCTTAGGCCCCAGGATTCTGAGCCACAGTTTGTGGACCCAATAGCATCTATGCCATCCTTTGGACCATCTTTTGTACCACCTTTTAGGCCATCCACTAGTACTAAGGTAGATATACCTAGTGATGGTGAATAGTCTTTTGATCTTAATCTTTTATAATTTGTAATGAAAATTTTATGAATGTAATGAATACTTTTTTGGCATATCTTCTGTCTATGAATTGAGCTTGTGCAATACTATCAAAATAAATTTTAATTAGAATATCAAAGTTGAGAAGAGAAAGTGAAATTATCTCAAACAAATATTATCAACTTTCTCTTTCTATTATAAAAATTGAGCTTTGAAAAATCACCTGAACACATTTTTTATTGCTAACAAAAATGGGGAGAATGTTTAGGATTGCATGAAAAAGAAAGAAAAAGTTGCATGAAAAAGAAAGAAAGTAAAGGAGAGAATAAATATGAAAGAAAAAGGGGGAGAAAAATTGTTAAATCTAAATGGTTTAAGTTCATGCTTTATGCTCTCATAACTTACACACATACCTTGAAGATCTTAAAGCATTAACTATGATACTTTTTAACTCTGATACATTTCTGATATTTTGCAAAATTGAGCTTTGATACTTTGTATACGTTAATAGCTCTAATACTTTGTGAAAGTGCTAGCCTTAACACTATAATACCTATAAAATCACTAACACTGATACTGTATAGTTTCTTTTTCAAAAAAAACTCTGATACTTACTTGCAAATATAATTAGCTTTGTACATGTCAATGCTCACTTTCAAATTTAGCTATACATATAATTATAAAAGAAAATTTCATGCCCAGTATTTTGTCATCATCAAAAAGGGGGAGATTGTTGATCCCATAAGTGATTTTGATGATAACAAAATATTGGAGAATGCATTTGTTTTACTAACAACTCTTCAAGTACTTTACAAGTTTTTGTAGGATGATTTCATTATTTAATTTCAACTCCTACATTCCTAATTTTGAAATGAGTTGTGTTGTAAGTGATTCATGTAAAGAAGAACCCAAAGAAAAAGTTAAGTAAAAATCATGAAAATGGGTTACTTCTAGATGTGTTTCAAGCTTAAAATTCCATAGAAATATGGTTAGAAGAGTTTGAAGGCATCTTGAAACTTTGAAGACTCGCTGGATGATTTCTGGAGAAAAACTGATAATTCACTAAAGAATTCATCAGAGCCGACTCGAAGAGAAGAGAGCTGACTCTGGCACATGGCACTCATGAAGATTTCTGGCATGCAGATATTCGAGCCAACTCTAAGGGCCCGAGCCGACTCATCCAGTTCATGATTTTCTGAATCAGACATCCGAGCCAACCCGAAGGGAATCCGAGCCGACTACTTTGTACTGTCAGACATTCGAGCAGACTCTTCAGAGATTCGAGCCGACTCCTCCAGAGTCCAGAAAAAGAGCTCTGAGAACTACAGCCAACCGAGCCGACTTTAAAGATAAAGAACCAACTCTTCCAGACTATACTTTTGAAGGCCTGAGGATCCGAGTCGACTAGAATCAAGGCGAGCTGACTCTTATAGAGTGAAGAATCAGAATACCATGCAACCAAGCCACCTAGAATGAAGCGATCGACTAATCAAGAACTACTCTAAGGATCCGAGCTGCCTTGAGTAATCCGAGCCGACTTGAAGGTCGATTTCAGGTTTATAACGGCTAGTTCCATAACTTAGAATTTGAATCCAAAAAGTACTCCAACAATCAAATGTCACATCCCAATGGTCTATAATGACTAAAATCATTTGAAAAGAGTACAAGATTAAATATTTGAGAGATTTGAACTACTTAAAAAAAAAGATAATGAGTAAATGCTAAATTGAATATCCAAGCTACTTTATAAGCAAGAGAGCACTGCAAGAGCATTCAAGACAGTCTTCAAGCCTTCACCAACTTCCAACAAAAGCTTGAAGCATTTATTGAAGAAGTTGAAGAAGCCAACCAAGTGCATTGAAGTGCAATCAATTGGGCTTCTCTTGAGCTGCATCGGCAACCATTCGACAAAATTTATTTGTCATTCTGTTGCTTTCTCTTTACAATTCTTTTTGAATTGTTGGGTTATTGGTGAGCTCGATTTAAAAACCAAATAGGTTCTTGATTAGCCTGTGTTAAAATCAAGTATTGGGTTCTTGGTGATCCTGTTAAAACCAAGTATTGGGTTTCTTTGGTGAGCCCGATTTAAAAATCAAAGTATAGAGGTTTGGATTGTAAGCCTGTTAAAATAATCCGACTGTATTCCAGTGGAGGATATAGTAGAAATCCCAAGTGGTAATCTTGGATAGTGGATGTAGGAGCTGGGTTGCTCTGAACCACTATAAAATTATTTTTGTTTGTGTTGTGCATTATTTTTATATCTTGCTTCTGCTTTCAATTATTTCAATCACAGTACTCAACACTTCAAGGAATTTTCAAAGAGCACATAATTACTTAAACTTTTTAAATTCTCAATTCACCCCTTCTTGGGAAAGCCACCTGGGCAACACATACATTATTAATTTCTATGGACTCCATTTTGGATTTCATGGCCTCAAGCCATTTCTCAGAGTTAGACCTCTGCATTGCATCTATATAGGTGATCAGATCCTCGTTATTCTTATTGAGCTCAACAGGATCACCATCCCATACCAGAAAATCATAGCATCTATCCGGCTAATGTGGTACTCTATCGGATCTACTTAATGGTTGCAAAATAGGCTCAGATCTTATCAAATATGGTTTTATAGCGATCCTAGAATATGTTGTTTCTTCTACCTGTTGAACTTCCCCAAGTTCAACCTCATTAGCTCGAGTGCCTTCAATAAGGTACTCTCTTTCCTAAAAGGCAGCCTTAAGACTGACGAACACTTTATGTTCCTCAGGTAGATAGAAGAAATATTCTTTAGACTCCTTTGGATACCCAACAAAGAGGTACCTGTCAGACCTAAGTTCAAGTTTATCTATCTGTAAATGTTTGCATAAGCTGGACACCCCCAAACCCGAAGATGTGAAAGTGTTGGCTTACGCCCAGTCTATATCTCATATGAAGTTTTATCAACGGATTTACTAGAAACCCTATTCAGAAGATAACATGCTGACTCAAGAGCATATCCCTAAAAGAATATAGGTAGAGTGGCTAAGCCCATCATGGATCGAACCATATCTAATAGAGTCTAATTCCTCCTTTTAGACATTCCATTTAACTGAGATGTCCTTGGAGGAGTCCATTGAGAAAGAATCCTATTCTCCTCAAGATAAATCAGAAACTCACCAGAAAGATAATCACTATCTCGATCTGATCGAAGGGTTTTAATAAACTTCCCAGTTTATTTTTCTACTTCATTACGATATCGTTTGAACATTTCAAATGACTCAGATTTATATCTCATTAAGGAGACATAACCATACCTGGATAGGTCATCTGTAAATGTAATGAAATAGTTAAACCCACCTCTGGAACTGATATTCATTGATCCACATACATTAGTATGTACCATACTAAGAATATCATTGGCTCGCTCACCTTTTCTAGTAAAAGGTGACTTGATCATTTTACCAAGAAGACAAGATTCTCAAGTTGGCAGTGATTCACAATCACTGATATTCAGGAGACCTTCTCCAACTAACTTGTTGATCATGTTTTTGTTAATATGACCTAGCCTACAATGCCAGATATAAGTATCGCTGATATTATCTATCCTAGGATGTTTGTAAGAAGTAGTCGTTACTGTAACAGGTCATGATAGTAAGTATATGTCATTACTTAAATGTCCATCCATAAGTTTCACCACATTTACAATGATAGAAAAAATATCATTCTTTATTGAAAATTCATAATTTTTATTTACCAACTGCTCTACAGAAATGACATTCATAAGAAAAGATGGACAGTAATGATAGTCATTCAAAATGACATTACAAGACTCGAAAACTAGCTTAATAACTCCCAATGCTAGGACTAGAACTTAGCTTCTATTTTCCACGTTTAAGAATTTCTCACCATCCTCGAATCTCCTACTAACTTGAAGCCCCTCCAAAGAATTGCAAATATGAATAGGACTTCCGGTATCTAATACCCAATTAGTAGTATCACATATAGAGAAATTATAAGGTGTTATCATATAGTTACTTGTGCAGCAATAGCTTGCTGCTTTCTCTTCTTCGGCCTGTTCGGATCAAGAGTAGCAAGGTAGGCAGGACAGTTCCTCCTCCAATGACCTTGCTTCTTGCAATAGAAGCACTCTGCCTTACTCTATCAGCCTTCTTCCTCGTCTGATTAGGCCCAGCACTTTGCACCTTCTTGGATTTATTCTTTTTCTTTTCTCTTTTTCAAAGGGATGATGTCCTGTCGCACTGCCTCCCACTAGGTTCACCAACCCTTTATTGAGCTAATGATCTTTCTCATAGGTCTGCAGTAAACCCAACAAATCGTGGTAGTTTACTACAGGCCTATTCAATTTGTAGTGATTGAGAAAGTCCAAGTACGAGGGAGGCAAGGAATTCAAAATTGCATCTTTTCCTAGCTGCTAATGCAAGAAAAATCCGAGCTTGCCTAAACACTCAATCAACTCGATCATGTATAGTACATGATCAGTGACTGATGCTTTATCATGCATCTGAGTGCTGAAAATGGCAGAGAAAATCCTGTATCGCTCAACATCATCAGGTGTGCCAAAAGACTTCTTCGACTTTTGAAGGATTTCCTCTGGCTAGGCTTTCTCGAACCTGTGATTGAACTCATCATTTATTGCCACCAACATAATATATTGCACCATAGTGTAGTCAGAGAGCCACTTCTGACAAACATCCCTGACTACAGTACAGGCATTGGCAGCAGGTTCCTCAGGTGCAGGATCCGTTATCACATATAGGATCCTTTCATGCTCTAGAACTATTTTGAGTCTTCGATACCAGTTATCAAAGTTGGGATCTATAAGTTTGTCATTGTCAAGCAATGACCGGAGTGATAGATTGGTAGACATAATCTAAAAGGAAAAATTCTCAAAAAATATTAGTGTATATGAATTATTAACATCCTAAAGACATAGACTTTAGTCTAAAATTTTCTCCTACTATTTTGTATAGATTGGTAGCCTCTACACTCTAATCCGAAGAATAACACTTACTCCTTAGTAAAAACTATAATCCAATAGATTACACATGAGCCCGACTTTGGTTAGCCAACCCATGTGTATCTAAAGGTAGGTTCATAACCAATTACTTCTCGAAACAATTTCTAGTAAATAATTTTTGCCCCAGGGTGCTAATTAATCAGCTTTTGGGCCTCCAATTGAAGGTCCTGGTTAGGTCCAACCACTAACAAGACCGACTTCAATGCTTCTAACAAATAAATGATCAAGCCTGACTTTGGTCAGCTAACCTGACCACTTGTTAAGATAGTTGCACTGAGCCATCATATTATGAATGGCAATTCCACCAGCCTGATGACCATCCGATCTTTGGATCTGCCGATGATCACCCTACTAATGGACTCATTACCATCTACTTAATGGGAGGCTAAGACTAGGTTATTCTATAACCTTGTCTTTTAAAGGACCTAATAATTTAGAGGATTTTATTCATTGTGATATTAAGAGAAGACATAGACCTAATCAAGAAACCTCCCACTATCTCATAGAGGGCTTCATGATCAATTGGTCCTTGGGAACCTAATAACCAGTCATGATTGATTAACCTTAGTTGACATGGGTTAACTCGAATCAACAAGTTATCCAATCAATCTGGTTCACCATATTGGCCAGGTAAGTGAGATCAAGGGATGGGTTGCGCCAAGTAAGCCGCTTGCCTTTGACACCAACCTTGAGTTGGCCAGGTAAGAGTTAGCCCCAAAGAACCTTGATCAAGTTGCCAGACTTACCTTAGACATCAATTGGTTTACAAGACTCAATTGGACTAACCTAAAAACTCAAGCTCACCACGAAGACAAATATCAAGTCCATTTATATGTATGGACTGATCAAATTAACTAATTAGAGTGATCTATAGAGAAAAGACCTAATACAATATTTGATTAGACTTATTCTCTATTTAATCCATTTCATCTAAACTTAGGTATAACCCAATTAAGGAATTAATCATAGCTAACCCAATTAACCCAAGGTTATGATCATATCTTAAGATTTTTAATCACATTCCTAAATCTTAAAAGGTTATCAGACAACTTAATTCATAATTAAGTTTATCAATTCTAATTGAAACATTTTCAATTCATCACTTGTTATTTGAAACAATTTCAAATATGTAAAATAATTTTATAAAAATTCAAAGATTTTCACTAAACTTTTTAGTGGATTTAGATCATATCATTGTATTAGATCATATATAAACAAATTAAAGGTCTAACATATAAGATTAAAACTATTTTTATCTTCTAAACCTTTCACTTTTTTTCTTTATAAGATCATGATACAAGTGACACCCCTACACACCATAAGAGATCCATTGAATGGGAAGAAAAGGCCTTTAAACCTTGCTTTTCTCCTATGACCGGACGGCCATGGCGAATTCACCTTAATCCAAGTACTTTCTATGTGAAAGGAAACTAAGATTTCATATCTATATGTTAAATAATCATACAAATAAACCTGGCTCTGATATCACTGTAAGGAAATATTATGTAGGCAATAGTCATCTAACTTTAAAATTTTTTCAACCTTGCAGCGCAGCAGAAGACTAGATTAATCATATTAATCAACATATAATATTAGAACATTTCTAGTATATGCCTACAAATAGGATCATGTATAAATATTAACATAAAAATGAAAGAAAATATAAGCACACAAAGTCGTGCATCACATAGAACCGCTCTATGTTCGATGCACATGCTAAAGCAGACTTCTTTAGCAAACTCACCAAGAACCTTACCTTTAATTTGATGCGGCACTCATCAGGTTAAGAAAAAGCTCCCCAAGGAAGACAATCACTCTGGAAGCACACACATGTCCAGCCTCTATAGGTAATCCATACCGGAATTCTTCCTTGACCTTCTTTCTTTGAAGTGCTAGCTTCACCAGAACGAAATGGCTTATGGACTCTTCTTCTTCTTCTTTGCCGGGACACTCCAGGAGATGAAGAAGTACTATGGAGGATTTAGGAAGTGCACTCAAGAACCCTTCCCAAGATACTCCTTCCAAGCCTAGAATACTAGGCATCACACATCCAAACCCAAACCTTTCTTCCCTACACAAAGGTCTTAAAATCTTCTAGCCTTTTCTTCCTCTTTTAAAGGTTTTTTTCAGCAAAAATTTTCAAAAATCTCTCTTCCCCACATCCTTATTCAGCCCCTAAATATAGAAGTAAGTGGGGAGAGAAGCAAAGGAGAGAGTTACAAAACAAAGGGGGTTACATAAGTTATGGGATTACATAATTATGGGGGATTACATGACATTCAAGGCTATGAGAGTTACATCCTTTTAAGTTCAAACTAAATTCTAAATTTAAATGCCAAATCAAAATTTGAATTCATAATTCAAACTTAAATCTGAAATGAGATGCAATGATTTAGCTCATCACATTGGACCTAACTCGAGTCCAAACCGAATCACATTCGGTTTGATCCAAACTTAATTGCTCAATCAAATTGAGTTAATCAAACAATCTATTATCACTAGCCCTCCATATAATTACCATATTTAGTAATTAAAATCTTTGTCACTATATTTGTAATATGATGTGTTAACACTTGACAAATTATCAAATCCCTATAATTGAGTCAACTCATGAGTCAACTCTGAAATATAGATGGACAACCAAATTATCCAAAGAGTCCAAAAAAATGATTTCCAATCGTTCAATAGCCATTAGATCAATCAAAAATCCCTATGGTGTGTGACCCCATAGGTTTGAATACTAAGCTGGCAGTATTAAAACACTTTCAGTACTAGCCAAAGTTGCCATCTAGCATTGACACCCGGCATCCAGATAGGTCGAAGGTTGCAGAGCAACTATCAAGAACCAAATGGATATGATAATCATATAATACATTCCTTTAACCCTCAATGCTCCAGATGACTTAGAGTTTAACTGCCCAATCCTAGAATAGTCCATCATAATATGTCTTAAACTCAAAATCCCTATAACTACTTACAAGGACTACCCTGGTCAAGGTTTTGTCAATTGAGACATAATGAGTCATTCTCCAAACTTTTTTAGAGGGGTTAATCCTATCTTGATCCAACCACTGCTACACAAGTACTTGACTGTACCCAGCAATCTTTTATCACTAGATTAGAAATCAGGATAGTCTAGCACCTAAGCACAGTGAGTTGCTTGTAAGCTTCCATGGTGATCTCAAGTTATGGAACACTTATATCCATATCCTAATGCAAACTACTCTTTAGCAGAAAGAATGTTCTACACATGGGTCACGTCTAGTGAAGTGTCATACACAATACCTACATGCCATACCAGTGTCTCCACACTCCTTGGTTAAGAGGACAACTGATAGCCTGCGATGTTGTCATTAAGACACCACAGTTATCAATTTATTTTAACCGACTTCTATATTGAATTAAAAATCTGTAGAAAAGGGAGTTGGGTCGAATCCTCAGGGAAGGAAATATATTGAATGTTTGAAATCCTTGATTTAAGAAAATAAAAAGGTTGAAGCTGGATAAACTAAAATTAAAAGTGCAAAATAAAGGAGAATATGTGGTATTAGGATCTATTCTTTAGATTCTAGCATCTACTTGCAATGAAAATAAAAGACATAAATTTAAAAATGTAGGAAAATAAACTTTTCATTAATTGAACTTATGATCCTATTACAAGAAAGTAAAATATGCTGGAATGAAAGTAAAAGTAAAGAAGGAATAAAGATTAGAAGGAAGTTGGTGCAGCTTCATCGGGAAGGTAGTCGAAGATCTTCCTTCTTCCTTCATACTCTTTGGAGCAAACTGGGCCTGGCTGCTTCTTCTCTCTGGTTCTTGATTTGGAGGTGACTTCGGCTCAAAGATGGCATAGGGACAGCACTTCTATCCAAGATATCCTACTCTTAGAGATCAACCCTTAACCTAAGTACTGCTCTCTACCCTGTATCCTGCTCTCTCCAAGATGATTTCTTCTCGAGTCAGGGGTCCTTTAAATAGATCTAGGCTAGGGCTTCCTCCCAATTGAATTTGAACTTAATCAGGTACCAGATCGAGTAGATATCATGGAAAATAATCTGGACCATCTGATGAATAGGTTGATAGGGTAATCAGCGATCTTCTTCCTTCTGTGGCTAATGGAATCCAAACAGGGCTCTTGCTGATCTCGATCCCGGTCTCTCGTCAGATTCGGAGTCTGGGTCAAACTTGGACTCCTTCTCCCATTGGGAGTGTGCTTCTTTCGGCGAGGGGTAGTGGTAGGAGGTGGTAGCGGTGCATGGATGGCGGATGGCGGAGCTCAGTCTGCAATAGAGAAAGGAGGTAGCAGCATGTGGGATGGAAGAAAACTGGTGGTGAGCGGTGAGCAGTGAGCACGACGGCGGGCAGTGACGGCAATGGCAGTAGGAGGAGGATGGCAGATCATAGAAGAGATATTGGCTAGAAAAATGGATCTCTCGATGGCATTCTGGTGGCCGGAAGGCCTCACCCGGTCGTGAGGAGGATCCCGGTGGCAAGGGGGATGGTTTCGGTGGCTTCCACGATGAGGATGGAGCTTGGGAAGGGATGTGGTCCAGGAGCAGAGATCATGGACTAATAGCAATGGCTACCGGTGGACCAGACAAGCTCCCATAGACCGAACGGCCGGTCCATGGTGGACCGGGTACTTCAAAAATCATGCAACCCCTTAACAAATCTTCAAAATTAAATTCGGGCCTGTCTGGACTCCGATTCATGTGCCGTTTACACCGTTGAACTCTAGAAATTGAGCTTTTTGTAATGACAATATTTTTTCCTATAAAGGATATATAAAAATATTAATTTGATATATATAAAGATAGTTTAAGTATTAAATTAATACTTTTATATGTTTATTAAATATAGTTATCAACAACCAACGACTATGACATACAATAACCTATACTTGATATACTATCATCATGTGATAATGTATCATTTGGTCATAAACCAATTTAAGAACTAGATGATATATCCTCTATATCACATCAGCGTAATCCTAAGAACTTCATCACACAAAAATTTATCACAGGAAGATATAAAATGTGATGAACAGGCAAAATAAATATTTATTCAATATAATTCATATACAATTATAACAATAGCTCAACCGTCTACAAGCTAGACGATTGGCTTTGGGATACATTTTCCAACACCTAGGTATCTAAACTCTTATATCTTCATCTAGAATGTTATCTCTGACCATCTCATTCTTTCAAGTTTTGCCTTTAGTGATGGGATACGAACTTAGAATCGTCACAACCTTCTGGTTGTATTTAATGCATTCTATCACCAACTAATAGATAAAGTTAGTTATCATACTCAGAAATTATATTAATTCTATATATCAATTATAATAATCAAATAATACATAATAGGGGTTGAAAAAGATTTTAGTAGCATTCTTTCTTAGTTCTCCCACATGGCTGAAGATGTAAGAGGAGAACTAAAGGAAAATGTTGTTTAAGATTTTTCTTTAACCCTCAACATATCATTTGATTTCTATAATTATTTGTAGAATTAATTATAATTCCTAAATTATCCAAACTGGATAATCAATTAATTAATATATATAATTCTCCTACCTATATAAAAATGCATAAATATACGGATGGCATAGAATTTGTACATTAATCAGAAGACGGGTCTATGATTCTATATAATATAGATTTTGTAAAAATAAATATCTAGTTAATTTTGTAAATTAACATATAATTATAAAACATAAAGTCATCAATAATAATAGTTCATATATATTAAAATATGCTAATATTATAAAACATAAATTTATCAATAACAACAGTTCATATATAATTAAACATGATAATACAAAAGGATGATGATAGTCAAAGATAAGATGATGATGATAGTCAAATACAGGAGGATGATGACTCTAAAATTCTATGCCTTGCCAATAATGGCAGAACCCCTCGTACGACTTGACAAGGTTTCCTGGATGCCCTAAGACATGAGGATGGCACCACTGACTATCACAGCGATCCCACTAGGGCCTCTTCACCAAAGATCGGATCCCATTTGAGGAGCAGGATAATGAGGCATCCTCTCCAACTCCATCATTTGGCTGGGACCTAGGTTATGCTTTGCATACCGAGAACAAGTTCCATGCATATAGGACAGACATCTATATACACCTAATTAATTAATTAATTAATTAATAAGTAGCTAAATAAATAAATAAATAAATAAATATTAATTAATTAATTAATTAATTATCTAATTAATTATTTAAATGAATAAATAAATTTAATTAATATATTTTTGGTGATGGCTTTATTGCTAACACCACTACTATTGCTAATACTCATAAAATTCAAAATAGGTGGCCCCACAAAGACTGAAGCATGGGAACGGGTGGTAGTATAGGGATGGTGGTGCATGCATTAGACACCAGCTTAAGGATGCATCCATGGGGATGGGAGAATAGGGATAATGATGCAGGGGAGGGGGAACCGGTAGGGGGAGCATGGGGCACCAAAGGGGAGAAGCAGTAGGAGGAGCACAGGGTACCAGGAAAGGGGGAACTGGTAGCAAGGAGCACTCGAGGGGGGGTGGCAGCCGGTAGGGGGAACACCGAGGGTCGGGGAGGGGGGAATGGGTAAGGGGGAGCACATGGTGCCAAGAGGGGGGAGGCCACAAGGCGAATTATAGAGTGCTGGGGAGGGGGAACCGGAAGCGGTGAGCCGAGGCAGAGGGAAGTATGGCATTAGGACTGGTGATGGCAGAGGCATGCTGGCAAGGGAGGGGGAATGATGGGAAGGGGAGGCGGGATGGGGAAAAGAATTTTTTTTCCTTCTAATTGGGTTGGGGATGGTATATGGGGGAAGCTATTAGCGGCAACAAAATTTGCCATCACTAATAGTCGTTGGCAATGAGCTTTAATATTAGTGATGACTGCATGCCATCGCTAATAATCTTATAGCCATTGGTAAAAATATTTTTTTTAAAAAATTAAAAGTTTAAATTATTAGCGACGACACCCATCGCTGTTGCTAATAGTGCTAGGAAATGGTGTATAATATTAGTGACGGCATGCAACCATCCTAATACCTCCTAAGCCATCAAGAAAATGCCTTTTTTCAAGAAAAAGATTTTAAATTTTCATTTATTAGCGATGGCAAAAATTGCCATCACTAATAGTAGTCTGAATTGGGGAATATTATTGGGATAGCTACATGCCATTGCTAATAACAACATTTGCCATTGATAAAAATATTTTTTCAAAAAAATGTTATTGGCGATGGCAACTACCATCGCTAATAGTTATTAGTCCATTGATAATAAGATTAGTGACGAAAAATATTTCTATCATTATATTTGGTTGATATAAATGTTTATTAGTGATGGCAAATTTGCCATAACTAATAATCATCGATAGAAATGATTTTTCTTGTAGTGATATTACAATAAGAATAGTATAAGTAGTTTAATTTTTATATTATATAAATGTTATAAATTACATGATGGATGGTTATGGACTTAAAGAATCCATGTAATGGATGAATGTGTATAGATGGTTATTATTATATTTGACAAAAACGGGCATGCGTGCCCCTACTTCATCTATTTTTCTAGTTGTATCTTTTTGCTCCTTGCTTTGTGCCACCCCTCAATTACTAATTAGGGTTTCTTACATATTGATGTAAAAGTAGTATAGAAAATTTATTTGTAAGTAGATAGGAAATATTTCTTTATATTTGCAAATGAAGAAAGAAGATGGATCATATATCAACCCTTCATGAAGATAAAGACAAGACTGCCATATGGCTAAAGAGCATGGAAGCATGAAGATTGACCGTAAGATGGCCCAATATGTGATACACCTAGGAAGAGACTCATAATCCATCTAAGTGGCTCAAGTGGATTATATTAGAGAAAAATTTATAACCATTCAATTTAGTATTTATGCTCTTATGATGGTAGTTAAATATATATTATACATGCGATAAAAATGTACATATTCAGATGTACATGAGACCAAATTGATCAAAGTTCCTCATAAAATCATGTTAAGTCACGATGGTAAAGTGTTAAAAATGCTAGCCATACTTTTCTCTGTGCTAAGCTAATGGGGTATATCAAAATCTAAAGTCAAGTTTGCTATGCTATTTACAAGACTTATTATGGAGATAGTCATGATTTCATCTTAGTGCATAGAAATGCTTATGACATATTTGGATGGAGTTGCTATACAGTGTTATCCATAAGGACGATATTATTCAAGCATGACTATTAAGGAATGAAGTATATAACTTAATTAAAATATCATAGTTTGTTGTACTATATGCAAGATCATAAGTATTTCAAAGATAAAAAATATATTGAAATTTGCATGAAATATAATTGATAAGAATTATTTATCCTTAAACTCATAAACGCCTATTGTGCCATCTAAAAGGCTTTTGAGTCCCTTAATAGACATCAAAGGGTAACCTCCTACCAATCAGTAAGGTTAGCTTTGGCCAACCAAACAAGAAAGCTAATAGCTGTGAGAGGCTACTTACTTTAATCTCTTTCTCTCTCCTTCTCTCCTCTCCACCCCCCTCCCCCCCCCCCTTCCTCGTCAAAGGAAGCTCCTTATTTCATTCACTAGAGCACCCATTATAACTAATTAAAGAAAAACTGAACATGCGTTGAAGAGCTACGAGAAGTGGCCCATCAAAGACTCCATCAGGATTTAAGCAACCTTAAATACATATTCTATAGTAGAATATGACTCTAGCCCAAACCTTTACACGTAGAATTTTCTAATGCGCCAAACCCTTGTATTCAATATCGACGCCATCACAACACTTTTTAAGGCACAAGAATCTTCAACAAGTGGGGCTTTAAAGAAATCCCAAGATCCTAAAAAGACTTCAACATCTTGTGGTTCCCATTGGCTTTCTTGTCCCTTTCATGAATATAGTGCTCATGCCACCTGGGGCATTTCTTTTTCTTTTTCCCGCCGGTAAACACTTGGTGCATTTCTTTATGGACATTAATGCAATGGGATCCAAAGAGAGGTGTGGGTCAATGGCCAGCTTGCTTTGAACATATACCACATAGATGGAAGCATATATCTTATTAGAATCTTGAAAACCTAACTAGTTGTCCCAGGACATATTAATAGCCCGAGGTGTATGTCTTTTTTTGATGATAAGCCCACGGTGTATGTCATCCTTGTTATATCTTTTATCTCTTTTTCCTTGACCTTTGGAGTAATGATTCAGTTGTTTCCTCGGCTAAGCTTAAGGACCAGATGGAGGCTCCCCACACATGTGCATTCCAGAAGTCCAGTTTCCTCTATTGGTTAAATTGGCATCGGCAAACGCCACCTCGCAATTTGCCATAAATGCCACGACAAGCATCGAGGATTTTGATTATTTTAGAGAAGTGTTTTCCATAACCATGCGCATATCTTCCAAGTGGAGAATAAGGAGCCACAAGCATGTCCAAAGGCATTGTTAAACCCCTCGCAACACAGATAAAAATATTAGCACCAGAATAAGTTAACAGGATATCAATATATAATATAATATATATATATATATATAAAATTTATATTTTAAATCTAACTGAAACAAACTAGTTGCTGTATTTGAAATGGCCAATCATTCTCCCCCATTTCTGACCGAGTGGATATCACGGCATCTTGGGCAGAAAAGTAGAAGAAAAGGGAACAGCTTTGCACCATATCGAGTCAGATGTGTCTTCAGAATAAAGTGTTTGCATTTTTTAATAGCCACAGACATTTTCTGGTTGACGAGCGGGGACAATATATTATGGTGCTGTCTGGTTGGAAGGAAGAGAGGGAGTACTGAAATTTGGAGGAACTTTAGATAAGAGGGAAAGAGAAATTTCAACCACGGAAGACTACAGAATTTTGCCAAGTGAAAAGAGGAGGAGAGATTACTTCTTTCGAGAAAGAAAAGAAAATATAACTTGAACTAAAATTTCTTATGCTAAATGATTTTATGGATCTTATAAATTTTCACAAATTATCCAAAAATTTGTTTCATTAATTCATAAAATTTCACCAAAAAATCATGATTTACAGAAAAAGAAAATACGCACTCACTATGCAGTAAAACAGAGAATTTCTTTTCCCTTTTTTTTGAAGCTGAAGCTGATGTAACAATGAATATATTTTTTGCAAACAAATTGTTTTATACTATGGTTTTTGGTAAGGCCTTTGAACTGCATTCATATCCTTACTTTATGTAAATGTAACTACTGCACCATTCATCCAACAGTTTCACATTAATAATATTTTGGACTATATAATTAACTAAAAGTTTGGATCTTGAACGTAGGTTTGTATCTATATGGAGTTTTTTGGTTAAAAATCATACCAACATGTTGTCTTTTGACTTGAAAGAAAAAACTGGAAATTTCAGACTTATTTATGTACTTTTAAGAGTGGTATTAAGAGTGGCACAGGCCGGGAGTTTCAATGATTCGCTGCTGTATCCAGACTTATTTACGTAATTTTACGGCCAATGGCTAATATGGGGATGTCTAGGTGAAAATGTTGTCAACTAAAGGTGGGACGTACGTATGGTTTATAAGACCATGTGGATACACAGGAGCATGCTAGCTACAAGGTAGAGCCAACATATGCTACTGCATCCAAAATTACACACATGCATATGTAAATTTCATGATATATTATAATTATGTTGGTTTTTGTCATGCCCCGAATCTAGTACTAAAATTCGGCTATGTGACCGGCCATACAACTCTAAATTTTATTCTAGAGATCATGTAAGGTCTAAAATTTTATTATAACTTCAATTCTCCATAGTACTATTGATTACAATCATAAAAAAAAAATACAACTCATATGGTTATAATTTCATTCATTCTTCAGGCATCTAATTGGTATTAATGACTCTATATCTATTTATTATTTCTCCATGAATCCAATCCACCGTCAAGCTCGAATATCCTGCACAACTCTAAGAAGGAAGAAAGTAGGGGATTGTAAGCTTTACAGCCTAGTAAACAGTCACACCAATAATAGTAATAATTTAAAAATAGCAAGAAGATAAAAGTATATCATGTCATGCAACCAAATAACTCAAATATCATATATGACAAAATCTTTTGTAAAATCATGTTTCCTTTTATGTTTCAATTTAATCGTCATTTTTCTTTAGGGTTCTGGACTAACCATGATCACACTCCAGCATGTGACTGGCACACTATTGTCATACTCCCGTTTGTGACTGGCACACTATTGTCTCAATCCCACCTGTGACTGGCACATAATTTGTCACAATCCTGTCTATGACCGGCATACTCATTGTCCAGCTTATGACCGGTAATATCAGTAACCATGATCCCGTTGCATGGCTAGTCCAAATACTGTATTCACTTGATTAACACTTCATTGACTTATTTTATGTAGTCAAATCATGTCATCAGCATTATGGTCCAACCCATCCAAATATAACTTTACCTGATAAAATATGGTATACATAAACATAAATAATAATAATAACAATCATACTATTTATCACGAGAAATCAACCATGCATGCCAATGCGTATGTGCTCAAATCAAATCATGTTATATAAGATATATATATAAGACTGGTGATCACGTCCAAATATCCTTATCTCATTAGAAATAACTAATACGCATGATATTAGTCCGTACACGGAACCCGCACAATGCCCTTTTGCTCATATGGCTATCCCCTATAATGACAAATAATTTATTCAAAATTTTTTATCCAAATGTCATCAGTGGTCCTCCTGTTGATATTCTTACACCCCAAATTTCCAGAGAGAGACTTTTTGATCTCCCCATCGCTATTTATTTATTTTTTATTATTATTATTTCTCTCTCTTCTTTCTCTCTCCTATTTCTCCTCATCTTCTCTCTCTTCTTTCTCTCTCATCTTCTCTCTCCTCTTTTTCTTCTTTTTTTTTCCTTTTTCTTTTCTTTTTTCTTTCCTTTTCTTTTTCTCTTTCTTCTTTTTTTCTTCTCTTCTCTCGAACCCTCCATGTTTCTTCCATGGCTCAACCGAACCGGCCTCCCCATAGTTGCCAACGATGGCCATGGAAAGTGGTTACTGAGAAGAGGGGTCAGTGGATCGGAGGCAGACGACGGTGCGGCCACTGGCGAGGTATGGTCCAAGCAACCCAAAACTGAGAAAAATCAACTAAACCCATATTAAATCCTCCCCTAAACAAATTAAATAAGGGAAAAGGACTCACCGGCGATTGAAGGGGCTCTGGTCGCTTGCCAGAGAGGAAGATGATGGCATAGAAGGAGGCTCGATGGGGCTCGGTTAGCGGCGACGAAAGAAATTTAAAGAAAACCAAATCAAAAGTTTTCTTGCCGTTTCGGGAAGAAAGACTCGTCGATCGGAGTCCTAATCCACCCCAACCTCGTCGCCGATGAAGTCCCTCTCCTCCATGGCTATCCTAGCAGCTTTTTCGGTGATCTTTTCGACCAAAAATGAGGGAAGAAGGGAGCTCCCCAGTTTTGGTTCTTAGCCCCCTCCTTTTCTTTCGTGCATTAGGTTGAAGTCAGTTGGGCCTATCGACTTTGGCCCAAAAGCTCGGGTTTCACATTCTTCTCCCGTTAAAATAATTTTATCCTCGAAATTAGCTTGATTGAAATTTAAATCTTGAAAATAACCACCCCTCATATCACTCTCAAACTCTCAATTATCCTGCCTCTTAGGGTACTTATTTTTCAAAACTGAATCATAATGAAATCATATAACACTCAAAACGTGATCCTTTTTTTTCATTTACAATACATATCGAATTTTCTTGAGCTCTTCCAAAAGAATACTAACTTTTTGATACGATTACTTATCCTTAATTAACTTTACAAGAACATTATGATAGTCTAAATTTTAGAAATACCCAACCTTTGACATCATCTTCAAGCTTCCAATATTTTTTCTTTCAGAATGCTTTCTTCATACGACTTTACATAATAATAAGATATAACATTTTTATTTTGATCATCACCATCTATCTACATAGTGGATTCTTTTAATTTCCTTCAAATGAACATTAGCACCTCAACCTCGAATTAAGTACATAATTCTTTGCTCCTAAGATTTATTTCTTTTGATTAACTATACATGGAAATCACAATTGGTCCAATCTATTCTTAACCAAAAATTTGAAGGAGTCTTAAGCATTAGACACTTGCCATGGTCTTTTGCATTCTTTCTTCTCTTAACCTTCTCCATGATTATACAATTAATCTTTTATCTTATGAAAACCTCGAGCACTCCTTAAATAGAGAAATCACAATGTCATAACTAAAGGAGCTTGGTGTCACAATATTTCTGATCCTAGACATGTAAGGATTATCACTTCTTTATTCTAGATTTAGAGATATCCACTTTTTTTTTTACTAAAGTTCTTTACATTAAGGAAACTCATTAATAAAAATTGCATGGCAATACCTATAGACTAGCCCAAGGATTAGTAACGTTATCTTTTCATTTATTACTAAAATCTTGTTATTGAAATTCAAATCAATACTCCCATCAAAATACTTCTAAAGTTAAAATTAATATTCTTAATTGATTTCAGGATAACTCAACCCACTACACTTTCACTGCGCACTCTGGTATAATTTACTAAACTATCTAAATTCAATAAATGAATCCCTTCAAAATTTACCTTATTTTGGTACCACGGAGATCTCAAGTTATTAAAGTAGAGCTGTTGAGTCTCTTTATCTCATTCATATCTCAAGCATATCGTATCAAGGTTTACTTTGACCTAGTTTCCATATTGAAAGTCTCTGCATACATTTCATCATCCTTTTAAGACACCAACAACTCTAGTTCAAGTCCAGATTAATCATACTTTCCTTAACATTTTAATTAGACAATCTAGATCATCTATTCTCTTGAAAAGATTAACCTTAGCTTTAATAAAGTAAATAACTCTAAGTTTTGATATCATTCCGTCATGTTCTAATAACCACCATATTATTTCTTAATCTCTTATATCACAGTCTCAAACAATCATGACCTGAATTTTGATGTCACTCATTTTATCCTAATCACTTATATCACAGTCCCAAGTCATCATAAATCTAAGCTCTGATACTATTCTGTCATGCCCCGAATCCAGTACCAGAATTTAGCTACGTGACTGGCCGCATAACCCTTGGTTTTACTCTAGAGATCATGCAATGCCTAAAAACTTTACTATAACTTCAATCCCCCGAAATACTATTGATCACAATCATAAGAAAATAATATAACTCATATGGTTTCAATTTCAATCATCCTTCAGTCATCTGATTGGTATTAATGACTCTATAGCTATTCATCATTTCTTCATAAATCCAATTCACCATCAAGCTCGAATATCCTACACAACTCTGAGAAGGAAGAAAGTAGGGGGTTGTGAGCTTTATAGCCCAGTAAGGTCTCCAAACAATCACACCAATAATGGTAATAATTTAAAAATAGAAAGGAGATAAGAGTATATCATGTCATGCAAACAAACAACTCAAATGTCATATATGACAAAATCTTTTGTAAAATCATGTTTCATTTTTATGTTTTAATTTAATCATCCTTCTTCTTTATGGTTCTAGACTAATCACAGTCACACTCTAGCCTATGATTGGCATACTATTGTCACACTCCCATCTGTGACTGGCACACTATTGTCACAATCCCGTCTATGACTGGCACACAATTTATGGCAATCCTACCTGTGACTGGTACACTCATTATCCAGCTTATGACTGGCAATATCAATAACCATGATCCCGTGACGTGGCTAGTCCAAATACCATATTCACTTGATTAACACTTCATCAACTCATTTAATGTAGTCAAATCATGTCATCGGCATCATAGTCCAACCCATCTAAATATAACTTTGCTTGATAAAACATGGTATACATAAACATAAATAATAATAACAACAATCATACTATTTATCACAAGAAATCAACCATGCATGCAATGCGTATGTGCTTGGATCAAATCATGTCATGTAAGATACATATGTAAGACTGGTGATCATATCAAGATATCTTTACCTCACTAGAGACAACTAATATAGCTGATATTGATCCGTACCCAGAACCCGTACAATGCCCTTCCGATCAAAAGGCTGCCCCCTACAATGATAAATAATTTATTCAAATTTCTTTTATCCAGATTTCATCAGTGGTCCTCCCCTTGATATCCTTACTCCCTAAATTTCCAGAAAGATACTTTTCGATCTCCTCCATCACTATTTATTATTATTATTATTATTTTCTCTCTCTTATTTCTCTCTCCTCTTGCTCTCCTCTCTCCAATCCTCATCTTCTCTCTCCTCTTTCTCTCACTTCTTTCTCTCTCCTCTCTCTCCATCTTCTCTCTCCTCTTTTTTTTTTCTTTTTCTTTTTTTTTCTTCCCTTTTCTTTTTCACTTTCTTTTTTTTCTTCTCTTTTCCCGAACCCCCCCTGTTTCTTCCATGACTCAACCAAACCGGCCTCCCCATGATTACCGGTGGTGGCCATGAGAAGTGGTTATCGGAAAGAGGGATCGGCGGACCAGAGGCGGATGACGGCATGGCCATCGATCGATGAGGTACGGTCCAAGCAATCCAAAATTGAGAAAAATCAACTAAACCTGGATTAAATCCTCTCCCTAAACAAATTAAATAAGGAAAAAAGATTCACCGGTGATTGAAGGGGCTTTCTGTCGCTCGTCAGAGAAGGAGGACAACGACGTGGAAGGGGTTCGATGTGGCTCGGTTGGCGGTGGCGAGAGAAATTTAAAGAAAACTAAATCCGAGATTTCCTTGCCGTTTGGGGAAGAAAGACTCATCGATCGGAGTCCTAATCCACTCCAACCTCATCACCGATGAAGTCTCTCTCCTCCATGGCCATCGCAGCAGCTTTTCCGGTGATCTTTCCGACCGAAAATGAGGGAAGAAGGGAGCTTCCCTGTTCTGGTTCTCAGTCCCCCCTTTTTTTTCCGTGCATTGGGTTAAAGTTGGTTGGGCCCGCCGACTTCGGCCCAAAAGCACGGGTTTCACTATTTTATTTCAGGGTAAATATGAAGCAATTGTCTATAACCCTTATCATAAACATGTCATGCATGCTTTTGATGAGTTCTCTTGACTTCAGGTGTCCAATATTTAGTTGGAGAAAAAGTAGTATTAAGTTCCTCTTTTGGTTCGACTAAATGAACTTGCTTTTGCGAATAAAATTGTTTGAGTGTGATGTACAGATACGTGGGCAATATTACATAAAATCAACTATGATGATGCATAGAAGGGCTCAAATGCTAAGGATGCAAACTTCGATTGCGAGTCCAATAGGTTTTTCTATTTAACATGTTCGTTGAAATTGCTTGTTTATTATAAATTGGGATATAATATACACAAGGTCTTATTGAATTTTCCATGTAAACCATATATTCTTGTCTACTAGAAAAATAATTGAAAAATAAGCTTAGATAAATGTAAATTTGATTTTGTGTTGCTTGATGGGGCATACCACGGCTTATTATCATTTAATAGAGAAGAGTTTTCATCATATAATTAGATAATTAAAAATTCTTATAAGTATGATTGAGATTTTTGGCTAGGAAATTAATGTAGATGATTTTTTATAGCACTTTTTCTTCTTCCTCTTTTTTTTTCTCTTATTTTTCTTTTGTACCCTTTTTGGTGGAGAGAGAGTTGACTTTCAAGTTTTTTTATTAATATTTCTTTTTCAACCCCTTTATCCTCAAGAATCTTACATTTTGGCTATGTTTGGAAACGGAATAAGAGGGAGAATAAGGCTTTTATCCCTCTTATTTCACCAAACGGTATAAAAATCGAGGGAGAATAACAAAAGTAAGTTATTCCCCCTCCCGCTAGTAATTCTTGAATTGCTATTCTATGTGTCCCCATGGAATAGTCCTATTCTTACTTTTCTTATTCTAAGAATATTTTTGAAATTTCTAAAACTTAATTAGTATGAAATATTTTTTAATTATTTTAATATATTGTAATAATAAATTAATTAATATAATATAATTTTAATATATAATAATATTAAATTAAATGATATAAAATAATATATTTAATTATTTTAATATATCATACTAATAAATTAATTAGTATAACATAATTTTAATATATCATAATAATAAATTAAATAATATAAAATAATTTCATTTATTATTTTAATCAATTATAATAGATTATACTAATGAATTAATTAGCATAACATAATTTTAATAGATCATATTATTAAATTATTATTAATATAATAATATATTTACTTAAATATAAAATTAAAAAATAATTTTATAACTCATTTTATATTAAATTTGAGTAGGGGTATTTTTGGGATTTTAGAAAATTCCTCCCCTATTCTTGGTGGAATACAGGCTTATTCCCATCTCATCCAAATACTATTTAGAATAACACCTCATTAATTACTCTGGAATAAGGTGGAATACCAGATTTTCATCCAAACAGAAATTGACAATAACAACGAGAATAAGCTATTCTTGGAGAATACCAATTCCTATTCTCAGAATAACTTTTTACCAACCAAACACTACCTTTAAGAATAAGAATACATGAAGACTAGAAAAATAATTCATGCTTAAATTATTCTTGTTACTTTATTATATTGCTTATTATAAGGAATATAAGTGATTTAATTTCACCAGCACAACCAATAGCTCTTGTAGGCAGTCCAACAACTACATGACTTTTCCTGGTAGGCTATTATTTTGGCTTATAGCAAACGAGTTTCTTAGCTAACCAATAAACTAAATTTCAAAATGTAGATAATAACTCATATTTCTTGTTAATAAAATGCATGCTATTTTTTTTGCTTTTTAAAAAACACTTTGTATTAAAGTACCAATGTCCACATCAACCTGAAAGTAAACCTAGAAATGGTTATTGACTATATTAAGAAAAGATATCGTGACCAAGATTTCGGTCATTTGAAAGGGACAGGCTTATAGCTAAATTATGCTACCAAAATCTTGGTTTTGAGTTTATGCATAACATAAAATCCAACATTGGTGTTTGAAAAGGGGCCTAACCTACCACTCAATAATGTCTTTTAATATTCTTTCTTTGCAGATAAATCGTGGAGAAGTAGTCATCTATCTTTTCAATTTATGGTTGGTTTCACCATCATTAATGGCTTATCTTTTTCACCTTATATTTTTTTATTAAGATCCCTCATCTTATATTTTTTTATTAAGATCTCCCATCTCACCTTATATTTCTTTATTAAGGTTATTCAAAATATATATTTAATTATATTTTTAAAAATTTCTGAATTTAATTAAATCATCCGTAAAATCATATCTTGAATTCATGACTTATTGATAATAAAACAGGATCTTTACCAACTAAACTATCGTCTTAATAATAAGGACATATAATTAACAAGCCTACAACCTTATCTTGAATTCATGACTTGTTGATAAAAAAATAGGATCTTTATCAACTAAACTACTGTCTTAATAATAAGGACATATAATTAACAGGCCTGCAACCTAGGTTCCATCGCAATAGAAATGGGATCAATACTGGGAACATAGCTCCCCCTCTCGTTATTGGAAGCTTAAATATTAAATAGATTATCAACAGGCTGGATCCAAATCGAGATCCGTGGATATTTATCCAACGGATCCGGGTCTGGCATTAACATGAACCCGTTTCCCCTTCTACTCTGTCCTCCCTTTTTCCTACCCTCTCTCCATTTCCCCCACAACCGTCGGCAACGCCGTCGAATCCCTTTCCGCCGCCGGCTACGTCTCCATGGCCCTCACCCTCAACCTCACCTCCCAAAAGTTCCTTCCGCCACCCCCACCGCCAGAGCCACCCTCTTCTCCCCCTCGGACGCTGCCTTCGCCGACTCCGGCCAGCCCCCGCTCTCTCTCCTCCGCTTCCACCTTGCCCCCCAGCGCCTCCGCCCCAAAACCCTCCGTTCCCTCTCCCACGGCGCCAAGATCCCCACCCTCGCCCCCGACCTATCCCTCCTCATCACCACCTCCGTCACCGAGGCCCGCGTCTCCCTCAACGGCGTCCGTATCAACGAGTTCGCTCTCTTTGACGTCGCCTCTCTCATCGTCTACGCCGCCGCCGACTTCTTCGACCCCTCCTTCCGGATCTCCTCCCTCCACGCCCACTCCCTCGCCACCCCCGGCTCCGTAATCCAGTGCCAGGCCCCAAACCCTAGCCGATACCTCGCTGGCGCCTCGGCCAAGCTCCGATCCATGGGGTACTCCTCGATCGCTGCGTTTCTTGATGTCCAGCTGGAGTGGGGCTGCTTCAAGGAGGCGACGATGTTCGCGCCGGTAGACGCCGCCGAAGAACGCGCTGCTGCTGATGAGATGCCGATCGGCGCCGCATAAGCGGGCCTCGGCCCTCGCCACGAACCGATTCCTGGTCTCTCCGCTTCCGCGATCGGAATCAGGATCTTCTCCGGCGGAGACGGAAGCGGGAAAGAAGGTAGAAGAGGGGAAGAGGAGGAAGAGGAGGGGGGGGGGGGGGGGGGGGGGGGGAAGTCGAGCAATGGGAGCTCGAGGGACGGAGGGGAGGAAGGAGAGGAGGGGTCGCGGCCGCTGGTGCTGACACTCCGCTGTCCCAGTTTTCCGAGGCACGTTTTCTCCTCCCCTCTTCGCATCCGGGTACGTTTTGGGTTCGGATCCAGGTCCGAATATCTAAAATTCATTAAAATCCGGGTCTAATATTTTAAGATCAGATCCATCTGGATTTAACAATTAAGGTTAAATCCAGGTCTGAATATCTAGATTCACCGGAACCGACCGGTTGTCAGCTCTAAACTTTTAATTCCTGACAAATGGTGAGGCATCCTTACAGTCCATGCTTTTGATTGATAAGGACAGGTCATTTAACCAAATTGGAAGGGCAGGTGTGAATTCTTTACTTGTGAGTGCGCTAAGCTAACACATCACATGCACACGTGATTGGCCGTACAATATGGTACAATCATCAATGTGCACAGCTCATTTAAGATGAGAGAAGGGGGACCATATCAACCTTGCATTATGATGTGTTAGCTTAGCGAAAGGTGACCATTAGCCTAGCTCATTAAGCACCAACCTTCCCTTTTCAAACATGGATTCCAATAATGTGTCCTGCTCTCATGTCTTAGCACGTATGAAGTGAGTGGAAAAGTCTTCCCTGGCACTGATTTTATTAATAAATCATGATATACCAATAGGCAATCCAACAGGTAAAATTTTAAAACCTCCACTGCCAAATGAGACCTGAGCTCGCAATGTAAATCCCCACCATCCAATCTTACAACAACTGCATAGATTTCTGACATCATAACATGACATTTCCTAAAATTCTGACACCATTTTAAAGTCACCTTAAAGAGATTTACATCTCTTAACCCTTTGCACGTACATTCAAGAATTTTAAATATATACATGCATACATACATATACATGTACGCTTGGAGCTATATAGGAGGAGCCCATGTCCACATTCCAAATGGAGTGTTTCGGTGACTCTAAACATGGCTGATGGCATAGGGAGCAGCCCAGACTCGGAAGGTCATCAAAATAATTTCTATACAGTTCATGAAACATCTGTTGGTGCCACATCAGGCGATGGAGGCATCAAGGAGCAAGATCGGCTGCTGCCCATCGCCAACGTGGGTAGGATCATGAAGCAAATCCTTCCTTCCAATGCTAAGATCTCCAAGGAAGCCAAGGAGACGATGCAAGAGTGTGTGTCGGAGTTTATTAGCTTTGTCACCGGGGAGGCCTCTGATAAGTGCCATAAGGAGAAGCGCAAGACGGTGAACGGCGACGACATATGCTGGGCCCTCGGCACCTTGGGATTCGATGACTATGTCGAGCCAATGAAAAGGTATTTGCAAAAGTATCGGGAGATGGAAGGGGATAGAGCGGCTTCTGGAAGTCATAGTAGTAGGGCGAACAGTATGGATGCTAGAGATGAAGTAAGAGGTGAGCAGCAAAGATATCAATCATCTGGAGCTAGTCAATCATTGTTTAATGCTACGGAGAGGAATAATGCTTCGACATCAAGGCGATTTTAGGATTTTCGAGTCTAGGAATGATCGTACAAAAACTAGGCTTTGATGATGTGATGATGATGGCAATGATTGATGGTCTGGAAGGTTGCAATTGCTATTGCAAAGAAGATCATGGTGATGGTGATCGTATGTATGCACTTTTATTTGTGATCATTAGGTCATAAATCTCGGATTTCTACTTTTCAAGTGTTGGCTAAATTCTTGAATCGATATGTTTTTGTGCTAATTTTTGATCTCTTTATCTAATTTCTATTTTTTATTATGGTAATTAAGTATAAATTGAGTACAGAAATGTCAGTCTTTAGTTACTCAGAGTTTATTAAATGTTGGTACTAATTTGTTTTATTGTTCTTAAATGTATGTAGTATGCAAATTTGCAGTTCCGAGTTTTTATGAAGAAAGTGAAATACTGAATTTCATATTGCTTTCTAAAAATTTTGATCTCGATAGTGGATGGAGATAAAGGAGACGTCAATTATTTGAGCAACCAGGCTTTCATATTGCCTTTGTAATAATTGACTCTACTAATTTTTAATATTTATTGTTTGAGCTAGAGAATAGACTGCTGAAATTATTTCACGAAAAGGCTAGCAAACTAGAGAAACTACAAGGTGTTGATTATGTGGGGTATTTGAAACAGGAATCACTGTTGGAATAAATCAAGATATGAGACATGCTTTTCTTATGTCAATTAAGGGAAGATGAAAGGGTGCTGACAAATCTTCGAAACATTTTTTTATGGCAAAAATATCGATACATGAAACTAATCTAATTATAATTATGGATCGGCTACTGTTGTGCTTTTAGCATTCTTCTCGTTGCTTATTTATCTTTCAGGATGTTAATGCAAGGCCATATATAAGTATATCTTTCCATTTAAAATTCCGATCTAATTTTCCTGGTTCATGTTTCATCTGGAGGGTTTTCTCCCGTCTATCTATGTGATGTCTAAAACAAGAAAACGTCTGATTAGAAGGTATACCTCCCATGCTTATGTTGTATGCTCACTTGGATAGCATAACTATGCTCTAGCCAGGGGATCGTAGATAGCCTGTGCCTGAAAATAACCTGCATGGTTTCCATTAAAGCCTCCTCTAGGATTTAGCAACCTGTTCTTATGATTCTGTGATTGTTTTGCTTCCTAGAACTGAGAATGAATGTAAACTTGAGGTGTATTAATTTTAATATTCCTATGATTCTACACTAAAACTAACTAGATATTGTTCTTACATAAGCAAATTTTTCTGAAAACAGCAAGCATCAAAAATAGAATTACCCTCTTAATTAAGAGGTACTTTTCTTAAGTTTAGCTCTACGAACTCCGGGACTCATTATGGCCTTTGCAAAGGGAAGATGTTGAGACCCTTCTCTCTCTCCCCACCTTCCTCCCTTCCTCCCTCCCTCTCTCTCTCTCTTCTCTCTCACGCACGCACGCACGCACGCACGCACGCACGCACACGCAGACAACAATATTGAAGCAGGTCTACCAGCATGTACTGCGGATATCAGAATGAACAACTTTAGCATGCGGACACCGCACACTTGTCGGAAAGTGTCATCTTGATATATGCGAAGGCTTCCATAGAAAAACATCTAACAGGACAATGGAATGGCAGCCGTGTGGAGTGTCAGTGATGACACGCTGTGCATTAGGCACTATCTCTTGTCATTAGACCAAGCAGTATCTCGTCATTAGACCAAGCAGTGAAGATTGAGAAATAATTGTTCATTAATAGAATGTCATCATGTGCTTTGAACTGCACGCTGTGTTAAGAATTGTGGTATTTTCTCTTAGGAAAAATGAACTTCTCAATGTGGTTTGGCTGAAAAGTGCCTGTAAATATTGACTTGAGAATGGTAGCGATATTGTTCTGCAATGAAGTGATTGACCACGTGAGAAGAGAGAGAGAGAGAAGATGTGCAGATATGCATATCAGTAAAAGGCCCGTTCTCTGAAGATAAATTTAGCTTCCTCTGTTAGTGAAAACATCGCAGAAAACTTGTTATTTACTCGTGTCCCGTCAATGCTTTGGTAACAAAAGCCCCCTAACTAGTGATTGTGCACGATACGAAATACTTTAATACAGTACCAGCTTCTATCCAAAAGTATCTTGGAAGATTGTCTTCATATAACATTGTTCGAGCCACCTATTTCAAAGTCCTATTCTTCCTCTCTACAATATCATTTTGATGTGGCTTTCTAGGAGTAGAGAAGTTGTGATCAATACCATGCTCAGTGTAATAATCATCAAAGTACTGATTTTTAAATTCTGTGCCGTGATCACTTCTAATAGAAATAACTGAAAGATTTTTTTGATTTGAAACTTTCTTGTAAAATTTTTGAAAAACTTTAAAAGCTTCATCTTTATGTGTAATAAATAAGATTTAAGTAAATCTTGAAAAATCATCTACTATCATAAGTCCATATTTCATACCACCTAAGCTTGTGGTCCTAGTTGGTCCAAATAGGTCCATGTGTAGTAGCTTAAGAGGTCTAGAAGTGGAAACTATATTTTTTGATTTAAAACTCTTTCTAGTTTGTTTACCCAATTGGTATGCATCATGTTCAAAATCAACTTTAAATTTTGGTAAACCTCTAACTAGAACTTTGAAAATTAATTTTGCAATTGTATGCATGCTAGCATGACCTAATCTCCTATGCCAAAGTAAACTAGACTCTTGGTTTTAGCATTCATTGCCACAAGACTTGTACTACTAGACATGGCTGGATCATTCAAATCTACCACATATATGTTTCCAAGTCTATGTCCAATGAGCTTAGTGCTAGAATCGAGTGAGTTAGTTACAATGCACATTGAAGATTCAAAGACAACCTTGAAGCCTCTATCATATAATTGACTAATACTCAATAAATTGTGCTTCAATTTGTCAACTAGTAATATATTTTCAATGAATATGGAAGGGATAATTATGATCTTATCGATGCCAATTATCTTCTCCTTACCATTGTCACCAAAAGTGACCATTCCTCCATCCTTCATTTCTAGGGTGATGAATTGTTCTTTGTCACCCGTCATATGTCTTCAACAGTCGCTGTCTAGATACCATTATTTCTTTGTATTATGGACTGCAAGACATTCCTGCAAAACAATCACGTAGTTCTTTTATGTACCCAAGCTTTCTTGGATCCTTGTAGGTTAGCAGGATTGGTTCATTTGGGAATCCAAATCTTTCTAATCTTGCTTCTATTCTTCTTTTTCATGAAACATTGAAATGATTTGTGACCAACCCCATTACATGAATAACAAACAACTCTTGAATTTTGAAAAGTTACAAATGTAGAAGCTTTAGATGTAGATGTAAAAACATTTGATATAAGAGACTTTTGATTTGAAAACTTTGGTACATAAGATTTTGAAGATATAAATCTTATAGCTAAAATTCCATTTGTATGCAAAAGATTATAACTAATTCCATCTTTGTTATTTGAATCCCTTTGATCTTTTAAAATCAACTCAAGCTTGTTTGAACTCAATGTTAATTTTTTAACCAATGGATTGAGCTTTTTACCTTCATTTTGTAAACCAATGTTTTCTTCATGTAAAGCCTTATTCTTTTTAGAATAACCATTCTTTTCGGTTTGCAAAGCTTTATGTTTTTCAAAAAAGTTATTCAATTCTTTTAGAAAATTTTATTCTTTCCTAAAATCTCAACTTTTTCTTTTATTAAAGCATCATTGCTATTTTTCAAAGATTTAATTTTGAGACCGGCCTTTTTGAATTCAGATAATAGCTCATGAAATGCAGTATTTAACTCTTCGAATGTAAATTTATCATGAGGTTCGGGAGACATTACCTTATCTTTATGGCCCATTAGACATATGTTTACTATTTTTGTGGTCTCTTCTTCTTCATTTGAAGTTGACTTCTCACTATCGCTCCAAGTTATAACCATTGCTTTCTTCTTCTTCTTTTTGTATGCTTTCTTCAAATTTGGACAATCGGAACGGAAGTGCATTGATTTTTTGTATTCGTAGCAAATGGGCTGTTGCTCTTTATCTTTGTCTTTTTATTTTTCTCTTTCCTTGTTATATTCTCCTTTTTCTATGATATTTTCTCGAATATCTTTCCTTTTTCTTGCCTATAAATTTCTTGAATCTCCTCACTACAAGTGTGATATCACCGTCTTCTAGTTCATCTTTGGAGGAGGGGCTTTCTTCATCAATTTTTTCTTCTTGTTTCTTCAATTCTACTGCAGCTTTGAAGGCAATTGACTTTTTCTTCTTGATATCATCTTCACTTCTATGCTGCATTTTGAGTTCATGAGTGATTAGGAAACCCAATAGCTCATCCAGTGGTAATGTGTTGAGGTCCTTGGCCTCTTGAATCACAGTCACTTTCGGGTCCCATTTGTTTGGAAGAGATCTCAAAATCTTTTGCACGAGGTCTGCATTAGAATAAGTCATGCCAAGACTCTTTAAACCATTAATAATATCTGTAAAATATGAGAACATGTTAGATATAGTCTCATTCGGTTCCATCTTAAATAGTTCATAACTATGTACAAAAAGATTAATTTTAGATATTTTCACTTAGGAGGTTCTTTCATGGGTTACCTCAAGTTTATCCCAAATTTCTTTGATTGAATTGCAAGTAGAAATTTGGTTAAACTAGTTGGAATCCAAAGCATAATATAAGAGATTCATTGCTTTGGTATTCAATTCACCCATTTTCATGTCATGTTCATCCCATTCCTTTTCTGGTTTTGGAACGTCCACGCCATCAACCTTCTTCATGGGTGTGTAAGGTCCTTTTAGAATCATTTTTTACAATTGAAAATCTACTGCTTGAATGTAAATTTTCATTCGGGCTTTCTACTAGGTGCAATTAGTGCCTGTGAATAGTGGAGATCTATCTGTGGATTGGCCTTTGGCCACAGAGATACTTATGGGATTTGCCATTAAATCTTTACTCTAAATAAAATCAGAAACACTGCTCTGATACCAGTTGTTGCCCAGGTGGCTATATCCAAGAGGGAAGGTGAATTGGGTATTTAAAAAATTTACAAGTATGTGCTCCTTTTAAAATAACTTAGTGTGGTGAGTGATGTGAAACTAGTATAAAAAGCAGAAGTAATTAAAGAGCATAATCACACAAGTACAAACATAAACAAATTTAGAGTGGTTCAGAGCAACCTCGCTCCTACGTCCACTATCCAAGATACTACTTGGGATTTCTATTATATTCATCCTCGAAATATAGCCGGATTGTTTTCACCAGCTCATAATCCAAAATCCAAACTTGGTTTTAAATCGGGATCACCCAAAATCCAATACACTGTTAGTTTTTTTGGGCTCACTAACAACCCAAATTTGATTTTCAAAGGCTCACCAAAAATCTTTACAAACCCAAGATACAGCCCCTGCTGTACTTAGAATAACTCAAATAAAGAGTTTAAAAAATAGAGCAACACTATGATAAACTGAACATTATCGGGTGGTTGCAGTTGTAGCTCTTGAGAAGCCCTCTTGATTACTCTTTGAATGCTCTTCAAGGCTTCTTATCTTTCTCAGTAAATGACTCAAGAATCTGATGAGAGTTGGTGAGATCTTGAGTGCTTGCTTGAATGCTCTCTTGAGTGTTCTTTCAAAAACTCCTTAAAAGCTCATTAACTTCTCATTAACTACTCCAAAAGTTGTTCAAATCTCTTATATATAGTCCCTTTAACTGATTTCAAGTAAATATAACCATTGTAGACCATTGGAATTTGAAAAATGACCGTTGGAGCACTTTTTGGATTCAAAAATAAAGTTCTAGAACTAGCCATTATGCACCTGGAACTGGAATTCGAGTCGACTCGGATGCTTCGAGTTGGCTCGGATTCTCAAACAGATTAAAACATCACTCTGGTCGAGTGGTCTCTTCCTCATCGAGTCGCTCGCTTGGATGGTTCTTCAGAACTGAGAAATTGTAAACTCTGGAAGAGTCAGCTGGTCTAAACAAGAGTCGGCTCGGTTGTCTGTCTGAGAAATTTTCACTCTGGATGAGTCGGCTTGACTTTCCTCGAGTTGACTTGAATTCTCAGAACTTCAGAAGTTGAACTCTACTTGAGTCGGCTCTTCACTATCAAGTTGGCTCGAATGTCTGCATGCCAAAAAACTGAGTGCCATGCCAAATATTGAGTCGGCTCTCTGCTTTGAGTCAGCTTGAGTGATCTTTGCCAACAACCTTTCAAACTTCTTCAGATTTCTTCCAGAGACTTCCAATCAACTCCAAAAGTTTTCCAACTTTTTCAAAGCCTAATTCTAAGAAATTTAAACTACAAAAATACATAGAAGTCGCCTGTTTTCATAAATACAACATTGATTTTTCTTTGGGCTCTTCATTACATAATCCTTTTTCAAAATAAACTTGTCATACATCAAGGTTGTAGGAAGAGTGGTTGTTCATTTAAATCATCCTACAAAAACTTATAAAATACTTGGAAATAGTTAGTAATCAAATGCATACTCCAATGTTTGGTTATCATCAAAATCATTCCAGGGGTCAACATCTTCTCTCCAACGATAAAAAATGATCATTTAAGGCTTGAAAAGGTATTTAAAGTGGACCAAACTCAAGTAGGAAATGATTATTGCAAATTTTTCAAGTATTCATTAAGAGTCATTACTTTTGAATGAAGTTGAACCTTCAAGTATTCAAGAGCATTCAGAAGTACTCAAGTCCAATCTTCAAGCATCCATTAAGTCTTCAACAACTTGGGGACAAGCTTTTCAATCACATTCAAGGAGCTTCAAAGAGATATTTACTTTATTTTTTAAAGTTTATTGTATTCTTACTTTAAAACTTGGATTTATTTGTTGTTCCTAGTTTCAAGTGGATTGAAACTAGTGATTTGGTTGTTGGTGAGCCTTGTAAAATCAACTTTGGTTGTTGGTGAGCCTTGTAAAAATCAACTAGGTTTTTGGTTGGCCTTGTAAAAACCAAGATGGATTTTGATTAGTGAGCTTGGAAAAAATTAATTAGCTGTAATCAAGTAGAATTATAGTGAAAAACCCAAGTGAATCTTGGAAGGTGGATGTAGGTGCTTTGGTGTGCATCAAACCACTATAAAATATTATGTGTTTGTAATTGCTTCTACTCTTCTTGCATTTACTTTTTTATTTTTGCTGCATTTTAATTATCAAGCATACATATTCTTGAAATCACTAGCACCTTCATTATTTTTTAATTAGGACATTGTTTTAATCTTTGCAAAAGTTTTAGAAACCCAATTCACCCCCCCTCTTGGGTTACTTCGCTGGGCAGCACTAACCAACTTAACAACTTACTTAATGATGTCACTATCTCATGAATGGTTATAACTACCTAACGAGCTCAACCATGAATCTCTATAAATAGAAGGTCGAAGGGACTCCATGGTGGTTTTTGGGGACTACTCACTCTTTTCATTTTCTTTTCATAGTTTTTCTTCTCTAAGTTGACTTAAATATCGAAGGGTTTTTCATTGGAAAAATCTCACCTATTTCTCCAATGAAGAGGACTTCTTTTGCAAGTATAGGAGCTAATCAGATCAACTCCCAAAGTCATTAATCGATTTCTTGAAGGACCTCAAGGCTCCTAGAAACTCGAAGCTATCTCAATGCATCTAGTCATTAAGCTTGGAAAGGAGCAGTAATAGATTGGTGCTAAAGAAAGGGTCTTTGCCAAATTCTTTCAAGAAAATAGAGAGACAAAGACCTCCAATCAACTCCACTTCTCGATGGCAATCTTTTCAAAACTCTTCCAGCATAGCAAAAGTTAAGAGAAGTCCTCAATCTATTCCTGCTATTGATCAAAGGTTGGAAACTCTAATTAAGCAGGTTTAGCTATTGATGAATGCCAAGTAAAATTTGCTCTATGGCCAAGTAATTAACAAAATGAGCAAACCAAGGAGGATAATTGGAAGAGAGTGCAAAGAGTTGTTCATCTGAGAATCCTTTCTTGACCATGTCAGTGTTTGGCATGTGCTCAACTAAGATCCTAGGGATATAGTTTGCTACCGCATTTTTAGAACCCTTCTTGTCTTAGATTTTCAAATCAAATTCTTCATCTAATTAATCTAAATTTAGTATCTTTCTTTAAAAGCAAATGCCTTAAAGCAACATGATCAGAGTACACTAAAACCTTAGATCCAAAAAGGTAAGATCAAAATTTGTCCAAGGTGAATACTATAGCTACGAACTCTTTTTTAATGGTAGTATAATTTAATTGAGTATCAGAAAAAAGTTTTACTAGTATAGTATATCATATGAGATTCCTTATTCACTTTTTGTTCCAAGACAACATCTATCATGAAATCAGATGCATCATGCATGATTGTAAAAAAAAGGAACCAATCAGGAGGCCTCATAATAAGTGTTGTTGTCAGAGTAGCACAAAGTTTATGGAAGGCTTTAAGATAATCATCATCAAAGACAAATAGAGTATATTTGGCCAGCATGTTGTACAAGGATCTAGAAATTTTACTAAAGTCTTTAATGAATCATCTATGAAATCTGGCATGACTAAGGAAAGATTGCACTTGTCAAACATAGGTTAGGGATGGAAGTTTTGCAATTACATCAACCTTGGCCTTATCTACCTCAATCTCTCTCTTGGATACAATATATCCTAGCACAATTCCTTCTTAAACTATAAAGTAGCTCTTTTTCTAATGTAAAACTAGATTTGTCTCTATACAACATTCTAACACCTTGGAAAGGTTTTAGAGATGGTCCTCAAAACTAGAACGGAATACAGAAAAATCATTCATGAAAATCTCAAGAAACTTATTCACTAAATCAAAAAAATAGTATATATTGTTAAAATATAGCAGGTACGTTACAAAGTCCAAAAGACATGCACCAATAAAAATACCATAGGGGTAGGTGAAAGTGGTTTTCTCTTAGATCGTCTAGGAATACAAGTACTTAGTTATATCTTGAATAATCATTGAGGAAGCAAAAGAAGCTTTGACCTGTTAATCATTTTAGGATTTGCTCAATGAATGGCAATGAAAAATGATCTTTCCTAGTAACAGTATTAGGTTTCTTGTAGTCTATGCACACTTGCCAACCAGATGTTGTACGAGTAATGAGCAATTCACCTTTTTCATTTTTCATGACAGTAATACCTAATTTCTTAGGTACTATTTGGATGGGGCCAATCCATTTACTATCTAATATTGGGTAGATGATTCTTGTATCTAACCACTTCACCACTTCTTTCTTAACAACTTCTCTCATGTTTAAGTTCAGCCTCATTTGCATGTCCCTATATAGTTTGGCATCTGCTTCACAATAAATATGATGTATATAGATGGATGGGTCAATACCTTTCAAATCAGCAATGGTCCATCCAATAGCTTCTTTATATTCTTTTAAAATACCTATAAGTTGAGTTTCATGGTCAAGGGCCAAATCTGATGCAATGATCACTGGGAATGTATCATTGGATCCTAAGAACACATACTTAAGTGTGATAGGAAATGGCTTTAGTTTTAGAATAGGTGGTGATTCTAATGAGGGAGCTATTGGAGTGTTGGATAGAGAAACTAATGGCTCATATTTTATGGTCCATGGTGGGGTAGTTTTGGAGTAGGGTGTATATAACAAAAGCTTTCATTTTCTTAATATACCCATCTACATCAAAGTCATTCACTCTAAAATGAATAAGACAGGTGTGTAAGGGATCCTAAGAAAGGATTGTAGGGGTAGCTTCCGCAATTATATCTCCAAGTACATCTACCTTAAAACAACTATCAATTTGTGGTCCTTATGAAGCATTGAATATATTTAATCTCAACTTCTTATTCCTAAAAGAAATGTCTATGACTCCTATCCTACAATTGATACATGTATTGGCAGGAGCTAAGAAGGGTTGACCTAACATGATGGAAATCTATTTACGATTGCTACAAAGTTTTATGTCAAGGACAAGAAAATAGTAAAACTCATTTACTTTGATTAGGACATCTTCAATTATCTCGCATGGTACCTTAATGGATCGATCAACTAATTGCAAAGTAATAGAGATAGGTTTCAACAGAGATAGGTTTCAACTTTCCAAATCCAAAAAGTTTGTACACTGAGATAGGAAGATGATTAACACCGGTCCCCAAATCTAGAAGTACTTTTTCAATACGAAGGTATCCTATGATACAAGAAATGATTGTGACACCTGGGTCCTCAAGTTTAGGAGCAGTGGTGTACTGGAAAACTAAACTAGCTTGTTTAGTGAGATAAATTTTCTTTGAAATTTATAATCTAGATTTGCATTTCTATGTGCATAAGTCTTTTAAGGATTTGGTACAAGCTGGGACTTGTTTGATTATATCTACAAGAAGGAGATTAATATGAACTTGTTTAAACAATTCCAATATTTTATCTAATTCTCCTCCCTTCCTATTAAAATGAACATGGGTTTCTAGAGCACTTGGGCATGGAGTTTTAGGTAGATGAATAGGTGCTAATGGAGTTGGTTCATCCCTTAATTTTGGATCCTTCTTATCTTTGGGCAATTTAGAATTAGCCAAAGTTTTACTTTCTAACTTATTGGTCCTACTAGGTTGCTCTATGATCTTTTCACTCTTAAAAGCCATAATAGATTTGGCATGCTCTAAAAAAGTTTCATAGAGATTGGAACTCTCAGCCATATATTTTTTAGAAATTATGTCCTAATGCCAATCATCTAACTTATAAATGGTTGATCTTGTATATGAATTATTATGAATAAAAATTATTTTTTGGCAGTTTATCATATTGCATCTTCTTGTAATGAGCTCTTGTATGATAGAGTCTTTAGAACTATATCTTATATGATAAAGAGAGGATTTATCATATGGTTCTTAAATCTGTTCGTGAGCAAATGATACAATATTATAGGATGCAATGTATCGAGTATATATTGTTGTGTTCCATATGGGTTGGTTATCCTCTTAACCAAAGAGTGTGAAAATACTGATATGGCATGTAGGTGAAGTGTAGGATATTTTACTAAACATGACTCACTTGTAGAGTATTCTTTTGCTAAGTACTGCTTGCAAAGGTATATGGATATAAGTATCTCTCAGACCTAAGATTATCATGGTGGCTTGCAACTCACTGTACTAGACAACTTGGATTTTTGATCTTGTAACAGAAGATTTCTGGGTACAGTCAAGTACTTGTGAAGTCAGTATATAGTCGAGATGTGATTCATGTGTAAGTATTGGAGTGAATGTCCATTGTATTTCAATTTAGTAAAACCTTAGCCAGGATAGTTCTTATGAGGAGTCACAAGACTTGTGAGGTTGAGATATATTATTGATATACTATTTAAGAGTTGGCAATTGAATCCTAAAGTTATTCTAAGTATTGAGGATCAAAGGGATGGATTATATAGTAACCATATGCCAGAAGTTCCTGATTTTGATCTACAACTTTTGACCTATCCAAACGTCGGGTGTTATTGCTAGATGGCAACTTTGACTGGTATATATATTATTTTTGTACTATCTATTTATTATTCAAACCTATGAGATCACATATAATAGGAATTTCTACCTGATCTGATTGCTAGTTAATGATTGAGAATCGTTTCAGGATTTAATTATCAATATTATTGATACTTGACCTTGAGTCAATACTTCCAAGTGTTGATACTTTGGTGAGTTAATACTTGGAGTTTTTCCAAGATCGGCTCATCAGTATTGCAAAAATTGTAACAATATTTTTTCATTAAAAGTTGGTGAATTATTGAAGGATTAATCAATAATTAAATTGTTGGTTAGCTCATTTTTTGATTGAACAATGTGATTTAGGTCAAGCCAAATGAGATTTGATTTGAGCTCGAGTCTAATTAGATTGGACCTGATCCAAATGTCCTAACCCATATTTTGAATTTGAATTTTGAATTTATATTCAAATAGGTTTATGAATTTAAATTCAAACCTAATTTTCAAATTCAAAATTTTGAATTTAAATACTTGAATTTTGAATTCAAGTGGTTAGAAACCGTCCCTCATATCTCTTCCCTATTCTCTCCTTCTATCTCTCCCTATCTCTCTCACCCTCTTAACCACTTGGACACCTATTTAGAATGGGCTGCTGGTGGGCATTACAAGGTGCTATGAGTGTGGATGAGAAAAAGTCTAGAAAAAATGTTTTGAAAAAGAATAGAGAGTTCATTCTATTCTAAGAGAGTGGGGTATGTGGGGTTTGTATTAAAGGAAGAGTACCTCCTAGGCTAGGTTTCTAGATTGTTTAGACTTGGAAAGTGAGTTCCATATCAAAATTCCATCCTCCAATAAGTTCTTCAATTCCAGGAGTATCCCAGTGTCCAATAAAAGAAGGTAGATTAGCCATCGAGATTTTAGAGGAGCTAGTACTTCGAGAAAGCTGATCAAGCAAGAGCTCCTGTGTGGATCACCTTAGAGGCTAGACACTGTGCATCTCGCAGAGCTTTTTATCAAAACCTTCCAGCAGTAGCGATCATCAATTACTCGCAAGAAGGTAATGAGTTGTTGATCTCATTGGTTGTAGATAGAGTCTACAGCATTAGGTTTGTATTTATTTTATATTTCAGCTTATCTTTATATGCATATTATCATATCATGATCCTATGTAAGCTATTTATAGAAAAAATCTAATGCAAGAATACATTAAATAGTTTAATCTTGTAATTTTTGTTATGTTTATATTTCAAAAATTTTTGTAAATGTATGCATGAAATAGCCTAGGTTTCCAAACAATATTATCCTTTTAGGTTATTCTCAAGCTGACTAGACAATTTTCCTCCCTCTCTCCCATTGAATGCAATAGCTAGCTGATCTATTTGGATCTTGAGTTGATTATGGATTATGTATGGAAGTGAAGGATCTTGGTGTTGATTTCTAGCCCTTTAAACGATTGCACAATATTCTCTTCAAAAACTGAGTTATGGACAATTCAAGAGGGTTGGAGAACATTTTGGAATTCCTGGTAGGGCTCATCCTATAGGTTGTATCAGGATAACTTGGTCTTTGGATAGTAGGGTTTACTACTGGTTGTGGTTTCCATGAGAAATCTTGATGATTTCTCTGGCCTAGAATGTAGGTATTGGATAATGGATCATGATCTGATCGATGAGCACTCTAGGTTTGGGTTTGTTGAACTTGCTCTTAAACAAACTTAGAAAATTAAGGTGTTAGTAGACATTCCCCCACCAATGGGGTGTGATTTGAACATAGAGCACAAATATCTTGATGAGGAAAGGATGGAATAGGGAGTTCCCAACTTTCAGTAGGTGATCGATTTTTGGGGATAACTCATCCATTTTACTATATATGGATATTTATAAACCTTTTAATTTCATAAATTCCACCTCTCTTTTGTCCAAATATAGATTTAGCTTTGCAAGAAGCATACATGTGATACAAAGAGTTTTTACTAAGAGTTTCAAATAACTGACATGCATCACCCTCACTTTTAAGCATAAATGTCCCTCCACATGAGGCATCAACCATTTATCAATATTTCTTTGATAATCCATCATAAAAATACTGGACTAATTATCATTTGGGGATTGCATGATGTGGGCATTTATGGATGAGGTCCTTAAGTCTTTTCCATATTTTATGGAACAACTTTCCATCCATTTAGAAAAAAACTTATGATGGCTTTCCTAATGTAATTGGTTAAAAAACTATTTCTAGAGAAATTCTTGTTGAAGTTGGTCCCAGGTAAAAATGTCATCGAGTTTGGCGAGTTTAACAAATGTTTAGCTTTATTTTTAAGTAAAATAGGAAATAGTTTTAACCCAAGGGCATCATTAGAAAAACTGGATTTTAACAGTGGAGCATATTTCAAGAAATTCATTTAAATGCTTGTATAAGTTTTCATTGCTAAGTCTATTGAAAGAAGGTAGCATCTGAATTAATCTCATATTAGGAGGCCTTTATAGGAGGCACCTGGATACAAGGAGAATATGTGTATGAGTACAGAGTAAAATACTACTTCAATTGATGACGAGAGTTGGCTTCATCATGTGCAACCATATTTCTAGGATGGATAATTTTGATAGTCTTTTCAATCCCTATGTCTAATGGTTGCAATTCTGATTGTAAAGATCGATGACCAACCATACATACAACCAAGAGTTGTAGTTCAAAAGGATCCTATTCTTCTTTTTTTATTACAAACAAGTTTCACACAAAAGAAAAACTCCAATTAAGGTTTAACCTAAATCTAAATAGCTCTTAACTATTCCAAGTTCACCTTCAAATACTCCAAATTCAAAATTAACTTGCCAAATTGGTCAAAAAAGTGTAAGATTGATGACAGGCTCCTTGTGCTTTCGTAATAGTCCTAATTAAGTAACCACTACTCTTTAGGATCTCATATCCCTGAACTACTTTTCTTATATACCAATTGATCGATCAATTCTAAACTTGGTCCAACTTTTGGACTTCCTTGTCCTAATAAGCTCGAACTCCTTAGGAGCCAACATCTAATTGATTTTATTCAGATTTGAATTAATGCAAAGTAAAGGAAACTTATTTGTGAACTAAGAAAGTATGATAAAATCCTCACCTTATCTTATGTTATTGCTTGTTCCCTTAAAATTGATTTGAGAATGATATGCAATAAATAAGATGTCCAAACAAATAAGTTTTTTTTTTTTTTTTTATTTTTGTTTCAAATGTCGCTATATGTTTTATAATGTTCTCTTTTTTTGTGTTGAAATAATCATGCTAATGGTCTCTAGCAATGTTATCAAAAATTTGGTATTATCACAAGCACTAAAGATAAAATTTATTGACTCAACTATTATATAGAATAGTGCAAGATTAGGTATCGATTCCTTAGGGACCAATAGGCTAAGTTGTGTTCACTTAGAAAATAACGATGAAGTAACAATAATTTTATGAACTAACAAAGACTAGAAAAATAAATTGATAGAGACAAAGTTTAATGAAGAAAAAATGGATGAAAGAAAGTACCTCGAAATTTCAAATCCATTCTTAATTATTGATATGTTGATTAAAGCAATCGAGACTACTAAAAAGTACAAGTCTTAATAATAATTAATAGATAAATCTATGATTTAGTTCTCAACATAGCTTATCTCATTGAGTACAAAATATATTTTTAGATCATGACTCATCATTGCATAATCATAAACTATTCAAGAACATATATCACAAGATAATAAGCATTACTACTTAAATCTATGAATAAAATTATAGAAACTATCCATGCATGCGAGATATTTAATAATAATTAAAAAAAAATATGCCTTATAATTGTTCAAGTAGTTGATTCTATTAACAAGAATACATAATAAAATTCAAAAAATTAAATACAAATCTGGACTAAGGACTTCATCTGCTTTTCTAAGAATGAAGAGTTCAACTGCTCATAGGATGGATCTTGCTCGCAACTGCCAATAGTTCCATCTTCATTGAATGCTAGGGAAGGACTTGAAAAAGAAGACTTCCCTCTCTCTCTCTTTCCCTTGTGCCACCCCAATCTCTCTCCCAAAGCCTCCAAACCCTAGTTGCCTCCCTCTCTCTCTTTATTTTTTTGCGTTCTCCTCTCGACCTCCTCTCTTGGGCCACCCCACCTCTTCTTTTATAGCTCCCAAAGTTCACACCTCCAAAACCCTACCACCCAAACTCTAGCCGCCCCCCTAAACCAAAGCCATCCCCTCTCTTTCTTACTTTGGCCTTTTTCCTTTTGAGTGGCACATTTTGATAAATGGTGGAGATTTAGGGGCCTTAAGGAGTCGTAGCAGCCATGCTTTGCTTGTAGCTACTTGTGCTTCACTTGTGGTTGCCACACAACCCTTCCATGTTTGCTCAATGTCCAAATTTATTGCAAAGTCTTCTTTGTTCATCAAGTTTTGTGATTGGATGTGCACATGACATGCTTGAACTTGAACTTGGGCTTCGTCTCAGGCTTGGTGATTGTAGGAATGTGGATGATGGGTTGGTAGTATGCAAATATTGGGGACCTTTGCAGGTTAGTATGTGACTAAGACTTCATAATTAATAATTCTTGGAAAAGAAAGTAAAAATCATCAAATACTAAACAATAGAGATTAAATATTAAATATTTTAATACTTCGTGTCATATTAATGCATTGATCAACAATAGACTCGTTAAAGTCCTGGACCACTAGCATGGCCATGTTGAAGCATGCTAGGTATTCTCAAAGTGATTCTCCTTTTTTCTGTTGAATTAAGGAAAGATTATTGTTATTCTTTGGTAGAGATTGATTATTGCTGAAGTAGGCCACTAAGAGCCTTTCGAGTTGATGGACTCTAGCTGGAGACCAGAGAACCAAACTCTCATCACTTTCTTGAGAGTCATAGGGAAAGCAAGTCAGAGAAGGGTATCAAAAGCACCTTGCAGTAGCTTGAGGACTTTGAAGCCCTTGAGATAGTTGAATAGGTTGGTTGAGTCATCGTATGGTTTGACTGGTAGCATTTTGAATCATGTGGGGATTGGTTCATCAAGGATTTCATGGGAGATTGGGAGTTGAAGCCCATGCCATCATCCCACTATCAGGTCATAACTTGGATTTCACTTAGGCGTTGCTTCAACTCCTGAACTTTGAGCTCCAAGTTATCCTCATACTAAGAGAAGTCAGGACGAAGAGGATTCCTTAGAGTTGAACTTCCTTTAGAAGGTTTTAGAGGTCGTGATGATAGGGGTCCCATTTCTGGCTTCAATAGGGAGAGGGAGGCTAGTGGTCAAGGTAAGGGGATACGGACTGCTGGCCAGTGGGATAAGATAGAGACTTATGGTCGTCAAGATTAGACTAGTGGGAGTGCGAGCAATCTTGCTCGAGGCTTTGGTGGATCATCTGATGACTGTGCTGGAAAAAAATCACTAGCAAAGTTGTTGGATCCTAGTGCCTTTTGGTGGGATTTTAGAGCAACTCTACTGTAATAGTGAGTGCTTGAATCTATTGGACTAGTGTGTCTTACTACTAAGGATCGATAGCTATTGGAAGGTTGGGTGGTTGCCCCTTTAGTAGTTTGCATCTTTGGTACGCTATGCCGAGATGATTGAGGTAGCAAAGCCAATGTGTTATTGCACATTCTTGTCCTCACCATCTTTTTCTTAAAATTGGACAGTAGTGCACCATTCCTCTAGCGCCAATTTATTGCAGCGACACTCTAGTCAGCTAATGATGGGGATGGCCTTATATATACCTAACTAGAGGTAAGATGGATATTGAAAGCAAGGACTGCTCCCTCTAGGAACCTATAAAAAAGTATGCTCACATCAAGAGGGGGCTCTCTGATGGAGTACCCTCCGATAGTTAAGTCAGTTGAAGATCATGCACCAATGGCAGTTTGTAGTTGAGGTTGTAACGGCATGGATCTATTGACGAGGACTAGGACTTTTACATATTTGATAGGGATTAGAAGTGGGCTTTGATTATAGCCCGACCTTAGAATTGGTCTCTCATCGATGGAGGCCTCTAACTCGTTGGGCAATTGTTGGGTGGTTCAAATTATGTCTAATATACGTTTTCCATATCATCTGAGGTGGGATAGGTCATTCTCTATACAATACTTGCAATTAATAATTAAATGTAATAGTTATTGATTTTGGTTGTTTAAAACTAAAACAAGTGTAAAAATTTTGCAACTAACTCCGTTAAATTACATTCTTTGGAAATAGTGAACATAATACACAAAGATTTGTGCATCAAATTGTTTAAATAAGTATTATCATCTATTGCATTATTAATAGAATATACTGTCATATTATTCTAATGTATTTGTTTTATCTAATGGTCATATGCTATATCATAAATTATGTATTCACTGTTATACTTTCGATTATGTAGAAACAAGCATGGTAACATGCAAAATTACATAGAATGATACTATTAATATTAAATATAATCATTTTGGATAACTGTGATAGCATCAATGATATGATAAAATGATATCATTTGCAAATAAGTAAATATACTTCATAATATGAGATGTTAATTCTTATATTAAAAATAACATTAATTGTGGTAATATCAATATGATATTATATTAATGATATTTGACAGTTATGTATATCATATTACATTGTAGGATATAATTTTATTTATTTGTAGTTACAATTTTAAAGTACCCTGATGATCATGATAATACAAGAATGTTACATTATCAATATTATATTGCATATACATCATGCCTCTAGTATCATACTTAGTTTTATACATATTCTGTTATTATAATATCATAGTTGCAAGATATATAATGATGTACTATTATTTCCACCATTTTTTATTGATGATATACTATATTATTATACAAATTAATAAATAATATAGCATTATTATATTATTTTAATTTTAGGAGATACAGTTGACGAGGATGAGAGGATAGGGGTTACGATAACAAGGGGAGTGCAAGTTTATCCCAAGAAATATTGCAAACAATCTCTGTACATGCATTCCAAGCCAAATTTCATTCTGAGTAGTTTCAGGAAAAATAAATCAAAAGCTATCTGCAAGTAAATTACCAGCAGTACTTTAGCTAACCGATGGCCAAACGATTTCCAATGTCTGTCATCAATAATTCTTGGCCTGGCTTTGTCATGTTCCGGGAGAGAAATTTAAACATGGATCGGCATCAAGCCTAGCTCCTTAAGACTTACATTTCAGGGTTGGATCGTCGTCCACTGAAAAAAGCCAGTATCTCGGATACATGACAGAGCTAGTCTTTTCATGCGGATGACGAGTCTTGTCTGGATATGGAGTTTGTATCAGGTTTGTCTCAAGCAGCTCAAATTCATAATAAAGAGCAAAGTATATTTGCAGTTTACCTGTGGTTAATGTGGGCCTTGATCTGGTCTCATGCTGTTTGGCAGCTTTTTGGATGGATTTATTGTACCTTTTTTTGAGACGAATCAGAGTAAAAATAATTTCATGAGGACAATTGCCAGTAAATGCGTCTTCTGATCATGACCATGACCATGACCATGGCACCGACGGGAACACCAGTGACGAACACTTTGCTACCTGGTGTTTGCTGTCGTTGGTTTCGACTTTGTGTGTGTGTGAGGGAAGACCAGTGATGAACACTTTGCTACCTGGTGCTTGCTGTCGTTAGTTTCGACTTTTTGTGAGAGAGAGAGAGAGAGAGAGAGAGAGAGAGAGAGAGAAAGAGAAAGAGAGAGAGGGAGATTGAGAGGTTTCCTTTGGTTCTGAAGGTTAGGCAGACATTACCTGCAGGATCTAGCAGCGTACAATTCCGGTGATCTATCCTTGTGATTTTTAATTTATTCCCCGCAAATCATAGTTTGACCCCTTACGGCCTCCGTCCAGAACCGTTTTTACTGTAATAACTGTTATAATGACCATTATTTATCTAAAAAAACTACTTTTAAAATTTTTACTATTAAAAAAATTACTGAAATAACCAACATTTATAATATGTTGTAACAGGAAATAATAGATAATAATAATAAAAAATTATCTTTGCCTTCCTTTTTATCAAATCAAATAAACTATACTTCTTAGACTGCACGATATTTTTATTTGTGTTTTCCAGTCTGCTACAATGAAACATAACGGGATATTATTGAAAAAATGACCGTTATATTTTTCCAACTTACTTATCAAGAAGTGACCAAAACTATTATAAAACAGTCAATATAACATTTATAATACTATTATTTAAAAATATTTAGCCATGTTGCTTCTTCTGCTTTCCCTGTAGTGCTGCTCCACAACTACACAAATTCTTTTTGGAGCGCATAACGTGGATCAAACTTCCTTTAGGTTTTATTTGTACAGAAATGGAATTTCAAAACCTAGCCCCTTGGAGAGCATAATTTCACCAACCTCCAAACATTCATGCCAAACAATCTTGTAATTACACCAGCGCACTGCTCTTTGTCTACTCATTAATTTCACCCGGCCGGCCACACTATATGACCAAGAACACAACATTAAAACAAGTTGGTCTCTCTCTCTCTCTCTCTCTCTCTCTCTCTCTCTCTCTCTCTCTCTCTCTCCCTCCCTATATATATATATAATTTGATTTGCACCGTTTTAATATTTTTCACACAAGGTTTTTATCATGGTTGATTGTTATTGCAAATGCAAAAACGAGGACAAATTTATAACCAACGACAACTCCAGCTGTTTGAGATTATTTTTTTCGCCTCCTGACGTCTGCCTGCAGAACTTGTCAACAAAAAACGTCATTATGCTGCCGAAGCTAATCTCAAATGATGTTTGAAACCAAAGGACCTGAATAATATATACTAAGTTAATTGCTGCACTGCCCGGCAGATATTAATGAAAGCAGCTCCTCTCCACATATACTATAAATAAGACACAAATATGGAACTTGTTTGTCATTAAAACACAATAAACTATGAATCATGTTCCTCCGAGCAATTAGAAGTTCTCATTTGTTATTCCAAGAACATTTTGAAAAGAAGATTCCACCAAGCTGTTGAGAATCCATCAGGACTTCAGTCGACAAAATCCATCTCAATGAACTCTGTGCTGACACTTTGCCCAAAGAAAGAAAACTGGATATCATTAGTTTGTTTGCCGATCAATTCGTAGTAGATAAAAAGAGAGAGCTTTTAGTACTAGCATTAGTCCTTTTGTCTTTTCTTTTGTTCTCTGACAGGCATATATATGTTAGTAAATAAGCTACAGTTTCTCATCAATCCTTCTCACTAATTTTTTTTCTCGTTTTTCTTCATATTCTTGGGGGAAAAACTTCTTTCCGTTTCTTGTTTTGGTAAGTTAAGCACAAAGTCTGATTTAGTAGATGGTAAACGTGCCCTAGGATGATATATATTCCGCCTAAGGGAAATTTCCATCACAATGTACAGTGCTCCCAAGGAATTCACCCCTTCCACGCCTCTCCAAGTGTTCATGACCATATCTGCAATCAGATACACCATATCCTTTTTGAGTCCCTTAATAGACATTAAAGAGTAACCTCCTACCAATCAATAAGGTTAGCTTCGGCCAACCAAACAACAAAGCTTGTAGTTGTGAGAGGCTACTTATTTTAATCTCTCTCTGTCTCTCTGTCTCTCTCTCTTTGTCTCGCCTTCTCTCCCTCCCCCCCACCCCTCCTCGTCAAAGGAAGCTCCTTATTTCAGTCAAATTAGAGCACCGACTAATTAAAGAAAAATTGAATATGCGTTGAAGAGCTACGAGATGTGGCCCATCAAAGACTCCATCAGGATTTAAGCAACACCTTAAATACATATTCTATAGTAGAATATGACTCTAGCCCAAACCTTTCAAGTAGAATTTTATAATGCTTGGTTGCAGCTGATGCCTGCCCAACCCTTGGATTCAATATCGACGCCATCACAACACTTTTTAAGGCACAAGAATCTTCAACAAGTGGCGCTTTAAAGAAATCCCAAGATCCTAAAAAGACTTCAACATCTTGGGGTTCCCCTTGGCTTTCTTGTCCCTTTCATGAATATGGTGCTCATGCCACTTGGTGCATTTCTTTTTTTTTTTTCCCCGCCCGTAAACACTTGGTGCATTTCTTTATGGACATTAATGCAATGGGATCCAAAGAGACGAGGGGGTCAATGGCCAGCTTGCCTTGAATATATGCCATGTAGATGGAAACATATATCTTATTAGAATCTTGAAAACCCAACCAGTTGTCCCAGGACATATTAATAGCTCAAGGTGTATGTCTTTTTTTGATGATAAGCCCATAGTGTATGCCGTCCTTGTTGTATCTTCCATCTCTTTTTCCTTAACCTTTGGAGTAATGATTCAGTTGTTTCCTCCGTTAAGCTTGAGGATCAGATGGAGGCTCCCCACACATGTGCATTCCAGAAGTCCAGTTTCCTCTATTGGTTAAATTGGCATCGGCAAACCCCACCTCGCAATTTGCCATAGATGCCACGACAAGCATCGAGGATTTTGATTATTTTAGAGAAGTGTTTCCCATAACCATGCGCATATCTTCCAAGTGGAGAATAAGAAGCCACAAGCATGTCAAAAAGCATTGTCAAACCCCTCGCAACACAGATAAAAATATTAGCACCAGAATAAGTTAACAGGATATCAATATAATATATATATATATATATATATATATATATATATATATATATATATATATATATATATATATATATATATATATATATATAATTTATATTTTAAATTTAACTGACACAAACTAGTTGCTGTATTTGAAATGGCCAATCATTCTCCCCCATTTCAAATACAGCAACTAGTTTCTCCCCCATTTCTGACCGAGTGGATCACGGCATCTTGGGCAGAAAAGTAGAAGAAAAGGGAACAGATTTGCACCATACGGAGTCAGATGTGTCTTCAGAATAAAGTGTATGCATTTTTTAATAGCCACAGACATTTTCTGGTTGACGAGTGGGGACAATATATTATGGTGCTGTCTGGTTGGAAGGAAGGGAGGGAGTACTGAAATTTGGAGGAACTTTAGATAAGAGGGAAAGAGAAATTTCAACCACGGAAGACATAATTTTGCCGAGTGAAAAGAGGAGGAGAGATTACTTCTTTCGAGAAAGAAAAGAAAATATAACTTGAACTAAAATTTCTTATGCTAAATGATTTTATGAATCTTATAAATTTTCACAAATTATCCAAATATTTGTTTCATTAATTCATAAAATTTCACCAAAAAATCATGATTTACAGTAAAAGAAAATACGCACTCATTATGCAGTAAAACAGAGAATTTCTTTTCCCTTTTTTTTGAAGCTGAAGCTGATGTAACAATGAATATATTTTTTGCAAACAAATTGTTTTATACTATGGTTTTTGGTAAGGCCTTTGAACTGCATTCATATGCTTACTTTATGTAAATAAAACTACTGCACCATTCATCCAACAGTTTCTCAATAATAATAATTTTGGACTATATAATTAACTAAAAGTTTGGATCTCGTAACGTAGGTTTGTATCCATATGAAGATTTTTGGTTAAAAATCATACCACCATGTTGTCTTTTGACTTGAAAGAAAAAACTGGAAATTTCAGAATTATTTATGTACTTTTAAGAGTGGTATTAAGAGTGGCACACAGGCCGGGAGTTTCAATGATTTGCTGCTGTATCCAGACTTATTTATGTAATTTTATGGCCAATGGTTAATATGGGGATCTCTAGGTGAAAATGTTGTCAACAAAAGGTGGGACGTACGTATTGTTTATAAGACCATGTGGTTACACAGGAACATGCTAGCTACAAGGTAGAGACAACATATGCTACAACATCCAAAATTACACACCTGCACATGTAAATTTCATGGCATATTATGTTGGTTTTATTTCAGGGTAAATATGAAGCAATTGTCTACAACCCTTATCATAAACATGTCATGCATGCTTTTGATGAGTTCTTTTGAGTGCAGGTGTCCAATATTTAGATGGAGAAAGTAGTATTAAGTTCCTATATTGGTTCGACTAAATAAACTTGCTTTTGTGGATAAAATGGTTTGAGTGTGATGTACAGATAAGTGGGCAATATTACATAAAATCAACTATGATGATGCATAAAAGGGCTCAAATGCTAAGGATTTAAACTTGGATTGCGCGTCCAATAGGTTTTTCTGTTTAACATGTAATTCATTGAAGTTGCTTGTTTATTATACATTGGGAATATATTAATACACAAGGTCTTATTGCATGTTCCATGTAAACCATATATTCATGTCTATTAGTAAAATAATTGAAAATTAAGCTTAGATAATTGTAAATTTGATGGGGCATACCACAGCTTATTATCATTTCATGGAGAAGAGCTTTCATCATATAATTAGAAAAGCAAAAATTCAAATTATAAGTATGATTGAAATTTTTGGCTGGGAAATTAATGTAGACGATTTTTCCTAGTACTTTTTCTTCTTCCTCCTCCTCTCTTCATTTTTCTTTTGTTCCCTCCTTTTGGTGGAGAAAGAGTTGACTTTCAATTTTTTTTATTAACCTTTCTTTTTCAACCCCTTTATCCTCGAGAATCTTAGACTAGAAACATAATTCATGCTTAAATTGTTCTTGTTACTTTATTGTATTGCTTCTTATAAGGAATATAAGTGATTTATCTTCAGCAGCACAACCAATGACTCTTGGAGGCAGCCCAACAACTACATGATTTTTCCTATTTAGCCTATCACTTTGGCTTATAGCAAACCAGTTTCTCAGCTAGCCAACGAACACAATTTCCTAATGTTGATAATGACTCATATTTCTTGTTAATAAAGTACATGCTATTTTCTGTTTTTTTCTTTTAAGAAAATACTTTGTATTAAAGTGCCAATGTCCACGTCAATCTGAAAGTAGACCTTGAAATGGTTATTGAGTGTATTAAGAAAAGATATTATGACCAAGATTTCCATCATTTGAAAGGGATAGGCTTGTAGCAAAACTATAACACCAAAACCTTGGTTCTGAGTTTATACATAACATAAAATCTGTTGGAGATAATCCTGACATAGGATTTGCCCGAGTCGTGCGGAGAGAAGACGCGTTCACTGCGCGGGTGTTACGTGGTTTGCTGGCTTATCACATCACGCGGGGATTAGCTTTTGTTGTTTTTCTGTTTCGTTTTGATAAACCGATTCCTAAAAAGTCGGAGTTGTAAAAACTTATTTATTTTCGAATGAAGCGCAGCAAAAGAGTCGTAGTGTTTTTTTTCCCTGTCTTCTCTCTCTCATCCTCGTATTTCCCCTTCACCTGGAATCAGAGCGTCAGGTTAGCACACCAAGGCGCCTTCGTCTCAAGCAAATGGCGATCGTCCCTCAAGCTGCGACAACAAGGGTCGGTGGCGGCGTATCTCTCAACTACCCGCAGCTAACGACGACGAACTACACCACCTGGGCGATTAAGGTGGAAGCACTGTTGCAGGCCCAAGACATTTGGGATGCAGTGGAAGCAACGGACGGTGCGGACATGGACGAGAGGAAGGATAAGACGGCGAGGGCGTTTCTCTTCCAAGCACTCCCGGAAGACATCCTGTTGCAGGTGGCGAAGAAGACGACCGCAAAGGAGGTCTGGGACAGCCTCAAAACAAGGTTTGTCGGGGCAGATCGTGTCAAGACCGCTCGGTTGCAGACGTTGAAGAGTGACTTCGACGTCATGCGAATGAAGGAAGGGGAGACGCTGGACGACTACGCCGGCAGACTCAGTGGGATGTCCGCGAAGTATGCAAATCTGGGGGAGACGCTCGACGGTGCGACGCTGGTAAAGAAGCTCCTCAACACAATACCCGATAGGTACTACCAGGTGGTCGCCGGCATTGAGCAGTTCTGCAACCTCGACATAATGCCATTCGAGGAAGCAGTCGGGCATTTGACGGCATATGGGGAGCGCGCACGTTTGCGCAATCCCAGCAGCAACGACGATGGGCAGCTCCTGCTCACCCAAACCGAATGGCAGGCGCGGCAGGACAAAGTCGGCAGGGACTCATCCTTGAGCAACAGGGGTAAGTACATCGCCCCTGCAGAAGGCAGCAGCCGGAGCCGGGGTGGACGCAGTCGCGGCAGGGGTCGCGGCAGAGGCAGACGCAGCGGATCGCCGCGCAAGGCTAGTTCAGGTGGCTCTGGCGGCAGTAGATGCGACAAGAGCCACATCATGTGCTACAATTGTAGCAAAATGGGCCATTATGCATCTGAATGCTGGAGTAAACCATGCAAAGAAGAAGCAAACCTCTCATGCACGGAGGAGGAGAAACCGGCGTTACTGCTGTCTGCGAGTGTTGAATCAAGGGATCTTGCTTTGTTGAATGAGGAGACGATGGATCCGCAGCTGCGAGCTGGAAGCGAGGAAGTCTCCAGCACCTGGTATTTTGACAATGGTGCAAGCAACCATATGTCGGGTGAAAGGAAGAAATTCCACGAGCTAGACGAGACAGTCCAGGGGCATGTGAGATTCGGCAACGGCTCCACTGTGCAGATCAAGGGAAAGGGTTCGGTGTTCTTCCAGTTCAAGAATGGGGAACAACGACTTCTCACCGAGGTATACTACATTCCAACCTTACAAAGCAATATCATTAGCTGTGGACAGTTGGCCAAGAAAGGAAACAAGTTTGTTATGCTAGGAGAATTTCTATGGATGTATGATCCCAGTGGCAGATTGCTCATCAAAATCAGAAGTTCCTCCAATCATCTTTACAAGGCCGAGATGAAGACCAACGATCCGGTGTGTTTGCTCACCAACATATTGGACGAGGCTTGGCTATGACACGCCCGACTTGGGCATGTCAACTTCCACTCCTTGAAGATGCTGGCAGAGAAGAATATGGTGGCAGGTGTGCCGCTCATTAAGCACCCCGACAAGCTGTGCCAAGGGTGTACAATAGCAAAGCATGCAAGACACCCTTTCCCAAAGGCAGCCACCTGTCGAGCGGAGGAGCCACTCGAGCTGCTGCACGCCGATCTCTGCGGACCGATCACCCCTTCGACTATCGCCGGCAATAGCTACTTTATGTTGATCGTCGACGACTACACTCGATGGATGTGGGTGTACGTGATCAAGACGAAGGATGAAGCCTGCTCGATGTTCAAAAAGTTTAAGCAACAGGTGGAGAATACCACCGGACACCGAGTGAAGACCTTGAGGACGGACCGGGGTGGAGAGTTCCTCTCCACTGAGTTCAACAAACTCTGCGAAGAGGCAGGCATCGTGAGGCACCTGACTACACCCTACACTCCGCAGCAGAATGGCATGGTGGAACGAAGAAACCGGACGGTGATGTCGATGGCGAGATCACTTCTCAAGAGCATGCACGTTCCCAACATATTCTGGGGGGAGGCCGTAAGGCATGTAGTACATCTGCTGAACTGCTTGCCAATGAAGGTGCTAGGAGAGCGCACCCCATTCGAAGCTTGGACTGGGAGGAAGCCACACCTCGGCCATTTGAGGGTGTTCGGCTGCACTGCCCATGCGAAGGTGGTGTTGCCGCACCAGAAGAAGCTTGATGACAGAAGTCAGGCGATGGTGTACCTCGGCGTCGAGCAGGGCTGCAAGGCGCACCGACTCTACGACCCTCTGCGCGGCAAACTTCATGTAAGTAGAGACGTGAAGTTCGAAGAATACCTAGAATGGAGTTGGAACGCAGGTGAAAACGTTGTAGATGCGTCAGTCCTGGTTGTGAGGGAGAACTACTCTCCCGAGACGGACTCGAGTGACTCCGGGACTCCTTCGGCCCACCCTGTTGGAGTCCCGTCTGTAACAGCAACGGCGTCATCACCAATGGAGGATACCGCATCGGCCACAGAGTCTCCCACAGCGGATTCATTGGCGGGTGCACCGGCTGTACCTGCCATGGCCTCTCCGACTTCAAGCAGCAGCAGCACCAATGATGGAGTGGTTCGTTACAGGCACATCGACGATATTATGCGAGATGCGGTGCGAGTGGACTTACATCAAGAAGAGCTCGAAGAAGAGGCGCTGCTAGTCGAGATGGAGGAGCCATCTTGCTACCGAGAAGCTGCCGGAGAAAACGCTTGGGAAAAAGCGATGCAGCAGGAGATCGAGTCCATTGAAAGAAATTCAACGTGGGAGCTCACCAACCTACTGCCAGGACAAAGACCCATAGGTCTGAAATGGGTGTACAAGGTAAAGAAAAACTTAGCCGGAGATGTGATCAAGCATAAGGCGAGGCTAGTTGCAAAGGGGTATGTTCAGCGGCAGGGTGTCGACTTCGAAGAAGCGTTTGCTCCGGTGGCCAGACTTGACACTGTGCGTGTCATTCTTGCAATCGCAGCCAATCGCAGCTGGGAGGTACATCATCTTGATGTGAAGTCTGCGTTCTTGAATGGCAAACTCGAGGAGGAGGTCTATGTAACTCAGCCGGAGGGCTTTGTTGTGAAGAACAAGGAGCACTGTGTGTACAAGCTGAGCAAGGCACTATATGGGTTGCGGCAAGCTCCACGGGCATGGAACAATCGACTGGACAAAAGTTTGAGGCGTCTCGGGTTCATTAAGTGCACACAAGAACAAGCAGTGTACACACGAGGAGAAGGAAACGCATGTATCATTGTTGGTATTTACGTCGATGATTTAATCGTTACAGGGGAAAATTCGGAGGAGATCTCAGCTTTCAAGCAGCAGATGATGACCGAGTTCGAGATGAGTGACCTCGGGCTTCTCACCTTCTACCTCGGCATCGAAGTGGCGCAAGAAGAAGATCGGGTGATACTAAAGCAATCGGCCTACGCCAAGAAGGTGTTAGCTCAGTTTGGCATGATTGAGTGCAACTCAACAAAGTCCCCTATGGAGCAGAAGGCGCAGCTCCACAAAGATCCTGAAGGAGAACCGATAGATGCGACGGAGTACCGGCGCATGATTGGTTGTTTGAGGTATTTACTCCACACAAGACCAGATCTTTCCTATGCAGTTGGAGTAGCTAGCAGATTTATGGAAAGGCCCATGGTGATGCATCACAAGGCGGTGAAGCAAATCCTGAGGTACCTGAAAGGTACAATCCATTGTGGACTTGTATATGGGAAGAAAAAGGTAGAAGAAGAGATCATCGGCTACAGCGATAGTGACTTGGCTGGTGATGTTGATGATCGGAAAAGCACCGGGGGTATGGCATTCTATGTCAATGATAATCTGGTATCATGGAATTCACAAAAGCAGAAGTCGGTTGCATTGTCATCATGCGAGGCTGAGTTCATGGCAGCAACGGCGGCGGCAAGCCAGGCATTATGGCTGAGAAGCTTGTTGGGGGAGCTAACGAAGCAAGAACTCAAGCCAGTGAAGCTGTTTGTTGATAACAAGTCTGCAATTGCCTTAATGAAAAATCCTGTATTTCATGGCCGCAGCAAGCACATTGACACGAGATTTCATTTCATCCGAGAATGTGTTGAAGGTGGTCAGATCGTGGTCAAGTTCGTCCGCACGGAAGAGCAGCGAGCCGATCCACTCACAAAAGCTTTGTCAGGCGTGAAGTTTGCAGCGAAGAAATTATTACTGGGTGTTTATGATTTTGACCCACATCAGGATTAAGGGGGAGTATGTTGGAGATAATCCTGACATGGGATTTGCCCGAGTCGTGCAGAGAGAAGACGCGTTCACTGCGCGGGTGTTACGTGGTTTGCTGGCTTATCACATCACGCGGGATTAGCTTTTGTTGTTTTTCTGTTTCGTCTTGATAAACCGATTCCTAAAAAGTCGGAGTTGTAAAAACTTATTTATTTTCGAATGAAGCGGAGCAAAAGAGTCGTAGTGTTTTTTTTCCATATCTTCTCTCTCTCATCCTCGTATTTCCCCTTCAAAATCCATCATTGATGTCTATCCATGAAAAGGAGTCTAACCTACCACTTAATGATGCCATTTAGGATTCTTTCTTTGTAGATGAACTGTGGAGAAGCAATCATCTACCTCTTCAATCTATGGTTGCATTGGTTTCACCACAATTAATTACTTGTCTTTTTTACCTTATGCTTCTTTATTTAGGTCCCCATCTTTTTATGTCCATGTTTAATTAAGGATTACTAACTTTTAGGTTGTAGGAGATACTCAAAATTCCCCTGCTCTTCTCTACATAGAATCTTCTAATACTCTCATTCCCTAGATGGATAATTGTTGCAGTGGTGCCACTTGACATATTGGTATGTATGTCTAGGATTGTGTAGCATTATATAGCATTATCCAATGCTCTTTAACCGTAAGGCTATATAATTAACAAGCTTACTATCTAGGTTCCATAGCAACCTTCTTTTATCAATAGAAGTGGGACTAATATGGGAAACATAGCTCCCCCATTCCTTATTTGAAGCTTAAATATTAATTCCCGACAAATAGCAAGGCATCCTTACAATCCATGCTTTTGATTGATGAGGACAGATCATTTAACCAAATTGGAAGGGCCTGCGAGAATTCTTTGCATATGAGTGTGGTGATGAAATTTAATTTGAACTTGAGGGTAAGCAATCCAACAAGAAGCTTATTTTCTAATTAAAGATCCTTTACATATAGTTAGGTCCGGATCCATAACATCACATGCACATGTGATCGACTGCACAATGTAGTACAATCATCGATGTGCACATATCATTAAAGATGAGAGGAAGGGGGACCATATCAACCTTGCATTATGATATGCTAGCTTAGGGGAGGGTGAGCATTAGCCTAGCTAATTAAGCACCTACCTTCCCTTATCAAACATGGATTTCAATCATGTGTTTTCCTCTCATGTCTCGGCATGTGTGAAGTGAGTGAAAAAGTCTTCCCTCCAGTATCGATCCTATTAACAAACTATGATATACCAATAGGCAATCCAATAGGTGAAGCTTTACAACCTCCACCACCATATGAGACCTGAGCTCACAGTATGAATCCCTTCCATCCAATCCTACAATAATAGTAAAGATTTTTGACAACATAACATGACACTTCCTAGAACTCTGACGCCACTTCTGAGTCATCCTAGAGAGGTTTACATCCCTTTACCCTTTTCACATACATGCAAGAATTTTAAATATATACATGCATACATTCATATATATATATATATATATATATATACATGCATGCTTGGAGCTATATAGGAACCCATGTCCACATTCCAAATGGAGGGTTCCAATCACTCTGGACATGGCTGATGGCATAGGGAGCAACCTAGACTCAGAAGGTCATCATAATAATTTCTATACAGCTCATGGAACATTTGCTGGTGGCATATTAGGCGATGGAGGCATCAAGGAGCAAGATCGGCTACTACCCATTGCAAACATGGGAAGGATCATGAAGTAAATCCTTCTTTCCAATGCTAAGATCTCCAAACCTAGGAGATAATGCAAGAGTGTGTGTAAGAGTTTATTAGCTTCATCGTTGGGGAGGCCTTTGATAAGTGCCACAAGGAGAAGTGCAAGAAGTGAATAGTGACGACATATGCTGCTGGGCCCTCAGCACCTTGGGATTCGATGACTATGTCGAGTCGATGAGGAAGTATTTACAAAAGTATCGGAAAATGGAAGGGGATAGAGCGGCTTTTGGAAGTCATAATAGTAGGGCAAACAATATGGATGCTAGAGATGAAGTAAGAGATGAGTAGCAAAGATATCAATCATCTAGAGCTAGCCAATCATTGCTTAATGCCATGGAGAGGAATAATGCTTTGACATCAAGGCGATTTTAGGATCTTCGAGTCTATAAGTGATTGTACAAAAACTAATGTTTAATGATGTGATGATAATGACAATGATTGATGGTTAGGAAGGTTGCAATAGCTATTACAAAGAAGATGATGGCATGGTGATCATATGTATGCACTTTTATTTTTGATCATAAGGTCAGAAATCTTGGATTTCTGCTTTTCAAGTGTCGTTGGCTAAATTCTTGAACCGATATATTTTTGTGCTAATATTTGAACTCTTTATCTAATTTCTATTTTCGATTATGATAATTAAGCACAAATTGAGTAAAGAACTCAGTCTTTAGTTTCTTGGAGTTTATTAAATGTTGGTACTAATTAGTTTTATTGTTCTTAAATGATGTAGTATACAAATTTGCAGTTCTGAATTTTTATAAAGAAAGTGAAATACTGAATTTCATATAGTGTTTCTAAAAATTTTGATCTAAATAGTGGATGGAGACAAAGGAGACCTCGATTATTTGAACAACCAGACCTTTCATATTGCCTTTGTGTAATCATTGACTCTAGTAATCTTTAATATTTATTGTTTGAGCTAGAGAATAGATTGCTGAAATTATTTCACGATGTTAATGCAAGGCCATATATAAGTATCTCTTTCCATTTAAAATTCCGATCTAATATTCCTAGTTCATGTTCATCTGGAGGGTTTTTTCCGGTCTATCCATGTGATGTCTAAAACAAGAAGGTGTCTGATTAGAAGGTATACCTCCCATTCTGATGTTGTATGCTCACTTAAACAGCATAACTATGCTCAAGCCATTAATATGGCTAATCCACCGCTGTAGTCCTCATGTTTCCTTAAACCCTAGCCAGGGGATCATAGATAGTTTGTGCTTGAAAATAACCTGTATGGTTTCCAGTAAAGCCTCCTCTAGGATTTTGCAACATATTCTTATGATTCTGGGACTGTTTTGCTTCCTAGAACTGAGAATGAATGTAAACTCATTACAAAAAAAATTGATGTCCCGATGCTTTTTTAGATTTTTCCCGATGCTTTTAAGCATCGAAAAAAACCTTCCCGATGTTTTAAAAAGCGTGAAAAAACCGTCGCGTAGGCAAGGATGGAAACAACTTTTCCCGACGCTTTGGAAAAGCGTCGTAAAAAGTCAGAGTTTTCCCGATGCTTTTAAGCATCTGGAATAATATTATTCCCGACGCGTAAAAGCATCGGGAATAATATTATTCCTGATGCTATTCAAAATCACGTGGAATAACTTTATTCCCGATGCTTTAAAGCATCGGGAATAACATTATTCTCGACGCTTTAAAGCATCGAGAAAACCCCGACGCTTTTAAAAAAAAAAGTATTAACCCTGACGCTTTTTAAAAAAAAAGTATTACTCCTGTGGACCAATTGCCAAAATAAGATAAGACCCACATAAATGCATCTCGGTGATTGGCATGGTGTACAGTGAATTGGTATATACGGTGGAGGATATAATTTCTCCTGTCTGTCTGGGTGTAGCTCTCTCCAAGGCGTTTGTATCATTAACAATATTAAAATGGTAAGGTTACCTTTACATGCTTATTTATCAAAAAAGTAAAATAACTACACCATGCATGAATCCGTTTTTATCTGCCACTAGGATGTAAGATATCATAAAATGAACTACTCCTTACCAGCAAGCAGTTTAGACTTTGCTCAAAGCCAAGTTTGTAGAACTATGGATAATCTATTGTTTTCTCATCTGGATAATCAACACTCATGAGGAGTTTGTTTATTTAAATCTCAAAGGCCTGCAATGCCGGACACTCCTTAGGCTAAATCACAATTGGTATACGCACCAAGTAATTATGTGAGGAGAAGTTAACTAATTAAACTCTTTCTGTTTGTCCTAAGGTTCATTTTTCTTAGTATACTGCAAGGGTGCAAGTCTGATACTCTGATTAAAGACGGAAGGTGTGACATTCGTTCTAATCCAAAGGGAATGTTTAATTGTAAACAACGTATGCAAATATGTTGCAAAATCCATATCACCGTTCATGAAGCATGGAGCAGGCTTTGTTATAAGGAGTGCCAGTGGAACTCTATTAATTACTGGAGGGGTCAAAGTTTTATATTCTACTCTACGGCAGAATTTGAAAACAGAAAAAAATAAAATAATCCAAGAAATATTGTTATACAATATTTTGAAGTAATTTGTGCCGAATAGGTTCTTTTATTGGAGGATATTACACACAAGTGACATTCATTAAATATGCTGATATTTTGTACTATGAATATCTATAGGCAAACAAGCATGCATATCACAATGCCTTACTTTCACATGGTCGTCATACGTCAATCCATAACTTATGCATCCAATTACACTCAAGTATTTGAAAGAAAGGACTAAATATTGTGCTCTCAAGTAAATCTAATTCCTCGATATAGGAAGCATCTTTGGTTCACATGATTCCACTATCTGAGAAATTAATTTAGGGCCTGTTTGGCAAGGTTGTTGTTTGTGTGTTTTCTTTTCCTTACAAATTAGTGAAAAACCACATGGAGATTGATGTTGAAAATAGCATTTGCATAAAACATCATTGATTCCTTGCATTTATTTTCATTCTGTTTTGAAAGCAATAAATCTTTGCTTCCAAAAGATTTTACAAACAATTCAAAAAAGTGAAGGGCTTTGTCACATGTACTGCTTCATCTAGTTCATTCGTTTTCTTGTTTTGAAAAGCAAAAAAGAAAAAAAAGAAAAAAAAAAAGAATCGATGTCGAACTGGCCCCTAGCATTCCAAAGAAACTTGATGGGAGATGTTAAGCATGGAAATTCATTATTTGTGACCCTGATAGACAGAAAAGGATACAAATTATGAAGATCAGGTAATAGATATAAGTTGAAGGAAAAATGAGAAGCCTGTTAGACTTCAAGGACAAAAGGTGTAAATGTTGAAGTTGTGTTATTGATAAAAAAGAAGGTATGCAACTACAAAAGACATTGCTTCTGATTTGCCAACTACATCTGAAAGAAAATTTGTAGACCAAATGATTAGACTAAAACCTTGAGACTATCGATCATATCACAACATGATATGGAAGTCCTCAACAAATATTAAATATTTATATAGCAGGGATAAGAAGTGCAACGATGATTATGAACATAGAATTGCTAAATGTTGCCTGTAATTTTGATGCAAAGGACATCCAGTTACCTTCACGGTCACCTGTATGTACATCAGAAAATACAACTAATACAAGTCCAGCAACACAGATGGCCACACCAGCAAACTTCCTGAGCGTGTATTTTGTCTTCAGGAGAAAAACAGGTAAGAAATATGATGCACGGAATTGCCCAACAATCCAGAACCATGACACCTGTCAAAGATGTGTACTGATAGGCCTTCACCACCACACAAAAAAATGCATGTGTAATTTAAGCTGTTCATATTCAAGGAACTAATTATATAGCATGTGAGGATTAAGTTTTTTGCTTAAAGCTATAAAACTGAGCAAATTTCCAGAAGACAAAGTTGATCAGTAAAATGATACTACAATCTATACAACAATTGAAGAACAAAATTTTCTAGCATTGGTTAGACATCAATTTGAAATAAAAGAGTTATTTGAAAAGCACCGATGATTATTAAAAACAAATAAGTCCTTACCATTAGCACAAGATTCATCGGACTAAGCTTACTCATCCAACTGATCAAAGAAGAACGAATGGTAGAGTTGTTATAGCATAGTCCTGTAGTCTGCATTTTGCCAAAGAAATGGTATCATGACACTGAACACTCGGCTCATGACCAGACATATTTTTTATGAGGACCCATACAGGTATGTATTTAGTCTCATACTGATTATTTGCTAGGAAGATCTTGGATACTTATATAAAATCAAGAAATCCAAGTAATACCTTCCTGCTAGTCTTTTTAGGTAAGGTCCTGGTTTATTACATTTTTCATCAAAATAGCACTGTTATCTAGTCAAAAAATAACTTGGATTGATGACCATCATATAAAAGATACCAAGAAAATTGGCCTAACTTGGATTGATGACCATCATATAAAAGATACCAAGAAAATTGGCCTCTACATCAACAATAGCAAGAATCAGTTAGTAATACCAATCTATCTGTACAAGAAATCAAACGGGAAATATGTTCATAAATACCATATGACAGGAGCAACTGTGTTACAAAGTTCAACAAGGGGGTCCATATGCACTAATCATGCAAAGGAAAAATATCAAGATTCTTCATGCAACATGCTTGAATTTTAATTGTGTCAGTAAATATTCTTCGCAAAAAGTTTTAGTTCTCCACAAATTATAAGTCATGATGAGCAATGTGTATGAACTTTACAAACATCTAAGAGGCTGTGTATCAGTATACCTATATAGAATAATTCTTCCAATAAACTGAGAAGATAAAGTCATTATTCATCTTTCAGTCTTCTAGATTGCCAAACTATTATTAATTTTTTTGGTATCATACATGTTGGGTACATGAAGTTTCTGACAAATGAAATCAAAGAATCAGTTACCAGAATACTTGGGTACCTATGGTTCTCTACCATTTGATAAGCAACTTGCAATCAAACTGATAAACGATGCAATATGATAAACAAATAAGTTACCAGAATATTGGGCAAGGATAAAACAAGACATCAAGGTCCAATATGCTGACAATCTCCCTCACCTGTCAAGTAGTAGATGAATTATTCAATAAACAAAAGGATGAACAGTAGAGAAATACCAAAAATAATATTTTATATTGCTTATTTCAAAGGCATGCACTCCAAATATAAAATTCATTGCAATCTAATATTTTTAATATTTGTTATACATATGTATGTTTAACAAAATTAAAAAATACATGAAAATACAAAGTATAACAGAACAAAAAGCCGAGGTCAATGATCTGTAGGAGGTAGATCGTCATTCTGTCCACGAGGATCTGATGCTCTAGAAGCCTATATAAAAAATAGATTTAAATATTTAATTTACGAAACTATGAATGATAATATATTATATAAATTATTAATTTAATATAAGAATATATATTTAATATCATATATAAATATATACCTGATGTGAAAAAAATATCTGTACGACATATGTAAGCCACTCAATGTGCTCTCTCATCCTATCCATTGCTGCTTTATCAGCGGCACGGCTCTGTCGTATCTCCTCTAGCTCAGCAGCATGACTCCGTCACATCTCCACTATCTTGTCCTCAAGTCTACGAACACATGCATCCTGAGCACTATCTACAGTCTCACATGTATATGTCCTGAACGTAGATAAATGAGTGGGAGTGACTCCAACTCCATATCCCCTCACTCGACCGTAGCGCTCCGGGCTCATCAACTCTGTAAACACCTCGACCTCGATGCGACTACTTTGCATAGATGCTGTAGACTTATCAACACGCTTGGCAATACGAGCTGTAGTTCTTTCCTGTATTAATTTAGAAAAAATAGTTAGATCTTAAAGACTAACAAAATAAAATTTATATCGTTGAATGAATTAAATTATAATAACTTACATATATATCCCTCGACTCATCTCTGATAAAAGTGCCATCATGATGGGTATGAGTCATCCGGTAAAACTCCACCTGACTGGGTTCCCTCCCATGCTCATCGGCCTACAAGAAACATTATACTTTTAAGCAAATAAACCATTTAGAAGTCTCTTCTGGCCAACCTATATATGCTGCAGATTGTTGACTCCAATTCTAAATTCAATATGAAAATTAGAAAAAATGTCAAATTGGAAAAAATGTCAGTTGTACTGATTAGGTTATTTCCTTTTGTTTTTTTTCCCAACGTTGCATTTGTATTGTTTTAAGGTAATCTTCAATTCTTGATGTACTTGGTCCATTGATCTAGTGTGAACCTCATCTGTAATTACCTTATTACATGATCTTGACCTCTTTGCATACAGTGGATAAACTTCTTAGCTGGTTTGACCAATATATTCTTGGTTGGACATTATTCTCTTTTTGTTATTTCTTTGTCCAAGATAGATAGTCGTGCCATTTAAGCTGTATCATTTTATATCTTTTGAAATTCTTGCTAATGTTTTTCCTTGTTGATACAGAAAGAGGCCATGTATGGGCTGACAGAAGTTTTGAGGGATGAAATCCAAAATGCACATCTTATTGCAAATCCTAGATGTTATCCAACATCCATCCAACTTACTCTCATTCCATTGATCAAGGTTTTAACTATATAACATATGATTGTAGTGAACATATATTGGTTTTATTCCAACAGCTAGCAGAATTAGACTCACAGATTTGCAAATAACAACTGTTAGATTTGAGTTATAATAGAGCTAATTTACTAAAACTTGATGATCAGTCAACTAACAGTGGATAAATTTGTAAAAGTCAAGGAAAAGTTTTTAACGTTATTTATATGCTACATCCAACTGCCATTTTGCCTTTCAAATAGATTTAAATATTAGTAAAATAGTGTTCATTTGAATAAAGGATGGAAAGGTATGATAAAAAAAAATCTTTTCATTAAAAAATTAACTAATACCTCTTAGATCTATATAAAAATAAAGTTTTCATTATATCCTTGGATATTCTTCTTTTCTGTACTGTATACAGAAACTTGAGCCCCTTTTCTTACTGGACCTCCTCAAACACTCTACACTTGCCCATCCTTTTTGGTTTATGATTGTATTTATCTATTAACTGTTACATTATATATATTTTACAATTAAATATATCCTAAATCTATTTAAATGAACTTCATCCATAATAATTCAAATTCAATGATTGGATTAACAGTAGCAAAGCTGTAGCCAAAATATCATTTATCAGTTAATGTTTTTTAATTCTTCATTTGAAATACTATAATTTTCAGAGGCCTAAGCATTTGATATATTTTCAAATTTTGCTTGATGTACAGGCTCACCTGATATATAATATTAGTATCATTATACATGCATAAATACTTTAATATTGAAAATATAAGCATATAGTTTAAATAACTTACGAACTCTTGTCTGACTCGCGCGTAACTCTTGGATCCCAATATGTGGGAAATAGATTGGGATGCTCGTGCAGGTCTACCAATATCAGAATATGTATGCAAAATAAAAAAGAGAACTTCTTTATACCAGAAAGCTATGTATATATATATACATAATGTGCCATATTTTTTAATAAACTTGCTTCAAATAAATTAGAAGATACCTGTCCCCTATCGGAAAACCAATAGTGAACTAACTCCATCCACTGATGAGGGGGTACATCAGGTGGACAGGTACCAACTACCTACTCTTCTGTCATACCTGGTAACTTGTACTTCGTTTTCAACATAGCTTTATATTCTTTCCATTTTCGGTTGAGTGATTTCAGTACAAAGTCATGGGAGGATGGAGGAAGTACAAACTTACCATACAAAACAAAATAATTAATAATAATATAAAACATACCATAATATTTGAACCATGCAAGATAACAAATAATTTAATACAAATTTTTTACATGTATAACTCGTAGAATCTCTACTTTATACATCGGAAGCATATCATTCCACTTAGCATAGCTAAGTGGACAAAGCTGATGCCTCCGTGCAACCGTCCCTAGAAAAGAGCTCAATAAGCTGGCGGCTTTTTTAATTGGCTGCCCCAGCTCATTGCACTCAATCAATATCCTCTCACCCTCGGGCATCTGCCAAACATCACGTACTACTGTAGGCCCGCGCCTACGTATAACACTCCCTGATCCATCTGCACATAAATAGATAAAAGTAAGCTATACTAAAAAGTGTAATCAATTTTAACGTTACCAAGGATATTGGAATAAATTATCCTGAATATATATCTCATCATCTGCTGGATCGACGGGAGAGTCATGATGCCCCGAGGATGATAGAGCTACAGTAGTATGCTATGTGGAAGGATAGGAAGGACCGGCATGAACATCCTCTGCTGAAGTACTGACCTCAGCATGCTGTCCAGAAGAACTGCCGGCCTCTGTCCGGGAGTGCTGGAAATGTACACCAAGAAAACGTCGCCCATGAGGCATCGTATCACCTATCATTTATATCAGAGACAAAATTAGTGAAGATAAATAGTAATTTAACATAATAATTACTATAAATTCCAAACATTAGAAAATTTAATACCAATAAGAATCAAGCATTAACGTTTTCTTCAACTTCTATCCTAACTAAGGGTATTGTAGCATGTACGTCATCAACTGGTACAAAATTGAATGGCATGGAATGTGTATAAGTATCATCATCTTCATTATCTTCCAGTTGTCTTCCCATATCATATAAGTCCCGAGGTTTTGTATTAATAACAATAGCCCATTCTTTGTCATGGTAATACGTTAAAAAAGAGACATTTGACACTATTGGTCACATCCGGACAAAGAGAATTCTGCATGATATTCAAAAGAATTTGAATGATTCAAATTTGAAAGTGCAATCATGCTAGCATGAAGATCATCATGATAATTTCTTTGTTTTTTTCTTAGACTCCAAATTTTAAGTAACAAACATTTGTAGCTACCATATAGGGTGGTAGTTCTGGTGAAAAGGATGTTGTCACATATCCCACACTTCTTATGTTCGAGACATGATACTTTGATTGACTCAAACAAATTTCAAGTTAATTTATAGAATCTAGACATAGGGATATGGGATTGGCTAGAAAAATTTTAAACCTGAACTTTTCTTCTATGTTGGTCCCCCCCCCTCTCACTCTTATTTCTTATATATATTAAAAAAACAAACAAACATTTGTTGCTATGATTGCGGCTTTGAGATTCAGAAAACATCCATGCCTCCAAAGGGAAAACTAAGTTTCCACTCTGCAGCAGACCTGAATGCATCCCTCCTCTTATACTAGCTAGCTATCTCTTGTGTGTGTTCTACATTACCAACATAGATCTCTTGTAAAACAAATAGTTACTCCCTTGATTTCCAGAGAAAATGTGTCCATGAATTGGGTTAGGCGAAACTTATTGATGTAATCAAGAAAGCCCAAATTAAATTCATTCATCCATCATCTGTACAAACATATACACATACATCAGTAACATAACATAATGCAAATGATGGTCATCCATGCATACATCCATAACACAACATTATATATACGTATAAAAGAAAAATCAGTGCAACAATTACTAAAAGTATTTATATTAATTGCCACTAGAATGGCTCAAAGTCCAACACACAATCTGCTCTCCACCCACTCCCCCCCCCCTAACAGCCATTCACAATATCACTGGGATCCCTAGGTATAAGACTGAATGTTTCCCATAATTCACTTTTCAGTGGCATCCCATTGTTGTCTTTACCTTCCTCAATTATACAAATGCCCAACAGTAGATGTTTTCTTCAACTCAAGCAATTACAATTCTTGAGCCACCTGCAATCAAGTCATAATCACATCCACACTTCATCAAGGCATCCATAAATTCCTTCATCATTTACCTCACATGTATATGGCATCTTTTTTCAAAGTCCACAATATGCAAGTCACCTATAAGTAAAAAGGCAAAAAAAACTATAAAAGCATCTAGCAAGTGTCATATGATATTCCACATTAAAAACCACCATAAAGACTGAAGAATGATGTAATGTTCAAGTAGTTGCTTTCTGCAATACTGACAAAAAGATTATGATGTCAACAAGTGAACATAATAAAGATAGAATATTCTAGCATTGTCCGTCCACCAATCCATATTTGGGTTTAGTGTACCTAAGTACCTTTAACTCAAGATTTCACTAGCAAATTTGACCTCTCCATCACCCTTCCAATTGCAGGTTACATGACTTCGTAAAAGCATTGATACTTTTATGTATTCAATGTAAAATGTTTAATATAAACATGTCACACCATAACACATGGTGGCAAACCATCACAGGCAGCCCATATGGCATCAAAAGAAACCACAATCGTCCATCCATTCATTGACAAAAAAAAAAAAAAAAAAAACTGCAGAGATTTGCCACGGGCAACAAGACAAAATAAGTCAGATTACGAAATTATTCATAGAGGAATGTTCATACTACCTATATTTTCAGTTACACTAACTAGTGTTTATAAATAGAGAAGCAAAACCAACCTCATCGGGCTGCAAAATTTTACTAAGAACAGTAACAATAGGATCGAGAGATGCAGAGGAGAAGTCAATCAAAGGAGATTATGAAAAAGAAATCTCTCGATCCTTTGAGATCGGATGGAGTCCATGCTAAGAAGGCTAAGATCTGTACTCAGTACCTCAACGGTGAGACGATGGAGGATAGGATGGCAACGGATCCACTCAGATCTACACACGGCGGACGGTGACGAACTGGAGATGATGGAGGAGGTGGCGCAGCGATGGCTGGGACGACGGAGCGACCGAAAAAGATGGAGGAGGAGGGAGGGAGGAGGAGCGCAAGGCCATGGATGATTGAATGAGATGAGGGAGGGAGGGATCGATCGGAAGAGGAGCAGCGACCGAATATATCTAGGGCTTGGGTTTGTGGGAGAAAAAGGTTAATGTCCCGACGCTAAAAAACGTCGCTAAAGGCCAATTTTGGACGACACTCCTCAAAAGCGTCGGCGGGTCGCGAATTTTCCCGATGCTATCCCCTCGCGTCGGCAAAAATTAGTTGGCTAAACTCCGTTTTGCTGTGGTGTATATATATATATATATATATATATATATATATATATGTACCTGATAACTACATCCTGCTAGATAATAAAGTTCTTACTTCTACTTTAGGATGTTATGGTATAACACACCAGTGCTAATAATGTTTAGGTTTTTCAATATCTGGTAAGCAGGGGCATCCACATATGCAAAGATGTAATACTAGTAGCAATAAAATAAAAATTGGTCATGGTGTTCATCATTGCAAATTAATTTTTTTTTAATCATCAGAAGCATCTGTAAAATAGTTTATCTGTAGTAAATTCTTAACGACGTAAAGTATTGCAGGAATAGGATAAACACTAACTTCGTCAAAAGACGTGCTTAACCTGAAATTTACAAGGCGGTAAACATAAATCCAAGATGATTAATTAATAAATACATTACATTACATTTAATCTAACTTCTAAACTAGCCAAAAATCCATAGTTGGACACTTGAATCAGAATGTTAATGTGTAAGGTTAACATGTAGAAAGAATCCAGTAAAATAATAGCAAGCAGACCAACATATCAACTAAAGATAACTTAAATGTACCAAGGGAGGTCTATGATATAAATTCTTGTCGAACATCTCACGGAATTGCAACTCTAATTCCAAATTTTCATTTAAATCAAAGATGATCAGCCTTACAATTGTTGACAAAAACATATACATGAACCCATATGACGAATTCAGTACTGGTACCTCCCACCCGACTGAGACTCCTGAGGTCGGAAAAAACAAAGGAACGGAAAAACCAAAAAAATAGAGAAAAGGCATCCCCTCTATTCCCCGGATACAAATCGAAGAAGTCTTACCTCGATCTAGCCCAATATCAAGAAAAAAAAATCCCACTGGTTTCCTACAGTCCGATGACCGGAAAAGATACACAAAACTAATAAATAAAATTTTTAATTATAAAATAGATAGGCTACAACATTCACAAAATACATCACCAAATGATCACACACACACACACACAAAAAAGAAGACAGCGGAGAGGGTTACTTGGGGCTGCAGACAGGATCGGAGGTGATGAACTCCTTAACGTTGGCACCGAGGAAGGATATCCACTTGGGTATCGTCTCCACGGACCACACCGGAGGCACGAGGAGGACCGGAGGCACGAGAAAGGCCGGGGGGTTGGAAGAAGATGATGGAATGGGTTTTTGAAGGGAGCTTAGGAGGAGATGAAGGAGGAGGTCGCGATCTCGGAGGAGGGGAAACGGAAGAGCGGCGTGTGGCAGAGATGAAGGAGGAGCCGAGGAGGTAGGGATCCCAGAGGAGGGGAAGAGAGGAGCAGCATGCGGTGGAAATTAGGTTAGGGCGTTTTAGGGTTCGATCGAGATGGAAATAAGTAGGGGACCTGCAGGCGACCTCCCGACGCACCTTCATAGCATCGGCACGGTGACACAGCTTCCCGATGCTTTCCCCTCGCGTCGGCAAAAATTAGTTGGCTAAACCCCGTTTTGCTGTAGTGACTTGAGGTATACTAATTTTATATTCCTATAATTCTAGACTAAAACTAATTAGATATTGTTCTTACATAAACAAATTTTTCTAAAAATAGCGAGCATCAAAAATAGAATTACCCTCTTAATTAAGAGGTACTTTTTATAAGTTTAGCTCTATGAACTCCGGGACTTGTTATGGCCGTTGCAAAGGGAAAAGATGTCGAGACCCTTCTCTCTCCCCACCTTCCTCCCTCCCTCCCTCCCTCTCTCTCTCTCTCTCTCTCTCTTTCTCTCTCTCTCGCGCGCGCGCGCGCGCACACAAACACACACAGACAACAATATTGAAGCAGGTCTACCAGCATGTACTGCGGATATCAGAATGAACAACTTTAGCATGCAGACATCGCACACATGTCGGAAAGTGTCATCTTGATATATGCGAAGGCTTCTAAAGAAAAACACCTAACAGGACAATGGAATGGCAGCCGTGTGGAGTGTCAGTGATGACACTCTGTGCATTTGGCACTATCTCTTGTCATTAGACCAAGCAGTGAAGATTGAGAAATAAATGTTCATTAATAGAATGCCATCATGTGCTTTGATCTGCACGCTGTATTAAGAATTGTGGTATTTTCTCTTAGGAAAAATGAACTTCACAATGTGGTTTGGCTGAAAAGTCCCAGAAATATTGACCTGAGAATGGTAGCGATATTGTTCTGCAACGAAGTGAATGACTGTGTGAGAAGAGAGAGAGAAAGAGAGAGAGAGAGAGAGAGAGAGAGAGAGAGATGTGCAGATATGCAGATCAGTAATAGGCCCGTCCTGTGAAGATAAATTTAGCTTCCTTTGTTAGTGAAAACATCGGAAAAAACTTGTTATTTACTTTTGTGTCCGGTCAATGCTTTGGTATCAAAAGCTCCTAACTAGTGAATGTACACAATATTACAGAATACTTCAGTGCAGAACCAACGGTTTATCTTGCCATGGGGAAATGAATACATGTATCATGCATTATATTTATCCAAGTTCAAGCTCTGATGCTCATTATTATTGGTGCTTCAGCGTAGTTCTGGAAGAGAAATTTAGCTTCCTTTGTTAGAGAAAACCAAGGAAAAAACTTGTTATTTATGCTCGTGTCAGTTCAAGGCTTTGGTAACAAAAGCTGCCAACTGGTGAATTAATGTAGACTACACGTAACACAGTACAATACCAGTGGTTTATCTTTAGTTATGCCAAGGGATCTAAATTCATGTATGATGCACAATATTTAGTAAAATAACTAATCAAAGATTTTACATGATGAACTAATTAAAAAGAATTACATATGCAAGGCCAAACTTACACTCCGTTAGAGATTAAGTGAACAAAATCATGATGATATCAGAAATTCAACTATAGCTATAGAGACCTAGATGCAAAAAACTATCACTTTTTATCATACAAGGAAGTTCATTTCTGATGCAGAACAAATGTCATGGACAAAGTAATCACTCCTTCCTAGACTAATCACTAATAGATTCATATGAAAGAAGAATTAGGCATGACTTGCACTTCTATACAACAATTAATATGCAATGTCAGCATTTGCTGTATAAACTACCATGCATATACCCAAGCAAGCGTGGTACAGACTTAATTAGTGTATTAATCAGTTCATATCCTTAAGAGTTATCTTCGAATTGCATGGTCTGATGCAATTTCTACTGAAACCCTAGTATGAATGCATAATGCCTTGATATTTTCATTGCAGGAATATGGATTGGTCTCATCTTGAAATCCTCTATCTATGCTTTTATTATTAGAGTTAGAGCCAACATTGGCCCAATTGTTGAGTTTGAGTATGCTACCGAATTTGACTTTTTTTTTTTTTTGATGTAAAATTTAACTTGATTTGGGGGCTAGGTTTTGTATGTTGTTGTTTTGGGAGCTGGTGGTGTCTAAGTAATAAACGAATTTTGTTTCCCCATAAAGTTTAGATTTTGGTGAAAAAGTCAATGAGGTTTTCTAGAAGCCCCAAAGCTAGAGTTTGAGAGGGGCATTGATGGTGATCACAGGCAAACTTGTCTATTTTGTATCTTTTCTTTGTTTTGGTGTCCGCATCGAGGATTCATTGAATTAGAATAAGTTATTCTTTAATCACCTCTACCATGAAAGCCTTTCTTCTTCTTGTTATATTGTATGAGGCATGAGGAAGCTTGGTTCAAGAGAACTTTGAGAAAAGTAACCCGAGCCTGAGTTCTTCATAGCTAACAATATTTATCCTCCAGAAAGTCAAAATTGATATGTTAGAAGAGAAGGAGAGCAGTATTTCTCATATAAGAGAGGAAAAAATGTAAAACTAATAGTGAAAGAAAACATATTATTTCATTGAAATTTCTATAACTCTCTTGATCTAAATTGGCTAAAATACATACTTTTATATAGTAGATTTTACATCCCTTTAACTACCATCTACACAAAATACTAAGAGTCATATTTATGATTGTTTTAATACAAATGACTCTTTGGCTTCATACATATAGAAAATACTAAATAACTTTCATCAAAATATGAAAAATCATTGTTAATAACAAGATAACATTAACTCCAATAATTACTTTGATTCTTAGACTTCAAAAATCTATCAAGTTTAATTATTTTTAACACCCCCTATTAAACTTAATTGTCATCCTTCATTCCAAGTAGACTCTAGATCTTATGGAAAGAATCTTCCACGAGTGGCTTAGTGAAAATATCAGATATTGATATATTTGCTTTTTTCATGATAGATCGGATTTTTTGCTAATGCCATTGCTGCTTATTATCCACAAATATCTTCGTAACATTCATTTGAGAGAAATAAATATCTTGTAATATTTTTTTAAGCCATATGGCATGACAAACACATGAAGATGCTGTAACGTATTCTACTTTATAAATAGAAAGAATCACAATAGCTTACTTCTTAGAAAGTCAAGTAAATACTATATCATCTATATAGAAAACAAATCCAGTTGTACTACTTCTATCATCTAAATTTCCTTCCCAATCATTATCCAAATAATCAAAAAGCTGAAAATCATAAAAAAGGAGATAACAATAATCCATGAGTACCATGGATATAGTGAAGAATTTTCTTTGTGGCCTTTCAATGGATAGAATTTGGTTTCTCCATAAAATAGTTTAGTAGCTTAACTCCATATAGAATATCCAATTTTGTGCATGTAATATATCTTAAGCATCCAACTAAGTTTTTGTAAAGAATAAGATCCATCACCTTGCCTTTTTCAAATTTTAATAACTTGACCCATAATCAATAGGGACACTTTTTGGCTTGCAATCTTCCATCTTAAACCTCTTAAAACTTTTCTTTGTATATGCTTCTTGAAAATAAAGATACTTCCATTACTTTGCTTTACTTTTAAGCCAAGGAAGTATGACATAAGTTCCAAATCCATCATCTCGAACTCTTGGATCATAGCTTACTTGGATTCCTCAAATATTTAAGGGTTACTACCTGTGAAAATAAGATCATCTATATACAATGAAATAAGAAATATACCTCTATGTTTCTTCTTCACGTATAAGACATGCTCAAATGGACATTGCATGAAATAATTAGCTTTGAAATATGTATCAATTCAACTATTCCATGCTTAAGGTGCTTGTTTTAAGTTATAGAGCACCTTCTTCAACTTCAAGACCTTTTCTTCATGTTCATTTTTCACATACTCTTCAGGTTGATTTATATAAACCTCTTCTTTTAAAAAACATTCAAGCAAATCAATTTGACATCTATCTAAGAATTGGCCATTTGAATTGTGTTGTAATAGAGATAACCAATCTTATAGTTTCCATGCAAGTGACCAGGGTGAACATCTCTGCATAATCAATACCAGCTTGTTACTTGTAGCCTTTAACTACCAATCTTGCTTTGTACTTCTATACATTTCCTTGAGCATTCTTCTTCTTCTAAACCCATTTGACACCTATGAGTTTATGATTTTTGGGAAGTGTAGTAAGTTTCCAACTATTATTCTTCTTTATTACTTTAATCTCCTCATCCATGGTGGCTTTTCAAATCTTATCTTGTATTACTTCTTCAAAAGAAATACTTTCATCATTGGCTAAAAGATAAATGAGGTTAAGTTCATTTGTTTCCTCAAAAAACTTTTGCAAACTTCTTGTTTTTCTTTGTATTGGACTATCATCTGAAGCAAATAATACTTTTGAATATGAGAATGAAGGTGGTGAAGAAATTTCAAAATCCACTTTTAACTTCTATTCTTCTTCTTCCTTCTCTTCATGAAATAACTCTTTATTTGACTGCTAATTCCACATACCATTTTCGTTGAACTCCACATCTCTACCTATATGAACCTTTTTAGTTTTGGGATCAAAAAGCTTGTAGGCTTTAGATCGAATATCATAGCCGATGAAGATAAATTTTTCACTCTTATCTTCAAGTTTCATTCTTCTTTGATATGGAATATGAGTATAGGCAATACTCATGAAAATCTTCAAGTAAGAGACACTCATCTTCCACTCCATACCTCTAGTGGATTTATGTCATTTAGAATTTTTGTAGGGCATCGATCGAGCAAGTAGACCATATAATTTATGACCTCCATCCAAAATTTCTTTGGCATGCCCTTTATCTTTAGCATTGTTCAAACCATATTAAGCATAGTTTGATTCTTGCTCTTCACCATATCATTTTGTGGGGAGAATAGGGTGCCGTCAAAGATCACCGAATGCCATGCTCCTTACAAAAATATTCAAACTCTTTGGATATGAATTGACCTCCATGATCATATCATAAAGCCTTGATATAGTAGCCACATCCTTTCTTTATCATTATTTTGAACTTCTTGAATGTAGAAAATATTTTATACTTTTTTCAAAAAATACATCTAAATTTTCCTGCTAAAATCATTAATAAATATTAAAAAATAAAGGTGCTTTCCAAAGGATATTGGAGATATTGGCTCATATATGTCGATGTGGATAAATTCAAGTGGCTTCTTTACATGGTAGAAAGCTTCTTTGAAAAAATACTTTCTTAGTTGCTTGCTATTGCCGATCTCGCCGCCGCGCCTGTGGCTTCGGAGCCGCCAATTTGACTAGACCGTCTCGTCCCGGGGTCTTCTAGCTCTCAATCCTGCAAGACAAGGTCAGAAACCTTGGCCGGGGATCCCGGTGAGGGAGCTCCGACGGTCAAATTAGTAAACGGCGAGAGGGAACAGAATCTCTGAGACGGGCCCCCGAAGGAGTCCCAGACTTAGAGATCGTGCTAGCAAGAAAGGTCCCAGGAAGAATAGAAATCTGGCCGGGTTCCTCCACCGAGCTCATGCCAAAGGTCCCCTCTTGGGATCTTGGATCCTGCTCTTAGAACGGAATCTCCTCTCCCAGCCTTTGTTCCTTGCTTACCTTGTCGTCTACTCTCCCTTCTTTTTAACTCCTCATGTTGCCTTTTCGTTTTCCTTCCTTGGGAGGCTCCTTCGTCGCTTTCACCTCCTCCCCTCCATCTCTTTTCCCTTTCCCCTTCTGGATCAAAGAACCAGGCGGCTTCCTCGCCTTGCTTGCCGAGCCTAGTGAGGAAAGAGTAAAGGGAGGGCGCCGGTCAGACCGCTGACCAGACCTTGGGCCGAGCGTGAGCGCTCTTCTTCTCAGGCACCGATGATGCCCGTTATCGGGTCCTGTTTTGTCAGGACTTCGCCTCTTGACTGCGGGACCTGTCGGGCCGATGTAAGCGATGTTTCGTGTGTCGCTGCCGATCGTACGGGCGCTACTCTTGGGGTGCGGCGCGTATGGCTCGAGGGGCAATCTTGGAGCTCGTGCTCCCGCTCCTCGGAAGCTTCTCTGCACAGGTTGGCCTACCTCGGCCGAGGTGGACCCCTCTTGGGTGGACACCTGGTGGAGCGGCAGGGGGCGTTCAACTTCGGCTGAGGTGGTCCCGTCTCCGGGTGCCACCTGGCAAAGGAGCGAGGGGGCCCGGCTCGACCTTGGCTGAGGTAGAACCATCTTAGGGCGCCACCTGGCGAGGGAGCAGGGGGCCGCCGGCTTCGGCCGAGGTGGACCCCTCCTGGGTGGACACCTGGCGGAAAAGCAGAGGGGCGCTCGACTTCGGCCGATGTGGTCCCGTCTCCGGGCGCCACCTGGCGAAGGAACGAGGGGGCCCGGCTCGACCTCGGCCGAGGTGAAACCTTCTCGGGGCGGCACCTGGCGAGGGAGCAGGGGGCCGCCGGCTTCGGCCGAGGTGGACCCCTCCTGGGTGGACACCTGGCGGAGCGGCATGAAGGCCTGGACCGACCTCGACTTCGACCGAGGTGGAGCCACATCTGACCTTGCCGAAAAAACTCCACGTGGCTCGAATCACGACCAGTGAAATCTGAGATATGCCACATCATCGTAATGACCGTAATAGTTGCCCCCCATCCCCCCGTTCCGTTGAGGCGTTATGGCTCGGAACGCGGGGATTTAATGCGGAGATGACGTGGGGAAGGCGAAGATCTCGCGCCATGATTGCCACGATCCTCGTCGCCATTCCTCGTTGCGCCCGAAGCCCTATAAGAGTCGCCACGTGTCACCTCTCCGGTCGCAATTAATGCGTCGCTTCGAAACAGAGGCCGTTTCCCTGCAACCAAAGCGTCGGTGTCTGGCGTGCGTCCGCGTGGCATCCATCCGATGGTCTGGAACGGAATGACGGGTACGGTCGCTGTCGATCGAATTTGAAAAGGAGGGGACTTTCCGGAACGAGGCCCTTTCCCTTTCTCACGCTCCGTCGGCGGTTTGCAGCAGGCTATCTCCCACTCCCCCGGGTTGCCGCCTCTTTTGCACAGTGCATTTCGGTGAGTGCTTCCGTTTTCCTTCTTGCTCCGTCCCTTTCCTTTAGCGACTTTTCCTCACCACCTTCTTCTCCATGGCGCGCCCCACCATGTTTCGTCCAACCCGGACGAGGTCGGTCCGTCCCGGTCGAGGACTCCATCATCTTCCTCCTCGAAAGCGGAGGTGATCCCGGAGGAGACCCGCAGGTGACTCCAGCCTAGGGGTATCATCATAGGCATTCCTAGGGGTCTTAGGTCTCCCCCCGTATTTTCTGCCCATCCTATCTCTTCTCTTCCTCCTCCGGCCCTTCCTTCTGTCGGTCCCTCCGGTCACGCTTCAACGATGACCGAAGGTGACCTTTCCTTGCTCCGAGAAGTCTATGGCATCCCGGGGTCGATCCATCTTTCTCTTCCATGGCCTGGGGATCGCGTCACCTTGAGTGGCCCCGATTGTATAGCTTTCTACGAGGACTTCCTCCTTGAGGGTCTTCGATTTCCTCTGCACCCCTTCTTTCTTTCCTTCCTCAGTCATTTCCGCCTCGTCCCGATGCAGTTGGCTCCCAACGCCATCCGGATCATCTTCTCCTTCATCATTTTCTGCCACTTCCACGGGTTTGTTGCCCGTTTCTCCCTCTTCAGGGCTCTTTTCATCCTGAAGCGGTACTCCACCGATGATGGCTGGTCGTACATTTTGCCCCGACCTAGGTGTCTCCGGTTCGACCTCCCTTCCTCCATCAAGGATTGGAAGAACCGGTTCTTTTTCTCCTCGGTCGAGGACATCGACTGGGCCTGGAGCAAACCGGATTGGTCCCCGAACTGGAACTTCCAAGTCGAGCCGGCGGACCAGGAGGCTTACTCCCAGCTATTGAGCGACATGGTCCCCTCGCTCGATGTTCTGCTCTCGGAGCAGAACTTGTTCGAGGCGGGGATCAGTCCCATCCGAGAGCCGGGTGAGGCTCAGCTTTTTCTCTTACTCTGCACTTCCCCCTTTTCTCCCCTTCTTTCTTTAACTGGGCTGACCGACCTCCTTTCCATTGCAGGTATGAAGTTCTCCCTGGAGAACCTTCTGGAGGGCGCAGCTCAGAGGGACACCACCGAGGGAGACGAGCCCGCGGCGAAGAGGGCTCGCACCGAGGCGAGTCGGGAGGCCGTGCCGATGCTCGCCCCCGGTCTAGTAGTTATAGCTCCTGTGCCCAGGCCACCTCGGGCCCGAGCCGCCGATGCCCCCGTCATCCATCTTGACGGGGCCGCAGAAGAGGGAGGCCCGGTTCCCTCCTGGGTAGTGCCCGCCTCCATCGCAGCTTCGACGGCGCCGCCTGCGACTCCAGCCGCCCCGCTGGTGGCAGTCCCGCCCGGGGGGGCGGTCGCTCCTGCCGTCGATCTTTCCGCCCCGCCGCCGACCATCACGAATCGATGCTCCATGATCCACGATCAGGGGCTCGATGAGAAGGTGATGGAGTTCGCTTGCACCTCCCGGGACCGCCGACTGAGGGGCGGCCGGGACTATGCCGATGTTCTGCTCGGGATCTTCCCGCAGCTCTTCACGGTAAGTTCGAGCTCGGATCCTTCTCCTTTACAATTCCGGCTAACTCCTTACTGACCAATTCACCTTTTCGTGCAGATCGGGACTGACGTGCTCCTGTTGAGCAATTTCCTTGTAGGGTCCGCCAAGAAGGATGCCGAGAAGGAGGAGAAGCTGGGCAAGCTCGTAGCCGACATGAAGGGCCTCATGGAGAAGGGGGTCGCACTGCAGGGGAGTAACCAGGCCCTGCAATCTGACTTGGCGCGCACCGAGGGGCGCGTCAAGGAGTTGGAGGCCTCTCTGTCCGAGGAGAGGATCTCCAACCAGCGGCGCGTGGAGGAGGACGTGGTGGAGAGGGCTCGCCTCCGAGCTCAGTCCCAGTCACTGGAGCGCCAGGTGGAGGAGGCCCGGAGGGAGGCGAGCGCGGCCAAGGAGCGGAGCGCCTACATCAACGGACTGCTAGAGGCTTCGAAGCGGGAGGCGCAGGAGGCCATCCCGAGATTCCGGGCCTCCGATGAGTATGTCTCGGAGGTCTGGGAGGCTGCCGTGGACTCCTTTTTGAAGGGGTTCTAGGAGTGCCGGGAGAAGGTGGGCTCCTTCTACCCCGAGCTCGACCTCAGTGGGGTGGTTCTCGGTGGTAGGAGGCAGGAGCCCACTAGCGAGGCTCCAATTGTAGCGGGCGACGCGGCTGCAGCTCCAGAGCAGCCCTCCAAGCAGCCAGCCACCGACAGCGAAGACGGGGAGCGCGCGCCCCGGCCGAAGATTCTGCCACTGCGCCGAACTAGGCCCCCAGTTATATCTCTCTTTTTTTTCTTTCTTCTTTTTTAAGGACTCCCGGCCTATCGGGACTCCTTCGTTGTAGCACTTTTTTCCAATTAATGAAAGCTCTGATCTTTGTTAAGCCTCGACCTTGTCTCTCTTTTCTTTTCTCTTTCTCTTTTTTTTTTTGTGCCTTGTTGAGATATTTGCTTCGAGCGTCGAGACAAGGTTCTGCGGCTTGCTTCGGGCTGAGTTCACGGGTAGACTGAGTCCCATCCAGCGTTCACATTGAAGTTCGGAGCTTCCGGGTTGGACGACAGTAGAGCAGGCCTTGCGCGAGTCCTTCGGGCTTGCCGGGCTGCCCTCCATGATCGCGTGGGTGAGCTGGGCTCTACCCCACCTTCCAGATCGAAGTCCGGGGCTTTCGGACTGAACCCCGGGGCCGCAGGCTTTATCCAAGCCTTGCGCGGCTTGCCGAGCTGTTCTCCGTGATCGCGTGGGCGGACTTCTCGCTTTCTCGGGTTTCCGGCCACAGCCATGTTTTTCGAACTCAGAGCCAGGTGCCTATTTTCCTACGAGGCGAGAAAAAGCGTTTGAAGTAAAGGAATTTTATTGCAGGAGTTGGAGGAACCTTACATTACTGATAATACATCCTTAGGTTCGAGACGTTCCAAGTCTGAGGGAATCTGGATCCACATAATTCTTCCAGGTAATAGGCCCCGTGAGGGAGGACTTCCGCCACCCTATACGGGCCTTCCCAGTTCGAGGAGAGCTTCCTGCACTCTCGTGGCTGAGAAGCTTCAGCACACCGGAGCACCAGATCTCCAGGGCGAAAGGACTTTGGTCGCACCCGGGAGTTGTAGTACCTGGCCACTCGCTGTCTGTACGCCGCCATTCGAACTCGGACCTTGTCCCTCGTCTCCTCAAGAAGGTCCAGGTTAAGCATCATCCTAGCGGGGTTCTCCGCTTTGTCGTACTGCTCCACACGCAGGGTGGGTAGACTGAGCTCAATCGGGATAACTGCCTCGGCTCTGAAGATGAGATTGAACGAGGTCTCATCGGTGGCCATCCTCGGGGTGGTGTGGTATGCCCACAGGATGCTCGGGAGCTCTTCTACCCACCTGCCCTTGGCCTGATCTAGCCTCGTTCGGAGGCCTTGCAAAATGGTCCTATTCGTCACCTCGGCTTCTCCATTCGTCTGCTGGTGCGCCACCGAGGTAAAGCGATGGTGGATGCCGAGGTCGCTGCAGAATTCTTCAAACTCCCGGCAATCGAACTGATGCCCGTTATCGGTGATCACGGTGTGGGGGAGGCCGAAACGATAAATGATTGACTTCCAGAAAAAACTTGGCAACGTTTGCCTCCGTGATCCGTGCCAGGGTTTCAGCCTCAACCCACTTCGTGAAGTAGTCGATGGCCACGATCAGGAACTTTCGCTGTCCGAACGCTGGGTGAAATGGTCCTAGGAGATCCATCCCCCATTAGGCGAACGACCATAGAGCCAAGAGCTGGGAGAGTGGAGTGAAGGGCTGCCGTTGCACCATGGCGTGCCGTTGGCACTGATCACACTTCTTCACGAAATCGGTGGCATCCTCCTTCATCATCTCCCAGAAATAACCTTGGCGGAGGGCCTTGTAGGCTAGCGCTCTGCCCCCCACGTGGTTCCCGCAGATGCCCTCATGGATTTCCTGGAGCACGAGTGTAGCCTCCATAGGTCTCAAGCACTTGAGGAGGGGATAGGAATAAGACCTCCGGTACAGCTGCCCATCCATCAAGATGAACCGCGCGGCCTTCTTTTTGATAAGGTGGGCTGCTGCACGATCCTCCGGCAAGGTGCCACCGGTTATGTACTCGGCGTACTTGTCCATCCAGCTGGGCTCATGGCTGACCTGTTGGACCTCTACAGGGGTCTCGTAGCTCGGGGCCTTGAGGCGCTCTACATGAGCGCGACCCAGCAACGAGTCCGGCAGGGTCGCCAGCCGAGAGAGAGCGTCCGCACGGGCATTTTCCCCGCGGGGTATATGGGAGATGCTGAAGCGCCGAAATCCGGCCGCGCTCGTTTTGATGAGCTCCAGATATTTCGCCATTTGAGGGTTGTGCGCAGCATATTCTCCGGAGATCTGTCCGGCCACCAGCTAGGAATCAGTGAAGGCCTTGAGGTTGGCCACGCCCAACTCGCGGGAGACTCTCAGCCCAGCGAGGAGCGCCTCGTATTCCGCATGGTTGTTAGTTGCGGCGAACTGGAAACGGAGTTCACATTCGGTGACGACTCCACCATCGTTGGCGAGAATGAGTCCGGCTCCACTCCCGTCGGAGTTCGAGGCTCCATCCACGTAAAGGATCCAGGCATCCTCCTCGGGTCCCTCGGGTCCTGGTTTCAACTACTGGTGCAGAGAGTCCCGCTCTGGCTCCTTGCCCAGGCTTGCGCACTCGACCAAGAAGTCGGCTAGCACTTGCGCTTTCATGGCCGACCTCGGCCTATAAGCGATATCGAATTCGCTGAGCTTGAGTGCTCACTTCGCCAATCGCCCTGATGTGTCGGGTTGGTTGAGTATCGCTTTCAGCGGCTGATCAGTCAAGACGACAATGGGATGCGCTTGGAAATAGGGCCTGAGATGCTGATCAGACACTATTAACATAAAAATGAGCTTTTCGGGCCGAGAATACCTGAGCTCCGTATCGCGGAGAAGTTTGCTTGTGTAGTATACCAGCCTCTGGACTCCCTGGTCATCAGTCCGAACAGGACCCAGCTGACGGCCTCCGGGGTGACCCTAGGTAGAGGATGAGTTCCTCTCCTTCTTCGGGCCTAGACAGTAGTGGGGGCAATGCAAGCGTCTTCTTCAGCTCTTCAAACGCCTCCTGGCACTCCTCAGTCCAGGCGAAGTCATTCATCTTTCTCAGCACTTTGAAAAAGGGCCGGCAGCGGTCGGCCGACCTTGAGATGAACCGACTCAGAGCGGCTATCCGGCCGATGAGTCGCTGCACTTGCTTCTTGGAGGCAGGCCGCTCCATGTCCAGGATGGCCTGGACCTTTTTGGGTTGGCTTCAATCCCTCTTTGGGTTACCATGAACCACAGGAATTTCCTGACGGAGACACCGAAGGCGCACTTCGCCAGGTTCAGCTTCATCTGATGAAGTCGAAGGTTGCCGAAGGTCTCCGCCAGGTCAGCAACATGATCCGAGAGGGGCTTGCTCATTACCAGCATGTTATCCACGTACACCTGCATGTTGCAGCCGATCTGGTCCATAAAGACTTTACTGACCAGTCGTTGGTATGTGGCCCCGGCGTTCTTGAGGCCAAATGGCATCATCCTGTAACAGAAAGTTCCATGGTCGGTGACGAAGGCGGTGTGCTCTTCATCCTTCGGGTTCATTCGGATCTGGTTGTACCCGGAGAAAGCATCCATGAAAGAGAGGAGGCGATGCCCCGAGGTGGTGTCGACCAGTTGGTCAATCTTTGGAAGAGGGAAGCTATCCTTCGGGCAGGCTCAGTTGAGGTCGGTGTAGTCCACACAGATCCTCCACTTGCCACTGCTCTTCTTCACCATGACCATATTCACCAGCCAGCTGGGATACTGAACTTCTCGCACGAAATCGACGGCGAGGAGTTTCTCCACTTCTTCGTTGATGGCCCTCTGCCTCTCCGTGGTGAAACTCCTCTTCTTCTGGCGGACCGGGTGGCACCTTGGGTCCACGTTCAGCCTGTGCGTAATGACCTCGGGGGGAATGCCCGGCATGTCGGCCGCGAACCAGGCAAACACGTCCGCGTTCATGTGGAGGAATTCCAGCAGACGGGTCCGTTTCTCCTCCGGGAGCTGGGCCCCCACCTGCACTGTCTTCAGAGGGTCCGAACCGAGGGGATAGGTCAACAGACGCTCTATGGGTCCTCCCCTGGGTTCCCTTTCCCTTAGGTCGAGGTCGTCGACGTCGGGGCCGAGCTCGGCGCCCCGGGCACCTGGGACCGTCTGAAGGCAATGCTGGACTGGCTGGGTCGTCCCCCTTATCACCCCAGGCCCGGAGGCTATGGGGAATTGCACTAACAACCGCTTTGTAGAAATCATGGCGTCTAGCTGGTTGAGCCCCGGGCGCCCGAGGATCGCGTTGTAAGGTGAAGGAAGCTTGACGATGATAAATGTCATCATGACTGTGGTCTGTCGAGGTGGGGATCCAGCGGTGACCGGGAGAGTGATCTCCCCTTCAACTCCCACCGAGTCCCCGGTAAAGCCTACCAGAGGGGTGTGCACCGGCCTTAGCTGATCATGGGACAGATTCATTCGGGAGAAAGCATCATAAAAAAGTATGTCAGTGGAGCTTCCACTATCTACCATAATTCGATGTACAGGATGCTTTGTGATGGTCATCTCGACCACCACAGCATCGTTATTTACATTCTTGTTTTCATTCCCTTCATCAGAAGGGGGTACATCCTCCGGGTTCCCGACCTCCCGGGCTCTCTTCGCCGCCCGCCCGATTCCACAAGAGATCATGCCCACTAGCTTCTCCGTCGAACGGTTATCGATCGCGGAACCGGGGGTAAGGCCGCGAGCGGCTGTCCCTCCGCCAGGACCTCGTTCCTCATGAATTTCCTGAGGTAGCCTCTTTTGATCAGCTCCTCAATTTCTCGCTTCAGATTACGACACTCCTCCGTGTCGTGGCCATGCTCGTAGTGGAACTGACAGTACTTTGACTTGTCGCGGGTGCTTCTTGGGTTCTGAGGAGGAGGTCGGCGGAGGTAGTGTTCGCCCTCAATTTTCATGAGGATCTTTATTCTGGGAGCGAGGAGAGGGGTGAACCTTCGTTCCGGGGTGGCCTCGCCCTTCTGCTTCGGATTTGGACGAGGGTCAGTGGATGGCCCAGTCCGCCAGGCCCCTGGAACATCTCTCAGGGCCGGCTTCTTCAAGGTCCTCCCGTCCAGCTCTCGGCGGGTGCGATCGGCCTCCTCCGCTCTGATGTACTTGTGGACGCGGAGGAGGAGCTCGGAGTACGTCTTTGGGGGTTTTTTGTCCAGGGAATAAGTTAGGCAGGACGTCTTGAGCCCACGCTTTAAAGCCAGCATGGCAACGGGCTCGTTCAGGCTGTAGATCTTCAGGGCAGCGGTCTTGAAATGGGTGATGTAGTCTCGAAGCAGCTCATGGTCCTGCTGACGGATAGAGAAGAGGCTGTCCAAATCTCTTGGCACCTTCCGACAAGCGTTGAAGTGTGCCACGAACTTTCCGCTCGAGGCGGGTGAACCAGACTCGAGCAGCCTTTCGGAGGGTAGCGGGGAAGGCAATACACAAAAGAGCATCCGTAGCCCCCTGGACCCTCATGAGAGCCTTGTAGCTCTCCAGATGGTCCAAAGGGTCGGTGGTCTCGTCGTAGGGATCCACCTGCGGCATGCGGAACCAGCTTGGAATCGACTCCGCCTGGATTTCCTCGAAAAAGGGGGGACGGGAGTCATAGCCCGCCGAGTCCGTCGAGGAGTTCTGCAGGTCGACAAATCGACGGGCGAACTTCGCCAATTTGCGCTCGTGCTCCTCCAGGCGCCTCTCGGCCTGGCGCCTGATGGCCTTGTCTGTGGAATCTTCCACCGAGGCCGCTGGTGAGGGGGGCGCCGATCGGTCTCGGCGCAGGGTCTTGCCTCGGCGTCGCTTGCTGCGACGCGCCGTCTCGGCCTCATCGGCCGGGGATCGACTCTTGTGATCCGCCGAACCGGAGTAATTTATTTTTGCCGGAGTTTGGTGGCTCCCGCGGGGTTTGGAGGCTGCCCGTGGTTGGGTTGGCCTACCGTGGATGGAGCACAGGCTCCCACGTGGCCCCGCGGCCCGAGCTGCGGGGGTCCATGGCTGAGACTACGTGGCCAAGGAGCGCTGCTGATGTTGTAGCTGCCGAACTGCAGTAGTCAAGGTCTACATCTGTTGGATGACAGCCGCAAAGGGTCCGTCTGTCGAGGTCGGTTATTGTGGAAGAGGAGGGGGAGCAGGGAGCTCCCTCTCCGGGCTGCGTGGCCCCTGAGGAGAGGGGACCTCCCCTATTCGACTGGTGGACGCTTCGCGTCCATGCGTGACCACCATGGTCGGAGCGCACTTCGTCCACAGAAGGCTAGCTCCCATTGGGGGTGTTGTCCTGCCCCCCTACCTGGTGCGCCAATCTGTTGCCGATCTCGCCGCCGTGCCTGTGGCTTCGGAGCCACCGATTTTACTAGACCGTCTCGCCTCGAGGTCTCCTAGCTCTCAATCCTGCAAGACAAGGTCAGAAACCCTGGCCGGGGATCCCGGCGAGGGAGCTCCGACGGTCAAGTTAGTAAATGGCGAGAGGGAACAGAATCTCTGAGACGGGCCCCCGAAGGAGTCCCAGACTTAGAGATCATGCTAGCAAGAAAGGTCCCAAGAAGAATAGAAATCCGGCCGGGTTCCTCCACCGAGCTCACGCCAAAGGTCCCCTCTCGGGATCTTGGATCCTGCTCTTGGAACGGAATCTCCTCTCCCAGCCTTTGTTCCTTGCTTACCTTGTCGTCTACTCTCCCCTTCATTTTAATTCCTCATGTTGCCTTTTCGTTTTCCGCCCTTGGGAGGCTCCTTCGTCGCTTTCACCTCCTCCCCTCCATCTCTTTCCCCTTTCCCCTTCTGGATCAAAGAACCAGGCGGCTTCCCCGCCTTGCTTGCCGAGCCTAGCGAGGAAAGAATAAAGGGAGGGCACCGGTCAGACCGCCGACCAGACCTTGGGCCGAGCATGAGTACTCTTCTTCCCAAGCACCGACGATGCCCGTTATCGGGTCCTGTTTTGTCAGGACTTCGCCTCTCGGCTGTGGGACCTGTCGGGTCGATGTAAGCGATGTTTCGCATGTCGCTGCCGACCGTACGGGCGCTACTCTCGGGGTGCGGCGCGTACGGCTCTAGGGACAATCTTGGAGCTCGTGCTCCCGCTCCTCGGAAGCTTCTCCGCACAGGTTGGCCTGCCTCGACCGAGGTGGACCCCTCTTGGGTGGACACCTGGTGGAGCGGCAGGGGGGCGTTCGACTTCGGCCGAGGTGGTCCTGTCTCCGAGCACACGCTAGAGTCCAGGAGGCGCCATAGAGGCATCCCAGTGTCATGGTCCCCACATCCAAAGAAGAAAAAATCAAATTGGAGGCTACTTTAAAGGAGGCGCCCATACTTGCCTATTTTACCTAAGCAAAGAAGGAAGAAGACTTCTCTTGGAGAAGAAATCAAAGAAGGACATCCAACCTACTCCTAATTGAAGTTCAAGTCAAAATCAAAGAGCTTAACTTGGAGTGGAAGAAAAGAAGAAATGCCATAAGAAGAAGAGGACTCCAAATCCAAATCCAACTCCAAAGGAGGCGCCATAAAAATTCCAAAAAAATTCCTTTATGGCCGTCCCAATTTTTTTTTGAACTCTTGGTCGGCCAAGAGAGAAGATTTTCTACCTAATCTAGGGGTTGGAGGAGTTTAGTCCCACATGGGAATTTGTACAAGCTTGGAGAAAATTTTAGGTCTATATAATAGACCCCTCTTTGTAACTTTAAGAAATCAATGAAGAAAAATTATTTTTGCTATTCTCTTGTGTTGAGTGACCTAGGTTTCTCATCTTCCGCACTATTCTAAGTGTTGAGCTCCGTGAGGGGGTAATCCGGGTTCCATTGGAGCCTTGAGGAGGTGAGAGATCTCCATCTTTATCCGAAACCCTAGGTTAGCCACCTGAAATTCCAAAATCCTAGCCACCCTTCATTATTTTCAATCCATCAAACCCTAGCTCCATCCATCTCCCACGGCCTCTCTCTCTCTACAAGTCCAGGCCATCCACCTTCATCCAGATCCAGTCCGGCTACTTTAGATCCAGAGCAAGTTCCAAGGAAAATCACATCAACATCCAGGAGAATCCAGTTTTCAGCAATTTCAATCTTCAAGTTCATCAACCTGGTAAATCTTTCCCTTGACTCTCTGATTCCATCAATTGTTTTTCTTCTCTTCCAGATCTTGAGTTCAGGAGAAGCCAACCCGCCAAAGGACCAGTATTGGAGGATCCATTACGAAGATATCTGAATCCGAGGATCCAACAATCTGCTCGGGAGAGTTCTTCCACCAAAATCTGTGAAGATCACTGCCTGGTTAGATAAACCATCTCTTCTCTTTATTTCTGTTCTGTTGAAAGTTCGGAGCGAAACCCTAGGTCTGGGAGTTTCTCAACCCCCAGCGATCCGTTGCTTCTGAACTACTTTGATAATTTAGTTTCCTTAAAATTGTGCTTTCAATCATCATATTAGTATCTTTCAATGTTAGGTTAACTTTTCTTTGATTTGAAGCCAACTTCTACAAACATATAAAAACAACAAAAAAAAATTAGTTTACTTCCGCATCGCGTCCCTTTATTTGTTCTGCATCAGAGGGGGCCCGGCTCCATCTCGGCCGAGGTGGAACCATCTCGGGGCACCACCTAGCGAGGGAGCAGGGGGGCCACCGGCTTCGGCCGAGGTGGACCCCTCTTGGGTGGATACTTGGCGGAGTGACAGAGGGGCTCGACTTTGGCCGAGATGATCCCGTCTCAGGGCGCCACCTGACGATGGAACGAGGGGACCCGGCTCGACCTCGGCCGAGGTGGAACCGTCTCGGGGCGCCACCTTGCGAGGGAGCAGGGGGGCCGCCGGCTTCGACCGAGGTGGACCCCTCCTGGGTGGACACCTGGCGGAGCGACAGAGGGGCGCTCGACTTCGGCCGAGGTGGTCCCGTCTCCGTGCGCCACCTGGCGAAGGAGCGAGGGGGCCCGGCTCGACCTCGGCCAAGGTGGGACCATCTCAGGGTGCCACCTGGCGAGGGAGCAGGTTGCCGCCGGCTTCGACCGAGGTGGACCCCTCCTGGGTGGACACCTGGTGGAGCGGCAGAGGGGCGCTCGACTTCGGCCGGGGTGGTCGCGTCTCCGGGCGCCACCTGGCGAAGGAGCGAGGGGGTCCGGCTCGACTTTGGCCGAGGTGGGACCGTCTCAGGGTGCCACCTGGCGAGGGAGCAGGGGGCTGCCGACTTCGGCCGAGGTGGACCCCTCCTGGGTGGACACCTGGCGGAGCGGCAGAGGGGAGCTCGACTTCGACCGAGGTGGTCCTGTCTCCGGGCGCCACCTGGCGAAGGAGCGAGGGGGCCCGGCTCGACCTCGACCGAGGTGGGACCGTCTTAGGGCGGCACCTGGCGAGGGAGCAGGGGGCCGTCGACTTCGGCTGAGGTGGACCCCTCCTGGGAAGACACCTAGCGGAGCGGCAGGAAGGCCTGGACCGACCTCGACTTCGACCGAGGCGGAGCCATATCTGACCTTGCCGAAAAAACTCCACGTGTCTCGAATCACGACCAGCGAAATCTGAGATATGCCACATCATCGTAATGGCCGTAACACTTGCTAAGACCACACCCTTTATAAAATTGTTTTGGAGAATCAATGTGCAGTAAGCCCTGCACCATCTTCTTACTTGATAGTTGCTGCTAAAGATCACCAAAATGAAAATGCCTGAACCTCAAGTACCAAAGCCATGAATTGTCCTTCACATTTACATTCAAACATTTAGCATAGACATATTTGATGTTAAGCATAAACATTCTATTTCTTGTTAGTTGAACATGGACTATCAAATTATCTTTTGATTTTTCAAAAATAGACTTTTAATTTTCATATGCATACCATACCCTCTCTCCAAAAGTTATCACAAACTCAAAATATTATTCTTCATCTCCGGTATATAACAAAAATTAGAGATAAATTTATGACTTCCATCTTTTAATTGGATAAGAATTATACTTTTACCCTTCATGGCTACTTTGGAGGAGTCACCAAAAGATACATTTCCATTCACTAATTCATGCAACTCCATGAACATATTTTTATAGCCACACATGTGATTGCTTGTACCGGTTTCTAAGTACCACATATTTTGCTCAATGATATTATCTTTTTTGCAATCTAGCAACAAAATTTCATCATCATCATCTTCTTTCTTCTTTGTATAGTAAGCCTTCTTTTCAACTTGGTTAGTACCATAATACCAATAATTCAAAGTATAATGACTAAATTTATTGCAAATAAAATAACAAACTTTGAAATTATCATACCTTCGACTTCCAAATAAGCCTCCTTGTCCATGCCATCTTTTTGGACTTTGATTTATCTCGTTTGTTATTGTAGCCTCCTCATCCATAGTCACCTCCACGTCTATGGTCTCTCCATTGGCCATGGCCTCTTTGACTCCTTTCATTTTTGGAATCTTCTTTTCCCTCCTTTAGAGTGAACTTAGATTGAAGAACTTGCTCCAAAGGTATTGCTTCTTTTTGTTAAACTTTTGTTAATGGGCTTGTAAAGAATCTATGAGTTCATCAATTGTCATGGCTTCTAAATTCTTCGAGTCTTTGATAGTGACTATGATGTAGTCAAATTTGGCATCTAACAAGTATAGATTTTTTTCTACTACTCATGTATCATTCAAGATCTTGCCGTTCCTTCTTAGATGGTTGATGGTGGTCAAGACTTGTAAAGAATTTCAAGATAGATTCAGACTCCTTTATTTGTACGACTTCAAATTTGACTCTAAGAGCTTGAAGGCAAATTTTCTTCACTTTCTCAACTCCTTTATATTTATTTTGGAGAATCTCCCATGCTTATTTGAAGGTAGTGGCTGCCGCTATCTTCTCAAAAGCCAACTAATCTACAACTTGGTAGATAAAGTAGAGAGCTTTCTTATCTTTTTTTTCTTGAGTCCCACAACACCTCCCATTGTTGTACCGTGAGAGTATCTCTATTTCTAGCTTCTTCATAGCCTTTTTCAACTATATCCTAAGTATCTTGGGATCCAAGCAATGCCTTCATATGAATGCTCCAATTCTCATAGTTGGTGTTGGTGAGACGAGAAAGAGATAATTGTATCATATTAACTATGGCTTTGATACCACTTTGATAGATTAGAAAAAGAGAAGAGCAATATTTCTTATATAAGGGAGGAAGAGAGTAAAACTAATAGTGAAAGAAAATATAATATTTCATTGAGATTTCTACAACTCTGTTGATCCAAAATGGTTGAAATACATCCCTTTATATAGTAAATTTTATAACCTTTCAACTACCCTCTAAACAAAATACTAAGAGTCATATTTATAATTATTTTAATACAAATGACTCTTTGGTTTCACACATATAGAGAAATACTAAATAACTTTCATAGAAATAATAAAAGTAATTGTTAAAAACAAGATAACATTAACGTCAATAATTACTTAACTCTTAGACTTCAAAAACCTATTAAATTTAATTATTTCTAACAAAAATTACACCTTGTAGAGCATAAAGATAAAGATCATTCTCCACTTTTAGAATCTCGGGATGTAGACTATAACGGAGTGAGATTTTTGTGGTTTAACAAGTGATGCTATGAAGGATGTCAAGGAAAATGACTACAAAGCCTTGTACTTCACTCAACATGTTATGCAAAACCATCTTTCATCAAGTCTCAACCACCAAGATTAAATTTCCATGAGGCATGGGTTACTCTAAAGTAGGAGTTCTATGGCAACACAAAGGTAGCAATGGTTAAACTTTTAACTATTAGGACAAAATTAGAGAATTTATTTATAAAAGAAGGTGAATTTGCGTTTCAAAAGTTATAAAGACTTAATTCGATGTGCATACATGATGACATTGTTAAAAATAAAAAGGTAGTTGGAAAATTCTTAGAATTTTAATATATATATATATATATATATATATATATATATATATATGTATGTATGTATGTATGTATATACATATCACTTTGAAGTTTTTAGTTGTCTTGATTACATTCATGCTCCTCTCAAAATAATTAGGTACTGGATGATAGTAATATTAAGTTCATATTAATGAAATAATTAAAACATACAGATTTTATGATCCTACTACAAATTCTTTGATTTATGATGCTATTTTTGATAAACAAAAAGCATAGAGATTGAAGAAAGTTTTGCAGGAAAATCCTACTAGCTTTCTACAGATGTACCTTCTTCATTTGAAGAAAACAATGATGATAGAAGTTCTATCCTTTTTGATAGTGAAAGTCCTAAATCCTTCTTTGGTTTTATAAGGATCTTTCTCATCTAGTTCTAATTTAGAAAATTCTTCTACAACAATATCTCCTAGAAGGGTTAAACCTCTTGCTAAAATTTTGTGAATGATATTAGTATATCCAAATTATTGAGTATTTCAAATTTGAAGATATAGCAAAGTTGAAGGGTTAGTGCAAGGTGATGTGTGAAGAAATTAAAGCATTAGACAAAAACCATGCTTTAGAGCTTGTAGAACTCTTTCAACCTATTGAGCATGAATCTCTCAAAAGAAAATTAGAAAAAAAATAAAAATATTATGAAATAAGGTTACATTTTCTTTTCTTTTATTGATAATCAACCGATGATTTAAAAATTGATATAACCTCTATTTATAAGAGCACTAGTGAGGTTCGTTCTTTTATGATTCAAATCACATTATTCTCTTAGTTTGAATTTGACTAGTTTTGCAAAAATAGATACAACTAGCAAAAATAAATATAAAAAACTAAAATTCCACAAAAGGTATATCTTCACTCCCCAATGTTAACTTTACCTTTTGGCACTTCACCTAATTCTCATTAGATTGGGAGAGATGCCCGATTAAAATCTCTCCTAAAAAGAAAATGTTTAATTTAACTAGCCTATTTCAAGACCCAAATAATAGAATTTCATCCCATTTTAACTTTCTAGGGGATTGGGTCTATGTCATAGACTTTGAAAAATTATTCGATTTGAAAAAAAAAAAAATTCTCAGTCAGGTATTGTATGATCAAGTTATAACCTCCAAAAGTTTGGTTATAATTTGTCTTCTTGATGTGGTGGATTTTTCTTTTGAACCATGTCCAACCTTGCAGTAGCTAAAATAATCCCTACTGAGTCTGGTGATCCTTGTAGATGATGTCTCTTCTTGTTTTGGAGATGCAGTTTCTACTAAATTTGAATTTAAGATCAAGAAAAAATTGCTTCTCCACCTTATGATTGAACCACTTAGCTTTGCATTGAGATGGCTTCTAGTCTTACTTTTCTTTGCTGTCACCCTATGCCTTGAATAAGTAATTAGCTTCTGGTCATTTAGCATCTTGTGCCTTGAATAGGTGATCGGTTCCTAGCCATCTGGTATGCTGTGCCTTGAATAAGTGATCGGCTCCTAGCCATCAGTACTTTTTTATATATCAGTAGTTACTTAAAACTGGTTAACTATTTCATAACAGGGAACTTTGTAGAAGCTTATGGCTTTTATGGTTGTGAAGGAATTTGACTTGCATTGAAGCTTTGTGGAAGCTTTATGGTTTTTGTAGTTGAGAAATAAATTGACTTACATGGGAGCTTTTTGGAAGCCTTATGATTTTGTGGTTGTTACTTAAGACTTAGGCATGTTATAACTTTGGGGTACTGTTTGAGACTTATCATTTTGTTTATGAACTTTTATTGTGAAAATGATGCATAGAAGAATATATATAAATCTTTTTTATGACTATGTATTTGAAAGATATTCAAATTATTATAATAGATTAATTAATTTAAATTTAGTATATTTTGCTTGTTTATTTGAAGAAAAAAATAGTAGGTCAAATTTTTTTTGTGACAACTAATTTTATTACTAATTGTTGGTTAACTTTTTTGGATAATAAACTTTGTCACTAAAAATTATTTTTTAATGGCAAGTTAACTTTTTTCAATAATAAATTTTGTTACTAATGGTAGCTTGATATTTTTGTGATAATATTTTGTCACTAATTTTTTTTTTTACTAGCATGTTAACTTTTTGTGGCAACAAATTTTATCACTAAAAAATATTTCTAAATTGTAGATTAACATTTTTGACAAAACATTTTGTCATTAAAGCTATTTTTTTGGTAACAAAATATTTTGTTGCTTAAAGTATAAAATATTTTGTTACTCAAGAATCCGTTGTGACAAATCATTTCATCGCAAAGTAAAATTTTTAGCAATAAAATATGTTATCCCAAAGCTAGAACTTTAGTAATAAAAAGTTTTTATCACTTAATAATGCATATGGAATAAAATCTTTTTTTTTTTAGTGACAAAATTAAATTTTGTAACAATATTTTTTATCTTTTTGTAGAAAAATACTTATCATTAGATGATGATTTTATTAAAACAAAATGCTATTTTGTTATAACAAAATGCTATTTTGTTACTAAAAGTATATTATTTTTGATAATATAAGTTTTATTGCAAAAACTTAGTCATCACTTATTGCAATGGGGCTTTAGCAACAAATATGTAATAAATTTTTTTGTATCAAAAAGTTTTAGTGACAAAACTTAGACATTTTGTGATAAAATTTTTTATCACAAAAAATCTTCTTTTTTATAGTGATGGTATCCGACGGCCTAGATTAAATCACCCCGCCATTGGAATTTTGGCCACATTGCTCAGTCTCTGGCTAAAGATATGGACTACTCATTTTGTGCTATGTGGGTCACTCTTATTGGCCAGGGGACATATCCCCGAGATTGAGCAATTGCCATCTTTTCGAAAACCATCCACTGCTAGTGTAATGAATTTTTTGTGAAAGGAAGCACATGACATTACATGTCATATGATGGAATGGCAGCATAGCACAATTAGATATTTTATTCCACTAAAAGTTAATGAAAATCTATTGTTATACTTTCGAGTTGAATTGAATGAATAACTTCGAATTCAAAAGAGAGGGGCAAGTGTTACAGGGCAAATGGCATGTTTAGATCTCTTATGGTCTAGTTATGATCAATTATCAATGAGCAGGAAAGTGTTTGGCTATGCTCTGATATCTTATTAAGGCACGAAATGCCTAATGGCTAGAGACCAACCTCTGAGCATGGTATGAAATACTTATCGGCCAGGAGCCGATGCCTTATTGAGGCATAGGATGCTTAATGGCTAGGAGTCGATCTCTCGTCGAGGTACAATGGTAGGGACACCAGAGGCACCAGAATAAGATAGAGGCTTCCCAACTCTCTGTGAAATACTTAGTAGCATTTGAGTCCATTTATAATAAGGGCTTAGCCTAATTGAGTTATCATTTGAGTCCTGTACCAGTCAGCTCATGTTGATATGGTTTTCTTTTTTAGTCCTGTATGTAGCATTTGATCCATACTATTATGATTTTGGATCAGTCAATCAAGTCAGCTCATATTGAGCTAATCATATTCTGAGTCTTGTAATCATGTCCAGTTGTATTGAGTCTATTTGAGTCAAGCCCAGTCAAAGAAGACTCAAGCATGTGAAGGACACCACCCAGCATGCCACCTCAGTAGCCGCATGGAGCCCCAGTCACATCCTGGATTTCGCCACCTAGGATTACTTGGAGGATCATGAAGTCGGCCCATGCATGAGGAGTTGATGACCACATGCCAGCACACCCATTCCACACCCCAAGCACACCAACTCCACATGACAGCATGACAAGAAGGAAAGTCAAAATAGATAAACATGAATCCCTTGATTCATGCCAGCTTGCTTAGGAAAGAAGTGGTCCCCCCCTTTGGATGTCCACTATCTACCTTGTTTGGAGGAATTTTGTATGGCATGAGAGTATTTTCTTCCATGTATTCAGCTCCACACTTTAGGAAGAAAGTGGTCACATCTTATTTTCCTTGTTTTCTTTTGCTTGGGCCCTAAGTCTCATGACTCTATATAAGGGACCCCTTGTATGAAGATTTAATAATTTTTTCATGAAATAATATTTGAATTCTTCAATTGCTGTGTGCTACCTGCTGTGTGCTTGAAGGGATTCTGTGTGAGTTCTTCCCCTTCCCGGTGTCCTGCGACTGCTTCCAACCGCTATCCTGCTCTCCAAAGCCTTAGCCGCCCTCTTCAAACAACTACTTCCCCTTACTATTTTCCCTTGTTTTCTTCTTCCCTACTGTGTTTTTCTAACCCTTGGAAGGTCGTTTGCAGGTCCCTCGACTCTGATGAATCCAACACTCTAGCCGGGCCACAATCGGACCACCGAGTAGAAAGCCGGAAATCCGTAGGTCTCTAGCTTGATTTTCCAGGCCGCATCCGGAGTGAGAGCGATCTCTTCGCATACGATCTGCACCAAGCATTTCAACCATTTCCAGGTACATCCCTTCTGCCACCAGTAGCCCTATTGTAGGTGAACTAGCCCAACCGAGACTTCTCAGCCTCGGCGGTCCTTCTTTTCTATTACTTTTAGGTCCTGTTATGCATGCCTTAGTTTCTTATTTTTCATATAGAACTCTTTACATCAATACTTGATCTAATCTTTAGGATTAAAACTTATAACTTAATCTTAAAAACATAAAAAAAATAATTGCATGCATATATAGTTCCGCATCATTTGGTATCAGAGCCTGTTTGGGCTCAGTTCTCTTTGGATACTCGAATCGAGCGCTTCATGGCCGTCCGGTCATAGGAGATTAGTAAGGCTTCGAAACCCTCTTTCCCAATCGACGGGATCTCCTATGGTGGTAGGGGTGCTATTGTGAATTGGCTCTTGAAGAAGAACACAGAGTTCTTTAGAGTTTTTTTCATTTTTGGCCTCTTCAATATATATCCTGTTGTTTTAATTGTTTCTACCGACATAAAACTCAGAGAAATTTGAAATTTGTTTTGATCGATTCCTCATAATTCAATTATTGTCTAGAATTTTCTCAGGAATTATTTATGTCTGTAGATTTTCTCCTAGCCAAAACACTGCCTGAGAACAGTTTTGCTCTATTTTGGCAGCAAAATCGATTTTGGAAAGTTCAGGGTTTTTTTAGTATAATCTTTGCATATATTTAGTTTTAGCATATTTCCTGCATATTAGATCATAATCTGCAATTATCTTCTATTTAAGAAAAATTCCCCCCAAAAAAAAAGTACATATATTCAAAAATATCAAAACATCTAAACCCTAATTTGCATCTTTATCTGCCTGCCATCATTGCATAAATTTACTTTAAGGGCACTTTCTTTATGTCATATAAGGGGAGGAGTTGATAATCTTTCCTTAGCCCAAAACCACATCCCTTGCATTCAGTCCCAAGCCTAATTTAAAATTAATTGGACTTAATTTGTCCTAGTGGTCTAGGGATACCCATTGGTCGGGTTCAATCATTGTAGGACGACTAGTGCACCCAATTCATCTCCTATTACTGGATACTGGTGTCTAGGCAAGAGGTACAGTGTCAAACGACCTAAACGAATTGGTGGTTCCTTAATTGGGTCCCTGCGAGAGCAGGGGGGCCTCCCACCATCCCACCTCTTACCTGGCCAGTTGAAGGACTAGGATTTGAGTTGTGTGTAAGTTGAGTCAACCCATTCTGATTGGGCTCTAGGTCTAGGCAGCCATAGTCGATTTGTCTTTGAGTCTTGCATGTGCACTAGCTTAGGAGTTGATGTGTGTGTTTGATTACATGACCATTAGATGCCAGTAGACTTAATCCAGTTCAACTAGTGTGACCATGGAGTCCAATCCTAGGAGAACCCAATACTCTGACCAATATATGGAGTCCAACCCTAGGAGAACCCAATACTCTGACCCATGTAGGGAGTCCAACCCTAGGAGAATCCAATACTTTGACCCATATAGGGAGCCCAACCCTAGGAGAACCCCATAGCATGATCCATCCTAAGAACCTAACCACAGGAGACCCAATTATGATTACCTAAACCAGGGTGAATGAACCATTAGGAGCACCCAACCTTATGCACCCCTGTTTGATGGAAGACCAGATCCTAAGGTGTATACTGAATGGGAGGATATGATGGATCAGTACTTTGAGTATATTAGGATGCCAGAGTTAGAAAAGATTAGTTTGGCTATGCATGGGTTAATCAGATATGCTAAGCAACATTGGGAACATATTGAGGATGAATGTTATTGGAAAGGAGAACAGATAAGTACCTGGAAAGCTATGAGGAGTAAGTTGAGAAAAAAGTACCTAGGTCTATTTTATGAGCATGAACTTTTAGCCCAATGGTGCAACTTGAAATAGGGTGACAAAACTGTGTCTGAATACATTGACCAATTTAAGGAGTTTATTAGAAAATGTAACACAGTTGAACCTGAGTTTATGACCATATCGAGGTTTAGGTATAACCTACGTGAGGACATCAGCTGGGAATTATGTCGCTGGCTGATTAAGGACTTAGAGGAAGCCTATCACAGAGCCTTGGAATTTGAGTCAAACCAGAGGGAACTCATATTTAGTCAAATTGAGTCCAACAAGAATAACCCTCCTATACCCCAAACCATAGAACTGAACCCATGACCTTTGAACCCATAGGCCATAGACCTGAACCCCATAAGGTTAGTACCCCTACATGTGAGCCCAGTAGTAAGCCACTACCTCTTAAGCAACCTGAACCTACTAGGAGTAGTGCACATAAACAAAAACCAGGACCTAGCCAGTTTTCTCTTAGCCGACCTTCTCCTACCACCCTTTGATTCACAAGGCTTACATTAAAGTGGAAGTGTATAAAGCTGATGTAAACTTTGTGGATGAGTATGAGGGAGAGGAGAAGACATCTCTAGAAGACCTAGAATTAGTTGACCCCATAGGTACCCAGGTAGAAGCCAATCTAGAGTTAGCTAATCTTGACCATGCCTAGATTGAACCTACAGTAGAGGACCAATTAGAGGAAGAGAACTCTGATACTAGGATTTTACCTGAGGAAACACTAGAAAAGGGCCTAATTGCAGAGCCTAGTCCTAAATTCCAAGAACTAGAAGACTTTATTGAGGATTTGGCTTATTTAACCCATTGCCCTCAGGATGAATCCCTTCCTACCATTCCTATTGAAGATCTCTTCCCAGAAATTGTTGACCCATCCTTCCATAGCATGGACCTTTTCTTGCCCATAGATATAACTTCATATTCATACATTAAGGCCAGTCTCTTTAGCCTAGAATCAGTCCTTGAATCCCCTTCCTATTTCCTACCCTTTGCTGAGTCTTCTCATGTGTCTAGAACTATTAGGTTACATTTTGTTGAGGTTACTAGGTTGCAAGAACCCATAGAGCCCATCCCATTTGCTACCTACTTTTGGCAGACCCTCTGGCATCTATTAGAAGTTACTAGAACATTTTCTTCTGCATGTCATCCATCAACCACAACTCATGCTCCATACCCAAGTTGTAGTTAAGACCTAATAAACCTCTTTCGATAAGAATGCATAGTCGAGTCTATTAGGTGTTGGTATGAGTCCTTTGCATCACCTGTTAGGAGCCTGCATGTGCCCAGCATGTTCACCACCTGCACTAATTTTGAAATAAACTGGCTAATTCCCGAAGAAGAGCCATTTAGTGGATTCTATCATGGTTAGGCTTAGGCTTAAAAGAAGCTTCATACTCACAGAGCCGAACTTTTTAAAGTGATAGAGAAGGTTGGGACCAAATGCCTATGTATCAAATTTGCCTCCGGATTTGGGCATTAGTTCTACCTTCAATATCGCAGGCCTGGTTGAGTATAGGAAACTAGCAGCGATACCCAGTGAGGCCTTCGGACTTGCTCCTTCCATTGCAAGTGACCCTAACCTAGAGTATCCACTAATAAATTTGGCCTGAGAGAGGAGAACGGATCGAGCGTATCCTGGACGATCAAGCCATAATGACCCAAGGTCACGGCTATCAAGGCTATCTGGTTCGATGGCAAGGTCAACCAAAGTCGGATGATTCATGGATTTCTCGAGAGAACTTGCAGCACCTCAACCCAAACCTTCTCGAGAGATATGTGAGCCAGCCTGATCTTCACTCGACAGGGTTGAGTTCCTCCCATCTCGGAAGAATTGGTGGGGACACCAGAGATATTAGAATAAGATAGAGGCTTCCCAACCCTCTGTGGATTACTTAGTAGCATTTGAGTCCATTTATAATAAGGGCTTAGCCTAATTGAGTTATCATTTGAGTCCTGTATGTAGCATTTGATCCATACTATTAGGGTTTTGGATCAATCGGTCAAGTCAGCTCATGTTAAGCTAATCATATTCTGAGTCTTGTAATCATGTCCAATTGTATTGAGTCTGTTTTAGTCAAGTCCAGTTAAAGAAGACTCAAGCATGTGAAGGACACCACCCAGCATGCCACCTCAGCAACCGCATAGAGTCCCAGTCACACCCTAGATTTCACCACCTAGGATTACTTGGAGGATCATGAAGTCGGCCCATGCATGAGGAGTTGATGACCACATGCCAACACACCCATTCCACACCCTAAGCACACCAACTCCACACGCCAGCATGACAAGAAAGAAAGTCAAAACAGATAAACATGAATCCCTTGATTCATGCCAGCTTGCTTAGGAAAGAAGTGGTCACCCCCTTTGGATGTCCACTACCTACCTTGTTTGGAGGGATTTTGTATGGCATGAGAGTGTTTTCTTCCATGTATTCAGCCCCACACTTTAGGAAGAAAGTGGTCACATCTTATTTTCCTTGTTTTCTTTTGCTTGGGCCCTAAGTCTCATGACTCTATATAAGGGACCCCTTGTATGAAGATTTAATAATTTTTTCATGAAATTATATTTAAATTCTCCAATTGCTGTGTGCTTGAAGGGATTCTGTGTGAGCCCTTCCCCTTCCCGGTGTCCTGCGACTGCTTCCAACCACTATCCTGCTCTCCAAATCCTTAGCCGCCCTCTTCAAACAACCACTTCCCCTTGCTGTTTTTCCTTGTTTTTTTCTTCCCTACTGTGTTTTCTAACCCTTGGAAGGTTGTTTGTAGGCCCTCGACTCCGATGAATCCAGCACTCCAGCCGGGCCGCAATCGGACCACCGAGCAGAAAGCCGGGAATCCGTAGGTCTCTGGCTTGATTTTCCAGGCCGCATCCGGAGTGAGAGCGATCTCTTCACATACGATCTACACCAGGTATTTCAACCATTGCCAGGTACAGCCCCTTTGCCACCAGTAGCCCTATTGTAGGTGAACTAGCCCAACCGAGGCTTCTCAACCTCGGTGGTCCTTTTCTGTTACTTTTAGGTCCTGTTATGCATGCCTTAGTTTCTTATTTTTTATATAGAACTCTTTACATCAATACTTGGTCTGATCTTCGGGATTAAAACTTATAACTTAATCTTAAAAACACAAAAAAAATAATTGCATGCATATATAGTTCCGCATCATACAAGATGTTTATTAGTTAGAGGTTGATCTTTTATGAAGTACAAAATGCTTAACTATTTATTGGATAGGTGCTAATTACTTACCTAAACCAAGTATAGATTTTTATCACTTCATTTAGCATGAAGCATATTCCTTAAAGTTGTTAGAGTCATTAAGACAAAGTTAGTAAAGTGGTTATCAAGAAGTATAATAGATCACTTGGCAAACCACTTCATAAATTAACCTCTTAATGGCCTAACTGACTAACAACTTACTTAATGGTATAACTATCTCATAAATGGTTACAGCTGCTTAATCAACTTGGCCCTAAATCTCTATAAATAGAAGGCTGAAGGGACTCCATGGGTATTTTTGGAAACTACTGACACTATTTTCTTTTCACTGTTCTTCCTTTCTAAATTGACATAAGCATTAGAGGGTCCCTTGTTAAAGAAATCCCACTTATTTATCTAATGACAATGATTTCTTTTGTAGGTCTAAGAGCTGATCGGGCCAAATCCCAAAGTCATCGAACAGTTCCCTGAAGGATCTTAAGGTTCCCAGAAGCTCAAAGATGTTTTAGTGCATCCAATCTATCCAGCTTGGAGAGGAGGAGCAACATTTATATATATAAGTATAATTCACTATAAGAATATTTATATTGAGCCACAAAATTATTTCACAGGTAAAAATCAAATGTCATTGCCTAAGTATTTAGCAACGAAAAAATTTCATCTCTAGGTTTGTAACTAATGTCCTATTGCTAAAAGTCATAAGAGATGAAAATAGTAATTTGTCCCCAAATATTCAGCTTTTTGTGTTGAAATTGATGTTGTTGGTAAAACATCTAAAATTCATGATATAATATTTCATAACTAAAAGTGACCAAATGAAGTTGTTTAAATATCTATTTTGTTACAAAACAATTAGCTTTAACGATCTCATTATCCATTTATGGCAATGAAAACAATTTTTTTCATGACTAAAGAACTTTCGCTGCAAATTATTTTGACAATGAAACCAATGCCCTGTTGCAAAAAATCATGGGCGACAAAACTAGTAATTCATCACAACATATTCAATATTTTGTAATGAAATGGATGTTGTTGCTAAAACATCTATAATTCATGAAAAAATATTTCACTACTAAACATCTATTTTGTCAAAAAAAAATCTGCTCTAAGGTCACATGACATTTTTTTTGCTACAAAAATATTTTTTTTTTATAAGTGCACTTTTGCTATAAATTATTTTAGGAACAAAAATATCTTCATCATAGAAAGATGGCTATTGATGAGACTATTACTTTGTTACTCAAAATGAGATGTTGAAAATGAAACATTTTCATTACAAATTACAGAATATTAGTGATGAATATATATTCGTTGCTTAAAGATTACTATTGGTGACAATAATTTTCATAGCAAATTAAAAAAAATAGTGATGAAAACTATTTGACACCAATATATATATATATATATATATATATATATATATATATATATATATATTATTATTATTATTATTATTATTAGTATTATTAATAAAGTATTTTTGTTGCTTATGTTTGCCTAGCTAAGTAATTGATCTTTTTGCCATGATGATATTAACATTGGTCACTATATGTTGAATCACTTTTATAAGCAAAATTTATTTTGTTGACAGAACAAATTTATTTGTAGATAATAATTTTCTCTTCTTTTAATTATTCCCGTAAGATATGATTGCTAAACATATCAATATATTTAATAAATATCAAATATCAGCAACATGTACGTTTGGATCTAAAATAGTAAAATCTATTAAGTAGCAAATTTGTTCCAAAACAATTAAAGAAAAACAGTCATCTATACATTTAATTTGTATTCACTAACAATATATTTATAAAATAAAATTAAAATCTGCAAAATAAAAACACCCTAATGATTGCCATTCCATAATCCAATAAAATGTTTCATTCTCTCTTGGTATAAGAATATGTGATCCACATTAATTTGTACAAAAATGAAGATAAGGTTTAAGTAAGTAGCAGTATATGCTACAACAACAAATACTATTAATGACAAAAATTTTGATGACAAAAAAAAAATCATCAACAAAAGTATACATTTAGTTATGAAAATTAACTTTTGTCATGCTACTAAAGTTAGCAATTTCTTTCATGACAAAAATTATTTTTGTTATAAACTTATATTATCAAATATCTGGTGCCAATTCCCACCATATAGCATCACCAACAATTCATAAATTTCATGATGAAATATCTTGGATCATTAAATTTTTATATTTTTGGTGACTTGAATTTTGCATGATTTATTCTTATTTCATTTTCAAAAGTTAGAACTCATGTATAACTACTTGTCCTGACAAAAATAATAGCATCAACAAATATCTAGTGCCAATTCCCACCATATGGTGGAAATTTTAATTGTGACAATTTTTACTATATTGTGACAAAATTTAGCATCACTAATAATGCATAAATTTTGTGACAAAATACGTTGGATCACTAAACATCTTGGTTTTTGATGACTTGAATTTCACATCACCTATTCTTATTTTATTTATAAAAGTTAGAACTTATCTATAACCGTTTCTTGTGACAAAATAAATAGTGTCACCAAATATATAGCACAAATTTCCAGTATATGGAGAAAAAATTTTTAAGATGATATTTACTATACCATAACAAAATTTAGCATCACCAACAATTTATAAATTTTGTAACAAAATATGCTAGATCACTAAACATCTATATTTTTGGTGACTTGAATTTTGCATCACCGATTCTTTTTTTATTTTCAAAAGTTAGAGTTTACCTATAACTACTTATTGTGGCAAAAGTAATAGCATTACCAAATATCTGGTGCTAATTTTTATTATATGGAGAAATTTTTTTATGATGATATTTACTATATCATCATAAAATTTAGTATCACTAACAATTTTTAAATTTTGTAATGAAATACCTTGGCTCACTAAACATCGATATTTTTGGTGCCTTGAATTTCATGTCACCTATTCTTGTTTTATTTTCAAAAGTTTGGACTTATCCATAGCTGTTGCTCATGATAAAATAATAGCATCACCAAATATTTGGTACCAATTCCTGCCATATGAAAAAAATTTATAATAATATTTACTATATCATGACAAAATTTAGCATCACTAACAATTTATAAATTTTGTGATGAACATGCACCTTGGGTTACTAAATATCTACATTTTTGGTGACCTAGATTTTGTGTCATCTATTCTTATTTTATTTTTAGATGTTAGAACTTATCCATAACTACTTCTCATGGCAAAATTAATAGCATTAATGAACATTGGATGCCAATTCCCACCGCATGAAGAAAATTTTTTTAGTGACAATATTTACTATACCATGATAGGATTTATCACCACTAAAAACTTGTAAGTTTTATGATCAAATATCTTAGATCACTAAATATTCATGTTTATAGTGACATAAATCTTGTTGCATATTCTTATTTCATTCACTATAAGAAATTATACCATTAGCGATGGCTAGCCAGCCATGACTAATAATGGTATTTATTAACAAAACAATAATGGAAAAAATCCATCACTAATACTATTAGTGACGGAAGTATGTATATTAGCGATGGAAAATTCCATTGCTAATAAGTTTAAAATTCTATCCAAATTTTTTTTGAAAACAATATTAGTGACAATGTTATAAGTATTAGCGATGGAAGTTAGTCATCGCAAATATTTTTTAATTTTTTTAAAAAATAGTATTAGCATTGGCATTGTAAGCATTAGCGATGAGAAGTTGCCGTCACTAATACTTGCACAGAATACTTTGAATTACCGACTAGCAGTAGTGATGGAAATCATTTCTATCACTAATATTTATCCCCAAAATAGCCCTTAGCACTTGATCAGTCAAGATTTTTTTTCCTCCTTGCCTCCACTTCCCCTTCCTGGACAAAAATTAGTTTTCCTGCCCCCCACCTCCCCTTCCCGTCATTCGCCCTCACCCTTGCCCGTTGGCATGCCTACATAATCACCTTCCTGATGCTAGACATCGTTTTCCATGCTGAATATGGAGTTCTCATGCCCCGATGCTTCTTTTTCTCTCTCGGCACTCGATTTTCCTTCCCGTGCTTCTTTTTCTACCGGCATGCTTCTCTCGCCAGCTGTCAGAGCCTATGTCCCTGTCCTCCCACGTTGCCATCCTCACGGGCTCATCCCTGCACACCATTCCCATGGGCATGTCCCCATGCCACCATCCTTAAGCTGGCACCATCGTCTCTATCACAGTGCCACCCTCCCTATCCCTCTATCCAATCCCTGCACCTTAGTCTCTATGCACCGGATCCATTATTCATGGGCCCACCTTACATTGTGCATGGGGCCCACCTTGCACTATGAATATTAGCGATGGTGATGCTGATGGAGCCATCACTAAATGATAATTTTTTATTTAAAAATATATTAATTAAATTTAATTACATAATTAATTAATTAATTATTTATTTATTGATTAGATGTGCATGGATGCATGTCTTGCATGCCTGAGATTCAAGTCTCAGCATATAGAGCACAAGCTAAGGTCCTAAGTTACTTTGGTGCCAAGGCGTGATAATAGACACTAACCTTGGAATGAAAAGTATTGGGAATGGTCGGTGCTCTAGCTGCATCGCTACTATTGTTGCCAATAGAATGATGGAGTTAGAGAGGATACCTCATTATCCTACTTCTCCTTAAGTAGGATTTGGCTTTTAGTGTAGAGGCTCTAGTGACATTGCTGCGATAGTCGATGGTGCCATCTCCGAGATATGTAAGGGATAGTCTATCAACTTCTTTAATACTATCCTTGATCCATCAGCTTTTCTCATCCATCTACTTGTGATCAAGAGCGCGCCTCTCATTGCACCAATCTTGCTTGTTAAAGGAGGTTTGCGCTTATACTTTGCATCGAGCAAGCCCCAAGATAAAGATAGATGCCTTCTTTCCTAGCTGACCTCAACCCTCCTAGCTATGTCACCATGCATCTCATAGCATCCGGGATACCTTCCCGAGTCATACAAGGGATCCTGCCATTGCTGGCTAGGTGTAGAACTTTAGAGTTATTCTTTGACCTCTCAGGATTATTATTTAGTCATTATCCTTCTATATTGTTTAGTTGTCATCCTTCTGTATTATCATGTTTTAATGCATATGAATTGTTATTGTTAATGAAAGGCATTAAAATTTTTATTTTATATTTCTATTTATATTTACTTGCTATTTTTGAATGCATATGAACTGTTGTTATTGATGAATTCATGTTTTATAATTATTTATTAATTTAACTAATTAATTAGTTATTTATTTTTATAAAATTTGTATTGCATATAACCACAAACCCACCTTTTTATTAATGTACACATTCTACGATATCTATATATTTATATATTTTTATATGAGTCAAAGAATTATGTAATTGGTTAATTGACTATCCAGTTTGGAGAATTTAGGAATTATAATTAATTCTATAGATAATTATAGTAATCAAATGGTATGTTGAGGGTTCGTGAAAAATTTTGGATAGTATTTTTCTTTTGTTTTTCTCACACATCTTCAGTTGTGTGGGGAGAACTAAGATAAAATACTACCAAAACTTTTTTAGCTCCTATTAAGTATTGTTTGGTTATTGTAATTGACATGTAGAATATAATTCCTGAATGAGATAGGATCGAACTTTACCTATTAGTTAATAATAGGATGTATTTCTTATGTAAATTATTTTAAACAATAAAATAATTGTTAGCAATTGCCTTGTATTTATATATGCAAAATCCATAAATAGTGTACCATGGACCATAGTTGGTGTTAGATGTATGCCCTGGAATCCAAGTTGGCATGATACATTGTAACATTTCTAGGACATAATTTTGTACTTAGTTCATTGAAATCAATAAAATTAGGCTTTATTCTTTTCATTCATATCTAATGTATCTATGAATTATCCATAAAGTTAATGGACAATGACACATGTTCTCATAAGTTGAGAATTCGATATGTGTTATTATATATTAACTTTTAAAAGCTCTCGATCATTGGATCATCATGAGAACGGTGATTGATCCATCAATATTAGTGCATGAATTGCCTCTCTTATGGTAGATGAGTCTTGAATCTATAGTGTAGAGATATTAGAGCGAGAGTACAACTGGTTGTTAGAAAACAATGGTACTTAATGTGACCAAGTTCGAGAAGTCACATGGATGTCTACTCACTCATCAATAACTTCTCAAATATTGTAGTTTTATAAATAATTCCTTGACCTACGGTGTCTTAGCTACTTATAGTGAGGACTCTATGATAGGATGTATCTATTATACAAATTATTTTAAATAATAAAATAATTATTAGCAATTTTCTTGTATTTATATATGCAAAATCCATAAATAGTCTGTCATGGACCATAGTTGGTGTTAGATGTATGCCCTGGAATCCAAATTGGCATGATACATTGTAACATTTCTAGGACATAATTTTATACTTAGTTTATTGAAATCAATAAAATTAGGCTTTATTCTTTTCATTCATATCTAATGTATCTATGAATTATCCATGAAATTAATGGACAATGACACATGTTCTCATAAGTTAAGAATTTGAGATGTGTTATTATAGATTAATTTTTGAAATCTCTCGATCATTGGATCATCATGAGAATGGTGATTGATCCATCAATATTGGTGCATGAATTGCCTCTCTTATGGTAGATGAGTCTTGAATCTATAGTGTAGAGACATTAGAATGAGAGTACAACTGGTTGTTAGAAAATAATGGCACTAAATATGACCAAGTTCGAGAAGTGACGTGGATGTCTACTCAATCATCTATAACTTCTCAAATGCTATAGTTGTGTGAATAATTCCTTGACCTACGGTGTCTTGGCTACTTATAGTGAGGATGATATGATTTAATAGCACATATACATGGTCCCTAGACATTCGAAATCTTATGGTGTTCGTTGGCTGTAGTAGCTTTACTGTAGGAGTAGGGTGTTTACTTATATTGGATCTATCAATCTTAGTAGTTAAGGTATAATCCTATGTGACTTAATTATCTAAGTCCTTAAATCCATGGCCATAGTAGTATGATCTTGAAAAAGAATTTTCATGGAAATCATAATTAAACTCAAACTAATTAAGTTTGACATATGATAGATGCTTAGGATTGACGAGTTTCCTTGACCTGCATCTTGTTAAAATTTTTGATAAAAAAATTTGATTACACAGTAACTATACTTAGGAGTTCATTTATATTCTACTGAATTGTCACTACATACTGCTAGGTATCATTGGTGGATTATGAGAGCTCACTATATTTACTTTTGGATCAATGATCCAAGTTAGGGTTAAAAAAAAATTATTTTAGTCCATTGAAAGAGTTTCGATGATACTATGATAAAGATTATAGTATATTTCACAACTAGATAGAATAGAACCTAAGAGGTTACACATAATAGGAGTTGACCTAACCATAAGCACGGATCTATGTAGGTTACATATTTAGTACCTACTAATTTTGGCACCTACCAATTTTGGCACTTGCTAAATTATCACCTGCTAATTTAAGTACTTGGTAAGTTTAACTTGACAAATCTATTTATAAATATTATAATAATTTTAACTTTATTATATAACTTAATTAAATCATACTTAATTATTATTAATTTTATTTAAAGTTAATTGGATTGGTAATTCAAGTTTGACTTGAATTTTTGATCTAGTTAAATCAGATCAATTGCCTTTTTTTATTTTAGTTGAATCCAGGTATGAAATAGGTTTCAAACTTAGTCAAAAATTAGTCAAAATTGATCAACATCTAGGAGACTCAATTGATTGGGTCTCTCTCTCTCTTATCTCATATAGAAACCAAGAGGAGGGCATGAAAATGCATGCCTCCTCTTGTCATGGGTGGTTAGAAGAGGGAGGTACCAAGTTGGCAACTCTTTCTCATATGGGACTCTCCCTCCTACTAGATAAAATTAGAATTTTATCTAGATTTGAAGTTTGATCAAATTAGATAAGAAACTAATTTTATCTAGATTTTTAAGAGATAGTTTTTAGGGGATTTTTTTATAGTTTTTAAGATGCACAGAAACTAGGCTGTGTAGAACTAATTATGACATACATTCCTTTTAAAATTTGTTTTAAGTTATTTTCTACAAAAAATATAGTATTATACCTCTATAGAAATCCAAGAGGTGGGAGTTTCCATGAAAAATACTACAAAAATATTTTTTTATTTTTTGGATATTTAATTCCTTAAGAGAAATGGAGAGAAGGTTGTTAAGTTTTGGTTTAGACTAGAAAAATAAGGTCCATCTCTGTGCTTGAAGAAAGACCTACATGGATCTAGCAATCTAGAGGTCTTGGTAATTTGGTGAGGAAGGCTCCGTGTGGATACTAGTAGAAGCTGGGTGCATGCATAGCTTTGATGAATCCTGATAGATCCGATTGATCTGACATATTTGGTACAAGAAGAGGGAGTTAAGTGATCTAGGTAAGTGGATACTTCATCTTATAATTTTATAAGATTTTAGATATGATAGTGTTATTATTCTAGTATATTAGAAGGTTAAATAAATAAATTATGATTTAATTTTAAATTAGTATGCTTGTAAAAATTATTTTGCATGATCTCTACTTTCTTTGCATCTGGGGTTTAAAACCTAGTTCTGCATACTAGTCATCTATGATTGAATTCTAATAATGATATCAAAGACATGTTTCGATTTGTTTGGAATAAAATCAGATCTATATCTCTTTTAGACCTAAAGGAATTAAATAAATTTGAACTAATTTGTGATGATGAAAAGGTTTTAATGTCGCAAGTGTTGCTATTTCTAGAAAACTATTTTCAAAACTAGTAATGATATGTTTAGATCTAAATTTGTTGATATATGTCTGATATATCTGTTTGTAATTTAGACCTGAAAATAATTAAATTAGTTTTATAATTAATTAATCAAAATTGATTTAGCTAAGTACTCAGATTCAGTGGCCATTCGGTCATAGAAGCCAAGCATGGTTTATTGGCCTCTCTTCCTAATGGGTCTCCTATAGCATGTAGGGGTGCTTCTTGTGTCTTGACCCATGAAGAAGAATATGGCTAAGTAATTATGTTCATCTTTTAGATCTAAAATAAATTACATAAGATGTAACTTAAATGGCTTGATCTAAAATAAGTTGTATGAGATGCATGAATTAGGATTTAGATATGAACCAACAATTCATAATCATCAATTATTAATTCAATGAAATTAAACTTAATCTAAAATCAATTAAGGTTCTGAATTTTATTTCATGGATGTGAGTATGGGTGAATAAATTAGGTCTAGTGTTTAGACTACATATTAGGGTCTTGATTAGATCAGGCTAGAACCATGTTTTGATTCTAAGCAGTTGACTGAACCCAATCAATGATTGACTAGGGTTAGGTCAAAGGGGCTCAAAATTTATCTTAGATGTAGTTTGGTCAAATCAATTTACACTTTATGTGAACTGATCAATTAAGACCTAATCTGGCTCAGAGGTGAGCTCGAGTCATTAAGTTGACCTATTTGATTCTTATTGATCGTTAGTGTGTAAGGCAAGTTTAGATAATGGTCATTAATTGGGACTAACTCTTATTGGCCAACTTCGTTAGTTTCTAAGAAAGAGATTTAAATGGTGAAACCCTTCCATGGATCTAACTTACCTAGACAACTTTTTCAATTAAGATTTTGATTAGGTTACTTTTGATTCGAGTTAACCCTTGCTAACTAGTTTTGTCGGACATGAAATTGTGCTAACCTAAATCTAGTTAGTCAAACATATGATTGGGCTGACTAATTTAAAAGAGACCTGATCCAAACATACTCATTAATATTAAGTCTTAGGTCTTCCACTGTTGTAGGTGTGCAGGTATCCTATTGGTATTGACTGTTCTCCGCTAGTTACAATGGTTTAGTTGCACTAGGAAGATACAACCATCCATTAGGATGAGATGTTGCTAGGTATAGATAGGGTTGGACCCAATAATTGGGCATAGTGAGGGACCTGATGATGGCTTTGCCTAAGGATGAATGGTGGGTCAGACTTAACTAAGGATTGGACCAATAACCGGGCACAGTTTCATGACTTAGAGATTGAGTTGCTGCAACATGCATGAGTTACATTGAATAAAAGTTATCCACTCATTAGTATAGCTAGTTACCAATAACTGGGCATGGTAAGGTACTGTATATCGGTGGGACCGTAGCACCCACTAGAAAATCTTGATCACGTAGGGGTTTCTGCATCTCCACGGGGGAGTGTGCGAGATCCGTAAAATTAGTGAGAGTCTAGATTTTTTCTTAAAGTCCGTAGAATAATTTTTATTACTAAGTACAAAAGTCAAACTAACTTCTACTCTTTCACAGCTAAATCATGTTAACTTCTAATCAATTAGCCCATATATTTGAAACAAACCAACTTGTTGGCCTTAACTATAAGGATTAGTTTAGGAACCACAAATAGTCTTGAGTTCTGAAAAGTTGGGCTATGTACTTCACCAAGAACCCTTCGTCTTACCTGACTATCCTAGTGCTTGCCAGATGGTAGCACATGAAAAATGGATAGAAGATGATAATAAGGTGAAGTGCTATATGCTGGTCTCAATATCAAATGAGTTGCAAAGCTAGCATAAGTATATACCAACTACCAAGGCTATAATTACCCACCTACAAGAGCTATATGGTTAGCAGAGTCGTACTGCATGCTTTGAGATCTCAAAAAGACTATTTAATACCAAAAATGAGAAGGATAGTCAATTCATGATCATTGCTTGATAATGATCAAAGACATCAAATAGCTTGAGAAACTAGGCTTTTTGATTCATAGGGAACTACATGTCGATTTGATCTTTCAGTCCCTGACTAACTCATTTGCTCAGTTTGTAATGAACTATAATATGAACAAATTAAGTTATACTTTGCCTAAATTATTAAACATGCTAGTAAGTAATGAGGGGACCTTGAAGAGTTCAAGGGACTCTATTCAGGCATTTTCATCTAAGAAAAAGTTTGCTTGGAAGAAGAAGAAGCCTACGAGGAAGCAGAAAAAAGATAGTAAGCTTAAGAAGAAGGATGGTCAAAAAAAGCCTACTATAAGTAAAGAAAAATGTTTCCACTACGATATTGATGGGCACTGGTAGAGAAATTGTCCACTATACCCGAAAAGTCTAAAGACATAGAAGGTAGATGCACCTTCAGAAGGTATGTCTATGCTCGTTATTGAATCAAACCTTAGGGTATCTTCTACTTCTAGTTAAGTATTATACTTTGATTCAAGTACTCATATTTGTACTTCAATGTAGGGTCTAGTAGGAGTAGAGTACTAAGGAAAGAAGGACAATCTTGCATGTTGAAAATGGTGCAGAAGTTATCATAGTTGTAATGGGAGCTTATCCTCGATCGTTACCTTTAGGGTTTAGTTTAGTTTTAAAAGACTGTTATCATGTACTTGTAGCTAGTAGAAGCTTATTTGCTATCTTTGTGCTAGCACAGGAAAGTTATGAATTTATATTCAATAATATTTTTATTCAAGTTATTTTAAAAATAAATTAATTATAAAAGCTCTCTTAATTGATAGTCTGTACCATTTATATACTGACATATCTGTGAACATTAATGAGCAAATAGTGAATGCCATAGGACATAAATGACCTAGAGATGATCTAAACCTAAAGTATATGTGGCACCTTAGGCTTGGTTACATAGGAGAGGATAGGATGAATAAACTGAAAAAGGATGGTATCCTTGACCCAATTAATTTTGGGTTATACCTAGTTTGTGAATCATGCCTTCAAGAAAAAATGACTAAACTATCCTTTATAGGTCAATGGGAGAGGGCCACTGAGTTACTTGTCTCGGTTCAAACTGATGTGTGTGGAGTATTTGATGTACCATCCAGGGGTGGTTTTCATTACTTCATTACCTTTATCAATAATTACTTATAATATAGGTATGTATTTTTTATGAGACACAAGTTTAAAGCATTTGATAAATTCAAGAAGCTTAGACATGAAGTAGAAAAGCAAATAGAAAATTTTTTTAAGGTTTATTTGATGAAATTAGGGAGGTGAATACCTTAGTGAGAAATTTCTGAGTTATCTCAAGGATAATGGCATAATCTCATAATAACTCCTCCGGGTTTTCCACAACTCAACCGGGTATTTGAAAGGAGGAATAAGACCTTATTGGATATGATTTGATCCATGATGAGTTTCACTGACCTACCTTTATTTCTTTTGGGACATGCCCTATACACTTTGATTTACATTTTAAATAAGGTTCCCTCTATGTCTGTTCCTACCACTCCATATAAAATATGGCATGATAAGAAACCAAATCTTAGCCATCTCAAGATTTGGGGATGTTCGCCTATATTAAGAGATTAATGGTGGACAAATTAGAGTCCAGATTGATGAAAGCTCACTTTATAGGGTATCGTAAAGAATCTATAGGATACTACTTTTACTTTTCAGAGAATCATAATGTAATTACGAGTCAGCATGCCACATTCCTTGAAAAACAGTTTGTTCTGGACAGTGATAATGGAAGGTTAATTGAGCTCGATGAGAAAGTCTCTAAAGGGTGGCCAGCTAGAGATCAAGTTGAACCTGATGAACCAGTAGATATAGTTTCTCCATCACCTTGTAGGTCTAGTAAGATCTCTTGTCTTCCTAAAAGGTACTTAGGTATGCTTATGGAGGACATAGAGGAAATATTTCTTGTTCAAGACAAGGTTTAAATAATTGATCCTAAGATCTATGATGAGATAATGTTAGACATCAACTTCGAGAAATAGTTGAGTGCTATAAAGTAAGAAATTGACTCAATGCAATCAAACAAGGTTTGGTCCTTAGTGGATCCAACTAAGGAGATAATATCCATTGGGTGTAAATAGATCAACAAAAGGAAGATAGGGGCATATGATAAGGTAGAGATCTATAAAGCTAGGCTAGTGGTGAAAGGATATAGTCAGCATGAAGGCATTGACTATCAAGATACTTTTTCTCCGATAGTTATGCTGAAATCCATCTACACACTACTTACCATTGTAGCATTTCATGATTATGAAATATGGTCGATGGATGTGAAAATTGCTTTTCTTAATGGATTTTTGAAGAAATATATCTATATGGAGTAGTCTTTAGATTTCACTTTTAATAATGGAGATCACAAGGTCTGCAAGCTGCATGATTTATTTAAGGATTAAAGCAAGCTTCTTGGAGTTAAAATACTCATTTCATGATCAAATCAAATCATTTGAATTCATCAAGAATGAGAAGGAGCCTTGTGTATACAAGAAGGTCAATGAGAGGGCTATGACATTTCTCGTATGGTATATGGATGAAATCCTTCTAATTAGAAATGATATTTCCATATTAACTTTGATTAAAAGTTGGTTATCTAAGAAATTTTCTATGAAAGACCTAAGTGAAGCATCTTATATTCTAGAAATTAAGGTCTATAGAGATAGACTAAATAGGATGCTTGGATTTTCAAAGAAATTATAAATAGAGGAAATACTGAAAAGATTCAGCATGGAGAACTTTAGGAGGGGATTATTATCCTTTAGGCATGGCATATGTCTCTCCAAGAAGATGTGTTCTAGCACACCTGAAAAGATACAACGCATAAGCAAGATCCCATATGCTTTGATGATTGGGAGCCTCATATATGCCATGTTATGTACTCGGCCTATATTGCCCTAGCTGTGAGTGTCATGAGCAAGTATCAGTTGAATCCAAGCGAAAAGCACTAGATTGCTATGAAAAATATCCTTAAGTATTTAAGAAGAACTAGGAATTTATTCTTGATCTTTGAAGGAAGTCCAGATTTATAGGTAGAGGGATACACTAATTCAATCTTTATGTCTGATCCTAATGATAGAAGGGCTGCATCCAGATATGTGTTTCTATGCAATACTAGTTGGACAAGTTTCAAGCAACCCATATTACTGATTCCACTATGGAGGCTAAGTATATCACAGTCTCTAAAGCTACAAAGGAAGCCTTCCGATAAAAAAAATTCATTACAAAACTTAAAGTGATGCCATCAGATGCCATCCCCTTATATTGTGATAATAGTGGCACCATAACCCTTTCTAAGAAGCCCAGGTCTCATAAGAAGTCCAAGCATATTTAATGGTGGTTTCACATCATACACGACTATCTCAAAAAAAAGTATGTCGAGGTATGAAGAGTAGACTCCATGGATAACGTGGCAGATCCACTGATGAAGTAGTTGGGCCAAAAGACTAAAGTCCACCTTGAGAGGATGGAACTTTAATATATAGCCAATTGGCTTTAATATAAGTGAGAGACTGTTAGATGTATGTCCTAGAAGCCAAGTTGGCATGATATATTATAACTTTTCTAGGATATAATTTTATACTTAATTTATTAAAATCAATAAAATTAGATTTTATTATTTTTATTCATATCTAATGTGTCTATGAATCTGTTGGAAAATGTATTCCAAAGCCAATCGTCTAGCTTGTAGACGGTTGAGCTATTATTATAATTGTATATGAATTATATTGAATAAAATATTGATTATGGCTGTTCATCATATTTTACATCTTCTTGTAATGAACTTTTGTATGATGAAGTCCTTAGGATTACTTTGATGTGATATAGAAAGGATATATCATCTAGTCCTTAAATTCATTCGTGACCAAATGATACATTGCCACAGGATGATAGTGTATCAAGTGTAGATCATTGTATGTCATAGTCGTTGGTTGACCTCTTAACTAAGGAGTGTAAAGATACTGGTATGGCATGCAGGTGTTGTATATGACACTTCACTAAACCTAACCCATTTATAGAACATTCTTTCTGCCAAAGAATAGTTTGCATTAGGATATGGATATAAGTGTTCCTCTGACTTGAGATCACCATGGTAGCTTGCAAGCAACTCACTGTGCTTAGGAACTAGACTATCCAAATTTTTAATCTGGTGATGAAAGGTTACTGGGTACATTCAAGTACTTGTATAGCAGTGGTTGGATCAAGATGGGATTAATCCCTCCAAAAGAGTTTGGAATGAATGACTCATTATGTCTCAATTGAGTAAAACCTTAGCCATGGTAGTCCTTGTAAGTAGTTACAGGGATTTTGAGTTTGAGACATATTATGATGGACTGTTCTAGGGTTGGGCAGTTGAACCCTAAGTGATCCGGAGCATTAAGAGTTAAAGAATGTATTATATGATTATCATATCCATTTGGTTCTTGATAGTTGCTCTGCAACCTTCGACCTATCCGAACGCCAGGTATCATTGCTAGATAGCGACTTTAGCTAGTATTAGAAGTGTTCCAGTACTACCAGCTTAGTGTTTGAACCTATGGAGTCATATACCATAGGGGTTTCTAATTGACCTAATGGATATTGAATGATTGGGAATCGTTTTTGGACTCTTTAGATAATTTGATTGTCCATCTACATTTCAGAGTCGACTAGAGTTATGAGTCGACTCAGTTGTAGGGATTTGATGATTTGTCAAATGTTGACACATCATGTTACAAATATTATGACAATGGTTTTAATTACTAAATGTTGGTAATTATATGGAGGGTCAATGGCAATGTGATTGCTTGATTAACTTAATTTGATTGAGCAATCTAGTTTAGGTCAAATCGAATACGACTCGGTTTGGGCTCGGGTTAGGTCCAATGTGATTGGGCTAAATTATTGCATCCAATTTCATATTTGAGTTTGAATTATGAATTCAAATTTTAATTTAAGTTTTAAATTCATAATTTAGTTTGAATTTACAAGGATGTAACCCCCATGGCCTTTGATGTTATGTAATCCCCATAACTTATGTAACTCTCCCCTTTCTTTCTCTCTCCACTTACCTACATATGGGGGCTTAATGAGGACGTGAATGAGAAGGTTTTCTGAAGTTTATTTCCTGGAAAGTCTTTAAAAAAGCAGAGGAAAAAGAAAAAAAAAAGGAAAAAAACCTGAACCTTTTGTGTGGGAAGAAATGTTTGGGTTTGGGTGTGTGCTGCCTAATGTTCTAGGCTTGGAAAAAGTATCTTGGGAAGGGTTCTTGAGTGTACTTCCTACATCTTCCATAGTGCTTCATCTCTTGGAGCATCCCAAAGAAGAAGAAGAAGAGTCCATAAGGCAATTTGTTCCGGTGAAGCTAGCACTTCAAAGGAAGAAGGTCAAGAAAGAACTCTGGTGTGGATTACCTATAGAGGCCAGACATGGTGTGGATTCCAGAGCGATTGTCTTCCTTGGTGAGCTTTTCCTTAACCCGGCGAGTATTGCATCGGATTAAAGGTAAGGCTCTTGGTGAGTTTTTTAAAGAAGTGTTCTTTGGTATGTGCATCGAATATAGAATGATTCTATATGATGCACAACTTTGTATGCTTGTATTATCTTTCATTTACATGTTAATATTTATACATAATCCTGTTTGTAGGCCTATATTAGAAATGTTCTAATATTATATGTTGATTAATATGATTAATCTAGTTTCCGCTGCGATGCAAGGTTAAAAATTTTAAAGTTGCATTACTATTGCCTACATAATATTTCCTTACAATGGTATCAGAGCAGGGTTCATTTGTATAATTATTTAACATGTAGATATGAAATCTTAGTTTTCTTTCACATAGGAAGTACTTGGATTAAGGTGAATTCATCATGGTTGTCCAGTCATAGGAGAGAAGTAGGGTTTAAAGGCCCTCTCTTCCCATTCAATAGGATCTCTTATGGAATGTAGGGGTACCGCTTGCATCATGATCTTATGAAAAAGAAAAGTGAAAGGTTTAGTAAATTAAAATAGTTTTAATCTTGTATGTTAGATCTTTAATTTGTTTAGATATGATCTAATACAATGATATGATCTAAATCCACTAAAATGTTTAGTGAAAATCTTTGAATGTTTTGTAAAATTGTTTCACATATTTGAAATTGTTTCAAATAAGAAGTGATTAATTGAAAATATTTCAATTAGAATTGATAAACTTAATTATGAATTAAGTTGTCTAATAACCTTTTACGATTTAGGAATGTGATTCAAAAAATCTTGAGACATGATCATAACCTTGGATTAATTGGGTTAGCTATAATTAATCCTTAATTGGGATAGACCTAAGTTTAGATGAAATGGAATAAATAGAGAATAAGTCTAATCAAATATCGTATTAGGTCTCTTCTCTATAGATCACTCTAATTAGTTAGTTTGATCGGTCCATACATCTAAATGGACTTGATTATTGGCTTCGTGGTGAGCCCGAGTCTTAAGGTTGGTCTAATTGAGTCTGGTAAACCAATTGGTGTCTAAGGTAAGTCTGGCATCTTGATCAAGGTTCTTTGGGGCTAACTCTTACCTAGCCAACTCAAGGTTGGTGTCAAAGGCAAGAGGCTTACTTGGCACAACCCATCCTTTGATCTCACTTACCTAGCCAACATGGTGAACCAGAATTGATTAGATAACTTGTTGATTCAAGTTAACCTATGTCAACTAAGGTTAATCAATCATGACTGGTTATTAGGTGCCCATGGACTAACTGATTATGGGCCCCTCTATGACCTAGTGGGGGGTTTCATGATTACATCCATATCTTCTCTTAATGTGTCACAATGAATTAAATTCTCTAAATTAGTAGGTCCTTTAAAAGATAAAGTTATAGGATAACCTAGTCTTAGCCTCCCATTAAGTGGATGGTAATGAGTCCATTAGTAGGGTGATCATCGACAGATCCAAAGATCGGATGGTCATCAGGCTGGTGGAATTGCCATTCATAATATAATGGCTCAATGTAACTATCTTAATAAGTGGTTAGGTTAGCTAGCCAAAGTCGGGCTGGATTATTCGTTAGTTATAAGCATTGAATTCGGTCATGTTAATGGTTGGACCTAACCAGGACCTTCAATTGGATGCCTAAAGGCTGATTGATTGGCACCCTGGGGCAAAAATTATATACTAGAAATTGCTTCGAGAAGTAATTGGTTGTGAACCTACCTTTAGATGCACATGGGTTGGCTGGCCAAAGTTGGGCTCATGTGTAATCTATTGGATTCTAGTACTCGCTAAGGAGTAAGTGTTATTCTTTGGATTGGAGCATAGAGGCTACCAATCTGTACAAAATAGTGAAAGAAATATTTAGACTAAAGTCCATGTCTTTAGAATGTTAATAATTCATATACACTAATATTTTTGGAGGTTTTTCTTTTCAGATCATGTCTACCAGTCTGTCGCTCCGATCATTGCTTGACAATGATAAACTTATGGGTCCTAACTTAGATAACTGGTATCAAAGATTCAGAATAGTTCTGGAGCACAAAAAGATCCTATATGTGATAGCGGTCCTGCACCTGAGGAACCTGCTGCCAATGCCTGTACTGCAGTCAGGGATGCTTATTAGAAGTGGCTCTCTGATCATACTATGGCATAATGTATTATGTTGGTAGTGATGAACGACGAGTTCGGTCGCAGGTTCGAGGAAGCCCAGCTAGAGGAGATCCTTCAAAAGTTGAAGGAGTCTTTTGTCACACCTAATGATATTGAGCAGTACAGGATTTCCTTTATCATTTTCAGTACTCAGATGTGTGATGGAGCATCAGTCATTATCATGTACTGTACATGATCGAGTTGATTGAGCATTTGGGCAAGCTCGAATTTCCCTTGCATGAGCAGCTGGGGAAAGATACGAAGACAGGATGCTCTTAAGGATCCTAAGCTTGGCAAACTGACACTTCCTCTCATCACTTAAGGCATACCATTGAAAGTATTTCTCCATGCCTCCCTCTCAATCTATGTAGACCTTGGGATCTAGGGTTCCATCAAAGAGGGGTGGATTTACTCTGATGCTCTTAAGGATTCTATCATCATGGTCCTGGTCATCATAATTGGGTCTCCTAGGGTTAGGATCCTAATATGGCTCCTGGCATTGGGCTCTCCTAGGATTGGGCTCTACAAATGGGTCATGGTTTTGGGCTCTCTTGGGATTATGAGAAGTGGAAAGTGGTGAATCAGGATTAGGCTCAGTATTAGACTCTTGGGTTCTTTTTATGGTTCCTAATCGGTTTTCTACTTGGTCCAACATATTGGTTAATTGGTCAATCCTATGGGTTGCTTGGGTATTTAATTGGGTCATTTGGTTGATCTAGGTGTTTAATTGGGCAAACTAATTTTGGGATTGGGTATTGGTTTGGTCCAGCTTGAGGTTCATCTAGGTGATAATCCGGTCACTCATGGCCTTCATGAGGGCCTCAAAATTGGATTCCATGGTTGAACTAGGTTTGGGCTTAGACTGGTTGTACTGGACTCCTGACCTGGTAGTCATGTAATCAATCACTCAAAGTGGTATGGTGCAGTCAAGCATGCAAGGATCAGTACGTTCTAGGGTTTACTAGACCTAGAGCCAAAATTGAGTGGGTCGACTCAACTTACACCCAACTCAACAACTAATCCTTTCACTGGCTAGGTAGGGTGTGGGAGTGTGGGAGGCCCCCCTGCTTTCGCAGGGACCCAATTAAAGAATCACAACACCACTTAGGTCGTTTGACTTTGGACCCCCAGCCTTAGACACCAGTTTCCAGTAATAGTTGGAGAATTGAGTGCACTAGTTTATACACACAATCCGGACCCGACCTGTTGGTGTCACCTAGCTCTCTAGAGCAGATTAATTCTAATTAATTTTAATTAAGGCTTGGGTTCTGATGATGGTGGTTGTTTTGGACCCAGGATAGGTAATGACCTCCTGCCCTGATTTGAGATAGAGAAATGCCTTTAAGATTAGTTTAAGAAGATGATGAGCATTCAATGGTCCTGATGCAATCTAACAACAATCAGAAAAATAATTTTTTTTTTTATATTTTTATGAGATGGCATGTTAGGTTTAAGTTGATTATTTTAGCAAACAAAATTGGGCTTGGGCTTTGAGGGGTTTGGCAGTTAATTAGGTTAGGTTCAGTTAGGTGTGCAGAAATCACAAAATCAAAAAATTATGGTTCAGTTTGATGTAGAATTTGACACCATTTTCGATGCAGAAAAATTTTGAAAAAATTACAGAACAAATGATGGATAGTGATGACAATCTCTATTAAATTTTATGTAAAAAAAAAATCATATGGCAATGCAAATCCTAGGGTATTTGGACTATGTGCATAAATCTCAGGAATTCGGTTAGGATTTCTAATATGCCAAATTTTATGACCTTTTAATTTATGTAAAAATAATTAAAAATTATGAGAATTATCAAGACTAAACAAAGAGAATGTCATGCAAATTTCAATGAAAAATAAATGGTGGGGACACTAGAGGCACCAGAATAAGACATAGGCTTCACAGCCCTTTGTGGATTACTTAGCCCATTTGAGTCCATTTTTAGTTTGTCATTTGAGTCTTTGAGTTGTTATTTTAGTTTAGTATTAGTCAGCTCATGTTGAGCTATTCCAGTCCAGTGTTAGTCAGCTCATGTTGAGCTAATTTTATTTTTTTAAGTCCTGTTCAACCATATTGAAGACTCAAGACCACATCATACAAGTGAAGACCAAGTCCAACCAGATTGAAGACATGGAAGTTTAGCCCAAGTCCAACCCAGCCTGAAGACTTGAAGACCCCAGGAGGAGAATATAAAAACAAATACAAACCAGAAGCCCTGGACCAGCTGAAGGAAATTGGGCCAGCCTAGGCCCAGGAAAGAGTTAGGGCGCCATCCCTTATGGTGACTCTCCTCTTGGTCGGCCACTTAAGGTCACCCCCTTGGCCGACTAAGACAAGGAGAGGGAGAGAAAATTTTGGAATTTTTTCTACCTATGTTGCCTTATTTTCCTAGCTAGAGTTTGAGAGGGAAAAGGACTCCTATGTAAAGTCTAATGTACCCTTACTTGGGGCCCAAGACTAAGGGTCTATTTAAAGGGCCCTAGTCTCTTGTATGAGGATTAATTTTGATATATGAATTAAAACTTGAGTTCTCTTCAATTGCTTTGTGCTACCTTGCTTTGTGCTTAAGGGGTTTTATTAGAGCTTTCTTCTTCTCGGTGTTGCAACAGATTCCTGCAGCCAACCAACCTTCAAGAACCCTGGCCACCCTCCCCCAAAACTTTCTTCCCCTTGCTATTTTCTCTTGTTTCCTTGTTCTCTAGTGAGTTTTCTAATCCTTGACAGGTCGTTTGTAGGTCTCCGAGTTCCTACGAATCCAACGACTCCAGCCAAGCCTCAATCAGACCACCGAGCAGAAAGCCAGGTATCCGTGGGTCTTTGGCTCAGTTTTCCAGGCCGCATCCATCGAGGAATGAGAGATCCCTTCGTTGCGATCTTCATCGGGCACTTCAGACATTGTCAAGTACACCCCCTCTACCACCAGTAATTTTATTGTAGGAGAACTCGCTCTAACCGAAGCTTCTCAGTCCCGGCGATCCTTCTTTATTGCTTTTCTAGGTCCTAATCTGCATGCTTGACTTCTAAAACTCATGTAGAATTTCCTACAACTTATTTTGATCCAATTTTCTGGATTTAATCACTTAACTCCACATATAAAATACATAAAAATAATCGCATGCATATTAGTCCCGCATCAATAAAGTTTCTACGATGATGAACTAGACTAAAACTCTGACACCTATTGTAGAAAACAGGATGCAGAAAATCAGAGATAGAATTTTTTTTTGGTGTTTTTGATGAAGATGCAACTATCCTAAACTAGATCTGATACCAAACTGATATGAGATGATCCTAAGACTACCATGATTGCAAAAAAATAGAAACTAATTTTTTTTTGTAATTTTTTTATGATTTAATTTGTAGGCTAGAAATCCGAAATCAAGTAAAGAACAACAGGCAAGTATGTAACGAAAGAAAATATCATACCCACAAAGAACTCACGTAGAAAAATAAAAGATAGGATCCCGGGAATTGACAAACCCCTGGTTTAGGATAGCATACCTTCAACAGTTCAGAAATCAAGAGGAGAAAGGATTGTACCAGGTAGAGATTTGAAGAACCTTCGATGAAGAGATCACACAGCACTCGGAATCGGCGACTGGAAGACGAGCCTGTAGTCCTCAAATCAGATGGCTATCTGGGTTGGTCTAGGAGGCAAAAAGGGCCTCCTCTTTAGAGGGAAAACACCATGGGGATCCTGCAAGCATCAAAGGTTAATCAAAGAAACAAGGAAACGAAGGAAAGAAACTAGGTTTTAGAAGAAAGAAGGATCAGGGTTTGGAATAGCTGGCAGCCCGAGGAAGAAGAAGATCCTTGGCTTGATGAATAGCTAGAGCTTCTTCTCATTGGGCATGGAAGATGAAGACTTGGGCGTGGAGACAGGGGTCGGCTAGGGCACACAAGAACAACCACACAAAACACAAGAACACCAATGCTAAAAAACAAATCACCAGAGTTTTATTTCATCATTAAGTTAAACTGATAGAAGAGGAAGAGAGGTGGGGTGTTTATAAAGTTCCCATGCCCTCTCCTAATTAGGACAGGATTACATAATTTGAGTAGGAAGAGGGCTATAAACTTTGAATTCAATTTCAATTCCCAAAGAACTTAGGAAGAGAAATCCTTAATAGGTTAGGAAGGAATATTCTTGTTGACCTAGTCTTCATCCACCTTGCTTGGACCGGTCAAAGGGTTTTGGACTCCTTTTGAATTCGGCTTGGACCTCATGGGCAGCAGCAAAGGGCATCCTCCTTGGGCTTGGGAGAAAATTAGATGGGCCCTGGTTGGCTTCCAAGGGCTAGGGTGCGTGGGCCTGGCGCCTGGGCTAGAAAACCCTAGGCACCCAATCTGAAGTGGACCTGGGAAAAAGCTTGGGACGCCTCCTCTTACTGGGCTCTTGGGCTTGAGATGCTCTTGGGCTGGGGCGCCTAGCATATGCCTAGAATCATGGGGCACCCTTGGTCTTGGAATATACTTTAGCATCTTGAGGGCATCTTGGTATCTGGAAGGCATCTGGGGGGAATCATGGTATTTGGGGTGGAAATTAAGGCCCATTAAGCTGATGTGAAGGCCTCTGGCTCCTGGATGAGGCCTGGTAGAACTCTAAAATAGGGTATCCTCTTCTTTTGTATAAAAATTGGACTAGTACTAGACTAATACACAAGTACATGACTCAATGACTGGACTAGGGTTGAGACAAGCCAACTTGGACATCTTGCCCCAACTTATTATAGGACTCAATCTTACTTGATTACAAAATTTGACACACAGGCAAGGGCTCAAAACCCTAATCAGTAAACCAGATAGGGCCCAGTAATATGTGTCTGATCCTGGTGCCCCCACCATTGGGTAGATTGCGATGAAAAACCAATAAGGTTCCTACGTGGTCCCAATGCTATAAAAAGCCTCGGAACCAGTCAAGGATTATTCTCTCCACTCCTTCCATCCTTTTGATTTCCACTTTCATCTTCTCGCCTTTCCACCCTCCCATCCACTTTCATTCTATCGCTCTCATCCGACTTCCCTCCAATGTCATTTCCATTGCTACTTCCTGGTTTCCTGGTTTCCACTACAGTGTTGTTCCATCTTCTCCGGTCTACTATGGCTTCTACATCTCCATCTCTGTTGCTCAAAGTGGTAATGGGAAGTGCATCCATAGAAGGCTAGATCTCCAATTCCTCGGGTTTCTCTATATTCCAAAAATAGGCAGTGTAGTTTTATTTTCTTTATAATCATTTGTACTTCTTCTTACTTCTTCATAATTGAATCTATGTTTATGGAATAATGTAGGAGTTCTTTTATTTTAAACCTCTTATCTAGACTATTCAGTACTTCAGGGGAATGGGCCATGATCTAATAGGTATAGGTCATGATCTCCACAGAGAGATTATATCTTGATAGGAGTATTCACATAAAAAGAGGGTACCAGCTATTTGCCGAGTAATCCATGAAATACCGAGGCCTTTCCTTTCTCATGTTATTTCAATTAGAAAGCTTTATTTCAATTAGAAAGCTTTAGTATTGTGTTATTTCAATTAGAAAGCTTTAGTATTTTTGACATTGTTTCTCTTTGAATATTTTTTTGAAATAATTACAAAAGTTCATGTGGATTCGACCCTTACTTCTGCTACTCTACCTAGGAATAGTGAAATTAAGGTACTATAATCGGTGCATAGCAATGCACATCAAATTTTTGGTGCCATTACCAGGGATCGAACCCGAGTCACCTACATGACAAGCGAGAATACTCACCACTATACTACAATGACTGCCCAACCAAAATGTCACTACAAGAATCAAGTAATGTAGTCTTTCGGCATGATAGCCCTCATAATTTGACTGAAGACCCATCCTGCAAACATCTGAATTATACTAGATTTAATAACATGGAGGAGCTAAGTGACCTATTAGATCTACCTTGGATATCAAAGTGTAAGAAATTTATAGCATCCTCTAATCCTTACCTAGCCCTTACACTAAAACCAATATCTACCCTACACATCAAGCCATCTCCTGGTACTAATTATCTGGAGATATGTCTTGTAGATATATATATAAAAAAAATCATGTGGAATATTACCGATTGGACTTCATCTAACCATCCGTCATGGCTAGGTGTACCTAATAATTTAGTGGATGTATCAATTGGTATAATTTAACAAATCCACTAAGTCTGGCTGAAGATTTTAAACTTAGAATTCCTAGGAGGCAACCCAGTTTATGCTTTTTATTTTTAACTATCTACTTTTCCTTTCAGAGGAATCCAAGAAAAATAAAGTTAAATTGAGAGGAGTATGGTGACAAAGGAACATCCAGTCTTTGAGTACCCTTCCAAGTGGTATCCTTCCTTGATATTTAAGTTGCATTACTAGTATCCTCTTCCATTAGGAACAATGGAAATTAAGTTGGGGGGATAATTAAATTAATCCTCAAGTAGAACTTTGATTAGTTTTTATGTACTAAACTTTGTCTTGATTTAAAAATAATCAAGTATGCTAAATGATGAATGATTAATGGTTTTGATAATTTTAGAGATACTGAAATATGAATTATTGAAAAAGCCAAATAAATGGTAAAGTTTATACCAGAAATTTTTTTTAGTAAATCCAAACCCTTTTGCCTATTGATCTTGATAAAGAATTTACCTTATAATGGTATAGATGAAAATATCAAAAAAAAATCTTTAAAGTTTAATAAATAAGATTTTTAGCATTACTCACTGAGTATTCGAGCCTCTTTACCTAAGTAAGCATTGTTGTTCGTGTCAAAAGGTGAGAATGTAAAGAAACCTCTTGTAGAGATGTCTTAGCATGTAGCCTTTTTGACTCAAGTCAGTAAGCCTGAAGGGTGTTTTATACCTAATGCCCTAAAGCCAACTAGTTTGGAAGTCATTGGTCTAAAACTCTCTACAAGGGTCAACTAGAAAGCAAGGACATTGTATTGACTCTACATTATTATAAAAAAAAGAAGAAAGAGGAGGACTAAATAAAATGATACTACACCAAAATCCAAAGTAAGTTAGAGGATTTAAAGAATGAGGTAGAAAGTTAGAAAAAGAAGAACTCTAGAAAGTTCTATGGGCTGCACCCGACCAGTAAATGGATAAAATTAGTAATCCGATGAAAGAATATTTTTGTGGTCTAACCGGGTATCAACTGATTTTAGAATTAGTAAGATAATATTCACTTCTTGGATAAGTTAGTACACATGGCTAATTCATCTGCTTTACTTAAGGACGAACAAAGTTTAAGTGGCGGGTGTGATAAAAATATATTAATTTAATAATTAATCTATCTTTGTTTATTTAAAAATTAATACTTCTATGCATTGTTTACAGGAAAAAACCTTGCCAATGTGAAGAGCTTGATTTTTGGAGTCCAATGATGCAAATGGAACTTAAATAAAACTTGAAACGATCTTAGAATTAAATTTTAAAAAAATTACTGCAAAATTACATGACTTTTGGAGCAACCGGTCCATTATGGATCGGTTGAATGGTCTACAAAGTGCTCGGTAGTCCATGGGAAGCAATTATTGCCAGTCCACATAACAAATCTATGTACCATCGACCTCCTCAAGTCGATTCTTCACTGGAGAAGTCACCGATGCCCTTCCTCTCACCGCTGAGAAGACACCCATGGCCGGGAAACCACCATGCTACCACTCTTCAACCCAAAAAAGCCATCAGAAGATGTCGTCTTCCATCTTCTTCCCTCTTCCACCTGTGGCCGAGATCAATCTGCTCATCCATGTTGCCTATGGTCACCATCACCGGTCATCCTTCCCATTGCCGACTGTCATCCTCGTCTTCCCCACTCTCCATTGTTGATTCAAGCGATTAGGCGATGGTGGCTACTGTTTTCTCATCCTGGAGATGCCATTCACCATCTTCACCACCCCTCGCCGCCCGTGACCGGAAGGGATGCCAAGAAGCTTCTTGCTACCATGTGAATCACCTCCTCTTTGGCTCGATCCGACCACCCAACCGCTTGGTTTATTCTCCAAACACAACTTCATTTCATCTCGATCCCTTATTGCATTCACCATCACCTACCTCCGCCCTCTGGCCATCACCTCTCAGTTTCTATCATCGGCCATGGCAACAATCTTCCCCAAACATCATTCCCGCTATGCATCCCCTTCTTCCCATCACCGATGCTATCACCTTCCTTTTCATCTATCCCAAATTGCTGCTGCTCACCATCATACTACCTTCTCTGCCATGTCCGTCGCCTCTTCCATCACAGTTGTCGGGAGCTAGATACGACATGTCCAAAAGGGAATGAAATGTCGGAAGCTATTTCATAGATTTTTGGGTTGTTCAGTAAGAGAAGATAAGTTGGAAAAATAGAATGCAGGTGCAATGGTTGGGTGGGTGCAATGTTTAAGTAGATAACTTTGACGAAACTAAAGGTTGTTGGGTAGATTGTGATGGGAAACCAATGCAGTTCCTACATGGTCCCTATGCTATAAAAAGCCTCGAAACTAGTCGAGGATTATTCTCTTCGCTCCTTCCATCCTTCCAATTTCCACTTCCATCTTCTTGCCTTTCCGCCCTCCCATCCACTTCCATTCCCCCGCTCTTATTCAACTTCCCTTCTAACGCCATTTCCACTGCTAATTCTTGGTTCCCTAGTTTCCACTACACCACTGTTCCATCTGCTCGGTCTACTATGGCTTCTTGACGCGGCATACTTATGAAAAATATGGCATGAATGACTAAAGCAATTAAGCTAATCAAAATTCTAAAACATATGATCTAATTTCAGTCATAGTGGAGTCAATAAGATGAATTAAAGAAGACTAAACTAGAAGGCTCATATGCTTCGCAGTGCAAATCTGAATTAAGTTAATGAACTAGGACCTACGTAGCTAGAAGAACCATCTAATTAGGACTATACCCTATTCAAAAGTTTAGACCATAAGAGAAAAGGAAAGGGTTTAGATACCAATAATGACTCTCTAATAACCTTACACTAGGTTCACTCCTTCACACTCAGGATTGGCGACTGACTGATCAAGCTATCCCACCCATTGGAAGTAGAGGCTCCTGCTGCTGAGTTGAAGGCAAGGAGGACTTCATCCTAGACTAGATACTCCTTAGGATCCTGAAAGAACAACAATTAATATTGTGGAGAAGATGAAAGATAGTATGGAATAGAAATAATGGAAGGGAGGGAAGTAGAGGATTGTTGGTGATCTTGGTAGAGTGTGGCTGGCTGCACTTGAAGATGAGGTAGGCATCAATGGAAGAAGAACTTTAGATGGAATTTGAGAACTAAAGCACTTGGTTGAGCCTCTCACTCAATCCCTCATGGATGGCATTTGCAAACACAAATGGAGATAAGAAAATTCTGGATTTCATTCATTCAAAGGCATCCTTTTATAAAGAGATTAGGGGCCTATTGATAACCTTCTGAGCTCTATTTGAAATTCAAATTTTACATGAAAAGAAGGGGAAATGTAGTTACATATTTGAATTTCAAAATTTATGAAAAGAGGGCACCAAATCTGAAAATCTGCATGCATGGGTGCTAAGTGTCTAAATCTGAAAATCTTCATGTATGGGTGCCAAGTGTCCAAATCTAAAAATCTTCATGTATGGGTGCCAAGTGTCCAAATCTGAAAATCTTCATGTATGGGTGCCAAGTGTCCATTCTCTTGGATAAGGTGTCTTGGTGAGGTGGCTTCAATCAAAGTTTCATTCCATCCAATGGCTCTTATTTCATGCACCCTTGATTTGAAGATTTACTTGATGTAGCTTTGGTTCATCCCTTGGTCCAATTATATGCTCCCTTGGTTGGACTTGACTCAGGCTCAAAAGAAAAATTACAACTTAATTTGGACTTGAGTACATTTGACTCTTACAACTCAATTGACCCAAGGCTTCAAGGCCTAATACTTAGCAAGACTCAAACATAAAATTCATGATACAAGAAGACTTAACTAGACTCAAGACTCAGACTAGGAACAAGTTAACAAGGTTGGAACTCAATTTTCAATCCATAAGGAATTGGTGTTGACTAGGTTTGATTGAAGTCTTCTTTTAACCTTGGTGCCCCCACCAATTCTCCCGAGGTGGGAAGAACTCGACTTTGTCGAGTAGGGATCTGTTTTACTCTAGTAGTACTCTAATAAGTCTGGATTAATTTTTTGTAGATCCTCTTGAGTAATCCATGAGTCTTCGAACTCAGGTCGACCTTGCCAACGAACTAAATAGTATTGGTAACCTTTATTCCGGGTTATGATGGCTTGGTCATCTAGTATACACTCAATCTTATCTTGCCGTTCTGGTAGAATTGTTGGTGGACACTCAGGGATGGATTCACTCTCAATAATTGGCTTAGGCTCAAATGGCTTGCTAGGTATCATTATTGGCTTCTTATACTCTATTAGATCTGAAACATTGAAAGTCGAGCTTATACCTAAATCAGATGGTATGTCTAGCACATACGTATTAGATCCTATTTTCTTTATAACTTTAAACGGACCTGCACTCCGAGCATGCAATTTTTTTAAAGTTCCTGGTGGGAACCATTCTGGTCTAAGCCATATCATAACATAATATCCTTCAGTGAATTCTTTGACTCTCCTATGTGAATTTGCCATATGCTTATAAGTTTCATTGCTCAATTGGATCTTTTTTTTAATTTCTTTATGTACATCCCTAATATGCAGTGCATATGATTCAGCTGATTCAAAAATTCGAGCTTGTATGGATAAAGGAATAAGATCTAAGGGCTTCCTAAGTTTGTAACCATGGATCACTTCAAAAGGACTCTTCCCAATAGATTTATTGACTGAGCTGTTGTAAGCAGATTCAGCATGAGGGAGTAAGAGATCCCAATTTCCCATATTGATACCAACTAAACATCTTAGTAGATTTCCTAGACTCCGGTTGACTACTTATGTTTGGCCATCAATCTAAGGATGATAGGCAGTAAAAAATTTCAGTTTGGTTCCTAGCATATGCCAGAGGGTCTTCAAAAGTAGCTAGTGAACCTAACATCTCTATCTGATACAATAGTTTTTGGTAAACCATGTAGTCTAACCACCTTATCGAGAAAAAGTTTTGCCATTCTAGAAGCATCCAGGGTTTGAGAACATGGGATAAAGTGAGCCATCTTAGAAAATCGATCAATTACAACATAGATGGAATCATGTCTTCTTGAGGTCTTTATGAGTCCTAGTACAAAGTCCATACTAAGATCCTGCCATGGACAATCAGGGACTGGTAAAGGAGTGTACAAACCGGTGTTTTGCCTTTGCTGTTTGGCAATAGCACATGTTCGACATTGAGCTACAACTTGGACCACATTCCTTTTGAGGCCAGGCCAAAAGAATTGGTCTTCTACCATTAAGATGGTTTTGTTTCTACCAAAATGACCTGCCAGGCCTCCAGCATGAACTTCTCAAATCAAAAACTCTCTAATAGAAGTTTGGGGAACACACAGTTGATTTTCTTTGAAAAGGAATCCATCTAGGAGAGTATAGTCACTATGTACACTAGATGGTCCTTGTTGGAGGGATTGATAGATATCACCAAAGTCTGGACACTTAGGATACTCTTCTTTCAGTCTATCAAACCCTACAACCTCAGTACTAACTGAGGACAAAAGCATGGATCGTCGGCTTAATGCATCGACAACCTTATTTTCAGAGCCAGCATGGTGTTTCAAAACAAAGGTGTATGCCTGAATAAATTCTATCCATTTCCCATGCCTAGGGTTCAATTTCTTTTGGGAATTAAGAATTTTTAAGGCTTCATGATCAGAATAAAGAACAAATTCCTGCGGTAGTAAATAGTGTCTCCAATACATCAAAGCTTGAATTACCGCATACAATTTCCTATCATACGTCGAATATCTCATCCTTGCTTCATTCAATTTCTCACTAAAGAATGCCACTGGATGACTCTCTTAACTCAAAACTCCTCCAATTCCTACTCCAAAGGCATCACAAGCAACCTCAAATACCTTTGAAAAATCGGGCAACCTCAAAATAGGTGCTTGTATCATTTTTTTCTTTATTTCTAGGAAGGCTCTATCGGCGGGTTTTGTCCATTCAAAGGTTCCCCTCCTAATACAGTTGGTAATGGGTGCAACTATTGTGCTAAATCCTTGAATGAATCTCCTATAGAAGGTAGCTAAACCATGGAAACTACAAACATCGTGGATGCTTTTGGGTACGGGCCACTCGACTATGGACTTGACCTTTTCGGGGTCGATAGATACCCCTTTAGTGGTGATAACAAATCTAAGAAAGATAACTCTATAGGTCATAAAGTCACATTTCTGGAGGTTGGCATAGAGACTATCTTGTCTAAGGGCTTGGCAAACCTATTTCAGATGGTTCAAATGGTCTTCCTTAGTTTTACTATAGATGAGATGTCATCAAAGTAGACCACTACAAACTTTCCAATGAATGTCCTTAAAACCTGGGTCATGATCCTCATAAAGGTACTAGGTGCATTGGACAGGCTGAAAGGCATCACTACCCACTCATACAAGCCATCTTTGGTTTTGAAGGCAGTTTTCCATTCATCCCTGGGCTTGATCTTACTTGCTGATAGCCACTCTTAAGATCAATTTTGAAAAATATTTTGGCTCCAGCCATCATATCCAACATGTCATCTAAACGGGGAATAGGAAAACGATACTTAATGATAATCTTATTTATGGCCCTACTATCTACACACATTCTCCATGTGCCATCTTTCTTAGGGGTCAGAAGGGCTGGTACTTCACATGGGCTTAGTCTTTCTCTAATAAATTCCTTTTGGAGAAGCTCTCTAACTTGACGTTGTAACTCAGAGTGTTCTATAGGGTTCATTCTATAATGGGGAAGGTTTGGTAAAGTTGATCCTGGGATCAAATCTATGGCATGTTGAACGTCTCTCAAGGATGGAAGATGATTAGGAAGGTCTTCAAGAAAGATGTCTTGAAACTCCTCTAGAAACCTTAACACTTCCTGGGGTTTGTCCTTATGGGGCAGGTCCTGATTTTTCTTAGTTTCTAAAATCCAAACAGGTGAACCATTGCTAAGCTCTTGCTTTAATTCTTTAGCGGTGAACATGTTTATCCCTTGTTTCTTATCCTTCAAGTGACTTGATCCTCTCTTAACTTGGTCCTTAGGTGGTGAGGAATTCATTACAATCTTCTTCCCATTGTGGGTGAAAGAACATGAATTAGATCGACCATAGAGTATAGAATCATGATCATACAACCATGGTCAACCTAATATGATGCTACTAACTCCCATTGGAAGAACATCGCACCAAACCTTTTATTGGTATGATTGGAACTGGATTGTGACCTGGCACCTAGACTTAATGGGAATTGAGATTGAATCTATCCAGGATACCTTATATGGATTAGGATGGGGCACAGTGGATAATTTTAGGTTCTTGACTATATTGGTTGATATGGCATTGACGTAACTACTACTATCTAAGATGACCTTGCACACCTTTTCTCCTATCTTGATAAAGGTTTGTAGGATACTAGTCCTACGCCAATCTTCTTGCTCCTTACTCTGGGTCAAGATACATCTCACAACTCCTAGGATTTCTGATGAGTCTATGATCTCTTCATCCCCATCATACTCATCAGCTAAACTCACACCTGCCTCATATACCTCTTCTTCCTCCTCACAGTTTTCTATGGGTTCAGTAACTTCTTCTTCTAATTCCCTTATGTGTAATGCTTTAGTGGGACATTGGCTTGCATAGTGACCTATCTTGTGACACCTAAAACAATGGACATTTCCTTCTCTTCTAACCTCAGGGCTCTTTCCTTTATCTTCTCTTCGAACTAATGGAGTATTAGGACTAGGTCTATTGGCTATACTTGGACTTGGACTTGGTCTATTTCTAGGAGGATTAATCATAGTGGGTTCAGGTCGACGAAATAAAGGTCTCCTCTGGAATCTCTCACAGTCCTTGATAACTTGGTAGGCCTGGTCTAGGTCATGGACTTCTCTCAAAAATAGTTCTCTCTGGATCTCCTCATGTAGACTTACTCTAAACCTAGACAAGGTTGCTGCCTCAGACTCAACCACGTTGCATCTCATCACGAACTCATCAAACTTGGCAACATATTCAGACACTGTCTTATTCCCTTAAGTTAATCATTGCCATTGATCCAAGAGTCTCTGTTCATAGGACATTGGTAAATACTTCTCCCTAAGTTTTACCTTCATAGCTCTCCAAGTGGCTATAGGTATGTCACCCCTATGTCGACTCATGCGCTCAACATTATCCCAATACAATCTAGCCTAACAGACTAATCTAACTTTGGCAAACTTAAATTTTCTATCTTCTGATAATTCATACCAATCAAAATATTGGTCCATATCACCCTCCCATTCTATATACACCTTAGGATCCAATGTCCATCAAATATGGGTGCATCTAGATGAATGTTTCTAAGGGCTCTCTCATCCTAGTCAACATAATCATGGTGAACTCTCCTTAGATGTGGGTCAGGAATATATTCCTGGCGTTGGACTCTAGGATGGATAGGTGGCAATCTGGGTGATTGTGGCTCAATAGAGGCCAAACGGCCACCTTCAAGGGTTCCTATTCTATCTTACATTCGATCAAACCTAGTATTCAATTGCTTTAACTGCTTAATCATAGTTCTTATCAGGGTTTCTAGATTGGGATCCATGAAAGAACTGGGATGGTCAAGTGAATGTTGATAGGGAGTTCTTGATCTAGTAGTCATTCAATACAAAGACTAGCTTTAGGGTTTGCTAGACCTAAAAGTCCAATGTAGCATGAATCGACTTAGTATGGACCAAAATGACAAATACCCTTTCAAATGGCCAAGTAAGAGGTAGGATTGTGGGAGGCCCCTCCCACTTTCACGAGGACCCAATTAAAGAACCACAAATCTCTTAAGGCGTTTGCTTGTGGACCCCTAACCTTAGACACCACTTTCCAGGAGTAGATGAAGAAATGATTCACACTAGTCTCAACACACTAATTGAGCTTGACTTATTGGTGTCTCTAATTCTAATTAGGTTGCTACTCAATTTTATTAAAAGGTTTGGGTTCGATGCAATATGTGGTTGGTTATTTTTGGGCTAAGAAAAGGTAATGACCTCCTTCCCTTATCTTGTGATATTGACGCCCTTAAGTAGCTTAAAATAAATGCAATTGCTTTTTTTTATATTTTATGAGGTGACAGATTAAATTTCAGTTGGTTAATGATCAAACAAAATGACTTGGGATTGGGGGTTTTGGAAGAGATTTTAGTTTCAGCCTAGAAATTTCAGCAGGCCTGTTTTGTTTGCAAAATTTTTTTATTTTTTTGAATTTATAAAATCATGGAAAAATAATAGAAATTAAGAGGACTAATCAGAGAATAAACAGTGCAAAAATCAGACAAAAATAGTATAGATTGGGTGGTGAATCAGAATGAAGTTCAGACTACCAATTCTGATTCAGTGTGCAGAAAACTGATTAGGGCTGTTTTCTTAGATAGATATCACTCTATTTTTGGAATCAAAAAAATCTCAGAAAATTACAGTAAACAGTGGATTAAGTGGAGATTAACTAATGCAAAATTCAGGGCAAAACAGTGAAATCTTGCTAGGGAAACAGTCCTAGATTTCAGACCCTAACACAGAAATCAGCAAATAGAAATTAAACATGCAAGGGAAATCAAATACCAAACTTCAATCTAAGGATTCACGTCTGGCCATGGGCTCATTATTCCCGTGGGTCGTGACAGTGTACCAGTGTACACCCACTCAGGGGGCGTGAATCTTAGATCCGGATTGGATTTAGAAGAAAAAACACAAAGCAAGTATGAAGACTATGCTACCAATGCAACCATGCTCTGATACCAAATATGATGCGGCATACTTATGGGAAATATATCATGAATGACTAAAACAATTAAGCTAATCAAAACTCTAAAATATATGATCTAATTTCAGTCATAGTGGAGTCATTAAGATACATTAAAGAAGACTAAACTAGAAGGCTCAGATGCTTCACAATGCAAATCTGAATTAAGTTAATGAACTAGGACCTACGTAGCTAGAAGAACCATCTAATTAGGACTATACCCTATTCAAAAGTTCAGACCACAAGAAAAAAGGAAAGGGTTTAGATACCAATAATGACTCTCCAATAACCTTACACTAGGTTCACTCCTTCACACTCAGGATTGGCGATTGACTGATCAAGCTATCCCATCCATTGGAAGTAGAGGCTCATGTTGCTGAGTTAAAGGCAAGGAGGACTTCATCCTGGACTAGATACTCCTTAGGATCCTGCAAGAACAACCATTAGTATTGTGGAGGAGATGGAATATAGTATGGAATATAAATAATGGAAGTGAGTGAAGTAGAGGATTGTTGGTGATCTTGGTAGAGTATGGCCGGCTGCACTTGAAGATGAGGTAGGCATCAATTGAAGAAGAACTTTAGATGGAATTTGAGAACTAAAGCACTTGGTTGAGCCTCTCACTCAATCCCTCATGGATGGCATTTGCAAACACAAATGGAGATAAGAAAATTCTGGATTTCATTCATTCAAAGGCATCCTTTTACAAAAATATTAGGAGCCTATTGATAACCTTCTAAGCCCCATTTGAAATTCAAATTTTACATGAAAAGAGGAGAAAATGTAGTTATAAATTTGAATTTCAAAATTCACGAAAAGGGGGTACCAAATCTGAAAATCTGCATGCATGGATGCCAAGTGTCTAAATCTGAAAATCTTCATATATGGGTACCAAGTGCCCAAATCTGAAAATCTGCATGCATGGGTATCAGGTGTCCAAATCTGAAAATCTTCATGTATGGGTGCCAAGTATCCAAATATGAAAATCTTCATGTATGGGTGCCAAGTATCCATTCTATTGGATAAGGTGTCTTGGTGAGGTGGCTTCAATCAAAGCTTCATTCCATCCAATGGCTCTTATTTCATGCACCCTTGATTTGAAGATTTACTTGATGTAGCTTTGATTCATCCCTTGGTCCAATTATATGCTCCCTTGGTTGGACTTGACTCAAGCTCAAAAGAAAAATTACAACTCAATTTGGACTTGAGTACATTTGACTCTTACAACTCAATTGACCCAAGGCTTCAAGACCTAATACTTAGCAAGACTCAAACATAAAATTCATGATACAAGAAGACTTAACAAGACTCAAGACTCAGACTAGGAACAAGTTAACAAGGTTGGAACTCAATTTGCAATCCATAAGAAATTGGTGTTGACTAGGTTTGATTGAAGTCTTCTTTTAACCTTGGTGCCCCCACCACTTCTACATCTTCATCTCTACTGCTTAAAGTGGTAATGGAAAGTGCATCCATGGAAGGCTAGATCTCCAGTTCCTGGGGGTTTCACTATATTTCAAGAACAGGCAGTGTAGTGTTATTTTATTTATAATCATTCATACTCCTTGCTTCTTCATAATTGAATCTACGTTTATAGGATAATGTAAGAGTTCTTTTATTTTAAACCTCTTATCTAGACTAATTAGTACTTCAAGAGAATGGACCATGATTTAACAGGTACGGGTTGTGATCTTGATAAATGGATTATATCCTGATAGGAGTATTCACATAGAAAGAGGGTACCAGCTATCTGCCAAGTAATCCATGAAATATCGAGACCTTTCCTTTCTTATAGAATCTATGCTATCATGTTATTTCAATTAGAAAGCTTTAGTATTTTTTCCATTATTGCTCTTTGAATATTTTTTTAAAATAACTACAAAAGTCTATGTGGATTTGACCCTTACTCGCGCTACTCTATCTAAGAATAGTGGAATTAAGGTACTATAATCGATGCGTAGCGATGCACATCAGAGCGATCCATGCTTGGGTGGCAAGGACCACATTGGAATATGCAAATGAGACCTTGGCATTGGGATGAACATGCAAGTCAGAGGCATCAATGTGAGCACATTTTGGCTAAACTCTTGGGTGTCCATGGCCTTCCTCTTCTAGGTTGCCTTCTTCAACTTTTTCATATCCTGATACCTCATTTCTGCACCAATCCAAAATAGGTCAAAAAAAAAGGTGGACATACAAAAAGTGGGGAAGACTAGTACTCACCTTGAGATTTAGCTTGACTGATCCCAGCATTAAAAAGAGTCAAGTCAGATAAGATCTCCTTTAACTCAGGGACTGTGCAGTTAGATAGGATATTATACCTTTGACCCTCATCATCATCTAGAGATGGGTCTCAAAGAACCGATGTCCAAGGCTCCCCCAATAGGACAAAGCTCCAGTCTTCCTTGGAAACTTTGGAGATGATGCAGAGGCACTCTTTCTAGCCATGGACTTAGGAAGGGGCGCCTCTGATCAAGAGGCAACACCCAGCTTTTTTTAGGGTGAGGCATTCCACCACCCATCACTATAAGGGTATCTTTTAATAGTAAAATACACCCTGAACAAGGTGATGGATGGCTTGAACCCAACCAAAAATAGGTGGCTATGAAGTTGTAGATGAAATGCCAAGAGTTTGGTACAGCCAAACTCAAGGACATGTTGAGAAAATGAAAAAGATAAATAATGAAGGGATGGAGAGGAAGTCTCAAACCAGCACAAAAGTACTCTTCATAGAGGTTAAGCCAACCCAGAGGGGGATCACAAACCCAATCCCTTGGTCTAAGAACTTTTAGCTGAAACTCGGAGGAGACCTAGAATTGGAATCATATTAGCTCTAGGTCTAACTCACCTATTTCCAACTGGAAGCATCGAGGAGCAAAAGAGTCCTCAAACTCAAGATCTCCACTCCTCGAGGGATTATAGTCCAAGAATCAAAAGAAGAGAGGAGGAATGGAAAATAGATAAGGAGACAATGGATAAACGAAGAAAAGAAGAAAATTTGATTAGAGAAAAAACCTAGAAATTGAGGAGATTGATGAATGAAGAAAACTTGGAAGCTCGCTAGAGAAATAGCCATAAAATTTTGTCCCTTGTTGGAGAGTACACATAGGCCTAGCACCATAGGAGCCCAGCAAAATCAATAAGAATCAGGTTGAAAGCTACTATTCTTCCTTTTATAAGAGCCAAAGGTGGGATAGATGAAGCATTGGTTTGGCCAGGGCCCTTGGATGATCGACACATGGGGCTTGGCCCACTTTGCATAGTTGGCGTATTAATGGAGAATCTTAGGGGTAGGGTCGATGATATGATGATTTAAATTGAACCATTCTGTTATTGACATGTGGCTTTCCTTTGGTCACCGATAAATAGTCATAACATTTTGGAGGCCAAGTAATGATAGTGGTGCCTCGAAGTTAGGAAACACAAGAAGGGATGCAACTCTTTCTAAACTAGGAGACTTTTATGCTTTAGTGAATTGACCTTCTATGCTTACCAATCTAATTTTAAATGAAGATTTTTAGAAACTATTATTTTAAACTTGGAAACATCTTATCAATAGAAGGAGATAGGTTGGTTTCATAAGGAATATTGTGTAATCAATGAAAGTTCTAAGAATAAAACATGTTTCATTAATAAATCCAAACCATCTACAAGGGATAGCTTTCTGAAGAACCAAATTAGTTTTTATACACCCCCCAAAAAAAGAGATAACATGAATATACATTTCAAGCCTCGAAGGTGGGATCGTTTACAACTTGGCAGGAAGAATCTTCGATGAGCAAAGCAGTGAGACATACATTGGCAAGGTTGAAAGTAGCTAGGGCAGGGAGTTTTAAGAGATCATTTATAACCGGTCTTTGCATTTCTCAAAGCCAACTTCATGAGCTATTTGGGTGACCTTCATAAGATGGATGGTGGCTTGTTTCTCCATCTACTTAACCTTTCCCTTGGCAGCTTGGGTTTTTGCTTTTCTTAAGGTCAACTTGTTATTTAGATCTCCTATAATTAATTTCCCTTCACCGATCAAATCATTTAGGAATTTAACTTTCTTCTCAGTGGCTTGGAGTTTAACATTGAGTAGATTTGTCTTGCGCATTCTTGGATGTCAACCACTTGAGCTCTTTTTGAGATATATTTTTTCTTAGCCATTTTTAATGCCCCTTTCAAACACAACTTCAGCCATAGTCTCCATCAAGGCCTTCTCATCTCCTCCAAGAATTGGTTCCAGTCTTTGATTTTCTCTTTGGCATTCCAAAGAGCTTCCTCACTTGCATCCAATTCTCTTATAAGCTCTACTACTATTGATTTTTCTTGGCTAATTGAATATTCTAAAAAATTGAACCTCTCCTTGGCAATGTATAACTCGATTTGAAGTTAGATATCTCCTCGTTGGCATGATATCTTATTTCTCCAATTCCCATTCTTGCCTCCTCAATTGCCCTTCTATCTCTTGCCTGAACGTTGCCAACTCAAGCTTTCTCTCAAGCAATTCTTCCTTTGTCCTCTCTTAATGCTAATATTTGGTGCATTGCTCTTGTGACAACTCTGGCACAGGCCCATTTTGCTTCGAAGGTATATCTTTCTACCTTCAAGGCTCTTTTTTCCATTTTGAAAGCATCTTCACTACTGCCTTGGTCCTTCAAGTGCTTTCACAAATCTTTTGATCCATCAATTCCATCAACTCAAGTAAATTAGCCAAGTGATGTTCCAACTTGAAAATCGAAGAAAAGCAATTAGTTAGATGAAGATTGTTATAGACAAGAAAGAGATGGAGATAAACTTACACAGATATATGAGAACAATACAACCATTTGATGAATATTAGGTGCTAGCATTTTTGTGTCAGTGGAAAGGAGAAATCCATGCATGAGGTCTTGGGTAACCCTCCCATCCTCCTAAATGGAATCAGCAGGCTGAACTGAAGGAATCTGAACCTATTATTCATTGGGTATAGAGAGAGAAAATTTCGAGCTAGACACTTTAGTGTGGGTTGATAGTTTGGAAGGTTGACCTTTCTTTGAAAAAGCTAGAATTGAAAAATGCCCCCCTGGAACCTTGGTTTGAAGACACTTTGATTGAGCTAAGGTGGCACTTGATGCCTCTCTTCTTCCTTGGCCTTTTGCAACCTTGCTTTGTCCTCCACTTTCATTGTTTTGCCCTTCAAAAACAAGCATGAACTTTCCAGAAGATCCATGGAAATCACTTTTTGATTGGAAAACACCACCAAAAATCACCCTCTAACTAGATAAAAGTTGCTGGGAATCATCTTGCCAGCTATAGGGCACTTTATAAAAATAGAGTGAGAGAAGGTAATGTGAGAGACAAGTGCTAAAAAAGCTAGAATCTTTCTATTTATAGAGATTATGGATGGAAGAAATAATGTAGTGCTTTAATTAGCCTCGCTAGATGCTTAGCACGTGGCATCATTTAGTAGCTTAATTCATATTTTCATCACTAGTTACAAGCAAGACGTGATGCTTCACTTGGATAGGCTATGATTAACACAACTTTCAATGAGTCTAGAAAATTTTACTTCTCTCTTAATCGATTTAGTACTAGATTAGACTTGAGAGTAGGGGGCAACTGATATGAATACCAAAATTTCAACTTCAACCCATTGGCAAAGTGTCTACATTAGCTCACTAGGCCTTCAACCTCGTCCAATCTGATCTACCCTGATGGATTGTGGGCAATATGAACTACCTAACCCATAAGAAGTGGGCTCTCAATTTTGCATGAACTATAATCCCACATATCTAATAACAACAAAGCATATACAAATAGGACAATTCATCCTTATTAGATCATCTTTATCAAATCATATTGAAATCACAAATAAAGTCAAGCACGTTACTCTCGATGAAGCCCAAATAATGGCCTAGCTCTTCTTTCTCCACATAATATCTGGGCCTCTACCTATAAATAGAGGACCATAGGGGATCCCAGGTATGCAATCACATCTCTCTAATGCTCACTCATTTCCTTTTTGTTCTAGAATTCTAATTTGAGCATCGGAGGGTCCTCACTAGAGCTAACTCTAGTTAGGAACTTCTTTTTGCAGGTTCTACCACTACTACCTAACAACCACACACCATCTTTCAACCAATCCAACACTGGGCTTGATTCTATAGCAACAGATACTACTGAGGAATAATTATCCCATATCAAATCAATTAAGGATTCTAGTGATGTTTGTACACTCTTGGGCCCATCCATCTAAATGTTCGGGTCTTTAGATAGGATCTTGACATGGTATCAAAGTTTACCAATCCTTCTTGCCTACCAAAACCTTCATTTTCTCACTTACTAATGTTAGGAAAGCTGGTGTTTTCATACATGTAGATTTTTAACTTTTAAGTTTCAAATTTTATAGTAGAAATAAATCAAATTAAAATATTTTTAATCTAGAAACATGTATAAGATCTCATCTTCTAAACTACCTATTAGAATCTTTATATGAGAGATTAAGATTAGATCTAAAGCAGCAAATTAAACAATATTCTAGGATAACCTTTCAATATAACAAAATTCTATTGTTATGTCAGGACAACCTTATATCAGAACATTATTTTTCTATCATTTACAATCACAAATATTCAAATCTATTAAAATCTATTAAAGTAAATAAAAGATCCAATCTTTCACCTTAATATGGGTAGTTCTTCACCACAATTTGATAATTCATTGATTTGTATAAGGTTCTTGGAAGTTGCACACATGTCCAGCCTTTACAATTATCCACACGAGGCATATCTTGATCAAGAGACTTGAAACTACTAGGGTGCTAGCTCTCTTGCAAGTTTCTCTCCCTTCTTAAGAGGTCCAAAGAAATTGCAACAACAAGGGTTCCTTTCTTTTCTTCTCTTCTCAAGAGTTTGAGGAAGAAAGGGATGTGTGAACTCATTCATGCAAAAGGAAGAAGGGAAGAGAAGGAATCTTCCCTTTTTGCATCAGTAGAGGAACAAAAGGGCTCTCTTTTGGTGTGAAGAAGAATGGGACATAAGATAAGAAAAGGAGGCACCAATATCTTATTTCTTTTTTCCTAATGTGCGATGTTTTTCATGCAAGAGGACCCCTCTTTTATTCTTGATGCCTCCCATCTAATTAACCCAATGCCCACTAAAATTTCGAGTTTGAAATTCAATTTTAAATTTTGAGTTTGAATTGAATTCAAATTTAAATCAAGATAAGGATAAGGATAAGATGGACTTAGAAGGGGGGGTGCACAACCCTTGGCATGCCTTCCTTTCTTTGTGTGAATTTTTCATGCAAAAGTAAAAGTGTCGCCCCCTTTATTGTGTGCCAACTTGTTGGAGCCATGCCTCTTTGGCATGGAGTGGAAAGAGAGTCCCAGTCCAATTCAAGTTGAACTCTAGGAATCCTAATTCGATTGAAGTTAGACTTTAGAAATCTTAATTTGATTAAAGTTGGATTTTAGGTCAAAACCAATTAGGATCTAAGTCTTAATACGATTAGGACTAGTAAACCTAATTAGACTCAAATTAGACCAAGTCCAGTCAAATTAAATTTGATTTAATTTAACTAGGATTAAAAACTAATTTAATCAAACAAATTAGCTTGCAACTCTTATAGTTAGTTTCTCCTCTTATCAACTCTTAGCAAGTCCTCTCTTGTAACTTTTATAAATTATCCCGATCATCAATCACATTAATAATTAGATCCTACTATAATTCTAAAAGATGAATCAATCATTTGATTAAGTCTGACCCTTATTATATGTGACCCCGTTGGTTTTATTCTATCTAGTAGTAAGATATATTATGATCTCCATCAAAGCATCATTGGAACTTCTTTAATGAGTTGAAATAATTTCAACTCTATCTAAAAAGGATCGTTGACTATCAAGATGATCCTGTAAGTTTTATAATCAACTAGTGATACCTAGTAGCATATAATAGAAATATAGTAGAATAGAAATTAACTAAACTCTAAGTATAGTTTTTATATGATTTAGTTTTTCTATCATGACTCTTAACAAGATAGAGGTTATAGAAAACTTGTCAAACTCCATTTTCTATCATATATAAGATTTGTTTAACTCATGTTCATGATGTAAAATCTAATGGAAGCCCTTTTTCATTCTTCACACTATCATAGCCATGGTCTTTAGAACTCAGTCTTACAAATTATGAGGATTACTCATTTATTAAGATCGATAGATCTTATCTAGATATGCATCATACTCCTAAAAAAAACCTACTATAACTAACATATACCGCAAGGATCCAAATGGCTAGGAGATCAAGTACATGTGCAGTCAAACTATAGCAACCTCACTATGAGTAACCATAGCACCTATGTCAAAGAACTATCACATTACTAGAGCATCGAGATAGTCATTAATGAATGAGTAGACATCCAAATACGTTTTATACTGGTCATGCTCGGTACTATTATTTTCTAACAACCACGTGCACTCTTGCTCTAGTGTCTCCATACTATAGATTCAAAACTTGTTTATTTAAAGAAAAGCGATCAATGCACTAATCTTATTGAAATAATCATTATCCCCATGATTATTCTTCAATCGAGAATAATTTAAGAATTAATCACTAATGATACATACCTCAAATTCTCAACTCTTGAGAATATTTATCATCATCTTTATTAATTCCTTGGATGATTCAAGGATACATTGGATAAGAATAGAAATAAAAATATGCATTTTATTGATTAAATGAATAGATTAATTACAAATATATATCCTAGATTAACATAATATGTTAGCCAGATTGGCTTCTAGGGCATATTTCTAATAGCTAATCCATTTGTCATCCATCATTGCAAGTTTCATCTCTTGAGCTCTACACGTAAAAGGGAATGTTGAGTAATAATAGTCTCGTATTAAAAAGATAAAGGATTCTTGTGGTGCTTATAGCTTGAGCCTATACATCTAAATGTTCAGTCTTTTAAATAAGATCTTAACATATAGGAAGAAATCCTAACTTTGATAGAGAGCAAGCAAAAGCCCGAGTGGATGTTGCCATCATTGACTCTTTTAAAACTCTTTATATCTATATTGGGAGGGATCTACCTTTTGCTAACTAAACTCTAATAGGACAATGGGTAGTTATCTCCTTGATTCCTTTAGCTTATTCTCATCTCTATATATAGCATAAGACCTCAAGTCCTCTCCTCTACTCTGCTCTTTGTTATAGAGTTTAGTTTTAGCTAGTCCCTATAAGTTGTTACTTTTGCTATTTTCAAAATGTAACAAGCCAGTACCTCACCAAAAAGGCTACTCATAAGGTGTTACTTGAAATTCTTGGCCCTATAGAAGTATGCAAGATCTATTAAGCCTATAGCTGAGTTGGGACTAAATATGCTTGCACAAGTACTCACATACTCCCTTTATTTAAGCCTTAGAGTCCTCGATAGGCACATGATACAAATTCATTTAAATCTAATCACAAATGCCATAAATCCAATCATAAACATTGCAATTAGCTTATAGTCAATCCAAATAGTTCAGTGCTATAATGTCCCTTAACCCATATAAGCCATGAGCTGAGTCAATTTTGATATCATTTATAATAATCATAGATATCATCCAAAAAAGTTAGTCAAAATATGATATTTAAATTTTGTTAGCTTTATATAAGTACCCAAGATATACCTGGTGTGTGCTAATCTGGGATTGAACACATGCTTGCACAAGCCCTCACATAAAGTTCCACTACCTTCCTTCCATCTCTAGCAACTATGATGATGATTAGGAGAACAATAATGGCAACAATGACTAACCCTTAGCCACCCTTGCTCTGATGGAGACATTCCTTGTCTTTGTCCTCCATTGGCAACCGGTCCTTTACCACCAAGTTCCTACATAGGTTTTGCCTTGAGGTGAAGATTAGATCAAGGGAGCTTGGGCTAACAAAACACTCTATTAACACTATCACTTGCTAGGCCCTCACCTTCAACTCCACCTCAAGGTGGAAGCTTCGAGTGGCCATTGACACCTCCAACACTGGGCAAGATCATGCATAGCCTCAAGGAGCACCACAACATCATGCTATTGCTGGAGGTGTACGAGGATAAGGAGGTCATCCACCTCATCAAGGAGATTTGTAAGGGATGGAACTCTTTGATTAGATTCGGGCCAAGGGGCATTACACCAAGCACACCATGATCATCATTTTAAGACCACCATCAAGGTCTTGTAGGTGCGATTATGGAGATAATTTGATAATTGAGATATCCATTTCTACACAATTTGATTTTTCCTTCTATTGAAAAGATTCAATTTTGTTAGAAGGCTCTTTGATTGTCATTAGACACTATAGTCATGGAGAAGTCTTGACTACTTGACATGCATTGTTAACTTACACCTCTTGCAACATTGCAAGTAGTGATGAGGGTGATAATGATGACATGGAGGGTGAGGTGCAGGTGTAGGAGGCATGGTGGGAAAAAGTTGCTAATAAGATGAAGTGTATTTTTGTTATCTACTATATATTAAGATGGACGGAAGGATCATAGTACCATGAAAATGTAATGTCATGGATTTAGTTGAAAATTTTTCAAATGGAGGGAAGCATGAAACTTGGGCAAAAATGAGAGGGTCAAGCTAAAGTTTTTCCTTGAATACTTAAATCCTCATAACCCCCAAACAGATAATCAAACCAATGACATTTTTTCAAATGCAACCACCTAACTAATAAGACACCATCAAACCTCTATTATATAGGAATGCTTTATTACACTAAAAAATTTATTCACAACATTAAATATAGACACTCAAAATATGTTGTGGTATTTTATATTTGATAATTAATTCCTTTGATAAAAAAACTAATCCTTTTTCCTTTAATAAAAAATGAAATATAAATATACTTTATTTTATTCTTCATTATGTTTTTAAAATTTAATGTTTAATATGTTAAAAAATATCAATTACTTCTACATATTCCTCATTTATATATAAATTTAATTAGAAGTTTCCTAGAAATTTGATATTCATGATTTTATTGTTCATGATATAATTAAAGATGTGTGGTGCTGATGTTTAATAGAGAAAGTTTGTTAATATTTTATATTATACAATTTATTTTAGAAAATTTTAAATTTTTAAATATATTTTTAATTCAAATCCACTCGACCAGACACAAAACCTTGTTTGATTTTTATTTTTGAAGTCAACTTAAAATTTAATTTATATCCAAAGATGGAAGAAAATATAGTCACAAATAGATATCTGACTTGTACCTTTATCCATTTAGAAGAAATATAGATATGCTTAATATCTAATTCATATATGTATCTGTTAACATATATGTCATGGTAACTATTTAGATACTCATCCTTGAGGAATGTCCAGACCAACAACCAAGCTAGAAGTTGTAGGCTTTTAAGTAGCTTACACTCAAGACCAAATAACTATGATACTCATAGCCAAGTAACTATGAAACTAGCCAATGTGGTATCCCTTAATTCCCAAAGGTTGAATGATCAATTAGATAGAATGATCAATTAGATTAACTCTAACTGCTAATGCAAAAAATAACAAACAACCTAGAATATCAAGGATTCATAGGTAGCTGTTATGGAATCAAATCATTATAAATGATAATTGAGGCTTGAACATTGATAATTAACCATCCATTGATGCAACTATCATTCAAATCCCTAATGCCCAAAATTAGAGGTGCAAAGAAAGGGGAAATAGTCATCTCTAGATATTATAAAAGAGGTAAAAGGGGGCCAATCGATGGTAAGAGCTCTCATACTTTGTCATTTCTTCCTAATTCTATTATTTACCCAAATCTCGATTAACTTGACCATCGAAGGGTCCCCCATTGAAAATCCTCCAGTCAGTGGACTTGTTTTGCAAGGACCACCTGGTGCTACCTATACATGAAAGGATTTTCCAGGGATTTGATAATAATAGATTGGTGATATCAACAAAGTGAATCAAGGAAGCTAGGAAGATCATGATAAAAACTAGAGCCAATAACACATCCACCAACTTTGCTAGGTGATCATCACATCGTGATGACCATCCTAGCCAATGAATGGAACCTCATGCACCATAGCCAATAGTGGTGGCTCATCAAAAGCAAATCGCTACTCTCGTGCAACAAGTGCAGATATTCACTATAGCCATTCAAAATTTTTAACAAATGGCTACGAATCAGTAGCAACAATAGCTAAAAGTGCCCACATTCCTAGTAGCTACCTCTCAACACAACCGACAGTCTCCTCCCATGGAATCTCCATATCAATCATCAACCCAACAATCGCATCGTCTAGATTCTTTGGCATAGCAAACTCCACCATAACATGTGAGCCCTCAACTAGAGGATCAATGCTAGGGGAGAGATCAAAGGTGAGAAAAATTCCCCAACTACCTATTTGAATCATCAAAAGGATCAAATCCTAGACTTTCTTGGTATCGGGTAGAATCACAATGATTCAACAAGTATGACTAAAAGCTACAGGAGATCAATCGATAACTTCCTGATCTCTAGGAAGAAAGTAGGGAGCTGATAGAGTTTAATACTTATCCCCCTTTCTCTTGATGAATTATAGAAGAACCAATTCTGGCTCACTTCAAGATGCCTCTTAGTTGGAGCCCTATGATGGCACTACTGATCCACTTGACCATCTAGAGAGCTACAAAGATCTCATGATGATTCAGGATGTGATCGACACTCTCCTCTGTCTGGCCTTTCTAGCTACTCTTCGAAAAGCTACTTGAGTTTAGTACTCTGGATTTGAACTAGAGAGTATCAACTCATTCAAGCAACTCGAGAAATAATTTGTGATACATTTCAGTACTGGTAGAAGGCTGCCACAAGATCCTAACAATCTCTTCTCTATCTGATAGTAAGAAAGAAAGTCATTGATAGATTACATGACATACTTTAAAGCTACCATGTTGGAAGTTTACCACTTGGACAAATTAGTGGCCATGCTAGCCATGAAATAGAGACCGTGACCCTCCCAATTTACTTTCTCACTAGATTAGATATTTCCAAAGTCTTATTTAGAACTCCTAACATGCATCCAAAAGTACATTTATGCAGAGAAAGGTACAACTAATTGACGTGAAGCCGATGGAAGATCCAAGAAGAAGCAAACCCAAGAAGGACCAAGTCAAGGTCAAACTAAGAAACATGAACTCTCACAATGATGAAGTCTTAAGCCAAAAGGCCCAATCAATAAGTATGATAGTTACACCCCTCTCTAGGCCCCTAGAGCTAAAATCCTAATGGATATCGAGAAAAGTATCTCCAAAGGATTTCCCTGATGAAAGCTCCATTAGCTACATGCAACAGGAACAAATACTGCTAGTTCCATTACAACTATTATTTTGACACCAAAAAATGTATATAATTAAAGGATGAGATAGAAGCCCTTATTCGATGAGGATATCTTGGAAAATAAGTTCCTAGGCATGAAGTTTGATCTCATGTTGAAGTGCCAGATCAACAACAGACTAAAGGAGAAACCAGCAACTAACTAACTGCCAAAGTCATCAACATGATTTCAGAAGGAATGAGGCCTAGGGGGCAGATCATGAAGTAAATTCTCCAAAGAGGTAGAGGGGTGATGATGTAATCTTATTTTCTGATGATAATCTGATAGAAGTTCAAACTTTTCATGATGATGTAGTTATCATGTCATAACAATAGCTAATTATGATGTAAAATAAGTACTAGCTCATAATAAAAGTTCTACGAATGTATTATTTTACAGTACATTCTCGCATATGAAAAAACCTACTGACCTATTGAAAGGGATTGTGATCCCATTAGTCAGATTTACTTATAATTCAATCAGAGTCAAAGGAGAAATCATTCTTCATGTTACCATGGAATAACAACCTTGATAAAGTATAGTTCAACATACATTCACAATCATCCAGATACCTTCGATCTATAATGCCATACTTGGTTGGACAAGGTTAAATGTACTATAAGCAATCATTTCACCTTACCATCTCCTCATATGGTGATGGGGACATCTCAAGCACGGATCTTGGAGCAAGCATAATTCTTAGAGTGGCACAGATCTTGAAGCATTTTTGGAATAAATTTATTTAGGATTTATCTTTTGTTTAAAATTTGAATTAGGATTTGGTTGGTTAGGATTGATATATGGATAGGCTTATCTTATCCTATCTTATATTTGAATTTGATTTAGGATTTGGTTGGTTAGGATTGATATATGGATAGGCTTATCTTATCCTATCTTATATTTGAATTTGATTCGTTCTTATCTTTTTATCTTGTATTCAAATTCAAATGAGGGTTGGAAAATCTATAAATACCACCCTCAGCCTTTTGTAACAGGAGGATGGATGAATAAAATTTCTATTGTTCTGTGTGAAGGATCTGTGTGATCCTAGGGTATCTGTATGATGCCTTCTCCATCTTCCCAGGGTTTCTGTGTGATCCCTGATTTTGGGCATCTGTGTGAGCCCAGGGCATCTATGTGAGCCCCTTTGCTATGTGCTTGTTCTTCTAGGGCATCTATGTGAGCCCCTTTGCTATGTGCTTGTTCTTCTTGGGGAATCTATGTGAACCCCAGTATTTTTCTTAACCTTGCACCCTCTTTTTTCCTCCTTTGCAAATCCTAATCTCTGGTGACTTTCATGCTTGCCAGCGATCCAGTCCAATCTCTGTCCCGCATCAAGTGGTATCAGAGCTAAAGGATTAGGATTTTTCTGTTTCATCACCGGTCCACTGTTCTCTTTCTTCCCTGTTCCAAATCTCGTCCACGGATCCTTCCCCAACATTGATGTCGGACCACCCTCCCCCCAGCCGGTCACCCACCACCATTCCTCCCTTCCAGCCCTCACCCCTGTTTTCTGCTTCGTCTATGCCAAGCTCTCCAAGAACTGCCTGCAACCCATTTTCAAAGCACACCGATCTCAAAGCTGCACCATTTTCAAAGCAAAGTTGATTAAAAAAAAAATCATGGTTATGTCAAGCTAAAAGTTTGGAGTTCCCGGAGCTGAAGTCAAGCTGAAGCTGGAGCCTGACCCAAACTCGACAGAGTCGAGTTTTTTCCCCACCGTAGGAGAATGATGGGGACATCTCAAGCACGAATCTTGGAGCAAGCATAATTCTTGGAGTGGCACAGATCTTGAAGCATTTTTTTGGAATAAATTTATTTAGGATTTATCTTTTGTTTAAAATTTGAATTAGGATTTGGTTGGTTAGGATTGATATATGGATAGGCTTATCTTATCCTATCTTATATTTGAATTTGATTCGTTCATTTGAATTAGGATTTGGTTGGTTAGGATTGATATATGGATAGGCTTATCTTATCCTATCTTATATTTGAATTTGATTCATTCTTATCTTTTTATCTTGTATTCAAATTCAAATGAGGGTTGAAAAAATCTATAAATACCACCCTCAGCCTTTTGTAACAGGAGGATGGATGAATAAAATTTCTATTGTTCTGTGTGAAGGATCTGTGTGATCCTAGGGTATCTGTATGATGCCTTCTCCATCTTCCCAGGGTTTCTGTGTGATCCCTGATTTTGGACATCTGTGTGAGCCCAGGGCATCTATGTGAGCCCCTTTGCTATGTGCTTGTTCTTCTAGGGCATCTATGTGAGCCCCTTTGCTATGTGCTTGTTCTTCTTGGAAATCTATGTGAACCCCAGTATTTTTCTTAACCCTGCACCCTCTTTTTTTCTCCTTTACAAATCCTAATCTCTAGTGACTTTCATGCTCGCCAGCGATCCAGTCCAATCCCTGTCCCGCATCATATGGTTTCCTACAAAGAACAAAGTCGAAGAACTTTGAGAAGACCATCAACTTATTCAATAATGTTTCATGGTTATCGCTAAAAATCAGAAAACTAACAAAATGTTACCAATAGATCAATTTAAGTGAAGGGAAGTAGAAGAGAGAGGTGAATCTACTGAATAACTAATTACAGTTCCAATAAAGGAGGAAGACCCATTAAGAATAGTTCAACTAGGATCCCTCTTTATTGACAAGGTTAAAAGCCAACTATAGAGTTCCTACAATAGAATACTAATATTTTTACTTGGTCGGCGCCATCAGACATGCCAAGAATTTCACCAGAGATGATTACTCATAAATTAAGTATTAACCCAAAATGCAAACCGATTTGAACAAAGAAGAGAAACTTCATCCTCATGAGGAAAAAGTTTATCAATGAGAAAGTCAACAAACTCTTAGCTACCAACTTTATTCTAGAAGCTCATTATCCTGATTGGCTAGCTAATATAGTAATGGTCAAGAAAGCTAACAAAAAATGATAGCTTTGTATCGATTACATGAATCTTAACAAAGCCTGTCCAAAAGATAGTTTTTCTTTACTAAAAATTGACCAATTCATTGATATGACATCTAGACACAAGCTCTTAAGTTTTACGGATGATTTCTTAGGATATAACTAAATTATAATGGTTCCTAAAGATGAAGAGAACACAACCTTCATGATCGAGAAAGGCATCTATTATCATAAAGTGATGTTCTTTGGTCTAAAAAATGCTGGTGCAACTTATCAGTGACTAGTAAATAAGATCTTCAAGGATCAAATTGGATAAAATATGAAAGTATATGCCAATGATATATCCTTAAGAGTGTTGAAATGTCTGAGCATAGATGAGATCTGAATGAAGCCTTTGGTATATTTTGACGATACTAAAATGAAATTAAATCCAAGTAAATGTACTTTTGGAGTAACTACTAGTAAGTTTATTAGATTCTTTGTCACTAAATATGGTATTGAAGCCAACCTAGAAAAAATTTAAGCGATTCTTAATATAAAGCATCCTACATCTAAAAAAGAAGTTCAATAGTTGACTGGGCACATCACAGCTCTTAGCCTCTTTATCTTGAGATTAGCCAAGCAATGTTCACCATTTTTCAAAATTCTATTACAAATGCAGGACTTCACATGGATAGAGGAATGTTGTTAAGCCTTTGAAGAGTTAAAAAAAGTATCTTGGATCTTTGCCATTGCTTTCTAAACCCAAAAAAGTAGCGATGCTCTACTTATATCTTGCTACTTCACCGAAGGTAGTGAGTTCAGTACTCGTTAGAATAGACAACAAAGGAGCCCAAAAAAAGCCTATCTACTATATTAGTTGACTATTTCATGATGCTGAGACAAGATACTGTAAAGTCAAAAAAATGTTCTATACTTTTATTATTCCAACACAATAGCTTAGGCTATACTTTAAAGCTCATTCAATCATAATATTGATCGATCAACCACTAGTAGCTTCTACAATGACCAGACACCTCCAGGAGAATGGCCAAATAGATAGTTAACTTAGTGAGTTGGACATATCTTACCGACCACGGTCATCTAATGAAACCTAGGTATTGCCCGACTTTGTAGTTGAATATACATGGCCTGATGAAAAATATGACTAAGAGTCAATTACACAACCAAGTCCTAAGACTTCCTAGGAAGTGGAGCTGGCTTAATATTAACTAACTCGAAAGGAGTAGTCATCGAATATGCAATTTGGTTTCTTTTAAAGCTGTAATAATCATGCTGAGTATAAAGCCTTGCTAGCCAAGTTAAAGATTGCTAAATCACTTGACATAAAAAGCCTATGAGTATTTTTGGAATCACAATTAGAAGCCGAACAAACAAGTGATGGGGGATGAGATGAGACGAAGGACCCTCGGCGAGCTAAGAAGTCACCAAAGATTAGGGTACCACTAGATCTTTTTTTTCTAAGGAGGTGGTGAAGGAAACAAGGGAGATGGAAAACAAAAGTTTAGACTCTCATGGACTTTAGGACTAACACTTATGGAAAGACCTCTCACCTCTAGGGCATCTCACCCACTCACTACATAGAGCCATTAGGGTAAGTCTCAAAGGTTATGAAGGTGGTAAAGAAGATGGAATCAAAAGTAAAGGGGATAACTAGACATGATGCGAAGCAACATGTCCAGGGATGCACCTCTCGTGCTTTTCTTGTGGAGTGAAAAGTGAGCCTCTCACCGTCTCCATGCAGAGCGAACGAAGAATCTCTCCTCTAAAACTCATCTTTTTTTCTTCATCATTGGAATTCATTTTTCATACATGAAGAGGGGTCCTTTTATAATTGACCCTAGCCCTTGGATTACATGGAATGAAGAGCAAAGAAGGGGGGGCGACAACATGTTGCCTTGTGGGTGGATTTGCATGAAAGGGAGGCACCACATAACTTCCATAACAGGTGGGTGGTACAAGAAAAAAATCTCATGAAACGAGGGAAAGAAAGAGGGTGCCCATATGCTACCTAATATGCCTGGACGCCATATAGGTTTCTTCCATCTTCTCTTGGACAGCCCATAACTTTTATATGGGGCGCTAATCTGCTTCCTCTTTAAGCTTGGATGCTGTCATGAAAATCTTAGGATGCCTAATAGGGTGGATGATGCCTGCTATGACTGGGACTTCTTGTGGCTGCTGAGGTAGTGAACTGAGTGTGGCGCCGTGACTGGGGTCCCATGTGGCTGCTGAAGTGGCTGGGGTCTTCAACTTCTTGATTACAGACTTGGACTAAAGTGAACTAAAATTTGACTTGACTCAATTAAAAGATGACAGACTTGTACTGACTCAATTACAAGACCTGACATAAATAGCTAACAAGACTCAAAATGGATAGACTCAAATAAAATATAATAGACTCGAATAGACTCAATCAAATACTATTGAGTTTTCTCTTTGCTGTTGCTCGGATAGCTCTCAGGTCCCCATCAATAGATGGAGAGTATGAAGCTAGAGATCCAACTATGTCAAAATATCTTGATAAGGTATGGACCATCACGAAAGCCTTTGAATACTTTAACATATCTCAGATACCTAAAGAGAAAATTCTTGGATAGATGCACACTCTCAACTTGCAACATCTACTACCAACTCTCTTGGTCAAACATATATTGAATATCTTGACATACTCAGCATTGACATTGTTAGAGAAATCCAACAAACTGACGATGAGCTAAGCTAGATAGATCCAATCGTTGAGTATTTATTAGAGGCAACTTTGCCAAATGACCCTTTAGAGGCAAAATGGATATGATGGATGACATCTCAATATGTGCTACTAAATGGACAGCTCTACAAGAGATCTTTCTCCTTACCTCTACCTAAAAATCTAAGACCCACCAAATCTGACTACACTCTCTAAGAGATTCACGAAGGGATTTGTGGAAATTATTGGGGGCAGGTCCCTAACCTATAAAGCCTTGAGATAAAGGTACTACTAGCCAACAATGTGACAAGATGCAATCGACTGTATTAAAAAATTTGGCAAATGCAAATGACATGTAAAAATTTAACATCAATTGACCAGCCAGCTGACTCAAATTTCATCCCCATGGCCCTTTGCGCAACGAGGTATGCATATTCTCGGTCTATTTTTCCTAGTTACTGGGCAGAGAAAGTTTCTTATTGTTTCCATTAACTATTTCACTAAATGAGTGGAGGAAGAACCTTTGACTCAAATTACTGAAAGCAAAGTTAAGGATTTCTTATGGAAATTAATTATCTACTAGTTTGGATTACCACATGTCATCATAACCAATAATGGATAAAAAATTGATAATCAGGCATTCAAAGAATTCTATATGGAGCTCCATATTGTACATAGATTCACATCAGTCGGACATCCATAAATGAATGGAGAGGTGAATTAACTAACCATACAATATTATAAGGCCTCAAGACTAATTGAATCAAGCCAGAGATAAGTGGGTGGAAGAACTATATAGCATCTTATGTGTATACCGAATAACTCCTCAAGTTCCAATGAATGAGTCACCTTTTAACTTAACTTGTGGCACTGAAGCGATAATTCTAGTAGAAATTGGATTACCAACCATAAGGGTGGAACATTATGAATAACCCGGTAACTCAGACCACCTAAGGGCCAATCTAGATTTTCTAGAAGAAACACAACACCAAGCCTAGTTGAGAATGGTAACATATTGATAGAGTGTTGTTTGGTATTACAACACTTATGTAAAGCCAAAGACTTTTCACCAAGGGGATCTCATCCTAAGATGAGCAAAAATTTTAAGACTGACTGAATAAGGAAAATTATCTCCAAACTAGAAAGGACCCTATAGAATAACTAAAATCCTTTGGCAAAATATACTTAATAGATCACAAATCCCTCATACTTGAAATGCTAAGAATTAATCTACGAATGTATTTCCAATAATGTACATATGCCAAATCAATTAAGGCATAAGACATTTATCAACTATAAGTTTTTGCACATGCATGAATTCTACATATCAAATGTTGATAAAAGGCCGACTTAGTTGGTTAACACTCCGCTAAAATATAATAGCAAAGTTGGTCAGATAATATCCAATTAACAAAATGATGACCTAAATAGTCGATTAATACCTAACTATTAAAAGAAATTATCATGATGGTTGACTAACACCGGACTATCTTAGGAAAACTATCGAGATAGTTGATTCACAACTAACTATCTATAGAAATTTGGGTACCCTACTACAAAGTACAACCGGTGAAAATCTAACTTACATACTTAAAAGAATAGTGTTCGGCTATAACAAATGAACTACAATGACAAGTAATTACCAACTAATGTACTTGGTAAAATTTCAGTCAATAGAGAGAGATATACACAAAACAACATCGACAGAGGCAATTTCATTGATATGAAAAAAAGTCTTTAATCTAAACAAGAAACCAAAAATTACAAGAAAAAGAAAAATCCTAGGCCTACTGTTGGGAATCGGTTGTTGGCTCTTCAGTAGTGGTCACTTTTTTTGCACCAGCTACCTCTTCCTCAGTAGCTTCTCCCTTGGGTTCTCCTTCATCCATGATAATGTTGCTCAGGTCTAGCCCTGGGTGAATCTAAGTAACCTACTCCTTACAGTCAGAGAATCCTAGCTGGTAGGCATCTATCAAGCCCTCAACAACTTCCTGCTCAAAGTCTGTCGACTTCTTCTACTCGTTAACTACCTGGGTAGTAGCTTCTCTAGCAGAAGACTCGATGAGGGCTGCTCACTATTCAGTAGCATGGAGAAAAATCTCGGCATTGTCGAGTCTCTCCTCCATTCAGCAATGGTGCCCTTTTCTTGGTTATATCTTCTTCTTCACCACTTGGGCCTCTAACTCCCGAATAAATGTTAAGAGGACAACTTGGACTGGAGCTGAGAAGTCTCCTCTTGGTAGTTTATTTTCCATTCTTTTGCCACCTTCAAAAGTTTTTGATGACTTCAACATGGGCCTCAATAGTCTCAACTTTGTCATTCAACAAATGCCTAAGTTGAGCAAACTTGGCAAATCCTTCTTGGATAATAGTGATGTCTTGAGTTAACTATATCCAAAAAAACTCTTCAAGTTAGTAACTTTGCAAGTGTTTAAGAAAAAGAGTAAACAAAATAATTGACTTATCCCAAGAAGAGCTGGAAAGAATGAAGAAATAATGTCATCTAGAGAACAAGATTTGTGTTCCTCCCAATCACGCGAAAGGAGGGTCAACTTTGTCAGCTCCTATGCAAGATGATTCTTGCACAAGGCCAAGTCTTGAGGCCGAATTTTGATGTCTAGCATAATCGACTCCTCTTCTTTAGAAGGAGGAGGAGCTTCTACACCCAAGAATGTTTGGGGTGCCTTTCTTCTGGATGGACCGGCTAGCATCGCCAACTAGTCTAGAGTTGGAGTTAGAGAGCATCAGGAAGAAGGTGCTCAGGAAGTATACGACGGTGGAGCCATAACACTATGACATCATTTTTGACTTCAATAAGGGCAACAGTGGAAGCCCCCGACTGTGAAACTATGATCTGAGTATCGGCTTTGAAGGCCCCTCGAAAGCCAGTCCCGCCTGTGGTTTCTTTTGGATGGGTTTCTTCAATGGCTCTGCCCTAGATGATGGCCTCTTCTAGGCAGCATTTTGGATGGACTTAGTTGAAGGCCTCATACTTGCAAAATTTGAAAAAGTAACTTAGTAATAGATACTACTAAGATGCATGAATGAAAAGAAATCACTAAAGACTATACCAAGAGAAGCAACTAGACTAATTCCAGTATCATAAAGATTTTGCTCTAACAATAGCACCTGTTATGGAGGAACCGCAAAACTACTAAGTTTATGGAAATCCTCTCTATCAGCCTTAAGGATCTCATCATGGTGGTTTGGAGATTGGTCAAGCTCCTCCTGAACCTAGTTCATACCCCAGGGTTGGTCGAAAGAAACAAAAACAAATCTATTTTTCCATCCAAGGATAGAGGAAGGAAGACCAGAAATAAAATAATGGCCATGGTGAGGGCCGATGAACCACTAGCCCTTGGCCATAGGATGTTTTCGAAGAATAAAAAATGCATGAAAAGAGAGACCCTTAATTGGATCTCAGCTATGTCACAAAGGACGGTGAAAGAATAAAAAACATTAAAGGAGTTAGGGGCTAGCTATGCATGATTCTACTTGGTATAGATCAAGTATGTTCCTAATGAATGGATGAAATGGAAATTAGAGACTGGCCTAAAAAAATTCTTCATAGATTGTGATGTACCATGACGGCTCACCCTCTACCAGAACCGTCCCAGTCCTGCGGTCCGACTCGGCCGCCCTTCTTAAGGCTCCAGCTAAAGGGGTCCGACCCACCAGAGCTGAGGTCCGAACGACCCTCTCCTGCTGGGGTCCGGCCCACCATTCTCCGTTGGGGGTCCGACCTACCGGAGCTGAGGTCCGAACGACCCTCTCCTGCTGGGATCTGGCCCACCATTCTCCGTCGGGGGTCCGACCCACTGGAGCTGAGGTCCGAACGACCCTCTCCTACTGGGATCCGGCCCACCATTCTCCATTGGGGGACTGACCCACCAGAGCCGAGGTCCAAACGACCCTCTCCTGCTGGGGTCCGGCCCACCATTCTCCATCAAGGGTCTGACCCACTGGAGCTGAGGTCCGAACGACCCTCTCCTGCTGGGGTCCGGCCCACCATTCTCCGTCGGGGGTCCAACCCACCGGGGCTGAGATCCGAACGACCCTCTCCTGCTGGGGTCCGGCCCACCATTTTCCATCGAGGGTCCAACCCACCAGAGCTGAGGTCCGAACGACCCTCTCCTGCTGGGGTCTGGCCCACCATTCTCTGTCAGGGGTCTGACCCATTGGAGCTGAGGTCCGAACGACCCTCTCCTGCTGGGGTCTGGCCCATCACTCTCCGTCGGAGGTCCGACCGACCGACTATCTCACGGCCGGCGTCCGACGGGCGAGCCTTAGCATCCAGGGTGTTCTAGAAGCACCTTTCTGTTGTTACGGGATCCTGCTATCCCAACGGCCCTGCTCCTCCATGATGCCACCGTATCTGCATGCCACGTGGCCACTCTTCAGATTCTCCTAGGGGCAGATCAATCTTTCCCAGCCTCTCCCCTAACGAATTTTGGAATGTTCCAGGCCTATATAAGGTACCCGGGGGATCCCGTTCGAAGGTAGAACAACTCTTCCCTTACCAGAGACTGCTCATCCCTTGATTCCTCCATTCTGTTGCCTTCAATCTCCTGCTAACTTAAGCATCAGAGGGTTCCCCGCCGGAACACCACTGGAGCCCTTGGAGACTTTTCTACAGGTTCGCACGGGAGAGGAGCACTCCAGCCCATCCAGCCATCCCAGTTCCTGGTCCAGGAGTTGACGCGGCAATAGATTGGCGCTAGAGGAAGGGCGCTTTTCTTTCTTCTAAAAGGAAGAATCCATCATCTCGGCAAGAAAATGGCTAAGGGAAGAGCTCCAAATACCACTGCCAGGAGGGATACCACTCCTTCCAGGTCTGAGGAACCTCTTAGAGAGAACAATTTTGCTACTACCGCCCCTACTGCTGCAGAACCTACCATCACTTTGGGGTTGCAACAGTTCCAAACCTTGGTGAATCGCATTGAAACACTTACGGCTGCAGTTCAGCTGTTCCAGGAAGAAGCCGATAACCGACAGCAACTACCAGCCACTTCCTACACTAATCCACCAACTACTGCTGTGGGAGGCCGATGGCCAGAGATCCCTCAGCACGATTCTCACGCCGCCGCAGAGCCCCGGAGGTCCTTGGGTGATCGTGCCGATGGCAAAAGGGCGAGGTCTGCTTCGCCTTCCTACGCTGAGTCCATCCCGTTCGGCGGTCGGCTTGTCGCCGAACCTTCGAAAGACTACGGTAGTAAAATCATGTGTATGTAGGAGCGCATTGCTGAAATCGTCCTTCAATAGAAGGCCGAAGGGGGAAAGGTGTATGCCTCCCATCCCTCGTTCTCCGAGGAGATTCTGGCAAAGACGATTCCCCGCCACTTCAAGATCCCACAGGTGGACTCCTACGACGGTACCACCGATCCAATGGACCTCTGGGCACGTACAAAGCCCATATGATGGTCCAAGGCACCTTCGACGCTCTCCATTGCATTGCCTTCCCTGTGACCCTCAAGAAAACTGCCCGGATATGGTTCTCCGCCATCCGGCCAGGTACTATCCACTCATTCTCTCAACTCGAATTACTTTTTCTTTCCCATTTCAGGACTTGCAGTCAGACCCCGAGGAATACCGACCGCCTCTTCCTCGTGCTGCAAAAGGAGGGAGAGACCCTCCGGGATTTCATGGCTTGTTTCAACTCAGCAGTCATGGAAGTCCCAGATTTGAACGAAGCTGTAGCGATGTCAGCCTTCAAGCGAGGGCTCCGCTCGTCCCGGCTAACCTTTTTCCTGGACAAGAAGCATCCGACAAGCTATAGTGAGCTACTGACTAGAGCGCATAAGTATGCCCTGGCGGAAAAACAAGCAGCCGGTTGGCATCAAGCTGAAGGAAGGCCGACCCCGAAGAAGCGGAGCGATAAAGCTCCCGAAGTCTGACCTCCGAGCGATAGTAGGCGATCGGCCCAACGTCGAAGTCCGAAGCCGAGGGACTTCCCTCGAAGGTTCGAGACTTATGCGCCTCTATCCCTGCCAAGAGAGAAGATCCACATGGAGATCGAGAACGAGACCTTTCTCCAAAGGCCTCGCCCAATGAGGGGCCCTCCTGCCCTAAGGAACAAAAATAAATTCTGTCGCTTCCATAGGGATCATGGGCACAGTACTGAAGAGTGCCTGCAACTGAAAGATGCCATTGAAGATCTCATCCGGAGGGGATACCTGTGCAAGTTTGTCCGACCCCACCGGGACCGGGCAGAAGCATCAAACACCAGAAACCCTCCAGAGGAAGCAGAGCTCCCCAATCAAAGGCCAACCGGTGGGGATGTCGACATGTTGCATCGGCGATCCGGAGGAAGTCAGGAGGATGGGACGGATATTACTAAAAGGTCCCGGGGCTCCAATGCCATTACTTTCTCTGATGAAGATCTCCTGGAAACTCATGTTTTTGAAAATGATCCTGTAGTCATGTCGGCAGTCATTACCAATTATGATGTAAGGAGAATACTTGTTGATAATGGAAGCTCGACAAAGGTATTGCTGTATGATACTTTTGTGAGAATGAATTTATCCAGATCTATACTGCAGGAATCCCCCGCATCGCTGAAGGGCTTCGGGGGCAACTCCGTCGGAGTGGAAGGTGAAATAGTTCTCCCTGTGATGATTGGGACGGAGCCTCTCCAGAAAACCCTCCTCATCAACTTTGTGGTCATATGGACGAACTCCCCTTATAATGTTATTCTGGGCCAACCGGCCCTCAACAAATTTAGAGCCATCGTTTCTACTTACCATATGTTGGTGAAATTTCTAACCAGGAACGGGGTCGGAGTGATGAGGGGAGACCGTCGGATAGCCAGGCAGTGTTTTACCATTATGAATCAACAGTCAGAAGGCCATTCTACTCTAGAGCAACTTGATCCAAGGGCTGAGGCCAATGGCCTCAGTCAGCCAGGGGAAAGGATTCTGTTTGTTTCACTCTGAGAGGATGATCCTACTAAAGTCCTTCAGATCGGATGCTCCCTTAATGAAGATCTTAAGTCGGAACTGATTAGCTTCCTTAGGAGTAACGCCGACGTCTTTGCTTGGTTAGCGTCTGACATGCTTGGGATACCGTTGAAGATCATCACTCACCAACTCAAGGTCGATCCGACCTACCGACCTATCCGACAGAAGAAGAGAAGCTTTGCTGCCAAAAGACAAAAAGCTATTGACGAGGAAGTAAAGAAGCTCCGTGATGCTGGCTTCATCAGGGAGGTCCACTATCTTGAGTGGCTGGCGAGTGTGGTCATGGTGAAGAAGTCCAATGAAAAGTGAAGGATCTGTGTGGATTACACCGACCTCAATAAGGCCTGTTCGAAGGATAACTTCCCAGTACCCAAAATTGACCAGCTGGTGGATGCCATAGCTGGCCACCAACTTCTCAGCTTTATGGATGCCTTTTCCGGATATAACCAGATAAAGATGCATCTGGAAGATGAGGAAAAGACCACCTTTGTCACCGATAAAGGCTTGTACTGTTATCGGATGATGCCTTTCGACTTGAAGAACGCCGGTGCCACCTTCTAAAGACTGATTAATCGGGTGTTTGAAGAACAGCTGGGGAGGAACATGGAGGCTTACGTTGACGACATGATAGTGAAGAGTCTCCGTAAGGCTGACCACATCAAGGACCTGTAGGAATCCTTTGATGCACTCAAGCGCCATCGGATGAAGCTGAACCCCATGAAGTGCACTTTTGGAGTGACCTCTAGCAAATTCCTTGGTTTTCTAGTTACACAGAGGGGAATTGAAGTGAATCCTGACAAGATAAAAGACATCATGGAGATGGCGCACCTGACCAATAAAAAGCAGGTCTAGGAGCTCACCGGTCGAATCGCCTCTCTCAGCCCTTTTATCTCCAGTTCGGCTAAGAAGTCTCTGCCATTCTTCAAGACCCTGCACCGGTCGAAGGGTTTTGTCTAGACTGATGAGTGTCGATCGGCTTTCAAAGCATTGAAGGAGTACTTGAAGAACCCTCCACTGCTGGCCAAGCCAACAGAGGGGGAGCCTTTGTACCTCTACCTTTCGGCGTTAGACGAAGTGATCTGCGCCATCCTTGTGCGAGTCGGAAAGGACGGATAGAAAAGGCCTATCTATTATATCAGCAAAGTCCTCTATGATGCCGAAACAAGGTATCCTAAGATGCAAAAATTAATATACTCCTTGGTCACATCTACTAAGCGGCTTCGACCGTATTTCCAAGCATATCCAATCGTAGTGTTGACCGACCAACCACTCAAGGCAATCCTTCGAAGTCCGGATACATCCGGTCGGCTCGCCAAGTGGGCTGTCAAGCTAGGGGAGTTCGACATCTCTTTCCAGCCATGATCTGTCTTGAAGGCCCAGGTAATTGCTGACTTCATTGCAGAGTGTACGTGGAAACAGGAAATGCCTCCTCGAATGGCCAAAGTACCTGAAGCTGATGCTGTTTATGAAGTAGAGTCAGCCTGAACTCTCCATGTGGATGAAGCATCCAACCTCGTAGGCTGTGGGGCCAGACTGATTCTGGCTGAACCGGATGGGGAGAACTTGGAGTATGCCTTACACTTTTTATTTCATGTATCAAATAATCAAGCGGAGTACGAAGTCCTCCTCGTGGGGCTACGGATTGCCAACGAACTGGGCATCAACCGACTCAGAGTTTTCTCCGAAATCAAGTGAAGGGAGAATTTGAAGCCAGGGATCCAACCCTGGTAAAATATTTAAACAAGGTACAAAACCTTATTCCTCGATTCGAATTTTTCAAAATCCTCCACATACCTCATCTACAGAACTCTCGAGCAGATGCTCTCTCAAGGCTGGCTACGGTCGCCAGCGGGACTTCTGACCGAACCTTTATGGAGTATTTACGACATCCTAGCATTGCCAAAGAGCCGACGGAGGTCCACCAGGTAGAGCACGAAGTTTCTTGGATGGATCCGATCCTTACTTTCTTGGCCAAGGAAACTCTTCTTGATGATCCGATGGAGGCCAAACGGGTGCGCCTGACAGCCTCTAAGTACGTCATCCTTGACGGCGTCCTTTATAAGCGATCATTCTCACAGCCACTATTGAAGTGTTTGGGGCCGGCGGATGCCGACTACGCCCTCAGAGAAGTCCATGAAGGCATTTGTGGTGACCACCTTGGAGAGAGATCCCTGGCTTACAAGATCATCCGCAGGGATATTACTGGCCCACCATTCAGAAGGATGTATCGGACTTCGTCCGAAGGTGCGATGCATGTCAGAGGTACTCCATCATTCAAAGGAGACCTGCCAGCGAACTGACTCCGATCACTGCCCCATGGCCATTCGCACAGTGGGGGATGGATATCTTGGGACCCTTTCCCCCCGCCTCCGGGCAACGAAAATTTTTGCTTGTGGCTATCGACTATTTCATCAAGTGGATGGAAGCCAAACCACTAGTACAGATAACGGAGGCTAAGGTAGAGAACTTCGTCTGAAACAATATCATCTTCCGATTCGGCATTTCCCGAACAATTATTACTAATAATTGGAGACAGTTTGACAACTCTAAATTTCAAGATTTCTATCAGCAATACCAAGTCTCTCACCGACTTACCTCGATCGGCCACCCATAGTGCAACGGAGAGGCCGAAGTCACCAACAGAACAATCTTGCATGAGCTGAAGACCCGGCTCAATGAAGCCAAGGGACTTTGGATGGAAGAGCTCCATTCAGTGTTATGGACATATCTAATGACCGCCAGAGCATCGACCGGCGAAACTCCATTTAACCTCACTTATGGAAGTGAAGCCGTCATCCCCATTGAAACTTCTCTCCAATCTATCCGGATTGACCATTACACCGAGCCAGCCAACTCCGAGCGGCGAAGGGCTGACCTAGACTTGCTTGAGGAAACAAGACTTCGGGCAAGCATGAAGATGGCAGTATGCCACCAAAAGATGGCGAAGTATTACAACTCACGAGTCAAGGCGCGAGCTTTCCGGGTCGGAGACTTAGTCCTACGGAGGGCCGAAATATCGAGGCCGACCGAGCAAGGCAAGCTTTCCCCAAATTGGGAAGGACCATATCAGGTCACCGAAGTGGATCGGGCCGGCACCTATCGACTTGAATTTTTGGACGGACGGTAGTTGGCGCGTCCGTGGAATGTAGATAACGTCCACAAGTACTATCAATGAAGTTCAAGTTCCATTTAAGAACCACTTCCGAAAGTCTAACTCCAGTCGGCAGAGGCTCTAGGATAGCCCACTTTCGAAAGTCTGACTCCGATCGGCAAAGGCTCTAGGGCAGCCCACTTTCGAAAGCCCGACTCTGGTCGGTAGAGGCTCTAGGGCAGCCCACTTTCGAAAGTCCGACTCTGGTTGGCAGAGGCTCTAGGGCAGCCCACTTCCGAAAGTTCGACTCCGATCGGCAGAGGCTCTAGGGCAGCCCACTTCTGAAAGTCCGACTCCGTTGACAGAGGCTCTAGGGCAGCCCACTTTCGAAAGTCTGACTCCAGTCGGTAGAGGCTCTAGGGCAGCCCACTTTCGAAAGTCCAACTCCGGTCGGTAGAGGCTCTAGGGCAGCCCACTTCTGAAAGTCCGACTCCGGTCGGCAGAGACTCTAGGGCAACCCACTTCCAAAAGTCCGACTCCGGTCGGTAGAGGCTCTAGGGCAGCCCACTTCCGAAAGTCTGACTCCGATCGGCAAAGGCTCTAGAGAAGCCCACTTCCGAAAGTCCGACTCTGGTTGGTAAAGGCTCTAGGACAGCCCAATTCCGAAAGTCCAACTCCGGTCGGCAGAGGCTCTAGGACAGCCCACTTTTGAAAGTCTGACTCCGGTAGGCAGAGGCTCTAGTGCAGCCCACTTCTGAAAGTCTAACTTCGGTCGGCAGAGGATCTAGGGCAGCCCACTTCCGAAAGTCCGACTCCGATCGACAAAGGCTCTAGGGAAGCCCACTTTCGAAAGTCCGACTCCAGTCGGCAAAGGCGCTAGGACAGCCCACTTCCGTAAGTCCGACTCTGGTCGGCAGAGGCTCTAGGGCAGCCCACTTCTGAAAGTCCAACTCCGATCGACAGAGGCTCTAGAGCAGCCCACTTCTAAAAGTCTGACTCCAGTCGGTAGAGGCTCTAGGGCAACCCACTTCCGAAAGTCCGACTCCAGTCGGTAGAGACTCTAGGGCAGCCCACTTCTGAAAGTCTGACTCCGGTCGGCAGAGACTCTAGGGCAGCCCACTTCTGAAAGTCTTACTCCGGTCGGCAGAGACTCTAGGGCAGCCCACTTCCGAAAGTCTGACTCCGACTCGACAGAGGCTCTAGGACAGCCCACTTCCGAAAGTATGACTCCGATCGGCAAAGGCTCTAGGGAAGCCCACTTCCGAAAGTCCGACTTCGGTCGGCAGAGGCTCTAAGACAGCCCACTTCTGAAAGTCCGACTCCGATCGGCAGAGGCTCTAGGGCAGCCCACTTCCGAAAGTCCGACTCCGGTCGGTAGAGGCTCTAGGGCAACCCACTTTCGAAAGTCTGACTCTAGTCGACAAAGGCTCAAGGGCAGCCCACTTCAGAAAGTTTGACTCCGGTCGACAAAGGCTCTAGGGCAGCCAACTTCCGAAAGTTCGACTCCAGTCGGCAAAGGCTCTAGGGCAACCCAATTCGGAAAGCCGACGGACCAACACTTGGGATAAATTTCCTAAGCTAGTTGCTCCGACCTTAGCTGACATCCGACCACTGCCTCAACTGCCTCAGGGTCCGGAAAGCCTATGGACCAACACTTTAGATAAATTTCCTAAGCTAGTTGCTCCGGCCTGAGCTGACATCCGACCACTGTCTCAACTGCCTCAGGGTCCGGAAAGCCGACGGACCAACACTTGGGATAAATTTCCTAAGCTAGTTGCTCCGGCCTGAGCTGACATCCGAGTGCTGTCTCAACTGCCTCAGGGTTCGGAAAGCCGATGGACCAACACTTGGGATAAATTTCCTAAGCTAGTTGCTCCGGCCTGAGCTGACATCCGATCGCTGCCTCAACTGCCTCAGGGTCCAAAAAGCTGACGGACCAACACTTGGGATAAATTTCCTAAGCTAGTTGCTCTGGCCTGAGCTGACATCCGACCACTACCTCAACTACCTCAGGGTCCGGAAAGTCAACGGACCAACACTTGGGATAAATTTTCTAAGCTAGTTGCTTCGGCCTGAGTTGACATCCGACCATTGCCTCAACTGCCTCAGGGTTCGACAAGCTGACAGACCAACTCTTGGGATTAATTTCCTAAGCTAGTTGCTTCGCCTGAGCTGACATCCACCGCTGCCTTTACCACCATAATCTATTCTCGGTCTAGAAGGCCGACGGTCCAGTACTTAGAGTAAAAATCCTAAAAGAACCTAGTTCGACTTAGGTTGTTACTCAATACATACCATGAAGATCCGACTACTCATTCTAATATGCTGACTGGCCCATACTTAGCAAATTTTCAGAAAGGAAGACATTGAACAATATAAGACGACAAGACAGTGAGGAAAAGTTTCTTCATTACTTCAAAAAGGTTTTTTACATAAACTGAAGGTCAAACCTTTACAACCAACTAGGTCTGACCTTCGGGAGACACCACAAGGGCCACTTCGGCCCCTTCGGATGCAACTGCTGCTCCGGCCTCTTCAGCCCCTTCGGCTGCCTTCGCCTCGGCACCAATTGGGGCATCCGCTTCGACTTCTCCCGCGACGGTCTCCGCTAGGGCATCGACCGCTTGGGCAGTCGGGTCTGACCCTTCCAGAGCTCCCACCTCCGCTGGATTCGGTGGCAGAAGGAATGCCAGATAGAGTTCTGGGAAGGTAACGCAAACCTTTCCCAGGCACTCGTCATACCCGTATCCAAAGCCGACCATCCCGGCTTCATTCATTTCCTCCGTAAAGTCCTCGGAGGCTTTATACTCCACCACGGCCTTCTCGCCGGCCGTCTTCAACAAATCTTGGGCCGCCTTCAGCAAGCCCTTGTATCTTTCCACCGATGCTTGATAGCCCTTCGCGCGGATGTCGAGATCGCCAAGATGGCCCTCCTCAACGGCCAGCCGACAAGCTAGGGCTTTGATTTTCCTCTTCTTGTCTTTTAGCCTGGCCTCCCGATCGACTCTCTGGACCAGCAAGTCCTCTATCTTCTTCTTTTGGGCCTCCAGTTCGGCCTGCAAGGGGGACACCTCGGCTGCTGCGGCCTTCAGACCGAATACCTCTTCCCTGGAAGCTGTCAGTGCTTCCCAGGCCGTGTCCCTTGCCAGCTCGGCCACTTCGGCCCTCTAGGTTAGCTGCTCTTTTATATATAGCAGCTCACCCAACCCCTGGTCCATCAAGAGGTTGTCCCTGACAAGCTGCCGATAAAGACTTACAGTTAGAGAACTTCCAATAGTAAGCTTGAAATGAAAGCGGGAAGAGTGAAGCTTATCCCCAAAAGATGGCGGAGAGAACTGCTGGCTGCCTCGTTCACTGACCGCCCGTCAGTATCAGGGATGGCCCGTTGAAGCTGTTCCCTCACCTCCTCAGCAGCACGCCATAGCAGGCGCTCCTCTTCCTCCCCTAGGGCCTAGGCGGCCCTCTCGCCAGCGGCCGACGGCCCTTCACCAGTAGGGGTCCTCTGGGTCATCGGGGAGACTTGTAGTCATCCCCAGTGGCGGGGGCACAGGGGCTGCCACCGTCTTTGCCGACGTCGAGCGCCTCCCTTCTACCTGGATGGTCGACTGTCCTGCTGAAGAGGATTGCTCGGACACGATCATCTTCTGGCATTCGGTTAGGGGCATGTCGTCCCCTGAGTCAACCGACACCACCGGAATGGACGGTTCTACCGTCTGTTGCTTCTTCGACCTTTCGGGTGCTAGTTCTGTCACCCGTTTCTTCGGCTCTTGTTGCACCGGTTCTGCGATCCGGACGGCTCTCTGCTGTGCCGACCGTGCCGAAAGGACAGCCTGATCCAGCTTCATTTTTTCGCCTGTCAACAATGAAAGCAGAGTTAGTGGCAGTCGCTAAGCCGACAGGAAGTAAAGAAGGAAAGGAGGGTAGTCGATCTCTCCCTACAAGACTCTCGCCTACCTAACATCGACTGTCGGCTGAGTCCGACCCGGTGGAGGCTGTCCTCAAAGAGCAGGGAGTTAATAAATTTTGGATCTTCGCCGTCCAACCTATGGAAGTCGGCCTCGTCAGCCCTCGAGACCTTCCTTCCATGTAGAGGCATCCGGCCTCGGCCCCCTCTAGGCTGCCTCAAAGCTCCATAGCTCCAGGCTATCTATGAAGAAGTATCTGGACTTCCATCCATGAATAGCGGATGGAAGCCCCCTAAGATCTTCCGGTTAGGACGGGGACTGAACATCCACCATTCCTGACTTCGAAAGTCCTGTTTCAATAGGAAAAAATGGAGAAGAGTGTCACCCTAGGCTCTATGTCGTCCTCCCGACACAGAACTACGAAGCCGCACAGGATCCTAATGCTATTCGGCGTCAGCTGGGAAGGTGTGATCTTATAGGTATTAAAGACCTGAACAAAAAAATTATGGATCGGGAAACGAAGACCGGCCTTCAGGTGGTCTTCGTACATGGGAAGGGCTCCTAAATTCAGAGGTCAGTTTACCCTACCCTCTCGGCTAGGGATGGTCAGATGTAAGGTGGACGGAATATTGTATATGGTTCTAAGATTCTCGACCCTCTCTCGGGTCATGGCCGATGGGATGTCGAAGGGGCTAGGTTCTCTATGGCCACGAGCTATAGCCATCCTAAAATTGGTTGCAGAGGAGGAAGAAGATAGGGGAACACGAAGACGGGACTAACCTGATTCTCGGGGTCTCTAAAGGAGCCTAAAGGCAACGCAAAGCGAGGAGGAGGCGATTTTCTCTTTGAGCGCAAATGCAGCAGCAAGTTCCTTCTGGGCGCTGCCCTCCTCCTTTTATAAGAATCCGGGGGGTCGCGTCCCAACGCATCCACCACGTGCCGAGCTCCGATGGCCACTGCTTTGGTTCCCGGATTGGACGGGAATCTGAGGGGACGCACCGGATCGTATCTGGCCGCGACCCACGTGACAGACGAAGCAACGATGGATGGGCCGCTTCAGCAGGGGCGCCTACTGCCCTGATGGTGCCACGTGTCCCACATTGCTTCAAGAATCCGAACGGGCAGCTGCTACACGCCGTACCAGCCATAACTGCTCCCTGGTCCCTGCCAACCAGGCATTGACACTTGTCCCAGGGCAAAGATCGAAGCAGGAGGTGGCCGGATGCAGCACGCCGAGCCGGATTCGCCATCATTTAAAAGGCCAACGCATTTATTGCCATTTAATGCCCTTGCTCTTCGAGCCTGCGGACCCGCTCAAAGCACAAGGGCAAGGGGGACAACTGTTGTAGCATGACGGCTCACCCTCTACCAGAACTGTCCCAGTCCTGCCGTCCAACTCGGTCGCCCTTCTTAAGGCTCCAGCTAAAGGGGTCCGACCCACCGAAGCTGAGGTCCGAACGACCCTCTCCTGCTGGGGTCCGGCCCACCATTCTCCATCGGGGTTCCGACCTATCGGAGCTGAGGTCCAAACGATCTTCTCCTGCTGGGGTCCAGCCCACCATTCTCCGTTGGGGGTTCGACCCACCGGAGTTGAGGTCTGAACGACCCTCTCCTGCTGAGGTCTGGCCCACCATTCTTCGTCAGGGGTCCGACCCATTGGAGTTGAGGTCCGAACGACCCTCTCCTCTAGGGGTCCGGCCCACCATTCTTCGTCGGGGGTCCAACCCACCGGAGCTGAGGTCCGAACAACCCTCTCCTGCTAGGGTCCGGCCCACCATTCTCCGTTGGGGGTCCGACCTACCGGAGCTAAGGTCCGAACGACCCTCTCCTGCTGGGGTCCGACCCACCATTCTCCGTCAGGGGTCCGACCCACTGGAGCCGAGGTCCGAACGACCCTCTCCTACTGGGATCTGGCCCATCACTCTCCGTCGGAGGTCTGACCGACCAACTATCTCACGACCGGCATCCGACGGGCGAGTCTTAGCATCCAGGGTGTTCCAGAAGCACCTTTCTGTTACTGCGGGATCCTGCTATCCCAACGATCCTACTCCACTACTTCTACGATGCCGCCGTATCTGCGCGCCATGTGGCTACTCTCCAGATTCTCCTTGGGGCAGAACGGTCTTTTCCAGCCTCTCCCCTAACAGATTTTGGACTGTTCCGCGCCTACATAAGGTACTCGGGGGACCCCGCTCGAAGGTAGAATAACTCTTCCCTTACCAAAGACTGTTCATCCCTTGATTCCTCCATTCTGTTGCCTTTAATCTCTTGCTAACTTAAGCATTGGAGGGTCCCCCGCCAGAACACCACCGGCGCCCTTGGAGACTTTTCTGCAGGTTCGCCCGGGAGAGGAGTGCTCCAGCCCATCTAGCCATCCTGGTTCCCGGTCTAGGAGTTGATGCGGAAACAGATTACAAAATGGTCGGTGGGGCCAGAAATCACTCAACTGTCTGGCATAAGAGAATGAACTTGGAATTGACTTGGGAACTGACAAAGTTTCTTGAATTGAAGTACTTCAAACTCAGACGTTAGTGAAGGTTCACTTGCCGGGCCTAAAGAAGGAATAAAGATTGGGCTATCCAATCAATGAGCCCGAAGACTTTCTTGAAGGGATGGGACTTCCACCCCCCTGAGACCGAGGAACCTACCTTATCCAGAGAAGATTTCTAGGAAGCTTGAAGCCAAAAAAACTCAACTAACTGACCATCAAAAGTTGACATTTCTTGACTAAATAGAAATATCAAAAGATCAAGAAAAATGGAAGAAAATAAAAAGAAAAATTTTCCAACAGTTTGGAACAGGAAGGAAACCCTAGAAGAGACTAGTGGAAGCAATGGAGTAAAGAATGGAAAGGCAAACCTGTGAACCAGGGCACCGGAAGCATTGGGAGCAAAGAGGAACAAAGGGCTTCATGGGCAAAAACACTTTGCAAGGCTTGCCAAAAATCGTAATAAAAAGGTGCTGCAAGGTGATGGAGAAGACTTTATATACTCGATTTGAATGGCTAAGATCAACACTTTGATTCAGCCAAAAATCTCCAGATCTCGACATGTGGCTCAATCTATGCCGAGTAACTCTGTGCCTCCTCGCATTCCCAACCAACCGATTAACTCGTAGCTACGGAATCCATGTAGATAATTAATGACCAAGAGCAATCAACCACATGGTAAAATCTAAATAGCTAAAGGGGATCGATGGAATCACTTAGCTATTTAAGGAACTAATAGACTATCTTTTCAATCATATTACCCCTAATGATTCACCTTCACGACCGAAGTGGCAAAATAGATGATAACATCTTTCGAGAAAATAATGAATACAAAAGTGCCAGAAAAGACTATCAATCGATTATCAAGATCGAGGAAACGACATGACTCCCTTCCCCCAAAATGATGAAAGCCAACTAATTAACCAGTAATATAGAATAATTAGTCAGTGATGCCTTGGACTTAGGAGTGGGGAGGCAATTGTTATGGCAACTATTTGGGTCTCGAGGAATGTCCTGACCAAGAACCAAGCTAGAAGTTATCAAGCTTGTGAGTAGCTTATACTTGGAACCGAATAACTATAATACTCATAACCAAGTAGTTATGAAACTAGCCAATTTGATATCCCTTGATGCCTGAAGATTGAATAATCAATTAAATTAATCCTGACTAACTGCTAAGGCATAAAATAACACATGACCCAAAATAGAAGGGATTCATGGACAGCGGTTATGGAATCAAATCATTATCAATAATAATTAAAGTTTGAACATAGGTAATTAACCACCTATTAATGCCACTATCATTCAAATCCCTAATGCTCAAAATTAGAGGTACAAAGAAAGATGAAACGGTCATCTCTAGGTATTATAAAAAAGATAAGAGGTGGCTAATCAATGGTAAGAGCTCTCATATTTCGTCATTTCTTTCTAATTCCACTATTTATCCAAATTCCAATTAAATTGATTGTTGGAGGGTCCCCTGCCGAAAAACTTCTGGTTAGTGGACTTATTTTACATGAACCATTTAGCACCACCTATACATGAAAGGATTCACCAAGGATTTGACCGCAACAACATATATAGATACTAAATTTTGTATCAATATGTGTATTCATGTTTGTATCCATTGAAAAATGTGTATACCGATATGGTATATTGATAAATTATTTATCTACAGCCATACAATTCAATATTCATTGGCTTACTTCTTCTTCTTCTTTTGTCACGGTTCTATCTACTTTTTCTTCCTTTCCAGGACATTGAAACAATACAAAGTTACGAACATGTGCCAGTATTCTAAAACCCAAAATGCGTAGATGTTGAAAAGGCCAAATGTTTAGTCATTCTAGGACTTGAGATATAAGATCAAACCTTATTTCACGTTTCGTCCAGATCGTGCTTCTTTATTTATCATGAAAGAACTAAGCATGGAAGATAGTTCAGAAGTGTTAAGTTCATCAATCTTGTTTAATTAAGGAACAATATGTCCGTTCCAACATTCTTAAACTTGCCCATGGTTTCAACATAGATCTAGATTTTATGCTTCCTCAAACCCTAGCATGGAGAACGTGAACATCCCTTGGCCCAAGGTAACTTCCATGGTTTCCATAAAAGTGTGCAGTACGTTATTGCAACTTGACCTTACTATATTGGGACGGTTTTGTTTCCAAAAACTATGCTCAAAACTTGAGCTACTAGTCTTGCATTTCCGTCGCACTGTCTCTTTAAATTAAACAACTAAAGTTTCTCTCCAACAACAAAAACTTTTTGTAAACAGCAATCAATAGGAAAGAAGCACCTCTCATGATCTAACTTTGCGAAGATGTCTTCTATAGATGAGCCATTGAGCTTGGAGGTTTGTTGGCATTTCTTTGGCCTTCACAGAAAGTGACAATGTTAGATTCTCTATAGAGTCCACAAAATATGTGCCTTGGATATTGGAATCATCAACCACAGCATGCGGGCGTGACACGGATTGTCGGCAGGTGTCACCTTGGTATGTGCAAAGGCCTCTGCAGAAAGGTTTGAAAAAATTAACGGCTATCCCATGGATTGTAAACAATGATACCGTAGAATAATGGCATGCTACCTGAAATAAAACTACCGAACCGGCTGAAAATATAGAACAAACACTAAAAAAAAGTTAATAAGCAAAAGATGCCAGAAGAAAAAACTTAGCAGATAGAAAAAAATATATTTTATTAAAAAATTGAGCTATAACAAAAAAATAAAATAAAAAATAAAAAATCTCTCTCGTACCTCATCAAAGTGAACACCTCTCTCACTCTGTCTCTTGTTCCGCACCACACCAAAGGGGCGCCTCTCCTCCCTCTTTCAAAGGACACCATATTCCCACGTCTCCCCTCTTTTTAATGCCATCACGCACACTTTATCTCCCTCTAAAACTTTCACTAAAAGATAAAATTCCATTAGGACTTTTGTCCTCGTTCCAAACCAACTCAAGAACAAATAGCAAAACAAAGCCTATTAAAAGACAAACTTTATATGTTGAGCCTAATGCTCAAACTATGCTCACTTGAACTAGCACAAAAAAACAAAAACTTTATGTCTTGGAGTTCATGTTTATTCCAATTGACACAAGGTGCATTGGCTTCACCTAAGCAAACCATGAAGCTTGAGTAACAAGGATTTAGCAGATTCTCGTTTTATGACATGAACTCCTTGTTAAGAAATGTAAAACTTGTTCTTCCCTGAAATGAAATTAAATTTCCAATGCATGTAAATTATGATAAGCTATATATTGATCTTTACACTACATTATTTAGACAAGTTTCTTAAAATATCTAACTGATGAAGCTTGTGGTATCAGGATGACAGGTTTTCCAAAGCAGTTTACAAAGTTTGCATTTTTTTTATTTATTCAGCAAATCTTCTTCCACTATCAAATCACCAAGAGAGCATTTTGTTCTTTCTATTTCCTTGAAATAAAAATATATAAATCCAGGAGAAAGAATCAATGGATGCAAAAAGAAGCCAAGAAATGGAGAAGATGTTGGAGGCATAGCATTGCATTAATTTAAGAATCAAAATGTTTCACTATTAACTTTCTGTGCTTCAACAATGAAATAACTTTTAACTTTCCTATGATATAAGAATTAAGCCTCTTTCTAGAACCCTTTGCTTCATCTAATTTAATGATTTAAATGTGATCATAATGCAATTAGCCATTTAAAGGATTTTCTATTTTATAAAATAAAATCTCTTCATATCTCTGACCTGATATGATGATCAGAGGTAGTTGCATACAATTTTAGCAATGATAGAAGGTATCGATACTTCACCTTTAGGAGGCAGCAGAGGCACCAACATGTGGATTTCAACAACGAACATCCACTATAACAAGATTGCTTGAAAAGAAGCACCTCTGCACTATCTGCCTTACAACACTTTGATGCATAGACTTGCCTTTTTTTCTCTGTAAAAATAATATACACCTAGTGATGAAAGGCATTTAATACTCGTCCAATTTTACTATGAAACCCTAGTCCGAAATCAGGTCATGATGTAATAAGAAACATAGAAATTCACTTTTAATATGTTCATGCAGCAAAGCTTCTCAAAGTATGAGCAAATAGCATTTTTAATATACTCTGAAGTGGATAAGATAAATGGTCCATCATAAATCTGGCTTTGTGCCTTACTACACATACTTGTTTACATATTTTGGTTACTTTGGAGAAGCCTATTTGTAAATACATCTATATAATCTGAAAGTTATTTTCTGCTTTGTTTTTCTTTGCATCCAACAATACTTATTTAAATGTCTCTAAATTCTCCATCACCTTTCATCCTTGGATCTTCAAAATGGGGGGTTATGTGTGAATGCTCAGGGATATTTGAAGTGTCATAATACAAATTATTTGCAATTATGTACACCAAACGATATACAGCCACAATGAATCATCACATGCATTTTAAAGTGTGTCATTTGCTAGTGTCTGCTTGTCAATTTTAGATCAGGCAGAATGATCTAATCAATGGAACTCTTTCCTCATACAAACATTACTTATTAAACCAAAAAAATTCTTAATATATAACCTAAAAAATTTATTAGTATTTAGATTAGTGGAACCATTATTTGAGTGATGACCCACCAGCATACCTGACAAGGTTAGCCCTCTAGCATTAGACCATTCCACCCTCAAGCAGTTCAAGGAAATGAAATACCTGAGTCATGTCTCTGGTTGTCCTCCAATAAACAAGGAGAAAGACATCAGAGCATTTGCTGCACATATCTGCAAGCACCCCTATATATATTTAGAAACCTAAGGGTTTAAGGCGCGACTTTTCTCCTTCCTAAAAATGGATAGTAGCACAGATGGCCAACCATATTTCAGAGTTCATAACTGCAATGTTCCTAGAGCCACAGCAAGCACTACATCATATGGATGCACCAGTGAGCAAAATCACCTATTGCCCATGGCCAACGTGGGGCGAATCATGAAGCAAGCTCTACCACAGAATGCGAAGGTATCCAAAGGAGCAAAAGAAACTATCCAGGAATGTGCTTCTGAGTTCATCAGCTTTGTTACCGAGGAAGCCTCTGACCGATGCCGCAAGGATAACCGCAAGACTATCAATGGAGATGATATCTGTTGTGCTATGAAGACACTTGGCCTTGATCAATATGCTGATGCCATGAAAAGATATTTGTGTAGATATAGAGAGCATGAAGGGAAGGCAGCCTCTATGAAGTGCAACAAGCCAGTTCAAATTGAAGTTAACAATGAATTATCGATCTTTAGAAGCAGTCAGCATAGAGACCAATTGCCTTTCAAGAGTTCTCACAATGTTGCAAAGACAAGGAAATTTTTCTGAAGGAAATTTTGGGATTTGGACTGAACGTTTAACCTGCATAATATCTACGATATGGCATTTTCTTTTTTTTTCGAAGAAGGGGAGCGAGGGAGTCTAGCTGTGCACTGCTGATCTTCATGTTCTACCTTGTATCATTTATCTGCATTTCCTGTATTCTGCATAGATTCAATATCTTGTCTTTTAAATGGGCTCTAGTAGAAAATATCAATCTCAATGTCACTGGGATAAGGCTCTTGTGTCATCTTGAGTTTTCCCATGTTAAAATTATCCTTTTCAGTCTCTAATCTGACTCTGAAACAAATGTATGAGGCACATGAATTTTTCTTGACAGCTGTAATACATGTGGACAGATGCAAATCTCGTAGACCTTTTTTTGTGGCCGGCTTAAGAAGTTCAGAAGTAATCACGGTTTACTAGTAAAAAGATTTTAATTCATACTTTCCATTCAACTTCAAAATCAAGAGTTTTCGCTCATATATAATGAAGGCCAAACAAATAACTCAAAATCTATTAATGATGTTTTGTATGCATGAAAATTTTAGAGTTTCTGGATAATTCCTGTTTACTCTTATACTTGTGTTATGGTAGAACCAATGGAGCATCTCAAGTTGTCATTTCCACATCAAAGAAACAATTAGATTTCTGTCGAAATCTAGTCATAAAAGGGTTTAAACTGTAAGTTAATTTTTTCTGCATCGGTCGTGGGACTTTAAATATTGAAGTGAAGCACCCTATGCTGAAGTCAGATTTAGATTTTTGTAATCTCAAGTTATTTTAAATCTAACGAGCGTTTCATACTGAATTTTATTGCTTGATTCCTTGTAAAGAAGCTGTTAAATTTAAAGAACTTCCATCTATGCTACTGAAATATAAATGAATAGTGAATAAATTTTTCCATCTACAATGGATGACAATCAGAACCATGTGTGGCTAGAAATATGAAAAATCCAACTAACATATAGAGAAGATTTGTTATTTTAAAACTGTAGGGTCCTCTCTTTTAATGTAAAATTCATTGGGGGACCATCCTTGAGTTGCTGCTTTTAGGTGGAGTTGATACCAGATAGTATGGCATCTTGCATTGGGAGCTGATGTGGGTTGTCTGCCTTAGTTATATCATGAACATTAGAAACAAATATATCAGATTGTTCATGGGACTTGCACAACTTGTCGACAAGTGTCAAGTTGGGAGATGAGAAGGCTTCAAAAGTACGGCACGGCATGGAATTGCACTAATCGACAAAATCAACCAATGTAACATGAATAGATTTGCATGCGAAGAACTCATGCTTTGCAGGCGTCTGATGTTCATTGAATTTGCTGCATCGAGGGATGCCATCATTAGTATCAACATGCATGTTTCAAAAACTTCAACAAAGATGCAGAAATGTCCTTAAGCAAGTAATAGGTTCACTGCTTAAGTATAAGCAGAGTTGATGTATCATATATCAATTTGTCCGAAAGCAATTATTGGAGTACTAGCCAAATCTGTTGAGATGAGCATCATGTAATCCTTTTCACCTTGATGTATTAGAAGAGAAAGAAACAGAACCTCAGAAAAAAACTGTATCAAAAGAGAGATAAATAACTTAGAAATGATCTGAAAATTCTAGAATGCGTGAAGTAATTCATTTACAATTAGATGTATAGGGTAATTTTGGAAAAGTTGGTAGAGACCTTTAAGCTCTAGCTTCTAATATAAAATAAATCAATGATATGCTTCCATCATTCTCCAATATGAAGAAAGTCTCAAAGCTCAGAGTTCTTGGTAATCTATATATTCAAAACATTTGATCAGACTCATTTTTTCACAAGTATTCAGCATCACCAAACTGTTATAATTCAGTAACAGGAATTCTTCCAAAGCATTCTTGTCCATGAGGAATTACAGAATTTTTTAAAAGAAATTTGTTGGGATATTAGAGAAGTCTAGCTAGGAGTTTTTTAATGAAACTGGTTATATGTCTAATGAGATTGGCTTGCTGCAGTTTCTCTTATCCTTGAAGAATTAAAACAGAAGAAACATAATCCGGAATAACAAATCAGAAAAAGAAAGAAACTAAATAAAGCAGGGCTAGACATTTACCAAAAAAAAAGAGTCCAGATTAAAATAACTCATGAACAACAAAGTTAATGTAACACAATAAAAATGTCAGTTCCATCATCGATACTGATCAGCAAATCTTTTAGCATTCTCCAACATGTATGTGATGACAGGAATTTTAAATTTCTTGTTAATTCTATCCTAATGGATTCAATGAAGTCCCATTCATCAAGTAGTTGGCTATATCAGCAAAGGATTCTATTTCCATAACTCAAAAACCTTAATTATTGTTTGAGATGCCTCAAATTGTGAACAAGAAATTAGCTAATTGAATCAACTGCTGTGGCATTGGAAAGATGTGAGTCAATTAATGTACTACTAAGATTTTGAAGTCAATCTAAATTCTTAATGGTCTAAGTCCGTACTTCATGTCAATGAAAACCGGATAAAATTAAGATATAAAAACTCCTACTTACACTGACGCTAAATTAAGATGATCTAAAAGGTTAAAGCAAACCTGCAGCTATTCTAAAGACAAAAGGTTTAAGATGATTTCTAACATGTAAACAAGCAGTGCTGAATGCTGAATTCTTTTTGATTTGGCCAATGAATTAATGTTTGCCTAACATTAAAGTCCATAATTTATTTCTTGTTTGAATTCCATCTTTGCCCTCAGTTGAAGCATCATGGAGTTATTTCATGTGATTTTCATTCTTCTACATTGTTTGAATCTTCACCATCAGTCATCATACATACATCATTAAATCTTGTCAACATCTAGCTTGATCTTTATTTTCTCTGTTCATCTAGCAAATTTTATGCAAGCATTCTGCAGAAACAAAAGGCCCCAGTTCCTGTAATAAGGTAGTGCTTAAGGGGCTCGCCCCCCTCTTTTATTGTTTTTTGTTCTAAGAAAGGAGAAAGAGCTCCACCAATCTTTTATTGAAAAAAGTGAATAGGAATTTTTATTCCTAAACTACCATTTGAACATAGAAAATTTAGTCCCACATGGAAAGTTTAAAAAAAGTTAAGGCTCTTTATAAGAAAACATTTTTCCTTGCTCTTGCATTTAGGCTCACCATAGGTGGAGAGCTTGAGGATATGCATCACCCCCGCATTCGCGCGACGGACGACACGGGCGCAATGGGGCTTTGTAGGTGCACTTTAAAACCCTGTGGTATGGATGAGTCGGCTCGGTTTCACAGTCTTGAAAACCTGTGGACTGGACGAGCCGGCTCTGATGCTTAGAGTCGACTCGGTTCCAAGTTTGAGTCGACTCTAGTGTCCAGAGTCGGTTGCGATCGACAAGCGTCTGTTCATGAAACGATGATTGCAACGATCAAAGCACTACGATGATCGGCCGATCATGCATCCATTCACGGATCAACGTATCCAGAGGCGGATCTTGAAACGGCGTATTGAGAAGCACGCTGATCGCATGATCTATAGATCATGATACGAATCAGCATATCATGGCTTCCGATGGGCATATTGATCACATGTTTTTCATATCACGGTTGAGGAAAGGTGTATTCCACTACGAAATGGCTTATCAAGCCATCGGTTATTTCCTCCGATCAAATCTGAGGGTTGCTTCCAAGGGACATCTTAAGTCTATAAATAGGTTATCGTTCCTCATTCTTTTTATCCCAATTTTTTCTTTCCTTCTCTTAGGCATTTGCATACTCTGAATAATAAAGTATAGCTATAGTGCATAGTAGAGTCTCTTAGGCATTTGCATACTCTAATTAATAGAGTATAGCTATAGTGCATATAAAAGAGAGAAAAGTATTCCTGGTTCAAGTTTCTGATGAATAGTAGTGCTGCTTTCACCAGAAAAAGATCGTTGTATCCTGGAAGACAATTATATGAATTTTAATTCATTACGAAAATTAATGAATTTATAATTGTTACCTAATCATGAAATTAATCCACATTACAAATGTAAAATATATGTTGAAGCTAAGCTAGCCAAAACACGATTCCATTCAATAGAAAGGAATACTGAACCTCTAGATTTGATTCACTGTGATCTATGTGACTTAAAGTCAGTACAATCTAGAGAAGGTAAATTATAATATTTATTAATGATTCAACTAGATACTATTTTGTGTATCTACTAAAGTCTAAAGATGAGGCTTTAGATATGTTTAAATATTTTAAGAATGAGGTTAAAAATTAGCTTGGTAAAAAGATCAAGGCTATAATTGATACAGGTGGTGAATACGATGCACCGTTTAATGACTTTTGTCAAGAACATGGCATTATTCATCAAACTACAGCTCCTTATTCATCTCAATCTAATGGAATTGCTAAACGCAAAAATCGAGCATTGAAAAAAATGATGAATGTTATGTTGATAAATTCTGGTACACCACAAAATTTATAGGGAGAAGCTATTCTCTCGGCTAATCATATTCTTAACAAAATACCTCTTAAAAGGAAGGACATTGCTCCATATGAGTTATGGAAATGAAAAAAACCTTCTTATAATTATCTACGAGTATGGGGGTGTCTAGCTAAAGTAGCTATTTTAGATCCCAAAAAGGTCAAAATATGACCTAAAACTGTTGATTATATTTTCATTGGTTATGCACAAAATAGTAGTGCATATCGCTTTCTTGTATATAAATTAGATATATCTGATATACAAGAAAATACAATTATGGAATCAAGAAATGCATCATTTTTTGAAGAGATATTCCCTTATAAAGGGATATTTGTTACAAGTTCAAATAAAATAACTTATGATAATATGGCAAGTGGTAGTAATCAGGAAAAGCATCCTGAAGATGAACCTAGACGTAGTAAGAGACCTAAAGTTATAAAATCTTTTGGTGTAGATAATAGAAAATGTATCTCAGACATTCAAAGAGGTAATGTCTATATCAGAAGCATCCTTTTGGAAAGAAGCTATTAATAGCGAAATTGAGTCCATCATGCATAATCATACCTGGAAATTGGTAGATTTACCATTATGTATGAAGCCTTTGGGGTATAAATAGATTTTCAAGAAGAAGTTAAAAGTTGATGGATCAATTAATAAGTATAACGCTAGATTAGTAGCTAAAGGCTTTAAACAAAAAGGTTTAGACTTATTTGATATTTATTCACCTGTAATAAGGATAACATCCATAAGAATGTTAATCGCTATTGCAGCCATTAACAATCATGAAATACATCAAATGGATGTTAAAATAGCTTTTCTAAATAATTAATTAGATGAAAAAATTTATATGGAACGACCAAAAGGGTTTGTCATTCCAAGCAAAGAAAAGAAGGTGTGCAGACTTGTTAAATCTTTATATGGATTAAAACAAGCATCTAAGCAATGGCATATAAAATTTGACAATGTCATGTTGTCTAATGGATTCAAAATCAATGAATGTGATAAATGTGTGTATACCAAAACCATGCCTACAAGGTATGTGTTAGTCTGCTCATACATGGATGATTTCTAAATCATAGGTAGTGATACTGATATGATTAAACAAACAAAGAAAATATTGATTAAACATTTTGCTATGAAAGATATGGATATTGTAGATGTTATACTAGGGATTACAATCACTAGAACATCTGATGGAATAATATTATCTCATTCTCACTATATTGAAAAAATATTAAATAAGTTCAATAAGTATGATACCAGTCCGCTTAAAACACTCGTAGATGTTAATCTATATCTTGATAAGCATACTGGGCAACCCATATCATAATTAGAATATTCACATATAATTGGCAGTTTAATGTATGTCATGAATTGCACACGTCCTAATATAGCATATGCTGTCAATAAGTTAAGCATATTTACTAGTAATCCAAGTCCAAATCATTGGATAGCACTAGTAAGGGTATTACGATATCTATGATATATCCTAAATTCTGAATTACATTATACAAAATATCCTACTATACTAGAAGGATATAGTGATGCTAACTAGATATCTTTTTCAGAAGATACTAAATCTACTAGTGAAATGTGTTCATCCTAGGAGGAGGTACAGTGTCATGGAAATCCTCAAAACAAACTTGTATAGCTCGGTCCACTATGGAATCAGAGTTTATAGCTTTAGATAAAGCTGGAGAAGAAGCAGAATGGCTTCGAAATTTTTGGAGGATATTTTATGTTGGTCTAAACCTGTGTCTGCAATATGTATCCATTATGATAATCAATCAGCTATTTGCAAAGCACAGAATAAGATGTATAATGGTAATTCTAGACATATACGTCATAGATATATATCATCAAGCAATTACTTGAAAATGGAATAATCTCTATTGACTACATTCAGTCAAACAAAAACCTTGCGAATCCACTGATAAAAAGTTTACTAAGAGATCAAGTAAATTGTTTATCAAGGGGAATGGGTTTAAAACCTATAATAAATTAATCTTCATAGTTTTACCCAACCTAGTTAACTTGAGATCCCAAGATCTAGGTTCAAAAGGGATAACTAAATTATGAAGAGGTCAATGAAGCACTAAGGATGTAAATTCCTACTCATTCCTATGATAATCAGTGCTACCAGCTAGAGGTACTAGGATAAGCATAGCTTTTAATTATTCTTATGACATGAGTATCATGTGGGGTATAGTAGGATACTTTTAATAAGAATCATCTATGTGAGTGTGAAATAGGCCAATTCCATGAGAATTTTAAAGGTTTTAATTTTCTAAAGTACTCATAAAACCAGGAGTTGTTCAGGGCCAAAATGAACACAACCATGAGAGCCAAAAGGAATGCTCGAAAAGAAGTTGTATGATTGTTATTGTTTTAGTTTAAATCAAACGCTGAAAGTTCAAGACATCATGTTCACTTTTAACAAGTAAACTCGATAACAAAACACAAAGAAAGGTTCAAAGCCACAAGCTACCTATCCTAATATAACTTCATTCCATTTACTCTCTTTAAGTGTCTGCATATTCATTTGCATTTAAAATCTATGTTTATGGAGGATCGTCTTTGTTGATCATTGATCTTAGTCCAAAATTCCATTCATGTGTGGGATTGTTGGAAAAAGTAAATAGAAATTTTTATTCCTAAACTATCCTTTGAACATGGGAAATTTAGTCACACATGAAAAGTTTGAAAAAAGTTAAGGCTCTTTAAAGAAAACATTTTCCTTTGCTCTTGCATTTAGCTCACCATAGGTGGAGAGCATGAGGGTGATGCTCACCCCCGTGCCCCCGCGCGTGCGTGCATGCACGATGGGCGACGCGGGCGACAAGGGTGCAATGGGTGATTTGTAGGTGCACTTTGCACTTCGCACGTGCACATCGTCGCAAGGAGCATGAGGAGCTTTAAAATTTTCCCTAATCAAAAGGATCAAACGGTCAGGATTGATTGAATCAAGATCATCTGATAATGGGCTAAGATCGTATCAGTCTAGGTCTTAGAGTCGGCTCGTCTGGTGTAAGAGTCGACTAGATCAGATAGTCAGGAAATCCTGTGGTCTAGACGAGTCGGCTCGTTGGGTTCGAGTTGGCTCGTTTGGTTCGAGTCGGCTTAGTTTCACAGTCTTGAAAACCTATGATCTAGACGAACTGGCTCTGATGCTTAAAGTCGACTTGGTTCCAAGGTCGAGTTGACTCTAGTATCGAGAGTCGGTTGTGATCGGCAAGTATCTGTTCATGAAACGATGATCACAGCAATCAAAGCACTACGGTGATCGGCTGATCATTCATCCATTCACGGATCAACGTATCTAGAGGTGAATCATGAAATGGTGTATTAAGAAGTACGCTGATCGCGTGATCTACAGATCACGATATGAATCAGCGTATCATGGCTTCTAATGGGCATATTAATCGCGTGTTTTTTAGATCACGATTGAGGAAAGGCATATTCCACTACGAAATGACTTATCAAGCCATTGGTTATTCCCTCCGATCAAATCTGAGGGTTGCTTCCAAGGGATGCCTTAAGTCTAAAAATAGGTCCTCGTTCCTCATTCTTTTATCCCAATTTTTCTTTCCTTCTCTTAGGCATTTGCATACTCTGAATAACATAGTATAGCTATAGTGCGTAGTTGAGTCTTTTAGGCATTTGCATACTCTAATTAATATAATATAGCTATTGTATATATAAAAGAGAGAAAAGTATTCCTGGTTCGAATTTCTAGTGAATAGTAGTGCTGCTTTCACCAGAAGAAGACCGTTGTATCATGGGGAACAATCGTCATACATAGTAAGCACCATTGCGGGACGAAATTATCTTAAGGACAAAGAGTGTAACTCCAAACTCGGTCTTTTCAAATAGGTAGCTACAAATATTATAAGTTACATCTTGATCAAGAAAATATAGGCAATGCCATACATATTTCTGAGTACAATAGATAAAAAAAAGAAAAGTGCCATCACTTAGTGGAAACAAGCAAAATTACAAAGTACATAGAAAAGAGAATCCAAAGAAAATGAGAGAAGAATAGCCCGAAGTCTTCTTGCTAGGAGCCAAAATCTACCAGGAAGAGAATAGTTGACAGCTCTTTTCAGTGGAGTGCAGCAGGGGGTTTCGTATAAAAATCTCGACTTTTGTCATTCTTGAATCTTATCACCGTGTTGATTCTTTGGATAAATGGAATAACATGTATATAACATGGGCAAACTCACCTACAAATTCTATTCCAAGCAGTACCAAGATGTCACTTAGCATTAATGCAGGTTCGAAGACATTGGATCATTTCAAAAAGGTTCAAGAAAATTGTAGGCAATCTCTTGCGCGTACATGTAGAAAAAGCACTCCTCTACTTTTCCATCAGCTTTCAAGTTTTCATTAGATGCAACAAGACAAATGTTGTATATGTATTGGTGAAGGTGGTGTTCAAAATACACAACCATGGTTTCTATGATATCAGAAGCTACTGAGTTAGATTGCTCGGGCATCAAGGCGCTGTGTTGTAACCATTCAGCTCTGAAAGGTAAGCTCATTGCCCTTACTTTGAAAGCTGCATGGCCCAACGTATCATTTCATATATTTCTATTAAAAATGATACAAAAAAGCATGGAATTAACCTGCCTTGATCCTTTTTAAGAAAGTATTGTGAATGGGCATTTGAATGCAGGATATTTGAATCAACTAAAGATTTTCCCCTTTCAAGTTTCAGGATTAGGCCTTTCAAGCTGACAAGTTGGTTATCAGAGGCTTCATTTAATCTAACTATGACTTCATACTGAAGTCGGGTTTAGCTTGAGCTAGAAAATATCAATGAATTTTGCACCCATATTTCGAATTTCTCCTATGGCTGTATCATGCAGGATGGTAATCAAGTAGCTGATCTCCTGGCCAAATCATACAAGTGTAGATCGAGCATTCAAAAGTGTTTTGGATCGAGAGCTTCCCCAATCATCTTGCTTCTTTGATAAGGGTGGATGCTGGGGTGTTATTTCTTTCATAAGATTATAGCGAAGTGCTCGCTCTCTGTTACCAAAAAAGAAAAGGCTTGTCTGCAAAACAAATGAATACAAGGCCCATAGGTCACTCTTGTTGCCATCAAATCATCCTTTTCTAGAATCGCGATAGTGCCTAAGGGTTTCCCGACCTTTTCCAATAGATCGTGGTGCTACTCCTAGCATCTTTTGGGTAGAAATCTATAAGAAATAATCCCTTTGCCGGTGATAGATGGTGAAGGACCCTCTGACACCGAAGTCAGTAACAGGATAAAATTGACTATAGCAAGCAAAGCTGAGAATGATAGTGGTGCTAAATATGCATGAAAGAGAGATGTATAAGTGTTAAGCATACCTATACTAGAGTCTCCTCTTACCAATTTATAAGTTTACTTAGAGTAATCTCATGTCGTTAGAGAAGTAGCATCCTCTGACATGGATAACGAAATCTATTAAAATGTTGAGATCTTATCTCCTAGAATCTTTTTTATTAGTGTCTTTTCATTGAGAATGGTGGATTCTGTTGAGATCCTATCTGTTAAGATCTCCACAGGGATAGCTATGGTCGGTTGGCTTCCATTATCTACTCATATGTCGTAGACTCCAAGTTTTGGGATAGCTTATTATTGCTAGGAGGCCTTGATATTGTATTTTGGCATGCCCGACTAGGACTGTGCTGGTAACTAGTCAAGCTCAAATAAGTACTGGCTGAACGTCTTTCGTAACATGTCCAACTAAGGCTACGCTGGTAGCTAGTCGAGTCCGAGTAGGTATTCAGTAGATGCAGGTAAGAGGATGTCATACCGATCGAGCCTAGTCGCTTATAGCTTTTCAATCTAGGTTGTAGCAACGAGTCAGTATAGGGGTCAGTGTAGTCATCTCCTTTATAGTTGGTTTCTTCTTGGTCAATGGTTCGGTCAATCCTGAGTAGATGTTTGACCAGTTTGTCCTTCACTGGTGGTATAATCAATGGTTCTGAGTACCTCCTTAGTCGATGCTCTGGTTGGTCCTCGAGATCGAGTAAGCAGTTGCTATAACAAATCCCCCCCACTCCCAAGTCCAAAACATTGTCGAGTAGCTTTTTTTGCTTTATCATTCTGGCAAAGGGAGTAGTCATCTTTTTGGCCTTGGGGGCTGGATAGATCTTCTTGCTATCAAGGCATTTATTAGTTCCTTGAAAACTATAGCCAGGCATTTTGTCACCTTGATCATAGTAGAAAAAGAATTATTAGTGTAGCAATCGAAAAGGCTGTGCAATAACTGATTGCTATTGTGGATGGTCAAAAATAAAAACCTAACTCACTACTATAGCTAAAATGAGTAGGGATCGTATCCTCGGGGATCAAGGATAATTATTTCACAAAGAAAGTATAGAAATAAATAAATATTTAGATTTTTAAAAGGTAGATGATGGTTTAATTAAAACTAATCAATTTAAATTAAATATGAGATCGAGGGGTTTATAAAATAAAAAGGCGTCTTCAGATTTCTAGGTAATCACAAACATAACTCATGTATTTATTCTAATCTAAACAATCAAAAGCCATATTATTTCAAAATCTTTTAAACTAATCCCTAGCATAGGCTATCTTGCCAAGTACGAACCTATCCTATTAAGATCATGGCCCATCCCACAAGTATAGGTTATCTAATGATTGAGTTGAAAAGATTCTAACAAGATATATGAACAAAAATCCTATAATCAATTATCTATGTTAAGTACAGACCATATCGTGTTAGGATCATGATCCATCCCACCTATAGGTAACTAATTTAGAAAATCAAATAGAAGAGAGTTTAAAAAAAAATAAGAGCTTTATTCAATTGCATAGAATAGAAAAATAAATATAAAAACTTAAGTACGGAAACTTGTACTTCCCTACAGACTGCATCTTAGTCGAGCATAACTCCTGGATACATCTTCTTGGAGATTCAGGGCTCTGTTACAGTATCTTGTCTCCTAAAAAATCTCTTTTCTTTCTCCTCTCCCTCTCTCTCAAAACATAAAACTAAATTACAAAAGAAAATAAAATTTTATTATGGGAACTGATGCCCAGACTATTGCCTGGGTCCTCTTTTTATAGAGCTTGTCAAGAGCTTTCTTCCAATCAAATTTGGAGTCAATATGAGTCAAAATCATTCAATATCATGAGAAATACCCTCAGCCGTTCAATCTGTTGCTTAATGGGATGCTTGTAGTTGATTCATTAATGATGTTTCCTTCTCACAAGTGGAACAAGTCTCAGTCCAAATCTCAGTCCAAATCTTGGAAGACTCCTCTTTTTCAAAGATAACCATTGATAGGGTCTCAGCAACATCTCCGACTGGTGACGGGCATCGCGATTGGTGACGAGAGATGGTCAGGAAGGAGGGGGATCGCGGTGATAGGAAGAATGGGAAAACAACCAAAAAGATGACTACAATAGGGAATAATGCCATGGGTGTAGTAGGGCAGAGCAGCAATGGCTTCTCTAGTCAATGACGATAGGTGGATGACGGCAACGAGTGGACGTTGGTTGTTTGTGGCAATGGTGATAGAGAGATGGTGGCTTGGAATAGTGGGACATAGGAACCATGGTGTCATGGTGGCACGATTGGAAGGAAACGAGCTCTCCGATGGCTTCTCCAACAATGAGGATGATTGGCAACAGCATGTTGGATCAATGGAAGGGGACCATGGCTGGCGGCAAGGAGAATGATCAGCAATGGTGGTGACTAGGGTCTCAGAAGAAAAAAATAGATCAAGAAAGAGTCCGATGGCTTCTCTGATGATGAGACAGGTGCTCGGCAATTCCTCTGGTGATGGCCAAGCTCTCAAAGTGGATGGCTGGCGATGGGTGCTCGGATCATTGAAAAAATAACAGGGGAGCAAGATGGTTCATGAAACAACCTCATGGACCAAGGTTAATGGTCGTTATGGACCATGCCTTGTCTCTGTGGACAGAGCAGCTAGTCCACCATGGACCGACTACATCAAAATTCATGTTAAATTTTAATTATATTATGTTTTCTTAATTTTGGGCCTGTTTGAGCTCTAATTTGAGTGCTATTTATGCTGTTAGATTCTAAAAATTGAGCTCTTTCCATCCATGGACTCCTTTTCTATAAAATACTAATAAAAGTATCAATTTTTTAAAAACATAGGTCAATTGATATTTTTTAAATACTTAATTAGGATATTTAATAGACTTATCACACCTCTCAACTTAATCATTGCTAGTCCCTTAATAATGAAAAAAATGTTTAATTTTATAACCATGTATCATTAAGATCCTCTTTTACAAAATTAGATTTAGGATTAAAGTTAAAAGAAGTTAGCTAGTATCACTAACTAAGTATTAAGTCTCCAAAGTAATTTCGTAGTCAGAACTATTAGAAACTTCCTTAGAATTTATCTAAAGGTCTATAGCACTTGTGTTTGTGATGGCTAAATAGGTATTTTGGTATTAGCTTATAAAGAATAATTGTATCTTCGCTTATCACATACTTTGGTTAATTTTCTATACACCTCTAAATTAGGTACATGAACTGAGGTAGCTTTCACACCACCTAAATTTTTTTATAAAAATAGTGGTATCTTCACATTATCCATTTTTTGACACGAACAACAATGCTTACTTAGACAAAGATGCCCAGTTACTCAGTGGAAAACCAATGTTTAGAACTTGCCTCCCTTTTTTTGATATTTTTTGATTTTTTTGATTTTTTCGGGTAGGTAGCTCTTTCCTTGAATTCATGTTTTTTAAATGGGATGTATATCAATTACCAAGTTTTTAGTAATAATTGAATCTCCAATTGATCTTACAACTAATACTTACTTTTCCTCGTCAATGTACATGTGCAATGAAGTGCTAATAGTCTTTAAATAACCTAAGTAGGTAACTAAAAATCTGACCAGCTAGTTTACTCCTTAACTTGCTACAATCATTATAAAATATTATCTAACTCTTTTATCCCTTTTCTAGTCTATTTTGCTCAAAAATTTCTTTCATGGCACATGATTCTCCATAATTTTTTAAGTTTTTCAAAAAATTTTTAATTATTTTCAAAATATTTTTCAAAAGTTTTTTGAAAGGTTTTCTCTATCCCCTAACTTAATTTCTATTGTCCTCAATGGAGTAAGAAAAAATTAAGATGTGAAAGTAAGATAGGGAGAGGTAACACCTGAACTAAAATATGTATCGTATATTATAAGGTACATCAGCAAGGAGTGGTATATTATTCCTACGAAAATGAAGATCGCTAAACAAAAATTCAATAAAAAGATTGGGTTGCCTCCTAATAAGTACTAAGTTTAATATCTTCAGCCATACCTCAAGTAGTGCTCATCCTATTCCAGGCCGAATCTTGACATGGATTTATAATTCTCTACGTGATTTGAGTTCAGCTTCAAAGTACTTCCTGCATGAGACCATTAAGTGACTTATTTTTTTGATAGCTAACAATTCTTTTATTATAATTAGATCTAGGTACAACTTAATACTAGTCAGAGTTCTAATGGATCTAGATCTATAAACTCAATGTACTCTATATATAAAGAGAGTATTTTAGGATTTCCTTTTAGTGCCTCTTTCTTCATAGGCAAATGTTCAACCAGTGTCATGAAAGGTTCAGCTAATGATTTGGGTCTTATTATAATCCCTTTTTGATTTATATCCTGACACTTTTTTTAAATTAATATTAATTCTATCTCCATTTATCATTTCAATACTATCATAAATTTGGGAGGCAGTCCTTGAAAATAGTATCGAATATAGAGAAATCAGATATAAAAATCTCGAAGTTGTTATCCCTCATATGCACAATGTCCCATCCAATAACTTGTTTATATGCTTTTAGAACACCTACAATTTGGACTTTCTAATTACATATTATTGATAAGGTATCAATGAATGTAATAGAAAGTGGCTTCAATTCTAGGTCAGGTGGTAATTTTAACAAGGGGCCTATTGGAGATTTGGATGATGGCTCATATTTCTTGATCCAAAGTGGGGTGATGTTGGGATAGGGTATTTCTACATCAAATTCATCCACCTCAAGGTGAGCCAGATGGGGTTTAATGAATCATGGGGGAGACTTTTATATATAGCTTTTTCTATTGTATTCTGCATTTGTGATCTTTAGGAAGTCTCAATTAATTCTATCATTGTACCTATTTGTTCTTCCGTCTTATTAAAAATAATGGATGATTCTGGGGCACTTGGGATTGGGATCATAGATAAGTTGGGTGATGATAGAAGTGGCTTGTTCCTCCATTTTGATTTCTCTTTATATATTTATATCTTAATGATTTATCTAGGTTGGTCTCTTTGGTTGTACAAAGTTACTTTTGATCAATTCATTCCTGAGAATTATAATCAATTGATCAAGGATAGTTACAACTACATTAAAATTTCTAGCTAGGTATTGTCCCTTAGGGTCACTTGTGGATTGACTAGGCTGCTCTTCTTTACTCATAGACATGGATAATGGTCTCAATTACATCTCCAAATGGGCAATAGTCTAGGTGTTGGGAGTTATATCTTGGCCCGCAGTTTGCATGAAACTATTTAATGTAGCATTAGTCTCTTAATTATAGCATTAAGGTTAGCACAGAATTTAGCCAGAGTTTCTAGGGCTTTTTCTAGAGAACTTGATTCTTCCTCAAGAACTAAACCTAATTGATGATTAAGTACTTGGCTTGGTCTAGGATAGGGCTGGTCAAAATTATGGGATCCTAATGTTGCATCCTGTGACTACACAAAATTAGGATGATGTCTCAACCCTGGGTTATAGATTGGTACATAAGGTTCAGTTATATATTTGTCATTGGCTATACTCCCCTGTGTAAACCCATTTAGGATTGGATGCAACATTTCAAAAATTTCAAAAATTTTCAAAAATTTCAAAAATTTTCAAAAATTTCAAAAATTTCAAAAATTTTCAAAAATTTCAAAAATTTTTGAAATATTTCAAAAATATTCAAAAATTTCAGAGAAACAAGAGCTTTGGCACTCCAACGCTGCTAAATTGTTATATTGGCCATCATATATGGTTGGCTTGGAGTAGAAGGATATGGGATGCTTAGCTTCTCTCCCCACAAGAAATCTTTCAGAGAGCTGAATGTTTCTATCATGGATCATGCTGCCACAAACAACAATGCCCATTCTTCGATGGGAATTTGTTGTTAATTTGTTATCATCTTTAACCTTCTCTTTATGTGATTCATTTCACCTAGGAACCCCCGTCCATGATTGTGTAGATAAACTCTGAAGGTAGTATTCTTAATGGTGGGAGATTGATTGGTGCAAGCTTTGCTATCCCACATCATATAGCACTTGGTTCCCATAACTGATGTGATACTAATGTTCTCACGGCCAACCTTTGAGCAGCCTAGCAACATCTTAATTATGCCTTCTTCAATCTCAATGCCAAGAAAATCTTCTTGGAAGGGAACACCCTCACCATCATCAATCGGATTTGAAAGCTGTCTAGACTTTCACCATTGCTGCTGGATACCAAGAGAATGACACTAACATTAGACAACTTTCAGGCTAGTCACGTTTACAAGGAGGCAAATTAATAATGTCGCAAATTAGGTTGCATCTCATGTTGCCCATCATGCCATGAACATCCTCTAGAGTTCTCTTGCTCTGTTTCCATGACCCCTCAGAGGGTTTGTAACGTGATGCCTATGGATGTCTCTATACCCATACTGCTTGAGTCATGCACATTTACAAAAAAGAAAATGTAAGGTCATTAACACACACATGTATAGAATCAAAGACTTTATTGTAATATAACATCTTTAGTTTTAATCCATGTCTTTCTTATATTTAATTCATACGTTACTTACACAACTTGTTGATTTAATATACATTATTTGGAGTTCTTTAAAAAAATGCTATACCAAATCAACTCATTTGAGAATTATTATAAGATCAATAATTCAAGGTTTTTAATAATTTGAAAATGATGGCACTATACACTGAAAAATCAATATCAATTGTTTGTTTTGCTGCACAAGATTTACTCATTGTTAATTAAAAATTAAGGCTAGATGAATTGAGCTTGCCTATAATGCACATGCTTTGGTCTTCTTTGCATTTGTTTATTTTGTTTCCCTCCCATGCACATCACATCCCAATCTAGGACACATAAATGCATGTAACGGGTTCTACTGCTTTGTGCATTGTATAATAATAATATTATAATCACTACGGTGGTAGCGCGGTCGGTTAAGGCACGGTTCAGCTCTTATGTATAATTCACTGGTCACGAGTTCGAGGAATGATCCCGCGGGTGACTCGATTAAATTTCAGATTAAGTCTGGAGCACATGACTGGGAGGCTGAGCGGCCGAAACTCCGGAGCCATAGTAGGGGCTAGGCTGACGTACTCACCTAATTGATGGAAAGGGCACACAGAAATATGCGGCCCGAATCGAACATGGTCTAGCGGGCTGAAGACCTGTTATGGGGAGCTACACCGGGATAAAATCCTCCTACCATTTTTTCTATCAAAAAAATATATTATTATTATATACAAGAGGAAGTATCTTACTTCCTCCTATTTGTCAAAAAAAAAAAAAAAAAAGTGCACGAGCTGCAGTTAGCAAGTGAAAGAATGAGCATAAAAGAGTTAAACTTGGCTGACTTTGGATCTGATCAAGCTTGGTTTGTATCAACTTTGAGTTTGAAAGTTGAGATCAAAACTAATTTTTTTAATCATTACTTTGAGGTTATTTCGAATTAATTTAAAACAAAGCCAAACACTTATACCAAATTGATAAGCTTGAAAATCGTAAATTGAGCTCGAATCCAATTTAAGATTGAACAAAATTATACTTAAGCTTATATTAGAAACTTGATTCAAATCTGAATTAATATTTAATGGATTCAAAAATTAAATAATCACTTAAGCTCAAAATGATCCTAAGATTGTAGATGATTGGTCCAAGATCTAATAACCATTATCTAAACTTATACATAACATATATTTTAAAGTCTAATTAAGCTAACCCTTATTGAACTAGGTCTATGTTTGGCTTGGCTCGAAATTAATTCGAGCTTAGATCATTGGTCCAAGCTTAATTTGTTTAGCTTCAAACTGAACTTGAGCTAGCTTTTTTGAGTTGAACTTGAGTTGTTCGAATCATTTGTCACCTCTATTATAAACAGATCTTAGTCCATTCCCTTGTAATAAGTAGACAACACCTCTATCATTCCGGGGTTTTGGATTTTACTTCATTCCTGTGCAATTAGACTGCAGACATTTCCTAGGCTCGACCCCACTGTTATTAGCCGTGGCAACCAGGTCGGTATAGTTGGATACTGGTCAAGTTAGATATACGATAGGCTGAAAATTTATCAAACAGATTTCCGATCCATTTATTGAGCAAGTCAAAAATTCAAATCTGAAACCGTTAATTTTTTTTTTTTTTTTGGTAAAAAAAAAATAGGGAATAAATCCTATCCCGCATGCTCTCACCCCGCCAGATAATGTTTGATATGAGGCGCTCAGATTCGCGCAACCTCTCTCCACCTAATGGTGAGTACGTCAACCTGACACTGCGCGAATCTCCCCATCTAATGATGAGTACGTCAACCTGACACCACTAAGATGCCAAGACGCCGGTCAGTAGATTGGGAACAAAAAGGAACCTAATGATGAGTACGTCAACCTAACATCATTAAGATGTCAAGATACCAGTCGGTAGATCAGGAACAAAGAAAAAGATCCTGATCTCTCACTCACGCCAACTGTCGAGGGCTCCAGGAAGATCCTGGATTTAATCGAGTCACCCGCGGGATCATGTCTCAAACTGCCGATCTATTGGTAGCGAGACAAGGTATCTACCAATCGGGCTACCGTCTTAGCGATCGAAACCGTTATTTTTACTAAATAGGTATTGTAACTTGAACCGGATAACCCAATTGATTAATGGGTCAAATCAGGTTAAATAGGCTAACCAGGTCTTCAATAGAGTTAACGAGTCTTAAAATATGTTAAATGAATTAGGTCAGGATCGAGCCAAAATGGATTAAACGGATCAGAAATCCAAAGGACGCGTTTGTTCCGAGCGAATTGACCCATTTATAGCCAAAATCCTTTTGTGCCAAACCTGAATCGATTTAAGGCGAGAGAGCTTTAGGTTGGGCTGGCGTTCGCGTCGTAAATGGTCGATAACGAGCTCCACGGTGCGGGTACGACTCAATTGTCGCACCTCTTCCTTCCAGCCCCTTCGAACCCCCGCCCTCTCTGTCTCTCTCCCTCCATGGCTTGCGGAATCTGCAACCCCTCCTTGAAGCCTTCCATCCTTCCCCATCGCCCGACGGCAGTGAAAGAGGTACAAACCGCTTCTTCTTTCCTCCTTCCCAAATCTCAATTTTGTTGAATTTTGTTCTGCTTAAAGTTCCCATTTTCATTTGTTTAGAGAAATTTTTGAGTTGTTATCAGCTATACTGGTACCAGATTATTAATCAGCACTATGAGGGTTATACAGAGACAGCACCGGGGTCCTGTAGACTTATTTCTCCGATAACTTTGTTGGCTGAGACATTATTATTATTGTGGCACTGAAATTTGTAATTAAATGCTTCCTTTTTTTAAAAAAAAAAAGAAAATTCTACCAGGCGTTCTTAGTAGCAATTAGCCAAGTTAAGATTGAAAATTGTAGGAGGCTATCTATGGAGTAGATGTAGATTCTTATTAAAAAGGGGAAAGAAAGGAAAAATAAAAAGATTGGTCTTATCTAAGGAGATGGTAGTGCAGTGGGCTATGGAGTTTTAATTTGGCAAATGGCTTTAAGGCAGTGCACCAGGATCTTTTGGCTTTAATTTTAAGGTGTCTTCTATGCTGAGCTGGGCTTTATTGCATTCACTTAAAGTGGTTCGAGGTGCTTTCAATCTGAACAAAAGAAAAGTGCGAATTGTGGGTGATGGGTATCGATGTGGGTTGTGGCAAAGTGAGAGAGTTAGTAACTTCAAGTGTCCTGGCCTTAACCAAAAAGAAGTTGCAACTTCTTAGTAAGAATTGGAGGCAATGCGTGCTTGGTGACATTGTTTTTTCCTTATTAAATTGATATTTTATGTGTGAGATATTTAGTTTCTATGCTTCAGTCTTACGATAATAATTTAGTGAGAGATATGCTAAGATGAAGAGTGCTTCTGCGAAATTTTTGTTCAATTTGTTTGATTGGATAACAGAAGTTTATCACAATTTGCTTGAAACATGGTATTAGTGTTCAAGAAGAATGCTGGGTATTGTTCTTGTCCTCAAGGACAAAACATCCTTTGACGGTGAGAATCTAGGACAGGATAGGCAGGGCACTTTCCATAGAAGAATGGTTGCTTTTGAAACCTTTTTTGGATGGACCCTTGGTGTTTTATCTTTCAGGGTGTTTTGCCTTAACCCATTCTGGGCTGAGAATGGATAAACAGAACTTGTCAAGGGTATTATGAGCTGAGGAAGTTAATTTGATCCTCAAAGGTCTATTAGGACTTTATTAAGTAGGACGGGAGTTAGCTGGCATTTGGCTGACTGGACACGTATCCATATGATATCTTGGTGTTGGTGAGATATACATAAGTTGAAGTTTTTACCATATATAAGGAGAATTGAACTATTTTGATAAGCATGTACTATTTTATGCATGGAGGTAAATGGGAATTGAACTCCTATCCAAACCTATAATAGTAGTTCCTCCATATGACTCTATCTAGCATTGTCCATAATTGAATCAATATTTGGAGACCATAGTATTTGAAGCATCTGGAGGCCTTTTATTGAGATTGTTGTGTCAAAGAGAATACTTTTATATGTCTAGGAATGAAGTAGATAGGAGAATTTGATCTCCTTCAACTTGTGGCATTTTATTTGAAGTCTTACTATAGTTGTAGAAGATATTCATGATCCTCCATTTGTAGTTCCTCTTGTTGGTTAGAGGTGTGATCATTTCTAATAACCATAGAAAGATGGTGGCAAGTTATGCTTGCCAGCTCTTACTTTTCTTGCAAATTGAGCAGACAATCACCTCCTCTTATTCCCATGGTATCTCGACATTTGAAATGCTCTGCAATTGATGATATTGGTTTTGTAGTCATTGATTCATCGCATGATTGTTTAATGGCATACTGAACCTGATTTTTGAGTTGAGCACATTAAAGTTGGGCATATGGATTCTTAAGGAGATGTTGTAACATGAGCTATTAGTATAGATGATATTTTGAGTCTAAAAACTATACTTGTGCTTTGTTACTGCAGTAATGTTACTGGAGTTGATTTGTTATGTGGCTTGTTGTTTTCTTTGAGTATTTTGTTACTTCTCAACAATCCTACCTGGATTTGCTGACAACTTCTGCAACTTGTAGATCAATTCACATCTATTTTTTATACATGATTAAAAACTATTGAGTAAATTACAAAAATATCTAGAGATTTTCATTTATTACACTTACACCTGGTAGTTTGAAAAACCTACACCTACACCCTTGAGATGTAATGGTGTTAGTTAAACCATTTCGGTAATATGAAAAGACGAATTACCACGGATATTAAATTAGCAGTACCTAAGGGAAGCGTCCCTTTTCCCCATCTCTTCTTCCTTTTTCCCATCTCGTCGTCCCCTTTGCTTCTAAGATTAGGATTTCTCATTAGAAAATTATCCCACCTCATTTGATTAATCTCACAGAAGCACCTTCAATCGCTCCCCACCACCTCCCCTCCACCTACCCCCCTCAATGATCCCCCATTGCATTGTTGTAATTGGTAATGATACTGCCTACCTTACTACTGCATGCAAGTTCCAATGGGAGGGCCACTACATTGTTGTCTTCAAGCGCAGCATTTCAGTCGGCAGGACATCGATCCACACCCTCTCCATCAAGTTCGCGTCCCCGGGCCTCGCCCCCACCTTCAAATTTGTCCACTCAGACCTCTATGACTTCCTCTACACCAACCTCCTCTGCAAGTCCATGGGCTTCCTTGACTATCCCTTTGTCGCCCACTATCACCACGCTAATGATGATGGTGGCCACAAAGGGGGCCCCCGATGATTCCCTGGCCACCACAAGGTGCTTCACTACTTGGAGGATTTTGCTGGGGATTTCGGTCTCTATGGGATGGTCTAGTTCTAAATGGAGGTTGACCAGGTGGAGAGGGAAGAGGATGGGAGGTGGGCAGTGAGGTCAAGGAGGGTCAGCGGCAGCGACAGCAATGACGAGGGTGATGTCTCTGATGATGCAGTCATTTGCAATGGCTACTATATGAAGTCTCAAGTCACCGAGATTCCTGATACTCTTTTCTTCTCTATGTTTACTTTGTTCTTGACCTCATGTTATTGCTAAAGGATAACGACAAGATTGACTCGTGTTAAAATGCTAAGACTTGCGTGTTTGATTATTTGTACATGTAAAGTGCTTGAGTTGGAGTTTCCAAATTTGAAGCATTTCTCGGAGGCAAGCTCCGCAGTGGAGTGATCATGGAGGTCATAAAGAAAATACCAAAGATTGATTTAGATAGCTTGGAGGGTGAGATTTTGGAGAACGTATCAAGAAATGTGGAGTTCCATGGGGTTAAGTTTTCATATCCATCATGGTCGGAGAACCCCATATTAAGGAACTTCAACCTGAAGGTACTAGTGAGGAGAATGGTGGCACTGGTCGGCAATAATGCATCGAGGAAGTCGATAGTGATGGTTGCTCGAGAGGTTTTATGACCCATCTGGGGGTGATTTTGCTGGACAGCATGGACATTAGGAGGCACCAGCTAAAGTCGTTGAGGTCACAAATGGGATTGGTGAGCCAAGAGCTAGCTCTCTTTTCGTTACTCGCATCAAGGAAAACATAATGTTTGGCAAGGAAGATGCATCCATGGAGTTGGTAGTGGTAGCGGCCAACACCTCGAATGCCCACTTCTTCTCACAGTTGCCTTAGGGATATGATTTGTAGGTAAGTTTATCCTTTTTTTTCTTCTTTCTTTTTGAAATGTTTAGTACAAGTTGGAGAAAGAGGTGTTCAGACATCGGGAGGTTGTTAGAGAAGGGGAGGCTTTCTTTTTGGTCATTCATTGTTGAAGGTTATTTCTGTCATTGCATAAAATTATTCTGACATGGCATTTGAGTTCCATTTAGGATTAACGATCTACCTAACGGTATGGGTTAAAGTGTAGGCTTAAAATAAATATTAAGGCCTGTTTGGGTGTCCAGGATTTATAACCTTAAGATAAAATTCATGATAGGATGTAGATTTTGATTTTACAGGATTATACATAATCCTTTTGGAAGAAAAATCCTGTGTAACTAATCATATTCTATGTTTGGATGATAAATTAGGATTTCCTCTCCCTCCCTTGTTCTTCTCGCCCTCCTCTCTTTACTCCTTTTATCAAAATGTTAAACTTGTCATTATCAAAATATCATATTAATCATCATAATTACAAAATAATTCATTTCAAGGAAAAACTAACATATCTTTGTGTATATATAATAAGGTGATATGAGGATTTAAACTCCAAATCTTTAGATGGTCTAACTACTACCTTAACCAATAAGCCACAAATCACATCTATTTTTAAATTGATTGATAATATAGTTATACTGTTTAAACTCATATGTATAAACACCCAACATAAAACCCTAGCCATCATCTAAGCTTCCCTATTCAACTGCTCCAACCTGAGGACAGAAAAATAGAGGAAAAACAGGGGGAAAACATTTGAAAAATCAACAAAAACAAAGGAAAGATGGAAAAAATATTGAAAGGTACGACCTTTTCCTGCATAGATTGATCATTCTTTTTTGCTTCTTTTTCTTTTCATTTCATATTGAATCTATTATTGGCAAGCAAAGGAAAACGTCCCCCTCTGGGTCACTAGCACCGTTGGCACTGCTACAGCTGCTGCTGCCACCACTATCAGGATACTCTCCTTCGAGGTCGCCAATGCCATGTCCAGGGCTATCAACCTCTACTACTCCCTCTCCGACTTTGAGATCATGTGCTTGGAGTCCCAAACCCTTGCCTCCCACACCGTCCGCCTCCTTGTTTCCACCAATGAGTTGTACCTCCTCTCCCTAGCTCTTGCTGAGAAGCTTGAGGACCTCAACCATGTCACCGCCATCGCCTCCCCCATTGCTCCCAATCTGCTCTCTTTGACTTTGAACACATCTACTCCGACCTCCTTGTTGGTTGCATCGACCCCCGCCGCGCCCCCCCCCCCCCCCCCCCCGGCTTTGGTTTCCTCTCTAAAGACATGGACAGCACGGAGAACGTTATGTTTATCCTATGGGATAACTATATTCCTATAGGACAAACATCCCAAGGATTAATCATCCAAACATTTAATGCTAATCTCTATTGGATTTTAATCCTTGGGATTGTTGAATCCTATATGATTGACTTAAATCCTATTGTATCCAAACTGACCCTGAAGGGTATAAGTATAGGTTTTTCAAATTACTGGGTGTAAGTATAATTTTGACCTAATATTGGGGGTTGTTTTGTAATTTACTCAAAACTATTTGCAACTACCTTTGTAAACACATTCATTTACAAGTAGTGGTCTACAGTTTAGATAGGTGACTTCATCATAGTTCCTCTTCCCAAGTTTCCTATACTTAGAAGAATTAATAATAAAAAAGAACACAAAAATCATATTTTAAAAAGAAAACAAAAATTAATGTTATAAGCATGATGTAGAAGTCTCTTAATGTATCTCTGATGGGAGACCATCTCTTAAGTTTGTTTTATGCTTCACAAACTGCCTCCTGCTATCTTGCAAGAACTCTTCTTAGCCCAACTTGCCTCCTAAGCTATCTCCTTCAGTATTTGAAAGTTATGGACTATTTTAAGTGAATTTACTATAATTGAAATGTTTAATTCAAAATGATATTTAATCTTTTGCATTTATAGAATTGACACATGATGTTCTTTATGTTCATAGTTACTGTGGTGATGAGCTGGTGTTGAATGTACATGTATGATATCTTCACGGGATATTTGAATATTCAGTTATGATATCTGTTGGTTGTCCCTTGTAATTATGGATTTACTTGGAATTGTTATTTTTGATGCATTACATGCATGGTTACTGAAGCTCGAGTCGCATGCAACTTCTATGCTATGATACCAAAATCCACTGATGAGGTGATTTTAGCTATCCTGAAATGAAGTGTTTTCTGGATAATATATTTCTGGCCCCTATCACTCTGACCATCCGCTGGCAGTTCTTGATAACCATATTAAAGGTTTCAAGTTTACATTTGCCAGCCAATTACAGCATATGAAATATCCACGAGGAGACCCCTTTCAGCACTAGATAAACTAGGCTTATATTTATGCGAAGTTGAATCAGCCTGTTCTTTCTGCAGTGGGGGAAGATGTCCACATTAGTTCCTTTTTATGACTCTGAATCAAACTGAAGACTTCCATAATGTGATGAAAGAGAACAAAATGCCTACATCCGATTCTTGCTTGCTTGTGTCATTTTGTCATGTTCTCTGTTTTTACAAGTGTCTATTCACACTCATGGACTTCCGCTTTCTGATGTATTATCAACCTGATGGCAGGAGGCACAAGTGCAGGCTTCACTTGTAAATAGAATATCAGGTCAAGCAGCACACAGGCCAGGTCTAATTCCATCTCTCTCTGGTATGCAATCAATAAATTTAAACACATCCAGTTTAGATGATGCTTTTCACTATTATTTCCAGCCATGAAACTATTCAGACCCAACAACATTATCAGTTTTGACATCACCACGGGATTCTGTCAGAATCTATTGATGCCTATCAGATATTTGTGTGTTTCAGTTGCTAGTTGCAAGACCGTAGATTCCAATATGCATGTAATAATATCTGGTTATTGGATGGGACCTGATATTGAAGATGGTTGGGGTTTTGTTGAGGCTGCCATGGATCGAAGAATTTAATTGTTGATAGGAGACATGTCAACATGCACTGTTTTCCCTGAATATTTTTCTGCTGCATCTTAGCTAAATGTTACTTGCCAATTATGTGAGTTTATCAATACCCAATATACTGCACATCATCTTCCCTCGGGCCTTTTGTACCACTTTGTTTTCTTAATGAAGCCAGGTGGTGCTCTGCTCCTTATTAGCAAAAAAGTAGCTCCATATTATCATTTCAATTATGAGCGAGTCTGTCTCAGTTTTGAAATGAAGAATACTTGTTACTTTTTAGGTGTCTTTATTTTGGATCACCAAGCAATGGCAATGTTAATACAATGCTTCATGAGCGTGGGGTGCTAGCTAATTGTTATGATCAGAGCCACGAAACCAGTGTTTCCAATTCAAGCTCAAGATGAATAATATCTGAACCTTTCAACAAAAGAAATGGTATCGCAAATTGGTTTGATGGATGTACACCTGAACCTGGACATATCTCAGAGGCCCTGTTCAATGAAATCGGGTGATAAAGAGAGATTTCCATGGGTGAAAGGAAGCTGAGTACTGAAGCTTGCTGCCATCTAGCATTCGCATGGTTGAGTTCAACAGGCAAGGCGACTTATGTAAGTTTTGTGCATTCTGGATGCTGTAAAACTCATCTTATGAAGGCTAAGAGTCTCGAAACTTGTCATGGCAGACATGGCTCATGCATCGGCATGTCTGATGTTTGTCGGTATTTCCATGCTTACAAGCATGTTTCCTTTGGCTATGTTCTTATTCTCTAGGGATGTTTGATTTGGCAGAAGTGAGAGAGTGAACTACAAAATTAAACCCTGTCCAACAAACATGAAAGAAACTTGTTTTTGGTAGGAAACATGGAGTCACTTCAGGGCACTGAAAATTCTCAATTATCATCACTTAGGCCAAACCAAACGTGTACAAGAGGGAGAGACAGAAGAAGTTCACTACCATTGCATCATCATTCTAATCTCTTTTGATTCCATAAATTCACTACCATTGCATCATTCTAATCTTTTTGATTTCATAAACATAGGATCAAGCGGCACATGAGATTCTACTGCTGGTTTTCTTAAGACTCATGGATGGGCTTGTTGTGGATCATACGTGCTGTTTTAAGCAGTCCTGTGCATTTCTTTTACGGGTTGTATCTTCTATGCAATCGTCCTTCGTTACAATGCTTGTTATCACCATTGGATTGTCTCTCATACTATTTTCAAAGTAGGTGCATAACTTTCAAAAGCATCTGATATCTTTTTTTTTTTTTTTTTTTTTGCTTGCATTGCTTTCAAAGTGGGTTGTTGTAGTAGATACTAGTTTTGATATCAGAGAAGAGGTTGACTGACTAGGGTCATTGTTGGAGTAATCTATAAAAAAGTTCACAATTGGGAGGGGTTTCGGTTTGCCGATACTTCGATGCTTAAGTTAGTAACTGGAATAGATGGAAAGTAGTGAACATAAAAAAGATTGTTTACCGGAGATTCTTAGGACTTGGAGGCTTTATAGGAGATAGCTAAGTAGAACAGGTGATCCCAGAAATATCAGGTTATAATTATATCGTTGCCGGATTATCGCTGTGATCCGTTTTCAAGGATCACGAGCAGGAATGCAGTTTTTTGTAATTCCATTGCTGTTTATAGTTGTTCCTGTGATTCAGACGATAGGATATTCAAAACCTTTAAAATCGATAGTGCAGAGTGGGGCAGACACCTCGATATCTTGGACTTAATAGGAGTTTTGCAGAATACATCTCGAAGCCTCGTCCAAGTGGCTCAAAGGGTTTTGAGATGGGTCGAGATTTTGAGATTTGAGCCTCAAAAAATGGGAACATCCAAGGAGGAGGTAAATCGATCTGTCAGCAAGGCATAAAAGTTGACAGGTGTATAGATCTTAATGTGGGTAGGACTCGAGTCCCAAAGGACCCGTATCCGAGTTACACAGAACATGTCCTTTTTTCTGAGATATAATTCAAGGTACTTGAGGTATCTTGTAACACATGCCCCCTACTTCCTAGTATAAGTCAAAGCGGATTAAACTATGGAATTAAGATTAGAAAAAATGCCTTGGATATCAGGAGATTTGAAAGTAGTACACAGTGAGTCAACTTTGTTAAATATTGATGGCTCTAACAGTCATTCATTGCGGGAACCGAAGGCCGACACCTCCTTGCCATCGGAGGATGGTAATTTAAGAATTTCTCTATAGCCAAAGCATCTCTTGGTTTAGATCTTTATTTTTTATATAAATCCATTTCCTTAGGGTTCATCCGAAAATTCCTTGAATTATTCTTTTTGCTTTTTTCTTAGCAAGATGAATCCCGAGAGTTTTGCGGTGTTGCAGAGGGTGCTTCGAAGGGACTGACCAAAAACATTTGCATCAGCGACCACTCCCCTAATGGTGCCACCCCCAACATCGATCGGGTCTTCAATTACTGTGCCCATAGAACCGGCTTTGACAAAGGAGAATGTTGCAATGCCCGACCTCTTGGCCATTTCATCACCAGAGAGCAGAGGTGGGGGGTTTGCGGTAACTCCCATGAAAGTTACAAAGGTTTCCTTGCCACCGGATGAAGCTTTTATAGTAGAAACACTACACCACCCACAAGTGCTCTAGCCAAGGTTGGTGATGCAACTCCTCTACCATCTCTACAGGTAGACGAGCCAAACACGAGCATCGCATCAACTAGCGGTCCTTGCATGGATGTGATCAATGAGATGAAGTTGTTAATAGTAGGCCGGCATAGCAGGTTAATTGGCACAACATTTGGTCTGCCGGCAGGTGAGTCACTTGCACTCCAAGCGGAGGAAGCTGGAACAAAAGTCGGGGTTCCAGAAGTGAGAGATGTCATTCCATGCACACTTGGAGTGAAGAAAGCTGGAGCCCAAACTAGGGCTCTGGAAACAAGAGATGTCGCTCCACGGACACTCGAAGCGAAGGAAGTTAGACCTAAAATGAGGCTCCAGATGTGGAGGGTGTTAGATGTGTACACTAGAAGCCAATATGGTTGATATATATTTTAATTTTAGGACATAAAATTGTATTTAGTATTTATAATTGGATAACTTTTTCATACATGATATGTCCATGTATCGTCCAAGAAATTAATGGACAATGATACATATTCTTAAGAGCCAAGAAGTTAACATATGTGTCATCATATATTAATTCCTAAATGCTTTCGATCGTAGGATATCATGGAAATTGTAATTGATCCAGTTTGATCGGTGCACATATTGCTTCCCTTTTAGGATAGATAAGTCTCGAGTCTACAATACAGAGATACTAGAGTAAGAGTGCAAATGGTCATTAGAAAATGATAGTACTAAGCATGACCATTACGAGAAGTCATATGGATATTTACTCATTCATCTATGACTTTCTTGATACTGTAATTATGTGAGTGTTTTTTTGACTTGCGATGCCTTGAGCTCTCACAATTAGATTGATATAGTTTGATAACACAAAACATTGGCGCTAGCTATTTGGAACCTTGCGGTGTTCGTTGGCTGCAATAGGTTCATTGTAGGAGTTGGGAGTGCACTTATAAGGGATTTATTGACCTAATGACCTTAGTAGTTAAGGTACAATTCTATGTAATTTAAGAAGCCGAGTCCAAAAAACTCTATGGCTATGGTAAGTAAAGGATGGAAAAGAGTTTCCATGCATTTCACATTGGACTTAAGCTATTAAATTTGGTATATGATAGATGCTTAGAATTTGGTGAGTTTCTATGACCTGTATCTTGGCGGTATTCTTGATAGAAGAACTTTGTCACGTAGTAACTACACCTAGGGATTCATTTATTATATTTTGCTGAATTGCTACTGCATGCTGTTAGGCGTCATTAATAGATTGTGAGAACCCACTAGAATTGTTTCGCATTAACAATCCTTGATGTAATGAGCTAGAATTATTCTGATCCATCAAAAGAGTTCAATGATACTATGATGAAGATCATGATATGTGTCACTACCAGACAAAATGGAACCTAAAGGGTCATATGCAATAGAAGTTTGACCTGATCATACAGTTGGATTGAAATATATAAGAGTTACATATTTAGAAATTCTAAATTTGTAAGAGTTATAAATTTGGAACTTACTAATATTGGCACTTACTAATTTTAGTAAGGACTTTATTATAAAAATTATATTTTAATTAGATGATTTGATCATTTAATTATGATTAGGCTCTATACAAATTGAATTGATTTAATTTGGTTGAGTTTGGGTGATGAAATATTCCAATTAGGTTTTGAACTAACCTAATTACAATTATTACAAATCAATTTGGTTTGATCTAATTTATTGTCTAATCCTAGATGAATTAAATCTGAATTAATTTAATTAGGTTTAATTTATTCATTTTGGATTTAGTGATCCTAATTAGATTAGGATTTAATTTCTAATTAGTTATAGATTTAAATCTAAACCTAAATTGGTTAGGAATTAAGTTAGTTTTCTAGTTGATTAAAATTAGTTAATTAGTTGGCCTAACTAATTCCTAGTTAGTTATGAATTTAAACCTATACCTAATAGGATTGTTAGGTTAGTTAAAATCTTAAAAGGGTTAGGACAATGTATCAATTGAACTAATTTCTAGCTAACTAACTAATTATTTCCTATCCTTCTCATGTCTTAACTTCTTGATTAGCATGTGAGAAAGAAGGGCCAAGCCCTCTTATTTTATGTGAAAAACAAGATTGGCATGGAATTAAGTCAGCACACAAAAGGATTTGGCACTTCTGTATTTCTCTCTCTTATTCCCTATCCTAATATATTTAAATGTTTAAATTTGATTTAATGACTTATCCTAATTCTTGGGACTCTAGGAAGAAAAAGATTAGTGGTTAGCGTGAGAAAAGTAGGATGTGGGGATGCATATTATTAAAAAGTGCATGATGTTTTTTCTTAGTTTTTTGAATGTGAGATAGAATCTCACAAGAAGTCACTGTTGGCAGTCTTCGATCTATGGATGGAAGAACTATTTTTTCTCTCTCTTCATACTAGCCTTGTGACTTCAATCGAGAATGGGGCAAACTTTGGCTAGAGCTGAACAATAAAAAGACCCATCTTAATGAGGATGGGAAGAATCAATGTACCTTGCTTGGTGTCCAAATTTTGAAGTACCAAGACCTGTTAATTAAGAAAGCATTATACGATGCAGGTATTAGCCTTGTTGCACCTTATAGTATATCCAATCTCCTTTCCTCTCTTCTCCCCTTTCTTTCTCTTCTTCCTTTGTATTTAAACTCTCTCGCTTGGTCTTGCAAAGATGAAGATGGCCATGGGAGATCTTAAGGCAACAATGAAGAAAAGGCTAAGTTCGAATGTCGGGCCTTCCAAAAGGAAGAAATGAAGATCCTCACCACCTCCTCCAAAGCCAACCTCAACCCTATTTCAAATCTTCCAAGCTGTTACTTCTTGTCAGATGTACTAAAGACCTTTAATTCCTCTTTTGAAAATGCCCTTATCCTGGATCTAAAAAAGGAGGTTCTCTGAGAACCCCAAAAGTAACATATTCATGACACACTCTCTCTGTCTTAACTCCACTTTTCTTTCTTTCTTTATATAGCTTGCCATCTAACTTGAGTATCGGATGATCCACACTGGACCTATCTTTGGCAAGGATTTTCTTGCAAGTATAGTTCACGAGCACTACTCTAGCAATTTCTGGCATTCAAGCAGGAAGCAGCGCCATAACATTCTATATAATTTACCAATAAATCTAGAAAAAAAGATTATATTACTTACCTTGCAAGTGAAATCAATCAATAGATCTAATTAATTTTGAAAATCCTTCTAAAAGCTTAACATTCAAAAATTATATTTTTTTTAGATTTCACCATGACTATTTTCAAAATAAAAATACCGAGTCCTAATATCCTCACAAGGTTGGCCATACAGTAATGCTCAATGTCATGATCAATTCAATTTAAGATATATAATTGATCAACTATAAATTAAGAGTCATGCTCATATACTAGAATGTAATTAATAAAGAAATCTCATGGTGCCCAGCTCGACTAAGATGGGGGTCGATATGCTATTTGGTAGCCATTAGTTAAGAGCCCTTCACTAGGATCCATCAAGGTCATTGAAGGAAGATATTTACTAGATCAAACAATCCTAGAGAGACGATTGCAAGAGAAAAAAATTAGATAGAGAAACATGTAAAGAAAGAAATTAGAGAGAAAGTACAAAGAAAATCATGAGAAAAAACGAGGGAAAGAGAAAAGAAAGAAAAGAAATCTTTTTTTTTTCTTTTCTTTTCTTTTTCTTTTTTCCTTTTCTTTCTATTTTTTCCTCTTCTTCCTTTGATTGCATGGCAAAATAGGGGACTCCTAAGTCACCCCTTTTCTCAAAATAGGGGGTCTCTTGCCTATGGTGATGGTGGTGGTCAGTGATGTAGGCCATGGCAACCTAGTTAAGGGTTATCCAACCAATGATAACAATCAATGCCAAAAAAATAGATGAAAAAGAATGAAAAAGAAAAAAAATAAAACCAAACAGGACCTTTTCTTCCCAACTAAAATCTAATAATAAGTGATCAAAATCAAAGGTCTAAGGATTAAGAAAGAGGGAGAGGATAGTAGATTCTAGCCTCTTTCCTTGCTTATCAATGGTGCTTGGGCCATGTTGGTGGCAAAAACCATCCATGACAAAGCTTAGCAAATGGCAATGAACTCCCATGAACTCTGGCGTGAGATTTGAAGGGAGAGTTAAGGAGTGCTTGAATAGAATAGAGGGGAGGCCGAATCCCTCATGACATTGGCTTCTCTCTAACAAAATTGAAAGAAAGATAACATCCCATCAAAGTCTTTTTCTTCATATTCCAACATTTTTTTTTGGCTTGAACCAAGCTGCTAGGCCAGTCAAGTGGACCATACCTAGTTTGACATTAGGCCTTTTTGAGCCAAATTATTAGACATGTGAAATTCTTTGTGTACCATCTTCAGTAAAGAAAAAATATACCACTTAATATAATTGGGCCACGTAGCTGCAATTAATAAAGGAGCTACACAGTCTCAATGCTACAAAGATCTAATGTATCTCAACTTTTTTGTTACAAATTTTCAATAATGAAAATGCCTCTCCTCCTTCTAAAAAAACTAACATCCTATGGTTGAATTATGACTTGCTAAAAATAGGAAGTCATAATTCAACCACAAAGTGTCATAATTTTTTCAAAAAGTCATACAAAGAGGACGGGTATTTTCGTTAGTAAGATTTTATAAATTTCTTGATGATAAAAATGTCCCTCCTCTCTCTATGACATTTTGAAAATATTATGATATCCTATGATTGAATTATGACTTTCTAAGAATATGAAGTCATAATTCAACCATACGATGTCATAATTTTTTCAGGAGTGATAGGAATATTTTTGTTATTAAAAATTTGAAATGAAAAAGTTGCAATGCATTGAATCCTGCAGCATTGGAGACTGTGAAGCCTCTCTTATTAATTATAGCTACATGGCGGTAACATGGCCCAATCATGTGGAGTGGCACACTTTTTCTCCATCGAGGGTAGTGTACAAAGAATTTCTCCATTACACATTCCATGTTGAGAGAGACCTAGCAAAGCTAAACTCAGAACAATATCCACCTCATTTTGGACCAGAAGATGGAGTTGAGGACATGATGCTGAAGTGGCATATTGTGGGATAGACCCAATTTGATATCAAGCCTTTTTTTTTTAATCCTCCTCTATTAAATAATATTTAACACATTTGATGCGAAGGTACTTTAAATTATCATGTGATGGTTATATGATGCAATCGTTTCATCTGATGGATGGTATAGTCATATTGGATCACCAAAATAAGTTGAAGGATCTTATTGAAAATTTTAAAAATACAAAAGGTGTGCATGTGAATTGTGCAAATGAGAGGGTCAGAAGGTCAAAATTGTTGACCTAAAATATGCTTCCACATTGACATATCATATAGCTATTATAATGACTCTAATAGCAAATTATGTGTTTGTACTGTATCATACTTATAAAATACTTCTTCTAGACTTAAAAATTGATCAATGATATTGTACATTTTCAATAATAGCCCTTATTGCGCATGAAATGTTCTATGGGAGTCTCTGTAGATGTCTTTTCTATTTTAAGGATAGGTTAGTTGCAGATACTTTGGGCATAATTACTTACACAAGAAGTATTTAATATGTAGTTATCAAGGATAGACTATTTTTGGATTCTTTGAGATATATGTAAAGTTGCTTTTAGATTCTCTAGGATATAATTACTTATGCAAGAAGTATCTGATATATAGTTCTCATCTAATCTACCAATAAAAAAATAAAAATAAAAATTACAATTCTCTAACTTGTTGCCTGATATTGTTACTTTACTCTATTTTACTATATCACCGCATCTGAGAAGAATAGGAGAGAAGAGAAAAAATAGTAGAGAAAGTTAATACTTTTTCTTAATTGAAATTTTTTTCATGAAAGAAAAGGAAAGGAAAGAAACTGAGGGAATACAAATCCCTTCAAATATGTAATTTTTCCTCCTCCAAATTAAACAAGTTTCAAGCGAAAGAAATTAGAAATTTAATATTTTTTTATAATTTCTATGTTATTCTCCTGATAGTAAAAGAAAGCTGTAATATTTTTTTCTTTCCCTTTCTTCTTTTCTTCTAATTAAGAAAGAAAGAATTTTTTTTCTTTAAACTTTCAAGCAAGAAAAAGATATATATATATTCCACGCTCTCAACCAAGCTGTTAGAATTTAGATCCTCTACAATACAACTTTTATGATGCAAAGTTTTGTATCGTCTTGGGCCCTATTTGGCATTGTCGTTACTAGTAGAGCTTCTGAGAAGTAGTGGTGTTGCTATAGGTTCTGACTCAAGATCAGAGAAGGGGCTGATTAACGAGAATCGTTACTGGAGAGACATGCAAAAAAATCCCTAGCTAGGGGTTTGCTTTGGCAAGGACTCTTCGATGCTCAAGTTAGATATCTAGAATAGAAAAAAAGTAGTGAGCAGAGAAAGCTTACTTACTGGATCCTTGGAGCTCTGGCTATTTGTTGTTGATAGTTGAGAAACCTTGTGATTTTGAAAATATCGGGTTATTAATCATGCTTTTATAAGCACAGGATTTTAGCCCTTATCTACTCCCCATGTAGAGAGAAGATTATTGCTATCGATCTTAGCCACATGTAGTGGCAGTTTCTACATGTTGGTGACTAGCTATTTGAAATTACAGAGATGGATCACATGACTGAAAAGTCTCACATAAAAAAAGAGAAGCTAATAGCGAACAAGTATAGAGATGCATTGGCTTGGCATAAGGGTTGGTAGATGGGTCAATAAATAGATCAGCATGGGTGTCAACTGCCTTCTAAATAGCATCTCGATCATAAATCCAAGGTATTGATAGTAACCCCATAATACTTGCTCCCCTACTCCTAAGTCTAAGCAATAAATAGTTTAGATAAAAGGAGTACTATTGATATCATGTCTCAGACCTAGGAACACAATCTCATACCTTCTAATAAAGCATCATGCCTTTCATTTAATGCAGGTGGCACCTATACATTACCAGCTAGCTTTTCAAAAGATTGATGTGATCAATCAAGCAATCTAGACCGCCAAACCATTTTCGAATTTTGGACTAATGATGATGCCCCTTTGCCTTCTCCCTTTTTAAATTCAACTTTTCATCTTTGAAATATGTCTGAGACTTCCACACTACAACTTCTAGTGACTTTCCTTCTAGCTTTTCAGCCAAGGGCTCATGGCTCTGTACATAAGGTATTATCCGCTCTGGTTTATAGGCTTTATGGTTTTGCCCTCCTAGATTTTAATCAAAAGGCCTTCTTATATAAGTTAAAGTTTTTCTTGACTCAACTAATATGGAACTAATGAATCTCTCCCACCACAACATAGCTCCTAGTCGAGGAGGAGTCTATATACCGATGGAAGGCACCCTCCTCCTTATTATCACCACAGCCCTCGAGAAGGGTCTATATACATACGCGAGGTGCATCATAATCACACGTTTGTTATAATTGAAGATTCATCATAGTCACAGGTTCGGGACCTGTATGGGCCATTAATATAATGGTCAGCTCAGCACGTGAGATATTATCTGCTTTGACCCATGGACCTTATAGTTTTGCCCTCCTAGATTTCAATCCAAAAGACATCAAACGTGGAAAGGATGGTCCCTTCCTATATAAACTTGAGTCTCCTTTGACTCACAATCAATGTAGGACTAATAATCCCCTCCCACCATACCAAGAAGTTTTACAAAAAGCTATTTACTATTTGGTAACTGTATTTATAAAGTACTTTGAAACTATAATACATATTGAATAATTAAAATAAAAAAATACTTTTAATATAATAAAATGATAATAATGGACATTACATAATATTATATAATAAATAATAATATAATATAATATATTAAATAATAGAATATAACATAATTATATAATAATATAATATGATATGATATAAGATATGAATCTGAGATTTTATTGATGGGTATTTTGATCATTCAAAAATTTTATTTAAATCAAAATAGTTTTTTTATATTAGAAAGTACTTTTGAAAAGAAGCTCAAAAAAAAAAAATCCGAATAGATTTTTTCAATTTTCTGACAAACCTAAAATAGCTTTTCTATTTTTTATCAAATATCATTATATTATCTAAAAGTATTTTTAAAATGTTTGAAAATACTTAGCTAGCATAGTAATACTTTAAAAGCTTAATCTTGAAAAGTCACCGCAATCCAACTTGGTGCTATACATGGCCTCTAATGCAGACACACATGGTGTTATGCCCGGTCTCTAGCATAGTTAACATTTGTGTTGCATTTGGTGCATTGCCAAGCAATTCTGAAAGGTAATGTGGATTGCTAGTAATATGGATTGCTAGCAATATAGATTACAGATAGTATGGATTATTATAATTTGCATATGCAGGTAATATTACATAATATAAAAATAAAATTTTAAAATATTACTAAATTAAATCTATATTTTATTTATAAAAATATATTTTTTATATTTTATCTATTTATTAAAAATATAAGTTTTAATATTTTATATTATAAAATATATTAAATATAATATATTTGTATATTTTCATATTAAAATTATTTTTTATACTAAATAAATTGAATATAAAAATTTATATATTAAATAAAGAAAATTATTTAATATATTATTTAAATATATTAAATAGTATATTATATTTATATATTATATTATTAAATTTAATATAATATATTAGGATTATATATAAATATATTAAGTAAATATATATATTAAATATCAATATACTACATTATATTAAATATATTATATTACATTAAATATAATATAATATATTTTATATTATAAAATATAAAATATATTATATATTATGTTATATAATATTAATATTATAATATAATATATTAATAAAATATAATAATATTATATTATATTTAAAATATTATATAATGTATAATATATATTATATAATATTATTATGTAATACATTATAATAATATTATATATTATAATAATATTATATTTTATATTATGTTATATTATAAAAGAAAGGAAGAAAGGAAGGATAATATTGTCCAAAAGATTATAGATAATAATCTGTATCATCATTTTTTTTTAAAAAATAATTTAGATTATCTTTTAAAAAATAATTCAGATTATTTTGATAAATTTTTATAAAAAAATAAAATATTGATAGATGACGTGGTGACTATTTAGAACGGTACAACTCGGACGAAATGTGGACCCGCAGGGGATCCCGAAGTCCTTCAACGTATCCCAGCGTATCACGGCTGGACAGCGAACCCGATCAAAGCGTTAATGGCCCCAGCTCCCGCACCCTCCTCCCTTTCCTACGTCGACTCGAACTTCCTCTCTCCTCTCCCTCCCGGCTACCCATTCCGGCTCGAACTACCCCTCTCCTCACCCTTTTCCCCACCCGCCAAAATATATCTTCCCGTCCCCTCTCCCCATCGTAAAGCTTCCAGAGAGCAGGAAAGTCTTCACAGAGTGAGGCGAGACTGAGCGAGCGTGCGATCTCTTCTCGTCTTTTTAACCCCGGAGAGAAAGATACCGGCCGTGAGTTCTGATCGTGTTGTTTTTCTTATTGAATAACTTGGTGCAAAATAGTATAAGTTTGATTCATCGTTCGTTTCCAAAGAACTCGAATTCAGATCGCTACTCCTCTTCTTTTATACTTTTCGATAGCTTCCGGCTCTTTAGTTTTCTAACGGTCAGTCTTTTCAGATTTGCGGTCGATTACTAAGATACGGTATTTTAGATTCTTGGATATCTGTATTTTATATTCTTCAGATTTCTCCTGTTTTTCAATCCATCCAAAAAAAAAAAGCGAACGTACGTTTTTTTGTTGTTGTTGGTGTGTTATTCGGTTTAATCTTTGCGTGCCTTTTGAGTCTTTTTTATTATTTATCATCCGTTTCTATCCTCTGTTTCTTAACCTTTGTTGATGTTTATCATCGGGGTAATCAGATGTCTCGGACGATCATTGAGTTTGAACAAGGATGGGGTTTGATGAAGAAAGGAATTGCCAAGTTGATCGGCATCCTTGAGGACGAACTATCCGTGTCGTTCCGTTCAGACGAGTACATGACTCTCTACACGTAATTATTCCTCACCGCTTGTTTACTTTTTTCGTGTCTTTTGTTTCTCGTTGTGAAGGATCGTCGTCATTCTGATTTTATTTTATTTTTTTTATTTTTTTTATTTTTTGTGTGTTTGTGTGTGTAATTGTTGTGTGATATTAAACTGATTTCTCGCACAGGACTGCCTATAACATGTGTACCCAGAATAGCCGGTTCGATTACGCCGCAGAACTCTACGAAAGCTACAAGGGAGCTCTTGAAGAATATCTCAGGGAAAAGGTGAGAGGACCTGAATTCTTTCAGTTATTCAAATATTTTTCTCTATGTTTGCTGGCTGTCACCTTGGAGTGACAATGGGGGTAGTTCGTATGATAGATATTTTTACGTACCTCTTCTTTTGAGAAAAGGATATATAGTTATATATCCTTTAAGCCTGAAAAGAAATTAAATTTTAGGAGCTCATCTCTTTGATTAAGACTGAGTTGTCTTTGGTTTAGTCTCGACATAGTGATGCGCATCATCCTATTTCTAGTTTATTTTATATTTCTTGGAGTATGAAGTTTGGGAATAATGGCTTCAAATCCCATTGTTTTCCATCCAATCTTCCCGAAAATTGCATAGGGGAAAGTAGAACTGTTTGCACGTAAATCCATAAGTGGAATATTTGTTGAATTCAGATCCTTTGCGATGCATGTGAGAAAGATCCCACCATGTTTGACGGCTGTCGGTATCCACGATGGAATGATGTGGTGGCTATTGAGGGCTGTACAGCCCTCTATGGTGTAAGACATCCACCGTAGAGGATCCGGAATCTTTGTGTTGTTTGCGACTCAGGAGACAGGAATAAAAGGAGGGAATAAAATTTTCATGCTCTGAGCCTGATGAAATGGTAGAATATGACTTAATGATTAAAGAATGAGATTTTTTTTCTTCGAGTTTAAGTGAAAGAAGCTCATGCCTGGTCAAGATCTAGCAAGATGGTAGGCTATATATCCTTGTTTTTCTATAGAACAGGATGTGCCATCATCTCGTCCCATTCCAACACTTTGGGACAAAAAGATGTCTCCCAACATGCCGATTGGGATATTGGAATAATAGCGGGATGGTTTTGTCCAAACACATGCAATGGTATCCCATCTTGGTGTCCGGTAGGACATCCCACAGGAACTTGAATCCTTGGCTTATGATATATTGACAAAGTGAGTAATGTGGAGAATTTAAGAGAAAAAAAATGTAATAGAATTTGTTCATCATATTTAGGCATATAAAGTACACGAGTCCAGTTATACACCTTCATGTCGAATGGTGTGGTGGAAATTATGAAGGTCCATAAGTTAGACAAACTACTGAAGAAGAAGAGTAGGAGCAGAAAAGCCTGAAGAGGATTTTTTTTCAAACAGCGAGCTGTGAACATGACAGGAAGCAAAGCCAACTAGCAAAACAGCTAAGACAGGATTTGAGGTCCACAACTTTGTTCTACTCTCTTTGTTCGTGTACAATTTTGCAAACTTGTATACACTCTACTATGCTGACTCCATGACCATCAGCCTGTAGTTGAGCTGCTCTTGGAACATTTAAGAGCCATCTTCATGACTTAATGACTTAATTGTAAAAGAAAAATTGACATAAAGTTCAATCTATGGATAATCTTATGGGGTCCCTCGATAGAAAATCTCTACATTGCACACAATCCCTTTGTAGATTTGACATGTCAAAAATGTATGGAACATTTTCAATTTGTTGGCTGCGAAATTTATACATCGTGTCATCATTACTACTGACTATTTTTTTTTTTTTTTTTTTGTGGAAACATAGTCATCAACTCACCATTTTTTCAGTATATAATTTATTCTTGGATGAACCATACTAGTGACAAAAGTAAAAACATTTTGTTTGCTTAGTTTTCAGTTCAATTATCTGATCCCCTGAATATTGAATTCCAAATAATGCCATTTTGATTTGGTTGACTTTTGCGGACATGCATAGAGTGATGTTGAATGAATACCCACATACACAGAGAAAATCAAGTTGCTAAAACTCAACATCAGTCGGTGGTTGTCAGAATTTTAGCTTTTCTGTGTTATCCTAGCTTATTCATTGTTTGTTTATATTGCTTTTTTGTTCACATGCTTCTCTGAAAATTTATGCTGGAACTGCAACTGTAATTGTGGCTTCTGACTCCTTGATTATTATTACCTTATTTTATTGTTGACAAAAAAACTGAGCATACTTACCTGAATCTTTTATTGAGGACATCATCTGAGTTACTTCTGATGGAATGCTGGATATCCTGCTTTTCTTTTATGGATTGGCTGTTCATAATTTTCTTTTATGGAACTACTGCCTTTTGTTTCTAAATCATGTTCATCTGTGAAAACAGGTATTTCCATCATTAAATGAGAAGCATGATGTGTATCTACTGAAAGAGCTTTCTAAAAGGTGGTCAAATCACCTTGTTATTATCAGATGGCTGTCACGCTTTTTGGGTTATCTTGACCGTTACTATATCCCTCGAAGATCACTTGCTTCTTTGCAAAGGGCTGGTTTGATATGCTTCCAAGAATTGGTCAGTAGCTGTATTGTCATTAATGCATATTCGGTGCCAAGCACATTTAAATTCAAATTATTCTGTCTATTTTATTCTTCCAAATTGCTTAATGAATTATATCCTAACAATTTCAGGTATACAACAAGATTTGTGATAGAGTCAAAGATGATATTCTTGCATTGGTATGTTTTTTCCTGGCTAAATATAACTCATGGATCTGAATTTTTTCTATGTATGCTAACAAGAAATGCTTGTCAGATTTATCGAGAGCGTGAAGGCGAGAAGGTTGATCGTGTCTTACTGAACAACACTATGCAGATTTTCGTGGGCATTGGGCAAGGCCAGATGTCATTTTATGAGAATGATTTGGAGGCAGCAGTGCTTAACAGTACAACTAATTACTATCGCAATATGGCTAGAAATCATATTACAGAGGACAGTTTCCCAGACTATATGATAATGGTAATGTTTATGAAGTCTTTTAATCATTTGCAGTTGCAGTCATGTACTAGTGTTAAGCATTAGATCGCATACTTGTAAAAACTTGTAGAAGTGCCTATGTAATGTTAGTGATAATAAGATCATAAATTAAATCTTGACTTGTCTTGATATCTTGCAGGCAGAGCAGTGTTTGAAGCTAGAGGAAGATAGAGCTTCTAGTTACTTATACCAAGACACTAAACCAAAGCTGATGAAGGTATGTTGGTGTACAATGAATGTATTACTAGCAATATATATTGCATACTGGTTTATTTCCCATAAAATTTATTGTATGTTTAATATATTAGTTTTACATAGGTGATGTGAAAGTATCCAAACCAGTGATGCAAGAGTAGTTTTACATAGAATAGGTGTTGAAAATATTGAAGTTGTTGGTGTCTAACTTGTATTGTATAAGATATCATATTGATCTGGGTGCTATTTTTCTCTCATCAACTTGAGGGGGCTTTAGTTTACGTAAAGGATGATCAGTGGTTAGAACATGAATAAATGTGAAATCAAGCACATAATAGAAGAAAAATTTGAAGGAAAATATGATTCAGAATTTAATTTTTCTGTCCTGTTTTAATGCAAATGCTGTTGGGAATGTGCATGCAAATGCCAAACCTATTTATCAATTTGAAGTTTGCTATTGTTGCATTTTCTTTCCTCATAAGGATGGATCTAAAAAATTTTACCCTTTTTTTTTTAATTTTACATGTGTTAATTTTTTTCAGATAGTACAAAAGGAGCTGCTGCTTTCACACGAAAATGAACTACTTGAGATGGAACACTCTGGACTGCATGTCTTGCTGCGAGATGGCAAGGTCTGCTTGTATCCAAATAATATTATATCTAAGATATTTTGAATTTGGTTCTGGTTGGATGTCTGATGAATTTCCAATGCTGATGTTCCTCAGGTTGAAGATCTTAAAAGGATGTATGAGCTCTTTCATTGCATTGATGGGGGTCTGGATCCAATTCTATCAATATTTAAGCAGGTCCCTCTTTTCCCCACTTCCACTACCCTCCCTACCTTCCCCTCTCTCCCCACTCTTTGGAGTCTCTCTGTTGCCCAGTGATGATTATGGCTTGCATGGAACAATTTATTGAATTGTATAGGGCCTGAAATTCCTGGCTAAGCCTTTTGTGGAGCTTCTTGGCTTTTCAAAGTTATGCTTTACAGATACACCCACTTTTATGGGGAAAACTTGGTGGTTGTTGTAAATAGCTATGAACATGACTTATATAGTACTAGTTGATTTCAATTTTGCATTGTGTCTATAACTTATCGTGTTCAAGTTTTATGTGGTGCAGCATATTGTTTCTGATGGGAAATCTTTGGCCAAACAATCTGAAGATGCTGCTCGCAACAAAAAGGTGCAACTTTTATTTCTTCTTTATGATATAAATTAGAGCAAACTGTAGGTTATCATTGATAAGATTTTGCTCAAAAAGCTATTGATCTTATAATGATGCAGTCTCTTTATTTAGATTGAGAATTTAAAAACTTTTGGTTGAATTCTGGGGCTTAAACTTTATTACAGTAACCGAAGATATATGCTTGGACATGTAACAAGCTGTGCCTTGCATTTTTAGAATTAAGCAAAAAAAAATTTTCTTTTGTTTTCTCAAACTAACAGTTATATATCGATCTGAAGGGGAAACAAATTTTGCAAAAGCATAGCCTTTAAGAAGAAGAGTTGAAATGTGTTTTCCATGGAAAACATGTCTGGTGCATTCAATAAAAATATGTGATAACTTTTCACAAATCCTGTTACCAAAAGTAAGCGATCTCCTGTTTTTGATTGGATCTTTGTTCTCTGTCTTATGATAATGTATGTTACATTATATGTAACTTGATCTATTCTAAGAAAACTGATGTTTATGTAAGAATTGGAATTTTATTGCCTGTTTGATTAATTCCAGGTATGGAAAGGGGCTTAAAGTTAATGGTAGTATAATTTCCAGGGTTCTATTTTCTGTTATTTTGCCATTTTTTTGCCTTAATTTTAGTGGTTTTTGATTAGTTTAGCACTCTGTTTGGGCCTACTTTGTTTTATGATAGCTTTATTTTAGGTTTCTAACTGCTTTTGTTGAAGTTAGAAATCCACCATAGTGCTCTATCGGTAGAGTTTTTTCATGTTTTGAGTAGTCTCAACCACAGTTTATCCACATCAACCAATCATAGATGGCTAGTTATCTAGGAACGTTCTTGAGGTATTGAGAAACCATGGAATGGTGTCATTTGAATTCCTTATGGGGCCAAAATTTATCTTGATGATTTTGAGTTTGATCTGTTAATGGTGTCATTTTAAGCATGATGATGGCATCACTTAAGTTTGGTATGTACTTATCTGAAATATGGCACACTTAATTTAAACCAAGAATGAAGGTGCTGGTTCTGCCAAGGCTGTGCCAGTCCATGCCAGTTGTCCCTTGCCATGATGAGCCTGTGCCATGACTTAGAATGTGCACGTGACTTGTATCGTGCTGACTACTGACTAGTGGCATTACTGGCGCCAGTCTGCAAAAACTTGATTTAAATTTTACCTTTTTCTATGATAAGTAACTCTATTAAGGATTACCATTGCCATGAATTTAATGAAGTCTTGGAAGCATTTAGATTACATAAATATATCGCTTGCAGATTAATACTGTTTTTTTTGTTTGGTTGTGCTTGTTCTATTTTTGGATTCACTCACTTCTTCATCTTGGTTAGAACTGTTGCTGAACATAATCTAATTTTCACAGGTGGATAACCAAGACACAGCTAGTGAAATGGTAACTACTTATTGCAATTTTTCATTCAACGAGTTAAATTTCATACCACAAAATAAATTCTGATCCATTAAATTGGTTTCTAGGTTTTCATAAAAAAGGTTATTGAACTTCATGATGAACATTTAGGTTATATCGCCAAGTGTTTTAATGGAAACAATCAATTCTACAAGGTCTGTCTCTTAACACATTCATTTTTGTTTTTGTTCCCCCTCCCTTGGACAATATAACTGTTTATTCCTACTGGCTCAGATAACTTATATTACTTCTTGATCATTCAACAGGCATTTAGAGAAGCATTTGAAATATTCTGCAACAAGATGATTGCTGGCACATCTGTTCCTGAGTTGCTGTCTGTCCATGCTAATGATATTCTTAAAAAAGGTGGTGGGAGTGAAAAGATAAATGAGGAAGCTATTGAAGAGGCACTTGATAAGGTTATTATTTTATTATTTGGATGACTATATGAATTTATTGTGTCGCAACAAATACTAGTATTTACAAAATCTGATTTGCAGATCGTGCAGCTTCTTGTTTACATCCATGAAAAAGATATCTTTGCTGAGTTTTATAGGTACCCTCATTTCCCGAGTTCTTACACTGTTCTCAATTTTGTATCTTTTCCTTTTCTGTAACCAAGTGATAGCTGACTCTTAATTATTATGCAATTCTTTGCTCATCTGCTATCCTCCGGCAAATCAGTGTTGTCATTACACATTTTTACAGACTATGGACTAACAATATTGTTTTATTGGCATGATTGTAGAAAGAAACTTGCTCGCAGACTCCTTTTTGATAGGAGTGCCAATGATGAACATGAAAAATTTATCTTGTCGAAACTTAAGCACCAAAACGGTGCCCAGTTCACTTCAAAGATGGAGGGAATGGTATGTCTTTTTATATACATCACTTATTTGCTTTCTGTAAATGTGTCTTTCTGATTTCATGGTGTTTGGATAAGTTAAAGCTTTTATTAATTATTTGATATACCCCTAACAGATAACAGATATGACATTGGCAAAGGAGAACCAAGTTCAATTTGCGAAGTATTTGCAGAGCAACCCTCAAGAAAATCTATGCATCGACTTGGTTGTCAATGTATTGACAACTGGATTTTGGCCAAATTATAAGCCATTTGATCTGCTTCTTCCTGCAGAAATGGTAAGAGAAATTATATCTTTTTTCCCTTTTCCTGTATTTCTTGTAACTTCTCAAAATATTTCCTGTGCTGATGTCATAATTTTATTGTTTTTTTCTTTCACAGGCTAATGGTATTGAGGTTTTCAATAAGTACTACTCATCAAAAACTCACAGTCGAAAGCTTACTTGGATGTTTTCTCTGGGAACTTGTACCATGGTAGGAATGTTTGATGCAAAACCAATTGAGCTCGTAGTCACAACACTTCAGGTAAATCTTTATTTCGGTGTCTTTTAGGCCATGCATGATTTATAGGTTGCAACTACTCAACCAGTTTTGCATTTTATACAGGCAGTGCTCCTGATGCTCTTCAACACCTCAGAAAGATTAAGTTACAAGGAAATAACAGAACAACTGAACTTGCCCGATGAGGATGTGATTAGACTACTACACTCTTTATCATGTACCAAATACAAAATCTTGCTCAAAGAACCAAAAAATAGAAACATTTCTAAAAATGACATCTTTGAGTTCAACTCCAGGTTCACTGACAGGATGAGGCGAATCAAGGTTTGAACTTCCTCAACCCTTGTTTTTCTGCTCTTCTTTTAGTTTTTTCTGTAGTGTGGGTGAATTATGTTTGAACCATGTCTACAGTTTTTTTTTTTTTTGGGCGTTGGGGGGGGTGCGGGGTTTAAGTTAGAGAATAGAGATGCCTCATTGCATTCAGTTCTTATTTTTATTATCTTATGGACTATTAGGTTTTTTGGCAAAAGTAGTTATGTTATGCCAATTAAATTTTTAGTTCTTTTCTCATCATCCCTATCTGCACAATCGTTATCAGATGGCAATCAACAACAATGACCAAGTTTCTAAGACAAGTACTTCGAAAAATTGATCTTTCATTTCTTATTATTTTTTGGAAAATAGATTCCTTTTCCTCCTCCTGATGAGAAGAAAAGGATACACGAGGATGTCGATAAGGACCGACGATTTGCTATTGATGCTGCACTTGTGAGAATCATGAAGAGTAGGAAGGTCATGAGTTACCAGCAGCTTTTGGCTGAATGTATACAGCAACTCAGTCACTCATTCAAGGTACCCAGCAGCTTTCTAATACAATCTCTCTTTTTTATTTCTCTTTTTCCCTGTGATTGTTGCTTGTTGTGAGGAAATGCTAGTGTAATCATATGCTAAAATGTTCATATCAAAAGAGAAAAACCACCAAGGTGGTAGTGGTAGAATGGCCCCATTTATTATTCTATTGATGGTTGTTGCTTTAACCTATTAATTATGGTTTCTTGTTTGAACCTGCAGCCAGATGTCAAGCTGATGAAGAGACGGATTGAAGATCTGATCGAACGAGACTACGTGCAGAGGGACACGGATGATGCAAGTGTCTTTCACTATGTGGCTTAGAACAAGCAGAGAGGTTTTAAGTTAGGGAGAACACACAAGTTGGAGCTTGTTGGTCTTTTTCATATAGGATTCCATTCAAGAGAATTTGCTTCAGGAACTGTATCTATTTCAAATTTGTACAAAGTTTTGCCTAGAGCAAGCAGCCGCACTAAATTTTGCTGCTCCTTTTTTTTTTCCTTTTTAATTTTTGGACACCATTTTGTAAGGTGGAGATTTAAATTTAGCATCAAGATTTGTGCACATTTCGGATATTCTTTTAGATTTTTTGGACACCACTTTATAAGGTGGAGATTTAAATTTAGCATTAGGATTTGTGCACATTTCGGAGATTCTTTTAGATTTATTCTATAAAGAAGATTATCTAGTTAGCGTGCTTTGATGAACAAGCTTAGGTTTTTGAAAAATTCTTTGTACACACCAAATGGTGGAGAAAAAAAAAATACACTGCATTCAATGCTTACAGTTTACCATTAAAAATTTAAAATGATAAAAATATTTTTCTTTTATAAATTTCTTTTGATATTTTGTGATTAGGTTAAGTTATGATATCCTGTAATCAAGTTATAAATAGAATGTCATAATATGATTAGGTTAAGTTATGATATCTCGTAATCAAGTTATAAATAGAATGTCATAACATGCCTATAAGATTGAAGAATATTTTCATAATTAAAAATTTTTTGAAATTTTTTTAATAATAAAAATATCTATTAGCCTTATGATGTTTTGTGATAAGATTGAGAAATATTTTTATAATTAAAAAATTTTTGAGATTTTTTCAATAACAAAAATATCTATTAGTCTTATGATATTATGTAAATAAGGTTATGACATCCTGTTCACAAGTGTCATAAAAATAAGGGATTTTTTCGTCACTCAAATATGCATTTAATGTTTATCGCTTATTTTTTCATTAAAAATTTTGAATAATAAAAATGCATTTCCCTTTATAACACCCATCATAAGTTTGTGAACGGGATATCCTAAAGCTTAGGGATATTTTTGTTATTAAGAATTTTTAAAGATTTTTCAAGGACAAAAATATCTCTCAACATTATAACATCTTATGAACATAGATACAATATCATGTTTTGGCCATGACATATTATAATCCAAATCATGGGATGTCATAATCTAAGTCATGGGATGCTATAATTTTTTTTATAAGGAACATTTTTATCATTCAAGATTTTTAATAAAAAGATAAAATGATAGGCATTTAATGTGCATTGAAAAATAGGAGTTACGACATCCAATCATATTTGATAGTATATTTTTTTCGCACCACCCTCAATATACAAAGAATTTTTCTAGTTTTTTTTAATTATGTGTGGATGCCTACCGGTGCGTGTGCTCGTGAGCACACGATATGGATCATGGCCTGATTTTTAAATGGGCCTGACAATTTAGGTTTCTTTGGTGGCTTTGAAGATGGTGACAATCTTTTTCCAAATCACATAAAAAAATATTTAAAAAAAAAAAGAACAGGATGACAATCCTTCAATACCTTACAAAATAATCAAAGAAAAGAGGTCCCAGTCCCTGATGAAGAGTAGGGAGGCAATCCTTCAATATTTTGCCGGATGACTTGTGATAGCTTAACATATAAAGCATAGAACCTAAATGGTGATTATTATACCCAATCAGCTTTTTTTGAACCGACCCGCTTGAGATCCGACCGACCCACTAGAGGTCCTGCCGACCCACTCGAGATCCGACCGACTCATTTGAGGTCCGACTGACCTGCTTCAGCCGGGCTCATACTAATCAGAAGTAGGGCTAGAAATGGACTGGTCTAAAAGCCCATTATCTGGAATTGGACTGGGCCAGCTCAATAAACTTCGGGCCGGCCTGAAATTGGTTCAGGCTTCGGATCAAATTTTAAGCATATCGGACTAGTCATCGGGCTGTAAAATAGAGTCCATTTAATTTTTGGATCAAAGGGATGTCCGGATTCGGTCCAAAAATTTTTAAAATATAATCTTTGGGCCGGCTCAATGGGCTTTGGACCAGCCAATTTCCAGCCCTAATCAGAAGGCTCTATATGTCCCTTCCAGCTGGTACCAGAATTCTGTTACAATAGATCCCACGATTCAGCCATGTCCCGGTGCCACATGGCCACCACCCAAATTCTCCTAGTGGCAAATTGGATATTTCCAGCCTAGCCTCTAATAGATTCTAGTAGTGTTCCGCGCCTATATAAGGTAAATGGGGGACTCCGAACGGTAAGGGCACTTTTCCTTCTTCATGAACGATCTTCTTTTGATTCCTTCATTCTGTTGTTCTAAGGCTTCCACTAACTTAGCCATCGGAGTGTCCGTGCCGGAATACCACCGATCCGTGGGACTTCTTTGCAGGAACCAGAAGAGGTGCGCTCCAGCCAGGCCGAGAGAACTCGGCCCGGGAGATACAGCAGCAACAGTGGTCATCTAGTGGCGATGAAAACCGTGCACAACAGAGGATTATGGATCAAACGTATATTATAATACTCATTATGTTGCCACCTTTTCTTGATGAAGTTGAACGTCTTTGACAACAACAAGATACAACATCAACGCATATGATCAGGATAACTCCAATAAAAAACAATTCGTCCTATTTATGCTTCTCCTTTATCTAACCCATCCCCATATATCCTTGTTTATTAATATGAGAAACTTCCACTTACACATCCTCTAATTCTTAATTTTTTCAGCAAATATCCTCTAAGCATATTCTACAAAGCAAATATCCTCTAAGCATATTCTACAAATCATTACATGTAAGACAATGTTATCCTATGCAAATCTACTCAGCATAAGAGGTCATTTGTCCGCATCCTTGCCTTTGTTTGAGAGCAAAACAAATGGGCGACAAAACCTGCACCATTTCGCAAAATTCCAGTATACAAGACCCCAAAATATCTCGTGGCTAACTGCTATCATATACTTCAAAGACCGGGTTTCAGCATGAAGCCAGCAGCAGGGGAACAAAGTCCACGTAAAACCAGAGTTATTTTAAGCTTCTGGGACCAATAATGGCGTCTCAACCGTAATGCAACGCACCACGGCAAATTACAACGCGCTGCCTGACGACCAAGACTCCAGGTCAATAGACAAGCACGAAAAGACAAAAGCTAGGCGTCGTCTTGTGCTCCTTCTTTTACTTCATTTAATATTTGCTCCAGTTTCCAACTTTATTGGCCAAGAGTGATGATTGCGTTGGATTTCATGTTGACTCATCCTTGCTAGGATCAAAGGTTTGGTGTCATATTTAATAATATATAATCTCCTTATCGGTGTCAATTTATAATATATAATTTCCTTTCCACCCCCAATTTTGGGCTGAGTTTAAGCGAATTACAATTAGACACAAAGGTTACACCTAAGGTAAGGTTGTATAAGATATAATATTATTTTTTTCTTTGAAAATGCGGAGGATCTTTAACAAAAAAAATAAAAAATAAAACATCCATATAAATTTAATATGAATATAATAAAAAAATTAAAAAAAATACAAAAAGATATCGAAATAATTATGCCGGTTCGCAAAATTCCATTGAATGCTCTACTATAAATTTGGCAACCAAATCTGAATCACTATTTATCTCACGATAAGCATGCATGCATGATGTCGACAAAAGCATACTCTCGTTGGTAATCTCCACGTATCATCCAAAAGAAAGTGCATCATAATTGCCCTCATCTAATCCAGATCTCTCTCGATTACAAAATGATCAACTCTGAGAGTTAGCCACACAAATGTGATTCTTGTAGTCCAAGCCTCCTGCAGCTAAAAATGGTTGAAAGGTGGCTACTATTAGAATTATTCCCCTTTTTTGGAAATTATTCTGAAGCCTATTTGAAAGCAAATCCCAAAAATAAACATGTGATATCATTGAGAATAACCAAACAATAAGCAGAAGCGTATCTGAAGCCATATTTGAAAGCCTGGATTTGAAGGTCTACTCCTGTGTCGCACGGCTAGCCTTCCAGATTCACACGAGTTTTCTAGAGCCTTATCTTACTTCTCTAGATTTTCTTCTCCGATGATGGGATATCGGGAAGAAAGGAATAACACTGTGTAATCTGGGGACCATAATCGCTTTTATATAACAACAGCATTATTATGATTTCTACTTTTGCCCATCATAAAAATAGAATTTACCCTTAAGTCTCTACACATTAAAAGGCCCACACCCTATTAGATACATTAAGGTCCCAAATAGTTCAAAACATAATTGATCACTTTAAGTAGGCCAAACTTTAAATGACAGCACACAAAGCATTATTATTTACATATAAGCCCAATGTTGGATTAAGGATCCAACAAGCTCCCCCACACCTATTAGATACATTAAGGTCCCAAATAGTTCAAAACATAATTGATCACTTTTAAGTGGGCCAAACTTTAAATGACAGCACACAAAGCATTATTATTTACATATAAGCCCAATGTTGGATTAAGGATCCAACAAGCTCCCACTTGGATTATATGTATAACCTTATAACATGCTTTGCAAAAATAACCGAATGAGCTCAACTTTACTTTGCTGTCCTTATTAAAATGTATCTATAACCAATCCAGTCCATCAACCACACCAACATAGGATCAAAGCGGTCTTTGTTACAATTATCGTAACTCAACCGATCAATGGTCACGTATATCAATGCAATTGAATGACATGGATTATGATATGGAAGTGTAGCATGAAAATTTCATGCAATATGACCTTAACATGCCTATTTCTAACTGGTCCACCCTTAAACCTCAGTGAGATCAAACCAAACAAAAACAGAGTGTAAATAAGCTAAAACTTTATTTCTGCAGAAAATTGAAATAACTGAAATAACTGAAAAATGTCTGTATTACAAGAGCATCTAAAATATATAAACTCCCACTAAAATTGAATATCCTCCGCTGACATGACACCCATATGAGCAGTGTGCTCATGAAATATCTTGGGTGGCACTCCTTTAGTAAGCGGATCCGCAACCATAGAGTTTGTACCTATGTGCTCAATAGACAACTTTCCACTCTGAACTCTTTCTTTAACAACCAGGAACTTGATATCTATATGCTTTGATTTCGTTGAGCTCCTGTTGTTATTAGAATATAAAACTGCTGACTTATTATCACAAAATAACTTGAATAGCCTTTCAACACCGTCTACTATACGTAGCCCCGTGACAAAATTTCGAAGCCATATTCCATGATTGGATGCCTCATAGCATGCTATGAACTCTGCTGCCATGGTAGAAGAGGCTATAAGCGACTGTTTAGCACTCTTCCAAGAGATAGCACCTCCGGCAAGCAGGTAGATATAGCCCGATGTAGATTTCATACTATCTTGGCATCCAGCAAAATCGGAGTCAGTATAACCAATGATCTCAAGCTGATTCAACCTCCGATACATGAGTATGTAGTCTTTTGTTCTCTGTAAGTACCGTAAGACCCGTTTAACTACTTTCCAATGCTCAACTCCTGGATTGCTCAAATATCTGCCCAACATCCCAGTGACGTACGCAATATCCGGACGCGTACAAACTTAAGCATACATTAGACTCCCTACTACTGATGCATAGGGAATCTTTGCATTTCCTCTTTCTCCAAGTTATTCTTAGGGCACTGATATAGACCAAACTTGTCTCCCTTAGCCACAAGGGTATCTCCTTGTTTACAATTTTGCATGCCATACCTTTTTAGAACCTTCTCGATATAGCTCTTTTGTGATAATCCTAGAATACCCCGAGAATGATCCCGGTGTATCTGTATGCCTAATACAAAAGAGGCGTCACCAAGATCTTTCATCTCAAAATTCTTAGCTAGAAATCTCTTGGTTTCGTGCATTAAGCCTATATCGCTGCTGGCAAGCAATATATCATCGACATATAAAACCAAAAAAATATATTTACTCCCACAAAACTAATGGTATATACAATCATCAACCAAATTCATCTCAAAACCAAACGAGATGATCACCTGATGAAATTTGAAATACCATTGTCGAGATGCCTATTTGAGTCCATAGATGGATTTCTTAAGTTTGTAAACCATGTTCTTTGGATTTCCCGACACAAAGTTTTATGGTTGCACCATATAAATTGTCTCATCAATATCACCATTGAGAAACGCTGTCTTCACATCCATCTGGTGTAACTCAAGATTGAAATGCATCACCAATGCCATTATAATCCTGAAAGAGTCTTTCGAAGAAATTAGAGAGAAAGTCTCTTTATAATCAATGCCTTCTTTCTGTGTAAAACCCTTTGCGACAAGACGAGCCTTGTACCTCTCCACATTGCCTTTCGCATCCTTTTTAGTTTTAAATATCCATTTACAACCAACGGGTTTCACACCTTCTGACAATGAGATAAGATCCCATACGTCATTGTCTTTCATGGACTTTATCTCATCATTCATGGCATCAATCCACTTTTGAGAGTCAGAACTTTCCATGACTTGACGAAAGTTGATTGGATCATCTTCCATCACTCCAATGTCTACCTCATGTTCTTGGAGAAATACAATGTAATCATCTGGCACTGCACTTCTCCTCTCTTTAGTGGATCTTCTTAATGGCATAGGTTCTTGAGGTACTAGAGTTTGTTCTTCTGGAATAATTTCTTGAATGGGAGGTTTTTCGATGTTGTCTTGATTTGTTGTGTCTTGAACAATGTCAGAAATAAAATCCTGACCAATGCCAATGACACCAGTGAGAATATTAACATATTCCTCTTCATTCATCTTACAAACTCAACAAAGTCATTTCCTGACTCGAAAATTGACTTAGTCGTGGGATCATCTTATACCCTCTGGATCTTTCAGAGTATCCAATAAAATAACAACTCACCATCTTTGAGTCCGGTTTTTTCATTAGGCCTATAAGGCCTTGCCTCAACTGGACTTCCCCAAACATGTAAGTGATTTATACTGGGTTTCCTGCCCGTCCAAAGTTCATAAGGGTTTTGGTAGTTGCTTTAGTTGGAACTCTATTAAGGACATATGCTGCAGTCTTAAATGCTTCTCCTTAGAGTGAGTTAGGTAAGGTAGAATGACTAATCATACTTCTTATTATGTTTTAAGCATTCTGTTTCGTCTTTCAGCAACACCATTCATGGTGGGTGAACCCGGCATAGTGTACTGTGGAACGATACCGCATTTCTCTAGGAATTTAGCAAAACGTCCTGGACGTTGTTCACCTGAACCATCATATTTGCCATAGTATTTGCCACCACGGTCAGATCTGATGCTTTTAATCCTCTTATTGAGTTGGTTCTCAACTTCAACCTTATAATTTTTGAACATATCCAGTGACTGTGACTTTTCATGAATGAGATATATGTAGCCATATCTGGAAAAATTATCTATGAACGTTATAAAGTATTGTTGACCATTCTAAGCAACCATAGGGAATGGCCTACAAATATCTGTATGTATAAGTTCTAAGATATCCGAAGTCCTGTTGGATTCAAATCTCCTTTGATTGATTTGTTTACCCTTTATGCAGTTAACACAGACATCAAAATTTGTAAAATCTAAGGGATTCAAGATTCCGTCTGACACAAGTCTCTCCATTCTCCTTCTGGAGATGTGACCTAATATCTTGTGCCATAACAAAGCCAAAATCTCAATGGTTAATTTTCTCTTTACACCTCGTGTACTTAATTGCAAGGATTCATTAAATGAAGCAATTGAATCAATTAAATAAAGATTATCGTAGCCTGATAAAAAATCGGACCAACACTTTTGAATCATGAAGCAAACTAAATTTTCATTTCCAAATGAACAAAAATAACCTGATTTGTCCAAAGCTGAAATAGAAATCAAATTCCGTCTAAATGATGGTACAATAAAAGTTTCATCAAGATCCAAATAAAATCCAGTCTTTAACAATAATCTAAATTTTCCTATTGCCTCAACTTGAACCGCCTGACCATCACCCACATAGATGTATCTTTCAGCATCACTTGGCTTTCGGCAACTCAGGCAACCCTGCATAGACACACTGATGTGAGTTGTTGCACCAGAATCTATCCACCACGTGTGTCTAGGTACTGAAATTACATTAACCTCAGAAACAACCAAAACAAGAAGCATACCTTTCTTAGCATGCCAGGCGTGATAATTAGTGCACTGCTTCTTCTGATCTCTTCAGCCCCACAAAAGAAACAACCCTTACCATCTGAGTCAGCAGTTTCTTTTGTTATTTCTTAGGAGGTATTGTATCTGCAGCTCCTTTATCCTTCTTCCTTTTCTTTTCTTGCCCTTTTCCCTAGAGGTTGAGGCCAGGTGAGCACTTTCTACCTTTTCTTGGTTAAACCTTTCCTCTTCTTGAACACAGTGAGAGATGAGCTCATTCAAGACCAAGTCTCTTTCTGACAGTTATAGCTCACCTTAAACTGGTTGAACTGGATCGGAAGAGATATCAAAACCAGATGCACTAGCAAGTCCTCAGAGAGTTCAAGCTTAAGTGCTTTTAATCTAGAAGCAAGATGAGACATCTCCATGATGTACTCCTTGATGTTGCCTTTACCCATATACCTCATTGAAATTAGGTTTGTCAAGAGTGTACCAATTTCAGCCTTTTCATTTTTGACAAACCTCTTTTCAATTTCGAAAGGAAATCTTTAGTCATAGTAACTGTTTCAGATATTGTACCTCTGAATGCTTCTGGAATCGACTTTTTCATGATCATCATGCACATGCGATTTGATCTCTCCCACCTCTCAATCTCTCTCTTTCATCAGAGGTACTCTTATCCGTAAGAGGTGTAGGAGCATTTTTCCTTATCGCAAGGTCGAGATCCATGAATCCAAGAACTATTAAAAGGTTCTCTTGCCATGACTTGAAGTTAGAGCCATTCAACATAGGAATTGAATTGATGTTGGCAGTTATATTAGCAGGATTCATATCTAAACAGAACAAACAAAGAAAACAAGCTTACATCAGTATCACAACAAAAATAAATTCAAATAAAGGCAAATTCCATCTCAAGATATCGGGCACTCCATTAATAGTTTATCTTTGGATAAAATATTAACTTGTAAGTGATATATTGGTGCAGTAATCAAACACTGATAATAGGAACATGTCAAACAATAAACCTTTCTTTGGACCGATTTACTATTTACATGCAAAACCAAATAATCATCACGCATTTATTACCACAAGTACACATATTTTATTAAATATTTACCATCCTTTGGGCTGACAAATATTCACAAATTACAAATATACAATCGTTTATATTTCAAAACAAATAATTTCCACAAGAAGGTCATTTTGGCGACATGTTGCTTCAATTAATTTATCTCAAAATATAAAAAATACCAATATTTGAATTTAAATTGTACCCAAAATAAATAATATTAAAATTAACTCCAAGGGTTACTATCTTAATCACAGTAGGCGGTCGCCTGTTGCATTCCTTCCATTGAACACCGCTGTCGTAGCCAACTAGGCCACGATGTCCCTGTGGTGCGGCCAAACAGGCCACGCCTATCCTTTTCGATGCCGGCAATGGTGAAAAAATCACAGATACCCAAAATAAAATACCAAAACAAAATCTTAAACCGAAAAATAATTTTATTTTCAATGATTCAACATGAATAGGCTCTGATACCACTTGTTAGGAATTATTTTCCTTTTTTGTGAATTATTCTGAAGCCTATTTGAAAGCAAATCCCAAAAATAAACATGTGATATCAATTGAGAATAACCAAACAATAAGCAGAAGCGAACCTGAGCCATATTTGAAAGCCTAGATTTGAAGGTCTACTCCTGTGTCGCACGCTAGCCTTCCAGATTCATACGGATTTCCTAGAGCCTTTCTTACTTCTCTAGGATTTTCTTCTCCGATAATGGGATATCAGAGAGAAAGGAATAACACCGTGTAATCTGGGGACCATAACCGCTTTTATATGACAACAGTATTATTATGATTTCTATTTTTGCCCATCATAAAAATAGAAATTACCCTTAAGTCTCTACACATTAAAAGGCCCACATCCTATTAGATATATTAAGGCCCCAAATAGATCACTTTTAAGTGGGCCAAACCTTAAATGGCAGCCCACAAAGCATTATTATTATATATAAGCCCAATTGGATTAAGGATCCAACAGCTACTACTTGCTGCCACAAAATCGAGTTGGAATCAAAAACATAAATTCAGCTCCATCGTTACCTCATGCTACACTATCAAAGTTGATCTTTTTTTTTAAAAAAAAAGCATAATATGTCAAGATTTATAGCTAATAAATTATCCAGGACAGTAATTAGTTTATGCCGCTCTTTGTGCATGGCTTTACTTCTAGATAACATTAATACTGATGTGAGATAGAAATTAGATTCAACCATTCTAATAAAAACCAACTAGATCTCCTACAAAAACGAAGTTGCCCGGATGCTTCTTACCTTGAAGCTTGACGTCACTTTTCCTGTCAAAATAATAAGCCTCAGAAGTCCAGTGGTGGTGGACACTCCCCAAGTGCTTCGCGAGTTCGCGTGGTCAAAATATGCATAAATATTGATAGTATATTATATCGGATCGATCATCTTACCGTCTATAAGTGTCTCGATGAAAGTTAATTAATTATATCGATATACTTGTTTCCATATGGCATGCTATTTAAAAGAAAACTAGGGGTTCCCAGTTGCCACTACTTTAATCGTTGTAAAGGTAATATTTTAAATTGATAACTACAATGCTTGCTTGAGTCCCCCGGAAAGGTCCGAAGGTAAGCTATGAGTTGCGTAAAACATAAGGTTCTGTGGTTAGGAGACGTATATATGTTTGTCTTGCAAAGGCAAAGTTCCAAACTATGCACCTAATATTGGCTTATAAGATTTTATCCAAAAAGAATAAAATTATATTACAAGGCGGTTGCTCGGTTGGTAGAGATTTTGTCTCACTACCAATAGATCGTGGATTTGAAACGGTGACGTGCTCACTTCTTGCTGTTCTACCGGTCGACGGCATCTTATGTGGTGGGATGGGGGCCTGCGGGATAGCTACAGTGGGTTTAACCCCTATCCCTTTGGCTCATCAAAAAAAATAAAATTATAAAATATTAGGAGAAGCTCGGGAACAAAAATTATATATGGTGGGCTTCATAATTTGCCATCTTTCTCTTAAAATGAATCTTAAAAAGTAAACCTAAAAGACAAACATATTTTCTACGAATAGAATTATTAGTTTCATAATCATGACATTCTCTTTATTTCTCATTTTCATTATATACTTTTTACCGATATATATTTAGTATCATTTGATCATATACTATATATTATAAATATCATGTTTTCAAAATTATATATCAATTTATCTAAAAATATATATTGGAATATCGGATGAATATTTGCTAGTTGTATATCAACTGACCATATATTATGTACTGATGAACATTATATTTGGAAAACTATGTGTCAATTTATCTATGATATGTATTAGATTATTACTGAGTATGTCTAAAAAAAGCTTAAGTATATTTTAATAAGACATTAAATGTGTATCATTTGATCATATACTGTATATTGGTGAGTACCATATTTTAGAAATTATGTATCCATTTGTCTAAAGATATGTATTGAAATATTGAATGAATATTTTTTTAGATATATATTAACTGGCTATATACTATGTACTGATAAATATTGTCTAAAAAACTATATATCAATTTTTCTGTGCTATGTATTGGATTGATACTGAATATATATTAAAAAAGCTTATAATATGTATCAGTAAGCCATTAAGGTTGCATTTGGTACATTACCAAGTAATCTTAAAAAGTAATGTGAATTGTTAGTAATGTAGATTGCCAGCAATATAGCTTACAGATAATGTAGATTATTATATTTGGTATATGTACATAATATTGCATATATAAAATCAAAATTTCAAACTATCCCAAAATTAAATCTATATTTTATTTATAAAAATATTTTATTTATATTTTATTTATTTATTAAAAATATATTTTTTATATTAAAAATATAAATAAAAAATAAAAATATTTTTATATAAAAATATAAAAATATAAAAATATTTTATATATATTTTTTATATTAAAATAAAAATATATATAAAATCTTGTAGTACATTTTCTTTCCTTTCTTGTCTGCACCTGACCTATACTCTCGGCGATATATAATAAAGATGGCAATAGGTCAGGTTTGGGTCAGGTCACCCAAAATCCATACCCGTCCCATTAAAAAACTCTCCATCCCATACCCATCTCGGGTCGGGTAAAAAAAACTATGTTTAGATTGGGTCGAGTCGGGTATAACCCGATCTCATAAAGCCTAGTTTACTTAAAACCTACACGAGTCAGGTCGGGTCGGGTATATTCGTCCAATATCCAATTTACTTATATATTTTATAAATATAGCTTTTTTTATATATAAATGGATCGGGTTTGGATCGGGACGTACTATTACCCGTACTTGACCCGAACTTGAGTTTGACCCGAACTTGAGTCGGTTTTTTTTATATAATCCATATCCATTTATAAATTAAACAGGTTGGATTTTACCAGCCCCATTAGGGTCGGATCGGAGGTATCTACTAGGTCGGTAAAAATTGACATCCCTAATATAGAACACCCCCCAGCAATAACTTCCCCTCCCTCGCGAGCCCTTGTGATGGTGACCCCCTCTCCCGCGAGCTCCGACGATGGTGACCCCCCTCCCCTGTGAGCTCCGACGATGGTGACCCCTTCCCCCACAAGCCCTGGCAATGGCTTCCCCTCTCCTGCAACATTGGTGACCCCCTCCCCAACAAGCCTCGGTGATGGTGACCCCCTCCCCAACAAACCTCAATGATGGTGATCCCTTCCTCATGAGCCCTAGTGACAATGACCTCCTCCTGGCAAACCTCTTGTGCCTCTGCCATGGCCCCTCTCCACTGGTTGATGGGAGGTGGAGGGTTGCTAGGGGACGCGGAAAGGAAGAGAAAGGGAGAAGAGGAGGATAATATTACCCAAAAGATTGTCTGAAAAATATTAATCTAGATTGTATTGGAATGAGTTGTAATATCCCTAATTAGAGGGATTGTAATCTTCCTAATAGAAGGATCGTAATATTCTTAATAGAGTGATTATAATCTTCCTATTAGAGGGATTGTAATCCAAAATAAAGGACCTGAAAATTAATAAAAGAGAATCCTTGTACACCCTAGGAGGCATGATTCATTTTTCTCCAAATTCTTCTCTATCTCTCTCCCTCTCTAGTATTCAACATGGTATTAAAGCAAGTCCTGATCTTTATCTCCCATCTCCGTAGGCCTTCTATCTACAACCCATCTCTCATATCTCTTCATCTCCTAACCTATCTACAAGATCCAACCATCATGGACCCATCTCGCCGATGCCCACCCTCTCTTTGTGCCATCCCTGTGATCAATCTCATAGATCTAGCAACCACCACCCTTATCTGCTGCCAATCCAACCACTCTGGCTTGTGGTATCTGGCTGCTCCTCACCATAGATTTGGCCATCCCAACTGCCTCCCAACTAGTCCCATTCCTCTTTGGCCACAAATTCCTATCCAATCCCATCCCTATCCTTACCATCCATGGAAGACAACATGGAAACTCATAGCCCCCAATCTCTGTTTTCTTTAAGAAAACTTGGATAGTTCCAATTTTCTCAAAAAAATAAAAGGGTTGTTGTTGCCTTCTTCAATATTTCTTAATAAGGGCAATTGATGGAGTTCCTACTGCAGTGTCTTCCTTTCTAAGTAGTAAGTAATCTTCAGCCATGAGTAGTGGTTCATCATCAGGTACTATTATTCCTTTTTTCATTGGAGATAGTCAGAGTCTAGTCTTTTAGAATCTCTCTCTCCAGATAAGCTCGATCAAATTAGATGGCCCTTTTAGCTATCTGGTATGGTCCAGACTATGCCTTCTATTTACTCAAGCACGTGGACTATATGGATATCTTACCAATGAAAAAGGAAAGCCAATATTAGGAGATCCTAAGTTGCCACAATGGATAGCCAAGAACTCCCTTGTCATGTTTTGACTTATCGACTCTATGGATCCTACTCTTGCACAGAAATATATCCTCTTTGATATTATAGCTCAAATCTGGATAGCAATATCTTGGACCTACTCACAGGAAAATAACTATGTTCAGATATATGAGCTTTAGCAAAAGATCCATGATCTAAGATAGGGAGAACTCGATGTTATAAGTTACTATACTATGTTGAGTAGTCTATGGCAACGTCTGGACTTCTTTGAACCTTTTCAGGCCAAATGCCAGAAGATACTGTAGACTATCAAAAGCATATAGAGTAGGACTACATATATCACTTTCTGGTTGATCTTAATTCAGAGTATGACTAGATTTGAGTTCAGGTACTTGGAAGGAGTCCTCTATTAAGATTACATGAGATCTATACTTTGGTCCAATAGGAGGAGAGTCGCTGTAGTGTGATGATGCATCCACCACTTTGGAGATGACCGTAATAGTTGGTAAAGCCTACTTTAGAGATGTTAGGGTTTCTGATGAGAAAAATCTACTGAAGTGTGACTACTTTAAAAAGACTAGGCATTCTAGGGAGTCATGCTAGAGGCTCCATGGATGGCTCAATAGGGGCAAAGGCAGAGAAAGAGGGGGTGGTAGCACAGGGAGACCACAAGCCAATCTTTCTAAAGAAGCAACTGTAGGAGCCAACCTATCTACAAACAAGATCCAGCTTTTTTGGAGCATGATGACCAGTCTTAGCTCTCAACAATCTTTTCAGCAGCCCCACCAATCATTGACTTCCATTGATCGTTCTGGTCAACCTTCTTCTTCCTCTTCTTATTTTGCTCAGTCAGGTATCATGTCACATGCCTTTACATCCTGTTCCACTACCTCCTAAATAATAGATTCAGTGGCTTCCAATCATATAATAGGTAAATCCACTACCTTCACATCATACTTTCTTGTGTCAGGAAAAAATAAGATCCGAATAGCTAATGGATCTTTATCTCCCATTTCTAGAAAAGGGACTATACCTTGAACTCTACTAATATGTTTATCATCTGTCCTATATATTCCTATATTTTCTAATAATTTTTTCTATTAGTCCTCTTACCTTTAACTTACAATGCAAGATAACCTTCTTCCCTGTCCATTATATTTTTCAGGAGTTGAAGACAGGAAAGATAATTGGGTATGGTAGCATGCATGATGGTCTCCACTATTTGGAGAAAGGAGTACTAAAAGCAGAAAATCAAGCTAGTGTGAGTGTCTCTATGGAACAGGAGCTAATCAAGTGGCATCGCCAACTAGGGTATCCTGCTTTTAGAATTTTTAAGAATCTATTCCCTTATTTATATTCAAATTACAATAAAGAGTTATTAGTATGTGATACTTGTCAATTTACAGAACACACTTGAACTATTTATCCTAGTGTTACGACCGTAACGATGACGTGGCCGGGCTCAGATACCGCCAAATATGATCGAGCCACGTGGAGGTTTCTCCGGCTGAGTCAGCGCCACATTGCCGAGGCCGAGCTCGGCAAGGCTACTCCGCCAGATGACTTCCCAAGACAAACTGCTCTCGCCGAAGTTGAGCTCGGCCCGGGGCTCCTCTACCACCTCGCCTGGCGCCCACCCAGGAGGGGTCCGCCTAGGCGAGGTCGGCCGATCCTTCGCTCCTTCGCCAGGTGGCCCCCGGAGACGGGCCCACCTCGGCCGAAGCCAGGCGACCTCCTGCCACCTCGCCAGGTGTTCACCCGGGAGGGGTCCACCTAGGCCGAGGTCGGTCGATCCTTCGCTCCTTCGCCAGGTGGCCCCCGGAGACGGGCCCACCTCGGTCGAAGCCAGGCGACCCCCTGCCACCTCGCCAGGTGTCCACCCGGGCGGGGTCCACCTAGGCCGAGGTCGGCCGATCCTTCGCTCCTTCGCCATGTGGCCCCCGGAGACGGGCCCACCTCGGTTGAAGCCAGGCGACCTCCTGCCACCTCGCCAGGTGTCCACCCGGGAGGGGTCCACCTAGGTCGAGGTCGGTCGATCCTTCGCTCCTTCGCCAGGTGGCCCCCGGAGATGAGCCCACCTCGGCCGAAGCCAGGCGACCTCCTGCCACCTCGCCAGGTGTCCACCCGGGAGGGGTCCACCAAGGCCGAGGTCGGTCGATCCTTCGCTCCTCCGCCAGGTGGCCCCGGAGATGGGTCCACCTCGACCGAGGTCAGGCCGCCCGTACAGAGAAGGTCCCAAGGAAAGAGGCGCAGGCTCCGAGGTCATCCCTCGGGCCGTGCGCATCACAGGCGGCGCCCCGTACGGATGGCGGCGGCACGCGAAACACCATTTGCATCGGCCCGACAGGTCCCACAATCGAGAGGCGCGGTTTTGACAAAACAGGGCCCATAGACGGATGGCGCCCACACTTGGAAAAGAGAGCGCTCTCACTAGGCCCGAGGTCTGACCGGCCGCCTTACCGGTGCCACCCCCCCTTCTGTCTTTGCCTTTTCCCTGTTGGGCTCGGCGGACGAGGTCGGAAAGCCGCCTGGCCCTCCTCACCGAAAGGGAAAGAGAAAGGGATGAGGGAGGGGAGCCTCCCAGGGGGAGAAGACAGGCGAACAGCGAGAGGAGATAAAAGGAAGGAAGCTGGGGACGACAAGGTAAGCCGATCAGGTTGGGGACAAGTAAGAAGCAGTGGCCAAAAGCCTCGCTCCGAGAGTGAGATCCAAGGTCCGAGAGGGGATCGCTTGGCGTGAGCTCGGCAAGGAGGCCCGGCTGAATTTCTGGTCTCCAGAGCACCTTTCTTACTAGCAAATTCTCTAAGTCTGGAACCCCTTCGGGGGCCCGTCTTGGAGAATCTGTTCCTTCTCGTCGTCTGCTGACTTAACCGTCGGAGCTCCCTCGCCGGGATCCCCGGCCAGGGTCTCCTAACCCCTTCTTGCAGGTTCGCCGCAGCCAGGGAGGTTCCTTCGCCAGGCGGTCAGGGAGGATCCACGGATCCGAGGCACGAGCACGGCGGCGAGAACGGCAACACCTAGTATTGGATATAAGAGTTCCAGTCATTTCTCTGTTGTTCATTTTGATGTATGAGGTTTTACTAGAACGACTTCTGTTTCTAGGTGTCATTGGTTTGTGACCTTCATTGATTGCTTTAATAGGATCACTTGGATATTTCTGATGCAGGCCAACAGTGAAGTTCTCTTCTGCTTTTAGCATTTTCATAAGATGATCAAGACAATTAGGGGTGAAGATCAAGGTGCTGCAATCAGATAATGGGACTGAATATACCAATGACAACTTTCAGTAGTATTTAAATAATCAGGGCATACTCTATCAAACCACATGCATCAATACACCAGCTCAAAATGGTGTCCCTAAGTGAAAAAATCGGTATATCTTAGAGATAGATCATTCCTTGCTTTTTACTATGAATGTATCCAAATTTTTATGGGGAAAGATAGTATTAATAGCTAGCTGCCTGATTAATCGTATGCCACTTCAAGTCTTAAACTTTCGATCATCCTTGGAAACCCTCTAGGGATCCAACTCTTATGTGGTTCCACCAAAGGTATTTGGTTGTGTATATTTTGTTCATAACAACGGTGCTGGCATAGGAAAGTTGGATCCTTGGATGAATAAGTGTATTTTTGTAGGATACTTAACTATGAAAAAGGGGTACAAGTACTACTATCCAGAATATCAAAAGATGTATATCAGTATGGATGTTACTTTCTAAGAGTCTAAGCCATATTACTCTTTGATCTCAAACCGGTCACAACGTGCAAACCCAGGTGTCAATTCTTCTTCTCCTGTGCCACTTTTATGGATGGCACTGGTCAAGAGGGAGAGAGTGAAAGTACCAGTGATGTAGGTAGAAATGATAAGGGAGAAGGAGATGATAAGAGCAAAGGAGGAGCTACTGAAAATACTGATATAGGTACTAGTGAGATTGCTTTGCATTTTATCCATACCCAAGTATTGGATATTATCAACAGCTCAATTTCTCTGGTTGAACCTTCAGGTATAATATCTCCTCCTTCGTCTTTATATATTCCTGATTCTAATCTTAATCTTCCTATTGCACTTAAAAAAATAGTCGTGCTTCCAAATCTTAATGAAGAATATTGGAATGAATTGTAATATCCTTAATTAGAGATATTGTAATCTTCCAAAATAGAGAACCTAAAAATTAATAAAAGAGAATCCTTGTGCATCCTAGGAGGCATGATTCATTTTTCTCCAAATTCCTCTCTATCTCTCTTCTCTCCCTCTCTGGTATTCAATAGATCACCATCCTTTCCAAAGATAATCCAGATTGCCTTATAAGAGGCAATTCATATTGTCAAAATCAAAGCAATAATATGCTATGGCCCCTTCAAATTGCTGGCAATCTAGATAGATTACCGCTACTAAATACAACCTAAGTGTATATCATTTGGAAATGTATTATGTGTTGATAAATGCTATATTTTAGAAATTATTTATTGATTTACTTAAAGTATGTATTGATTTATTTGATGATTAATTTATGTATGTATATCATATAACTATGTGGTATGTATCAGTAAAAAATATGTACTGATTTGAGAAAGAAAAAGAATGTCTATTGAACTAATAGCTTCATTAATAGAAAAATGTTTATCTTTTAAATTTATTTTTAAAATTAGTATTAATAAATAAATAAATAAAATATAAAATTCATTTTATAAGACATTCTATAATGCCTGTCTCGAACAATTTTTGTTAGAAGCCAAGGTAGGTAGAAGATATGACATGGTGATGTAAGGACGATGCATGATATACTGTTGACAAGGATGAAGGAAGAAAGCCATGCCAAACAAAATTTGTGCCTTGGACTTGTTTCGGTAGGTAAGAAAGTTCATGTTGAATTTTGATTTCAAAGGGGACATTGTTCGTGATGTGTAGAGATTCTCAATTCGAGACAGTGCTAGGTATCGAGTTACACAAAGGCTGAAGCTTTTGAGACATTGACTTCTTCAATGAAATTGTGAAAAAGTTGGGAATATATTCCGGATGCTAAAGGCTACTAAAGCTGCTATCAATAATTCACATGATAGGGAGGACCAAGAGAGGAGATTACCGAATGGGGATCCGGTGGAGCTTCAGGGGTTTCTTTCTTTGTATCATTCTCTTTTGAGATAGCAGGAGATGTTTTAGAGACAAAAATCAAGGGCCCGGAGGATTAAGAAGGGGGATAGAAATACTAGATTTTTTTCATCGTGTGCCATAGTCATCAGGTAGCACATGAACCAGATCCGAGTGGTAAGAGATGATAATGGGTAGTGGTTGAAGGGATAGGGGAGTATCAGATAGGAGGTGTCCTTCAGATCAAGTTGGTCGATGAGTGTAGAGGGTAGTGACTCCTTGACTTTGAGAGATCCCCATAGTCTTGTTCCTGATGTTGAGAACCAAGAGCTGACCAAGCCTGTATTAATTGAGGAGATCAGAAGAGCACTCTGGGCAATGGCGATAGACAAAGCTCCTGGGCTTGATGATTTTTCTTTATTTTTTTCAGGAGATATTGTCCTATTATCCAAATGGAGATGAGAAAGCAATTATGGAGTTCTTTACAACTGAGGAGATACCTGAGGCATGGTTGAAATATTTATCACCCTAGTGCCAAAGAGGCCTAATGCCATAGAGCTGGGCCATTATAAACTGATTAGTTTGTGCACTACCTTATATAAAATCTGTGCCAAGCTAATGGTAGAGAGATTGAAGCCTATCTTGCCTTGTGTCATTTGTTCAGAGTAAGGGGATTTCAAAGGTGGCCGAAGCATTGCTAATAATGTGATGATCACCTACGAGTTTATGCATGATCTTTGACATGCCCTAGCTAGTCATTGTTTAATGATAATCAAGCTAGATATAGAGCAGACATATGATCATATGAGGTAGTCGTCTGTGGAGCGGACCTTCCACAACTTTGGGTTCCATATTACTTAGATCATGTAGGTTATGGCTTGTGTTTGTTGTCCATTATTTGCCATCCTTATTAATGATACTCCATCAAGCTTCTTCTGGTTTGCAGTTGGGATTCACCAAGGTTGTCCCTTGTCATTCTACCTTTTTATTTATTATACTAATATCTTTTATTGAGCACTACTGGGGGCTGCTAGCAGATCCAATCTGGATCCTTCTGTGCTAGTCCCAGGTGCCCAATCGATCTTCCACTTGCTATTTTGTAGATAATTGTTTGTTGCTAGGATGGGCTTTCCTTCATCCGGTGACTTTCTCCAAGATTCTACAGAAGTACTGTCATGCTTCTGGCCAGAGGGTTAATCTACTCAAGTCCTCTATCTTTATTAGCCCTAGAACTAAGGCTCATCTCATATATGCTATCAGATAGAGATTGGGTGTTGCGAAGCAGGAGGAGATTTGCTACTATTTGGGCATTTCCATATCCAATTGAAGATTGAAGAGGGTAGAGTGCGCCTATCTTGAGCATGCTATCCTGGAGCATGTACAGGGATGGTAGCCACTGCTCTTTGCATGATGGATAGGGTAACTCTAGTGATGTCTATTCTCAATTCTATGCCTATCTATTTACTTTTCCATACAGTTGTTCCAAAAACTTATCCCTTCTTAAACTCGAGCAACTCTTCCAATGCTTCATCTAGTGCTCCCTCCAATGGAGAGGGGGTATTCATCTTCTTACATGGGAGGTGATCTGCTAGCCTATTAGAGATGGAGGTCTTGGGATCTGGTCTTTGGTAGTGAGGCAAGAGACCTTGATTGTAAGTCATGCAGCAAGACTCCTTCTTTGTCCCAAGAGTCTCTGGAGCTCTCTAGTGCAGGTGAAGTATGGCCCCTAGACAGTGTCCACTAACATTAGATTGATCAAGAGTAGCTTCTTTATGTGGAGGGAGATCTGTGCTCGTGCAATAAGGGTCGTATCCTAGATCTGCAGGGTGATTGGTGATGGCCGTACGGTTAATTTTCTTCATAATGTGTGGCTTTCGGACCTATTTTTGAGTAGGTGGCCCACTTTTGTTAGCATGAAGCTGGGGAGTCCATATAGATCACTAACCTCATTCAGCCTAAGGGAAGTGGTTAGCGATCTAATTGGGTGGCTCAGGTGTTCGAGCCGGAGCTAACTGAGAGGATCCTCTCTATAGCGATCCTTACCCATGGTGCGGAGGATATGAAAGTATGGAGATCTTCTTGTGGACAAAGAGAGGGTGCAAGTAATCTCTATGTAATGTACTATGAGAGGTTGACTTGGAGATTAGACGTAGCTTGGATCTAGAGATTACAGGTGTACTTGAGGCTCAACTTATTTATCTGGAAAGTAGCATGGGGTCATCTTCCTGTCAAGCCTATTCTAAGAAATAATGTTGTTCCATTGTCCCCCTTGTGCGCATGTTGTGAGACAAGGAGTCGGTGAACCATGCTCTACTATGTTGCTTAAGAGCTACGTAGATCTAGCGGTTGGCAGGCTTACTTCATGGAATTTTTTCTCCTGACTCTCCAGCCCAGTTCTTCTTAGATAGCTTGAAGTTCAGCTTGGATTCTTCTGAGGTAGCTAGAATTGCTAGAATTCGGATAGCATATGTCACTTGTCATATCTGGCTATCTCAAAATAATTGGGTATTTGATTCGAGAAGATCTTCTATATGATTGTGCTAGAGCATGCCCTCATATAAGTGGCTGAAATCACTCACCTGAAGTTGGCTGATTTGATCTCGAGGACTTTGGATCTCTGGGACTCCTGATCGGCTCTTGTAGCATCCTATAGGTATTTTTCTTGGAGCCCCCATCCCCAACTTTTTTCAAGGTCAACTTTGAAAGCAGTGTTATGGGCACTTTCGAAGGAGGAAGTTCTGTTTTTCGACTTGAGGCTTGTGGTAGTAGGCAGTAGCCATCTCTTTAGCCCCTCTATTTTGGGGATAGAGCTTCGAGCTACTTGGGCTAGTATTGTTTATGCGAGACTTACCCTCTAGGCAGACTATTTAATGATTGAGGTTGACTCGTCTGCTATTATGGACTAGATTCAATCCAATGCCAAGAGACCTACTACTCATTCTTTATTATAGGATATTTGTATGCTGCTGCGGGGGATTGCCCTTTTAGTTGTTCATCATGTCTATCAAGAAGCTAACTCTGCAGTTGACTGGGTAGCCTCTTTTATTATTCAGTATTATGGAGTGTTCTAGACTAACCCGACTTCTATTCCTAGCCCGTTGATGGATATTTTATTTTCTGATCTTTTTTGTTGTATTCATAGTATAATTGTATGAGTGCTCTAGCTTATCAAAAAAAGAGGGGGCACATATTATGATGCTCAATTAATAGTCATCGAATGTTGATACTAGTAATTATAAGTTTGAATCCCTGCTCTCATATAATTTCAACCATGTTTTATCTTGTTCTAGATTTATAATTTTTTTAAAAAAATGACAATTATAGACTAGTGAAAAAAAGGCATATGTTATATGCTAATATGATAGGAAGGATCATATTGAGCAAACTCCCAAGGCCAATTCAACTTTGCCATGTTTGATGAACAGAAAGGGTATTAGATTCAATCCACTATATTCTCAGGTTTGATAACTTATCCATGAAACATGGATTCCTAGGGGTACTTAATTTTCATAAAAAGAAGTAGAAGTATATCTAGGGATGCTTGGGTGTCATTCTTCTGAGCCTTGGTGCACATGAATAACATTTAAAATAGATTTTTAATGTAGTATATTATCAATATTATTTATTGTTTAAAAATATATTGCATAACTTATCATATTAAAGTATTAACGTTAATTATTTACCAAAAATATACTACATCGATCTATTATCTAATATTTATTATCCAATAGATAAAATGTATATTATATTGTATTGTATATTATTGTATACTATATTATTTAGTATTCTAAATTATCTAATATTTTAAATTATGTTAATATTATACATTGTATTTTTCATAACATCTATTTTTGATGCTAGAAATTATTATTTTATTAATATTTATATTTATATGATATATCATTTTCATAATATATTATTCAATTAAAATTTATAATTATATAATCATTACATTCATTGTACCTTGAGTATCATTTTATTTATCACGGTAATTCTATTTTTATTATTTTAATTAGAATAACAATAATCTTACAAATAATGCTACATTATCAACATTATATTGCATTATACTTATGTTAATCGTATTACTTGTTAATATTATAATAGAAGATTGACATATTACTATAATCTCAATATTACTACTCCAATATTCGTAATATATTATTATAAAATATTTTATATTATATATGATTTTACCAGTAGTCGAGTCTTTATAAAAGTTGCTCTATTGTAACTTGGAGGTCACGAGTTATCTCGCTTCATTATAGTTTTAGGAAACCTTTGTATGTATTATTTTTATTAATATTCAGAACATTCACATATTTTGTTATAATGAAAATGATCCTATAATAATATTTTGTTCTAATTTAATAATATTAACATATTACTTGTGATATTAATGTATTGATAATTATATATTATATTTTATACTATAATTTTATTTCATTTAGTATGTATTCACTAAGACTTATCAAACACTTGATTTTTTTGTGCAAATTATTTTAACAATTTTGAAGAACGTGCATCATTCAAAAAAAAAAAAAAAAAACTAATTTCCATATTCATTTACCACAACCAAATGCATGGCTTTAAATTGACCATTAAAGCACCTCTTTAATAGTTGTTGGCGTAGAGTCCCTGTTCCGGTCGGTCGGAGCTGCTGTACCATAGGACCGTTCCCTGATTCACCTGCAAAACAGGTTCCTTGCCGGAGTTGTTATGGCGGGGACACTCCGATGCCTAAGTCAGAGGCGGGCCCCAGCCATAGAATGGGAAAGGTTCTCGAGAAGCAGAGGGAAAAAGCTCTTTGAATTTAGAGTGTGTATGTATGTACCTCTTGAGCATTTCCTCTTACCGCTATTTATAAGGGACCGTCCAGCCTGCGGATCCGTTCTTCTCCCAATGATTACGAGGAGCCAATTTCTCCCCATGATTGGCAATCGTGGGTTGTCATTGAGCTGTTCCGACCAGACCGGAGGCGTGGCAGCTGGAGTTGCATGCCATGATCGTGGCATGGAGATATTCGATAGTAACCGTTGGTTACTGTTGCATATATGGGACAGATCGTGGACCCATCTTCAGATTTTCCCGCTTAGGGAGATTCTCATAATTAAATCGGGAATCTCCCCATCTTCGGATCTTTTCGGTCGGAGATCCTGTCTTCCGCATGAGTCGAGAATTTGGTGTTTACCAAGAACCGGAGATCGTGTCTTCGGCAGGAAACGAAGAGCATGTTTTCGAAAGTCGAGGAGAAGCCGGGTCTTCGGTTAAGGCCGAAGACATAATCCGAAGGTCTTGCCTTCGGATGTCGTAGACCGGTAGAAAGTCTTGGGTTGCCCGATCTTTCTAGGTCCGAAGTCGTTGATTTGGAGGAAGGGTCTTCGGTCAGCCGAACCGATGTTCTGCCCGTACTCAGACCGGGATATTCCAAGAATACTGAACAAATTCTATCGTTTCACACCTCCATCCGTGGTTGCTATTTTTGAACTTATTAATTAACGTAAATAAAAAAAAAAATCCTGGGTCAAAGGAGGAACGGTCAGCGAGCCATCAAAAGCAACTTCCTAGTTCCTTCCGCGTCCACTGCGCGTACTTCAAAATATTTTAGTCTAATTCTGCAACGCCCACTCGGTTTTCACATGATGCGCGCTTGTATGGACACAAGAATTGGATGATAAATGTGACTCCAAAAAAAAAAAAAAAAAAAAAAAACATTAATAATATGTCAGTTACCAAAGAAAAGGCGGTTAATGATACGTCAAAAATTTCATGCCATAAGATACAATGAATATAGGATATATGCATAGCAAAAAATACTCAAATCATAGCCGAAGGCGTAACACATCCGTCTTAGATGCATCGGACTTTATCATATTCCAGTGGATGAATGCAAATGTCGTCCTGGCCTGGGAAAAAATCCCTGCAATGACTCAGGTCTCTTGTGATTCCTAGACTGACCTTTTTCTCTTTTTGAACTTTCTCGCACCGCTCATGCTTTGCTGATGGCAAATGATGCGGGGGAGGAGTGGCAAAACTGTTCACGGGAACGAGCTCCAAACTAAACGAGTCCAACTTTATCGGATGGTCAAGGATGTCAAGCTATACATGGCCGCAACTTGCAGTGAACCAATTGAATGAACTAATTTACTGGTTCACACCCGCTTGGCAATTTCACGGCATACGATCGAAGAATATTTGGATCACATGCTTCATGCCAGGATCAATCAAGACTCCTAGGTTGAATTGGCCATCGAGCCACTTAATTCGACCCGGTTTTGGGCATGAACCATGATGGCGGTGTTTCAACTGGGTTAAATTTTCAAAAATTGTTCTCAACAATTTGATGCAAACTTTTCTAGGATTTGTTCATGTTCTTCTTTTTTTTTTTTTTTTTTTTTTCGGTTTGTTTTCACTTATTTTGATGAATTTGAATTATTTGAATCTTGTAATTTTCTGTTTTTTTTTCTTTTTTCTTTTTTCTTGGTTCTTGCAGTAATTTTTTGGTATTTCTAATTTCTCTAGCATTTTCTTCGTTCTGGATTTAGCACAATCCAACCATCCAAAGTTCAGATGGAACAATTCCAGCATCGTTATATAATGTTCTTGGTAGTAACAAAATTTTTGTTGTCTTCCATTTTGATATGAAACCTCGCATTTGTCTATTTAAGAGTTGCAATATGAAACCTTGCATTTGTCTAAGGGTTGCAAGTTTCAACCTCAAGGACATGCATGGCCTTTAAAGATTATCACTCCGAAACATTAGAAGATTTTGTTGTATCTTAAACAAACCCTTTTTTTTTTTTTTTTTTTTTTTTTTAGGGGGGGGGGGTGGGTAAGGAAAAGGGATATGGAAAATAAATCCCGGTGTAATTTTCGAAGCCCGTTAGAAAACTAAGACATTAAGTGGGGCTAATTAATTTATTTTTTAGAAAAATCATTTCGCACATCTCAAAATCTACATCTTGTTTCTTTTCATGTTTTCTATATATTTCATCAACCAATTATTTTCAATAGAGATTGGAGGAATGTGATCATGATGTTGTGCTTAGAGGTTGGAGAGATCGAAAATATTTGCCACAATTTGGGATAATGGCTATTATGACATTGTTTTGTAATAAATTATACTTATAAAGATAATCTTGTTACAATGTCCTGGAGAGCTAGGAATCAGGAACAAAAAAAAAAAAAAAAAAAACTTTTGAATAACACTTATTGTTTAACATTACCTTGTCACGACATTTACTATATAGATATACATACATAGACATACATACATGGCTTTTGAATAACATGTAGATATGCATTTAATATGTAGAAATGTATATTAATATGTAGATATACACACGTGGCTTTTGAATGATACTTATTGTTTAGCATTACTTCGTCACGACTTTTGTTATATATCAAAGTAGCAGCCATTATTCATTATCATTAGTAATTTATATTGTAATACTTTTAAATTCAATTCTATATCTATCATCTATTATATATAACTAAATATTATATATCTGGATTCCATGGTTGCCAAGTATCAAATTTTTCTAGCTTTTTTTTCTGCTTAAAATTATACCTTTTATATAATCTATTATAAAGAAATCTAGCTTAATTGTGGAGAGATTTTTTTCTCTAAAACTTGCACCAGGCTTCTCTGACTTGGTTTTGATGAAAAATTTTCAAACATTAAATTTTTGAAATAAATTTTGAATAGATTTAAAATAATAAATATAATAGATTTAATAAATAATACTTTTTTTAAAAGTATATCAAATATTAAAATTATTATATTCCATGCATGACATGGGCCAATCAACTAGTAATAATCTAGGACAGTGTTTGTTTCCCTTAATTCCATCCACAATAAGTCTTTATTCTAGTTTATTCTTCTAAATAACTACGAAAATCAAGATGGGCCATCTAGAATAAGCTATTTCGGTCGATCCTTGGTTTTCTAGAATAGCTATTCCAAGATGAACCATGGAATAGCTTATTTCAGGTTATTTTCTTTCTATGTGGTAGGTCCTGTAGCATTAATTGTATCGAAATAAAGTTGCCATTCCAAATTGCCAATCAAACAAAAATATGAAATAAAAAGGATGAACATCCATTCTTTTGAGAATTGGTATTCCTATTCCATGAATTATTTATTTATTTATTTATTTATTTTGTATCCAAATACTATCTAAAAGAATAACTTTCCATTGGATACATACCGACATGAATAAAATTAAAACTGTTAATTGTAATTATTATTTATCACTTTTCATGGGATTATAAATTATGATTTTATTTTTAAGGTTTGTCGATCGATTCAAAACCGTCTAAAAGCAAAAATAGCATACCACCCCATCCACTATTGTGCACCACCCCTAGGGCTGAATCCCTGCCCACTGGCCACTTAGCAAGAATGGATGCCATCGCATAATTGCTCGGTATAAAAATTATGATTTCCCGAAGAAGACATTTCCAGATATCTGAATTGTGAAACCTTGAAATTCGAGAACTTGTTGTGTTAGGAGAAATTCTATTAATCAAAGGTTAATTGACAGACTTTCTGGCACACTAAACTATATAATTTTTGTCATGGATGTAACCAGGCTTCTATATTTCCACACTTCTAAATACTCGACACTCTCCGTTGGTCTTCGACATTTACGGCGGCCGGAGTCCCGATATATCCAAAGAAATGAAACATATATATACTCCTTTCCATCTCTGTCTTTCTTTCTCTCTAAGGTATAGATAGTGGGGAAGGTCATGGGGATATTTAGTCGAACACCTTGTAATGAGTCCCGGTACAATAATGGAGATGGCTAAAATCAAAGCATGATGTAATTTATTGACCAATAACTTGGTACCTGTGACGCAATTTTCTTCCCCTCCTCCGCAGCTTCCAGGTCATCGTGAGAAAGTTCTAGGCTTGCTAGCGACGAGAGAGTTTCCACCAGCTATGAATGGGGTTCGGGTTGCGCCTTTCGTGTCGAAGAATAGTGGTCTCCTTTGACCACATCACCGGTTGGATCTCACCTAGCACATATCTCAAAGCATTTCAAAATTTTTATCATCCATCTGTACAGATTCAAAGTAGCTATCGGATGATGATACGATGATGTAACGGTGAAATTCAGGATTTTTTTTTTAAATAATATTTTTTAAAAATTTATTTTCCCGGTTGGGGTGGTCCCAACTTTATTTTCCAAACTAGGTATACGGTCTGGAAAAAAAAAAAAAAAAAAAATCACATGTCCAACCCGTGAATTTTTCTCTATTTTTTTATTTTAAATTTTAATAAAAAATATAAAATAATAAAAATTTTAAAAAATTAATAAAAAATAGAAAAAAATTTAAAAATAAAAATAATAATATGATATTATAATAATATATTATAATATATTTTATATTATAATAAATATTTTATATATTTAAAATATAATAAATATATTATAATTTATTAAATTATATATTATATATTATAATATAGTATATTTGTTGATGTACGTATACCAAACATGTCGGTGGTGATATTGCATCAAGTGCCGTCAACACAGTATAACCGTCAACACAGTATAACGGGATGAGTGGTCAAACCAACGATCAGACAGGTACCATCCTGGCAGCCAGACTGGCTATCGAATAAGGAGCTAGATTGGCGATCAGACCAATGGCCGACTGGCGATCGGACCAATGATATATTAATAATTATAATATCATATTATTATTTATTATTTATTATTTTTTTATTAATTTTTTAAAAAAATATTAATTTTTTGTTTTTTATTTTTTATTAAAATTTAAAATAAAAAAATGGATGAAAAATTATATGTTGGATATGCGTTTTCATGATTTTTTTTTTTTTTTTTTTTTTTAAGACCGTATATCTAGTTCGGGAAATAAAGTTGGGACGATCCCAACTTGAAAAATAATTTTTTAAAAAAATATTATTTAAAAAAAATTCTAAAATTCATGTGAACATGCAGTACCGTAAAATACTTTGCAGCTGTCGATTAAATAATACAAGTCGTCAAATAAAGCGGTCTACAGATTTGTAGACCATAGCAGTCATTACAACATTCTTGGGGAAATGTGTCACGCATCCCCAAGCATCCTGACTGAAAGGCGAATCTTCCCTTCGGCCCAAGAGCTCCCCGTCGTACCCATATTAGCTTCCGTATTGATGGGAGCCGAAGATCACTGTTTTGGAAGCTTTTCGAATTGGGGAAAGCTTCTATTTGCGTCGCCGTGGTCGACCAATCCCGCTCCCACCCCTCCGCAATCGTCGAGATACTCGTGGATCCCACCTCCAGGAACTTTACTCTCTCTCTCTCTCCCCAAAATACCCCTATCCGCGGCCCAACCGTATCTCTCCGCGTTCGGGTTGTATTTCGCGCGGAAAAAAAATAATTGACCTTCTGTGGCATCGTTGACCGTTGGATCGCGCGTGCACCGCTATCAAAGCGCTCCGAACTTCTTCACTCACCTGACAACACGTATCGCGAAACGCCCATTTCATGATCCAACGGTGGATTCGCGCGAAGGAAGGTGAATCTTCCTTCCGCGCGAAAGATACGGCCCGCCGTCCGCTTTCCCCCAGTTAACACCTGCACGAGCGGAGTTGCCGGTCGCATCCACCACTAAACCCAGCTAGACCCTATAAATCCATCCCCCGATCGCCTCGGAGAGAGTCGAAGAGAGATCCGTGATGGGCGATAGCGAGGTTGAGGAGCGAAGCGCCGGGCGGTTGCCTCCTGCCGACGCCGCCCATGATGGCTCGTCGCCGGCGTTCCCCTCCGGCAAGCAGCTCCGCCGCTACGACTCCCTCGACCTCGAGGCCTGTTCCTTCTCCGCCTCCAACCCCCACCGCTCCTCCAAGGTCCCTCTCTTCGACCCCTAAATTCTTTAAAACCGAAAAAAAAGAAAAATTGAAGGTGAGAAGAAGAATATTCATGGCCGTCTGATATGAAATGAGCGGTGGTTGATTGTGATAATGGCAGGGGAAGGAGGGGAACTGGGGGACCGTGATGGAGCTGGCGTTTCAGAGCGTGGGGATCGTGTACGGGGACATAGGGACGTCCCCGCTGTACGTGTATGCGAGCACGTTCCCGGACGGGATACGGCACGAGGACGACATCCTGGGCGTTCTCTCCCTCATCTTCTATACCATCACGCTCATCACCTTGGTCAAGTACGTCTTCATCGTCCTCCGAGCCAACGATAACGGCGACGGTGAGAACTCTCTCTCTCTCTCTCGGCGGCTCGTCCTCCTCCATCATCTCTCTCACCGTGCTTCACTCCAGCCGGCGGCAACCGCCGCTCCTCCTCCTCCCTCTCTCTCCCTGGGGCTCTTCCTCGTCTTTGTCTGTCGTGTTTTGTTTGATATCGTTGATGATAATTATTCCAAACACAATCGGAGAATTATGGAATTTAGAGATTTGAAATCTATATAACAAGATTAAAATTATAATTTTTAAATTTGAAACCTCCGACGCAATCCGATAATTATGGAATTTAGAGATTTGAAATCTATATTACATAATTTTTAAATTTAAAACCTCCGACGCAGCCTTAGTTTCTTAAACTAGCCAAAAATGTAGGGTAGAAATGTCAAAGTTGTATTATCTGTTATGTTAGTGTAGCGATTATTCAATAAACAACATCACATGTCTGGAGAGACTTTTTTTTTTTTTTTTTTTTTTTTTTTTTTTTTTTTTTGAAACGAAAAATTTTTCGGTTTTAGTCTAAACTTTATTATTAAAAAATAACACTTCTAAATGGAACATGTTTTCTGTGAAATATAATAATTTTATCATAACATTAAGTGCTACTTAAAATATAAATTGTGTTTTATCTTTCATTCTGATCAGTTAATCCATCGTAACGTATCATTTCTCATAATAGATTCATGAAATGGCCATTGACTAGTCAAAGTAGTGTTATCGGATCCATAATTAAGGTAATGTTGTTATTTCTACTGTTTCTCATGCAATTTTGTTGCATGATATTTGTTTAGTCTTTTTTCCACTTTTTTAGTTATAATTTGTATGTATTTTCATAAGAATGTTGCTAATTAAAGAAATATTAAATTATTGGACCTTGCAGGAGGCACCTTCGCACTCTATTCGCTGATTTGTCGATATGCTAAGGTGGGGTTGTTACCAAGTCAGCAAGCAGAGGATAGAGAGGTCTCCAATTTTAAGCTTCAACTGCCAAGTAACACGCGCCATCAGCTTGCTTCTAAGGTGAAAGCAGCACTCGAGAACAGTCCTTCTGCCAAATATTTTCTCCTGGTGGCAACCATGCTTGGGACTTCCATGGTCATTGGGGATGGAATCCTCACTCCCTGCATGTCAGGTACTGGTTTTGATTATTTTAGCTTTTATCCTTTAATTTACTTGCTATATTTAATAGATTGAGTCCCATAGCTATATGCGGAAAATAAAGCACAGGGGGAATGATCTCGATCATTAATGGAAGTCAAATGAGATCTCTGGGAACCAATCAATCTTTCATTGGTTTTATGTAAGCAAAAGTCATTGCAAGCTCTTTGGCCATGCACATAGTCTTCCGGTTTGATAGTGCTAGTATATAGATGTTTACCAAGACAATTTACTTTGCATCATTTTTTTTTTTTTTAAAAAAAAAATGAATATATGGTAAATGATCCATGGTCCATGTTCGAAGAAACCGATCAACCTTGGAGATTTTTTTATGATGGAGAACCCCTCGTGGTGTGCTCCTTGGCACGGACCATGGATTTGATTTTGACCATTCTAATGGATTCATGTAGTAATTTATTTTTCTATTTTTTCCGTTTACATAAATTTCTAAACTTTGTTTTCATTCACCAACATATTTTTAACTATTCTTAGCAACGAAGTGCTCCGACAACAATTTACTTTGAATGCAAGTTTCCAAACTTTGTTTTTATCCTCCGACATGTTTTTGACTATTAAGAAGTATTTTTTTTTTAAACCATTCTTAGCAACGAAGTATTTTTACAATAATTTAAGAATGTATTTGGCTGTAGCGTTTGGTGGGTTTCAACTGCTTAAAGTTTTTTACAAACAGTTTCTATGCTAAGCCTGCTGGAACCTTTAGTTTTTGGTATTACGAATGTATTGATATAGGAGTGTTCGGATTTAAAAAGTTTATTGATAATCACTAGTTTGAAATTTATAAAAAGCTATCCACAAAGAAATACCCAATTTAGATGGGTGATGTACGAGTTGATCCGGGATATTTGGACTGCCTACCTGGCTTATTTTAAAACCACATTACTTTTTTTTTTTTTCTTTCTTTTTCTAGAACCTTATCAATACCACCTGGCCAATATCCCGGATCTTTTATCGACATGGGAACGTTTTTTTTTTTTTTCCTTATATATATATATAAATATAAAATTTTAAGTTGTTATTTCGTAGCTCATTAATTTCGACTCTTGTGACAGTTTTATCAGCGGTAGGTGGGATAAAGGAGGCTACGGACGCCATGACCGAGGGTAACTCCGCAACCTTTTTCCAACGCAATCTTCTTCGATGCTATTCTCGTGATGTACGAATTTTTAAAGGCTTACAACACGTGTTGCTTTGGTGTATTCCGCTCTTTTCGACTTTGACCCACTACAAAATCGACACGTAAAATGATGTACCATCTGTTAGACTTCCGGTGCCACAAAAAGCGAACGGTTTCCTCTCATAGTTTTGAGAATGGCATCCCGTATATCCATCTCACTATTAAAAGTCTTCATGAATATTTAGTCAAATACGGAATCAGATTTTTTTTTTTTTTTTTTTGATGATTGGACCTACTTTATTGCACCTCATTTATAGTATGCCAAAATATTTATTATTTATTATTGTAAAATAAAAATCGAGAAAACCACTGTATTATTACTAAATAGTGTTTTTAATGTACTTGCATTCCTAGGTTCTAATTTCCTATTTATTGTTTCAACAACATGCTAATGCTATGATGGGTGGATCTCACTTGTATCTGATGAGGATCCACCAAGACATAACATGCCCATATGAATGACCGGTTTCTCTAAAGCATTATTTAATCGAGAAATAATTCTTTTCTTTCTGTTGGTAGTTTGATAATGGTCTTTTATAGTTTGATGATGTTCTACTCTACGACAAAATTAGAGACGCCAATTTATATTGATGGAGGTGCATGGTTCAAATTTGATCGATATTTATCGATCGCTTATTATTGCACCGAATTGAATGAGACGTATGCAATTGTAACTTTGCAATTAATCGCTCTTATTTAAAGTTGTAAACTGTCCAAGATGTTTCAAGTCATCCTCCTCGAGACTTAATTAATTAATGAGCTCGTTTTGTGTTCCAATGTTTTCTTCAGATAGAATCGTCCTGATATCGGTCGTCATCCTGATCGCTCTATTCCTGGTTCAAAGGTTCGGAACCGGCAAGGTGGGTTACTCCTTCGCTCCCATCATCACGGTGTGGTTCCTCTTCATCGCCGGCATAGGTGTCTACAACTTCGTCAAGTATGATCCACTGGTGGTCAAGGCCATTAATCCCAAGTACATCATCGATTACTTCCAAAGAAATGGGAAGACTGCCTGGATCTCTCTTGGTGGCGTCGTTCTTTGCATCACAGGTATCGAAAACTTATTCCAATCGAGCTGTACTTATAATGGGTATTTCATTTAGTTTGTGTAGAAATATATTATATATATGTTTAATTTCCATGGAGTATATTAATTTCATAATTTTATAATCGTGCTTCCTGATGATAAAATGGTATGGAAACAGGTGTGGAAGCGTTATTCGCAGACGTGGGACACTTCACGGTGCGGTCTATTCAAATAAGCATGTGCTCGGTGACTTTCCCATCCCTCATCTTAGCATACGCTGGTCAAGCCTCGTACCTACGCAAGCACATGGGAGACGTTGGCGACACCTTCTACAAGTCAATACCTGGTAAATAACGTATATATATACATATATATACCATCCGCCAAATAGGTTGGTGCACACACTACTGACAACATTATTCTCCGAGTTATTCAAAAAAAAAAAAAAAAATCTTTACCTTTTCATTTGCTGAATGATTCTCGAAATTGTGATCTTGATGATGCACGAATAAATCAAGGATTAATTATTCAGTTATTAAGAAATAAGTCTTGACAAGTTGATCGATGGTGTGATCTTGATGATGCACAAATAAATTAAGGATTAATTATTCAGTTATTTTTATTCTTAAATATTGGACTACGAAAGTTTCAAAGGTTACGACATTAATTAATTAATTTTAGTGGTGGTGAACAATTTGTTTTTAGGTGGACTCTACTGGCCTATGTTTGTGGTGGCAATACTGGCTGCTATAATCGCGAGCCAGGCTATGATCTCTGGGACATTCTCGATCATCCAACAATCCCTCTCCCTTGGTTGCTTTCCCCGTGTGAAAGTAGTCCATACCTCGGCTAAACATGAGGGACAGGTGTTCATCCCTGAAATGAACTATATTCTTATGATTGCTTGTGTTGCAGTCACCGCCGGCTTCAAAACCACCGAAAAGATCGGCAATGCCTATGGTAACTCATCTTCCTCTTTCAAATTATAACATCCGCATTTATTATTTCCTTTATTACTTATCCATTCCATTTATATGAAGTTAATTAACCTGCTTGTCTCCGATTTTTTATTAGTTTGTTTCTAATTTTGATCCAGCACATTTTATACACATGGTAATGATATTCCTTGATCAGGAAATCAAAGGATTCTTGAAAGATTCTTGAGGTTTTACTTGCTCCAATAATTTTCTGAATTATTGCTGTTGAACGAATGAATCAAGACATTAGTTAAAAATGTTAATTATTATCCATGACTAAATCAAAAACTATTATGATTTTTTTTTTTTTTTGTGCGTGTGTGGGTGGGGGTGGGGGGGTGTTAGTGGTCTTATATACCTCTATTCATTTTTTTTTTCACGGTAAATGTATATATATTATAATAATTAAACAATTTATGATATTGGTTTTTATTTTGATTTTCTTGTATAAATGGTGAGTTCTTCGTTTCCTTTTCTTGAATCTTTACCTCTAGCCAAATTGGCCTTAATTAAAACCATGTTAGTGATTTTGTTTTTCCAGATAATTGTCCTTAGTATTTAATGGTGAATAAGCCTAGGTTCTTATTAGCATTAGAAGAATATTGATAATAGCTCCAAACAAAGTCTTTGCTTTAATATTTAGGCGCTTGATTGGCTAAGTTTTTATATCTTAATATCGTGATACTAAACTCTTATTGCTACATGATATGCAGGAATTGCGGTAGTCTTCGTCATGACCCTCACTTCAGCTCTTCTGATACTTATCATGATAATGATTTGGAAGACTCATATCATCTTGATAATGCTATACGTGATTGTGATAGGATCGATTGAGCTCATCTACTTGAGTTCGGTGCTATACAAATTCGATCAAGGTGGTTACCTACCACTGGCCTTTGCTGCCTTCTTAATCACAATAATGCTCGTATGGAACTACGTTTATCGGAAAAGATACACGTATGAATTATCTCACAAGGTTCCGGGCGAGAAGGTGGAGGAGATGGTATTGAATTCTGGTGTTCGACGCATCCCAGGAATTGCCTTCTTCTACTCAGAGCTTGTGCAAGGGATTCCTCCAATATTTGAGCATTATGTTTCAAATGTGCCAGCTTTACACTCTGTTCTCGTCTTTGTTTCCATCAAGTCACTACCAATCAGCCGAGTTCCAAGCAACGAGCGATTTTTATTCCGTCAAGTAGGGTCTCATGATTGCCATGTGTTTCGATGTGTTGCGAGGTATGGCTACAAGGAACCAAGAAACGAGCAGGAGCCCTTTGATGCAATGTTGGTGCAGAGATTGAAAGAGTTCATAGAGGAATCATGGAAGTCAAGGATACCTTGGAATGGTAGTCATGAAGGTGAAGAAAGGATGGTAGAAGGTGGTGATGAGAAGAGGGAAAGGGAGGAAGTAATGGTCGGCAGGGTTCTGGAGCTGGTAGAGAAAGAGTGGAAGAGTGGAGTCGTCCATTTTTTAGGAGAAAATGAAGTGGTGGCTGCAAAAGGAGCTGGCTTGTGGAAGAGATTTTTGATAGACTATGCTTATGGCACCTTGAAAAGAAATATAAGGCAGCAAAATGAAGTTTTTACCATTCCTAGGAGACAGCTATTGAAGGTTGGAATGACCATTGAGCTCTAGAGAAAGGAGTACTAGCTGGAATGAAATAATAATTACAAACATATATGCATGCCAATATCCTTTTTCTTTTTCTTTTCTATCAAGGTTAAGTTTTATATTATGAACCTTGTATTTCAAATTGCAACTTTAGTGTTGGTTGGTTTCTTTATTACAATATTTTTTCTGTTTACTGTAATTTGTAAGCAGAAAGAGTCAGAATCTTACCGTTTCCTTTTCTCTCAGAAAAGCCAGGTAATCACTGGTTGGAATATATGTTGTTCATCATGACAATTTGTTACGCTCATGTTGTATCATAATTTACTGGCAAAATTGATAGTCTTTTTAGAACTAATGTTCTTTATCGCTGGAGGAGATGTATGTGGAAGCATGCCCTTAATCTAAACTTTGATGCCAATTAATCTTGGTAGAAACAAGAAAGTTGCGTTATTATTGTGGGAATGGTTATAATAAGAAGGTCAAACTATTAACGTGCTGGAAGCCTTCTAGCAAATACTCAAGTTTTTGGGAAGATGTTGTCAACTCTGCTCCTGACGATGGAGATCAGATCCAAATACAATCATCTCTCAAACTTTACCTGCCCTGGTCACTCTTAATAGAGAGGAGCATTATATTGTATGGCAATTAAGTGGCAAGGCGAGTTTCATAGCTTCCTCTTTATATTGGTTGCTCAATGGTGGGAGAATTAAGTGTGGTTTCGCTTCTCCACTTCAGTATTTTTGTGTGCCACTAAAAACAGCATGTTTTTTGGCATTAAAAAAATTTGTTTTCTTTGACCATTCTGAAAGGAAAAGTTAAACACTCATGATGCCCTTGGTAGGTAGCTTAAGAAAAATCTTGGTAGATGTATCTTACCTCATCAATCCTCTGAAACAGTGAACCATCTCTTCGTTGATTGTGTTGTCTTCACCTCAATAAAGAATGCAGTCTGCTCTCTCTGCATGGTTCTTTACACTCTCACTCTTCCTTTGAATGTAAAAAAAAAGAAATTTTGATCCATGTTGGAATCTTTTAGAACAAATAATCTTCTGTTTCATCTATTACAGCTATTGGTCTTCAATTATTCGACGATTGGTCCTTTCTTTCTAACACAAGACTGATTTTTTTCAGCAATATTTTTAAATTTTTAAATTTTTTTCTAAATTTTATACAGGGCTCCAACTTTCTCTCGTCTTTTTGCTTAGTAGGTATAGTAATATAGAGATAGGGATTGGATTAGTTTAACCACATGGTCTTCTCTGTTGAATTACGGGTCCATACATGAAGAAGATGTTAAACAGGTAACGGTGGAGTTGTGATAAGATGAAGGAAAGGAAGAAATATACAACTCCATGTCAAATTAGGATCTTGTAGTTGATAGTTTGTAAAGAATTTTAAGTGCTTCATTCAGTGACATGTTTTAAATTTTTTAACTTGTAATATTCTGGACGAACATACATACAAAACTAAATGGCGATATTTTAAGAGATGGAGCTCAACCTGAGCCAGGAATTTATTTAGCAAGGGTATTCTAAAAAAAGCTAAAATTCTCAAAAAGGGATTTTCAAATGAAGGCATTCCGAGAATTGTTAAGAGAAAGAAAAATATTATTGTTCATTGATATTAGGATCCCAAAAGTCTTTAAATAGAATATAAGATTATTATATATGGTAACATGTGATAACATGTAACTCCTAACAGGACTGTATAATAAGATTTCTAATAAGACTAAGATAAAATAATTGCTCTAGAAAATAATATAAGATATCTTATTTTTTAACACTCCCTCTTAAGTTAGAGCGTATATATTAACTAAGTCCATTTTGGAATATATAGTAGAAAACTAAAAGTGAAGTTAAGAGCTTTAGTAAAAATATCTACGAGCTGATCTGCTGAACTGGTATAAGGATCTGAATCTTGTAAAACAGGCTGTCCATACAAGAATTCTACTTCCTTCGTGAACGGAAAGAAGAATGAGACAGACTCAAAGAACGTAATATTTGCTGAAATAAAATATCATCGAATAATAGGATCATAATACTTATACCTCTTTTATATCTGCGAAAGTGAGTAAAGAAAGCTAAATGAGAACTATAAAATCATCTTCCTGAACAAGGTCAGGTGAGAGCTGTACATCATCTTCCTGCTACTTGTAGTCAGGTAAAAGTTATGTAATCATCTTCTTACCAGGTAAGAATTGCATAATCATTTTCCTGCTTATCTATAGAGTTGGTCACTATCTCGCTATCAGAGAGGTGACAAGGGGAGTGTTGATATAAAGAAATAGAAGGTCTAAGCCCAGAGAATATAATGAGCACTGGTCAACTTGATTAAGGTATCCAAAAGAGTGAACTTCAACACTTCCAAAAATCATACCATAAAAAGTTAAGGATAACGATGACAGCAACACAAGAAAGAAAAGTCCGGATCACTACATAGAGAAAGTAAAGATCAAGAAGAACCATCACCAGTTAACTTAAAGACATAGATGAGGCAGCACTTTTTTTTGATTTATGGCTGTGAAGAGGTATGCTCATCAGGTTTGTGGAATGAAGAAGCCCTTGTTGATGAAGTAAAGAGACTTGTAGAGAGCAAGTTTTAGAAGTCAATTTCATTTTAATTAGGGTCATGGGATCTTAATTGGTTAGCTAGATTGCACACTAGCATGTGTAGGCTGACCTAATCTCCTAACCCAATCGAATTGGGTCTAAAAGGTTGCTAAATTGACTAACTAATTTATGGGAGACCTAAACTGGGTTGAGTCCTAAGTAGGAAAAGTTTATCGGATTTTATTTGATATTTTTTGGACATGTTATGCACCATATATCAAGAGTCCAAATGACATGGGACTCTTGGTGCAAAATGGGTGCTCAGCATTTAAATGGGCACAGAAGGACCAATAGACCTCTTACTTGAAAACAAATTATATGGTCAGAAAGTAGATTTAATACCCTTTCATGTGACACCCATTTTGCATTTCTTTTGATTGGGTCAAATAAGTGAAAGGTGTGGAGAAAGGTGGAGCAAAAAGTGAAGAGTCGACTCTTCACTATTGGCACACAGAAAGGCAAGAGTCCTTCTGCTTGTCATTCACCAAAGCTAGATAAAGTCCAAGGGACTTTATCCTCATCTCCATGCCCTCTCATATGTGCTTTGATCGGTCAGAAGAGGAAGTTTGTGGTGGAAGGAAGTTGGCTCACATGAAGAGTCACGACTCTTCATGTTTGGTTCTAATTCCATGAAGCAGAGTCCTTTTGCTTTAAGGAATTTCAAATCACCGATGCTTCTAAATCAAAAGCCATGTTCCTTGGCCTTCCTGCAACCAGTCACTGCCATGTGGCAAGTGGAAAAGTTGGCAGGAAACTTGAAGAGACAAATATATGGCAGTTGGTGCATGAAATGTCATGACTCTTCAAGATAAGACTCCTCATTGAAGGGTCTTATTTGATTTATTGATTGACATATCAAAGGCTGATGAAAGGCCATATCTGGTGCCCTCTCCTCTCCTATAAATAGTCTTCAGTGTTTAGGCCGAAGGTATATGAGAAATCTAATTCCATCCTTTCTTTCCTGCATTCACTCACACTCTGCCACTCACTCTCCTTGTCTCCCCCTTCTCTTGTTAGAGTTTAGGTCTTGTCTTAAGACAAGTCCATTATTTTAAGATAAGGGTTTAGGAAGAGATTTAGGAAGTGAAAAAGAGAGTGAAGAGATGATTTAGAGAGGGCTCAGAGTGCTCTACTGGAGGGCAAAGGTCTGAGCAAGGAAGGAGAGGCTGCCAAAGGAAGAAGGGCCATCAGAAGTGTCCCAGTGGCTTAAGCAACCTACTAAAGAGAGCTTCCTAGTTCAATTCCTATATGGATCACCTTTGGAGGGTATGCACTTGTGTGCCTAGTGGAAAGAAGAAGGAATTAGCATTCCAGGTATTTTACCAAACCCTAATTACATGACTTGTTAATTGTAATGAATAAGGGATCTTGGGCCTAGGGTTTCAAGATGTTTGGAGTTTCAAGAAAGAAATTTTTTGAAATCCATGATTCCGCTGTGCCATCGAAATCCTAGAAACCCAACAAATGGTATCAGAGCCATCTTATTTTATTCAATTAATGGTCAATTGAATATGCCTATGTGATTGTGAAGATATCATATATGGGAATCATATTCTGATGCATGCCACTAATTAGGGTTCAATTATATATTGAAAGGGTATATGATAGTGAATATTATCATGTATGGTGCTTGCAATTAGTAATGATTGCTTATTATGCTATTAAGTGATGCATGATTGTTTCAAAATTACATATGATATATGTTAAATCCTAGTAACTGCTTTGGATTGGGTTAGTCACCATGTCCGTCCGGTCATAGGAGTTAATTAGGATTTCATGGCCCTCTCATCCAATTCAATGGGGTCTCCTATGGCGTGTAGGGGTGCCGCTGTGTCCATATCCTATGAACAAGTATGGTGAACGGATTCATATTACAATCATGCTTATGGTATTCATATTAGGGTTAATAAGCTCAAATGATGGAATGAATATCATGTCATATTTGTATGGTTATGAATACATAATGATGTCATGAATGTTAGATTTTATGATGTCATGAATGTTAGGTTGACATGAATAAGTCCATATTAGGATGTGTTAGAGACCATCAAAGCTCTTATAAAAAATCATATTTAGTCGTAGTGTAAGTTAATCATGATGCAAATCTGATTAGGGTATGATCAGCAAATTGGTGTCTAGGAAAGTGGTTCTGGGAAGGTAAAAGGAATGAGATTTTTAATTGGTTCCGTTGACTTACCTAGCCAATTTAATTTGTGTCTAAGGAAAGCAACGGAGGGACCCCCTCATCCCTTCCACTTACCTGGCCAATTTGGTCATATCTAGATCTTAAATTGGAATTGCTAATTGATTAAGCACACAACAATTTGCCTTCCTTCATGCTAAGCCAAATTTATATCAAAAACTATGGAGGTTTGTTGTGTACATACAAGGCTTGCTCTAGCATTTGGTATAAAATTTGTCTTGGTGCACTTAGTGCTTTATAGCATGACTGATAATGTTGCTTTGTTGTATATACACAAGGGCAACATTATTCAATCATGGCTATATGAAAATGAAGGGTCCGACTAAATTAAGACATTATGGTTTGTTATGTACACACAAGGCTATAAGTGTCTTAGAGGCAAAAGTTAAGTTGAGAATTGCAAGGGATGCAGTTGGAAAGGGTCATTTCCTACCCTTGAACTTATAAGTGTTTGTTGTGTACACACAAGGCATTTATAAGAAATTAGGATCTCAACCCTACTAAAGAAGCCTTGTGAGGGTTTCCTGCATACCATAGTTGAGGGTTATGGTATTCGATAGAAAATAGTGGAAGACATAATTAGATGTAAAAGTCCTTGTGTAATTGTGAATATCATCATGAGTGGTCTGCTTATAGTTGTTCTTTATTTACTGTAGATTATTACATTATGGCTTCTACTCTTTCACTGTGGGGCATCTTGGATGACAATAAGTTAATCGATCCAAATTATGTGGATTGATTGAGGAACCTGAGAATTATATTAGCTCAGGAGAAAATTGCCTATATCCTTAATACTCCTGACCTAGATCTGGTTGGAGAGGATGCTACTAAGGGAAAAAGGAACCCTAAGAGTAGCTTCCAGAAAAGAATAAAAAGGCAAGGAAGACCTCTACTGGTGGAACCTACTATCATTGTGGAAAGCAAGAGCACTGGAAGAATAATTGCAAGTTATATCTTGCAAGTCAGAAGCAAGATGCTAGTGATGCATCGAAAAGTTTGTACATGATACAAACTAACTTATCATTAAGTTCTTCAACTTCTGATACATGGGTGTTGGATACCGTATGTGGGTCTCATATCTGCAAGTCATTGCAGGGGTTACAGAGACCCAAAAGCTTGAAGAAGGGTGACTTCAAGCTATTTGGCATGAGTGGTGATCCTATTTATGCTGAAGCTATTGGCACCTATCTAATGTTATTGCCATCGGATAATATTCTTGAATTAAAAGATTGTTACTATGTACCCAACATTATAAAGAATATTATTTCTATACCTTTGTTGTTGAAACAAGGTTATGAAATAAATATTTCAAGCCATGGGTGCTCGATCTTCTTTTCAAAGAAGTTCTTTAGTTATGGTACATTTGTTAATATTCTTTTGATTCTATCACTTAATGATGAAGTTATGCTTGTTGAAAACAAGAATAGAAAGAGAGATGATATAAATGTCACATATCTCTGGCATTGTCGTTTGGATCATATTAGTGAGTCTAGGATAAACAAGTTGTACAAAAAAAACTTCTTTGAACCTTTTGATCATGAATCATCAGGAACTTGTGAGTCCTGCCTCATGGGTAAGATGACCAAATCTCCATTCACTAGACATGAAGATAGGGCAACCGAGTTGTTAGGCCTAGTACACATAGATGTGTGTGGTCCTATGATAACCTAGGCCAAAGGAGAATACTCTTATTTCATCAGTTTTACTGATCATTTATCAAGGTTTGAATATGTGTATCTTATGAAATACAAGTCTGAAGCTTTTAAAAAATTCAAAGAGTATCAAAGTATGGTTGAGAAACAAACTGGGCATAGTATTAAAATCATTCGATCTGATAGAGGAGGAGAATACTTGTCTAGTGAATTTTTTAATCATCTTAAAGACAAAGAAATTCTCTCTGAATGGATCCCTCCACATATGCCACAATTAAATGGTGTAGCAGAAAAGAGGAACCGAACCTTGTTGGACATGGTATGGTCCATAATGTGCTTCACAAATCTTCCAGTATCCTTCTGGGGTAATGCCCTAGAGACTGCTACCCACATACTAAATAGGGTACCATCAAAGGCAGTTAATAGCACTCCATATGAATTATGGAATGGAAAAAGGCCAAGTCTTAAATATTTTAAGATTTGGGGTTGCCCTGCTTATGTTAGGAATATTTTTGGACATAAGCTAAAGTGCTAGGACTGACAAGTGTAGGTTTGTAGGATATCCTAAAGAATGTATGGGTTACCTTTTCTACCATCATACTGAGCAAAAGGTCTTTGTCAGTAGGCATGCCACATTATTGGAAAAGAAGTTTATCCAAGAAAAGGGCAATAAGAGGATATTTGAACTTGAAGAAGTTCAACCTACACCTGAAATAATTCCTCAACCAGATGTTTCTAAGGTTCAGGAACAACCACAACACACACCTCCTCTCCATAGGTCAGAAAGAGTGCGAAGTGCACCTTTCAAATATAGCTTTGTTATTGAAAATGATAATGAAGCCAGTATCATACAGGATGATGATCCTGTGAACTATACGGAAGCTATCATGAGTGGAGACTCTAACAAATGGCTGGAAGCCATGAAATCTGAGATGGACTCCATGTATTCCAATCAGGTTTGGACCTTGGTAGATCTACCTGAAGGAATTAACCCAATAGGGTGTAAATGGGTCTTCAAGAAGAAGATAGGAGCAGATGGTCAAGTAGAGACCTATAAGGCCAGGCTGATGGCAAAATATTTTAGACAAAAACATGGAATTGACAATGATGAAACCTTTTCACTAGTAGCTATGCTCAAGTCCATTCGGGTATTTCTTGCTATAGCAGCATACCATGATTATGAAATATGGCAGATGGATGTAAAGATTGCTTTCCTTAATGAAAATCTTGAAGAAGAAGTCTATATGACACAGCCAGAGGGTTTTGTCTCAAGTGGGAGACCAAACCAAGTATACAAGCTAAGGAAGTCCATTTATGGACTAAAGCAAGCATCAAGGAGTTGGAATATCCACTTTGATGAAACAATCAAGGAGTTTGGTTTTACCAAGAATGTGGATGAACCATGTGTGTACAAGAAGACAAGTGGGAGTGCCCTTATTTTCTTGGTTTTGTATGTCGATGACATATTCATCATTGGGAATGATATCCCAATGTTGCAATCGATCAAGTCTTGGCTATCAAAGTAATTTTTCATGAAAGATTTGGGAGATGCATCCTATATACTGAGTATAAAGATCTATAGAGATAGATCTAAAAAGATGCTGGGCTTATCCCAATCCAGGTACATTGACTTAGTGTTGAAGAAATTCAACATGGAGGGAAGTAAGAAAGGTTACTTGCCCATGAATCAATGCATACATTTCTCCAAGAAGATGTCTCCTAAGACACTGGAGGAGAGAGAGAGAATGAGTTTGATCCCTTAGGCTTCGGCTGTAGGATCAATTATGTATGCCATGTTATGTATCAGGCCTGATGTTGCTTATGCCTTGGACATAGTAAGCAGGTTCCAGGCTAATCAAGGGGAGGATCATTGGAAAGCTATGAAAAATATTCTTAAGTACCTGAGAATGACTAAAGATGTTTTTCTAATATATGATGGATCAGAGTTAAAACTAAAAGGATATACAGATTCTAGTTTTCAATCAGATCTGGATGATAGCAAATCCATATTAGGATATGTCTTCACCCTATATGGTGGTGCGTGAGTAGGCAGAGTACATAGCTACAAGAGAAGCCATAAGGGAAGCTGTGTGAATGAAGAAATTCATCACGGAATTGGGTATAGTTTCTATTATAGAACAACTGGTGTCACTTTATTATAGTAACACTAGAGTTGTTATGCAAGATAAGGAACCAAGGTCTCATAATAAGCCCAAGCATATCCTAAGATGCTTCCACCTTGTTCAAGGATAAGATGTTGTCATCGAATGAGTATATATAAAGAACAACATAGCAGACCTATTGACTAAAGCACTACCAAAGCAACAATTAGATCGCCTCTTAGATTGTATGGATATAAAATACAAAGGCAATTGATTTTAGTGCAAGTGGGAGATTGAAAGAATGGTGTCCTAAAAGCCAATCATTGTAAGGGCATTTTTATGATCTTCCAACTCATGTATGATATTATTTATCAATAAAAGGCATCTTTTGATTCATCATACTGTTGTATCTTATAAAGATTATGATGAACCCCATAGATTAGGGCAATGGAATTAAGGTTATGATAGAGATCATTACGGTGAGACCTAAGTTTCTATAAATCCTAATCTAAAATGTTCCTTAGTCATTGGATAATCGATTCGGGGATTGATTAATCCAGAAAGACTAGCACATCCTATGTATGCTCGATAGAGAGGGTGGTTGGTCTCAGAACCACTTGTGTAGAGATACTAATGCAAGGATGTGGGTGCTTATTAGGTTATGAGTCCACTGAACTGATCCGACAAGAGAACATCAAATGGAAGTCTTATTTACTTGTCAAAAGAATGTTCTCTTAGTGGGAGTTGTGCATGTGATCCTTAGATCTGAGACTATCATAGTATCTTGTGCACATGAACCCATATTTTGGTGCATACTCATTCATGGAAATTAAGTCATGTACGGGGTGCTTTTAGATATGATGAATTATGTATGAAAGTAATGAGTAGGTCAACAAGAAATCGATCACTCCTAGTAAGAGGAGAAGTTATCCTGTGTGATCTCTTCGAATGATGACTCCGAAAGTCTTTAGCCAAAGTAGGATGAGATTAGATAGGGCTTCTAATCATTCATCTATTGAGTCTTCACTATCAAATTGAGATTCAAAATGATTAAGTGCTAGGATTTGACATTTATCCATATCCATCACTTAATCGAGATACACAGAGATTGAATGATTGAATTGCATGGTAACTTTCTATTGAAGGGTATTTTGGTACTTTTTATCAAATTTCTCATCTTCCAGGTAGGCATGACACATTGCTAGACATCAATCATGTCTTGTGGGTTTTCATGAATCAATTGGATTGAATTCATGAGTCAATTCGAAAGCTGGTTCAAATTGGCAACTTAGGTCAGCTCAATTTGACCTAATTAGGTCAATCGGATTCGATTAGATTGAATTAACTCGGACCTAGACCTACTACTGGCTAGATATGGAATCCAAAGGGTCACACACATTAGGAAACTGACCTAGGAAGTCAATTTCATTTTAATTAGGATCATGGGATCGTAATTGGTTAGCTAGATTGCACACTAGCATGTATAGGCTGACCTAATCTCCTAACCCAATCGAATTGGGTCTAAAAGGTTGCTAAATGGACTAACCAATTTATGGGAGACCTAAATTGGGTTGGGTCCTAAGTGGGACGAATTTATCAGATTTTATCTGATATTTTTTGGACATGTTATGCACCATATATCAAGAGTCCAAATGGCATGGGACTATTGGTACAAAATGGGTGCTCAGCATTTAAAAGGGCACAGAAGGACCAATAGACCTCTTACTTGAAAACAAATTATATGGTCAAAAAGTAAATTTAATACTCTTTCATAGGACACCCATTTTGCATATCTTTTAACTGGGTCAAATATGTGAAAGGCATGGAGAAAGGTGGCACGCAAAGTGAAGAGTCGACTCTTCACTCTTGGTGCATAGATTTTTGGTACACAAAAAGGACAAGAGTCCTTCTGCTTGTCATTCACCAAAGCTAGATAAAGTCCAAGGGACTTTATCCTTATCTCCACGCCCTCTCATATGGGCTTTGACTAGTCAACAAGAGGAAGTTTGTGGTGGAAGGAAGTTGGTGCACATGAAGAGTTCGACTCTTCATGTTTGGCGCTAATTCCATGAAGCAGAGTCCTTCTGCTTTAAGGAATTTCAAATCACCGATGCTTCTAAATCAAAAGCCATGTCCCTTGGACTTCCTACAACCGGTCACTACCATGTGGCAAGTGGAAAAGTTTGCAGGAAACTTAAAGAGACAAATATATGGCAGTTGGCACATGAAATGTCATGACTCTTCAAGATAAGACTCCTCGTTGAAGGGTTTTATTTGATCTATTGACTGATAGATCAAAGGCTGATGAGAGGCCAAATCTGGTGCCCTCTCCTCTCCTATAAATAGTCTTCAATGTTTAGGCCGAAGGTATATGAGAAATCAGATTCCATCCTTTCTTTCCTGCATTCACTCACACTCTGCCACTCACTCTCCTTGTCTCCCCCTTCCCTTGTTAGAGTTTAGGTCTTGTCTTATGACAAGTCCATCATTTTAAGACAAGGGTTTAGGAAAAGATTTAGGAAGTGGAAAAGAGAGTGAAGAGAGGATTTAGAGAGGGCTCAGAGTGCTCTACTAGAGGGCAAGGTCTGAATAAGGAAGGAGAGGCCGCCAAAGAAAGAAGGGCCATCAGAAGAGTCCCAGTGGCTTAAGCAACCTACTAAGGAGAGCTTCCTAGTTCGATTCCTGTGTGGATCACCTCTGGAGGGCATGCACTTGTGTGCCTAGTGGAAAGAAGAAGGAATTAGCATTCTAGGTATTTTACCAAACCCTAATTATATGACTTGTTAATTATAATGAATAAGGGATCTTGGTCTTAGGGTTTCAAGATATTTGGAGTTTCAAGAAAGAAATTTTTTGAAATCCATGCTTTCGCTATGTCATTGAAACCTTAGAAGCCCAACAATGATAAAGAAGTTGGACAATCTTGTGATCAATCAAGATGCTAGAACTAGAGAGATTTACCAGTGGATTTGAAGGATCGAGTCAGAGTTAGGGGCCCTACTCATTAGACTTATTGGTTCTAGTTCTTCATTTAGTCATCCCTAAAAACACCAGTCTTAGCCTATACCACTCAACCCCCATGTTCCTCCAAAGTGTGACCTGGTAGCAGATTTCCACCTGCACCCTCTATTGGACCTACTTTGAGGACCTGTAGTGCCCAGGGATCCTCTTTTGCTTCTTCATCTTCAGCTACTCATGCTCCATATACCATGGAATTACCATATTCAGATTCTAATTATGACATATATATTAGCTTCTATGTATTAAGATATGTGTGTTAGGATCATTAGGATCCATATATTTTTGACTATTGTATCTTGTTTACTTTTATATTATATTGAACATTTTGTATTCAGTTTGGTGTTATGATATATAATTTCTTATGTATTGAAGTCACTTTTTGTACTAACTTTGAATGAAATGATATTTGCCTTATTTATTGTGTTTGAGAAATGTTTCATATAGTTTAATTTGATGACAAAAAGGGAGAGTAGGATGCGTGATTAAAATATATATATAAAGGAGAGAGAAAATGGTATGAAATTAGAAAGAAGAAAGGAATAAAGGAAGTTTCAAACTTTAAGTGGTATCAATGATATATGAAATTAAAAAAATTATGATATGATATACAAGCAACTAAGCTCTAGTATATGAAAAGGAAAGGAATAAAAAAAGTTAAAAGAGCTTGAGATAAAAAGATAGCTTAAATTGAGGGGAAGCTTTGTTTTAAAAAATTCTTTTAAATCATTACAGCTCTGATATACTCTTCTTTTTAGCTCTGATATATTTTTTGGTAACTTTAATACATTTCTTTCTAAACTCTGATACAAACTCATCATGCTCTAATACATTATTGATACACCTTATATAGCTCTGATATATTCTATAAAAAGCTTTGAAACATGTTATAAGCTCTGATATACATACATAAACTTTGCGTTGACTCATGATATATACTCCAATTTTGCTTTGATACATTGTATATGCTCTAATACATGATAAACACTCTAATACATTTACTATAAAGCTTTGATACATCTTATACTATAAAACTTAAAGCTCTGATATATTTTATACTATAAAGCCTTTTTAATCTCTATGTCCAGTATTTTGTCATCATTAAAAAGAGAAAGATTGTTGCCCCCAAGAATGATTTTTATGATTATAAAATATTAGAGCATAAAAAGTATACTAATATCTTTCAATTTGTTTAAGAATATTTTTGTAGAGAGCATACCAATGGCTATGTACCGATCTTTATGAATCATTGGTATGCTTGGAGAGCTACTATGTATCAATAGAAGCCTTTATAAATCATTGGAATGCTTGGTGAGATCCTATGTATCATTGGAAGTTTTGTGTAAACTTTTGAAAAATGTAGTGAGCTCATATGAGTCATTAGAAGTATTTATGTGGTTTCGATAGCTTAATTGTACTTCATTTGAAATTAAAAGTTTGTTAAAATCCTTGTTTGGAATGAAGAGTCGATCCACAGAAGTTAGAGCCGACTTTGGCATGATCTAGAAATGGTACGAAGAATTGGCATATAGACGAGCCAACTCATGGGAAAGGTGAGTCAACACTCTTAGTAAAATAAAGGAACAATTTTCCATCTCAAGTGGGCGAGTCAACTCTCAGACTAGTGAGCCGACTCTCTTAGTGAAATAGAAAGGTGGATTTTTTGGAACAGGCTGGCAAGCTAACTCTCTCTGAGATATAGAAACATGATATTTTTGAATTCTTATAGGCGAGCCGACTCATGGACAGGCAAGCCAATTTGTGGCCCTCTAACAGTAGTTCAATGGCTAATTCTATAGACTTCCAGATTTCGAGATTCTTTGATTCTAATAGCTATTTTCTTATTTCTAATGGCTAGAAACAGCTAGGAGAGCCTCAAAACCAATAAAAAAATATTGAGAGAAGTATAAAAATAAGGCTTGAAGTCATAAATCACAACATTGAATACACTTGAGAATAAAGAGAATATTTAAAGTTGTCATTGAAAACTTAAAAGATTCCATCTACTTGCCAATCAACTCTCTTGAAGTATTTTGTGAGCTACTAAGTGAGTATTGAAGATCAATCATTGAAGATTTCAGGCATGTTTAAGTCAAGCTTCACTGGAAATATTCTACTCTTTTATAAATTTGTTTTTGTTGCTCTATTTTTTATTTTCTGTTTTTGTATTACAAGTTTCATTGGGACCTGAAACATGGGGCTTGTTTGGATTTTGATTGGCTAGCCTTTAAAAGCCAATTGGATTTGTTTGTAAGCCTGTATTGAAACAAATATATATTGAGTTTTAGATTGTGAGCCCGTGAAAACAATCTCACTCTATTCTTAAGGAAATATAATGGAAATCTTAAGTAGACCTTGAGGAGTGGACAAAGGTACTAGGATTGCACTGAACCACTATAAATCTTTTTAATTTATATGTGTGCTTATTACTCTCTCTTTTTTTGCATACATCATTTTTCATACTATACTTGGATCTCTAATGCTAAGCTTTTCAAATTGCACATATCAGCTTAATTTTTTTAAAAATTCAATTCATTTCGCCTCTTAGATTGTCGATTTAGGCAATAATACCTATCTTTTTTATCTTTTGGTAAGGCTTTTATTCTAGCAATGGATCAGGACTAGACATTGAAAGCAATGATTTAATGTTGATTAGGTAGCTATAATCATCAAAAACCCAAATCCTTATATCATCTTATTTGCTAAGGCTTAACTCAGCATAAAAGTCTTTTGATTGATAAAATACATATATTTGGCCAAAGGATCACCCAAAGTATCAATATATCTAATTTTTCTCCCTCAATCCAAACTTTTGAAAATCAATAAAAATAAATAATATCAATTTGAGATTTTAGAAAAATTCTTTAATCCAATATTGATAAAAATCTATTTGAGATTTAGGTGAGGCTATTTCCTTTGTATTTGAATTTTCACCATTGCCATGATTATTTTTGTTGAGGAGTTTATGTATAGTATAGGGTTGTTATTCCCTCTTATAATTGATGTGGTTTGAGGCTGGTAGTGCTACCATAATAGATAACCATGGGATAGGATTCATGGGCAAGGTATGGGAATGGGATGGAGATGAGAAAAGTATCAACTTATTCGAAGAAATAAGCTCACTAATATAATATTACATGGAGTGACAAGGAGATTAATATTTATTGAAAAAAACTATAACCATGAACAATAATATTGTAAACCTAGTTTTCCTCTTTGTATAATTAAATGAAATATCATTATAATTTATCAAACAATAATGATCCCTACGATCTTCTCAAGCATTTAATAAATAAAATAATCAAGTAACCCATAAATAAGAGATACTATAATTTTGTTATGAATCTTTCACAATTTAGAATAATGGAATTATTACATATCTTTTTAAAATCAATTAGAGGCTATATAAATATATATCATTAAGATTAAATCTTGGCTTCCACAATAAAAAATAATCATCACTACCAAAATAGATTTCAACAATAAACAAGAATATATGATAGATCTCACTAAATATGGATGCTTCAATCAATCTATGGAGAATGCTTTTCATAGATTGAAACCATTCAACTTATAACTCTCAATTCCATGAACAATATACTAAAATTTTATAAAAATTGGAATAGAATTAGCTCCACGATCGTTCGACAAAGTAAACCCTTTTTTTATTTTCTTCTTCCTTGAAATTCTTTTCTCGCCATCGCTCCCTGTAGATTTCGATCTCAATTATTCATGCACAGACTCTTTTCCATGTTAAAATGGGTTAAGCCTACTGGTTCCTATTATAACTCTATCTCAATTTTTTTTTTTTTTTAAAATAGGTATGGGTCCTACATGGGAGGGTACCAACAAATCTCTCCCTCTCAACTCATGTGGGAGGTTTCATTAATCTCACTTTTTTCTACATGCAATCAACTTTTTCATGGATAGTTTTAGTCATCATATTTGATCTATTATCATCGGTATAGATTTTCTCAAGACATAGCAACTTTATCTCCAAAGTATCCCAAATCCAATGATATCTCATGTCAATGTGCTTGGATCTTGATTGAAATGTTTGATTCTTTGAAAGATGGATGGCATTGTGACTATCATAATAAAGTATGGACTTCTCTTGTTCTAAGCCCAACTCTTATAAAAAAATCTTATCCATAAAAGTTCTTTGCAAGCTTTTGTAATTACAATGTACTCAGCCTCTGTAGTGGATAAAGCAATATATTTTTGTAACTTAGATTGCCATAACACTACCCCCCTTGAAAATATTATCAAGTATCTGGATGTAGACTTTCTAGAATATCTATATCACCAGCCATGTTTGCATCTATATACCCATCCAACACAAGTTTGCCATTACCAAATAAAATATAGAAGTACATCTAAAATACCTAAATATCCATTTAACAGCCATCCATTATTCCTCACTAGGATTAAAGAGAAGCAGACTTACAATATCAATTTCATGAGTAATATCTAGCCTTTTGTAAATCATGGAATATATCAAACTACTAATTATCGATGCATAAAGAATCTTTTTTATTTTTTCTTTATATTTCTTATTTGTATAGCATTCCTTAGAACTTAACTTGAAGTGACTTGTAAATAGAGATCAAACTGGTTTGGACTTGCTCATATTGAACATTTCTAGCACCTTTTCGATATATCTTTTTTTAAATAACTAAAGCTTTTTATTCTTCTTTTTATGAGTAATTCTCATGTCAAGAATTTGTTTAGCTGGTCTTAAGTCCTTCATGGCAAAGGACTTGCTCAACTTTCTTTCTAAGCTTTCAATCTTTCTAGCATCATGGCCAATAATCAACATGTCATCCATATAAAGTAAGAGAATAATGAAATCTCCAGCAGAAAATCTCTTTATAAATATATAATAATCAAAAGTAATTTTGTTGTACCCAGGGTCTATTACCAAGGAATCAAACTTTTTATACCATTGCCAAGGTGCCTACTTGAGTCCATATAAGCTCTTCTTTAATCTGCATGGAAGATGCTCTTTGCCTTTAACTGTGAATCCCTCGAGTTACTCCATACAATTTTTTTTCTCTAAGTCACCATGAAAGAAAACAATTTTTTCATTAGGTTGTTTAATCTTCAAATTAATACTCATAGCTAAATCAAGAATAACTCAGATTGAAGACATTTTGACCATTTATGAAAAAATTTCTTTGAAGTTAATATCCTTTTTTTGACCAAATCTTTTCATAACTAATCATGCCTTGTACTTTGGTTGTGAGCTATTTTCTTCAGATTTCAACTTGAACACCCACTTACTCTTGAGTGTTTTCTTATCCTTAGGTAGTTCCACAAATTAAAATATATGGTTCTCATACAAGAATTTTTCTTTTCCTTTGTGGCTTTTAACCTCTCTCTTTGTTGCTCATGATTCATAACCTTTTGGTAGCATTTTGGTTCTCTCTTATCAATGATCATCACTTATAAGAAAAAAATCTCTACGAAGATCGATGCTCTCTAGTAGATTTTTTCACCTGAGACTCAACTGGTGGTTTTGAAAGTGCCTATTCAACATCCTCATTTAGCATATCATCATTATTAGATATGGGCTCATCAACTGTGTTACCATCATCTTTCTGTACATACATGTCCCCTATTATCATTATTCATCATGGTATGAGGTACTCGATCCAAGTTAACATAATTTTTAATGATAGGCTTTGGCTTTTCCAACTTTTCAAAATTTTTAATAGTCAGATTTTCTAGAAACATAACATCTCTACTTTTGATAACCTTCTTATGAACTTGATCGCATAATATATAACTAATTTTTCATTTGCATAACCTAGGAAGATACATTGTTTAGATTTATCATCAAGCTTGGATCTCTCATCTTTAGGAATATGAATAAATACTCTGTGGCCAAATACCCTTAAGTAATCATATGATATATCTTTTTTGATTCACACTCTTTTTGGCACATCACCATTTAAAGGAATTGAAGGAGAAAGGTTGATCAAATCTACTGCTATTCTCATCACTTCACCCTAAAAGGATTTAGGCAATTTATCATGAGAGAGCATACATCAAATTTTTTTGCAAATAGCATGATTCATTCTTTCAGCAATTTCATTATATTAAGGTATTCTAGGAATAGCTTTCTTAAGTCTAATACCATGATCTTTGCAATATTTCTCAATTGAACTAATGTATTCACCACCATAATCTGTTCAAATATACTTTAGTTGCCTTCCATTTTTTTCTTTCAACACTAGCATGAAAATGCTTGAACACATCAAGATCTTACTTTTGGATTTCAAAATAAAAGTCCATACTTGTCTAGAATGATCATTAGTAAAGGTAACAAAATATAGAGTACCACCAAGAGTTCTAACATCCATAATATAAATATCAGTGTGAATTAAGTTCAAAGTATATAATCTTCTATGTAGAGAGGATTTATGAAATATAATTTTATGTTGTTTGTCAGTTAAACAATATATGCATATTTTTAGAGACATATCTTTTATCGGAAGGAGTTTTCTTCAGGCAAGAATATCAAGTCTCTTCTCATTCATATAGCCAAGCCATTTATGCCATAATTCAGTAGAGGATTCTTCAACTGTATTCATCTCCTTCTTGCATAATTTTACTTGTATCATATAGAGTGTGCTTGATTTTTTCTCTTTTGCTACCCCTAAAGAACCTTTGGTGAGCTTCCATTTTCTTTCATCAAAGTGGTTGCGGTAGTCTTCATCATCAATAGTTGACATTTAGTATTGGTTTCCAAGCAAACAGCTTCTATGCCACAATCTTGGTTACTCTATTTTCCTTCCTGACACTATCAAAATTACTGCTAGTATAAAATATAAAGAAGTCATGCCAAAAGTAACATGAAAAGAGGCATTTGAATTAACAATCCAAGTACAATTATGTTATGTAAGGTTTATATAATCATCATCATAAATAATGGCAATATGAACAGTAGATACAGTTACTATTGTACCATTTTTTCCTTCTTTTCTTTACCTCTCTTTCTTGATTGCTCTCTTTTAAATTTTTTGCACTCCCTTTCATATGCCTAGGCTTTCCATAATAAAAATATTTATTTTTTTCTAAATTTGGACCTTTCTCTTGATTTATCATGGTTGTCAAAATTTTACAAGTTTCTTGTTTTACTCCTCCCATATCTTTTTGCAATCAGTTTCTATAACCGGTCTCTTGATTTATCATTGTTGTCAAAATTTTATGAGTTTCTTATTTTACTCCTCCCATAACTTTCTATACCCTGTTTCTTTGACTGTGTAGTCATACCCTGTTCTCTTCTTTTGGTCTCCTTATTAAGCATACTATCCTTCACCATTCCCAATGTTACCACACCAATAAAACTTAAATTATTGAGTGATACAGCTAGAGTTTTCTAATTGTTAAACAAAGAACTGAGCAATAACAATGTTTGTAACTCATTATCTAGCATTATTTTAATAGTTGCCAACTGATTTATTACATCCTCAAATCTACTTAGATGCTCGCCAATTAAACTTCTCTCCTTATACTTCATATTCATAACCTTTCTAAATATGAATGTTTGGTTTATTATTGTCATTCTCTCATAAAGCCTCTCCAATTGCTTTCATAAACTATGGACATCAATCTTTATGGCAACATAATGAAAAATACTATTATCTATTCATTGGCCAATTAATCCTACTATCTTTTTATTTATTTTTATTCAATATTATAAAGTTTTGTCACTTAGTTTAATACTATTTCCTTTCAACGTGATCATACAAATCTTTGCAAAATAATAAATTATCTATTTGAAACTTTCAAATTGAATAATTATAGACATAAGTTTAACCATACTTCCCTCCATATGTTCTTTCATTTAATCAACATAAGAAAATTTAGCCACTAGCAACCAAAGTCTAATATCACTTTGTTAGAAAAAACTACAATTATAGACAATAATACTATAAACTTCTTTTTTCTCTTCATGCAATTAAACATAATATCACTATAATCTATCAAGCAACAATGATCTCTATGATCTACTCAAATATTTAATAAGTAAAACAATCAAACAACACACAAAAAAGAGATACCAAAATTTTGATATGAATCTTCTACTATTTAGAATAATGAGATTACTATAGGTCTTTTATAAATCAACTAGAGGCTATATAAATATATATCATCATATATCATCAAGATTGAATCTTAGATTTCATAATAAAAATAATTGACATCAATAAGATGAATTTTTGTAATAAATAGGAATATAAGACATATTTCACCAAAATGGATGCTTGAAATAATCTATGGAGAAGGTCTTTCAAATATCAAAACCATTTAACTTATAACTCCCATGCTGGAAATAATATACTTAAATTTTATCAAAATTGGGATAGAATCAACTTCGTGATCGTCTAACAAAATAGCCCCCTTTTTTATTTCCTTCTTTCTTACGCCTCTTTTTCTCTCCACCATTCCCACTATTTTTCCACCATTGGTTCTTGTTTTAACTCCACCTCTCTTTTATTTTTTTATTTAAAATAGGTATGGGTCTCACATGAGAAGGGACCACACCAACAATATCGATACCCAATGCATGGATTCCTTTTTGACACCTTATTAATGCCTATGAGTTAAGCAATTTCATAGAGGGTACACCATCTAATAAAGTATATAGGATGTGGGTGCTAATGCACTAGGAAAGAAGTCACTCCCACAAGATTTGGCATCCTCGTATATTCTTTATATAATTTTTCCAAGTTTTATCCAAATAAATTTATTATATATTATAGTATATTCATAGGATTTTTTAGATATTTATAATTTTAACAATAAACCAAAAGTTGCTAACAAAAATGTGATTTGAATGATGAAACTTTATCCTAAATAATTTGATTTTAGGAATTATTTTATGAATTATTTATTTATAAAAATTAAAAAGTGAAAAATATGTAAACATGTAATGAAGATGCCACTTACGATAGTCCTGCATCCTTTGCATTATTAGGTAGTACTGTTACTTAACGTGTATGAGCTAACAATATATATATCAAGTTAATATCCATCTTGTTATTATCCCATGCATATCTTTTTGCTTCCTACATTGTTAATAAACGGTGATATTGGTGAACTCTAACCAAAAACAATGATCCCAACTACATCTTAGAGATTTTTTAACAATTTTGAATTAGAGCTTTTTTTTCTAAAATCTAAGATCAAATGTTCTTTATTTTTATTGGCTTTTAGAATTTAAGATGAAGGGAGACACACAAAAAAAATACAGATTGTGATATTTTGTGTTCTTGAATGTACATTTTTCATGGGCATAAAATGACCTTGTTGTTAGATTTAAGCATAAGCGAAAGAGGGGAATTCAAAATTCTAATGGTGATTACACGAACTGAATCATTTTAATCTTGTTTTTATTGAAGGGGGCTATCCTTTGGTAGCTAGGTTTAGTTGATCATGTGGATGGCCATGGGTGGCTGCCTTTGTCCTATATTTTGGATGGCAATAAGATGGGTATTAACTTATTTGATGCCCAAAGCTCAATAGTATTTAATAGATGGGATGAAATGGGGATGATGTCAATGTTGATGTCCAGCAATGGCCCTTTTTTTCTAATATCTTGTTAACACCCACATGTTTAGTAACTTTATGGAGAGTAAAGCCCCCTGTTTCAAGGTCCAAAGGATACGGGTAAAATATGCATGGTAAAAGATGTCACTTTAATGAAAGTTTTATCTTCATTGAATATTTATGTAATTTTTCTTAAAAAATAATTTTGAGTTTTGATATTTTTTTAATGAATTTATTGCTTATTCAATTTTCTAGACAAAAATATCCAAAGATTTTTAGAAATGTCATCAACTAATTTATAGATTTAATTATTCTATTTTATATCCACCATCTTTAATGCATGTGTGGAAATACATGATTACCAAAGATTTTAGATTTAGAATGATTTAACTAAAGTCTTTGTTCCAGAGAGACATGATAAGAACTAACTTAGCCCTAATTTCCTTTTTTCAAGTAGATTATGTGTCTCTTCCATCTCTTGATTTAGAAATAATTTTTCTTCTCTTTTCTCATCAAAGTTTTTAGAGCTAAAATATATTAAGATATAAAATATCATATTGAGTAGTTCTTCATCTTACTTTAATGCTAGATATTATTTAGAGTCCTTTCTTCTACAAGGTATAGCATAATTTAATCTTTTTGAGATAAATTAAATTAAAATTAATAAAAAAATATTTGATTTTTTTTAAAAAAATATTGAACCCTAGTAGATTGGGTATAAAGATTGCATCGTATTTTAGCCTATGTAGAATCTTAACTCTTTTTAGTTGTTTTCCTTCAACAGAATTACTAAATTACAACCTTATAGTAATGAATTTTGCCATAGTACTCCTTAATAATATTTTATTACAAATGGTATTTAAGATATCACAATAATGTTAGAGGGAATCTTGCTTGGGCCAAAGATATGAGGCCCAAGTCAATGAACCTTGTTGGTCAACCTAGCTATATGTCTGTTGACCATTCATCAAATTGGGTCTACATGTTCGCCGATCACCCATCGGATTTGATCTCAGATTGGATGGTGATTTCCTCTAGGCTCCACCATTATCTGATACAATCCAACTATCTATTTGATGCATGGTCAGTCCTACTGCTCGATTGACCCCTTATTAGAAAAGCTAGCACCTTCCCCGACTGGCCGAGCCTGACTAAACGTAAACTGTTAATCACCTTCATCCGAGGCAGCCTCAGCGATAGTTGATGCTTCCTTATCAATTGATTTTCTGAAAGTTGTTAGCACGCGCTCGCCAATTGGTGTAATCCGACAAAGTATCTTCTAGCTAACCAAGTCTCAGCTTAATTATCTACAATGTTTGAATCTCAATGCCGGCCAAACCTCGGCTCCGGCAACCAGGACCTATTGTCCCTCAAACCGATCAACCCTCAGCTCCGATTGAGGCAGCCAGGTTGACCCTAAATCCTTGCATTTAATGGCAAGCAGGTCCTTAGGCAATATTCCTGCTTGGACCATCCGAAGGTTAGCACAACTGGCACTAACCATCTGAAGGTTAGCGGACCGGCACTCATTTCCACCTCCCAGATTATGTGACTAGAAGGCCATACCATGCTTCATGATTGCTAATCACTATCATATCTTCATAATTAAGACAAGCGTGATTGGAACCACACAGCAATTAGTGTCACTATTAAGAAACATGGCTGGTTCTATACAAAAGATAACTTTTTGGTTAAAGATGAGTGGACATTCTACATAGATGGAAAGATCCCCTGACAGCTCGAATGGTAGGATCTCCAACTGTTAGCCCCAAGGATTGATTTTAATGAATAATAAAATATTTAAGTATATAATGTTTTTAATAAATTGTACGAGTTAATGTTTCAGGAAAAGTTAAGGGTAACAACCATCAATTTGAAGCATAAGTTTTTGAAGGTCAAAAGATATTGAAAAATCAATAAATTTTATGTAAAAATAGTGTATTGGAACATAGAGTCAAGAATCTTTTGGAAAATCAAAGTTTCAATCCATATCAGAAAAGTTTTTAGCTTAGCACAAGAGAGTTTCAGCTGGCATGCTGTCAAGCTAACTCGGATGGACCATGAGTCAACTCGATGGAGAGAGCCAATTATACAAAAAGCTAAATTTTGGAGGTTGACTGATGAGCCCACTCAAATGTTATTTGAGTCAACTTGGATGCTGTTGCCGATCTTACTGCGGTGGCCTGTAGCTCGTGAGCTGGCATCGGTTCTCGGACTCTCTCACCTCGAGATCTCCAAGCTTCCGGACTTACAAAACAAAGTCAGAGACCCGGGCCGGAGATTCCGACGGGGGCACTCCGACGGTCAAGTTAGAGAGCGGCAAGATGGAACAGGACCTCTAAGGCGGGTTCCCGAAGGATTCCCATGCTTAGAGGAGATGTCAATGAAAGAAGTGTGGGGATGAGAGGAGTTAAAGCCTGGCTTCTTGCACTGGATTCACCGAGCGCACGCCGAGGACTTCTTGGGGGTCCCCGGATCCTTCTCTTGATGTTCTCCCCTCTTTCTGACTTACCTTTCCATCCGCTTTCTCCGTCCCTTTTATACCACCGGACCACCTTCAGCCCAAGTCCCCTCCCGGAGGCTCCCAGAGATCTCTCGATCTTTTCTCTCTCCTTCAAGTCTGGGAGTTAAGTGGCCGGCCCGTCTTGTCCGCCGTGTGTCATGAAAGGGAAAGACTGGTGAGGCCTTGGGCTGAGCACAGGAGCTCTCCTTTCGGGGCGTTGATGGTGGGCTTTTAGCCATTTCAGGCTCCTGCCTGCAAGGATTTCATTCCTCGATTATGGGGCCCTGTTTAACTGATGTAAACAAGGTTTCGCGTATCACTGCAGGCCGTACTGGCACCCCATACGGGGCACGACGCACGCCGGCTCTAGTGGCGACCTCGTGGCCCGTGTCTCTGCCTTCCCGAGGCTTTGCAGAGTAGGGCTGACTTTGGCCGAGGTAGACCCGTCAAGGGGTGCCACCTGGCAGGGGAGCAGGGGCCGCCAGCATCGACCGAGGTGGACCGCTTCTAGGTGGACACCTGGCGGAGTGGCAGAGAGGTGCTCGACTTCGGTCAAGGTGGACCCGTCTTGGGGCACCACCTAGCGAAGGAGCAGGAGGGCCCGGCTCGACCTTGGCAGAGGTGGACCCGTCTTGGGGTGCTACCTGGCGAGGGAGCAAGGGGTTGCCAGCTTCAGTCGAGGTGGACCCCTCCTGGGTGGACACCTAGCGGAGTGGCAGAGAGGTGCTCGACCTCGACCGAGGTGGACTCGTCTTGGGGTGCCACCTAGCGAAGGAGCAGGAGGGCCCGGCTCGACCTGGGCAGAGGTGGACCCATCTTGTGGTGCCACCTGGCGAGGGAGCAAGGGGCCGCCAGCTTCAGCCGAGGTGGACCCCTCTTGGGTGGATATCTGGTGGAGTGGCAGGGAGGTGCTCGACCTCGGCCGAGGTGGACCCCCGTCTTGGGGTGCCACCTGGCGAAGGAGCAGGAGGGCCCGGCTCGACCTCGACAGAGGTGGACCCGTCTTGGGGTGCCACCTGGCGAGGGAGCAAGGGGCCACCAGCTTCGGCCGAGGTGGACCCCTCCTGGGTGGACACCTAGCGGAGTGGCAGAGAGGTGCTCGACTTCGACCGAGGTGGACACGTCTTGGGGCGCCACCTGGCGAAGGAGCAGGAGGGCCCGGCTCAACTTTGGCAGTGGTGGACCCGTCTTGGGGTGCCACCTGGCGAGGGAGCAAGGGTCCGCCAGCTTCGACCGAGGTGGACCCATCTTGGATGGACACCTGGCGGAGTGGCAGAGAGGTGCTCGACTTCGACCGAGGTGGACCCATCTTGGGGCGCCACCTGGCGAAGGAACAGGAGAGCTCGACTCGACCTCGGTAGAGGTGGACCCATCTTGGGGTGCCACCTGGCGAGGGAGCAAGGGGCCGCCAGCTCCGGTCGAGGTAGACCCCTCCTGGGTGGACACCTGGCGGAGTGCCAGAGAGGTGCTCGACTTCGGCCGAGGTGGACCCGTCTTGTGGCACCACCTGGCAAAGGAGCAGGAGGGCTCGGCTCGACCTCGATAGTGGTGGACCCATCTTGGGGTGCCACCTGGTGAAGGAGCAAGGGGCTGCCAGCTTCGGTCGAGGTGGACCCCTCCTGGGTGGACACCTGACAGAGTGGCAGAGAGGTGCTCGACCTCGGCCAAGGTGGACCCGTCTTGGGGCGCCACCTGGCGAAGGAGTAGGAGGGCCCGGCTCGACCTCGATAGAGGTGGACCCATTTTAGGGTGCCACCTGGCGAGGGAGCAAGGGACCGCTAGCTTCGGTCGAGGTGGACCCCTCCGGGGTGGACACCTGGAGGAGTGGCAGAGAGGTGCTCGACTTCGGCCGAGGTGGACCCATCTTGGGGTGCCACCTGGCGAAGGAGCAGGAGGGCTTGGCTCAACCTCGGCAGAGGTGGACCCGTCTTGGGGTGCTACCTGGCGAGGGAGCAAGGGGCCGCCAGCTTCGACCGAGGTGGACCCCTCCTAGGTGGACACCTGGCGGAGTGGCAGAGAGGTGCTCGACTTCGACCGAGGTGGATCTATCTTGGGGTGCCACCTGGTGAAGGAGCAGGAGGGCCCAGCTCGACCTCGGTAGAGGTGGACTCGTCTTGGGGTGCCACCTGGTGAGGGAGCAAGGGGCCGACAGCTTCGGCCGAGGTGGACCCCTCCTAGGTGGACACCTAGCGGAGTGGCAGAGAGGTGCTTGACTTCAGCCGAGGTGGACCCGTCTTGGGGCACCACCTGGCGAAGGAGCAGGAGGGCCCGGCACGACCTCGGCAGAGGTGGACCCATCTTGGGGTGCCACCTGGCGAGGGAGCAAGGGGCCGCCAGCTTCGACCGAGGTGGACCCCTCTTGGATGGACACCTGGCGGAGTAGCAGAGAGGTGCTCGACTTCGACCGAGGTGGACCCGTCTTGGGATGCCACCTGGCAAAGGAGCATGAGGGCCCGGCTCGACCTTGGCAGAGGTGGACCCGTCTTGGGGTGCCACCTGGCGAGCGAGCAAGGGGCTGCCAGCTTCGACCGAGGTGGATCCCTCCTGGATGGATACCTGGCAGAGTGGTAGAGAGGTGCTCGACTTCAGCCGAGGTGGACCTGTCTTGGGGTGCCACCTGGAGAAGGAGCAGGAGGGCCCGGCTCGACCTCGGCAGAGGTGGACCCGTCTTGGGGTGCCACCTGGCAAGGGAGCAAGGGGCCGCTAGCTTCGACCGAGGTGGACCCCTCCTGGGTGGGCACTTGGCGGAGTGGCAAAGAGGGGCTCGACTTCGACCGAGGTGGACCCGTCTCGGGGTGCCACCTGGTGAAGGAGCAGGAACTTTGAAAGAAAAATCCACGTGGCACCGACGGCATCCAGCTGGATCTGACACACGTTCCACGTCAGCGATGTAGCCATGTCAGATGCAAACCGAGTTGACACCATAGATCCAAGTCAACTCAATAGTAGAAAATAAAATTGCACTTTTTAGAGAAAGAATATTGGTTCTACTTAACAGAGGACTAAGCTAACTCGGAAGTGATTCAAGTCGAATTGATAGTGACCTGAGTTGACTTGAGGATTGCTGACAAGCATAATAGTTAATTTTGTAAAAAGTTCAGATTGACCCAATTTTCATCCTAATGGCTATAATTTATTCTCCAATGGCTAGAAACAACTATTTTGACCTTGGAAGCATATTTAAAGACTACCAAACTCATAAAGATATCAATCAATTTGAGAATATTCTAAGTGTTATCAAGAATAAAGAGAAAAAGCCAAAGACTTGATTTGAGAGATCCTATTTTTAAATTCTTGAAGTGTTAGAACCACCAAGCTTTGCATGGACCTTTGGAACTTAGCAATGGATGCCTCCATGAAGTTTTGTGTCTATCAAAGTTTATTTGGATAGCTAAATACCAAGCCCTAGCAGCTCTTCATGTCCTCCATAGATGTAGAATTTTTTTGTTGCCTAGCACTGCACGCATCGATGTCCAAGTCCTACTCCATTTAAGCCCTTGATCCTATAGGACATGTCTCCCTTGGTTTCGAACTAGAAACACTTCTTTCCACATCTTGAAAATAGTCCAAATCAACCTAGATAATAGCACAATTTGAATCTTACTTGGATTAGGATTCCTAATTTCATAGAATTCTGCAAAACTCTATTTTGCAACCAATAACTTGCCGATAATGCTAGGACTTCTCTGGAGGTCCTTTGGATATGAAATTAAAATTGAAACATCATCAAGAAGTTCCCTCCTTGATATTCTAATTTCATACAAAATTGAGTTCAGTGGAGAGAGAAACAGTCTCGAGAATAGGAACCTATCAGTGCTAAAAATATAATGTTGAAATCTATTTGGACATATTGCTTTATCTTGGTGTTGATTCTTTTTATTGTATGATGTTTCTTGATGACGTGAGGAGACAGGGAGATAGAGGGGAGAGAGAAGAATTTAAGAAGAATTAGAGATCTCTTGATTGTTTTGCAATAGGTTTATATAAGGTTCCCTTTTATAGACCAAAGGGTTTTTCTAATCCCAATAAGACTAGACACATAAACCTAAATCCAACTCTAATTCCTCTAAAGCTAATCCAATTAAGAGAGCACTCATCGAAGCTCATGTACATCCATGAGTTGACCCACTCTCATACCTACCTGGATCCAAACCTAATCTAACATGGATTAGTCCGCTCAAGATCGAAACCCTGGACCTCGAACCTATTGAGGGCTGAACCTCCATCCTAGGACCAAACCGGTCCTAGCTTTAGGATTCAAACTGATCTTAGACTCTTGAAGTCATTGCCATGACTCTTTTCTTGGCCTTCCAAGACTTAGGAGTACCACATCTATCCCAACAATCTCCATCTTTATGCCCGTAAACCTTGGCATGCTCTGCATGATCCGTTTACACGATCATGCTACCGTTGCACGCTTTGATAGCTCCCTGTGCAAACACCATCGCCAATGCTCCTTTAACCTTTGAAGCTTCCTTAAAAGATGCTGAGATGTCCACCTCCAATAGGGATAGAGGTTCTTTCTTGCATCAATGTACCCTCCAGTATCATGTTGGCTCCATTCTCCTTTGCACCGCACCAATCACCATTTCAGCTTCTCTTAGAGGGAATGCATCTTGCCTATCTTAGCTCGGACCTACCTATCTCTCCTAGGGCTCACCTCAGCCTTCTTGTAGGCATCCAAGTCCTCTCTCATTGTAATACATGCATGTGACACCGTCTTCTCAAGGCTGCTCCTCTTCGGTGCATGCACATCCTACATCGATCGGTGTAGCGCATCACTACTAATGGTGCTGGAATTTTGTACTTTTTCCTATATCTCTTGGTCTCGAACTTATGTCAAATCTCCCTCCACACATGGAGGCACCTCTAGATGGTACTCCACCTAAATCTTGACTCCTCCTAGAGCTCCTGCCAAAAAAAACTAAAATCAAAATTAGTTATCCAATGCAGCCCTGTTGGACCTCCTACTGTTTTTCCTCTACTATTAATGCTGTTTTGGATTCTCTTGACATCCTAGTCTCTTCCCAAATCACCAAGAGGAAGTCCTCCTCTTCTAAGCTAGAAGCAAAACTCATGAAATCTAATCCTTCCTTTTCTCTCTTCCACTTCTTCCAAAGTAGACAATTTTGCTTAAAATGTCCTTCTTCATTGTTATACTTGAAGCACCTTGCCTCCATGTTAGCTTTCCAAGACTTGGACCGTCTCCTCTGCTTTTTGCCATGCTTTCCTCTCCTAGACTTCTCTTCTATGATGAGATCCTCTTGGGAAGCTTCATGCTTTATCATCCGTTCCCTGTGCTCATTGAACTTGAATACCAAAACAATCTCCTTATAGTATAGTGTCTCCTTACCGTAAAGCAGAGTCGTCACCAATGAATTAAAGCTACCGGGCAACGAGCATAGCAAGAGTAAGCCCTTATCCTTCTCTTCCATATTCACTCCAAGGTTCAGCAAATCTATGCTTATCTAGTTGAGCCATTGAATATACCCAACTATGTCCTCGCCTTCCTACATCTGAAGGCTGTATAGTTGCTTTTTCAGTATCAACTTATTGTATATATTCTTTTTCATGTATATGGTATGCAACCTCAACCACAACCCCTTGGATGACCTCTCCTCTAGCATGTTGTACAACACCTCATTCACCAAACATCCTCTGATCGTTAAACACGCTCTCTTCTCCGATGAAATCCATTGCTTTTGTCATATTCTTTAGCTTTTCCTCCAAAGCCGAATCCAACTCAAGTTGGACCAGCAACTCCTCCACCCTCACCCTTCACATCGAGAAGTTTCCCTTCTAGTTGAACTTCTCAAACTCTACATTCTTCCCATTGCTTATGGTGATACCAAAAAATCAGCCACAAACAAAATATGAAGAAGAATTGAGAAGGGTACCATGGAACAGGGTGTACAAAATTTCTAGATGATAGCCTTCACATCCCATGCATCTCCTAGCTCTGATACCAATAATTAGAATCACCAACCTTTGCATGGACCTTCAGAACTCAACAACGGATGACTCCATCAAGTTTTGTGTCAATCGAAGTTTGTTTAGGATGCCAAATACCAAGACTTAGCAACTCTTCACGTCCTCCCTAGGTATAGAAATTTTCTGCAGCCTAGTACTTCACGCACCGGTATCCAAATTCTACTCCGTTTGAGTCCCTGACCCTTTTGGAAGTGTCTCCCTTGGTTTTAGACCAGAAATCCTTCTTTTTACATCTTAAAGATAGATCCAATCAATCTAGAAAATAGCAAAGTTTGAATCCTACTTGGACTAGGATTCCTAATTGCAAAGAATTTTACAGAACTCTGTTCTATGATAAACAATTTACCAATAATGCTGGGACTTGTCTGAAGGTCCTTTGGGTATTAAACTAAAACTATAATATCATCAAGAAGTTCCCTCCTTGCTGTTTTAATTTCATCCAAAATCAAGTTTTGCGGAGATAGAAACAGTCTCGAGAATAGAGACCTATCAGTGCTAAAAATTGAATATTAAAATTTATTTGGATATATTGCTTTCTCTTGGCATTGCTTTTTTTTGCTGTGTGATGTTTCTTAATGATGTGAGGAGAGAGAAAAATAAAGAGGAGAGAGAAAAACTTTGAAAGAATTAAAGATCTCTTGATTCCTTTGTAATAGGTTTATATAAGGTCCCCTTTTATAGACCAAAGGATTCTCCTAATCCCAATAAGACTAGACACATAAACCTAAATCTAACTCTAGTTTTTCTGAGGCTTATTCAATTAGGAGAGCACTCATCCAAGCCCGTGTACACCGATGACTTGACCCACTCTCATACTTACTTGGATCCAAACCTAATCCAACATGGATTAGCCCCTTCAAGATCTAAAATCCTAGACCTCGGCACATGGAGGGCCAAACCTCCATCCTAGGACCAAAGCAATCTTAGTCCTAAGATCCAAACTGATCCTAAACTCTTGGAATCATTGTCATAACTCTTCTCCTAGCCTCCTAAGGCTTGGGAGCACCATATGTGCTCCAATATAAGGTTATTTGTCAATCATTGACTTCCCGACAAGGAGAGAAGCATTGAAGCTTTCAAAGATTTCTTAGTATCTCATTCTTTTATACATAATTATCTTACTCTTACTCTTTCCAAAGAGCTTTTATACTTTCATTATTTTATTCTTATTTTTTATTACCTACTTTAGTTGGGAATTAAGTTAGGTGTGTTTAAATTAGGGATTGGCTTGAGGGGTTTTGGTTTGTGAGCCCTAAAAAATAATCTGTATAGGGTTTGGATTGTTAGCCTATTAAAACAATCCAGTTGTAATCTTTGGATAAGATTATAATTAAAAATCCTTAAGGTAAGACTTAGAGAGTAAATGTAGGTACTAGGGCACCGGACCATTATAAAATCTCTTGTATTTGTATGTACCATCTTGATACTTGCATTTACTTTTAGCATTTCAATTTTTGCACATAATTATGCTCACCCTCACTCCACAAGTAGCACATCATTGAGTTTTAGTTTTTAAAAAACCCAATTATTCCCCTCTTGGATTTGTTGCCCAGAAATGGAGCCCAAGAGGGGGGGGTGAATTGGGTCTTTCAAAAATTAAAATAATTATATGCTTGGTCAAGAAGTGTTTGTGGGCAATGTAAATAACTCAATGATATGCAGCGGATAACAGTAAATTAATTACAGAAAATAAAGAGCAAGAAATAAGGAGAGCAATCACATACAAACACCAAGTTTTTAGTGGTTCGATGCAAACCAAGCACCTGCGTCCACTTCCCAAGCTATCCTTGGAAATTTCACTATAATCTTTCCAAGATTATAGCCGACTTGTTTTACAAGGCTCATAAGTTAAAATCCAAGTTGGTTTTGTCACCTAGGCTCACCAACAACCTTTACAACTTGTTTTATCTTGGGGCTCACAAGTCAAATCCTAATTAGTTTTGTCCCTTTGGCTCACCAACAACCACAATAACCTACTTTTAAGAAACCCTTGAAAGCTAGGTCAACAGAGTATAGAGATAAAGATACAATTTAAAAACAGAATCAAACTTTCTTCTAGAATAGAATGTGGAAGCTTTGAGGCTCTTGAAGATGCTTATCTTGTCTTCTCTTTGGAATCTTCTTCAAGCTCACTTTTGGAAGGATGAAATGATAGGCTTGTAAGCTTTTTCAGAGAATCTCTCCTTTTATGGCTTTTGAAAGTGAAGTTCTTGAGAGAATATTGACTCTTGAGTATTCAATGGAGTTCAATGGTGTTCAATGCTTCATGAATGAGTTTGGTGAAGCTTAAATACTTCAAAAACTTCCAAAAAATAGTTTGAGACTGTTGGAGGATCAAAACTAGCCATTGGGAGCTTGAAAAGACCAAATCTGTAATTCATAAAATAGATCCGTTGAAGCTGTCAGAACCCATGAGTCGATACTTGGCTCCCAGGCATCGACACTTAGTTTTCAAGTATCGACATTTGAATTTCAGGTATCGACACTTGAATTTCAAGTGTCAACACTTGAAGCTTAGGTGTCGACACTTGACACAAAAATCCTCCAAAAAGGCAAGTTCTGTATTTTCAAAAAAGCTCGGACCTTGAGTCAATACTTGGATTCTAGGTGTCGACACTTGTATCTCAGGTGTCGATACTTGAAACTCAGGTATCAATACTTGGCATGCCAGTCAGGAATTTTTGTGTGCTAATCACTCAGGTATCGATACTTGACAATCTTGAGTCAACACTTAGGTCTGAAAATTGCCAAAATGAGTGTCAAAAACTCCCAAATCATAAAGACATGCAATTAAACATTAGATCTTAAGCAAACCATCATCGAACATTTTTTAGGCCTTTTTTATGGTGAGAAGACTTCTTAAAATATGAATTTTGCTCAACTTCAAGATACTTTCTTTTTGAGAATTTGAGGTGCTTGTATCCTATAACTTATAACCACAAGTGAAACATTAGTACAAAATATGTACTCAATGTTTTGTTAATCATCAAAATCAAGGACAAACCCAACAGGGTTGTTTAACTGGACAACAAGTGATATCAAAGCTTGGTACTCAACTAAATTTGATCCAACAATCAAGAGTAAGATCAAATGGTAGCCCAATTAAGTATATCTCTTATCGAAGGGCAATCTTCAAATAGACCTTCTTTGTTCACCAGCACGAATTACATGTATTAGAAAGCATGAATGCATATCTATATTTAAGTACTTGATTATCAACTTTGGAGATTAATAATTAATGGCTTACATACACCCACTATTAGAGTAGATGGAGTAGAGGTTTCCAAACTTGAAAAGGATTGGAATGAACATGATATAAAATTAATCGAACTTAATGATAAGGCTATGAATGTTTTTTATTATGCATTAGATGCTAATGAATTTAATAGAATTTCTATATGTAGCTTTGCCAAAGGAGATATGGGATAGATTAGAGGTTACCCATAATGGTACCAATCAAGCAAACTAAAGTTAATATGCTTGTACATAAGTATGAATTATTTAAAATGAAGCCAAATGAAATAATTACTAGCATGTATACTCATTTTATCGATATTATAATAGTTTCAAAAGTTTGGGTAGGACTTATTCTACTAGCGATCTTGTTCAAAAGATTCTTATGTCTCTTCCAAAGTCATGGGATCCAAAGGTTACCGCCATCCAAGAAGCGAAGGATCTCAATAATCTTCCACTCGAACAACTTATTGGATCACTAATGACTCATGAATGTACAATGAGGTAAAAAGATGAAGAAAAGTCCAAAAAGAAGAAGACCATTGCATTGGAGAAGAAGACCATCATATTGAAGTCTATAACAAATGAAGAAAAGAAAGCAATAAGTCAGAGGAAGAAGATGATGATGAGATGGTCATGGTTGCAAGAAGGTTCAAGAGGATGATGAGAAGGAAGAAGCTAAGCTACAAGAAGAAGCCTTACAAGGATGAGGTAAGCAAGGACAAAGAAAAGAAAAAGAAGAGGGAGCGATCCATATGCTTCAAATGTAAGAAGCCCATTCACTTTAAACCGAACAGCCCTCAACTCAAAAAGACCAAGAAATACAAGAAGACTTTGATGGTTACATAAAGTAATAATGAAGATTGAAGCTCCAAAGAAGAAACTAAAGAAGTAGCTAAACTTTGTCTCACGGCACAAGAAAGTGAGATAACCTTTGAATATTCTCTATGTTATAATGAACTACAAACTACATTTACTGAATTATTAGATAAATTTAAAAACTATAAAAAATTAATAAAAAATTAAAGAAACAAAATATAGAAATGTCAAAAAAAAAGGAACAAAATTTGAAAGATAAAGAAAATGCTTTGCAAGAATTGACAAAAGAAAAAGAAAATACTTTGAAAGAGAAAGAAAGTGTTTTACAAGAAAATCAAAACTTGAAAAATAAACTACAAAAATTGAAACCATTTGTTGAAAAATTTACTCTAAGTTTTGAGAATTATAAATAATTTTGAGTAATTAAAGAGCCATTTTCAACAAAGTTGGTTTAAGTTTTAATACTCAAAATAAATAAAAATATTTGAAAATTTTCTTTGAAAATCCCTCTCTAAGTTCTACATCAAGTATTACTTATTTTTATTATAGTAAAATAGGGCATAAAGTATATGTTTTTCATTTCAAATAAATAAATAAATAAATAGTTGAAAAGGAATAGGTTCTAAAAGAAACCAATAGAACTAATCCCAAAGGATCCAAAATAACTTGGTTGCCTAAAATAAATACTTGATTCTTTCATGTAGATGTGTCTTGCGATCCAAGAAAAAAAGATGGTATCTTGATAGCAGGTACTCAAAATACATGATGGGTGATAAGCTCAATTTATCACCTTGGAAGCTAAAAAAGAAGGAATTATAACATTTGGTGATAATGAAAAAGGACACATTTGTGGAATCGATAAAATTTGCATTGTCCCTTCCATATTTATTGAAAATATCCTATTTGTAGATGGTTTGAAGTATAACTAACTTAGTATAAGTCAATTGTATGATAGAAGTTATAGAGTAGTTTTTGAATCTTCTAAATGTATTGTATTTAGTCTAATAGAAGATAGTATAGTATTTATTGGACACAAGCATGGTAATATCTATATAGTAGATTTGGATAATCTATCTCTAAAAAATGGTCATACTTAGTTGCAATGAATACTATAAATAATGAAACTAGTTATCTATGATATAAAAAACTAGGTCATGCAAGCATAAATTTACTTTCAGAACTTGTTAAAAGAGATCTTAAAAAAGGCTTGCTAAAATTTAAATTTGAAAAGAATTAAATTTGTGATGCATGTCAATTTAGAAAATAATATAGGGATTATTTTAAACCAAAAGATATAATTTCAACTAATAGGCCTTTAGAACTTATTCATATAGATTTATTTGGATCCATTAGAACTACAAGTCTTGGTGGCAAGCAATATGGACTTGTCATCATTGATTATTTTTCAAGATTTACTTAGATTTTCTTTCTAGCTCAAAAAGATGAAGAGTTTTCAGTCTTTGCAAAATTTTATAGAAATGTTTTAAATAAAAAGAATGTTTCAATTGTATCAATTCGTAGTGACCATGGAACCGAGTTTGAAAACTAAGATTTTGAAAGTTTTTATAATGAAAAAGAAATTGATCATAATTTTTTAGCATCTAGGATACCTCAACAAAATGGAATGGTGGAAAGAAAAAATTATACTTTGAAAGAAATGGCATGCACCATATTATATGAAGGTGAACTTCCTAGATATTTTTAGGTTGATGCAATAAATATAGCATGTTATATTTTAAATCATATTTTGATCCAACTAATTTTAAAGAAAACATCATATGAGCTTTGGAAAACTAAAAAACCTAACATTAGTTATTTTCATATTTTTGGATATAAGTATTCCATATTAAATAATGGCAAAAATAGCTTAGAAAAAATTGATGCCAAGTCAGATGAAGGAATCTTCCTAGTTACTCCTCATCTATCAAGGAACATAGAGTCTTCAACAAAAAGATATTAGTTATTAAAAAATTAATTTATGTTATTTTTGATGAGACTACTACAAATCCTTTAAGAAAGGAAGATACTTTGGATGATGATGTACGTATACTTAGCAAGAATGTGGAAGATCTCATATTGAAGGAGTCATGGCTTAAAAACAATGATGAAGACCCAAAGAAGGATGATGAAGTATGATGAAGTAATGGCAACTTAACAAAAGCAAGGTAATCTATTCAAAGAATGGATGTATGTTCATAGATATCTAAAAGATTTAATTATAGGTGATCCATTTCAAGAGATAAAAACTCAATCATCTTTAAGAAATCCTTATAATTATTTAATTTTTGTATCTCAAATAGAACCTAAGTCTATTGAAAAAACTAAAAAAGACTGTGAATAGATTAATGCTATGTAAGAAAAACTTAATCAATTTTAAAGGAATAAAATATGGATGCTTGAAGAAAACCCATAGATTATCTTGTTATTGGAACTAAATGAGTTTACAAAAATAAGCTACATGAACATGGTAAAGTCATTAGAAATAAGACTAGGTTAGTTGCAAAAGGTTATGATCAAGAAGAAGAAATTGATTTTGACGAAATCTTTGTACTTATAACAAGATTAGAAGCTATTAGGCTATTATTTGCTTTTACATGCTATATAAATTTTAAACCTTAACAAATGAATGTTAGAAGTGCATTTTTGAATGGTTTTATTTCTAAAAAAGTATATATAGAACAAGCACCTAGTTTTGAGAACCATAAATTTTTAAATCATGTTTATAAATTATAAAAGACTTTATAGTTTAAAATAAGCCTCTTGTGTATGGTATGAATGATTAAGCAAATTTTTACTTCTAAATAATTTTATAAGAGAAAATGTAGATACTATATTATTTTTGAAAAAGAAAAATGATCATTTGCTAGTTATTCAAATATATTTAGATGACATTATATTTGGTGCTACTAATGAATCCTTTATCAAGAATTTGCTAAGCTAATGTAGGGGGAGTTCAAGATGAGTATGATAGGAGAACTCAACTTCTTTCTTGGATTCTAGATAAGGTAAATAAATGAAGGAATCTTCATCAACCAAATAAAATATATAAGGAAGATACTCAAGAAGTTTGGAATGGAGAGTTCCAAGAAAATTGGTACTCCAATGAGCTCAACATGTAAGATTGATAAGAATGAAAAAAGTAAGAGCATAGATCAAAAATTATATATATATATGATTGGGTTATTGCTCCACCTTAATACTAGTAGACTTGATCTAATGTCCAGTACATATATGTGTACAAGACATCAATCTAACCCTAAAGAATCATACTTACTAGCTATTAAAAGAATTTTTAGATACTTATCTAATACTGCTAATACTAGTTTATAGTATTCAAAATATGATTTATGGTATTCAAAACAATCTTCAATTGAACTAATAGAATATTTATATATTGATTTTACTAGATATAAACCAGATAAAATAAATACTAATAAAATTTGTTAATTTCTTAGAGTTAACTTAATCTTATGGTTTAGCAAGAAATAAAGTTTGTGACATTGTCTATGGCCAAGGCCAGATATATTTGGTCGAAAGTTGTGCTCAAATCTTGTGAATTAAGCAACAACTTAAAAATTTTGGCATCAAACTTAATAATATTCTCAAAAGATAAGATAATACTAGTGTAATAAACTTAACTAAAAATCCAATTCAACATCCAAGAACTAAACTGTTTGAAATAAGTTACCACTTTATAAGATATCATGTTCAAAATGGTATGTGATGCTTGATTTTGTTGGCACCGATAGACAATTAGTTGATACTTTACCGAGCCCTTAAGTGAGGATAGGTTTAGCACAATTAGAAGAAAATTATCCATTTGTAATCTCTTTGATTAATTTTTTTCTACTTTTCTTAAGGATCAAATCTTATCTAGATGCATTTCTTATGATTTTGACTCTTGTTATGAATTTTAAGTTTAAACCACAAGCGCATGGTATGCAGGGTAGCACGTTTAGCTAATACAGGTCAATCCCATGAAGAATTGGGTGTGTGAACTTTGTTCAAACCCTTGCTCAGGCGAGCTTTAACAAAGATGGAAATATAATTTTTGATGTAGGACATCAAGAGCAGACCAGAATTTCAAGGTTCCACTTTCGATCTTTGATTCATGTGTTGGTCAATTTTGTGAGTCCTATAATGAAATCTAATTTTGATTCCTGTAATAAAGTGAGCCAGTTGGGTTCACTAAGTCAAGTGAAGTCCTGTTGTTTCAGTCTAGTCAAGAGTCCTGTGAGTGTCAGTCTAGTCACATGAGTTATGTAAATTTTTGGTTTTCATTCAAGTCAAGTTCAAGAGGAGGATCATCAGATCAGGAGAGTCACCAGGCCCCAATGAATGAGGCTTCATGCACCCAACCAGGCCTCCACTCAAGCCACTCCAGCCTAGGCCCCTAGTCCACACTCATGATGCCCAAGGTCCCAAGCATTGGCGCCCAATCCGGATCCACCAAGGAAGTGGCACCCAGATCCAAGCCCAAGCCCATGGTGCCCTCCCCTCCCAGTCTAAGCTCAAATGGCGCCCCTGGCCCAAAGCCCATTCATGTTGGCACCCCTTCCTGGGCTTTGACTCAGTCCAAGATGCCCCAGCTTTGACCTAGTCCAAGATATCCCAGGGTTTTGACCAAGTCCAAACAGATGTCTTGCAATCCCAACAAGGAGTTAAGGCCCTAGCCCAAGAGGATTTTCTTGGCCCACAAGTTTGTAATTTCTTGGTCCTCAAGTCAGGGTTTCTTGATCCTCAAGTCATGTAACCTGGGTGGATCTATAAATACCCACCCCTTCCCCTCTTGTATGAATAATCGTTTCATGAATGAAAATTTGAGAACATTTTCTTGTCTAAGTGTTTCCTCTAATTGGAGTGGGTGTGATACCTGATTTTTTTTTATTTTCTTGTGTGAAAACCCTAGCCCCTAGCAACCCCTTCCTTCACTAAACCCTAGCCATCCTCAAGCCCCTCTCAAACCCTAAGATGCCCTCCACCTCCAAGCCCCAGGCCGCCACCCATATCTCCCTTCTTCCACCAAGCTGCCAACACCAAATCACCAAACTCTTGGTCGCCCCTTCCCCTCTCTCTTCCAGGCGTGCCCTGGCCTCCAGGCTGCCAGGAGCTTCTTTCTAGGCATCTTCTCCAGCAGCTGGCACCCCTCTCCAAGTCGAGCACTTTCTTTCCCAAGCAGGTCACCAGCCATCCTAGCAACCCTTCCTTCACCCCACTCTCTCTTTTTTTAGTTTCATATTTTTTTTATCATCTGTGAGCCTAACTCGTGACGTGTGCAGGATCTCTCAAGAGAAGCGAGCCTCTGGATGAAGTCTTCTTTGCCCCGAACCAATTTGATAAAAAGTCAATGGATCCGCAGGAAAGCGACTTCTTCATCCAGGCACTGATCCAAGTGGAGCGAACCCTTCTACGACTTCAAGATCGTCATTTCTAGGTAACACTAATCCCTTCCACCTCTCTTTGTCTAATTTTTGAAGATTGAACATGCACCTAATAGCCTTCTTAGTCCTAGGATCCTTTATTTGCTTTATCTTTTTGATAGTTTTAGCATGTGGGTCAGATTCTAACCATTACACAAAACCCTAACCTAGTCTAGTCTTTTTTTTGGAATAAATCAATAACAAAATCTGAAATTATTATTTATTTTAATCTGATTTTCTTATCCTTCTCATGTCATTCATCTGCATGCATCATGTTAGAATCCCATCCCTCAACAATTTTGGTATCAGAGCAGGATTATGGCATGTTCTTGCATCATAGTTTAGATTTTCTGCATGCTATTTTCTGCATTAGGAGTCCAAACATAGGTCTAGATCCCCATTAATTTCTTACTATTTTTTTTCTAATTTTTATGTCATTTTATCTCTATTTTTGTCCTCTATTTTTCTATAATTTTCTTTGTATATTTTTCTGATATGAAAATAGGGTGAAATCTGTATGAGAAAAAAATCCTAATAAAAAAATTCTGCACACTGAATTTTGTATACTAGTCCAAATTTAGGTCCAATTTCCTATTAAATTTTTATTTTTTTTCTCTAAAATTTGCATCACGTCATCCCTGTTGAGTCTTCTATTTTTTATGTATTTTTTGATAATTTTTATGATCTGAAAACTTAGGAAATTCTGCATGAAACCAAAACCCTGTATTGCTGAATTCTTCATGTTAACCTAGGGCTGAACCTAACTTACATCCAAACCCCCCAACCCAAGCCAATTTTGCTTGACCATCTAACCAACTTAAATTTAAGTTAGCCACCTCATAAAACAAAGAAAAAAAATTATTTTCTATTTTTTCTGATTTTAGACTGCATTAGGGTTTCATCGTGTGCGCATCATTTGCATTAACTTAATCTTAAGGGCACTTTGCTATGTCAGATCAGTGCAGGATTTCATCACCTGTCCTGGGCCCAAAACAACCACTTGCATATCAACCCAAGCCTAATTAAAATCAACTAGAAACCTAATTGATTTAGGGACACCAACAGGTCGGGTCCGAATCTAGTGGGAAAACTAGTGCATTCAACCCTCCACTTATTACTAGAAACTAGTGTCTAAGACTAGAGGTCAAGAGGCAAATGCCCTAAGTGGACTGGTGGTTTTTAATTATGACCCTGTGACAAGCAGGGGGAGCCTCCCACCACTCCACCTCTTACTTGGCCAGTGGAAGGATTAAGTGTTGAGTTGGGTGTAAGTTGAGTTGACCCACTCTACTTTGACTCTAGGTTTAGCAAATCCTAGAATGTACTAACCTTGTGTGCTTATTGCATGACCACCCGGTCAGGAGTCCAAAATCATCAGTCTCAACCCTAACCTAGATCAGCCATGGAACCCCATCTTGAGACTTTCATGAAGACCCTGAATGACTAGTTTGCCCAACCAACCACCCAGATGAACCAAATGAATGACCAAATGACCCAAAGGTTTGACCGAACGGAGGGACGGTTAGAAACCCTAGAGAGAATCCAAGAGTCCAATACTGAGCCCGAGCCTAAGTCATCTCTTCCCACACCCCCCAATCCTAGGAGAGCCCAACACCATGGCCCATTCTAGGAGCCCAACCCTAGGAGAGCCCCATGCCCTGACCCCTTTCTGGAGCCCAACCCTAGGAGGCCCAATCATGACTTCTTGGAACATGATGAAAGGATCATTAGGAACATCATGATAGATGTACCTACATTCGATGGCAGCCTAGATCCTAAGACCTACATGGATTGGGAAGGAGAGATGGAATAATATTTTGACTGGTATGAAATGAGTGAGGAAAGAAAGTGTAATTTGGCAAAACTAAAGTTAGTCCGCCAGGCTAAGCTATATTGGGAGAATGTTGAGTGCATCATCAAACAACGAGAAGAACGTCCCATAGTCACTTGGAGAACTATGAAGCTAAAACTTAGGAAAAAATACCTTCCTGCATCCTACCATCAAAGACTCCTAGACCACTAGGAAAGGTTAAGTCAAGGAAATAGGTCCGTGTCAGAATACATAGCCAAGTTTAATGAGTATGCCATAAGGTGTAGCAGAGACAAGTCTGAATCAGTGACCCTATCTAGGTTTAGGGCTGGACTTCATGATGACATCCAGAGGGAGCTATTTTTGAGAAAGGTCAATAATCTTGAGCAAGCCTACCAGATGGCCGATCCTATGAATCTAGATCCTATGCACCCAGATCCTATGAACCTAGCTCCTATGCACCCAAATCCTCTGAACCCATATTCTATGAGCCTAAAGGGCCCATAACCCTTAGTCGGCCCGAATCCCATAGGATTAGTATCCCTAGATATGAGCCCAGTATTAGTCCACTTCCTCTTAGTCAACCCACCCCTACCACCCCTGAGTGCAAGTCAAGTATTAGTCAGGCACCCCTTAGTCGACACACCCATGCTGCCCCAGCCACTAGTCAAGTTTTCCTTAACCAACCCCCTCCTACCATCCCATTGGTTTACAAGGAAGACATTGAAATGGAAGTATATGAAGCTGATGTGAACTTAGTGGATGAGTATGAGGAAGAAGAAGAGGAGATACCTATAGAAGACCTAGAGTTAGTTAACCTTGACTATACCCAGATCGAAGCCAACCTAGAATTAGTTGACCCTGACCCTACCCAGACTGAAGCCAACCCATAGTTAGTTGACCCTGACCACACCCAAATTGATACTGCAGTGGAAGAGCAGTTAGAGGAAGAGAACCCAGATCCTGCTACTAGAGCGCTACCTGAGGAAACCCTAGGAGAGAGCCAAATTATAGAGCCCAGTCTAGAGATTCAAGAACCAAAGGAAATTAGTGAGGACTTGGCTTATTTAATCCAGTACCCTCAGGATGAATCCCCTCCTGTAGTTTCCATTAAAGACCTCTTCCCTGATATTAATGACCCATTCTTCCATAAGGCAAACCCTGTAGATATACCTCAACCTCGTAAGGTTAATCTCATTAGTCTAGGACTAATCCCTGATACCCCTTCTTATATCCTACTTTATCCGATCAACCTCGAACCCTCTTCTTACTTTCTACCCTACCAGACTAACCCTAAATCCACCTCTTATTTCTTGCCCTTTCTAAAAACTTCTAGCATTTCTAGGACCATTCGATTACATTTTGTAGAGGTAAGCATGTTTCATACATTCATTGAGAATGTCATGTTTGCATCTTACTTCTGGAGGACCCTATGGCACATAGTTGGAGTCCATGCACCATTCTCATCTACATGTCACCCACCTAACAAAGAGTTAAACCTAACAAAGAGTTGCATAAGGAATTGGCCATAAGATTAATATAAGCAATAATTTTTATAAAAACATGGTTAATTCCCGAAAAGAGTCTAAGAGTTTGCTAGAAAAATCTTATGATGATTAGGCTACATACTCGTAGAGCAAGATCCACCAAAGTGATAAAGAATATTGGACCTAGTGCCTGAGTTACCATCTAATTAGGCATTAAGCTCAACCTTCAATATCTCAGACTTAGTAAATTATAGGGAGCCAGCAATGATACCCAGTGAGTCTATTGAGCCTGACCCTTTCTTTGAGAACGAACCCATCCCTGAGTGTCCACCAACAATTAGCCTGCAAGAGGAAGATGATTGAGCATATCCTGGATGACCAAGCCATCAGTACCCGGATCAAAGGCTACCATGTCACTTGGTTCGCTGGCAAGGTCAACCAAGATCTGAAGGTTTCGTGGATCACTCAAGAGGATCGGCAAGGCCTCAACCTAGGCCCGTCAGAGCAATACCAGAGTCAGATCGACCTTTACTTGACAAGGTCGAGTTCCTCCCACCCCGAGAAAATTGATGTAGGACATCAGGAGCAGACCGAAATTTCAAGGTTCCACTTTCGATCTCTGATTCATGTGTTGGTCAATTTTGTGAGTCCTGTAATGAAATCTAATTTTAAGTCCTGTAATAAAATGAGCTAGTTGGGTTCACTAAGTCAAGTGAAGTCCTATTGTTTTAGTCTAGTCAAGAATCCTGTGAGTTTCAGTCTAGTCACATGAGTCTTGTGAATTTTTTATTTTCATTCAAGTCAAGTTCAAGAGGAGGATCATCAGATCAGGAGAGTCACCAGGCCCCAATGAATGAGGCTTCATGCACCCAACCAGGCCTCCACTCAAGCCACCCCAGCCTAGGCCCCTGGTCCACACTCATGATGCCCAAGGTCCCAAGCATTGATGCACAGTCCAGATCCACTAAGGAAGTGGCGCCCAGATCCAAGCCCAAGCCCATGATGCCCTCCCCTCCCAGTCCAAGCTTAAATGGTGACCCTGCCCAAAGCCCATTCATGTTGGCACCCCTTCCTAGGCTTTGACTTAGTCCAAGATGCCCTAGCTTTGACCTAGTCCAAGATGCCCCAGGGTTTTGACCAAGTCCAAATAGATGTCTTCCAAGCCCAACAAAGAGTCAAGGCCCTAGCCCAAGAGAGTTTTCTTGGCCCACAAGTTTATAATTTCTTGGTCCTCAAGTTAGGGTTTCTTGACCCTCAAGTCATGTAACCTGGGTGGATCTATAAATACCCACCCCCTTCCCTCTTATATGAATAATATTTTCATGAATGAGATTTTGAGAACATTTTCTTGTCTAAGTATTTTCTATAATTGGAGTGGGTGTGAGATCCGATTTTTTTTATTTTCTTGTGTGCAAACCATAGCCCCCAGCAACCCCTTCCTCCACTAAGCCCTAGCCATCCTCAAGCCCCTCTCAAACCCTAAGACACCCTCCACCTCCAAGCCCCAGGCCGCCACCCATATCTCCCTTCTTCCACCAAGCCACCAACACCAAATCACCAACCTTTTGGCCGCCCCTTCCCCTCTCTCTTCCAGGCATGCCCTGGCCTCCAGGTTGCCAGGAGCTTCTTCCCAGGCATCCTCTCTAGTAACCAGGTGCCCCTCTCCAAGCTGGGTGCCCTTTTCCCCAAGCAGGCCACCAGCCATCCCAGTAGACCTTCCATCTCCCCACTCTCTCTTCTTTCAGTTTCATATTTTTTATCATCTGTGAACTTAACCCATGATGTGTGCAGGATCCCTCAGGAGAAGGGAGCCTCTGGATGAAGTCTTCTTTGCCCCGAACCAATCTAATAAAAAGGTGGTGAATCCACGGGAAAGCGACTTCTTCGTCTAGGTGCCGATCTGAGCAGAGCGAACCCTTCTATGGCTTCAAGATCATCATTTCTAGGTAACACTAACCCATCCCACCTCTCTTTGTCTGATTTTTGAAGATTGAACATGCACCTAATAGGCCTTCTTAGTCCTAGAGTCCTTTATTTGCTTTATCTCTTTGATAGTTCTAGCATGTGGGTAGGATTCTAACCATTACATGAAACCCTAACCTGGTCTAGTCTTTTTTCGAGAATAAATCAATAATAAAATCTAAAATCATTATTTATTTTAATCTAATTTTGTTATCCATCTATTGTCATTCATCTGCATGCATCATGTTAAAATCCCGTCCCTCATAAATTTTTCTTTACTTTCTTCTTAAAGCAAAAATTAAATAAATTGAATAGATAAATAATTTAAAGATCTAGAATTTTTGAATCCTCTAGACCAATGACTTAGAAAGCTTTTCTAAGATTTCTCTCATATAACATCCTTTCAATTTCTTTCTTTGTATTAACTAAGTATGGATTATGAAGAGATTTTAATCCAACAATAATCCATCAAGATTACTACAAGAAAGGAGAAAAAAGTATTTAAAAATTTGTGAGCCTTCTATATATTACCTTTCTTTCACCAAATCAAGTATGAACTATGAAGAAATTGAAATCCAATAATAGTTCATCAAGTCTCTTGGCATGATTTTGACAAGAAAGAAAGACTCTTAAAAATTAAAAGCCCAAGAAGATATCCTAGAAAAGGGTTTCAAATCATAGTCTAGGTTCATCGCGAACCCTAGAGGATTTACTTAGCCAAGCATGATCTAAATTAAAACTTTGAAAAGTATTCAAAAATATAAAATAAATTCTACACTATTTGCTAAAAATTAAATTACAAAAATTAAAGATTAAACTAGCCTAATTGCAGAAATTTAAATTGCATAATTTAAATTGCAAGAAATTAAACTATCCTAGTGCTGAAATTAGAAATTTCAAGAAATTAATTGAAATAAAGAAACATAAACTTTTATTGCTAAACTATTCTAATTACACAATATTTAACTCTTAAGCCATTGATAGGGCTTGGAGTTAAAAAAAATAAAAAAATAAAAACTAGAACCTAACTGATAGAGGCTCTCTCTCCCTAGCTTACTCTACTTCTCGTATGTTGGAAGGGTGGAAGAAAGTGGGAAGGAGTAGAAGATTTCAGATAGGAAGTGGAATGGATTGAGGTATCTCTCGGTAGCAAAGAGATGATGCTCTCATATAGGTGGAAAGAAATGTGTCAGGCCCACGTGAAAATAGCATTGGTTTCCCATCGCTATCTATCCCAACAGCTTTCATTCCTTATTTTCATCCCGTACCCATTTCAGTTCTGCTTTCTTATCCTTATACCCGTTCGTGCAATCCCCGTTCCAACCATCTATCCATTCAAACTCTAATATATCCATCAAACTTCTTTCGATCTATTTTTTCTTGTGGACATCTTCAATCTCGACAACAGGCTTCTAGACCGACAATAGGGTGCTGCAGCGATGAAGATGATGGGCTGGAGAAACATATGTCTTAGCATGGTGGGAAGGAAGGTGGAGAGGATTGAAGTTCCTTGGAATTTCTAGCCATGAAAGGGTGAGCAATGATATCGGTTGAGGAAAGCAGCGACTCACAGTGGTGGAAGAATGGAAGAGCAGGGGCTTGACGGTGGTGGGAGGTAGGCAACCATGATGATGTCATTAATGGGTGGTGACTCTAACGAGATCGATGATAGGAGGGCAAGGTCGATGGCTCCGAGGATGGCAACGAATGGTGGGGAATCTCGTGGGAAGATGACCAATGATGAGGAAGATGCCACGATGAGCAACGGCAACAGCAACAAGGAAGAAGATGGCTATCATTGGTGGCTTTGGCAAGTGCTTTTCTGATGATGGGAGGGTTGAACAACTTCTTCCAATCATGAGGAGGCTCTCGGTAGTGAACAATAGCCTATGGCAGAGACTGGATGGAGAAAGGGAAGAAGAAAGGTGGTGGCCATCCAAAGGTAGATTTTCCAGCCATGGAAGGTTTCTCTGGTCGTAAGGGAGGTGTTGGTGGTGGCGGGATGGTGCAGGAAGGCTTCTCCAATGACCCCATGGCCTAATTCCTTCGATGGTCCATGGTTTTATGCCGTGGACCATCAGCCATGGTGGATCATGGACCATTCAGCATCTTGTGAACCATTCAACCGGTCCATGATGGACTGACTATTCCAATATTCGTGCAACTCATTATTAATTACTTCAAATTTCATTTCCATGCTCATTTGATGTTTGATTTGAGTACCGTTTGCATCATTGGACTCCAAAAATTGAGCTCTTCATGTTGGATGGGTTCTTTAGTTAAATAAAGTTAATTTTATCTATAAATTGATGTACTTATGGTTAGTATTTATTCACTTATCACTCCCTCCAACTTGAATCTTATTTGTTCTCGAGTAAAAAAATAGTTTATGAATTGCTTATTAATTGAGGAAGCTACAAAAAACTCTTAATACCATACAAAAGTTTACTCGGACTCAAAGGTTGTTCGCATACCTTTTTTATAAGTAGAAGATTTCCTGTTAGATGGTAGATGAAACAAGTCATTGGGATATTAATAGCTTCTAGTAAATTGGTTAAGTGCAAACTCTTCATTTTTCTAAGATAATTCTTGACCAACTTTTATTGTTATTTCTAAATCTTCTACTCCAATGAAGTGGTGAGATATTGTTTTAGTGTGAGTATGTTCTTTTTATTGTTACACATTTTTTTATAAATACAAACCATGCAATGCCTTAATCTCTTAAGCTTTCTATCTAATCCTTGTAACAAGCTTTCAACCAATGTCTCCCAGACCAGTTGGCTTTAGGGCACTAGGTGTAGAACACCCCTCGGGCTTACTAGCTTGAGTTAGAAAGGCTATAGATCAAAATTAGCTATATAGCAAAGTTTCTTCATATTTTCACTTTCTGACGTGAGACTCAATATTTACTTAGGCAAAGAGGTCCGGTTACTCAGTGGAACAATATTTAGAACTTGCTTTTATTATCTTTTTTTTAATACTAATAAAGGAAACTTTGTATTCATCAATATCGACACACCCTAAGAAGTAGATTCTTCTTTGATGCGAATAGGAGGTTCGGAATTATCTAGAAATTTATTTCATTCTTACTTATCTTTTTACTTGAGTCTATCAATATTTTACCCCTCAATATTTCAAAAATCATCTAGACTGTTCAATCAATTACTTATCAAAAGTATGTGATTTATCCTAAGTCCAAGATCAATAAGTATAAGAATAATAAGGTGAAGGTAGCTCCAAATATATACTTATTTTGCTTATTATTCATCTATAAATAAAAATAATTTCTAAATGCAAGCATGATATGGTATTAAAAAAAATGAAGACACCTGAGGAGGAGTTTTAGTGAGCTCTCCCCCCAACTTAGCCAATGGAGCTCATTTGAGTCAGGATCTGATAAACCTAACATGTTAAAAAGAAAATAATTAGAAAGAAAGGAATTGAGTTGCCTTCTAAGAGTGCTAAGTTTAAAATCTTCAGCCAGACTAAACATTGACAGCAGGCTAATCGAGATATGTTGGTTCATAGAGAACCATGGCTTCCTCCATAGATTCTGTGGGTAGTTCCAAGAATGGTTTTAATCGTTGACCATTAACTTTGAAAACAACACCATTACTTGGGTTTTCAATTTCAACAGCCCCGTATGGGAAGACTTCTTTAACTAAAAAATGTACTATCCATCTGGACCTAAGCTTTCCAGAAAAAAGATGTAACCTCGAATTATACAATAGAACTTTTTATTCCAGAGTAAAAGATTTTTTGAGAATTGCTTGATCATGAAATACTTTTGTTCTTTCCTTGAACATCTTGGCATTCTTGTAAGCTTCATTTCTCAGTTCTTCTAATTCATTAATCTGAGGCTTCCTATGGTTTCCGGTTATGTCCAAGTCCATTTTAATTTTTTTTATTGCCCACATAGCTTTTTGTTCTAATTCAACAAGCAAGTGACATGATTTTCCAAATACAATCCTATAAGGAGACATTCCTAGGTTGGTCTTGTAGACGCTGCGGTATGCCTAGAGTACATCAACTAATTTCAAAGACCAATCCTTTCTATTAGTATTAACGGTCTTCTCCAAGATTTATTTAATTTGTCTATTAGACACTTTTACTTGCCCACTAGTTTGAGGATGATATGGTATGGCCAACTTGTAGGTAACATTATATTTTTTTATTAATATGGTAAAGGGTCAGTTGCAAAAGTGTATCTCTCGATCACTAATGATTATCCTAGGAGTACCAAAATAAAAGAGAATATTTTTTTTAAGAAATTTAATGACCACTTTGTTTCCCAATAAGCAACCCAATAGGGGAGCGAATTGGGTTTCTAAAACTATTTATAAGTATGTGTGCCAATTCAATAATCAATTCAAGTGGTAGTGAGAGGTAAGTGTTGTGTGCTCTTAAAGAGTATGCAGTGAAAATTTAAATGTAATGAAAATAAGAGCAAGTAAAGAGAAAACAATCAACCATAAACACAAGCAAGTATAGTGGTTCGGTGCTCTCCAAAGCACCTACATCTACTCCCCAAGGTCCACTCGGGAATTCACTATAATCACTCTCGATTACAGCCAGTTAGTTTTCCAAGCTCACTAATCAAAATCCCTTTTGGTTTTTACTAGGCTCACCAAAAGAAATCTCTTGGTTTTCAAAGGCTAACAAAAAATCTTCTTGGTTTTCAACTAGGCTAACCAAAAACCTTCTTGGTGTTTAACTAGGCTAACCAAAAATCTCCTTGGTTTTATTTTTAGGCTCACCAAAAACCTTATTACAACAAAGTAATAATAAAAGTAAGGAATACAATAAAGCTTTCTAAATAAAAGTTATTATCTCTTTGAAACTAGTTGAAGATGCTTGTCTTTAATTCGATGATGCCTCAATCAATGCTCAAAAGTGGTTGGACTTGAATGCTCTTGATTGCTTTGAATGCTTGAAGGATTCTTTTTGCTTAGAAGTAGTTGCTCTTAATGAATATTTGAGTGAATGCACTTATTTTTCTTTTTCTTTCTCTTTCTCTATTGATTCTCTCTTGTTCCACTTGAATTTAATTCACTTAAATACCATCCCAAGGCTTAAATGATGGTTTGTGTCCATTAGAGAGGTGGAACTAGCCATTGAGGGTGAAAAGGATGAGTTATGCATTAAAAAAAACTAGCCATTACTATTCCTAGGACTCCAAGTATCGACACTTCAGGCTGAGTCGATACTTAATTTTCATGAGTTGATACATAGTTCAAAATTTTGCTTTAAAGCTTTCTGAAAATTTCAGGTGAGTTGACACTTTATCTTGTGAGTCGACACTTGAGATGAGTCTTGAATTTTAGCATGTTCTATAAGAAATATGTCTCAGGCTTTGAGTTGATCCTTAAGTCAACACTTAGGGTTGACACTTGTGAAGCATGAGTTGATACTTCAAGCATGCCATTTGAAACTCTTTTCTGCGTACCGGCTTAAGTCGACACTTGCACTGTCATGAGTTGATACTTGAACTGTGAGTCGACACTTTGAGTCGACACTTGCTAAAACTTTTCAAAACTCGATTGAAATTTTGCTGAATCTTCTTTGAACTTGACTCTTAAATCCTTTCAAGCAATTCTCAAATACTTAAGTCCATCAATCTTTAATGTTTCATTCATAGAAATGGCTTCTTCAATCATTTGACAAGCAATTCAATTCAACCAACTTGATGAGTACCTTTTTCTAATAAAAACATACTTTAAAGAACTGTTAGTACTCAAATATACTTAAGTATTTTGTTAATCATCAAAATCAATAATGGAGTCAACATACTTTACTATCAGTGGATCTACATGGAATAGCTTTTACCCACTTAGAGACATAATCGACAGCCACTAAAATATATTCATTTTCGAAGGAATTTAGAAATGGTCCTATAAAATCGATCCCCCAAACATAAAAAATTTTGACCACCAAGATTGGATTGAGTGGCATCATGTCTCTCTTGGTGATCCGACCCATTTGTTGGCATCGAACACAATTTTTACAATACACATATGTGTCCTTAAATAAATTAGACCAATAAAATCCATATTGGAGTACTTTGGTGCTATCTTCTTGGATGCGAAGTGACCATCACATGTTTGGTCATGACAAAATAATAGAATACTTCTAATCTCATTATCCAGGACACACCTCCTAATGATCTTATCATGATACTATTTAAATAGGTATGGATCATCCCAAATGAACTACTTCACTTGGAAAAAGAATTTTATGTTTATCCTAAACAGTCTAATGAGAAGAAACTTTATTAATGGCTAAATAATTTATAATATCAGCATACCATGGTTCAATGGACACGGACATAAGTTATTCATCAGGAAAGAATTCATTGATAGGTGGTTCACTAGATGGTGCGATTATGATTCAAATAAGTGATCAGCTACAGCATTCTCTGTTCCTTTCTTGTCCTTAATTTCTAGGTCAAATCTTGAAGGAGCAAAATCCATCGTACTATGCATGCCTTAGCATCTTTCTTTGCTAGGAGATGTCTAATGGTTGAGTGATCAGTATAAACAATCGTGTGCGACCTAACCAAGTAGGATCTGAATTTTTCTAAGGCAAAGATAATGGCTAGGAACTCCTTTTCAATGGTTGTGTAATTAAGTTATATATCATTTAAGATTTTACTCATATAATAAATAACTCTATGCAACTTATTAATCCTTTGACCTAAAACTGCACCTATAGCATGATCGGATGCATCACACATGAGTTCAAAGGGTTCATTTCATATAGGTGGATAAATGATGGGAGAGGAAATGAGTGCCTTTTTAAGAAATTCAAAAGACTCTAGGCACTCAGGAGTAAACTCAAATTTTGCTTCCTTTGCTAACAAATTTATCAATGGGTGAGCCACTTTGCTAAAATTGGGTATGAACCTTCTATAAAATCCAGCATGTCCTAAAAATGAACAAATTTTTTTGACAAACTTAGATGGTGAAAGACTTACAATCAAGTCAACTTTGGCCTTGTCAACTTCTATTCCTTTTTCTGAAATTACATGGCCAAGAACTATACCTTCTCTAACAATGAATTGACATTTTTTCTAATTAAGAACTAAATGCTTATCCTTGCATCTTTCTAAAACTAGTCTTAGATGGTTTAAACATTCAGAGAAAGTAGGGCGAAACGTAGAAAAGTCATCCATAAAAATTTTTAAAAATTATTTAACCATATCAGAAAAAATGTTGATCATACATCTTTGAAAAGTTGCTGGTACATTACATAACCCAAAGGGCATACACTTATAAGTAAAGGTTCCAAAAGAGTAGGTGAATTTGATCTTTTCTTGACCTTCAAGAGCTATGGGAATCTGGTTGTAGCCAGAGTATCCATCAAGAAAATAATAAAACTCCTGTCCAGCTAATTTCTTTAACATCTGGTCAGTAAATAGCAAAGGAAAGTGATCTTTCCTAATTGCTACATTCAATTTTCTATAGTCTATACAAACCCTCCATCCTATTTAGATTCTAGTTAGGATAAGTTCATTTGCTTCATTATGGACGACTATTATCCGAGACTTTTTGGGTACTGCATGTATAGGACTTATCCACGAACTATCAGAAATGGGGTAAATAATTTCATTACCAAGTAACTTCAAAATCTCTTTCATAACTACTTTTTTCATGGCTGCGTTTAATCTTCTTTGGGCATCTCTAGTTGGTTTAGCCTCTTCCTCTAGGTGTATCCTATGTTAAACTATGGAAGGGCTTATTCCTTTAATGTCTATCATGGTCCAGCCTATTGCTTTTCAATTTTCTCTTAGAATAGTTAACAACTCCTCCTCTTGTTTAGGATTTAGGTATGAGGCAATAATTACGGGAAAGGTTTCCTCTGGACCTAAATATGCATACTTAAGGTGCTCTGGAAGGGATTTTAATTCCAATTTGGGTGCTTCCTCTATTGATGACTTGGTTGTTGGTTTAGCCATTTCCATGAGTATTTTAGTAGGAGGCTCCCATCTCTGGCTATTTTTATTATCTTCAAGTATCTTATTTATGTTCTCATATTCATGGGTTGGCCAGATACTGGACTCAAGATCGACTTCCTCAACACTAATGTCTATGGGTTCATAAATTTCATCTTGGATTACACTTACATTAGCATGCTTGGTGGATTCCTATTCCAAATTGAATATATTAGCTCAATAGTCATGTTCCCAAAGAATAGCTTCATAAGTCCATTTCGATAATTAATTTCAGTATTAGCAGTAGCTAGGAATGGTCTTCCTAAAATAACTAGGATATGACCCTTGGGATTTAATACTTGTTTAGTCTCCAAAATGACGAAATCTACAGGAAAGATAAAATTGCCGACCTTAATTAGGACATCCTCTACCATTTCCTTAGGAATCCTAAAGGATCGGTCTACTAATTATAATGTGATCCCTGTTAGCTAAAGTTTTCCTAATTCTAATTGCTCATAAAATGAATAGGGTAGAATATTTATACTAGCCCCTAAATCAAGTAAGGCCTTCTCATTATGGGTTTCTCCTATAACACATGAAACTGTTGGAGACCTTGGATCCTTGTATTTTATGGGCATGTGACTTAACAAGTATGAGCTCATATTTGCTGCTAAGAAAGCTCTTTTTGGTATATTGGTGGTCTTTTTTTTGGTACAAAGATCTTTTAAGAATTTGACATAAGTCAGAACCTGTTAGATCATTCTAGTAGAGGAATATTTACTTGAACTTGCTTAAACACCTCTAACATTTTATCTAAATGTTTCGATTATTTATTAGACCTTAATCGATTTAGAAAATGAGCTCTCGAGATTGTGGGCACCTGGCTTGGTGTATTATTTGTTTCAGAAGCTTGAGTTTATAAGGTAGGTTATTTATTGGGTGACTCAGCTGGCTCAGCAGTTAAGTCCTCTCTAGTATTAGATGTATCCACCTTATTATCCACTTATTTTTCTGATCTTAAAGAGTGAATAGCATTAACTTGATTAACTTAGTTTTCTTGGGATGGTCGACCATTTTGGTTTCTTGGGTTGGGCTCAGGTTAGCTAGGTAACATACCTCGTTCTCTTTCATTTAATGGTAGATGCTAGCTGGCCCACTTGCATTTCCAAACGAGCTATGGCCTAGGAGTTTGAATTTAGGAGTTGGCCCATGATTTGTATAAAATTACTTAATGTGGCATTGGTGTCAGCATTGGATTTGGCTAGGGCTTCCAAGCTTTTCTCTAAAGAACTAAGTTTCTTAGCATTATTATTGAAGCTTCGTAGTGATGGGCTATTCATCAAAGGGTTAGGCCTTAGGTTTTGTTGATTGAAGCTAGGACCACCTACATTTGGATTCTATGACCATGAAAAATTTGGATGATTCCTCCATCCTGAGTTATATGCGGATGCCTAGGGATTTTTCATTGGTCTCTGGTATGTGGCATTCACCTGTGCATGTCCATTCTCTATTGGGTTCATCAGGAGAGGGCATTCCTCAAGGATATGGTCTGGTGCATTGCACCTGTTGCACATGGGTGCAAATACTTGGTTTACACTAGCTGATCTTTGAAGTTCTAAGGCCTCTAACCTACGTGTTAAGGTTGCAATCCTGGCCTCTATATCTAGGGAAGTCTAAATTTGATGTATTCCACCTCTCGAAGGTGTGAATATTTTCCTTAGTTATTTTTCATTGTAAGTTCTTTTCAGCTATGTCTTCTAGAAATTGTCAGGCTTCATTGGGTTCTTTATATATAAATTGATCCTAGCACATGGACTCTAGCATGGTTCGTGAATTTGAATCTAAACCTTCATAAATTATTTGGCATAGCTTCCAAGTTTCTATTCCATGGTGTGGGCATTGGGTTAAGAGGTTCTTGAAGTAGTCAAAGTATTTCCAAAATGACTCGCTAGTTAGTTCATAGAATTGGTTTATTTCATTTCTAATTTTAGCTATTTTATGATGAGAGAATATTTTTTTGAAGAACACTGTTACAAAGCCCTCCTAGGTCATGACAGATTAATTTGGAAGACTATAAAACCATTTTTTGGCATTATCTTTAAGGACAAAATTGATCAGTCTCAGCTTGATTTCATCCTCAAACAATTATTACAGCCTCATGGTTGCAAAACCTCTTCAAGTTTTCTAATAAATATATGTGCATCCTCTATTTTCATGAATTTTGGAAGCATATTAATAATCTGGGATTTGATTTCAAAATTATTTACAATGGGTTGGGGAAACCTTAGGCAAGAAGGTTGGACGAAACCAACTAAATAACATAAATCTTTAAGGATTTGGGGTTGATTTGTTACATCCTTCTAGAGGTCGTAGGATCTAAAACAGGAATTAAATCAGTTCTAACTAGTCGACCCAATATCCTTCTCTACATAGGAGGTGGAGAATTTACTATATTCACTATGTCTTCTACTTTTTTAGGATTTTGTATATATTTTTTATTTTTTTAGAAGCTTTTCTTCAAAGGTTCTAAATTAATTTAATATTTTCATACCCTAGGACAACCATGCAATATAACTTCTAGTTATGTTAGGATAACCTTATATCAGGACAATCAAGATTGAGAAAAAAATAAAATACCAAAAGTATATTTTTTTAATTTTTTTTTCAAACAAGTTTCATACAAAATCTATCCTGGGGTTAGCCTAGAACTAGACAGCTCCTACCTGTTCCAAGTCAACCTTTGAGCACTCCAAGTTCGAACCAATTCACCAAATTGGCCAGGTAAGTGTAAGATTAGCGGGGGCCCTCCCGTTGCTTTCCTTAGACACCAACTAGATTGACCAGGTCAGCGAATGGAACCAATTAAAGAACCACCTTTCTTAGGGACTAAGATTCCTGAACCACTTTCCTAGATACCAATTCAATGATCGTAACTAGCTTGGTATAACTCTTAGGTATCCTTGTCCTAATGAGCTCAAATGTTCCTAAGGTCAGTGTCTAATTGATTTTATTTACAAGCTTAGGTTAATGCAAATGAAGGAGACTCGTTTGTAGGCTAAGGAAGGGTAATGAATTTCCTACCTTATCTTGTTTAGGTTTGTGCCCTTAAAGTAATTTAGAAATGCTTATACACAACCAAAAAGAACAAACAAATTTAAATTAAATACAAATACTAAACTAAGATTAAAATTGTTGCTACCTGGATCGTCGTGGCCTACAGCTCTGGCATGTTGTCGCTGCGTCAGGCACCTTCCCCCTCCCCGACCGAGTGCACTTCATCCTCTTCGGGGGTCGGCTCTTCGATCCAATTGGCCTGCAAAAAAGAGGAGACCTGGGCCAAGGATTCTGGTGAGGACACTCCAATGATTAAGTCAGTGGGATGATCAAGAAAAATAGAATCCCTGGGATGGAGAGCTTGGGGGACTCAGCCGCCTCAGGGGATGACATGATAAAGGTGTTCAAATAATAGAAAGAAAAGGATAGTAATTTCCAAACAGTAGAAAGAATGAATGAAGAGCGGGGAGTGGGGAGGTTCTCTAGCCGGTCCCTTGGTCACTGAGCTCTTGGGGGCTTACTTGCTTACCTCTCCCTGCTCCTCCTACATCTACCCCTTACCTTTCTTACCTCATGCCTTGTGCGATGGCCCCAACTGAATCAGGGGCTTCATCTCAGTGTCCTTCTTAGGGTGCCCTCTCACGGTGTCTTCTCCGAAGGGGCTTGCCATTGCCTGCGGCTTCTCCTTCTCCCCTCTCTGACCAATCCTTTGGGAGAGGGAGAGGATGAGCCATCCCAAGCCTCTCCGAGGGAGTGGGCCATTCCCCCTAGAGAGATCTCTCAGAACTGCCCTTCTCTAGAAGCTCCCCCTGTTGGGGGTATCATTTTCCTTATGAGGGGCAGGCATTATGCCACCGAGCCCCTTGCCTTGGCAAGATGTTTCCATTATTGGACAGGGACCATCTGAGCATCGTAGGGCTTGAGGCCCTGGTAGGATTCTCCTTCTAGAGAAATTCTGGGTCTCGCACCGCGTGGATCAGCATCCTCTAGCCGTATGGTAGTGGACGTGATGGTACGTTACAAGGCCTTGAGCCTGACAGGGCTTACCCTATGCAGAGCATGCGGGCGGCATGTCACAGAGCTTGTAATGGTGGCAGGGCGTGTGCCACGCTTCATCCCGCCATGGTTTGAATTTTTGTTGGCCTTTCTGATTGGGGGTGAGTCCTGCCTTGGAAGAACTCCACCCCATAACTTGCCTTGACAGCGTGAGCACAACCCTGGCCGGGTGCTGACCTCAAATGAGGGGACTCACCTCATGAGCATGACCCCGACTGGGGGCTGACCTCAGTAGGAGGGCTCACCTTGGCATCATGAGCATGACCTCGGTCGGGAGCTGACCTCAGGTAGAGGGCTTGTCCTATGAGCATGACCCCAGTTGGGAGCTGACCTCAGTAGGAGTGCTTGCTTCATCTCTTCATCAGGCCACCATATCTAGGTGGCCGATCTCTTGCCAGCATGGCCGTCAGCGGACTCCACGTCACCAGAGGTGCCATATTAAATGCCCCCAACTCCCGAGCCCAGAAGATGAAATAATGCTCGGGGCGATGGGAGTAATGACCGCACTGATGTGGAGGGGCACACTTACTGTGCCATCACTACCTCGAATGCTCGTGCCTCGAAGACCGCGTCTCCATCCCAATGGGACGGCACCATGTCGCCCTTCTTTAAAAGGGGTCATGAATGCCCCATGCTGATTGGAGCGGTTGCCCCATGAACTGAAGCATCGAGACCGCCAGATGCTGACTTGTGGCACCTCCCGATTGGCCAAGAATTCGAAGAGGCTCATGCCCTTGGTGGGCATGAAGCAGCAGGCTTTATTGCAGAGGGCTCACCTCTCCCTCCTTTGCTTCTTATAAAGGGTCTCCGATTGCCTTCGATCTACGGAGCCCTCCTTTCCTTTCTTGGGCCTCATCCTGTCTCTGAGGCTTTGAAGCCCTCCTCTTACATTCCTTTCCTACAACCCCTCTTCCTTAGGCTATACTGAGAGAGCGATCCTGGTAGACTTTAGGTCTTCGACCTGAAGACTGGGAGGCCAAGCAGTGGCCCCTCGAGAGCAAGCGACCGGTGCTAAGGTGAAGGTATCCGGTCTAGAGAAGAAATTCATCGAGCTCGAAGCCATCCCCAAGGATGAGAAGAGAGGGAGCCTTCGATCGTGCAACTAGGGCAGAGAAAGAGGCTGCCTCAAAGATCAGGGGCATCTGGAGCCACCTCCCAGCTCACAAGGTTAGAGATCTTATAGGAGGAGGTGCTGGCCCTGGTTGTGGTCACCATAGAAGGGCCATGGCCATTGTGGCACTAACAGAAGTGTCCTAACACAGAGCTGCTGCAGTTACCCTTGGAATCACGGGATCAGTGAATTCCAAGGAGGATGGTGCGATAGAGGTGGATGCATTGTTGTTTTCCTTCCTAGCAGGTTCATTTGAGGAAGAGCACCCGCCTCTTAGGGCAGAAGGGACTGGAATACTCTGCCCGGTCCCGAGGGCAAAGTCCAGAGTCGGAGTACTAGCCAGTTGGTCGGGCGAGGGACATGTTGACCCCTTGAATAATTTTGATGATAACAAAACATTGGAGCATGTATTTGTTTTACTAACAACTCTCCAAGTGCTTTACAAGTTTTTGGAGGATGATTTCATTGCTCGGTAACAACTCCTACAATCTTATTTTTGTCATAAGTTGTGTTGTAAGTATGTTATGCAAAGAAGAGCCCAAAGAAAAAGTAAAGTAAAAATCATGAAAATGGGTTACTTCTAAGTATTTTTCAAGCTTAAAATTTCTTAGAAATTGTTGTTAGAAAAGTTGGAGAGTGTTTTGAATGTTTGAAGACTTGCTGGATGATTTCTGGAGAAGATCTTAGAATTCATGTAAAACTCATCCCAGCCAACTCGAGTAAAGGGAGCCAACTCTTGTTCATGGCATGCATGAAGGGTTCTGGCATGCAAATATCCGAGCCGACTCAAAGGAGCCCGAGCCGACTCGTCCAGAGTACCATTTTCTAAATCAGACTGGCAAGTCGACCCGAAGGAAGTCCAAGCTGACTCTATCATTTAGTCAGACATCCGAGTTGACTCTTCAAAAGTTCGAGCAGACTCCTCCAGAGTCCAAAAAGATCAGTTCTGAGAGAACAGCCAAGCGAGCCAACTCTAATAAGAAGAGCTGACTCTTCTAGAGTACAGTTTTGAAGACCTGTGAATCCGAGCTGACTCGAACTAAGGCGAGCCGACTCTTCCAAAGTAAGGAAAATGGTGCGGGCACCAGAATCAGAAGAAGACTTCAGGGTTCCATCTGGATCTCTGAATGACCTTGCCCGAAGATTAGGGTTTGTAATAAGGGTTGACCTGGTCAACCAGATTATTTTATTTCTTTGAGTTTGCATTTCATTTTGTTGAGTCATGTTGACTGAGTCTAAGTCCAAGTCAAGTCCTGGTTGGCGCCATTCCCTAGGGCGTCATTTTTTCTTCCAAGGCCAAATGCAAGTGGACGCCACACTCCCAGCCACACTCCCAGGACCAGTTAGCACCACATTTCATCCCAGTGTCCCTGGTCCCCACGCCCAAGAGAGCAAGAAAATTTTTTTAGGAGAAGTCAAGGAAGGCACCCACAAGCTGCCAAAAGTAACCAAGCTAAAGGAGCAGGGGATTTTTCTTGGAGAGGACTTCAAGGTAGGCGCCCACACCTGCCTAAAGTACCTGGCTATGAATAGAAGGAGCCTAGTCTTAGGGAGAAAGACTAGGAGATGAGTATTTTCTTCCAAGAAAGAGCAAGTCATGGAAGGAAAACCCATGACTTAAGGAGAAGAACTAGAAGGTGCCCCACATACCTGCCATATGAAGCCATCACCTTGCATTTGAGGCCGCCCACTCCAAGGAAAGAAGCCTGGTCGGTCAAGGGAAAGTTTTTCATGCTTAGGATGAATGTTTAGTCCCACATGGGAAGTAGTGTAATTTTGTTTCTCTTGCAAGGTCTATATATTGGACCCTTATGTAATCTTTTGATAAGAATAAGTAAATGAAATCTTTTCTTGTGTTGAGCAACCTTGTGTTCTCTTCTTCTGCACTTCTTTGAGTGTTGAGCTTCTTGAGGGAGTAAATCCGGGTTCCATTGGAGCCTTGAGGAGGTGAGAGATCTCCAAAGTTACCAAAACCCTGCCCCGCTTTCATCCCTGGCCGCCAACCCTAATTTCCTTTCATCATCCTAGCCGCCAACACCCAAATTCCTAAACCTTATTCCCACTTCATTCAAGGCCGCCATCTCCTTCTCCAAGCCACCGCCCACTATATCAAGCCCTAGGTCCTTTTCATCTGCAAGTCGCCGTCCTACCAGCCAAACCCTAAATCCACTCCATCTTCCACCGCCACCTCCATATTCTTCCCTCATCTTCAAAGTTCGAGCAGTCTGGAGCTATCCCAGGTAAAGGTCTCTTCCTTGAGTTTCTTACATCCTTATCTTGTTCTTCATCCTTTCTAGATCCAGAGTATGAGAAGAAGGCCAACCTTGCCATAGGACTACAATCCGAGGATCCATTGCGAAAATACCCCGTATCCAAGGATCCTACAATCTACTCGAGAGTGTCCTTCAATGGAAGCAAAGAGAGATATCACAGTCAGGTATAAAACCTTCTCTTCTCTCTTCGTCTGTTTCTTGAAACAGGAGTAAACCCTAGGTCTGGGGGTTTCTCAATCCCCAGCGATTCTACTTCTTTATTACTCTGATAATCTACTCTTTTGAATTGTGCTTTCTTTCAGTGCATATTTTCTTTCAATATTAGTTAGCCTTGTTTTTGAGTCAAGCCAACTTCTAACAAAACAAAACAAAAAAGTCTTAATTTACTTCCGCATCGCATCATCTTATTTGTTCTGCATCAGGAAAAGAACACCGTGTAACCGAACTGACTCGAATGAAGCAAGGTGACTCGACCAAAACTTCTCTAAGGATCCGAGCCGACTCGAAGGTTGATTCTAGGTAGGTAATGGTTAGTTCCAGAACAACATTTTTGAATTTGAAAATTGCTCCAACGGTCAAATATCACATCCCAATAGTCTTCAATGACTAAAATCACCTGAGAAGAGTACAAGACTCTATAAAAGAGGGATTGGGATAACTTTTGAATGGTTAATGCTTGGTTAATGCTTAGTTGAGCATTTATTGAGCTTGTGAGTAAGAGAGCATTCAAGACAGTCTTCAAGTCTTTATTAACTCCTATCTGAAGCTTGAAGCATACTTTGAAGCCATTAAAGTGCATTAAAGTGCAATTAAAAAGGTTTCTCTCGAGCTACATCGGCAACCATCAGACAACATCTGTTTGTCATTTTGTTGCTTGTTCTTTTCAATTCTTTTTCTGAATTATTGGGTTATTAGTGAGCCCAGTTTAAAAACCAAATAGGATCTTGGTTAGCCTGTGTAAAACCAAATATTGGGTTCTTGGTGATCCTGCTAAAACTAAGTGTTGGGTTCTTGGTATTCCTGCTAAAACCAAGTGTTGGATTTCTTTGGTAAGCCCGGTTTAAAAATCAAAGGGTGTTGGGTTTGGATTGTGATCTCGGTAAAACAATCCTACTATATTCTTGTTAGAATATAGTGGAAATCCCAAGTGGTATCTTGGATAGTGGACGTAGGAGCTAGGGTGCTCCGAACCACTATAAACCTACTGTGTTTGCATTATGATTTTTCTACTCGCTTCTGCTTCTACTTTTAATTATCTCAATCACAGCACTTAACACTTCAAAGAAGTTTTCAAAATAGCACATATCTATTAATTTTTTTAAATTTCCAATTTACCCCCTCTTGGAAAAGCCACCTGGGCAATAATTGGTATCAGAGCAGTGTCTCTGAATATAATTAGAGTAAAGATTGATGGCTCATCTCATGAGTACTTCCTTGGCCAAAGGCCAATCTACTAATAGACCTCCACTATTCACTAGCACGAATTACTCATATTGGAAAGCTAGAATGAAGATATACATTCAAGCTATCGATTTTCAATTATAGAAGGTCATTTTAAGGGTCCACAAATATCCATGATAAAAATTGATGGCATGGATGTCCCAAAGCCTGAAGAGGATTGGGATGAACATGACATGAAAATGGAAGAATTGAATGCCAAAGCCATGAACTTATTATATTGTGCTTTGGATGCTAAGGAGTTCAATCGAATTTCCACTTGCTCTTCAACAAAGAAAATTTGGGATAAACTCGAAGTGACCCACGAAGGAACTTCCCAAGTGAAGACCTCAAAAATTAATCTTCTAGTACATAATTATGAGTTATTTAAAGTGGAACAAAATGAATCTATCTTTGCCATGTTTTCTTGCTTTACAGATATTATTAATGATTTGAAAAGTCTTGGCAGGGTCTATTCAAATGCTGACTTAGTATAGAAGATCCTTAGATCACTTCTGGACAAGTGGGACCCCAAAGTGACTACCATCCAAGAAGTGAAAGATCTAAATACTTTACCTCTGGATGAACTGATGGGTTCTCTCATCACACATGAACTGGCCATGCAGCATAGGACTGATGATGATCAGAAGAAAAAAAAAATAATTGCCTTTAAATCTGCATTGGATTCAAAGAAACAAGATAAAAAATTGGAAGATGACTACAGCTCCTCCGAAGATGACCTAGAAGACAAAGACATCGCAATGGTCGTGAGGAGATTTAGAAGATTTATGGAAAAGAAGAAAGGAAGGTATAATAGAAAATTTCATAAGAAAGGGGAATACAGCAAGGACAAGGACAAAGGAAAGGAAAAAGAAAATGACCAAATGCCTATCTACTATGAATGTAAGAAACCTGGGCACATCCATCCTGAATATTCTCTACTAAAGAAAACCTTCAAGAAGAAGAAAAAGAAGGCGATGGTTGCTACTTGGAGTGACAGTGAGGAGTCAACCTCAACTGAAGAAGAAGAGACCATAAAAATTGCTAATTTATGTCTTATGAGTATCGAAGATGAGGTATTGTCCCCCGAACCTCAAATTGAATTCACAATTGATGAATTAAATTCTATATTTCATGACTTATTATCTAAATTTAAAAAGGCTGAAATAAAGAATAGAGCTTTAAAGAATTTCAATGATTCTTTACAAAAAGAAAAGGAAGAGAATTCAAAAAAGAACACTCTATTGCAAAAAGAATTAAAAGTCTTTTCTGAAAACAACAAGGCTTTAGAAATTGAGAAAAATATATATCTTGATAAACACAAAGCTTTAATTGATGAAAACAATGATTTAAAAAAGGAGGTTGAAAAGCTCAAGCCTTTAGTTGAAAAACTTACTTTATCTTCAAACAAGCTTGAGTTAATTTTAAAAGACCAAATAATTTCTGGGAACAAAGTTAGAATTGGTTTCAATTCTTCTAATTCAAATGGAATTTCAACTACTACTTTTGTAACTTCAAAAGCTTTTGTTCCAAAAGGTTTATCTCAAAAAGCTTTTGTATCAAATCCTTCAGTATCCATTTCTAGAGCTTCAAAGTATATTCCTAAGACAACAATTCAAAAGTCTTTTAAGCCGAATGGATTTACATATGTATCTCATGCTTCTACATCTAGAACTTCAAAATTTACATCTTTTCAGAATTCTAGAATTGTTTGTTATGCATGTAAAGGGTTAGGACATAAGGCCTTTCAATGCAATATTCTTAGAAATGTTAAGAGTAAAGTAAAAAAAGTTTGGATTGCCAAAGGAACCACCTCTGCTAACCTGCAATGACCCAAGTTAGCTTGGGTACCTAAAAGAACTTGTTAATTATTTTACAGGAGTGACTTGTAGTCCAGAAATTAAAGAAAAGATGGTATCTGGATAGTGGCTGCTCAAGACATATGATGGGTGACAAAGATCAATTCATCATCCTAGAAATGAAAGAAGGAGGTATGGTTACTTTTGAAGACAATGGCAAGGAAAAAATAATCAGAATCGGTAAGATAAAAATAACATCTTGTTCTTTTATTGAAAATGTATTGCTAGTAGATAAATTAAAGCATAATTTATTGAGTATTAGTCAATTGTGTGATAAAGGCTTCAAGGTTGTCTTTGAATCTTCTATGTGTATCGTAACAAACTCTCTTGATTCTAGCAACAAATTCATTGGACATAGAATTAAAAATATTTATGTGGTAGATCTTAATGATTTAGCCATGTCTAGTAGTTCCAGTCTAGTTGCAATAAATGCTAAGACCAAGGAATCTTGTTTACTTTGGCATAGATGATTAAGTCATGTTAGCATGCATACTATTGCCAAGTTAATTTTTAAAAATCTAGTTAGAGGCATGCCTAAGTTTAAAGTAGATTTTGATCATATTTGCGATACATGCCAAATGGGTAAACAAACTAGGGAGAGTTTTAAATTCAAAAATATGATTTCAACTTCTAGACCCCTTGAGCTACTTCACATGGACTTATTTGGACAAACCAGGACTACAAGCCTAGGTGGTATGAAATATGCTCTTGTGATAGTAGATGATTTCTTTAGATTTACTTGGATTTTGTTTATTGCTCATAAAGATGAAACTTTTAAAGTTTTTCAAAAATTTCATAAAAAATTTTCAAATCAGAAAAACCTTTCAATAGTTTCTATTAGGAGTGATCACGGCACAGAATTTGAAAATTAATTTTTCGAAGATTATTGTACAGAAAATGGCATTGATCACAACTTCTCCGCTCCTATAACACCACAACAAAATGGTGTTGTATAGAGAAAAAATGGAACTTTAGAAGAAATGGCCCGAGCAATGTTATGTGAAGGCAATCTTCCAAGGTACTTTTAGGCAGAAGCGGTGAACACTGCTTGTTATATTTTAAATTGTGTTTTAATTGGATCAATTTTAAAGAAAACCCCCTATGAGATTTGGAATGAAAAGAAACCTAATATCAATTACTTTCATGTTTTTGGCTGTAAATGCTTTGTGCTGAATAATGGTAAGGATAATCTAGAAAAATTTGATGCTAAGTCTGATGAGAGAATTTTCCTTAGTTATTCATTGCATAGCAAAGCATATAGAGTATTTAATAAAAGAACTCTAACTGTAGAAGAATCAATGCATGTTATTTTTGATGAAACTAACCCTTCGCTTTCGAAGAAAGAAGAGTGCATAGATAATGATGTAGGTACACTTCAAAAGAAAATGGAAGATGATTACATAAAAGGAATTGGCATTTTAAGATCAGAGTTTGGGAGACTTAGAGGTTCTGCAGAGGCATTTGCAAATGCCCAAGCAAGTGAATTGGTTGCACTTAACACTGGGATAAAGAAGATGGAAGAAGAGCTTAGTTCTGTCTGGGTGAACCTTACCGAGATTACTACTATTGTTATAGCTTCCTTTGCTTCTAGATAGCCTAGTCAGCCTACTCAGCCTACACCTTCTCCTACTCAGCCTACACCACAGCCTAGGCAACCTGCACCACATCTTAGACCTGAGGCTTCTCAGCTACAGTTTGTTGAGCCTATCTCTTCCATGCCACCTCCTGGACCATCCACAAGCACTAGTGCAAAAGTTAAGGAAGAACTAGTAGAACCTATTATAGAATTCCCTAGTGATAGTGAGTAAACTGTTATTTGTATCTTTGCATTCAATCCTTTGTAATTTGTACTAAGAATTTTGTGAATGAAATGAAAGCTTCTTTATATTACTCAATGTGTTTATGAAATGTGTTTGCGCAATACTTTGCAATGATATATTTGCTCTGATGATTTTGGTAATACATTATCAAATCTGTTTAAAAGTCAAATTATCTCAAACAATATTTTCAGTATTCTCATTCTATTTCAAAAACCATGCTTTCTATACTTCACAAAGGAGGAGAATGAATTTAATTGGCCACCCTTTTTTGATTATTGACAAAAAGGGGGAGTATGTTTAATTGTGCATGGAAAATATACAAATAAGGGAGAGATTGATACAAATATTGTATCTTGCTTACTTTTGCTCTAATAAACTTGCAATTTGTTCTGAATACATTAAGAATTTGCTATAACCCTAACATGATTCTAGCTAAAATTGCTTTTGACAACTATACACAATAATACTTATTGATTCCTTTCAGTCAAAAGTTTAGATATATAATGTTTTTCAAAGTGCTCTAATACTCTATCTATATACAAGCTTTGATACTCTAATACATCTAAGAGCTCTGATGCATGTATATTTTTTCAATATAAAAGCTCTGATATATGTCAATATTAACCTTTAAATATACTCATACATGTAAATGTAAAATTTTTCCATGCCCGGTATTTTGTCATCATCAAAAAGGGGGAGATTGTTGACCCCTTGAATGATTTTGATGATAACAAAATATTAGAGCATGCATTTGTTTTACTAACAACTCTCCAAGTGCTTTACAAGTTTTTGTAGGATGATTTCATTGCTCGGTTACAACTACTACAATCTTACTTTTGTCATAAGTTGTGTTGTAAGTATGTTATATAAAGAAGAGCCCAAAGAAAAAGTAAAGTAAAAATCATGAAAATGGGTTACTTCTAAGTATTTTTTAAGCTTAAAATTTCTTAGAAATTGTTGTTAGAAGAGTTGGAGAGTGTTTTGAATGTTTGAAGACTTGCTGGATGATTTATGGAGAAGATCTGAGAATTCATGTAAAACTCATCTGAGCTGACTTGAGTAAAGGGAGCCGACTCTTGTTCATAGCATGCATGAAGGGTTTTGGCACGCAGATATCTGAGTCGACTCAGAGGAACCCGAGCTGACTCGTCTAGAGTACCATTTCCTGAATCAGACTGGTGAGCCGACCCGAAGGAAGTCCGAGCCAACTCTATCATTCAGTCAGACATCCGAGTTGACTCTTCAAAAGTTCGAGCCAACTCCTCCAGAGTCCAGAAAGATCAGTTCTGAGAGAACATCTAGGCAAGCCAACTCTAATAAGAAGAGCTGACTCTTCTAGAGTGCAGTTTTAAAGACCTATGAACCCGAGCCGACTCTAACTAAGGCAAGTCGACTCTTTCAAAGTAAGAAAAAAGAACACCATGTAACCGAGCTGACCCGAATGAAGCGAGGCAACTCGACCAAAACTTCTTTGAGGATCCAAGCTGACTCGAGGAATCTGAGCCAATTTGAAGGTTGATTCCAAGCAAGGAACGACTAGTTCCAAAATAACATTTTTGAATTTAAAAAGTTCTCCAACGATTAAATGTCATATCCCAATGGTCTAAAATGACTAAAATCACTTGAGAAGAGTACAAGACTCTATAAAAGAGGGATTAGGATAACTTTTGAATGGTTAATGCATGGTTAATGCTTAGTTGAACATTTATTGAGCTTGTGAGCAAGAGAGCACTAAAAAGAGCATTCAAGATAGTATTCAAGTCTTCACCAACTCCTATCTGAAGCTTGAAGCATACTTTGAAGCCATTGAAGTGCATTGAAGTACAATTAAGAAGGCTTCTCTCGAGCTACATCGGCAACCATCAGACAACATCTGTTTGTCATTTTGTTGCTTGTTCTTTTCAATTCTTTTTGTGAATTGTTAGGTTATTGGTGAGCCCGGTTTAAAAACCAAATAGGTTCTTGGTTAGCCTGTATAAAATCAAGTGTTGGGTTCTTGGTGGTCCTACTAAAACCATGTGTTGGGTTCCTAGTGATCCTGCAAAAATCAAGTGTTGGGTTTCTTTAGTGGGCCCGATTTAAAAATCAAAGGGTGTTGGGTTTGGATTGAGATCTCAGTAAAATGATCGTACTATATTCTTATTAGAATATAGTAAAAATTCCAAGTAGTATCTTGGGTAGTGGACGTAGGAGCTGGGGTGCTCTGAACTACTATAAACTTGCTGTGTTTGCATTGTGATTTTTCTACTTGCTTCTGCTTTTGCTTTTAATTATCTCAATCATAGCACTTAACACTTTAAAGAAGTTTTCAAAAGAGCACATATCTGTTAATTTTTTTAAATTCCCAATTCACCCCCCTCTTGGGAATGCCACCTGGGCAACAGGACAGCAAGGGAAGCCTGAAGCTTGCTTCTTCCCCTCTTGTAACCTAGGATTTCATGTGGCCTCCCGGCCTGTCGGGAGCCTCCATAGGATGTAAGAGACTTTTGATCAATGAAAGCATCCCTTCCTTTATGGTTGTTGTTCCCTCTTCCTTTCTTTTGTTTTTCTTCTTTTTTCCTCTTTTCTTTTTTTTTTTTGCTTGAATCTACGGTATGGCTTCCCAGGCTGCTAGGAGCCTATCTCCAAGGTAAGGGACATTTTGAAGAGGGTAATCTTTTTTCTCCCTCTGATCGGAATGCTTTGTATTCTCTCCACTTTATTTATTATTTCTCTTTTCTTTGGCTTGGATTATTCTTAGGGAATCTCTTTAGTTTGCCAAGCCATGAGTCAAGCGGTCAATGGTGGGAGTTCAAGGATTTACCATCATCATCCCCAGGCTGTGAGCAAGGCAACTAGATGCAGGGCTTCTGGAATATGCCAGCTCAATTCGTCACGCTGTAAGTCAAGTGGCAGATGGTGGGACCTCTAGAGTTTCTTGGCAGACATCTCTGAACTATGAGTAAGGCTGTGGGTGCGGGGCTTCATGAGTTTCCCGGTTTATAAGTGCTAAACTGTGAGTCACATGGTAGATGGCGGGGCTCCAGGAATCCCCAGTTGCACCTCATGATTATGAGCGAGATGACTGAGTGCGGGTCTATCAGAAGGACCCGGCTTGAAGGTTGCCTAGCTACATGCCTTGTGGTAGATGGCGGGCTGCCTTGTCACCGCCTCAGGGTCATGAGCTCGGTTGGAAAGTGCGGCCTGATGGAGTGGGCTCGGCTTAAGAGCACCGAACTGTGAGTCAAGTGGCAGGTGGTGGGTTGCCTTGTCACCACCTCTGGACTATGAGCACGGCGAGGAGAGCGAGCCTAATGGAGTGGGCTCGGCTTGAGAGCGTCAAACTGTGAGTCAAGCGATAGGTGGCGGGTTACCCTGCCGCCACCTCGGGATTGTGAGCATAGCAAGGAGTGCGAGCCTGATGGATGATGAGGGCGTCGAGCTTCTTGATTCGCCATGCTATGAGTCACACGGTAAATGGCATCTGGGCACCATCTCTGAGCTATGAGCGTGGCCATGAGGCTATGGGGCACCGAACTTATGGGCGAGCCAAGCTGTGAGTCTCGCAGTAAACGACATCTTGGTGCCACCTCCAGGTTATGAGCTCAACTGAGGAGGGCGGGCCTGATGGAGTGGGCCTAGCTTGAGAGTGTCAAACTGTAAGTCAAGCAACAGGTGGTGGGTTGCCTTACTGCCACCTCCAGACTATGAGCGCGGTGAGGAGTGCGAGCTTGATGGATGGTGAGGGCACTGAGCTTCTCGATTCACCATGCTGTAAGTCACATGGCAGACGACATCTTGGCACTATCTCCAAGCTGTTAGCATGGTTATGAGACTATGGGGTGCTGGACTTATGGATGAGCCAAGTTGTGAGTCACGTGATAGATGGCACCTTGGTGCCGCCTCCGAGCTGTGAGCTTGGCTGGGAAGGGCAAGCCTGATGGAGTGACCCGCCTTGCTGGTTTGCCCCGCTGTGAGTCACGCGGTAGATGGCATCCCATTGCTACCTCCAGGTTATGAGCAAGGCTGGGAAGGGTAGGCCTGATGGAGTGGGCCCGCCTTGTTAGTTTGTCTCGCTGTGAGTCACGCGGTAGACAGCATCCCTCTACCACCTCCGAGCTATGAGTGAGATTGATGAGGGTGGGCTTGATGGAGTGGCCCATCTTGCTGGTTTGTTCCACTGTGAGTCATGCGATATACAGCATCCCGCTGCCACCTCCGGGTTATGAGCGAGGCTGGGAAGGGCGGGCCTGATGGAGTGGGCCCGTCTTGTTGGTTTGTCCCACTGTAGTCACACGGTCGATGGCATCCCGCTGTCACCTCTAGGCTGTGAGCGAGATTGATGAGGCTGTGGAGCGCCGAACTTATGGATGAGCCAAGTTATGAGTCATGCGGTAGACGATATCTTGGTGTTGCCTCTAGCCTATGAGCTTAATTGGGAAGGGCGGGCCTGATGGAGTGGCCCGCCTTGCTGGTTTCCCCATTGTGAGTCACGCGGTAGATGGCATCCTGCTGCCACCTCCAGGCTGTAAGCAAGGCTAAGGAGGGCGAGCCTGATGGAGTAGGCCCACCTTGTTGGTTTGTCCTGTTTTGAGTCATGTGGTAGACGGCATTCCGTTGCCACCTCCAGGATGTGAGCGAGACTGATGAGGTCGGGCTTGATGGAGTGGCCTGCCTTGTTGGTTTTCCCCATTATGAGTCACACGATAGACGACATCCCACTACCACCTCCGGGCTATGAGCGAGGCTAGGGAGGGTGGGCCTGATGGAGTGGGCCTGCCTTGTTGGTTTGTCCTGCTATGAGTCACGCGGTTGATGGCATCCCACTACCACCTTCGAGCTGTGAGAGAGATTGGGAGCACCGAGCTTCTCGATTCACCATGCTATGAGTCACGCAGCAGATGGCATCTTGGCACCATCTTCGGGCTGTGAGAATGGCCATGAGGCTGTGAGGCACCAGACTTATAGGCAAGCCAAGCTATGAGTCTCGCGGTAGACGGCATCCTGGTGCCACCTCCGGGCTGTGAGCTCGGCTAAGGAGGGCAGGCTTGATAGAGTGGGCTCGCCTTATCGGTTTGTCCCGCTGTGAGTCATGCGATCGATGGCATCCCGCTACCGCCTCCGAGCTGTGAGCGAGACTGGGGGTGTCGAGCTTCTCAATTTGCCATGCTGTGAGTCATGGGTAGATTGCATCTTAGTGCCACCTCCAGGCTGTGAGCTCGGCCATGAGGCTATGGGGCACCGGACTTATGGATGAGCCAAGCTGAGTCACGCGATAAATGGCATCTTGGTGCCGCCTCCGGGCTATGAGCTCGACTGGGAAGGGCGGAACTGATGGAGTGGCCTGCCTTGCTGGTTTGCCTCGCTGTGAGTCATGCGGTAGATGGCATCTCGCTATCGCCTCCGGGCTGTGAGCGAGGCTGGGGAGGGTGGGCCTGATGGCGCCCCCAGTAGGGGGGCTCTTGGGTCCTCCACCTACCCCCTGGGGGGGTGGCTACTGCTATTCCATCGATTAGAGAGCCTGGATCCTTAGCCTTGGCTGTGATCCTCTTAGCTCCTGAGTCATCTCTCCCCCCTTCCTAGCATGCCAATCTGTTGCCGCCTCGATCACCGTGGCCTGCAGCTCTGGCACGTCATCGCTATGTCAGGTGCCTCCCCCCCGGTCGAGTTTGCTTCCTCCTCTTTGGGGTCGACTATTCGATCCGATCGGCCTGCAAAAAAGAGAAGATCTAGACTAGGGATTCTGGCAATGACACTCCGATGATCAAGTCAATGGGATGATCGAGGGAAACAGAACCCCTATGATGAAGAGCTTGGGGGACTCAGCCGCCTTAGGGGGTGACATGATAAAGATGTTCAAATAACAGAAAAAATAGGATAGTAATGATCAAATAATAGAAAGAAGGAATGGAGAGCAGGGAGCGGGGAGGTTCTCCGACCGGTCTCTTGGCCGCTGAGCTCTCAGGGGCTTGCTTGCTTACCGCTCCCCGCTCCTCCTGCATCTATCCCTCACCTTTCTTACCTCTCACCTTGCGTGATGGCCCCGACCTAATCGGGGGCTTGGTCCCGGTGTCCTTCTTGGGGTGTCCTCTCAAAGTGTCTTCTCTGGAGATTCTTGCCACTGCCCGTGGCTTCTCCTTCCCCCCCCTCTCCAACTAATCCTTTGGGAGAGGGAGAGGATGAGCCCTCTAGAGCTTCTTCGACTGAAGAAGGGTGGTTCTAAGTGATATCTCTCTCGAAAGGCCCACTCCCTCAGAGAGGCTATGGAGGGCTCATCCTCTCCCTCTCCCGAAGGATCGATCGGAGAGGGGGGAGAAGGAGAAGCCGTGGGCAGTGGCAAGCCCCTCCGGAGAAGACGCTTTGAGAGGGCACCCCAAGAAGGACACCAAGACCAAGCCTCGGATTCGGTTGGGGCCATCGTGCAAGGTGTGAGATAAGAAAGGTAAGGGGTAGATGCAAGAGGAGTGGGGAGAGGTAAGCAAGCAAGCCCCTAGGAGCTCAGCAGCCAAGGGACCGGCCGGAGAACCTCCCTGCTCCTCGCTCTCCATTCCTTCTTTCTATTGTTTGATCATTACTATCATGTTCTTTCTATTATTTGAACAGATTTATCATGCCACCCCCTGAGGCAGCTGAGTCTCCCAAGCTCTCCGTCTCAGGGATTCTGTTCCTCTCATTCGTCCCACTAACTTGTTCGTAAAGTATCCTCGCCGAATACTCGGCCCGGGTTTCCTCTTTTTTGCAAGTCGATTGGATCGAAGAGCCGACCCCCAAAGAGAAGGAAGCATACCCGATCGGGGGGGAGGCACCCAATGCAGTGGTGATGCACCGAAGCTGTAGGCCACAGCAATCGAGGTGACAACAAAAATAATATACTAAAAAAAAAAGAGAGTTTAAATTGTGTACCTGGCTTCCAGCACTCACCAACTTAAAAGAAAAATTAAAGATAAACTAAAGATGTTAGAAAGATCATATTAAAGTTAAACTGAAAGCACGAAGAGCAAGAATTTTAAAATATAATTTAAAACATACCAATTTCTTGGCAATGGTGCCAAAAACTTGTTATGAATTTTAAATTTAAACAGCAAGCACATGATATGCAGCGTAGCACGTTCAGCGAGTACGGGTCGATCCCACGAGGCATTGGATGTGTGAACTATGTTTAAACCCTTGCTCAGGCGAGCTTTAACAAAGATGGGAAGAGAATTTTTCTTTACTTTCTATTTAAAGCAAAAATTAATTAAATTGAATAGATAAATAATTTAATGATCTAGGGCTTTTGAATGCACTAGACCAATGACTTAGAAAGACTTCCTAAGATTTCTCTCATATAACATCCTTTCAACTTCTTTCTTAGTATTAATCAAGTATGGATTATGAAGAAATTTTAATCCAACAATAATCTATCAAGGTTACTACAAGGAAGAAGAGAAAAGTATTTAAAATTTATGGATCTTCTATCTGTTACCCTTCTTACACAGAATCAAGTATGAACTATGAAGGGATTGAAACCCACAATAGTTCATCAAGTCTCTTGGCAAGAATTTAACAAGAAAGAAAGACTCTTAAAAATTAAAAGCCTAAGAAGATATCCTAGAAAAGGGCTTCAAATTATAGTCTAGCTTCATCACCAACCCTAGAGGATTCTCTTAGCCAGACATGATCTAAATTAAAACTTTAAAAAGTAATCAAAAATATAAAATAAATTCTACACTATTTGTTGAAAATTAAATTACAAAAATTAAAGATTAAACTAGCCTAATTGCAGAAATTTAAATTGCATAATTTAAATTTCAAGAAATTAAACTATTATAGTGCTAAAATTAGAAATTGCAAGAAATTAATTGAAATAAAGAAACAAACTTTTGTTGTTAGACTTTTCTAATTACACAATATTTAACTCCTAAGCCATTAACAGGACTTGGAGTTAAAAAAATAAAATAAAAACTAGAACCTGACTGATAGAGGCTCTCTCTCTTCCTAGCTCACTCTCCTTCTCGTATGTTGGAAGGGTGGAAGAAAGTGAGAAAAAGAGGAAGATTACGGACTGGAAGTGGAATGGATCGAGATATTTCTCGGTAGCGAAGAGATGATACTCTTATATAGGCAAAAACAAATGCATAGGGCCTGTATGAAAACATCATTGGTTTCCCATTGCTATCTACCCAACTGCTTCGGTTCCTTATTCTCATCCTGCACCCGTTTCGGTTATGCATTCTTATCCCCACACCCATTTGCACGATCCCCATTCCAACCATCTATCCATTCAAACTCCGGTATATCCATCGAACTTCTTCTGATCTATTTTTCCTTTTGGACATCTTTAATCCTGATAATAGGCTTCTAGACCGATAAGAGGGTGCTGTAGTGATGGAGATGATGGGCTGGAAAAAACACATGTCTCGACACAGTGGGAAAGAAGGTGGTGAGGATGGCAATTCCTTGGATTTTCTAGCCATGAAAGGGTGAGCGGTGATACCGATTGAGGAGAGCGGTGACTCACGATGGTGGAAGAATGGAAGAGCAAGGGCTTGATGGTGGCAAGAGGTTGGCAACCATGATGATGTCACCAATGGGTGGTGACTTTGGCAAGATCGGTGACAAGAGGGTGAGGTTGATGGCTCCGGGGATGGCAACGAATGGTGGGGAATCTCATATGAAGATGGCCAACAATGAGGAAGATGCCATGATGGGGGCGGCAACAACAACAGGGAAGAAGATTGCTATCATGGGCAGCTCCGATGAGTGCTTTTCTGATGATGGGAGGGTTGAACGGCTTCTCCTAGCCGTAAGGAGGCTCCCAACATGAACAACGACCTACGACAGAGACTGGACGCAGAAGGGGAAGAACGGTGGTGGCCATCCAAATATAGATTTTCCAACCATGGAAGGTTTCTCCGACCGTGAGGGAGGTTGTTGGCTTCACCCAGTGATTTTGATGAATAACAAAACATTGAGTGCATATTGTATACTAATGTGGATTTCAAGTTATGAGTTTTCAGGAAGAAAGCACCTTAAAATCTCAAAAACGTATGGTTCATGGCACGTAATGGCACGGAGCATTTCTCACGAATCCGGACATCCTCTTCATTGAAAAAGGGTATCTAAATGATTAAATATTATATATTTATGATTCACTTAAATTTCAAGAATTATATTTATGATTTCGAGGTCATTTACACTTGAATCTGAGCTTTTCAGTCTCAAGTATCGACACTTGGAAAATCAAGTGTCGACACTTCAGCATTTGGCACAGACAAAAATCCTTGGCATGCCAAGTGTCGACACCTAGAACCAAGTATCGACACCAAGTGTCGACACTTAGGTTTCCAAGTATCGACTCAAGGCCTGAGAATTTTGAAAATACAGAACTTTATCATTTGAGGATTTTTGTGTCAAGTGTCGACACCTGTGCATCAAGTGTCGACACTTGAAAGTTCAAGTGTCGACACTTGAAAGTTATAGTGTCGACACCTAGAAATCAAGTGTCGACACTTGACAGCCAAGTGTCGACACCTGACAGCCAAGTGTCAACACTTGTAGCCTGACAGCTCTAACGGATCTATTTTTCTGGCTTGCAGAACTTGCTTTTCAAGCTCCAAACGGCTATTTCCGAGGTTCCAATGGTCACAAACCATTTTTTGGAAGGTTCTTGGTGTATTTAACCTCCACCAACCTCATTTTAAAGACAAGGAAGAGTATTGAAGTGCATTCAAGTCTACTCAAAAGCCAAAAAGCCTATATTCTCTCAAATACTTCACATTAAAAGCCTCTTATAGTTTGATTCCTTGAAAAGCCTACAAGCTCATCCTTACTTCATTCCAAAAGAGGCACTTTGAAGGAGATTCCAAGGAAGAGTCAAGACAAAGCATCAACTTGAGCTTCAAAGATTCCATTCTACTCTTGAAGAGAGTTTGTTTTAGTTTTTAAAATTGTATATATGTTTTTACATTATGATTTGACCTTGCTTTCAAGGGTGTCTTGAAAGAAGGTTATTGTGGTTTGTTGGTGATCCAAAGGGACAAAACCAACTAGGGTTAACTTGTGAGCCCGAAGACAAAATAAGTGTTAAGGTTTGTTGGTAAGCCTAAGTAATAAAACCAACTTAGGTTTTGACTTGTGAGCCTTGTGTAAAACAAGTCAACTGTAATCTTGTTTGGATTATAGTAAAATTTTCAAGGGTGGCTTGGGGAGTGGATGTATGTGCTAGGTTTGCACCGAACCACTATAAACCTTGTGTTTGTGTGTGATTGCTCTCTTCCTCTCTTGCTCTTTGATTATTGCTACCGCTTTAAATATCTTGCATTGAATTCATTATTTTTCACTAGCACCACTAGTCCCTCTCATTATTGTCTTAATTTTTTTAAAAGACCCAATTCACTCCCCCCTCTTGGGCTCCATTTCTGGGCAACAGAGGTGCTGGTGGTGACGGGATGGTGTGGGAAGGCTTCTCCAGTGACCCCATGGCCTAATTCTTTCAATGGTCCACGGTTCTATGCCATGGACCATCAGCCATGGTGGATCATGGACCATTCAGCATCATGTGAACCATTCAGCCAGTTCATGATGGACTGGCTATTCCAATAGTCATGCAACTCCTTATTAATTACTTCAAAATTAATTTCCATGCTTATTTGAAGTCTGATTTGAGTACTGTTTGTACCATTGGACTCCAAAAATTGAGCGCTTTGTGTTGGATGGATTCTTTCATACAAAATATTTTATCAAAGTATCAATTTTAATTAAATAAAGTTAATTTAATCTATAACTTAATGCACTTATGGCTAGTATTTATGCACTTATCAACTCTCTTAGAATCCTCAAAATTATCTTTGAAACCCTTCTAGGATAGCTTTTAACCCATGTTTCCTGAATTTTTCCTAATTCAGATCTAAGCCAACTCGAGCTTGAATCCGAGGCAACATGAGTTTGAGTTAACTCGACTGCGGGTTTGATGTTTTTAAAATAGCACCTGTAGGCCTCATTTTAGGAAGTTAGGTCATCTTCCATCTTTTAGGAATAGTGATTCCTTTCATCCAAACCCTCCATCTATCCTAAATCCTCTAGATCTATCATATTTTCCTCGTTTCCCCTTGATGTTATCTCGTTTTCTTGTGGATATGGGTCCAAGGAAGGTAAAGGAGAGAAAAATGCATGCTACTCAAGATTTGGAAAGGCAAAGGAGAGTTGCAGCAGCCAGAGAAGAAGCTCCAACACTGCCCCAGCTCGAGCCTTTCAAGCCATACATGCTGACACAGGTTCCATCTTCCCCTCTTCCCCAAATCAAAAGAATGGCTGTAGAGTTGTGACCACTGGGAGATGGGTGAGCTTCAATTCTTTGATGAAAATGGTTTTGTTTTTGGAGAATGGATTAGAAGGCAAGGATGAGAAGAGTTTTGCAAAATTAATATCCTAACTTATCCAAGATTGGTTAGAGAGTTCTACAAGAACTTGAGCAGAGTGTCAGGAGGCATTTCTTCATCTATGAAAGGTACAGAGATTACACTAAGTGATGCTACTTTAAGTCATATCTTGAGTATTCTATTTGAGGGGATTGTTGCTAATAGATTGGTTTATCAAAAAGTAGGTTTGACATGTGTACTTGATAGAGATAGGAGGGATAGGTGATTTCATGTCTAATACCTTGTCCATTGAGATGAGATTGTTGCACCACATTGTTACAGGATCTTTCTCCCTAAGGCTAGGAGATAGGGGTGGCAGTCGGGTCAGATTGGGTATATATGGGTCAGGTCAGATTCAGGTTGGGCCAAAAAAGTCTCAATACAAATCCAATCTATTTATTAAATAGGTTAGATTTTAGAGTATGAACTTGACCTATTTATTAAATAGGTTACCCGACCTGACCTGTTTATAACCTATTTACAAGCCAAACTTAAAAATCATGATCCAACTCATTTCCAACTAGTTAAAAAAAAACTACCTCTCAGTCTCAAAAACTAGGACTCCTAGAACATGGCAAGCTCAACCTAGCAAAAGAAGGGCCGATTTGTACAACAATAGAAGAAAGATCTTATGATCAGGAAAGGAGAGAAGACATGGGTATCCAAGTAGTAGTAGCAGTAATAAGAGAGAAAGAGGGAGAAGAATAAGATGCACACTTACCTGGGTAGATGGAACAGGTCCGGGTAGGATGATAGCAGTGCACCTCTTTGTCTATCTTATAAGAAGGCTATCAAGCATTAGCCTATGCCCCCACCTCCATGCCTTACCACCACCATCATGACCTCCTTCCCTCCTCCTCCAAATCTCTTATTCTACTTCACCACCACCAACGCTACCCTCTCCTTTCTCTTCTTACTCAAAACCCCTCATCCCCTCCACCCATTTGTTTGCTTTTATTGCCCCACTCGCCTTCTCCTCGCCACCTCGAAACCTTGGCAATGTGCCACCCTGTCACCCCCATCACCTTCTCCTCGCCAGATTCCCTCTTTGAGTGGCTCAAGCCCCACCTCCCCTCCGATGCCTAGGCTTCCTGGGGCATCACACCAAGCACCAAAACCCTTTGCAACCTCTAGCTTGAGCTCTTCCACAATGAGACCTCCCTCCTCCTCTTTAACGAGGAGGGCTCCTCTTCCCTTCCCCTCCACATCATTCACATCTGCAACCCCTGTGGTGCCCTCCTCATTGAATCCCACTAGCTCCTTTCTAATAGCACCATCAGGCCTCACCACCATCCCTTGTCGGAGAAGATCCACCTCGAGGAGTCCATCAAGGACACCACAACCTGGGTCATCATAAGGAGTATGGGAAAGTGGCAGTAAAAATTTTGTCGAGGTCTTATGAAATGAGGTTTGATGAGAGAAAGTCAGCATCATACTCGAGCCTACCGGCATGATATTTTCCCTCTAGCCACCCATGATCTGTGGAGCTTTGCATTAGGTCCTCGACTAACACCGTGAGGTGTGGTTTAAATTTGAAAGGGATAGGTTAATGGCAAAAGCCGTAGAATGAAATCCCAAGCCATGAAACCAAATCCTATTTAAATTCTAAACTGATCATATATATAATAATTTATTTTTTAAAAAAATAATAAATGGGTTCAAGGGGTTATACAGGTTGAAAATTTTAAATCTGAATCCAATCCATTTAATAAATGAGTTAAATGGGTTAACCAATTTATGATCCAAACTCATTTAAGCTCAACCCAAGCTTATTTAAGGTGGATCGAATGTGGGTCGGGTTGGCAGGTCTGGTCATATTTTGCTAACCCTACTAGAAGATTTGACTTTATTTTGGATAGAGAGCTAGCTATGATGTATTATTTGATTCAGAGCATCCCCATGAATCTGCCCAGCATGATGTTAGTTCAGATGCGAGAGGTAGTAGAGAGGAAGAAAGTGTGTGTGCCCTGTAGGATGCTACTTACTAGAGTCTTTAAGAATTTTGGAGTATCTCTTGAAGGGAAGACCTTCAAGAAACTACAGAGTCATGATGAGTACTGCAATCGAACCCTATATAGGATGGGGTATCGAAAGGTTAGATGGCACTGGATGATGAGAGTCTCTAGTCAGGAGCCACAGGAAAGACCTAAGTCTTTAGGATAGAAAGCAGAGCCATCTTCACTATCTAGGGAACCTGAGGTAGCATCATGACCTTCAGACACCCCAGCTCCATCATCTAGGACTCCTAGTACTTCTCATCCTTGGAACATATTGGATGACCAGTTAGTAGAGATAATAGTCAAGCTAGTGAGTCATTCTGTCATAGCTGAGATTCAGACACTATCTGACAGACTACTATAGAGTTTGGGTCTTGGATTCTCAAAGCTTTAGTCTACTGCTAATCAGATTGGTGCAGCTATTGAGAGACTCGGGATGTCTTAGTCAGTAGACTTTGGTGTTATCACTATGATGTTATCCTGCCTTTTTTAGGTAAGTTTCGAGCTAGTAGCAACAACAACCCTAGCATCTCCACCAACATCTTCATCTACTAATGCTATGCAAGCCATCCTCCTCCTCATACTTCTCCTCATCGAGCTCCTCAGTCCGACCCTAATTAGCCAAGACCATCAGCCTGCATCACTAAGACTTATCATAGATCTGCTAGGTGGCCACCCCCTGCTGTAGACTAGCTACCAGGATCGAAAGCCAGACTGCTTATCCCTCTGGTTCTACCGCCACCATGGAGCTCCCTTCTGATGACCAGCACTAGTCTTTTAGGAGCTCGATCCTTAGTTATGTTCTAGGTCGATCTATATGTACTAGTTTTTTATGTTTCAACACTATTTTCTATGTTGACTCAGTTATATCATGGTATATATTTTAGTATATCCCATTTTTTGCATGGCATACATCTTTTGTATTGAAAAACTTATATTTGTTGATGGATGACATCTATTATCTATTTTTTTCAATGATGTTTGATTACTTTAATTGATTTTTATAGGAGGAGCTATTTCTCTAATGATTTTTGATGTTGATGATAAAAAAAGGGGAGATGAGAAAAATGAGAAATGACAAGAAAACATTGAAAAATGATAAATAACATGAGAAATTTTTTTTTTAGAAACTCTTGCCCTGATTCTTGAAAATTCTTGCAAATTTTTTGATTTGATACTTCTCTATTCTGATACTTATATCTAAATACCTTAATATTTTTGAAAACTACTCTGATACTTTCACATATATTTAAATACTCAGATACTTTCATTTATATTTTTAAAAATTTCTTAGAAACTATCACTTAAACTTTCAAAAATTTTTGCTTGAATACTTCCATGTTAATATATCGCTCTGATACTATCAAAACATATAAATTTATATTGCTTTGATACTCATTATTTTTATTACTTTGATATTTATTATCTTGACTCTAATACTTTTGATACCTATCATATCGAAACTACCTATTATTTTATTCTGATACTATTATATTACTTTAATTCTGATACACTCTATTCGATACTTTGGAACTATCCTATTATTTTGATAAGTTGCTCTAAGACTATGTTTGATACTATTAAATATATTTTAGCAATGATCAAATAAATGTGAAAGCATGCATTGATACTCAAACTTGAATGCCTTGATTCTCCTTGCATGTTCTAATACTTAAATCATAACTCATATTATATATGCTTTGATACTTAACCCAAATTCGTATGTTTAATCCATATAATTTGCACGATAGTCAATTTGCAATTCACTTGCTCTAATACTTAAATCATTATTCCTTAAAAATTGTTCTGATACTTTTAAAAATACTCAAGTTTTCTCTGACAATCTTTTAAAGAGGTTATGCTGGTTTTGATATCATCTATTTATATACTCAAAGTTTTGTCACCACCATCAAAAAGAAGAAGATTGTTGGCCCCAAGGGTTAATTTTGATGAATAACAAATATTTGAGTATATAATGATACTAATGAATTATATGAGTTAACATTTCAAAAAAAGTTAAGGATGACAACCATCAATGAATTTCATGTAAAAAGCCAAGAATCCTTTAAATGTCAAAAGATATTGAAAAGCCAATAAATTTTATATAAAAATAGTGTGTTAAAACATGGATTCAAGAATCTTTTGAAAAATCAAAGTTTTAACCCATATTGAAAGAGTTTCAGCTTAGCACAGGAGAGTTGCAACCAGCATGCTACCGAGCCAACTCGAATGGACCATTAGTCAACTTGACAGGGAGAGCCAATTATATAAAAAACTAAATTTTGGAAGCTAATTGGTGAGCCAACTCAAATGTTATTTGAGTTGACTCAAATGCAAACTGGGTCAACTTAATAGTGGAAAATAGAAAGATACTTTTAAAGAAAGAAGGCTAAGTCTACTCAACAAAGGACTGAGCTAACTCAGATGTGATTCAAGTTGACTCAATAATGATCCAAATCGACTCAAGGACTGCTGACAAGTATAATAGCTGATGCGGGATGAACCTAAGACCGATATGAATGCAAGAAAATAGAAACTATTTTTTTTGTAATTTTTTTAGAATTTTAATTTGTAGGCTAAAGTCCCGAAATCAAGTAAAGATTAGCAGGCAAACTAGCAATGCAAAGAATCAACATACTTGCATATGACCTCATGCAAAATAATAAAAGGGAGGACCTCAGAGATTAAGAAACCTTCGGTTAGGATAGCATACCTTCAACAAATCAAAATTTAAGAGGGGGAAGGTTTGTACCGAACAACGATTGAAGATCCGATCGAAGACGGGGTCATACAACACTCGGGATCGTCGCCTAGAAGACAAGCTAGTAGTCCATGGTTTAATCAGCTATCTTGGTTCGGTCTAGGAGGCAAAGAGGGCCTCCTCCTTGGAGGTGAACACCTCGAGGATCCCACAAGCATCAGAGGTCGGTAAGAGAACAATAAGGAAACAAAAGTATGGAACTAGGGTTTGAAGATTGTTGGAATCAGGGTTTGCTAAAGCTGGCAGCCTATAGGAGGAAGAAGGCTCCTTATTTGTGGGCGGCTAGGGCTTGGAAAAATTAGGGCACACAAGTAATACTCACACACCTCAACAAGAGAACACACGAGAACACAAGCTTAACAAAATTTCAACAAAGTTTTGATTCATGTATAAGAGTTGATTACAAGAGGAGTTGGGGGTGGGTATTTATAGGCTCACCTAGGTCCTCTCCTAACTAGAATAGGATTACAAAGTTAGGTGGGAAAGGGATTACAAAGTTGCTTAGAACTAGGAGTATACACTTTGAATAAAACTAGAACATAATCTCCTTGTTTGAATGGGTCTCCTCTCCTCCTTTGACTTGGACAAGGGGCTTTCTTTGGGCTTGGGTGCCAAAGTAGAGTGGGCTTGGACTTAGGGCAGCAAGGGGCATCTCCAATTGGGCTTGGGCGTGGCCTTTAATGCTTTGGCGCATGGGGTTTGGTGCTTGTATTTGGGCGGCCTTAAGGTGTGACGCATGGGCTTGGTACATTGCCCCCCTGGTGGGCTGGAAACTCCTAGGCACCCATTTGAAGTTGGACTAGAATACACCTAGGGTGCCATGGGGTTCACTTGGAGTATATTCCCTGGGTATCTTGGTGGCATCTTGGGCTTGGGCGGCATGCAAAGCCCAGGGTAGCTTGTGTAATGTGGTCTCTAGCTCCTGGGTAAGGCCTGATAAACTCCTGAACTGGGTATCCTCCTCTCTTGTACAAAAATTTGATAAGAAACATACTTACAATGACTTGTAACATACTTACAAGACTCAAACACTCATACAGGACTCATGAGATTGAGACGAGGGACTCATTGGACTCAATTGGACTTCTTGCCTCAACTTATTACATGACTCAATATAATACTTATGAGTATTACAAAACTTGGCTCACTTTGATACAAGTGACACAGTAATGATGAACTATAGGACTCAGAATCCTATTACATGACTCAACTCAACTCAACTGGACTAACTTCATGACAAAACTTGACACATTATTAAGGGCTTCAAAAAAACCTAATCAGTGAACCAGATAGGGCCCAGTAATCTGTGTCAGATCCTGGTGCCCTCACCAATTCTCTCGGGGTGGGAAGAACTCGACCCCGTCAAGTAAGGGTCAATGCAGCTCTCATATTGCTCAAGAAGGTCTAGGTTGAGGTGCTGCAGATCTTCTCGGATAATCCATGAGTCCTTAGATTATGGTCGACCTTGCCATCAGACCAAATACCGTTGATAGCCTTTATTCTGAGTACTGATGGCTTGATCGTCTAGGATGCGCTCAATCTTTTCCTCACTAATAAGCTGATTTGTAAGTGGACACTCTGGGATGAGTTCACTCTCAAGGGAAGGGATAGGTTCAAAATGCTCGCTGGGTATCGCTGTTGGCTCCTGGTACTCCATAAGGTCTGAAATATTGAAGGTGGAACTAATACCTAATTCAGATGGCAACTCGAGCACATAGGCATTGGATCCAACTCTCTTTATTATTTTGAATGGTTCAGCTCTGCGAGCATGTAGTTTCTTTACAGTCCCTGGAGGGAATCACTTAAGTCTAAGCCTGATCATTACATAATCCCCTGCAAAAAACTCTTTAGCTCTTTTTTGGAAATTAGCCAAGTTTTTGTAGAGTTCATTAACTATGTTCATCTTTTGACTAATGTCCTGATGCAAATGCTGTGCAGAGGTCAGTGCAGGTGTGGACAGATGGATCAGGTCTATGGACTGATTGGACTCGAAACCAGATATTATTTCACTACCTACATCTACTTCCTGGGATTGTTCCTTAGGGACTTATTCTTGGACTTCCTCTATGAACAACTCTTGTGAACCCTCACTTTCATCTATAATGTTTGATCCTGGCTCAGTCACTTGTTCCTCAAATACAATAGTGGGTTCAGGATCATTTTTTTTTATTCCTCACTGGGTCCACTCTCTAATTCCTCTTCTTCAAGTTCCTTTATTGGACTCAACTCATCGATGTCCTTTTTATATCCTATAATGGGCTCAGGATTAGCCTTAATTAGATTAACTCCTGGTTTCTTTTCTTTAAGACTACTAGAATCTCTCCTAACTGGATCTCTAGGTTAAGTCGGATGAATTACAACTTTCTTTTCATGGTGACTAAAGGTACAGATGTTGGATCGATCAAACAAGGATGCATCATGATCGTAAAGCCATGGTCGACCTAAGATGATACTACTAGCTCCCATGGGAAGGACATCACACCAAATCTTTTCCTTATATGATTGCAGTTTGATCAAGATTTGGCACTTAGACTTGATTGGAATGGATGTGGAATCTATCCATGAGACCTTATAGGGGCTAGGGTGGGGAACTGGGCTTAAGCCTAGGATTTTAACTGCCTTATGTGAGATGGCATTTACACAGCTCCCATTACCTATAATAATCTTGCATACCTTATCCCCAATTTTTACAAAGGTTTGTAGGATGTTAGTCCTACGCCAATCTTCCTGTGTCTTGGTCTGGGTCAGGATGCACCTAACTATCCCTACTAAGTCAGACTGATCAAATTCCTCCTCATTTCCTTCATACTCCTCTATCAAGTCTGCCTCAACTTCATAAACCTCTTCTTCCTCATCATTATTGGGTTCAGGCTCTTCCTCAAGCTCCCCTATGTGTAAAGATCTGGTGGGACATTGGCTAGCATAATGACCTACCTTGTTGCATCTGAAGCAAGCATTGGGGCTGGGACATGGGGCTTTATGAAATGCAGGTGCCTAATCCTAATCATTCCTAAAAGATGTAGAATTGCTAGAACTAGGTTGACTCGGACTCGGGTTGGAACGAGATGGGTTAGGGTTGGGACAGGTTGGGTTAAGATTGGGTCAGGTTGGATTAGGGCTGGGATGGGCTGGATTAGGATTGGGTCAGCCAGAGTTGGAGTTAGGTCAGGTTAAGTTAGGGCTTGGTCGGCCTGAGTAACCTGGGTTCTATTTTAGTCTAAAACTAGAAGTGTTGGCCCTAAAGGTCTCAGGTCGACAGGCTAACGGTGTTTTTTGGAATCTCTCAAAATTTTCAGCTAGCAGATAGGCCTGATCTATGTGTTCAACTCCCCTTAGGTACAGCTCCCTCTGGATATCCTCATGAAGGCCAGCTCTAAACCTGAAAAAAATTATTGATTCAGGTTCATCAAGGGCACACCTAAGGGCGCATTCATCAAATTGGGTTATATACTCTCTCACAGTCTTGGCTCCCTATTTTAATATTTGCCATTGGTCTAGGAGACACTGTTGGTAGTATGGGGGAACATATTTTTCTCTAAGTTTTAGCTTCATAGCCTCCCCGTGATGATGGGTGGATGGTTTCTTTGTCTAGTGAGGTGCTCTACGTGTTCCCAATATAACCTAGCCTGATCGGTTAGCCTAAGCTTGGCAAATTGACACTTTCTTTCATCACTCAAGGAATACCATTTAAAATATTGATCCATGCCTCCCTCCCAATCTTTGTAGACCTTGGGATCTAGGGTGCCATCAAAGATAGGTGGATCTACTCTGATGCTCCTAAGGATTCTCTCATCATGGTTCTGGTCATCATGATTGGGCCTCCTAGGGTTAGGATCCTGGTAGGGTTCCTAGCATGGGGCTATCCTAGGATTGGGTTCCATAAATTGGCCCTGGTTCTGGGTTCTCCTAGAGTTAGGTTCCATAAATTGGTCTTGATTTGGGGCTCCCTTAGGGTTATGAGAGGTGGAACAAGGCGAATCAAGATCAGGTTCAGTATTGGACTCTTGGATTCTTTCTATGTTACCTAATCAATTTTCTACCGGTCTAACCTATTGGTTAACTGGTCAATCCTATGGATTGCTTGATTATTGGATTGGGTCATTTGGTCAAATCTAAGATTTATTTAGTTCATCTAGGTGGTCAACTGGGTAAGCTAGTTTTGGGATTGGGTATTGGATTGGTCAAACTTGTGGTTCATCTGGGCTAACTGATTTTGGGTTTGGGTACTTGTCTGGTTCATCTAGGCTAACTGATCAATAAGGGATTTCATGAAAGTTTCAAAATTGGGTTCTATGGTTAAGCTGGGTTGGGGTTTAGACTATTTGTACTAGACTCCTGACCTGGTGGTCATGCAATCAATCAAACAAGGTGGTATGATGCAGTCAAGCACATAATGGTTAACACGTACTATAGCTTGCTAGACCTAGAGCCAAAATTGAATGGGTCCACTCAACTTACCTTAACTCAATAGCTAATCCTTCCACTGGCTAGGTAAGAGGTGGGGTGGTGGGAGGCTCCCCCTGCCTATGACATGGTCCTAATTAAAAACCACCAATCCACTTAAGGCATTTGCGTCTGGACCTTTAGCCTTAGACATCAATTTTTAGTAAAAGCTGGGGAATTAAGTGCACTAGTTGGCTCACACAATTTGGACCCGACCTGTTGGTGTCCCTAAGCTCACTAGAGCAATTAGGTTGCTAATTGATTTTAGTTAAGGCTTGGGTTCTGATGCTGGATGGTTGTTTTGGATCCAGGATAGGTGATGAGATCCTACCCTGATATGAGAGAAAAAATTGCCCTTAAATTGATTGAATGAGAGGATGACACTCAATGAGCCCTAATGCAATCTAATAATAATCAAAAAATAAAATTATTTTTTTGTCTTTTATAAGGTGGCAAATTAAATCTAATAACACATAATTAAAATAAAGAAACTAATTAAGCCTTAAAAACTAACTACTTGTACTAGACATCTATTTTCTTTGCATTGCACAACTCATAAAACATCTTAAGGGCATGAAACCCCTAAACAACATAAGATGGGGATGTCACTACCCTTTCTTAGCCTATAAAGCACCATCCTGCATATTGCATTGACCTAAGCATTAATCTAAAATCAATTGATGTTGGCCCCTAAGAATTTTGAGCTCACTAGGACAAGGGACCCTGAGAGTTGGACTAGCACAGAATTAACTGGTTCACTGGTATCTAAGGAAAGGGGTTCAAGGATCATGTAGCCCTGAAGGAAGGTAGTTCTTTAATTGATTCTGTTATCTGACCTGGTCAATTGATTTGGTGTCTAAGGAAAGCATCGGGGAGACCCCAACCAACCTTACCCTTACCTAGCTAGTGGGTAGTTGGTATCTGACTTCGAAGGCTCAAAAGCAATCTTGGAATAGTTAGGAGCTATCTAGAACTAGGGACCCTAGGATAGAGAGTCTATTGATTGCTAACTTGTTTGCAATTAATCTAGAACTTTAATTAATACTTCTTCTCTATCCCTCTTAGCTCTAGGACTCCTTAGGTTCTCATCTTTAATTTTCTTCTCTATCTTTCTTCTCTCTTCTTTCCTCCTCTCCTCTCTAAAAAAATAAATAAAAAAAAAAACTTAGAAGAGGATTGCTCTAATTTAGGACCTTCGATTATATATCTCAAAACTATCAGAACAATCCAATAAATTGGAGCAGTGCTAGGAACATGGATCTCCATTGTAGAGTGGATAAGTTGTCACGTGCTTTCGATGCCATGCCCTATGAATTCGATCATCTACCAACTATCAGACACTCTTCCATTCCTTCCTTTTTTCTGGTACAACAGGCATGCTCCACATATTCGAGTCCAACTCACTTTGTAAGTGAATGCCTAGCTATATACCAATTTTCTAAGTCTAGGTATGACCAAGTTTATCAAGATCAAACTCATATTGCTTACAGACTAGGAGAAAATTTTAACTTTAATGCTTACAACCTAGGTTGGGAGGCTCAACCAGATTTGTCATGGCAACCACACCCAGTGGTTACCCTGGTACCACAAAGATCTCCGTTTGTAGATGCACCATATTATGATCAGCTCTATCCATATTATCAACCTTCTCCTTCTTATGCCTATCATTTCAAGCGAAGGTTCTGTAAGCAATAGGCAGAATCAAAAAAATTGGTCATACCCCACTTATTGAACCAACAAACCTAGAAATCGATAGTTTTGCTTAATTTCAATAATTAATCATACCTCGGTAGCAACCTATCGATGAGCTTATGAATCAGACTGATCGATTATTAACTGAAGTTGATAGAGAGGAGGTAAGAATACTGCTTAGTTAGTCAGAGAGTAACTTAGAGGGATATTACTTAGCTAAGAATTTTAATAGTAATTTAGAGGGACACTACCAAGTTGAAGATTTTAATGACCTTTTAATTTTTTTTGAATAATCAACCATAACTCGAGAATGAATTGATCACGAAACAACCCTACACCAACATAGAGACCAATATAGATGATTCGACTAAGGTAGAGAAATCAAACTGGTGGGACAAACCATTTCTATCATCATGCTACTCACCGATGGCCCCCTTTCCAAGTACCCTATAATCATCTACTACTTTTTATGGGATAGAAGAAGAAATTGATGATATGATGGAATTAATTGAGGCTCCCTAGGAACCACAATAAAATAACACAATAGGGGAAGCCATACCTCCAAGTCATCCCCAAAAGTTGTTAGATCCCTATATGGCTCATTGTGGGATCGATAATTTTAATGTAGATGGATATATCACAAGGATGAGTAACCTACTTGATATACAGTACTTCAAACCCACTACTTTGGATGGAACAATATGGGCCAACACCTAGCCCCCACTAGCTCCCCCGTTAGAATCACCATCGGATCTAGAATTGAAGCTGGTTCCTGTCACACCTACTGACACCCTACCAACGATCTTTAACTAGGAGGACCAAATAGTTGGTGTTCCAAAGATGCATAAAAAAAGCTATGGATGGGACATCTCTAAAATAAGGGATAATGATGTTGAAGATTTTATAGCTGATTTCTCTATATTTGGCACTACTTTCAAGGATCACTTTCAAAATATATCTCTTATTCTAAAATGATGTATGGAGATAGACTTATATTAACTTGGACAAAGTACCATCAGGAAGGGATGATGTCAAGACACATCTTACTTGAGAAAGGGATTATGGTAGATCTTTCTGAAGTTAGAAAAATTTCTAACTACCACCCCCGCTCTCGGCCCAACACACATAATCCCTGCCTAGTCGTCGACCAAATTATCATAATATTTTTAAAACTTGGTCTAGCATGTTTTCCCAGTGCACTCTATGGATCAGGGATAATCATCATAGAGTACTCTACGAATGATTTTCTACCATGATGACAAGGCCTCCTGATTGGTCATATCATTTGAAAATCTTAAGGGACATACCTAAGTTTAATATTAGTAACACTCTCTTATAGCATCCAGCTGAAGATGTTAAATTTAGCACTGGTTGGGAGGTAACCCAACAATCTCATTTTCTTTTTAATGTAATTACAAGAACTTAGGTAGAAGAATAGGAGCCCACTACTGCATGATGCCCTCTTCAACTCCTGAAGCACACTCACCCCAAGTGTATTATATCCTTTTCTTTGCTTATTTTCTTTCCTACTCTATTGAGGACAATGTCGATTAAGTTAGGGAGAGAAAAATTTAACTTGCTTAGATTTTCAAGTATAGTTATAAATGATTACGTTATGTGTACCTAATTATTGTCTTGAATTGAAGTTAATAAGGTACCCTAATCAATGATTGGATTAACGACCTAGATAGTTTTAGAGATACTAAGGGACAAATCACTAAGAAAATCTAACAAATGGTGGAGTATTGACCAAATTAAATTTTAGGAATGATTCCATAACTCTCTTCCTTCTTATCTCAATAAAGAATCTACTTGTTGAGATTATGAGTGGAAAGGTTGAGATATATAAAAGGTCCTTTATACAAAAAAAAAGAGAAAAGAAATTATTAGAGATTCAGTCTGACCTCACAACTCTTCTTAAACTCTTATTGAGTAACCGAGCCTCTTCATCTAAGTAAACATTGTGGTTCACATCAAAAGGTGAGAAGGTCAAGGATCTATTAAGCAATGGCACCCCACTGAGTAATCGGGCCCCTTCGTCTAAGTAAATATTATGATTCGCATCAAAAGATGAGGATGCTAATACTTAAGAGATTAGGACATTGCACTAGACTCCAAAAAAAAGAAAAAAAGAAGAGAAAAAAGTGGAAAAAAAAAGGGGAGAATAAAAGGACTAAAGTGTAAAAGGACAACAAACCCGACTCAAATCAAGTTAGAGGATTTGAAGAGTAAGTTGGAGGGGATGGTAAGGAAAATCTCTAAAAAAATTCTATGGTCAATACTCGACCACTAATTGGATTGACTCAGTGATCCAATGAAGTACCTCTTTAATGGTCTAGCCAGATATTAGATGCCTTTAGGATTGCCTAAGTCAACTTTCAATTCAAGGATGAGTTTGTATACATAGCTAATTTATTTTTTTTATACAACGATGAGTAAAGTTCAAGTTGGGGGGTGTGATAACTATATTATACATATATATATAATTATTAATTTAATAATTATATTATCTTTATTTATCTAAAATTGATACTTTTATATATCATTTGTAGGAAAGGAAAGTGACAACACGAAGAGCTCGGTTTATGGGTTCAAACAAAATAAGTATGAAGCAAATCAAATATGAAATGAGCCCAAAATCAATTTTTGAAGAATTAATAAAAGAATTATATGAAGTTTAAAGGAGCCGGTCCATGGTGGATTGGCTGCCTGGTCTATAGGGGCCTTGCAGTATACGGGCGGCCATGATCAACAGTCCATGGCTCAAAGTTATGGACCATAAAGCCTCTTTTGAGCTAGAACTTGCCAGAGATGCCTCCTATCACCGTCGGGACCACCTGAGCCTCCTCCTCCTGAAGAAGCACCAAAAAACCACCATCGGTCACCATCCCCCCAATTCTCTCCACTTCTTCTTCCTCTGATCTGAGATGCTGTTCATCCACCAATTGTCACTTGTTCACTATGCCAGGAGCCATCTCACCATCAACTGAACCATCCCTTACCACCTCTCATTGCCAGACGGACCAAGGAGCGGTGCGATGAAGAGCACAGTAGTGAAAATCGACCCCCAGGCAATGAGTCCAAGGCTCCAGTAAGACCTCTGATGATGATTCTCGGTGATGCAAGGGAAATCCAATGATGGTGGCACCAGGTGTCTTTGATAAACAACCCAGCAGTGGCAGCCACGGCTCAAGTAGAGATCTCGGCGGTGTTCGGACGACAACAACCAAGCTTGGTAAAGGAAGGAAGGGGACATGCATGGATCTAAAAATAATCCAATGGCTGAAAATTTTAGATGATCAAATAATAATTTGAAGAGGAATTGGAAGCCTACTACTATTGGGATTGGGCCTATTCACACCCATCTATCCATTAATCACTGTAAAATTAAATCCTAGCCACTCTTTTAATTCTTTTATTTAGTCCCATACTAGAAGCCCATGAAGACCTCTCTCCTGTTAAATCCTATAAAAAGGCTCCTATGTCTCTACCTGGGGCAAGCAACTCCTCGGAGTCCCTCTAGAAACTTTGCATAGGGGGATAGGAGGGGAACAACTTAGAAGCAAGGTAGTGTAGAAGTGCAGTAGGGAAGAGAAAATTTTGTATGGGCAGAGTGGGATTTTCTTTTCTCCAGTCTTTTATATTTCTTTGGTCTATAATAAAAGAGTATATTTTTATTTATGAGTTTATTATTTATTCTCTTTTATTTGCTCATTATTATACTTTACTGTTAGATTGAGGTTAGGGATAGCTCTTATTTTTCGGAGATGTGCCGTGATCTATTATAGATACAAGGCATGCCGAGGAAAGAAGAGTTGATATCTGGTGCCTCTCGAAGATGTGTCACGATCTATTACGGGTACAGGGCATGCCAAGAGAAGGTAAATCCTTAAAATCAATTATATCTTAATTATAAAGGAATATTGTTTGGCAGTGCAAAACTAATCTTCCACTCCTGAAACAATCCCTTTTACCTGCTTTGCCCTTAAAAGTAGTTTATTTCTTGTTACTTTTATTTTTTACATCCCAATAAGTACTCTTCTTTGCTTTTTAAAATCATAACTTAGCCCTAAGGTCTTTGAGAATACGATCCCAACTCACCCTAGCTATAAAGTTGAATTGGTGAATTATTTTTGATCGCCTATGATAGCGATCAGTAGATGAGTCTCGAGTCTACAGTATGGGGATATTAAAATAAAAGTTCAAGTGGTTGTTGGAGAATAATGGTATTAAGCATGCTCAAAGAATAATAAGTCATATGGATGTCTACTCACTCATCAGTGACTTCTTAAATGTTATAGTTATGGGAGTAATTTCTTGACCTATAGTATCTTGAATACTCATAGTGAGGTTGCTATGGTTTGACATACATAAACATGGTCCTTGGCCATTCGGAACCTTGTAGTGTTCGTTGACTACAGTTGCTTCACTATAGGAGAAGAGAGTATACTTGTATGGGATCTATCAATCTTAGTAGTTAAGGTATAATCCTATATGACCTAATTAGCTAAGTCCTTAAATCTATGGCCATAGTATTGTGATATTGAAAAAGAGTTTTCATGGAAATCATAATTGGACTCGAGCTAATTAGGTTTAGCATATGACAGATGCTTAGGATTTGATGAGTTTCTAGGACCTGTAATATATTAGGATTTTTGATAGAGAAATTTGATGACAAAGTAACTATACCTAGATGTTCATTTCCATTCTACTGGGTTGCCATTACATACTACCAGGTATCACTGGTGAATTGTGAGAGCTCACTAGAATCGTTTTCGGATCAACGATCCAAGTTAGGATCGAGCTGAAAAATTATTTCAGTCCATCGAAAAAGTTTCGATGATATGATAATAAAGAACATGGTATATCTCACTACAAGATGGAATAGAACCTAAGAGGTCATATATAAAAGGAGTTGACCTGATCAAACCACAGATCTATATAAGAGTGACATATTTAGTACTTGCTAATTTTGGCACCTACTGAAACTAGCACCTATTAATTTCAGTATATGCCAGATTTAGCATATTGGACCTATTTGCAAATATTACAATAATTTTTTACTTCATTATTTGACTTAATTAAATTATATTTAATTATTATTACTTTATTTAGAGTTAATTGGATTTATAATTCAAGTTGGACTTGAATTTTAAACCTAATTGAATTGGGTCAGCAGCCTTTTTTGAATTTGGTTCAACTAGGGCATGAAATAGTTTCAAAATCAATTTTGAGTCAAATCAAACTAGCAGTTAGAAGACCCAGTCAACTAGGTCTTTCTTTCTAATCTCATGCAAAAACCAAGGAAGGTGCATAGAAATGCATGCCTCCTCTTAGCATGTGCAATGAGAAGAGGGAGGCACCAAGTTAAAGCCCCTCTTTCTCATCTAGGACTCTCTCTCCTTTTTAATAAATATAAACTCGTATCTAATTTGACCATTGACCAAATCAAATAAGAATCCATATTAATCTAGATTTTTAGAGATGGCAATGGAGGGGCTTTTGGCATGGATTTAAGGAGGGAACAAAAGAGGCTACATAGAATTTTGATCGACACATATCCCTTCTAATTTTTGTCTATATTTTGATCCTCCATGAAAAAAAAATTCTATATCTCTATAGAAAGCTGAGAGACCATGGATTTTACAAAAAATATCAAAAATACTCTGTTATTTTTTGGTATTTAATTTCATGAGAGAATAGGAGGCTGCTAAGTTCTAGTTTTTAACTAGAAGAAGAGGTCCATATCTATGGAAGAAGAAAGACCTACAAGGATTTAGCAATCCAGGGGTCATGGTGATTAGGTCAAGAAGGCTCCGTGTGGGTACTAGTAGAGGTCAGGCACATGCATGGCTCCAATGAATTTTGTCAGATCTGGTTTATCCGATAGCTCTAGTATAAGAAGGATTTAGCGATACAGGTAAGTTAATTTCTTCTTCTTATAATTTTTAAGTTTTTAGATCTGATTAGTTTTAATTATTCCAACATATTAGATATATGATTTAGATATTAATATGATTTATTTAAATCACATGCTTAGATGAAAATAGTTTTTTATGAATTTTGCTTCAACATCTAAGTTTTTCGAACCTAGAATAGCATGCTTATGATCTATATCAGAAATCTAACAATGGTATTAAAGCCAAGTTGTTGATGTGTTTGGAATAAAATTAGAACGACGGATTTAAAAGAATTTGAACTAATTTATGATGTTTGAAAGGTTTTCAAATCACTAGTTTATGTTGTTTGTGAAAATTATTTTTGAAACATATATTAATATGTTTAAATCTAAATTTTTGATATATGATAGTATATCATACTTTTGATTTAGATTTAAAAATAATTAAATTAATTTTATAATTAATTGATCATAATTGATTTTGCCAAGTACTTGGATTGGGTGCAACCACCATGGCCATCTGATCATAGGAACCAAGTAGGGTTTAAAGGCCCTCTCTTTCCATTCAATGGATCTTTTATCATGTGTAGGGGTGCCACTTGTGACTTGACCCATGATGAAGAATATGGCTAATCAAATTAGGTTCTTGTTTTAGATTTAAAATAATTACATGAGATGAAACTTAATCGATTTAGTCTAAAACAAATTATATGAGATGCATGAGTTAGGGCTTAGATCTAAACCAACAATTCATGATCATAAACCATTAATTTCATGAAATTAAACTTACTCTAAAATTGATTTAGATTCTTAATTTTATTTCATGGATGTGAGTATGGGTGTTCAAATTAGGTCTAGTGATTAGGCTACGCATTAAGGTCTTGATCAGATCAGGCTAGAATTCTATTTCAATTTTGAGCAGTTGATTAAACCCAATTAATGATAGATAGGGTTAGGTCAAAGGAGCTCAAAATTGATCTTAGATATAGTTTGGTCACATCGATTCACACTTGATGTGAATTGATTATTAAGACCTAATTTGGCTCGGTGGTTCGAGCCCGAGTCACTAGGCTGACCTATTCATATTTATCGACCAATTAGTGTTTAAGGCAAGTTTTGATCATGGTTGTTAATTGGGGCTAACTCTTACCTGGCTAACTCGGTTGATATCTAAGGAAAGAGGTTTAAATGGCAGAACACTCCTATTGATCAAACTTACCTGGCCAACTTGGTCGATTAAGTTTTTAATTAAGTTACTTATTGATTTGAGTCACCCATGCTACCTAGGTTCATCAGATATGAGATATACTGACATGAACTAGGATTGTCAGACATAAGATATGCTGACTTAAACCTAGTTAGTCAGATATAAGATGGGCTAATTATAACCAAGTTAGTCAGGCATAAGATGTACTGACCAATTTAGATGAGATATGAACCTAAACCTCCTCATAAATATTAAGTCCATAGGTCTTCTACCATTATAGAGATGTAGGTATCTTTCGGCTGTTGATTATTCTTAGCTAGATATAATGGTTCAGTTGCATCGGGGGGTACAACCACTCTATTAAACATGAGATCTTAAGAGATGAAGATAAGGTTGGGTCCAATAATTGTTAGATGAGGGATCTAACGATAGCTTTACTTCTACATTGAACGATGGGTTGGACTTAACTATGAAGTGTGAAAAATAACTGTTAAGTGAGCCCACATGACTTAGAGATTGAGTCACTATAATTTGCTTAAGAAGCATTCAACATGAGTTGTCCACTCATTGGTTTGCATATTATCAATAACTATTAGATGAGGTGCATATAGATCGGTGGGATCACAATACCCACTAGATATTCTAGTCGCATAGAGATTTTCACATCTCCACTAAGGAGTGTCGGAGATAAGGAGTGTCAGAGATCTAAGAAACTAGTGAAAGTTTTTTATTTATTTCTTAAAATCCTTAGAATAATTAAATGATTGAGTATAACCATCTAACTAGAATCTTCTCTCTTCAGATAATAATGTTAGCCCTAATTTTTTAATCTAAAATTTTGAGTCTAACCATTTGACTCAACCCAATCACAAGGACTAGTCTCAAGTTTTAGGGTATGTCTTACACCAGGTTATAGAAGGGACCTTGAAGAGGTCAATGGATCCTATATAATTGGAGTCTCAAGAAAAGGGTTAACACCCCTTTAGAAGGTATGTCGGAAATGCTCATTATTGAAATGAACCTGACTGTTTCTTCTTTATCTAATTGGATAATAGACTATGGTTCAAGTGCACAAAGAATCACAATATGATTGTGAGCCAAAATGTCATATTTTTGAAAAAAATAGTTTGTCCAAGATGGTGGCAGTGGGAGGCAAATTGAGCTCAAACAAAATTTCTCTATTGAGCAGCGGGCTATAGAACCTATTGAACCTATTCTAGCTGCGCTAGTTATTGTAGCTCTACCTCCTCCACCTCATAGGTCTAGCAGGGTTTCCCATCCTCCTAAAAGATACTTAGGTATACTTATAGATGATATAGAAAAAATGTTTCTCATGGGAGATGGGGATTAAGTAGTTGATCCGAAGACCAATGATGATGTAATGTCAGACATTGACTTCGAGAAATGGTTGAGTGCTATGAAGTCAAAAATTGACTCGATGCACTCAAACCAGGTCTAGACCTTAGTGGATCCACCTGAGGGTATTGTATCCATTGGGTGTAAATGGATCTACAAAAGAAAAATAAGTACAAATGGTAAGATAGAGACCTATAAAGCTAGGCTAGTGACGAAGGGATATAGTTAGCATGAAGGCATTGATTATCATGATACATTCTCACCAATAGCCATGTTGAAATCCATCCACACATTGCTTGCCATTACAGCATTTTATAATTATAAAATTTTACAAAAGGATATAAAAATGGTATTTCTTAATGGATATCTTGAGGAAGATATCTATATGGAGCAGTCCTTAGATTTCACTTTCAGTGATGAAAATCACAAAGTCTATAAGCTACATAGGTCTATTTACAAGCTAAAACAAGCTTCTCGGAGTTGGAATACTCATTTTAATGATGCGATCAAATCATTTGATTTTATCAAGAATGAAGAGGAGCCTTGTATGTATAAAAACGTCGATGGGAGGATAGTGACATTCTTTGTATTATACATGGATGATATCCTCCTAATTGGAAATGATATTTCTATGCTGACCTTGGTCAAGAGTTGGTTATGCAAAAAATTTTCTATGAAAGACCTAGGCGAAGTATCATACATTCTGGAAATTAAGGTCTATAGAGATAGACTGAATAGAATGCTTGGCCTATCATAGAAAATGTACATCGAAGAAGTGCTGAAAAGGTTCAGCATAGAGAACTCTAAGAGAGGACTTCTATCTCTTAGGCATAGCATTAGTCTCTTTAAGAAGATGTGTCCCAGCATACCTGAGGAGATTCAAAAAATGAGCAAGATCCCATATGCTTCGGTAATAAGGAGCCTCGCATATGCCATGTTGTGTACATGACCTAATATAGCTCTTATTGTAAGTGTTATGACCAAGTATCAGGTGAATCCAAGTGAAGAGCACTGGATAGCTATGAAGAACATCCTTAAGTACTTGAGAAGGACTAAGGATGTATTCTTGGTCTTCGAAAAAATTCAGAGTTACAGGTTAAGGGTTATACCAACTCAGACTTATATCTAATCCTAATGATAGAAAGTCTACATCAGGTTGTATATTTTTTTGCAATGGTGGTTCAACTAGCTGGAAGAGTTCCAAGCAATACATGATTGTAGATTCAACAATAGAAGCTGAGTATATCGCTACCTCAGAAATCGTGAAGGAAGCATTATGGTATAAGAAGTTCGTTGTGGAGCTCAGAGTGATGCCATCAAATGCCATCTCCTTGAACTGCAACAATAATGGTGCCATAGCCCTTGCTAAGGAGCCCAAGTCTCACTAGAAGTCAAAGCATATCGAGCAGTGAAGACCGAAGCCCACCTTGAAAAGGTGGAACTTAGGATATGGCCAATTGTCTTTAGTGTAAGTGTGAGATTTTAGGTGTGTATGCCCTATAAGCCAAGTTGGCTGACACACTATAATTTATGGGATATCATATTGTACTTAATCAAATTTTTATCAATAAAATTAGATATTTTTTTATTCATATTTTTGTATATCTATGAACCATCCATGGAGTTAATGGACAATGACACATTCTCAAGTGTTGAGAATTTGAGACATATGTCATTATAGGTTAACTCCTAAATGCTCCTGATCGTTGGATCATCATGAGGATGGTAATTGATCTGTTAAGATTGGTACATAGATCATTTCTTTTTTGGATAGATGAGTTTCGAGTCTATAGTATGGGGATACTAGAATGAGAGTGCAAGTGGTTGTTAGAGAATAATAGTTTTGAACATGACCAAAAATGAGAAGTCACATAGATGTCTACTCACTCGTCAATGACTTCTCAAATGTCATAATTATATGAGTAATTCCTTGACCTACAATATCTCGGATACTCATTATAAGGTTGCTATGGTTTGACAGCATATAAACATGGTCCCTAGTCATTCGGAACCTTGTAGTATTCGTTGGTTACAATAGCTTCACTATAGGAGTAGAGAGTATACTTATATGGGATCTATTGGCCTTAGTATTTAAAGTATAATCCTATATGACCTAATTGGCTAAGTCCTTGAATCTGTGGCCACAATAGTGTGATATTGAAAATAAAAAATTCAAGGAAATCATAATTAGACTCGAGCTATTAAGTTTAGCATATGATAGATGCTCAGGGTTTGACTAGTTTCCATGACCTGCATCCTATCAAGATTTTTGATAGAGAAATTTGATCACACAGTAACTACACCTAGGGATTTATTTTATTCTACAAGGTTACCACTATATACTGCTAGGTATCACTGGAGAATTGTGATAGCTACTAGGATCATTTTTGGATCAATGATCCAAGTTAGGGTTAAGCTAAAAAATTATTTCAATCCATCAAAAGAGTTTCGATGATACTATGATAAAGATCATGGTACATCTAACTACCAGATATAATAGAACCTGAGGGGTCATACACATAAGGAGTCGACCTGACTAAACCACAGATCTATGTAAGAGTTATATATTTAGCACCTATTAATTTTGGTACTTGTTGAACTCTTAATAATTTCAGTACATGTTAAATTTAGCATATTGGATCTATTTACAAATGTTACAATAATTTTTGACTTATTATTTAACCTAATTAAATTAGACTTAATTATTATTAACTTTATTTAAAGTTAATTGGACTCATAATTCAAGTTGGACTTGAATTCTAGACCTAATTGAATTGGGTTGGTAGTCTTTTTTAAATTTGGTTCAATTCAAAAATCTGTCAAAATTAAGTCAAATAAAGCCAGCAATTAGGAGACCCAGTCTGTTGGGTCACTCTCTAATCTCATGTAGAAACCAGGTGAGGTGCATAAAATGTGTGCCTCCTCTTGGCACATGTAATGAGAAAAGGGAGGTACCAAGTTGGTGCCTCCCTCTTTTCATCTAGGACTCTCTCTCCTTTTTGATAAACATGAACTCTTATCTATTTTGATCATTGACCAAATTAGATAAGAACCCATATTTATCTGGATTTTTAGAGGTGGCAATGGAGAGGTTTTTGGCATGGATTTAAAAAGGGAACAAAAGAGGCTGCGTAGATTTTTAATCGATACATATCCCTTCTATTTTTCATATATATTTTGTTTATCCATAAAAATATAAGTTCTATACCTCTATAAAAATTTTAGAGCCCATGGATTTTACAAAAAATACCAAAAGAACACTCTATTATTTTTCTAGTATTTAATTCCTTGAGAGAATAAGAGAGTAGGCTACTAAGTTCTGGTTTTGATTAGAAGAAGAGGTCCATATCCATGGAAGAAGAAAGACCAACAAGGATCTAACAATTTAGGAGTCTTGATGATTCAGTTAGGAAGGCTTCATGTGGATACCAGTAGCGGCCGGGCACGTGCGTGGCTCTGACGAATCCCGTTAGATCTAGTTGATCCGACGGTTCTAGTACAAGAAGAAGGATTTAGCGATATAGGTACGTTGATTTCTTCTTCTTATAATTTTTAAGTTTTTAGATTTTATTAGATTAAATTATTCCAACATATTAGATATATGATTTAGATATTAATATGATTTATTTAAATCAGTATGCATAGATGAAAATAGTTTTTCATGTATTTTGCTTCAGTATCTAGGTTTTTCGAACCTAGAATAGCATGCTTATCACCTAGATCTAGAATTCAATACCTTTTCCCTTCCCCTCCTCAAGTGCCTATGCCATCCGAAGGCAATTATATATTGAGGTCCATGAAGGAATGTGTAGGAGCTACATCGAAAAAAGGGCATAGGCCTATAAACTTCTTCTGTAAGGTTACTGTTGGCCAACTATACAAAAAGATATGGAGACCCTTATCATTCGATGTGATATACGTCAAAGAAATTCAAGCATACAATGCTTACCCATCGTGCCGATCATCCTTATATGTACACCTTGGCCTTTTAACAATGAGAGATAGATATTTTTGGCCCATTTTTGCCTGCTTCCGGATAACAAAAATTTTGCTAGTCATCATGTATTATTTCACCAAGTAGGTAGAAGCCGAACCATTAGCTTACATCACTGAAGCAAGGGTGATGGATTTCATGTGAAAATCCATAATCTATAGGTTCAGCCTATCCTAAGTATTAATCACTGATAATGGACGATAGTTTGTGTGGACCAAAGTTGAATAATTCTATAAAAAGCATGGGATTTCATATCTTCTTACCTCCATAGCTCGCCTTCAGGTGAATGAAGAAGTAGAGGTGACAAATCGCACCCTCCTCTAGGGCATAAAGAAGATATTGGGCAAAGCCAAGGGGTCGTGAGCCGATGAACTCCACCTTGTGCTTTGGGCATATCGGATGATACCAAGGGTCCCGATGGGAGAAACACCCTTTAGCCTAACCTTCAAAATTGAAACTGCCATGCCCGTTGAGCTTCGAGTCCCATTAGTGAGAGTCGGAAATTTTGATGAGAAGACCAACTCAGAAAGGCAACATGCAGACTTGGACCTATTAAATGAAGCTCCAAAGAGAGAATGCATTAGGATGGCAACCTATTGATGTAAGGTTGCCCGATATTTCAACTCTAGGTTTCGGAGTAAAACTTTTAGAGTTGGTGATCTAGTACTGCATTGAGCGAAAGTCTTCCAACTAAGCCAACGAGAAAAACTATCTCCAAATTGGAAAGATCTATATCAAGTAGAAGAAATTATAAAGCCAAGAATCTATCGATTAAAGTAGTTAGATAGAATTCCTCTGCTCCACCATGGAATTCGACAAACCTTCAAATGTATTATCAGTAATGTAACATTCCCTATTCCTTAATAAAGAGATTTTTTATTAGATAATGTATATGTTCTTGTTCATCAGTAGGACATTGAAGGAGCCTTTGATCAGCTTTTAAATTCAGCAACCTTTGATCGACCCCAGCTCTGAAAGACTTTTGAGGGATCTAAGCCTCAATGACCTCTTAATGGCCCATTAAAGGAGCCTTTGATTGGCTTTTAAATTCAACGGTCTTTGATCGGCCCTGACTCAAATGACCTTTGATCAGTCTGAGCCTCAACGACCTCTCAATAGTCCATTGAATGAGCCATTGATTAACTTTTAAATTCAGTAGCCTTTGATCGGCCTCAGCTCCGAATGACCTTTGATTAGTCTGAGTCTTAACAACCTCTCAACAAGCCATTGAAGGAGCCTTTGATCAGTTTTTAAAGTCAATAGCTTTTGATTAGCTTTTAAAGTTAATAGCCTTTGACCAACCCGGGTTCCAAATGACCTTTGATCAGTCTAAGCTTCAACGGCCCCTTAATGGCCTATTAAAGAAGCCTTTGATCAATTTTTAAATTTAATGGCTTTTGATCGGCCCTAGGTCTAGATGACCTTTGATTGCTTTGAGCTTCAACAGTCTCTCAACAGTTCCATTGGAGCCTTTGATCAACTTTTAAATTCAATAGCCTTTGATCGGCCCCACCTCCAAATGATCTTTGATTGGTTTGAGCCTCAATGACCTCTCAACAGCCTATTGGAGCCATTGAACAACTTTTAAATTCAACAACCTTTGATCAACCTCAACTCCAAATGACCCTTGATGGGTCAGAACCTCAATGGCCTTTAATCGACCTTGCAAAGGAGTTTGATCAATTTTAAGTCTAAGTGCTCTTATTTGGCTCTACAACAACCAATGGATGGCCTATTTAACCTAGTAACGATGGGCTATGGTGTTCTATTCAATTAGTAAAGGTTCATAAAGGTGTTCTATTCAATTAGTAAAGGTTCATAAAGGAGCCTTCAGTTGGCTTGGCTAGCAAAAGTCTTAACACATGATCGATAAATGATCATCTAACCACTTTAGTTGAAATAAACATTTTCACATCACAAAATAGGATAAAAGAAGTGCAAATAAAAATTTTCATTAAGTCGAAAAGTGCACAAGGGCTATAGAGGAGTAGTCATTAGAAACAAGTGACAACATAAAAAAAGAACTTTTACGAGGAATTATTCATTTCTAGCCTCCAAGCTCTCAACAGAGTATATATCATGATTTCTACTCCACAGGATGTGCGGCGAGGGATAATGAGCTTTGGAAACTCATACGAGCCTGCCTCATAACTTTTTATGAAAAATTTGTCCAAGTTTCTCTCCAAGGGTGGTAGATAAGAGAGATCAAGGTTCGATTAGTGGATCCAAATCATATTTTTGCAAGTATAGTAGCCAATGGAGTGGCCAATGTCAAACATGTTGCATACCCTCTCCTTGATCGCTATCGTTAGCAGTCAAAAATAATAACCAACTCCAACTATATAGATAAAGTGAGTAAGGATCATATCTTCAGGGATCAATTGAGGTTATGTTCACATTCTAATGATAATTTTATTAGAGTTTTAATTAGATTGCAAAAAACTAAAAATAAGAAAGAGTGGGAATATGATTAAAACTAAAAATAAGAATTAAATTATAACTAGCAGACAAGAGATTAAATAGAATAAGAAAGATATCTTAGATTTTAATTTAATTTTTAATATTATATTAAATATTTTTTATATATATAATTATTTAAAATATGATTAATCCTTGAGCATAACCTATCTTGTTGGGTATGGATTATAGTACCTAGATTGCTATCGTTAGCAGTCAAAATTAATAACCAACTCAAACTATATAAATAAAGTAAGTAAGGATCGTATCTTCAGGGATCAATTAAGGTTATGTTCACATTCTAATGATGATTTTATTAGATTTTTAATTAGATTGCAAAAAAATAAAAATAAGAAATAGTGGGAATATGATTAAAACTAAAAATAAGAATTAAATTATAACTAGCAGATAAGAGATTAAATAGAATAAGAAAGATATCTTAGATTTTAATTCAATTTTTAGTATTATATTATGTATTTATTTAATATATAATTATTAAAAATATGATTGATCCCTGAGCATAACCTATTTTGTTAGGTATGGATCATAGTACCTAGATTCATCCCTATGTATGTAGCCATAGGCTATTCAAAAGCTTGAATTATAAAAATAAAATAACTTATAATCAGATTCCAAGTATTACCTATCTTACTAAGTATGAATCGTATTCTTAGATCATGACTTATCTCTATATAGTCATAGGCTATTCAAAAATCTAAATTATAGTCTAGACAATAAGCACATAACTTAAAGTAATGAAAAATAATTTTATTCATGAAAAGAAAATCATTACAATCAATCTTTAATTATATAAAAAAATTATAAAATATAAATATTAAAAATCTCATCTACTTCTCAAAGATGAAGATCCTTAGCTATACATGATCTTTCCTTCCTCTGCCTCTATGCAAAGCTCTAGAAGGATTCCAGGATTTGTTGCTCTAGGTGGAGATATGGGAGCCTTTTCATTGGTATTAAGAGTAAAGAAAATTTTATAATTTTCAGATGTCAAACTAAAAGAAAGGATTTATGAATGGCTAAGATTTACTTTTACAAGGAATCAATGGTTGGATGGGTGTTAAGTAATAAGTAGAAGGAAAGAGGGACTTCTTCCATGAACAGCACTCAAATCGTAGCCAAATGTGTGTTTAAATCCTTCTCCAATTGATGCTTTGACCAACTAAAGCTTTTCTACCATTGGATCTTGATCAAAAGCTCTAAAAACCATATGCACAGCACCTCATCACTCCCAAATTCTATTGGGGTCAATACACACCATTGGATCGAGCTAGCAAGTGGTTCTCAACCATTAGATTGCATACCAAAACAGCTCCAAACACCTTTCTTTAGCCGAAATCACCCCGGTCCATCCGATCAAGCCTGCAACCCACTCCTAGCCATTTGATGGTGCAACCCTATTTTGCCTAGCCATAATCCTTTATGAGCCATGATAAACACCATGCAGCCACTATTCCTATGGACTGCACGATGGCCTCCATAGATCGAGCGACCGGTCCATGGTGGACCGGTTACTTTAAAAAGAGTATTGGGCCAATTTTAGATGGTTTTTGAACCAATTTTGGATCCATCTCAGACTTGGATTTGGGCATGTCTTTGGATCTTCATTCAGGATATGTTTTGAACCCAATTTGCTTCTAATTTTTTTCTTTTAAATTGCAAATCATACTCTTTGCATTGATGATCATCTTTGCTGCAAAAGATAAATAAAAGTATCAATTTTTAAGGAATAAAGATAAATTAATTTATAAATTGATACTTTTATAAATATATTTAATGTACACCCAACCTGAACTTTGTTCATCCTCGAGTAAAGTAGATAAATTAGCGATATATATAAACTCATCCTTGAATTGAATGTTATCCTAGACATTCCTAAAGATAGCCAATACTCGACTAGACCATCAAAAAGGTACTTCATTGGATTATTAATTCAACCTAGTTAGTGGTTAAGTCCACAAAAATTTCTAGAATCTTTAAGGTTTTTCTTTCACCAAATTGTCACCTCACTCTTTAAATCTTTAACTTGTTGTAGATTTGATGTAGTATCTTCTTATAGTTTAGTCTCTTTATTCTCTTTTTTTTTCAAAAAGAGTCTAGTACAATGTCTTAATCTCTTAAGCCTTGGCATCCCCTCCTTTTGACACGAACCACGGTACTTGCTTAGGCGAAGGGGCCCAATTACTTGTGAGGCCCTATTCTTTACCAAATCTCTTGGTATCCCTACCTTTTAATCCAAACCATAATGCTTACTTAGGCAAAGAAACCCGGTTACTCAGTGAGAGTCCAATAAAAGATGTATATAATACTAACTCTCTAATAGATCTCTTGACATCTCCACCTTTTGATGTAAACCACAATACTTACTTAGATAAATAGATCCAGTTACTTAGTGAGATAATGCCAAAACCATTTTTTTAAAAAAAAGTTTAAGAACTTTTGCATACCTTAACCTTTCCACCCATACCCCCATGAAGTAGATCTTCAGTGAGATCAATGGCTAGAAGGTTTCAAAATTACTCAGAATTTTTTTATCCAAACCCTACCATTTATTAAGTTTTCTTAATAATTTATCCCTTAGCATTTCTAAAATTATCTAAACTGTTAATCACTCATTGATTAGGGTGCCTATTTAATTTTAAATCGAGATAAAATTTGGGTATACAAAACTAATTATTTCTAACAATACTCGAGAACTTAATTAAATTAGTTTTCCTCCCCTAACTTAATTGATATTGTCCTCAATGCAGAAAGGAAATAAATGGTGAAATAGATAAAAAGGGACAGAAAAGAAATACTTGACTTAATGTATACTCAGTCCAGCATGGGTCTTTAGATATCCTTGAAGATTTGGTTCCCTCCAACCGAGCTATCAATCTTAAAAAGAAAGTAAACAAGGTAAATTAAGTGCAAAAATTAGGTTGTCTCCTAAGAGTGCTAAGTTTAAAGTCTTCAGCGAGACTAAGTGGATCTTTTAAATTATTCCAGTTAATATATCTACTAAATTACTAGGTGCACGTAGCCATGGTGGATGGTTTGATAAAGTCCAATTAATAATAGTCCATACTATATTTTCTTGATATTCTTCTTGTATACCTACATGATGTATCTCCTATTATTGATAAGAGATGGCTTAGGTTGTAGGGTAGGCAATGATTCTAATGTGGGGGCCAGGTTGATACCAGACAACTCTAAAAATGACTCATGCTTTATTATCGATGGTGGGTCTAATAGATCACTCAGCATCTCTACATCATCAATACCAACACAGTTCAAAAATTTGCGTAACTTGCTTAATGACTGCAATATTTGATTCTGGAGGTATGTGATAACTATATTATATACCTATATAAAAGTATTAATTTAATACTTAAATTATCTTTATTTATTTTAAATTGATACTTTTATATATTTTTTATAGAAAAGAAGAGTGCCAGTACGAAGAGCTCGATTTATGGATTCAAACAATAAGTTTAAAGTGAATCGGATTTAAAACGAGTCCAGAATCGATTTTTAAATATTTGATAAATGAATTACATAAAATTTAAAGCAGCTGGTCCATGGTGGACCGGCTGCCTACTCTACAGATCGCTCTGTGGTCCATGGGTAGCCATGGCCAATGGTTACTGGTTCATTGGTGTCTAAGAAAAGGGATTCAAAGATGATGTAGCCTTAAACGAAGGTAGTTCTTTAATTGATTCCGTTGTCTGACCTGGTCAATTGATTTAGTATCTAAGGAAAGCAACTGGGGGATCCCCATCGATCTTACCCTTACCTAGCCAGAGGATATTTGGTACTTGACTTCGAAAGCTCAAAGGCAATCTTGGAACAATTAGGAGCTGTCTAGAACTAGGGACCCTAGGATAGAGAGGCCATCGATTGCTAACTTGTTTGCAATTAACCTAGAACTTTAATTAATGCTTCTTTTCTATCCCTCTTAGCTTTAGGACTCCTTAGGCTCTCATCTTTAGTCTTCTTCACTATCTTTCTTCTCCCTTCTTCCCCCTTCTCCTCTTTAATAAAATATATTAAAAAAACATAATAGCCTAGGATTGCCTTACCTAGACCATTTGGTTGCATGCCAGGTCGACGATCACTACAACTTGACTTGTAATTATTTGACGAAGAGTTAGAGAAGACCCTAAGGTCAATCCAGGCTACAAATATGACCGACCCTGATGATGCCAACCCTCTACGCCCATTAAGGGAATATTTTATCCCATCCTCGTACTTAAACTCACCATGCATCCAAGCACCTCCTATGGAGGCTACTCAATATGAGATCAAATCCAGTATTATTCAGATGCTACTATCTTTTCATGGACTGAGTAACAAGGACCCCTATAAGCACCTAAATAAATTTTTTGAGATTTGCTCTATGGTAAAAATTCAAAATTTCTCTAATGATGCCCTTAGGTTAAAGCTTTTCCCATTTTCACTTAAGGATAAAGTCAAATATTGGCTAAGTGCCTTAGATTTAGTAACTATATCAACCTGGGACCAACTTTAAAGAGAATTTCTCAAGAAATACTTCTCCATAGAAAAAACTAACCAGATTAGAAAAGCCATAACTAGTTTTTTCCAAATGAAAGGAAAAATATTCCATGAAACATGAGAGAGGCTAAAGGACATAATCCAAAAGTACCCACATCATGCAGTTCCAAAGTGGAAACTAGTCTAGTATTTGTATGGTTTACTAGAGAAATACTGACAGATGGTCGATGCTGTTGGGAAATGTGTCCCAAAGCCAATTTCTACTGTAAATAGTTGTACATTTGATGTAATTATATATGAATTATATTATTGAATAAAATATTTATTCTGGCAGTTCATCACTATTTCATCTTTCTGTAATGAGTTCTTCAGTGATGAAGTCTTTAGGACTATTTGTATGTGATATAGAGAGGATATATCATATAGTCCTAAAATTGTTCGCGACCAAATGATATACTTATTTCAGGATGATAGTATATCAAGTATAGGTCGTTGTGTGCCATAGTCGTTGGTTGTCCTCTTAACCAAAGAGTGTAGAGACACTGGTATGGCATGCAGATGTTATGTTTGACATTTCATCAAACGTGACCCGTCTGTACTTTTTCTGCCTAGAGTTTTGATATGGACGTAGTTATCCCTCAGACATGAGATCGTCATGGTAGCTTGCGAGCAACTCACTGTACTTTGGTACTGGACTATCTGGATTTCTAATCCAGGGATGGAAGGTTTCTGGGTACAGTTAAGTACTCGTGTAGCGGTGATCGGATCAAGATGGGATTGACCCCTCCAAAGATTTGGAGCAGATATCTTATTGTGTTTCAATTTAGCAAAACCTTGGCCAGGGTAGTCACTGTAAAGTGTTACAGGACTTGTGAGATTGAGACACATTGTTGATGGACTTTATGGGTTGGGCAGTTAAACCCTAAGTCTTCCTGAGCATTGAGGTCAAAGGGATTAATTACAAGGTTTCCATATCTCCTGGTTCTTGATTGTTGCTCTGCAACTTCGACCTATCCGGACGTCGGGTGTCATTGCTAGATGGTGACTTTGACTGGTATTGGAAATGTTCCAGTGCTATCGGCTTAGTGTTCGAACCTATGGGGTCACACACCATAGGGGTTTCTACTTGATCTAGTGATCGGAGAACGATTGGGAATCGTTCGTGGACTCACAGAGAAAAAGGGTTTTTCTTTATCTAAGTGTCAACACTTGATATTCTTGAAAGTATCGATACTTGTGTAAGTGTCGACACTTGTTGATTTTGCAAGTGTAGACACTTGATGTCACAAAAAGTTGTGACATGAAATTTTCACTAATAGTTGGTGATGCATGGAGGTGAATTAAGTAATGTGATTACTTGATAGCCCAATTTGATTGAGCTATAAAAATCTGGAACGAATCAAATAGGATTTGGTTCAAAATGGGTTTGGGTCCAATCGAGTTGAACCCAATGTATGCACACTTGACCCAATTGATTTTAGTTATGAATTAAAATCAATTAATACATTTAATCTGAATTTAAATAAGTTTAAATTCATTTTTGGGGAGTTATGTAACTTCCCATGACCATAACTCCCCATAACTACCCATTACCACACCTATAACTCCCCACTCTCCCTCTCCCTCTCCATCTACTTAAGGGGCTGAAATGGGAGGACGAAAATAAGGAAAAGTTCAACAAATAAATGCTGGAAAAATCAAAGGGAAGAAAGGGAAGAAACTAGGAAAAAGTTATAGTTTTTAGGTGTGAGGTTTTTGGAGAAAAGTGTGCATTTTTGTACCTAGAGATCTAGGTCTTAGGATTGAGTGTTTGGGAAGGGTTCCAACCACTCATTCTCCACCTCTTGAGCTTCTTCATTCATTCGAAGAGTCCGGCATCGAAAGAAGAAAAGGAGTCTCGATCAAATCGTTCCACAACAAGCTAGCACTTGGAGTGGAAGTAGATTTTGAAAGAGCCCTGGTGTGAACCACCTGTAGAGGCCGGACACGTGTGCGGCTAAGTAGAGTTCTTCCTCCTGCTCCTGGATCTTTCGCAGCGGAGAGCGTCTCCATTTCATACAAGGTATGGTTTTACATATATAGATATGTTGCTTTGAAATGTTCATAGCATGAATTCATGATTTCACTGTTTATATTAATCATTCATGCAAGATCTTGGGACAAGTAGCATAGAAAAGTTTTAAAGCATGCTTAGATTAAATGTTAATCATTTTATCATGCTTCCGCTGCATGTTATTTTGAAAAAGTTTTAAAATACAAAGCATGCTCGCTACTAGTTTTCCTTTCAGATGCCTCATGCGGAGGGACTTTTATGTTGAAAAGTGAGGATGAGGCATGGGGCAATTATTTGAGACATTAAGCAAAAATTCTTTACACCATATGTCCATCTCATGTAGTGACCAACTCATTGCTCCTCAAAAAAGGGGTGGAATGTATGAAGTTGGTCACTATATAGATATCCACAATAAAATGAATAAGATGTCACAAAAGATAGTAAATGAGTTATCTCAAAGGATGGATCGCATGTTTAGTAAGGGACACCCTCCTATCCCACCTATACCTAGTGCACAACGACAAGTTTGCACAATCTATTCCAGCCCCACCCACTACACCACAAACTGTCCAGCGGCTACCCAGTTTTCTAAATTTGTCCATGAATAGATCCAACAATCTCAAGCCCAACAAGCTCGTAGACCAGGAAATAATCCTTATTCAAACACCTATAACCCAGGATAGCGTAATCACCCTAATTTCTCCTAAAAATCACAGCCACCTGTTGTCCCAATTCCATCAAGCCCAAACTACCAAGAAACCAGTTACAGGAGCATACCTCAATCACAATACCAAAACCCTCCTCAATAGTCCTCCACTAGCTATAGCACAACTTTTAAGAAGAGAGTTTTGAAGGCTTTAGACCGGATACAAGCCAACACTCAGACCCTCAACTCCCATTCCCAAATAATTAGTTCTCATATACAATCCATCACCAGGTTAGAAATGCAAATTAATCAATTAGCAGCAAACCTGGGTAGAAGGGAAGGAGTTAAATTGCCATCTTAACCTGAGAGCAACTCGAGAGGACAATTCATAGCTGAAAGATGCAATATCCTAGAAATCTTTTCTGGATATGCTAAATCAGTCATAACTCTCAAGAATGGAAAGGTCATCAAGCAAACTAGCAGAACCAATGAGACCCACCCCACACCTCCAACCCAACCTGAATCAAAACCACCTAAGGACAAGGAGGATCTGAGAAAAGAAGATGAACCAATTGCACCAGAACCACCCTACTTGCCCAAAGTACCATACCCAGATTCTCTAAAAGCCCCTATTCCTGCTAAGAAGAAGGGAGGAGGACCTGAGGAGACAATAGGATTATTTAAGCATGTTTGAATTAATCTCCCCCTCCTAGATGTAATCAAATAGGTTTCAGCATATGCTAAATTTTTGAAAGATTTGTGCACCCAAAAACATAAATCTAGATCACAAATCCCAAAAAAAGTATGCCTTACGGAACATGCTAGTTCTATCTTCTTGCACACCACCCCTCCAAAACTCAAGGATCCAGGAGCTCCCATTATTTCTTGTGTCATAAGAACTTCTACATTGAAAAAGCTCTCTTGGACTTAAGGGCAAGTGTGAACCTTCTACCTAGTTTGGTGCATAAACTCTTTGGACTGGGAGAATTGAAACCTACTTCGGTCTCCTTGCTGTTAGCTGACAGATCAATTAAGGTACCACATGGGATGCTTAAGGATGTCTTAGTCAAGGTAGATGAGTTTTATTTTTTAGTTGACTTCTTAATCCTCGACGTGGAATCGAGGAGCAACCCAAGACACAATCCCATTATCTTAGGCTGACCCTTCCTAGCTACAGCAAACACATGCATCAACTGTAGGAGTGGAAACAGGTGGTTCTAATAGTGCATTCACTTCTTCCATGTACCTATCCATGTCGAAGATGTCCATATCAAAAAGAGCTAAACAATCTTGCAAAAAATCTTGTGAGGGTATGAAAAGGGTGGCTTCTTCTACGAGTTCCTCTAGCATATTTACTTTACTAAACTCATTGCTTTGTGGTCCCGTGATAGCATTGAACACATTCAACCTTGACTAACACATCCTTAATTATCCCAAGTGGTACTTTGATAGATCTATTAGCTAATTATAAGGTTATCGATATGGGCTTCAGTTCTTGATTGCTGTCGTAGGCGATCAAATATAATTCACTAACTCAACTCTATAGTTAGGGTGAACCGAGATCATATCCTTAGGGACCTTAGGGCTAAGTTATTATTTTAAAAAGAAAATAAGAGTAATTGTTGTTGGGTAAAAGCAAAAGTAAATAAGAGATAAACTACTTTTAAGGGTGAAGCGAGTAAAAGAAATTATTTCAGGAATGGAAGATTAATTTTGCACTGCCAAATAGTATTTCTTTTATAATTAAAATGTAATTGATTTTAGGGATTTACCTATCTTCCCTCGGCATGCTCCATATCCATAACAGATCACGGTGCATCTTCGGGAGGTACTAGGTATCCAACTCTTCTTTTCTTGGCATGTTCTATATCTATAATAGATCACAGTACATCTTCGAAAAGCAAGAGTTATCCCTAAACTCAATCTAACAATAAAGTATAATAAAGAGTGAATAAAAGAGAACAAATAATAAACTCATAAATAAAAACATACTCCCCAAAGAAATACAAAAAATTGAAGAACAAGAAAACCCCACTTTACCTTATATAAAATCTTCTCTTCCCTCCTGCACTTTAGCACTAGCCTACTTCTAAGTTGATCCCCTCCTGCCCCCCTATGCAAAGGCTCTAGAGGGACTTCAGGGAGTTGATTCCCTAGGTAAAGGCATAGGAGCCTTTTTATAGGTTTTAACAGGGGGAGGTCTTCATGTTTTTTTGATGTGGGACTAAACATGAGAACCAAAATAATGGCTAAGATTTTATTTTACAAGACTTAATGGTTAAATAGTAAACCCAAATTCTAATTAAAATAGACTGCAGAGTCCTACTCCAATTGGTGCTTGACCGACTGAGGGCTGGTTGTCATCGGATCTTGATCAGAGATCCAAAAATCAACCATAATAGGGAAAAATTAATCATGAGGCCTTTGACTACTTTGAGATCTATGCACCTACTTCCTTCCATCAACTAACCTAGTTGCAGTCTCATTCCATTGTCACCCAAATGCCACCACCATCTCCTTTTGAACTGCAGTCTTCGAAACTTCACCAGAATCATGCTAGATCCACCCATGCATTGCTGAAACCCACCATTAGAGCCTCACCGGAGCTGCTGGAACCACCGCTAGGTGATGACTGTGATAGGGAAGAGTCGTCAGTGGCTGATAGGGGAGATGGAGAGTCAACCATGGAGGGTGACTGACCAACGGTGGCCGGAGATGGAAGAGCGATCGAGGAAGAGGATGGATCGATGGTGGTCGAAGATGGTGACTCAAGTAGTGGATGAGCTGTGTAGCCATGACTCGGTTGGTCAAAGAAAAAGGGGGAGAAGATAGCCAGATCATGGAGGAGAGGGCTGTGGTGGAGGTTCTTCAGTGGTGAGGACGGTGGACGGTAACTCTGATGGTGGTAGAGCGACATTTTTGGGCTAAAAACCATTCACAATTCATGGCTCTGTGCCATCGACCGATGGCTATGGCTGTTGGTGGACTATAAAGCACTCTATAGACCATTCAACCGATCCATGGTAGACCGGTTGCTTCATTAATCATATAATTCTAAATTAAATCTTTAAAAATCAATTCTAGGCTTATTTTAGGTCTAATTCACTTCAAACTTATTTCATTTGAATCCATAAATCGAGCTCTTTGTTCTGGCACTCTCTTTTCCTATAAATAATATATAAAAGTATTAATTTTAGATAAATAAAGATAATTTAATTATTAAATTAATACTTTTATATATATGTATAATATAGTCATCAGTTCTCCAAACCTACAAAGTTTATATGCCAAACTTGGGAGGAGATTAACACTTGCTCTCAAGTCCGATAGGGTTTTCTTAATAATTAAGCCCCTTATAACATAAGAAATGATATGGGTACTCGAGCTTGGATAGGGTTGCATGTTGAAAGACTGAGTTAGCTTGCTCAATGAGGTGGACTTTTTTTGGAATATGTGCCTAATATCTATATTTTTAAGTGCACAAATCCTTCAAAAACTTGGTATAGGTTGGGACCTGCTTGATGGCATATAAAGGAGGAATGTTGATATGAACTTATTTAAATAACTCGAGCATTTCATTCATCTTAACCCCCATTTTGTCTGAAGGTAGAGGTGTTTCTAAAACACTTAAAAATAGAACTCTAAGTGCAAGTACTAGGAAGACTGGTTTATTCCTCTCCTTAGGGTCTTCCTTATTATCAGGTAGTTTAGGTTTGGTCTAAGTTTGGGTTCTTGACATATTAGCTCTCTATGGCTATTCTAAGACCTTACCACTTCTAAAGGTCATCATAAATTTTGCATGCTCAAGAAAGGTTTTGTGGATGTTGGAGCTCTTAGCCATGTATTGCCTCTTTTTGGGTTGCTAATAGGTTGGCTAAATAGTTTCCCTTCCTCCCTTCTATGATGGCTATAGCTAGTTGACTGATTTGGATCTTTAGCCTGGCTATGGATTGCATATGGGAGTCAAGAGTTTGAGAGTTGGTTTCTATCCTTGCTAAAGCTTGTAGAACATCTTCTCAAAATAGAGCTATAGTCGCTAGGAGAAGATTATGGGGCATCATGATACTAAGAAAATGATGTATTTTTTAACTGCATCTTTTAGTGATTGGATCTGCGGGAAGCTAGGTTGACCACAGATTATAGTTTCCAAGAGAAGTTTGGGTGATTCCTCTAGCCTGGATTATACATGTTGGATTATGGATCATTCCCTTATCTAAGAATAGTATGGGTTGGGGCGTAGTGGGCTTGTTCATGTACAAGCTCAAAAAATTGATGGGCTATTAGGCAATCACTGATAGCATGAGTAGGACTCTAACAAATTGTATAAACATCTTGTGACTGAGCAAATGGGGAAGAGGTATAATCGATTTGTTATAGTCAATCAATAATGTATTTTAAATTTAAATCACAAGCGCACGGTATGCAGAGTAGCACGTCCAGTGAGTACAGGTCGATCCCACGAAAAATTGGGTATGTGAAATGTGTTCAAAATCCTTGCTCAGGTGAGCTTTAACAAACATGGAAAGAGATTGTTTCTTTATTTTCTACTTAAAGCAAAAATTAATTAAAATGAAGAGATAAATAATCTAAAGATTTAGGACATTTAAATCTACAAGACCAATGACTTAGAGAACTTTTCTATGATTTCTCTCATAATGTTCTTTCAACTTCTTTCTTTGTGCTAACCAAGTATGGATTATGAAAAAATCTTAATCCAACAATATCCATCAAGGTTGCTACAAGAAAGAAGAGAAAAGGGTTTTAAAATATTGTGAGCCTTCTATATATTACCCTTCTTATACTAAATGAAGTATGAACTATGAAGGGATTGAAACCCAACAATAGTCCATCAAGTATCTTGGAAAGAAATTGAACAGACAGATAGACTCTAAAAAAATTAAATGCCCAAGAAGAGATCCTAAGAAAGGGCTTCTAATTATAGTATAGCTTCATCGCAACCCTAAGAGATTTGCTTAGCCAAACATGATCTAAATTAATACTTTAAAATTATTTAAAATAAATTCTACACTACTTGCTAGAATTTAAATTATAGAATTTAAAGATATGTAAAATTTAAACTAACCTAAATATAGAAATTAAATTACAATAATTTAAACTATCCTAATACTGAAATTAAAAATTACAAGAAAATAATTAAAACAGAAAAGAATAAAATTTTATTGCTAAGAAAATTTAATTATAAAAAAATATTTAACCCCTAAGCCATTAATAGAGCTTGAAGTTTAAAAAATAAAAATTTTTAGAACCTGACAGTGGCTCTTTTTTCTTAGCTCACTCTCCTTCTCGTATGTTAGAAGGGTGGAAGAAAGTGGGAAGTGCCTTTTTCATGAAGTAAATAAGCCTTTTTATAGGTGTTAAGGGAGAAGGAGAGTGATTAAACATTTAATTTCAAATTTCAGATATAATTTTTCATAAATATGATTTCAAGCTCATACATACACAACTTGCATAGTTAAGAGGGATGAATCTCCCCCTTAGTGAGACATTTCTAATTAGAACAAGTTTTGAAGAACAATATGCAATATCAAAATTATATAATTCTACTCCCCCTTTTTGTCAATCATTAGAAAATGGGAGTACGCTCCCCCTCAGAACGTGCAAGGAGACAAAAAGTAGCAGAGTATCAGAGTTGATAGAAGAAACAGTTTTTCAAGAGTTAACAGGTATCATAGCTAAAAAGTAAGAATAGAGTATCAATTTCAAGATTATCAATGTCAAAATCAATCATGGTGAATTCAAGTGAAACAATCAAGATACCATGTAAACATCAAAGTGAAATGTATATATATATATCAAGTGAAGTTTTCAGTACAAAATTTGCTGACTCATCAGCAACACTAAAACAATCAAGATACATCATGAGACATAAATCATAAACAACATACAACATCTGTAAGGCTAATCCTCATCAGATGGAAGCTCAAGAGTGATCGGGGCACTAATCCTGGATCTAAGAACTAAAGCCTTAGGAGGTCCCTGGGCTAATGCCCTACGACTTCTAGTACGGCCAGAATGTCCTAGTAAGGGTACAACCCTGGAAGATCTAGTGGAAGGAGGGGAAAGTAAGTCAGCTTGAGTAATGAAATCTGGTGTGGAATCAACTATATCAGCTGGAGGAGGAACTGTAGGTGTAGCTGGAGGATCATCTCAACTGAGCATCTGATATCGTCCAGCACGATCAATGTTGCCATCTGAACTCCCATCACTGGAATCATCATCACCATCTCCATCACCACCTCACCATCTCCATCATCACCAACATCAGACCACCCTCATCAGTATCATTATGTCCATTCGGGTGGTCATCATCATCAACAGGTGGAGCTGCAGGAGCAACTGGAGGAAGGAGGGATCTAAGCAAATCCTTAATGCGGGCGAATCCCGCCTCCATAGTATGACGAAGCTCAGCGTACTCTGTAGCTATATGGGCTCTAAGGCCCTCTATCTCAATCCTTAGATGAGTCGTCCGCACTCCAAGACCAACTAACTCACTCCATACCTCAACAAACTACTGCCGAGAGTGCTCCTCAAAAGAAATCTCAGTAGTCGATGGGGGAGGAGCCAAAGGTGTAGCACTAGGAGTCAGTCTCTGCCTCTGATGCTGGAGCAACACGAGGAGGTGTACTGACTGGCCCTGATGGCCCGGCCTCAGCCTCTCTAATCTCATCCTCCTCGTCTGGCTCCTGACCAGACTCTCTCCTAATCCAGCGCCCTGCGACCAAACGATAGCCCATCCAGTGTAGCGACCACTAATCATATACATCGGTGTGTAGAATCTCCTTGGGGATCTTTCCCTCCAAAGGAACTCTACAAGCATGAAACAGACGGGTCAGCGCCATCCCGTATGGTAGACAATATCACCTCTGTGTCACCGCATCATGCATCTGAACCAGCATCAGTGAGGCTAGATAAATCAATCTCCTTTGGATCATACTCACCATCAACATCAACTCTCGCTCTGTGATGAAGTCAAATCATCCAGTCTTTTGAAGCAAGATCCGAGCAGTGATGTGATGTAGAAGGTGCATCTCCACTGACAACTGTTTTACCGTGAACGTCCTCTCTCTCCAGAATGCACCTAAAAGCTGCCTCCCTGTCCTCTACTAAGAAGGTGCTGATACCTCGATGAGGAATCTCCCAAACTCTGCTCAACAGCTCTGCAGACAATGGAATCTCCACTCCCCTAATGATGGTGCTCCATAATAATCATCGACAGTCCAATGCACCGCAGAACTCTCTCACCATATGAGGATAGTACCTCTCATGTATAATACAAAATGGTACTAATCCAGCATCTAAGAGTATCTGCCGAATCAGGAAATGCTGCCTGTCAAAGAACTCCTAGTCAATCCGTCTACCCACAGCCATGGCCTTCCCTGCCATCCTCTCTGCAGGGAAAAAACTGGAGCTGCAGAACTACTAGCCTGTCCAACATCGTGTCTAGCCTTTGTCCTCCTCTCAAAACCATGTCCAATCCTACTCCTAACTGCTAGTCTCTTCCTTGGACCCATTACAACAAGCTGAACAAGAAGGGAAAGGAAGAAGATAAATGAACTGAAGGATAGGATAGATATCAAGTAAGCTGGGAACGAAAGATCGGTGAAGGGTTAGACTGGAAGCAACTAATCAAGCTTAGGTTTTCCTAAAAGAAGGAAACTGGTTTAAAGAAAGCTAGGGTTTGTTTTGAAATCAGAGATAAAAATCAAGATGTTTTTCTCCAAAAACATGAAATCGAGGGTTAAAAATAGTTTTAACAGTTTGAAAAGAGGAAAAGTTGTCCCAACATATAAAACACATTTGGGTTATAAAATTTATAAAACATATTTGGGTTATGAAATTTATCCCAACATATTTTACAAGTTTATAAAATTAGTAAACTAAGACAAGTTGAAACATATAAAATAAACCCATGAGATTAGGGTTAAAAACAAAGCACATTTGGGTTTTTAGGTCAAAAACAAGTAATCAAACAATAAAACAGTGGAAAGAGGAGTAAAATTTAAGTGTGTACCATGAAATCAACACAAATACTCCTTCCACATGAATGAATTCCGAGAAATACCAACAAATAGCTAAGAAATCTGAATTTAAAAAGAAAACCTTGGAATTTTTGGCCAAAAAACCAATGCAACAGTGAAATCACGAAAATCGAATGGATTGAGTGAGGAATCTTCCAAAATCCGAGGGGAAATCCAAGATAGATGCAATTAAACAAGGTTTCCACCAAATGGAGACTCATAATCATTTCTAAATGCCAAAATATTTGAGTTAAATACATTAAAATGGATGGATAATAGATAAACTAAGGTTCACGGTTTTAAAATGAAAAAGAGGGAAGAAGATTACCTTGATTTCATGGGGTAAATGGGAAAAAAATATGATTTTGGAAGGTTGAGGACTTTTAGGGACCACAACGGCTCGAGAGAAAATGGGGGAAAGTGAAATACAAAAGCTCGGTTTTGCCCTAAAAAAGTCATAATTTTTCACGAGTGTCGACACTTGGAATTTCTCAAGTGTCGACACCTAGTCAGGTGTCGATACTTTGCAAAATCCAAGTGTCGACACTTGGCCAAGAAAATCTCAAATAAAATCAGAAAAATTTTTAAAAATTCAAGAAAAGTTTTAAAAGCTTTTGGGACTTAATAAAAGTGATTTTTGAGTAAAACCAACTTGGGTAAGATGGAATTTAAGACAGTTCTAGGAGAATGGATCAATGATACCTAACTCTCTTATAATCATACAAAATCTCTCTTCACTCAAGGGTTTGGTAGACACATCAGCTAATTGATCATCAGTACACACAAATTCAAGTACTACATTAGAGTTTTGTACATGATATCTTGTGAAATGATGTCATATTTCAATGTGTTTACTTTTTGAATGTTGCATAGGATTCTTAGTTAGATTGATTGTACTGGTATTGTCACATCTTATGGATGTCTTAATTAGTTTAATGCCAAAATCTTTGAGTTGTTGTTTGATCCATAGGATTTGAGCACAACAGCTTTCAGCTGCTATATATTCAGCTTCCGTCGTAGATAGAGAAACTAAATTCTATTTCTTGCTACACTATAAGATCAAATTTACTCCAAGAAACTGACAAGTTCCACTAGTACTTTTACGATCAAGTTCACACCCAGCAAAGTCAGCATCAAAATAAGCAATCAATTCAAATGAAGAATCTCTAGAGTACCAAAGACCAATTTTAATTAATCCAGATAGATATCTAAGTATGCATTTAACAGCCAAAAGATGAGACTCTTTAGGATTAGACTATTATCTAGCACACATACAAACACTAAATATGATATCTGGCCTACTGGCAGTTAAATATAATAATGAACCAATCATGCCATGATATAGTTTTTGGTCAACAGATTTACCTGATTCATCTTTGTCAAGTCTACAAGAGGAGCTCATAGGCGTACCTAAAGGCTTGGTGTTCTCCATCCCAAATTTCTTTAGTATTTCTTTTGTATACTTAACTTAGTTGATGAAGATCCCCTCTTTGGTTTGCTTTATCTAGAGTCCGAGGAAAAAGTTAAGTTCTCCCATCATGCTCATCTCGAACTCACCCTACATTAACTTTGCAAACTCTTGACAAAGAGATTCGTTAGTAGCACCGAATATGATATCATATACATATATTTGTACTACTAGGAGATCATCATTCTTTTTCTTTAAAAATAAAGTTTTGTCAATATTACCTCTAGTAAAATCATTTTTGAGCAAGAAGGAACTTAAACGATCATACCAAGCTCTAGGAGCTTGTTTCAAACCATACAAAGCTTTATGAAGTTTGAAAACATGGTTTGGAAATTCATGGTTTTCAAAACCAGGTGGTTGTTTAACATAAACTTCTTCTTCGATAAAACCATTTAAAAATGTACTTTTAACATCCATTTGAAATAATTTAAAATCCATAAAACAAGCAAAAGCCAACAATAGCCTAATTGCCTCAAGTCTAGCCACAGGAGCAAAGGTTTCATCAAAATCAATCCCTTCCTCCTGATTGTATCATTTGGCAACTAGTCTAGCCTTATTTATTGTAACAATTCAATTTTCATCAAGTTTATTTCTAAAAATTCATTTTGTACCAATAATTGAAATATTTGAAGGCCTATTTACTAAAGTCCAAACATTGTTTCTTTTAAATTGGTTAAGTTCGTCTTGCATAGCATTAATCTAATTACAATCATTTTCAGCTTCTTCAAAAATTTTAGGTTCAATTTGAGAAACAAATGCTAAGTAATCACAAACATTCTTAAGGGATGAACGAGTACTTACACCTTTAGATAGATCACCAATGATAAGTTCCTTGGGGTGTCCATGAGCATACCTCCATTCTTTGGATAGAGGATCAACAGTAGATATATTTTCATCACCTTGTGCTTGATCTCCTTTATTGTTTTGATCAACTTCTTGTTCCTTTGTAGGGTCTTCATTGTTGTTCACCTCTTCAGTTCTTTTGGTACCTGTTTCATCATAAAGAACATCTTCTTTTCTAGAAGATTTCTGGTCAGTTTCATCAAACACAACATGTATGAATTCTTTAACAACAAGTGTTGTTCTATTGAAGACCCTATATGCCTTGCTAGATGTAGAGTAGCCTAGAAAGATACCTTCATCTGACTTGGCATCAAATTTACTCAAATTTTCTTTACCATTGTTTAAGATGAAACAACAGCATCCAAAAATACGAAAATATCGACTTGAAGGTTTTCTACCCTTCCAAGGCTCATACAGTGTTTTCTTTAAAATTGATCGGATTAAAACACGGTTCAAAATATAACATGCAGTGTTTATGGCTTCCGCCCAAAAATATCTAGGTAGGTCATTTTCACAAAGCATGGTACGTGCCATTTCTTCAAGAGTTCTATTTTTTCTTTCTACCACCTCATTTTGTTGAGGTGTCCTAGGTGCTGAAAAATTATGATGAATGCTATTTTCAATACAAAATTTATCAAAATCAGAATTTTCAAGTTCAGTTCCATGGTCACTTCTCAAAGATACAATTAAAACACCTTTTTCATTTGAAACTCTTTTATGAAATCTAATGAATTCAGAAAACGTTTCATCTTTGTGTGCTAAAAACATGACCCATGTAAATCATGAGAAATCATATACAATAACTAGACCGTACTTCTTACCTCCCAAACTAAATGTTCAAGTTGATCCAAAGAGGTCCATATGAAGCAACTCTAAGGGTCTAGATGTAGAGATTACTCCTTTTGGTTTAAAAGATGATTTGGCTTGTTTTTCAAGCTGGCATGCACTACAAATCTTGTATTTTTCAAAACTGAGTTTTGGCAAATCTTTTATCAAATTATTTTTGCTAAGTTTTGAAATCAAATACATACTAGCATGTCCTAGTCTACGATGCCAAAACCAACTAGTTTCATTGATCTTGGCTTCCATTGTCACTAGGCATTGACCATTTTGAATAGGAAGATCATCAAGATCAATCATATAAATATTATCATGCCTATGACCAATGAATTTGATGCCATTATCATCTAAACTAGAAATAATGTACAAAGAAGATTCAAAAACAACTTTGAAATCCTTGTTACAGAATTGACTAATGCTAAGTAAATTATATTTCAAGCCATCAACATATAATATATTATCAATGTAAGTAGAAGGGGTGATATGGACTTTACCAATTCCAATAATTTTGTCTTTCCATTATCACCAAATATCACATTACCACCATTTTGATATTCGAGTGTTGAAAACGGCTCCACATCTCTGGTCATATGCCTTGAGCAACCGCTGTCTGGTGCGGGCACCAGACTCAGAAGATGACTTCAGGGCTCCATCTGGATCTCTGATTGACCTTGTCCGAAGAATTAGGATTTTCTGGTTTTGTAATAAGGGTTGACTTGGTCAACTCAATTTTAGTCTTGAGTCTGTATTTTCCTGCAATTTAAATTTTGTTGAGTCATGTTGACTCAGTACAAGTCCTAGTAGTGGTCTAGGTCTTCTTCAGGTTGGTGCCACTTTTTTTTCAGTCAAGTCAAGGTCCAGGGTGCCACTTTTTTTCTCCCAGGCCCAAGCAAGTGGGCGCCACACTCCCAGCCACACGCCAGAGTCCAGGAGGTGCCACATCTCCATCCAGTGTCTTTGGTCCCTACACCACAAGAAATAAACCCAAGCCAGGATGGAAAGAAATTTTCTTGAAGAGAGAATCAAGGAGGTGCCCCACAATGTTCCATAAAAATTCAAGTTATAAAAGGGAAGAGAGCATGTTTTGGGGAGGAATTCAAGGAGGTTCCCAAAAGTTTCCAAAAGTGCCAAAGCCATGAAAGGAAGAAGCCTAAACTTGTGGAGCAAGACTAGGAGGTGTCCAAATGAGCCAAACCATGAAGGGAAAATCCTTGATTCATGGAGAGATACTAGGAGACACCCCCATAACCTGCCATTTAAAGCTGATTTTCAAGTTTTCTTGGAGTTTTTGGGCTGCCCACTCATGGAAGGAGTCTTGGGAAGAGAATTTGATGCCTAAAGTGTGGGTTAGTCCTATTAGTCCTACATGGGAAATGTATAAAATTTTATTTCTTTGTTATGTCTATATATTCAACTCTATGTAACTCTTGAATTTACTGATGAATGAATTCAATTTCTGTGTGAGCAACTTTGTGTTTCTCTCTTCCGCACTTGTATTCAGATGTTGAGCTCCATGAGGGAGTAAATCCGGGTTCCCTAGGAACCTTGAGGAGGTGTGAGATCTCCAACCCCAAAACCCTAGGTTAGCCACTTCAATTCCAAACCCTAGCCGCCCATCATCTTCTTCATTCCACCCATCATCCAAACCCTAATCTACCTCATCATCTCACGGCCCCTCTCTCCAAGTAGAGGCCGACCACCAGCATCCAGGTCCAGATCGGCTACTTCGAATACAGAGCAAATCCCAAAGGAAGTCAGATCAGCATCCAGGAGAATCAGGATTTCAGCAACATCAATTTTTCAAGTTCTTCTTATCTGGTAAATCCTTTCTTTGAGTATCTGGTTCCTTAACTTGTTCTTCTTCTTTCTCAGATCCTGAGTTCAGGAGAAGCCAATTCTGCCAAAGGGCTAGTATTGGAGGATCCATTGCGAAGATATCCGAATCCGAGGATCCAACAATCTGCTCGAGAGAGTTCTTTCACCAAACTCTGTGAAGATCACTACCTGGTACATAACCCTTCCCTTCTCTTTATTTCTGTCCTGTTGAAAGTTCAGAGCGAAACCCTAGGTCTGGGAGTTTCTCAACCCCCAGCAATCCTTTACTTCTGAACTACTCTGATAATCTAGTTTCTTTGAATTGTACTTTCAATTATTATATAGTTTCTTTCAATTTAGTTTAACTTTCCTTTGAGTTAAGCCGACTTCTGAAAATATATATATAAAAAAAAAGAATTAGTCTTAATTTACTTCCGCATCACATCATCTCTTTTGTTCTGCATCATTTTTGGTATCAGAGCTTTCGTTCTGCATCAATTTTGGTATCAAAGCCCTGTCTAGGGTTTTTGACTTGCTTGCATGTTTTGAGTGTCTCTCTTTTTTACTTTGTCTGCTCGAAGTAGACTCCCCAGGACGTCCGATCCTAGGAACGAAATGAGGTGCAAGCCTCCTCTTCCCATTCCATGGGGTGTTCCTAGGGCGTGTAGGGGATCCGCTGGGTTACAACTTCATAGCAGGAATTGTAAACGGGGAAAGCATTCTATTTTTAGTCTATAACTATCCTATTGCAGGAATTGTTTCTCATTGTAGGTAACTCCAAATTATATAATTTTTATTTTTCTGGAACCAGTATAATTGAAACTATTTTACATAATTTTACTGTAATTTATTAGTTTCTGTGAAGTTTTTGAGAGTTAAATTACAGCAATTATGTTTCTATGTTTCTGCAATTCAATTTTTTTTTGAGTGATCATCTCCTAATTCATCTTAAGGGCAATTGAGCATCTAAAATAAGGGGAGGAGTTGATAACCTCTCCTTAGCCCAAAACCACCATCCATTCATTTGATCCTAAGCCTAATTTTAAAATTTATTAGACTTAATTTGCCCTAGTGGGCTAGGAACACCAACTGGTCAGGTCCAGCCTAGGGTTTAGTCAGTTTGTCTGGTTACTCTGTGTGTGCTTTGTACTCAGTGTCTAGAATGGTGATTCAGGGACTACATCCCGAAGGACTTGTATGCTGGTCTGCCTACCTGGCCAATCACTGATTAGTGTCTAAGATTGGCAATTAGGGACCTAACACTCCCCTTACACCTGCCTGGCTGAGTCCCGAGTTACTACAGGCTAGCTTGCCACTCTGATTGGGCATCTAGTTTGGACTCTAGGTCTAGTGAGCCAGTAGTCGCTTTAGTCTAGTCACATTCTGTGTGTTTGCTTGCATCATCATGTCCACCCGGAATGGAGTACCCTCCCAACCTAGTCAAATCCAACCTGATTTAGAGGCCATGGTTAGAACTCTTACCAAAAGTATGAACAAATTGAGTCAGGATATGACTGCTACTGTTGCCCAGTTTAAGGAACAAGTCCATGAGGATCTTACCCAGCTTAGGGATCGAGTCCAAGTACTTGGGGAACCTAGACATCAGAATTGGACTCCTAACCCAGATTTTAATGTGCCTCAACCTCACCCACACCAGGAGCCTAGGAGGACCTTATACCATGATCCCTAGCATAACCCTAGGAAGCCTAACCATGATATCTATAGTGTGGATCGTGTCTATGAGAGGTCCTTACAATATTCTAGACCAGTCACTCAACAACCCAAGTCTTCTAGATCAAACCATTTAGATCCACACCCATGCCCAAGTAAGGTCTCTACTAGCTTGAAACCCAGTGTGACCCAGGTTCCTATATCGCAAGAATGTTGGTTTTATGGAGAAAGAGGCCATAAATCTAGTCAGTGCCCATGCATAGGACTGGCTTGTGCACAGCAAAGTGGTAAGAATCCTAAGGATGACATTAATGAGGGAGAACCCAAGCCTACCAATGAAGAAGAAAGGTTAGGTATGACAAGCCCAGAATCAGTTGACCCGATTACCACTGACCCGAAACCCATTGAAGATGGCATCGAGGAAGTATATGATGCTGGCTTGAGTCTAGTTGATGAATATGAGGGGGAAGAACTTGAAGAATGTGACATCGATACTATTGGTTCCTTACCTGAGGAGACCTTGGAGAGCAACCAAGTGGTAGGACCTAGTTCAGAAATTCAAGAGATTTGTGAGAATCAGGTTCCTTTAGTCAAATACCCCCAGGAAGAACTCATTGTGTTAGCCCGAGCTATCAGTTCGTACCCTCTAATGACAGTCATTCCCCAAGTACCAATTGAAGATCTTTGCACTGAATTGTTTAAGTTTGCCCACCCTATGGTAGATCCTCTCCTTAGGATGACTGAATCAAGCCTCTTACAATTGGACCTTATCCCATGCCCAGCCACTAAGGTCTCTCCCGTAATCTTAGTTGAACATCCTTGTCTTGAGCGGATTGATTCACCCAGTCCTGTAGAAGTCCTCCTTATGGCCCCAGACCCCTTCCTTCGCATGACTGACCTACCCTTCTATAGAGTATACCTTTCCGCACCCATAGGTCAAATTTCAAGTCTTGAGGTCATCATCCATAGGCCCTTCCATGAATCATTCTCTAATCCATTTCTTGAGAAAGTGGATCATTATTTGCTTAGAGAACAAACCTTAACTGTTGCAATCACATGTCCTAGGCTACTCCCCGAACCATCTCTTGATCCATTCCTGGGAGTAACAAACTTTTCCTTTCGTAAGGATGACCAGTTGACATTCATAGATCACCATTCAAACCTTCAAGTCACCACCTTTAGCCAGCAGGTAATTCGAGACTCCACCTCATATTTCCTCCATTTCTCTAGGACTTCCAATGCTTCTTACACCATCCAAGTATACTTTGTCGAAGTCTTTAGAGTGAACCACGTGTCAGAATCTATTAGGTTTGCCACCTACTTCTGGAAGACCTTATGGCACCTACTAGGCACCCATGATAAGTTTTCATGCTCTGCATGCCATCCTCCGACCCAAGGTCAAACCTAGAGAGCCGTAGTTTGTTAGGTTTAGACCTAAGGTTCCTTTGAATAAAGTTCATTCTTTAGGAATGCATCGTCAGTCGAGTTTAGGACATTATCTCAGATTTTGGTTGAGTGAGAATACCAGGAATTGGGATTTGTATTTACCCAGGGCTAAATTTGCATATAATGTTTCGATCAATAGGTCTATAGGCTAGAGTCCCTTTGAAATTGTTCATGGATACAAGCCTCACACACCACTTGATCTGATTTCACTATTAGTCCACACACACAAGTCTCTTGATGCACTTGCATAGCATATAAAGGACTTGCATAAAGAAATTCATGCCAAAATAAATTTAAGTAATGAAACTTATAAGAAGTTGGCTGATTCTCAAAGGCGAGTCAAAACTTTTGTTGAGGGAGACTATGTAATGATTAGGTTTAGGCCTGAATGGTTTCCTCCTGGAACCATTATAAAGTTACATGCTAGAGGAGCTGGACCATTTAGAGTGGTGAAGAGAGTAGGGTCCAATGACTATGTGCTCGAGTTGCCTTCAGAACTAGGCATTAGCTCCACTTTCAACATTACAGACCTAGTAGAGTATAGAGAGCCAGCTGTGATTCCCAGTGAGCCTTTTGAGCCTAATCCTGCTCTTGAGAGTGAACCCAACCCTGTGTGTCCACCAACAAACTGGCCTGTGAGGAAAGAGCAGATTGAAAAGATCTTGGATGATCAAGTTATCTCTACTCGTAATCGAGGATACCAAAGATACCTGGTCCGCTAGCAAGGAAGGCCAGATTCTGATGACTCTTGGATCTCCCGAGAAGAATTACAAGAATTGGACCCAGACCTCTTGGAGAGATACCAGAGCCAGCTTGATCCCAACAAAGTCGAGTTCCTCCCACCCCAGGAGAATTGGTGCGGGCACCAGACTCAGAAGATGACTTCAGGGCTCCATCTGGATCTCTGATTGACCTTGCCCGAAGAATTAGGATTTTCTGGTTTTGTAATAAGGGTTGACTTGGTCAACTCAATTTTAGTCTTGAGTCTGTATTTCCATGCAATTTAAATTTTGTTGAGTCATGTTGACTCAGTACAAGTGCTAGTAGTGGTCTAGGTCTTCTCCAGGTTGGTGCCACTTTTTTTTCAGTCAAGTCAAGGTCCAGGGTGCCACTTTTTTTCTCCCAGGCCCAAGCAAGTGGGCGCCACACTCCTAGCCACACGCCAGAGTCTAGGAGGTGCCACATCTCCATCCAGTGTCTTTGGTCCCTACACCACAAGAAATAAATCCAAGCCAGGATGGCAAGAATTTTTCTTGAAGAGAGGATCAAGGAGGTGCCCCACAATGTTCCATAAAAATTCAAGTTATAAAAGGGAAGAGAGCATGTCTTGGGAAGGAATTCAAGGAGGTTCCCAAAAGTTTCCAAAAGTGCCAAAGCCATGAAAGGAAGAAGCCTAAACTTGTGGAGCAAGACTAGGAGGTGTCCAAATGAGCCAAACCATGAAGGGAAAATCCTTGATTCATGGAGAGATACTAGGAGACACCCCCATAACCTGCCATTTGGAGCTGATTTTCAAGTTTTCTTGGAGTTTTTGGGCTGCCCACTCATGGAAGGAGTCTTGGGAAGAGAATTTGATGCCTAAAGTGTGGGTTAGTCCTATTAGTCCCACATGAGAAATGTATAAAATTTTATTTCTTTATTATGTCTATATATTCAACTCTATGAAACTCTTGAATTTACTGATGAATGAATTCAATTTCTGTGTGAGCAACTTTGTGTTTCTCTCTTCCGCACTTGTATTCAGGTGTTGAGCTCCGTGAGGGAGTAAATCCGGGTTCCCTAGGAACCTTGAGGAGGTGTGAGATCTCCAACCCCAAAACCCTAGGTTAGCCACTTCAATTCCAAATTCTAGCCGCCCATCATCTTCTTCATTCCACTCATCATCCAAACCCTAATCTACCTCATCATCTCATGGCCCCTCTCTCCAAGTAGAGGCTGACCACCAGCATCCAGGTCCAGATCGGCTACTTCAAATACAGAGCAAATCCCAGAGGAAGTCAGATCAGCATCCAGGAGAATCAGGATTTCAGCAACATCAATTTTTCAAGTTCTTCTTATCTGGTAAATCCTTTCTTTGAGTATCTGGTTCCTTAACTTGTTCTTCTTCTTTCCCAGATCCTGAGTTCAGGAGAAGCCAATTCTGCCAAAGGGCTAGTATTGGAGGATCCATTGCGAAGATATCCGAATCCGAGGATCCAATAATCTGCTCGAGAGAGTCCTTCCACCAAACTCTGTGAAGATCACTGCCTGGTACATAACCCATCCCTTCTCTTTATTTCTGTCCTGTTGAAAGTTCAGAGCGAAACCCTAGGTCTGGAAGTTTCTCAACCCCCAGCGATCCTTTACTTTTGAACTACTCTGATAATCTAGTTTCTTTGAATTGTGCTTTCAATTATTATATAGTTTCTTTCAATTTAGTTTAACTTTCCTTTGAGTCAAGCCGACTTCTGAAAATATATATAAAAAAAAAAGAATTAGTCTTAATTTACTTCCGCATCGCATCATCTCTTTTGTTTTGCATCATTTTTGGTATCAGAGCTTTCGTTCTGCATCACTGTCGAGGTACCACATTTTTTTTTGATTGGTTGCAAGGCACACCTATAATAAAAAATCAGGTGGAGACTTTAGGTACCCAAGTCATCTTGGGTCCTCTTAGGTTAGTGGCAATGGTTTCTTTTGGAAACCAGATTTTCTTAACATTACTCAATTTTCTCTTATTGCACAAGTAAGATCTATGCCCTACAGTACCACAAGTATAACAAGTAATGGATGAAGATGCAGGCATAAAGAAGTTTTTGAAAAATTTTTGTTTCTTCAGAGTTCTAAAACCTAAACCAGCTTTATCAAAAACAGCTCTTTGATTATTTAAAAGCATATTTAATTTTTCAGAACTATATATAAATTTATTAACAAAAGGTTTTAACTTTTCAATTTCTTCTTTATATTTTTTGTTTTCTTCCAAAATTTCTTTGTTCTGTTTTGAAGAGTTTTCATTTGATACAGAAAAGTTTTTCTTTTTCAAAGTTTCTTTTTCTTTTTCAAGAGCAGAAATCCTATCATTTAACTTTTTGTTTTGAAGAAGTAGGCAATCATTTTCATTTGAAAACTTATCATTAGCTTTGACTAAATCCAAATTTTGCCTTTTCAGATCTTTATGTTTTAATTTTAGTTTTTGAAATTCTATAACCAATTCATCAAAAACTTCAGGCAGTTCATCAAATATAAACTCATTTTCAGTTTCAGATAGTACCTCATCATGATCCGCCATCAAACAGAAGTTTGTAACTTCTTGCTGTTCTTCTTCAGAGCTGGAGTCCTCACTATCACTCCAAGTTACCATCATGGCCTTCTTTCTTAGTTTTCTTCTGCTCTTCTTAAGTAAGGGGCAGTCCATCTTGAAGTGGCCCAGTTTTTTGCATTTAAAGCATGTGGGCTGCTTCTTATCTTTCTCTTTGCTTGGCTCACCTTTCAGAGGTTTTTTCTTGAAGTTGTATTTCTTCTTTCTCATGAACCTTCTAAATTTTCTTGCCATGAGAGCCTGATGCGGAACTAATATGCATGCAATTTTTTTTATATGTTTTATATGTGGGGTTGGGTGATTAATTCCCGAATTTCAGATTAAAATAAGTTGTAGGGAATTTTATATGAATTTTAGAAGATCAGCATGCAGATTAGGACCTAGAAAAGTAGAAAAGAAGGATCGCCGGGGCTGAGAAGCCTCGGTTAGGGCAAGTTCTCCTACAATAAAACTACTGGAGGTAGAGGGGTGTACCTGACAATGTCTGTGAAGATCACAGCAAAAGGGTCTCTCGTTCCTCGACGGATGCGGCCTGGAAAATCGAGCTAAAGACCCGCGGATACCCGGCTTTCTGCTCGGTGATCCGATTGAGGCTTGGCTGGAGTCGTTGGATTCGTAGGAACTCGGGGACCTGCAAACGACCTGTCAGGGGTTAGAAAACTCACAAAGGAACAAGAAAACAAAGTAAAAACAGCAAGGGAAGGCTTCTTTTGGAGTGGGCATCCAGGGATCTGGAGGGTTTGTTGGCAGCAGGAAGATGATTGCAAACACCGGGAAGAAGAACTCTCATAAACCCCTTTATGCACACAGCAGGGTATCACACCACTCAATAGAAGAACTCAAGGTTTTCATTCATCAAAAATTCTCCTCATACAAGAGGCTAGGGTCCCTTAAATAGACCCTTAACCTTGGGCTCCAAGTAAGGGTACATAAGTCTTTACATAAGAATCCTTTTCCCTCTCAAACCCTAGCTAGAAAATAAGGAAATATTAGGTAGAAAAATCCCTAAAAATTTTCTTGACTTGGTCAAGACTCCAAGGACGCCTAGGGGGGCGTGTTGGGCTTCTAGGAGCAGCAAAAGGCCAGCCCAAAGGGGCTCGGGTGCATGGGTTTGGGCCTCTGGAAGCTGGGGTGGCCTGGTAGCCAGGTAGCAGGAATATTCCCTGGTATCTTGCTTCTTAGGGGCTTGGGCTTGGCACCTGGGCTTGATTTCTTTGGGCTAGGATGCAGATGGACCTTTGGAATCATGGATGCCCTTATCTATGAGTATACTTTGGCATCTGGAAGGGAATCTGGGCATCTGGAGGGCATCTGCAAGAAATCAGGGTTTTCTGAATTTTCCTCCTGGGGTCTTCAAATCTTCAAGCTAGGTTGGACTTGGGCTATACTTCCATGTCTTCAATCTAGTTGGACTTGGTCTTCACTTGTATGATATAGTCTTGAGTCTTCAGTATGCTTGGATAGGACTCGAAAAAATAAAATTAGCTCAACATGAGCTGACTAGCATTGGACTGAACTAGCTCAACATGAGCTGACTAGTACAGAACTGAAATAACAACTAAAAATACTCAAATAACAACTAAAATGGACTCAGATGAGCTAAGCCCTTATTACAGATGGACTCATAAATTATTGATCTATTTACAGAGGGTTGAAAAAGCCTCTGTCTTATTCTGGTGCCTCAGGTGTCCCCACTAGAGCCGTCTCATCTTCTTCATCTTCTTCTTCAAATTTATTGCTAGACTCTTCTCTTGCGATGGATTTGAAAGCGATCACTTTCTTTTTCTTGTCAACATCCACGTTCTTTTGTCTTAAAAAAAGCTCATAAGTCATTATGAGCCTAATAGTTGCTCGAGGGGTAAAGTGTTGACATCCTTGGCTTCCTCTATGGCCGTCATCTTGGCATCCCATGAAGCCAGAAGAGACTTGAGAAATTTATTTACAAGTTCACCATTAGATATAATCTTTCCTAAGCTTCTCATGCCATTCACAATATTTCTGAACCTAGTATACATATTACTAATAGGTTCAGTAGGTTCCATTATAAACATTTCATATGTGTGAATGAGCATATTAACCTTAGTAGTGGTGTGTACCCTCATGGATAACCTCAAGTGTGTCCCATATTTTCTTAGCGGAGAGGCAGTTAGATATTCTATTGAATTCACTCAGATCAAGAGAGCAAAACAATAGATTCATAGCCTTCGCATTAAGCTCTATTTGCTTAATATCATTCTCATCCCAATCATCTTCCATTTTTGGAGTGAGGATGCCATTAACCAACATAGTAGGCTGATGAGGACCTTTGATGATTGTCCTCCAAAGATTATAATCAATGGCTTGAATGAATATGCGCATGCGAGTTTTCCAATAAATGTAATTCATGCCATTAAATAGTGGGAGACGGTTTGAAACTTGACCTTCAACAACACCAATTCCCATTGGGGCTACCATGATCTTTTACTCAAGATCCTTGGACCTACAAGAGAGTACCGACGCTCTGATATCACTTGTTGCCCAGAAATGGAGCCCAAGAGGGGGATGAATTGGGTCTTTTAAAAAATTTAAAGTAATAATGTGCACGCTTTGTGATGTTTGTAAGTAACGAAATTAATGCACTAGATTATAAGCAGCGGAAAGCAATAATTAGAGTGCAAAAAGTAAAGAGCAAGAGATAGAAGAGATAATCACACATAAATATAAGGTTTATAGTGGTTCGGTGCAAACCTAGTACCTATATCCACTCCCCAAGCCATCCTTAGAAATTCTACTATAATCTCTCCAAGATTACAGCCGACTTGTTTTTCCAAAGGCTCACAAGTCAAAACATATGTTGGTTTTATCACCTAGGCTCACCAACAAACCTATATACTTATTTTGTCTTCGGGCTCACAAGTCAACTCTAGTTGGTTTTGTCCCTTTGGCTCACCAACAACCACAACAAGCTATTTTCGAGAAACCCTTGAAAGCTAGGTCAAAACACAAGAGAATTTTAGATGTACAATTTAAAATAAACAAAACAAACTTTCTTCTAGAGTAGAATAGAAGCTTTGAGGCTCAAGTTGATGCTTGTCTTGTCTTCTCCTTAGAATATTCTTCAAGATCTCTTTTTGGAATGATGAAAGGATAGGCTTGTAAGCTTTTTCAGGGAATCACTATTTAAATGGCTTTTGAAGTGAAGTTGTTGAGAGAATATTGACTTTTTGGACTTTTAATGGACTTCAATGCTTTAAGAATGAGTTTGGTGAAGCTTAAATACTTCAAAAACTTCTAAAAAATGGTTTGTGACCGTTGGAGCTTCAAATCTAGCCGTTTGGAGCTTGAAAAGATGTTTCTATACTTCAAAAAAATAGATCCGTTAGGGCTGTTAGAATCCGAGTGTCAACACTTGGTTTGTCAAGTGTCGACACTTGGCTGTCAGGTGTCAACACTTGAACTTTCAAGTATCAACACTTGATTCACAGGTGTCAACATTTGACACAGAAACTCTCTATGGCCAAGTTCTGGATTTTCAAAAAGTTTCAAGTCTTGAGTCGACACTTGGGAACTTAAGTGTCGACACTTGAGTTTCAGGTGTCGACACTTGAATTCTGGGTATCGACACTTGGCATGCCAAGGAGATTTTCTGCGTGCCAAATACTGAAATGTTGACACTTAGCCTTCTAGGTGTCGACACTTGGTTCTACAAAATTCACAATTAAGTCCGAATCAAGCCAAAAACACAAGCATCAATTATGAAATTTAAATGCAATATAAATAAGTGATAATTGAACTCGTTTAACCCCTTTTTGCATGGAAAAAACTTATCAAATTGCGAAAGATGTTTCGTGCCATAGTATGCCATGATATTTTAATTTTGAGAATTTGAGGTGCTTGTTTTCTGAAAACTCACAACTAGAAATAGACATTAGTACACAATATGTACTCAACGTTTTGTTATTCATCAAAATCACTAGGTAGAGCCAACAGTACTTCATCTTGTCATGATCGTTAGATGGCCTCAGTGGGGGTGGACATCACAGGTAGCATTCGCCCTCAATCTCCATGAGGATCTTCATCCTCGAGGCTAGGAGAAGTGTATATCTTTCTTCTGGGATGGGGCCGTTCTTCGGCTTTGGCCCTTGGTAGAAGTTCATAATGGTTGGTCTGGGCTTCCACACCCTGGACGTCTCCCCAGGAGGTTGCTTCTTCAATGGCTTCCCATTCAGCTCCCTCCGCATAGGTCTGCCTTTTCGACACGGATGTACTTGTGAACACGAAGGAGAAGTTTAGAGTATGTCTTCAGTGGCTTCTTGTCCAATGAGTAGGTCAGGTGGGAAGTCCTGAGCCCTCTCTTCAGTGCCAGCATGTCAACTGGCTCATCCAAGTTGTAAATCTCCAGTGTAGTAACCTTGAAGCGGGCTACATAGTCCCGCAAAAGTTCATGGTCCTGCTGCCTGATGGAGAAAAGGCTATCCATGTCCCGTGGCACTTTTGACATGCATCAAAGAGGGCTACGAGCTTCTTCTCCAGCTGAGCAAATGAGCCGATGCTTTCAGGCTCGAGGTAGGTGAACCAAACTCGAGCCGTCTTCTAGAGGGTGGCTGGAAAAGCGACGCAGAGGATAGCGTCGGTCGTCCCCTAGAATCTCATGAGGGCCTTGTAGCTCTCAAGGTGGTCTAGAGCTACAAGGTGGCTGGAAAAGCGACGCAGAGGATAGCGTCGGTGGTCCCGTCATAGGGATCCACCTATGGCATGCAGAACCAACTTGGGATCGATTTTTCTTGGATCTCTCGGGAGAAAGGGGGATGGGCGTCGTAGCCCGCAGGCTCGTGGGGGGAGCCCTGCAAATTTACAAACTAGCGGGATAACTCTGCCAGCTTGCACTCCTGTTTCTCCAGGTGCCTTTCTGCCATGGGCCTAATGGCCTCGTCGGTAGAGCCCTCCACTGAGGCCGACGGAGGAGGTGAAGGTGGTAGCTGAGTGGGGTCGCGACGGGGGGCCTTGCTTCTGCGACCTCGGTGGTGCTTGACAGCAACCTACTCGAGGGTCGGGGATCGGCTCTCCCGGTCGGCTGACCTAGTCCACTACTTCTTTGCCGGGGTCCCGTGGCTTTCCCAGTAATCTATCGTGGCACGCGATAGCGAAGGCCTTCCTTGGAAGGATCGCAGGCTATCGTGCGGTGCAGCGGCATGGGCCGCGGGAGTCCTTGGCTGTTGGTGGGTGGCCAGGGATCGATGCTGATACTGTAACTAGCTGATGTGGACATCAAGATGAATATTGAACCAGATCAGTTGACTCATATATCAGGACAGCCTGGTGATAGTTCGACGAAGCCCAACCCAGATGTTTTGGTTCAGCTTCCGGCCCATGATGATTTGGGGGCGCCAGCCTCGCCAGCAGGAAACGTACGCAGGTCCAGACGCCTTCAAGGGAAGCAAGTTTCAAATCTGACCCATTTTTAGGATGAAAACAATTAATTGGGAATTGGGCCGAAGGCCCAATACACTAATTGCGTCCGTGAAGTTTCGGATCCGGGAAAAATACCGGAGTCTTTAGTTTTATTATTATTATAATAATTTTATTAGCGGCGTGATCTCTTGATTTTTTTTAAAAAAATAATAATAATAATAATCCGTTTGAAGAGTTTCACGCAAGAGTCAGCGTTTGGATTTGTTTAAATTAGTGTTTACATTAGTTTTATTTATTTATTTATTATTCCCTCCCTTGTAGTCACGTGGGGGACATTAATGCTTTGTTTTGTTTTTTTTCTTAAAACCCGAACCCAAGGAAAGGTAGCGTGGTGTTTTTTTTGGAATATACAATTGGAGCTTTTGTTTTGGGACGTTGATTGTTTGTGGTTTTGGGGAATAACAATTTACACGTTGTTGTTTTCCTTTTGGGCGTTTTCTTCCGTGGAAGGCCACCGGCCACCTGTTTTCCCCCTTGCACACACCAGGCCAAAAGCCCGGTTGGGAGAAGACGATTCCGTGAGGAATCTCTTCCTTCCGTTCCAAGTTCTTGATTAAAAAAAAAAAAAACAGGGACTCACGGTGAGAAACCCATCGTTCGTTCCTTCCGTTCGTGAAGACCCGGATTGAAATTCGGTAGAGGGCTAGCAACGTGAGGAATCACGCGGCCCTTCCAGTGCTTGATCGTTGCAGGTTTCAAAGGATCTTCCCCATCTTGCTCAATCCTAGCATCAAAAAAATTTCCAGAACCCGTTCTCCCTGAATCGAGGTTTTGGTCGCTATAGGCGTTTGACAACCGCCCTGCACCATCTTGGTATCAGAGCCTTGATCCGTTCTTGATCTGTCCCTGATCTGTTCTTGATCTGTCCTTGATCCGTTCTTGATTTAAAAAAAAAATTCTGTCGGCAACCATGGAGCGGAACAATGGGGAGCCTTCTCTTCGTGACGTTGTGGAGACCCAACAGCAGATGATGGCTATTTTGCAAGCAATGATGGCACGGTTGGAGGTGCAAGATTATGCTATACCTCATCAAGATCGCAATGTACCTGATGAACATCGAGAAGGTGATGCCGACCCTTTCCAGAATATTGAAGATCCTCCACCATTGCAAAGAGGGCAGAAACTGCGGCGTGATGTAGCGCTTCCCAGGGATTTCGGACCGCCGCCTATTCATGACAATCAGACTCGTTGGGAGTCCGGGTTTCGGATTGAAATATCAGAGTTCAGAGGTGGTTTGAATCCTGATGAGTATGTGGATTGGACCCTACAGGTTGATGATGTTTTCTGGCTGAAAGAAGTGCCTTTGGACAAGCAAGTGCCGCTTATCACAATCCGATTCCGAGATCGAGCAGCGGCTTGGTGGCATGCACAGCACTACCGGAGGTATATGGATGGGAGGCCACCAATTGCATCATGGGCAGCCTTGAAGCAGGAGATGAATCGGGAGTTCCTTCCTCAGAATCATGAACAGGTCCTTTATTCTAAATTGCATGGTTTAACACAAGGAAATCGAAGCGTGGAAGATTACACTACAGAGTTCTACCGACTGGTGGCTCGAAACCGATTGATGGAGTCAGAACCGAGGTTGGTAGCTATGTATTTGCTTGGACTGCGATTCCCGATCTAGGATGCGTTGGCTCTGCATCGGATTGACAGTGTTGGTGATGCGCACATGCGGGCGCAAGCAGTGGAGTGGAGCCTGATGCGGAATAGAGGGTTCTAGAGTAGAGGAAAATTATCTGGTCAGTTTTCGGGGCAGAGTTCTGGTAGTAGGAGTGCACCTCCTGTAGTGAGGCAACAAACTTTGGCAGTTCCTCCGAGACCTACAGTGCCGAGTGGGGCTTCAGGTCCCCAGTAGAGGGTGGGCAGCAATCGAGCCAATGTTCGCTGCCATCGGTGTCATGACTTAGGACATTATGCCAATGAGTTCCCCAAGGCGTGTACCCAGTTACTTATAGAGGAGGAGCAGGAAGTTGAATTTCCGAGGATGAGGAGTTCGAGGATGAGATGTATGTGATTGACCCATACCACATCCAGGGAGAGAGTCTGATTATTAGGAGGTTGTGTCTTGCACCAAGAGCTGGTGGAGATTGGCGTCGGCACGATATTTTCTCAACAAAGTGTACTGTAGCTGGTAAAACTTGCAATGTAATTATTGATTCTGGAAGTTTAAAAAATGTGATTGCTGAGGAAGTTATGAAGAAATTAGGGTTGATGACTGAGCCCCATCCTCAACCATACAAGCTTGGCTGGGTGAATCAGGATGCAGATATTCAGGTCAGTCAACGATGTAGGTTGGCCTTGTCTTTTGGTCCTCAGCTTGAAACGTCAATAGTAGCTGATGTTGTACCGATGGATGCGACACACATCATTTTGGGACTACCATGGCAGTTTGATAATAAAGCAGTGTATAATGGTTACACTCATACTTATATGCTGCGACCAGATGGGAGAAAAGTGATCTTGAAACCACTACAGGACATGGCTGAACAGAAGGTAATAATTTGTTTGCCAAGCAGGGAGTTTGAGGCGAGTTTAGAGGGAGAAGATTTCTGTTTTGCCTTGATTAGTAAGCCAGAGGAGTTTGGCCAGAATGGGGAGCAGGAGCTACATGATCTTCCTCAGGAGTTGGTGTCAGTTTTGGAGGAATTTCGGGATGTTGTACGGAGTGAGCTTCCTGCGGGTTTGCCACCACTTCGAGATATTCAGCATGAGATTGATCTGATTCCAGGTTCTGTGTTGCCGAATAAGGCTCATTATCGAATGACCCCGCAGCAGCATGAGGAGCTAGAGAGGCAGGTTCAAGATCTTTTAGACAAAGGCTTTGTATGGGAAAGCATTAGCCCGTGCACGGTACCAGCACTTTTGGTGCCGAAAAAGGATGGTTCATGGCGTATGTGTGTTGACAGCCGGGCAATAAACAGAATTACTGTGAAGTATAGATTTCCAATACCGAGGCTGGATGATATGCTAGATCAGTTGAGTCGTGCCGTGTTCTTTACTAAGATTGATTTGAAAAGTGGGTACCATCAGATCAGAATGAAGCCAGGTGATGAATGGAAGACAGCCTTCAAGACAAAGGAAGGCCTGTATGAATGGTTGGTGATGCCATTCGGGCTATCTAATACTCCTAGTACGTTCATGCGAGTAATGAACCAGGTTTTGCATCCATTCCTTAGTTCTTTTGTTGTTGCATACTTTGATGATATATTGATATACAGTAAGACAGTACAAGAGCATGTTGAGCATGTTTCATAAGTTCTAACAGTATTACGTGAAAACCAGCTTTTTGCTAACCCAGAGAAGTGTATTTGGATGGTAGACAAATTAATTTTTCTGGGATATGTTGTTACTGGTGATGGGATTCTTCCAGATGAAAGTAAGGTGCGAGCGATAGTGGACTGGCCAGCACCTACAACTTTAACTGAATTGAGATCCTTTTTGGGTCTTGCGGGTTTTTACAAAAGGTTTGTGAAGAGGTATAATGAGATTGCTGTACCCTTAACAGACTTGTTAAAATTAAATCAGTTTGGATGGAATGACTCTGCTTAGGCAGCATTTGATGAGATGAAAGTCAAGTTGACCCAAGCACCACTATTGGTTCTTCCAGATTTTGACAAGGTATTCGAAGTGGATTGTGATGCTTCGAAGACAGGGATTGGCGCAGTACTCAGCCAAGATGGGAGACCCGTTGCTTTCTACAGTGAGAAGCTTGGAGGTGCCAAACTGTTGTATTCGGTTTATGATTTGGAGCTATTCGCCATTGTGAGATCATTGCAACATTGGCGACATTACTTGATCCAGCGAGAATTTGTGCTGTACTCAGATCATCAAGCATTAAAATTTCTACAGGGACAGCATAAGTTGAGCTCCAGACATGCAAAATGGATAAGTACTCTACAGGAGTATACTTTCAGCATCAAGCATAAGTCAGGCACTTTGAATAAAGTGGCAGATGCTTTAAGTAGACGGAGTTTATTGATTGGTGCTATGCAAGTATATACCCTTGGGTTTGAAAGCATGAAGGATGATATCCGTGCAGATGAATATTTCCAGAGCATTGTGACTGAATTGGAAGCTGGAGGTCGATCTGACTTCGTCCTACATGATGGATATTTGTTCAATGGTAATTGTCTCTGTATTCCTAACACTTCATTGCATGTATTGATTATTCAGGAGCTGCATAATCAAGGACATTTTGGAAGAGACAAAACTGCATGGTTAATTCGTCAACGGTTTTATTGGCCTAGGCTTGATCGATATGTCAAAACCTTTGTGAAGAGATGTCGTTTGTGTCAGGAATTCAAAGGAACAGATACAAATCAAGGTTTATATACCCCTTTACCGATTCCAGATGAGTCGTGGCGAGAGGTATCTATGGATTTTGTTGCAGGTTTACCGCAGACAGTGAAAGGTCTAGACTCAATTATAGTAGTCGTAGATCGGTTCAGCAAGATGGCTTGTTTCTTGCCATGCAAAATGATATTTGATGCGTCGAAAGTAGCTGATCTTTATTTTTCTGCAGTTATTCGACATTATAGGTTACCATCGTCAATAGTTTCGGACCGAGATAGCAAGTTTATGGGGCATTTCTGGCATGAATTGTGGAAAAAATTGGGTACAAAATTAAAATTCAGTAGTCCCTATCATCCTCAGACGCGACGACAGCAGACTTTTGAGGTTGGTGATTTGGTATGGGTCTTCTTGCCAAGAGAACGATATCCACAGGGGGCCTACACCAAACTCAAACCAAAGAAAATTGGTCCTTGTCAGATGTTGGAGAAATTTAGTGACAATGCATACCGAGTTGAATTACCAGACGATGTCCTTATTTCTGATGTATTCAATATTCGACATCTAACCCCTTATGCAGGTGATAATTCAAGCTTGAGGACAAGCTTTTCAAAGGAAGGGGAGAGGGATGCGGACATCGAGATGAATATTGAACCAGATCAGTTGACTCATATATCAGGACAGCCTGGTGATAGTTCAGCGAAGCCCAACCCAGACGTTTCGGTTCAGCTTCCGGCCCATGACGATTTGGGGGCACCAGCCTCGCCAGCAGGAAACGTGCGCAGGTCCAGACGCCTTCAAGGGAAGCAAGTTTCAAATCTGACCCGTTTTTTGGATGAAAACAATTAATTAGGAATTGGGCCGAAGGCCCAATATACTAATTGCGTCCGTGAAGTTTCGGATCTGGGAAAAACACCGGAGTCTTTAGTTTTATTATTATTATTATAATTTTATTAGCAGCGTGATCTCTTGATTTTTTTTTTTAAAAAAAAAAAATCCGTTTGAAGAGTTTCACGCAAGAGTCAGCGTTTGGATTTGTTTAAATTAGTGTTTACATTAGTTTTTTTTATTTATTTATTATTCCCTCCCTTGTAGTCACGTGGGGGACATTAATGCTTTGTTTTGTTTTTTTTCTTAAAACCCGAACCCAAGGAAAGGCAGCGTGGTGTTTTTTTTTGGAATATACAATTGGAGCTTTTGTTTTGGGACGTTGATTGTTTGTGGTTTTGGGGAATAACAATTTACACATTTTTGTTTTCCTTTTGGGCGTTTTCTTCCGTGGAAGGCCGCCGGCCACCTGTTTTCCCCCTTGCGCGCACCAGGCCAAAAGCCCGGTTGGGAGAAGACGATTCCGTGAGGAATCTCTTCCTTCCGTTCCAAGTTCTTGATTAAAAAAAAAAACACAGGGACTCACGGTGAGAAACCCATCGTTCGTTCCTTCCGTTCGTGAAGACCCATATTGAAATTCGGTAGAGGGCTGGCAACGTGAGGAATCACGCGGCCCTTCCAGTGCTTGATCGTTGCAGGTTTCAAAGGATCTTCCCCATCTTGCTCAATCCTAGCATCAAAAAAATTTCCAGAACCCGTTCTCCCTGAATCGGGGTTTTGGTCGCTGCAGGCGTTTGACAACCGCCCTGCACCACTAGCGCACTGCTACAATCAGAAGCTGCATTTACTTGGGGAGTGCGGCTAGCTGAACATCTACTGGAGGTGGTTGCGATAGAGCGGGGAGCTCCCCCTTTAGACTGTGCAGGTCTCCATGGGAAGGGGATCCCCTGCACGACTAGTGGAGACCTCCCTCGCACAGGTCATCACCAAGCTCCTAGTGGAGTTGCTTATGAGGGGGTTGGCTTGGGTCAAAATGTGTCCTGCCCCCTACCTGGCATGCCAATCTGTTGCCACCCGACCGTCGTGGCCTGTAGCTGGAGACGACCTCGGACGTCGCCCTCGTCGCTCGAGAACCTGCTCGTGTGCCCGGACCTGCAAAACAGAGGAGACCTAGGCCGGGGATCCCAGTGGGGGCACTCCGATGCTCAAGTCAGTGGCGATCCAGGGGAACAGATCCTCCTGGTCGAGCCCCATGGATGGACTCCACTCTAGGAGGAGAAAGATTATATGCTTAGAGAGTGTGAATGGGTTGAGATTAGAGTGGGGGAATTGGCAGCGAAGGAATGTTTAAGCTAGATGGCTGTGTCCGTCGAGACCCTTCCGGTGAGTCTTCGGTAGCCTAGAGCACTTGGCTTCTCAGTTGCTATCCTGTATGTCACCCCCTCCATCCATTTATTGTTACTTACCTCTTTCTTGGAACCTTGGAGAATTCCTTTAAGCCAGAATGGCTGCCTGCCGCCTATCTCGGGATCCTCCCCTCATTTATAAGCATGTGCAACGACACTCCATGCCGTGCGTAAGGTGCCTTTTTCCATTCATGATAGGGAACTATACTGTGCACTCTAACCCTCCCTCTGGTCGCTTCACTTTGGAAAACCTTATAAAGCCTCGATCAGGGGGCAGCCGTTCCCTGGATTTGAATCTCCTAGGTTGATTTCTTCTTTTAGGTGGCATAGACGATCGATTGGAAGTGCGGTGCCTCGATCGGGGGATCCCTTCCTTTTTGGTGCAAGTGGTAGCAGGGGCAATTATTGCGACCTGGTGGGCATTCCTCCGTGGTCCTTGGGCGGCTTACCACCGTTCAAGGAAGGCAATGACGTCCCTCAGCTACTGGTCCCCTCGTTCGAAGTGGGGCTAATTCAGGAAGGAGGAACTTGACTTCGGCCAGGGCATCTCGACCTCGAGGGAGCCACCTGGTGAAAGAGTCCGGAGAGAGCCAAAGCTCGACTTCAGCTAGGGCGTCTCGACCTCAAGGGAGCCACCTGGCGAAGGAGTCTGGAGAGAACCGGAGCTCGATGAGCCACCTGGCGAAGGAGTCTGGAGAGAGCCGGAGCTCAACTTCGGCCAGGGCATCTCGACCTCGTGGGAGCCACCTGGCGAAGGAGTCCAAAAAGAGCCGGAGCTCGACTTCGACCAGGATGTCTCGATCTCGAGGGAGCCACCTAGCGAAGGAGTCCAAAGAAGGATGTCCGACGTGGCAGCCTCCTCCGACATGGTAACTTCCTTCGACATGGCATCTGACTGGGTCTGACATGGATTCCATATCAGCGATCCCGCTACATCACCCACCAAGTAAAAATAAAAGAAATAAGGGAAGAAGACAAAAACCTACATGAAAATAGAAAAGTTTCTGATGATCAAAGATGACAAAAAACCATCTAGAAAGATTCCCAGTAGGGAGAACAAGAAAAGGAAAGGAGAGAAGAACTGGATGCTAGTGACCAGAGCGTAAGGTAGGACAAGGACAAGCTCTGGAGAAGAAAGCAAGTGAAGAATCAAAGTAAGAGGAGGCATCCCCTTTTTATAGTGGTGGATGGGGAGATTTCAAAATCCTGAACTACTGTAGTCCGATCAATGCATGCCATGTGTAAGGTCTCAATTAATTTCTTATACCCATCAGTTGCCAACATTAAATACAGTATAGTGGTCGAAGCATCTATTGAATCTACAAATCGAAGCTCATGATTGTGGTCATCCCTTCATACCCACCTCAAAAATTGCATACGACCCTCCAATCGAGAAGACCCTTCATATCCTTAGCATATCCTGAATGCACCTCCCATAGCTTGACCAAAGCTCGGACTAGGAAGTAGTGGGATATCTGTTAGGGGGAATCTCGCTTGGGCCAAGGATATGAGCCCAAAGTTAATGAGCCTGGTCGATTGGCCTAGCTATATATCTGCCGACCATTCATTGGATTGTATCAACATATTTGTCGATCACGCACCAAATTTGACCCTCAATCAGCTAGTGATTTTCTCTAGGCTCCACCATTATTAGATACAATCCAACCACCTCTTTGATGCATGGTCGGACCTACCACTTGACTGATCCCTTATCAGAAAAGCTGGCACCTTCCTCGATTTACTAGGCCCAGTTGAACGCTAACTGTCAATCACCTTCATTTGAGCTAGTCTTAGCAATGGTTGGTGCTTTCTCATCAACTGATTTTTTGAAAGCTATCAGCATGCACTCCTGACTAGTCTAATCCAACTAAGTATCTTCTGGCCGACCAAACCTCAGCTTAATGATTTATAATGTTTGAATCTCAATGCCAACCAAACCTTGGCTCCGCTAGCCAGGACTTGCTATCCCTCAGATTGATTAACCCTCGGCTTCGATAGAGGCATTTGAGTTGACCCCGAATCCTTGAGTCTAATGGTGAGCAGCTCCTTAGGCAATATTTCTGCTTAGACTATCCGAAGGTTAACATGACTGGCGCTCATTTCCATTCCCTAGATTGCATGACCATAAGGTCATATTACGCTTCATGATCGCTAATCACCACTATATCTTCATAATTAAAGGGAGCATGACCCATGTAGCGGTCAATCTCACCATTAAGAAACATGGCTGGTTCCATGCAAAAGATAACTTTCTGATTAAAGGAAAATGGATATTTTATATGGATAGAAAGATCTCCTGGCAACTCGCATGATAAAATATCTAACCTTGTTACTTTTTATCAAATTCGCTAAGATCTTTTCATTCTAAAAATATCCTTGTCTTTTGTCTGTAAAAAGTGACTATTGCAAGCCTCCAAGGTATGCAAAAAAATTTTACCTTGTGCTCTTCATACTATTGGGTTGAATATCTAACTTGAGTATTGAAGGGTCCTCATCGGAACACCTTTCAACCAACACTTTTTGTAGGTCCCCCCTCTCCCGAAGGTCCTAACTCACTACCAACTCTAATATCTCCGACACTCGATAAATTTTGACACCAACAAATACCATAATTTTTTTCTTTTTTATATATTTTATTATTGGGTTGAATATCTAACTTGAGTATTGAAGGATCCTCATCGGACCCGGCATTGAGCTTGATATCATGCCGGTGATGGATATTGACCTTGGACTCGATTGCTGAGAGGCATAATTTAGTGGTCGCCGTCTTGGAGCTAGGCTCGAAGGCGTCGAAGGCTGAGATCCCTGGTATTGGAAGTTTGAGTCTTGAACGTTAGTGTCTCGGAGCCAGTCCCAAGGACGTTGACGCTTGGGAATGGCGGCGCTGGAAATTTGAGTTCTAGGCCTTGGAATCCTAGAGTTGGGCTCGGAGGCACTAAGTGCCTGGGGGCTTCCAAGGTCCTTTGCCGGGGAGCTGGGCTCACCGGTGCCGGAGGGTCATCCGGTCTTCGGTGCTGGTGTGTCATCCGGTCTTTGATGCTGGGGAGCTGGGCTCGCCGGTGCCTAGGGGCTTCCTAGGTCTTTGTGCCAGAGGACTCTTCTATGGACTTTGGTGCCGGGGAGCTGGGCTCGCCGGTGCCTGGGGGCTTCCCAGGTCTTTGTGCCAGAGGACTCTTCCTGGGCTTTGGTGCAAGGGAGCTGGGCTCGCCGATGCCTGGGGGCTTCCCAGGTCTTTGTGCCAGAGGACTCTTCTCTGCGCTTTGGTTGGCGATGATACTGCCTGGCCCAAGGGACATGAGCTCGGAGGGGTGCCTTGTGGCGGAAGAGACTGAGCTCGGCTCCTAACCACAGGGCTCGATCTCGAGGGGTCGCCTTGGGTGGAAGTTCGTGCACGGCTCTGGCCTAGGCCTCCCGAGCTTATGGAAGCTGACCTGGCGGAGGACGGGGCCCGGCTTCGACTATCATCGTAGAGCCGGGTATGGGGGCATTGTTGATGACGAGCTGCATGGTTCTGAGATGCCCTTGGCTGGAGGTCTGAGCCCCGGTCTTGAGCAGGCATCCTGGAGCTGAGCTCGGGGACGTTGATGATTAGAATTTCTGGTGCTGGGAACCGAGGTTCCGGACCTTGGCGTCTTGGAGCTAGGCTTGAAGAATTGGCATCGGAAGACGTCTTCCCGGATTTTAATGGCTTCCCAGGTCTTCGATGCCGGGGGGTCATCCGGTCTTTGGTGGGCGTCCTGGAGCTGGGCTCGAGGAAGTTGATGTCTTGAGATGGAACCTTGGAGTTAGGCTCGAAGGCGCATTAGTTGAGAGGATTCCCTTGGCTGGAGATCTGAGCTCTGGTATTGGGTAGGCATCCTGGAGCTGGGCTCGGGGACGTGAGAACTTGATGATCTGAGGATGTGGCTCAGAAGATGTCACCTCGGAGCCGGGCTCAGAGACGTCGAGTGCCTGGGGGCTTCCCAGGTCCTTTACCGGGGAGCTGGGCTCGCCGATGCTGGAGGGTCATCCGGTCTTTGATGCCGGGGAGCTAGGCTCGCCGGTGTCTAGGGGCTTCCCAGGTCTTTATGCCAGAGGACTCTTATCTATGCTTTGGTACCGGGGAGCTGAGCTCGTCGGTGCCTGGAGGCTTCCCAGGTCTTGGTGCCAAAGGACTCTTCTCTAGGCTTTGGTGCCGGGGAGCTGGGCTCGCCGGTGCCTGGGGGCTTCCCAGGTCTTGGTGCCAGAGGACTCTTCTCTGGGCTTTGGTGCCGGGGAGCTGGGCTCGCCTGTACCTGGGGGCTTCCCAGGTCTTTAGCGGGCATCCTGGAGCTAGGCTCGGGGACGTTGATGTCTTGAGATGGCGCCTTGGAGTTGGGCTCGAAGGTGCATTGGTCGAGAGGATTCTCTTGGCCGGAGATCTAAGCTCCGGTCTTGGGTAGAGTCCTGGAGCTGGGCTTGGGGACATGAGAACTTGATGATCTGAGGACGTGGCTCAGAAGGTATCGCCTCGGAGCCGGGCTCGGAGACGTCGAGTGCCTGGGGGCTTCCTAGGTCCTTCACCGGGAGCTGGGCTCGCCGGTGCCGGAGGGTCATCCGGTCTTTGACGCCGGGGAGCTGGGCTCGCCAGTGCCTGGGGGCTTCCCATGTCTTCGGTGTTCCTGCAAGGTAAATAAACCATTGCACAAGAGAAGGACCTTTATTTCAAATGGAGGGAGAACTTACAACATTGACAGTAACTCCTCAGATTACAAGCATTCCATGTCCGGGGGGATCTGGTACCATCTAGGTCCTCGAGATAGTAGGCTCTCTATAGGAGGGCCTCGACCACTTTGTAGGGGCCTTCCCAATTCGGCGGGAGTTTACCGCACTCTCGGGGTTGAGACGCCTCAGCTCAGCACAATACCAGGTCGCCATGTCGGAAGATCTTCAACTTTACCCGGGCATTATGATGTCGGGCGACCCGTTACTGGTACGCTACCATCTAAAGCCAGGCTCTGACCCTCGTTTCCTCGAGGAGGTTAAGATTGAGGAGGGGGTGCGCCGAGCTCAACTGGGGTCACTGTCTCCGCACCGAAGACGAGGTTGAATGGTGCTTTGCCCGTTGCCATTCTGGGCCTCGTGTGGTGGCCCCACAAGGCGCTCAGGAGCTTTTTCGCCCCTTGTCCCCCGGGCCTTCTTAGAGGCACACCTAGTTCCCCAGTGTATCATCCCCACCGGCTTCTCAGTAGGACGATTGTCGACTGCTGGGACTAGTGGAAGGGCGACGAGTGCCTGGGATTCCGACTGAGATTTGCCCCCCACATACCTTCTGAGGTAGCCCCTCTTGATGAGCTCCTCAATCTCCCACTTGAGGTCACAGCATTCCTCGGTGTCATGACCGTGGTCGCAATGGAAGTGATAGTACTTTGACTTGTCACGGGTGGCGGACGACTTCAATGGCGGTGGACGCCTCAAGTAGGTCTCGCCCTTGATCTTCATGAGGATCTTCATCCTCGGGACGAGAAGGGGAGTGAGATTCCTTTCAGGGACAGGAGTGCTCCTTGGCCCCGGTCCAAGGCGGAAGCTCCGAGCTGATGGCACCGGCTTCTGTGCCCCAGGCACCCCGGCGTGCACGGGCCTCTTCGGTGGCTTCCCGTCGAGCTCTCGCCGGGTGCAATCCGCCTCTTCGGCGCGGATGTACTTCTGAGCATGAATGAGGAGCTCGGAGTAAGACTTTGGAGGCTTTTTATCGAGCGAGTACGTCAAGCGGGAAATCTTGAGCCCTCGCTTCAGGGCCAGTATGGCGACCGGCTCCTCCAAACAGTAGATCTCCAGGGTGGCAGCCTTGAAATGAGCCACGTGATCCCTCAGTGGCTCCTGATCCTGTTGCCTGATGGAGAAGAGGCTATCTGCCTCGTGTGGCATTTTCCGGCAAGCGTCGAAATGAGCCACGAACTTCTGCCCCAAGTGGGCGAAGGAGTTGACGCTCTCCGGCTCGAGGCGGGAGAACCATACTCGAGCCACCTTCCGGAGAGTAGCGGGGAAGGCGATACACAACAAAGCATCGGTGGCTCCCTGGACCCTCATGAGGGCCCGGTAGCTTTCCAAGTGGTCCAGGGGATTGGTAGTCCCGTCATAGAGGTCCACCTGCGGCATTCAGAACCGACGGGGAATCGGCTCTGCCTGAATCTCTTGGGAGAAAGGAGGACGGGCCTCATGGCCCCCTGACTCAATAGTGGGGCCAAGCAAGTTGGCGAACCGGTGAGACAGCTCCGCCAGCTTGCGGTCATGCTCCTCCAGGCGCTTCTCCGCCATACGCCTGATGGCTTCATCCGTAGACCCCTCCACTGAGAGGGGCAGGAAAGGCAACGCGGGTGCATGGTGCCCACGACGAGGGGCCTTGCCCGCCTTCCCCTAGCGGGGTCTAGATTCCCCCCGGTCAAGATGCGGTGAGCAGCTTTCTTCGTCAATGGATCCAGCCCGGCATCGCTTTAACAAAGTCTGGTGGGTACCACGGGAATCTGACACGGCCCGTGGCTGCGATGACCCTCCATGGAAGGAACGCAGGCTGTCGCGGGGCACTGCGGTGTGGCCACGAGGGTCTCCGGCTACTGATGTGTAGCCAAAGACCGATGTTGGTACTGATGCTGGCGCACCGCTGCAATGAGAGTATGCATCTGCTGAGCAAGTGCAGTCAGCTGGACTTTCAGTGGAGGTGGTTGAACCGGGACAGGCGGCTCCGTCTCTGGACTGTGCGGGTTTCCGTGAAGAAGGGATGCCTCCGTGCATCTGGGAGAAGCTCCCCTGGCCCAGGTGGTCACCATCCTCCTGGTGGACCGGCTAAGCGGGGCCTGAACTGGATCGAGTGTCGTTCTTGCCCCCTACCTGGTGCACCAATCTGTTGCCACCTAGATCGTCGTGGCCTGCAGCTCTTTACGTGGTCGGGTGTCGCGCATCCGCCTGCCTGGGAATGCCTCCGGTGCCTCGGGACCTGCAAGGAAGCAACGTCAGTGACCCAGGCCAGGGATTCCGGCGGGGCACTCTGACGGTCAAGTCAGTGACGATCCAGGAAAACAGATCCTCCTGGTTGAGCCCCTCTGGATGAGCTCCATGCTAGGAGGAGTGAATATAGTGTGAGTGAAAGATGAGGACGAGCTAGGAGTGGTGTTGGCCGAGTTGGTCTTGTCCTCCTCTCTGGCCTCCCTCCCTTGTGTTGCTCCGATTCCCCTCTTTTATTGAAAAGTATGCTGTGGATGTTATCCTGGGTCAGATGTCGATACCTGTTTTGCTTACCCTGGCGGGATCTTCTACCTTGGTTCACTTTGAGATCTCACCCTACTATCGTGTACGGCGAGGTACCGTGATGTAGACAAGACGTCTCTCCTGTTTTGATAGTTGGGGAGGCCTCCGTAGATCTCTGACATTCCTTTCGCCTATTCCTCTCCTGGGAACCTGACAGGGCCTCGATCGATGGGCCACCGGTCTTGGGACCCATGCTCTCCGGTAGGGTCTTTTCTCCGGTTGTACGACATATCGGCGGAGGGCAAGGCGCCTTGATGTGAGCTTTCCTTTCTTTCTAGAGTGACGGCCACAAGCATTAATTGCGGTATGGTTGGTGTTGTCGTATGGCCCTCGGGAGTATCATCACTATCCTCGGAGGAGAGGCATGGCTCCCTTGGCGGCTGGCTTATTGGTTTGAACTGAGGGCCGAGCTAGAGGGGTAGAGCCCATCTTCGGTAGACTCGCCCCGGTGCCACTCGGCAGGATGGAGGAGGCTAAGCTCGACTCCTGACCACGGGGCCCGACTTCAGGCGAGCTCGGTGCCGGGGTGCCGCCAAGCCCGGGGGACCTGAGCTTGGAGGGGCGCCTCATGGTGGAGGAGGCTGTGCTCGACTCCTGACCACGGGGCCCAACTTCAGGCAAGCTCGGTGCCAGGGTGCCGCCCTGCCCAGGGGACCTGAGCTCAGAGGGGCACCTCGTGGCGGAGGAGGTTGAGCTCGACTCCTGACCATAGGGCTCGATCTCGAGAGGTCCGCCTCGGGTGGGAACTCAGACTCGGCTCCGGCCTAGGTGTTCCGGGCTTGCGGGAACGGGCTTGGCGGAGAACGGAGCTTGCCTTCGACGGGCAGAGGTGTTGCTTCAGGGAAGCTCAGCCCGACAAAAGCGCTCATGTTGAAAGCTTGTCGTGGCTTCTGATGGGGACTCCACGTCAGCTGCCTCGTGCCACATCAGCGTTCTGGCCACATCACCACTCCTGCCTCCCAACAATGCTCAATCAATCAATAGGCAGCCCATCATCATTGCCTTATTTAAAAAACCATGTACATATTTATAATCAAACTTTACAAGGAAGCTTAATATAGCGGGACTTTAAGGGCTGCCACTTTAGTAATGCCTTACAATGGCTAATTGAATTTGTGGCTTAGCAAAATATGGAATCCTCGTCAATGGAGCATTGCGGCTACAATAGTAACAAACCTGGATACATCGTATCACTATTGTCTCCTGGCATTGCTCCGTCTATAGACAGCCCATCATCATTGCCACATTCAAAAAATCGAACGAATATGAAATAACAAAATATAAATTGTGAAAACCAAGAAGTATGTAGATTGGAAAAGATGGCTCGATACTATCCGCAATTGATATGACTTAGAGCATCACGGCTACAATAGTATATAAAAATAACCAATATTAGGGTCAACTATTATCTCCAGGCCATGCTCCATCGATAGGCAACCTCACATCTTTTCCTTTCATGAAACCAAAAACTTCAAAATAATGTATCGGACTCACCTGGAACCATTCAAACATTATTGGCACATAAGAGAAACATAGCAATACTTTATGCACACGACAAAATGCAACATACAACAAACAGTAGCACGTCTTAATAATACAATATTAATAATCCATAACATCCTAGTTTCATTTAGAAGCACATGTCAGCAAGCCCAGCACATAGCCTACGAGGATGGCAAGTAATACAACAAACATTAGGGCACATCACGAGTGATTATTATTGCCCCTGTCATGATGAATGTTGTCTGCCTCAACCTCATTGATAGCATACTCATGTAGAGCAGGATTATTTAAACCTCGTACATATCTATCAAATGCATCGAATGCCTCAGATTGTGTCCTAAACTTTTTATATAAAGCAAGGTTATAACCAGAAACTTCACGTTGACATTCAGCCCATGAGTCATAAACTTCCCTTCGGCGACCCTCAAAAACCACATAGTACTTTCCAGATGTCATTACTAGAGGTAGTTAACGAGGAACTCACCTTCCTGTATAACAAAAAAAAAACATCACTTTATACGTAGTGTAGTAATGTAAATTAACAACAGTTAGTACCAAACAATTTATCAAATAAATCCTAATGTATAGGAGTAAAAAGGTATGTCATTTGCTTTATGTTCATTTGCACATACCCTGGTGTAGATGATCAACCTATAGCCTATTCGATATGGAATTATGTAGATCTTCCCCTCTACGACATTCATCATCATCGATAATTAGCAAAGGATCTATGTCATCCTCGTCATGGTCAGGAGACATTGGTGCTAATGACATGTTGAAGTACTTGTCATTACCCTGGTTGCGTCTTATGAAATTATGAATAATGCAACAAGCCATTACTATCCGCTTCTGTACCTTAAATAGAAATGGTATAGCAGTCCTCAAAATCTTAAAATGTTTCTTCAAAATCCCAAAGGCCTTCTCTACACAATTGCGTAATTGTGCATGTCTACGGTTGTATAGATCTCGATTGTTTGAATAACATCGAGTTCGAGGATTGTTGAATGTACTTAGGTGGTACCTATTTCCTCGATAAGGAGCCAGGAACTTATTGGTATTCGCATATCCAGAGTCAACAAGGTAATATTTTCCTGAAACGCATAATTTATTTAAATTAACTCAATGACAGTGTCAACGATATCCCATGAAATTTATTATTTATAAGGCATTCGATACCTTCAGGAACCATGAAACCACCGGACTCCACATACCAATGCAAAACATGCATGTCAGCTACAGAGCCCTACCAGCCAGTACAGATGAAAAGAAAAGTGTGATCAAATGAAGCAGCTGCCATAACATTTTGAGAAAGTGTTCCCTTGCGATTCCTGAATCGAGGTTGTTTGCTCTTCTTTATTAGAGCAGGTATGTGTGTACCATCAACAGCGCCACAGCATTCTTTGATGACACATACCCAAAGTAAATCAAATCACGAATATAACGTAGTAATAGTAATTAGATAAAGCTTTGAATTATACCATGAAGTATGGATAGAAGAGGTTGTTATCACGTATTCTTGGATGCACACCCACATCAGCAGATGGTTGAACTATGAAATCATGCTTTAGGGAACAAATCCCTTTAAGAACTTTGTTAAAGTATCTTGATATCGTCTCACCTGAATGTTGAAAAGTTTTGGACAAAACTCTATTACTGACCCCATGCCCTATGCAGTATAAAAAGAAAGCCAATTATTTGGTAGAGGTTACGTTGCGAGTGCCACTTATAACTCCTCGTGAGACAAGCAACTGTTCTAATTGTTAGAACATATTATTTGTCATTCAAAAATGAGAGTAACCTCTGTCAGGATGACCACTCATAATGTCTGTAATCAGATTATGACCTGAAAATGGACGAGTTCGACATGGTCTCCTATAATTTATGTTATAATCCTCCAACTGAATCAATCCTGTACTTAACAATGTCATAACAACATCATCCCAAAAATCTTCCTCATCAATAATGAATTGCAATAGCTGATTTGGGGGAGACATCTAAATAAAATATCTGGGATTAGAAATGGACTTATAAAATATACTTCCTTTTTAATTCATATCATCAATACATAAGCATTAAAACTAATCTAACAATATGGATTACCAGGAAAAAATTGTAAAGAAAGAAATATAGAAATATGAAACGAGAGATTTAAGTACTATTTCATTGATATTAAGGCCAAAAAGATATGGATACATATATCATATGAAGATTCCATAATAGCATACACAAATGTAGAACATTTAATTAAACATAAAAATAGCAATAGAAACATCCAATACTTATAATAATACATTGTTCAAGCATATGTAACTTTAAAGTAATTAAGGATAATGTTAACTTCAGCAGACATAGAAACACAGTATGTCATCCGTCAATCATGTCTGTAAGTGTCATCAGACTGATTTCGTGGTACAGAAGAGCTTGTACTGAAAAATTGCGAGCTTTGTTCAGTAAATGTTGAATAAGCTGTACTTGGGCTACCTCTAGTACTAGCCCTAAAAACTTGGTCCATGAATGATGGTGTACCACCTTGAATTCCTGATTGCATAGAAGTCGAACTAAACATATATGGTGTAGAGTGAATGTTTGGATTCATAGACGGATTCATAAAATAATTTGGGGCAGCTATATGGACATCATGCATGGAAGTTGGAGTGTAAATGTTTGGGACATAGATATTTGATGCAGGAGGAGGTTGCATCGATCTAGGGCCTTGATTAAATTTGGACAGTTGTTGCCGAAGCCATGCATCCAAAACATGCCCATCATAGTTCATAAAGAACCATCGATTGTCCTCAATTTTGAAAATTTCGAATGCACCTATTATGCATTCAGGTGTAATTCCGGGTAAACTCTCCAACTTAGCCATGCATTCAGCAATAGAATAAACATTTGGCCTACCAAGCTTCTCCCTATGTAGAAGCTCGTTTGCAATTTTCAATCTTCTTCTTTCTTGTTCAGCGATCTCTTATAGTGCATCACTTGCATCACTACTAATCCGAGATCGACATGACCTACCGGTCTGGGAATTTGACCTCCTACTCTTTTTGCTATCAAAGGAAGGCCGTCCTTCAGAAACTGGTTCGGTTACGAGTGTCGAGGTACATGCGGGCGAGCTGTTGGGTGCTTCATCTGACATGCTTTCATCTGAATCTTCCAAACGGTAGAATGAAGCAGTAGATACGCGGTCAGTATTTTGTGAGGACTGCCTAATATACAAGGAATCAAAGTTTGCCGTCTGTCCTTCATCATCGGACATTGAATTATCCGATACACCTTTCGGTAAAACAGATGTGGCCCCGCGCCTACCGATGGCTGTGGTTCTAGAGAACAAGATCTCTAGATCTTCATAGGCAGGGAAAGGCTTATCCTTAATGCGGGCATAAGCTTTGTTCACCTGTACATCATACAAGTGTACGTGTTAACTACATAAATTGATATACTTAATACTTGGTTAGAATGGTATTAGCTACAAAGCACTGACCGCAATGATCTCCTCCCACATCTGTTCATCACCGGGAGTAGGCACCTTCAGTACAGGATCCCAGCCTCAACCCGATCGATTAGCTAGGTTGAAATAAAGATTGAAGGTTTTTTTGAGGACCTTCAGCCTGTTCTTCAGGTTGGGATACATGAAACTCTTCCTTGTTTGTTGATTAAAAGATAAGGTCATCTTTTTCCATGTTTTCTCTGTGAAGGTTCCATTTATATAATTACCTTCATCGTATTCTTGCCGCATTAAGGCAATCATGATCATGTCGAGGGAATCCGTCCAATTAGGTGCCCTTCGATGTGAGGAACCTCCCATATCTTGTTCACTCTTATCACGTGATTTGGACATTTTTAGAAACAACTGTAACTTTAATCCAAGAAAAATTCGTCAGATAAAATACTACAAGCGAACATCATGTAAATATGTTAACTTTGAATAATAGGGAAGACCAAAAACAAGATCTCTCTCATACCATCCCAACTATCAGCCTAGGGTTTCTATCAAAACATATATCAACTACCAAATAATGTAACATAAACCAACCAAACGCTCAGAAACAGAAAGAGAAAATGTACAAATACAATTTCATAAACCCTAGTGGAGTCATTATTAATGAGTATCATACAATAATATGAAGTACTACAGAATATTATAGAGCTACACTTTTTGTTAAACATTTTTAGGTATCCTTGATGTTCTTTTGTTGCATCTCTCCTTATCTGTCTCTATGCCTCTATGACTCTATCTTTTTCCATCTCCACTAGTTATTGGAGTCTTTGTCATAAATCCTTCTTTTTCTTTTTTTTTTTTTTTGCCCTCTATCTGTTCTTATCTTTACCTCCAACATGTGATTAAAAAGTTGGTTCAGGCCTGATCTTTGATCAAAATATAAATGAGCCATCAAAAGAAACAAGAATGGATCCCTCAGTTTTAAGCAAATTCCATCACTACAAACAAACAAAGCACCATTCCCTTTCTCTTTCAAGACAATAGTTGTTCACAGTCAGAAGACTCCTATATAATAATTCTAGGATTTCATGTGGTCTCGGCAGCTGATCATAAGAAAAAGAACCGATCGATAAAAATTAGAATATGAAGGGCAACATAATCATGGCGACCGGTTTGAGTGACTTTGGGCCTTTGAATAAAATTTTTAAAGAAAGGAAATGCTTTTAAACAAGTCTTCTATGAAAGAATATTGTCTATAATAGCTTAAAGATGCAGTTTATAACTCCATTACATTATCTTCCATCGTACAACTATGAGTAATTAATACTGACATGCGGTTCTGTTGCAACAAATATATCGACTTTTAACAATAATTTTCCAGTAGCACTACATTCCAAAAACTGACTGCAGAATAATAAGATGAGAGTATCAAAATTAAACTGTAAAACTTGAAATCCACAAGATTTCCATATTCAAATCCTATTACGTAATCAGTAGAGAACATTAATATCTTGCTACGAAGACCGACCGCATGCACAATTCAGTTCTAAATTCTATATAGACAAACCAAGCAGGGCTTCAGCACCACTTTCATATCTTTCATCCATGAATTTCCATATTATCTGAAGCTTGACAAAGTGCCGGCTTCAGGATATAAAACTCCACAGAAAATAACTTTGTTGGGATAAAGAAATCAACAATCATAGAGACTTGTTCATGAATGTGCGCAAATATATGGTACATTGCATATGATGGGCATTCATAATTCAGCCTAAAAGCACGAGGAAAAAGAAGCCACTATAAGAAAGAAGGAAAAAAAGGATGAAAAAGGGAAGAAAAAGCAAGACGTATGCATAGAGATGTGAACATAAAGAATGGAGAAATGGGACATTGAAAGATAGAAGTAAAGAGAAAGCTCTCTTGATGAGCTAAGTTCATTAAAGTATACGATGGACGTGCACAATGGAATACATTTCAGAAAGTTGAATACTATTTCAAGAAAATATAGCATCATGAAAACCTTCTGTGCTTAAAAAACAGAAGAAAACATTTCAAGCATCTTTAGTTAAATGTTAGAACGGCAGAAAACAAGATGATAATTTGAAGACAGACATGATCAATTATTTTCCTAACCCTCCTCTCCTCTCCCACTTTCTCTCTCTTCACAGTCTTCTTCCCTCTCTTCTCTCCACCCCTTCTCCTCGTCAAGGACCCAACATGCCTCCTTCCAGAACCTATGGTTAGATCTAACTCAAAAAAGGGAAAAAAAAAACAAGATGAAAACCTACTCTTTTTCTCCCTTTCCTCTATTCCTCCCTTCAAACACCGTGCTCTAAACACCATGTACTGAGATGGGAGAACGGAGAATGGAGGGAAAAGCTCGAAGAACGGAGGGAGAAATGAAAACATGGCTTATCTCAAGCGACAAAAAGCTATTTCGACGGATCTTCGATGGCGAGGGGAAAGCTTGGAGACGGAGAGGAGAATGGAGGGAGAGATGAGGGTGAGGGTTCGACTGGCTTTGGGAGGGGAGAAGAAAGAACTTTCTGGAGAAAACAAAAAATACACCTGTCTCTGAAATTCCAAATCAAGAATTATCTAATTCCATGATGATCCATAAAATTAAAATTCTAAAATAACAAAATTTGACCAGAATAAATAATTTTTCTTATTTATTCTCGAATCTAGAATCGTTTGGGAGAACAAGCGCATTCCCCTTATTCGACCCCGTATCCGCAACCAAACTGAGCCCAAGTGACGCAATCCAGATGGGAATAGCTCGTTGACCCCGGCAAGAGTGCACCCAAATTTACAAAATGACTGCTCTACTCCTAAGCATTTTCTTTTATCCCGATCTCCTAAATTCGGAGCTTTTGTTGTCCGAAACTTCCCCTTTTTGTCGATCGTCATCAGCGCCAGCGCCGACTGTGCGCGTCCTCCTCTCTCGTCCTCTCCTCCATCCCCTTCGATTTCTAGCATTAGGGTTAGGTTTTTGCGTCTCCGGGGCTCGCTCCAATCCGTCTCCTTCCCCTCGTATCTCTGAAATCAGGTATGTACCTTGGATTTCTTTCATTTCTGCTCTCGATTTCTTCTTCTTCTTTAGTTTCAATTATTTGTTCGGCATGACCTGGAATTTGGTTTCTGGATCGATGTCTCGGGTTTTTTTTTCCATGTTTCTGCTCGAATCAACGCTCGGAATTAGGGTTAGGGTTTGATTTCGGGCTGTTTTAATGCTGCCTTAGGCGTTGATTTAGGTCCGGGAGTCGAATTTGTCTCTCTGTAACTGGATTGGTGGGGTTGTCTTAGCTGTGTAGGGCTCAGGCAGGGGAGGGCTTGTCGTGGGAAAGTATGGCGATGCATGAAAGAAAGACGATAGATTTGGAGCAGGGATGGGATTTCATGCAGAAGGGTATAACAAAGTTGAAGAACATCTTAGAAGGGATCCCTGAGACGCAATTCAGCTCGGAGGACTATATGATGCTCTACACGTATCCTTCCTCTCTGCTTTTATTAATTCTTCTCGAGGCTTTGTCAGTTTACTGTACTGTTTATTTTTGTTTAAATGTGTTTGTTGCCTCAACTGTTCGACCAGAACCATCTATAATATGTGTACTCAGAAGCCTCCTCATGATTACTCGCAGCAGCTGTATGACAAATACCGGGAGTCATTTGAAGAGTATATCAATTTGACGGTGAGGACAATTTCTTTTTCATGTGCATGTATATATAAGACTCAGTGTTTATAGGAATGATGAAATATGAATGATGATTTGTTATCATCTTTGTGTTTTTCTTTTCTCTTGCTCTTTAATCTTATGAATGAGCCATCAATAAATGTTTCTTATTTTGGTTTTTTTAAAATTCCATTTCCAAATCTTAATTGCTGACATCTTTTGATGGAATTTAATAGCAGAGTTACTAATATGAAGTATTGGTGTATTTGCTTTTCCCTTTGCTTTTGTTGATTTAGCTGCTAACATTTACAAAGTCAAGTAATCCCATATTTTAGGTTAAGCCTGTCTGGGCTACACTATTCTTAGTTGTCATTGATTGGTTTTTATTTAGTTTTGATATTTGAACTACCATTGACCTGGTTTTTTGGTTGTCATTATATACTTTAAGCTGTCAATGACCACATATAGGGTTTGTTTGGTGTTGATGTAGCTTTTGACCAAAAAGCAGTTTTTAGTAAAAGCTGCATTTTGATATCCAAAGTTATTTAGAACAAAGCATTTTTTTTTTTATTTGGCTATCAATATCTTAAGCTCTTTTGAAACTATAAAAATATTTTACTGTATGTTTTGTTGAAAAATCCAAAAATTGCTTTAAATGACAACATAACTAAAAAGGATAAATATAAAAAATAAAAGAAGATTAATTGAGGATCAAGATGAGAGGAAATTAATTTAAAGAAAAATTCTGATAGACAAAGAAGTCAAGAAAAGGAACATGGATGGACATGAGAGAAGATTAATGAAAAAATAAAGAGTGGAACTTGGACAAAAGGGACGTGGATTGATATGAGAGGAGATTGATCTAAAGAAAGAAAGTTTTGAATGTTGAAGTCGGGAAAAAGGAGACATGGACAATGAGATTAATCAGGGATGTGAATGAATATGAGAGGAGATAGAAATAGTCGAGTGGAAAAAAAGGATCATGCGAGGGGTATTGAGAGGGCATTGCATTATTTTTTAAAAAAATTAACTTTCTATCAACATAATATTTAGCTTGTGATGCTTCCACGGGAAGCGGGAGGGGGTTAGCTTTATGTAAACCATATTTTTGGAATTTTTAATACAATCCAAAATTATTTTTGGATTGTTGCCCGACACTCAATTTTTCTTTTAGATTTGGAATAACTTTTGATCAATACAAACAAAGTTTTCAATCCCATGGGATGGGGCTATCCCGATTTTTCATAGAACAGGATGCGCCACCGTCCCGAAACTTGGTACAGGGAATGTCCCAAGATGTCTCGATCGGGATGCTGGGACACTAGCGGGATGTCCTGCCCCAACATATAGAATGGTACCTCATCTCGATATCGTGTGGGACATCCTGTCGGGACCTAAATTCTTGAATACAAATGCACTCCCAAACATGTACATAGTTGTGCTACAAAGGGCATTATGCAATGAGTTAGTATACAAACTTGATGTAGAACATGGTGGTGTAAGCCGCATAGGTCTCGATGTGAATGTTTCTTTTTTTCCCTTTTAATTGGAAAAGAGTTGGCAGACCCTACCCACTTTCAGTAAGATTAGTAAATTTTGTTATTAGAATCTTTTTTTTTTTTGTCTTGTTAGTATATTGGCCCATGTATTAATGGTTCTTTGACATGTGATAGGGCTATCAAATATCAAGTGTCCAAGTGTCTAGAATAATCTAACATGGGGATTCTTCAAAAAATAAGATATAGGAACATGCCTATCTTATATATGTATATATATGTGTGTAAATATGTATTGATGTGTGCATATAATGAATAATGAGTAATATTTCTTGTGTTAATAAAATTTGATAAAATGATTGATTAACTGTTATGTTAAACTTGATAGCTTATATAGCATGGTGCCAAAAGTACGCACATAATGACAATGACATTATAATTTGATGGTGTCAAGGAGTTTCTTGAAGTGTTTCACGGAGTGATGTGAAGTGTCCCTATGTCCAAGTGACCAACATGTCAGAAAACCAAAACTTAGATGTACCAATAACCAAGGTTTGTCGTCTCGGTACTTGACCCCTTACTGGTACCATCATGGTACAATGTCAGTACATCTAGTATAGGAGTTGGTTTAGCATATTTATACTCAGTACATTCCTGGTATTGCGTGCCAATCGGGTACTAGTATGGTATGGTTGGTACACATTGGTATTGGCCGATATAATGTACCATGCTGGTGACATTGCATAAGGGTATTGGGACCCACTAATACTATAATTGTGTAATATTAGCCCTTATTATTTGAATAAATAGAAATTGATCTAACCTGATTTATTGGTCAATGTGATATCACCATAATAGGCAACATCTCCTAATCATTATTTTCTTCAAAATATATTAGTTTTAACTGGGTTGTGAGAGGCATTGAGCTTGGTCACCATGGCTTGATAACAATGGAGGGTGAAGGCTTGTCGTTAAGATTTGGAAAGATGGTGCCCGTGGATGACTATGGATTTATGATGATGATGAATATTAGATCTGCCATGGCCGAGTTTTAGGAGGCCTCCAAGGAGGGAAGTTATGGGGACAATGGAGTTGGAAGATGCTCTTGATGGTGGTGATGGCCGATCTAAGAGGGGCTCTCAATGGAGGGGACAAGAAAGGGGAAGATCATCTTGGAATGGTAATGGAGGATAGACCGAAAGGAAGAAGTCTTATATAAGTCATCAAATTGCAATAAATGCAAGAGTGAAAGTTAATTACATTTCTTTCCATATAGGACAATTTTTCTATATTTTACTTCCCTGGTTCCTAGCCATAATACCCATGAACCTCCTAAAATTTCGGTCCATTTTTACATGGTCTGGTATTAATGATTGAGAAAATCTCATATATTGGTCATGTGAGGACCAATGCAAGCATGTGTTTAGTCTTACATCAGATCTGCATTGGATGGATCTCGGGTACTTATATATGACCAAAAAATCTAAATAATATCTTCCAGCTAGCTTTTTTGGAATAGGTCCTGGGTTGTTACATGTCATATTGGTGTCATTTGCTTACTAAGAAAACCAAAATATCGATATTTGAAAACCTTGATCAAAAGAGCATCTAAGATGAACTTGTGGAAGATAAGATTATGAGATTTACATTTGCTTAGGATTGTCAGAATAAATGAAATGTTTAGTTGTGGAATTTTGAATTTTATGGTGCGTGAAGCTTAAGGCTTCCATAATGTTTAAGATTTGTTCCACTCAATTTTGGTTTGATCCATCTAGATTGCCTTCACTATTTTAAGGAGGATAAGTCCTGTTGTTTGTCTTGGATGAGGGACTAGGGTGCCAACTTAAGGATATTTATTGCTTGGAAATGAGGTAAGAGATGAGATGAGGCAGAGGATGTCATGGGACTAAGGTTGCATTGAGGTTTTCATGGATTTAATAGCTGCCATAAAGATTCCTGTGGACAGTTGAGTAGATATTGCCACTTTTACCATGGTTGTCTCAAATATAAGTTAAATAGAGAGGCTAGGTTTTGAGAGGGTGGTTCTAAAATCAGACTTCCTGGTCAGGGATTTATTTTAAATTATTAATGTTATCAAACTTGAGCAATTCATGATCCAAAGCATATAATTTAATTCCATCTAGGAGTTTACATTTTTAAAATGGAAACCTTTAACTGTAATTCAATATGGATTATTAGGTTTAGAATTGCATATCAAAATTAGGATATGGATCTTAAATTTTTACTGAGATGTGGGAGTCCTGTGCAGTGAATGAATACAGAAATGATTATGCAATGTCATGGCTGCTGTGCTCATGTTTCTTTTGCACCCTGGTATCTTTTCAACCTTCTCAGGAAAGAACAACACTGGTTTTCTACACTCTTTAGTCTTCAACCTAGGAATGAGGGTTTGTGTCCAGGATGTTATTGTTGGTTGAATTTCATAAGATCTTAGGGAGCCACCAAGCATGTTGAATCATTATTCTGGATCATGCTGTGATCTTCATTTGATTTATTTTATTTTATTTTTAAAAGTCCATATTCTATGCTCATTTTACACTCTATCACCTAAGCGATCTTTTCTTGTCTTCTCACTTATTATTTTTCTTTTCATTTATGTATTTTTAGCATTAAGGTTGAGGAGCTGTAGCACATTTTTATGCTCTCTTTAACCAATTTGTGCATTCTAACGTGATTAACTGATTATGAGTTTGTTTAAAAACTAAATATGTAGCATATTATGTTTTTAATTTTTATTTGTTTGTTTTGATAATAGTATCTGTGCGTTTTTTTGGCTTCATTCTAGTATACTATGCATGGTCATGTTTCAAGATCAGTTTGGCAGCATCATGATGAATTACATATGGCGATTTGGTTTACAATATGAAGTTTAGTGCGTCAATCTAATTTCATGTAACAAAACTTATTTGCTTATGAACTTCTTTAGATGATACAGTTCAACTAAGAGTTGGAAAATACTTAGCATATAGATGTTAACAAGGTAAGTTCCTAGGAAGGAGAGCAAAATGACCTGTTCATGATTCAGGATTATGATTAATTCTTCGTAATTTTGATATTGGAGCATCTTAATGAATGGATGACTTGAAGTTTTATGAGAAGTTTTACAATTGTTAAATATCATGTGGCTAATGTTTTGTCTTTTGTGCATTTGTCTTATATGTGAAGCATGCGAAGAAACTTTAATAATGTTGAAACTTAAAATAAGTTTTTTGTGACTTTATTTACCAATATACCCTCTTTAAGTGTGCAATGCAATTTTCCCCCATATCAGAAAGGCTCAGGAATAAGTTGAGAGAATTCATATATCTATAATAGTTTTTCAAAGCTTAAATCATAGTAACATGTTGAAGCTAAGAAAAGACAATGTAAGATAAATTTGAGGAAGAAAATGAGGAATAGCTCACAGCGTTGCACATGCACTGATAGTGGGAAATAGCTAGAGCTAGGGACTCAGATGCCAGTCGAAACACATGATATGGCACTGCACCATGCATAGCATGCCTGCGCCTTATTGACATTGCACTTAAAAGAAAAAGACATGGTGGTACTGGCTTTGTGCTACATTGTGCAGCCATGCTTGCATGTGCCAAGCACTGCATGGGACATACTGTACCAGTGCTGGGCCAGCATGACACTGGTACTCAATGCATCAATGCTTGGTTTGATTAATGCTTTACTGATGATTGTTCAAATACTGTAGATTCAGTATCTGACTGCTTGTAGTTTTTTTGATAGGTTTGTAGTATTTTGGGTAATTTGGTCAGTTTCTCCACTTGCTTTATCTATCTATCTTTCTGTGTGTGCATCATACTTGTGTGTGTGTGTGCATCATACTAATGTGGGGCTGTTCTTTTTTCAATAAAGGTGAATCGGCTGTTGTTCATGAGTGCATTGGCAAATTTAGTCTTTAAACTATAAAAATCAGGATGGAATTGGACTCTGATTGTCATTTCTTTTACCTTTTATGTGCAGGCCTTTCCCCATTCCTAAGGCTTATTAGTTAGATCTTTTATTTTTCAAACTAATCAATTAACTATTTAATGATTTTTTTAATGTGTCATCATCTTACAATCAAATTTTCTTTTCTCACTCAGGTATTGCCATCTTTAAGAGAGAAGCATGATGAATTTATGTTGAGGGAACTAGTGAAAAGATGGTCAAATCACAAAGTTATGGTTAGATGGCTTTCACGTTTTTTTCACTATCTTGATCGCTATTTCATTGCTCGGAGGTCACTTCCTTCACTTAATGAAGTTGGACTTACTTGCTTTCGCAATCTGGTACATTCTTGTCCTAGCTTTTTGTCATAATTTTTTGTGTTTACGGATCAAATTGCAGATGCCCATTGAATTAGGCATATCTATAGTCATCTATGCCAATTTTTGCTTTGTCAAGCTTTCTTTGATTGAGTTCTGGAAGGTTCTCATGCTTCTTGGAATCACTTTTGAGTGTTGTTTTTCGATTTCAGGTCTATAGTGAGATTAATGGTAAAGTGAGAGATGCTGTGATCTCTTTGGTATGTGGATACAGTATTTCCCAGCAGTATTGGATTTCGGCTTTTTATTCTGTTGGCCTTGTCAACTTTACTTCTTTAACAGATTGATCAAGAGCGTGAAGGGGAGCAGATAGATAGAGCCTTGTTGAAGAATGTCCTCGATATTTTTGTTGAAATCGGGTTAGGGAGCATGGAGTGTTATGAAAATGACTTTGAAGCTGCCATGCTCCAGGACACTGCTTCATATTATTCTCGGAAGGCTTCAAACTGGATTTTAGAGGATTCGTGTCCAGATTACATGCTAAAGGTGTATTTTCTGAGAGTTGCTTCAATAAATCCGTGCAGTTTGCCTTTGAGCGTGATTGCTGAGACTTTCTGACTATTTTTAGGCTGAGGAATGCTTAAAGCGAGAGAAAGATAGAGTTTCTCATTACTTGCATTCAAGCAGTGAACAGAAGTTGTTGGAGGTTTGTTCCTGTTTTGCTTGTAATTTGTGATGTATCATTATAATTTCAAACCTTTGGTAATTGGTCTTATCATGATGCTTTGTGTCTCATTATATGTCTTAGTTTTCAAAACTAGAATGATGTATGACATTAAAGTTGAACGCTTAAATTCAACTTGTTTTGGTTGTCTTCATTTCTATGTGGGTAGAAAGTGCAACATGAGCTACTTTTTGTATATGCAAGCCAACTTCTCGAAAAGGAACACTCTGGATGCCATGCCTTGCTTCGGGATGACAAGGTTTATTCTCAGGACATATATAATTATGTTTTTTGGATTGAATTACTGTTTTTTATTGTTATCTGACAACCAAGGTTTCTTGTCATTATATGCTAATTAGGTGGATGATCTATCAAGGATGTATAGGCTGTTCTGCAGAATTCCTCATGGGCTAGATCCTGTTTCTCATATTTTTAAACAGGTTAGGAAAGTCCTATAATATGCATCATTAACCATTTAATTGGGATCTTATCTGACTTTTTTGTTTCACTTGATTTTTGTTGATTCAGCATATTACTGCTGAAGGCACAGCATTGGTAAAACAAGCAGAAGATGCTGCAAGTCATAAGAAGGTGAAAATTATTCTATTAAATCCATTTCTCACTTTACTGAGTCTTTTTTGTTCTCAAATCAAACTTTTTTCATGATCTAGTAGATTCTATAACATGCTTTTGCAAACATTGCATTGCATTTGCACGCCTTATTCATAGATCACATCCTAGGTCATGTAGAAAATTAGTCTTGGAAAGTGAAGACTAATTTAAACCATAAAAATACTTGGACTATTGTTCCCAGGGTCACGAGAGAATACTTATTTTGCTCATGGATTATAGGAATTTTCAATATCTTTTCCATTCTGCACTTATACCAAATCTCTGAAGTCCTTAAACTAGAAGATTTCAGCAGTCTTCCTTCACCTCTCTAATCTATAGGTATCTTGCATAGTTTACAAAAAGATTTTTGACACAACTTTCTAATCTCTTTAAAAGTAAACTTACACATTGTAACTATGACCCTAATCCTATTTCTTTGCCCCAGTTTATTCTGATGGGCAGTACTATAACTACCTAGGATCTCACCCAAAATGATGGCTAGAATGTACTATTAGGATTCCTTGCCTTATATAAGTATTCAATATCTACCTAATGCATAACAGATGTGAGACTAAACATGCATACATGGATTCTCACATACTTCCCCCATTTAAGCCTTGCCATCCTCGTCGGACTTAGAGTCTAAATCTAATCACAAATACCACAAATCCAATCACAAAAGGCCCATGCTGTAGTGTCCCTTGGTCCACATGGTCTTGGCCTGGATTTGCTTTAATAACATTATATAAACAATTAGGATGTCATCCAAAAAGACTAGCTGGAAGGTAATATTTGATGCCCTCAATCCTGTATAGTACTCAGTGTCTCCGTAACTGATGTTGGACTGAGCACATGCATGCATGGATCCTCACATATCAAAATACTAGTATAAGAAAAATTAGATTTAATGCATCTTATTGAGAAAACACTTCTGTATGAAATTTTCAATTTTATTTGATAGCAGGCTGGCTATCCTATCTGAGGGAAGATCACATAGCAAAATTTGATCTATAATTTGGTTGAGGTTGTGGAGGATAGTAACACTCGAGTGTGACACCTCAGGTGAAGGATATGCATGTGAGTCTCATATTGGATTGTAGAATAGGATCTAGCATACGATGAGGATCCGGAGATGTTAGGGACCCTACTTGGCATTTTGTTTTATCAGTTAGAACAGATCTTGGACCACTTTAAGGGGCTTATCTCCTATATGCTATTACTTATTCATGGGCTTTACATTGTGCATCATGGTCCGCATCTTGCATGGCATGAATGGGATGAGATTTGTCAGTGAATGGACATAGAGCATATGGCTATGAGTCATATGTACCCTCACCATGCCCACTGCTACCTCCCTGGCCATTAGATGCATTGCTGCTCAGATTATTATTAGCATCATTGTTTGTATTGCGAGGTGATCTAAGCCACTGGTCATCCATGGGCTTAGTGGTCTTGGAACCTGACTGAACAGGCTCTTTGTCAGCCATTAGAATAACCCCTATGGTCGTGTACCATAGTACATTATCAATAACCACCTGCATGATATTCTGCTCCATTATTTAATGACCTGCTTCATCAAGTATTTACTGGGCATTGTGCACCTTGTTAGAAACATCAACAGATTTATACAAGAATTATCGTCAAAGGTTAATGATGCTTCACCCATCGAGTGCTATCCAAGCATCACACATGAATGTTAACTTGTGTCTTACTTGCTTTGATGGGAGATCTCTTCAGCTCTACATTTTTATCATCTGGCAACTTACAATAGGTATCCCACGATCTAAGGAGGATTGATACCATTATCAGCTTTCTAGATTGGATTGATAACAGAATGGTAATAGGTGTAGTCTGCAACATTACAGGGATATGGTTGTGGGACCAAGAAGCAATAGCTCTCTGCATGTCTTTTTGCTTAACCTTGATGAGCATGTAATTAATCTTCTGGTCTATTTCTGTCAAGCCTTGCTGGGGAAGGCATGTGGATCTAAGTTGTGAATGGTGGTCTCTGCTGGTATATTTCTAAGTTTCTTCTCTTTTTTTGCTAGCAAAAGCCTCGAACATGGATGCTATCGGACTGCAACCCTTATTAATAATGTATCATTGATTGGCTCCTTCTGTAGCTTGGATCTGTTCTGGTGGACCTGGAACCAAAACCTTTATTGTGATGGTCCAAATTGTGAGTTGTGCATGGCAACCTTCTCCTCCAACTATCAATCGTTCAGACTATCCCTGTGGCAGCTTGAATCTAGGTCTTTTGCATATTATTATGATCTAATGCCTCATAGTCCTCCAGAACCTAAAGTGGTATAATGATGGCTCATCTGCTAGATGATCAACTCTTTGCTTGCTTATCTACACTTTTTTTCTTATTCTCCCTAAAGTCATGAAAGTGCTTCATGGACTGTTGGATCTCGTGGACATTTCGTGCCTAGAATTACATTGGGGTAACCACCAGTGAAATGATGCTTTAATTGTCACTGCACTTCCTCTACACTGCATTGCTTCACTTGCACCACTAATGGTGCTAGCCCAAGATCATTACACTGTGTTCCCAAACCAATGTCAGCATCCTTATCCTTCTTCGTTTTTGAATCCATTTTTGCAAATTTGGTAACTGCAGTTGTCATAAACTACATTATCCATTACCCTAAATTACATATTTAGACATATTAGTGACTTTTATAGTTTAATATTGCTTAACGCATGTAATAATTTATGAAATAATATAAAAAATATACATGTCCCAGAAAGTATGTCCTATTTACCAATACACAATTCCATATTTTTCATTATTTCAGTTGAATTATTAATTTTTAAGTTATTAAACACTTAAAGTTTGATAACTTATATTAGTAATGCAAAAAATACCTGAATTACTTTGGAATTATTTCTAAAGCATCTATATAAAGTACTAATTTTTAATATTTTCTGTCATTAAGTATTTTTAATTAAATTTCAATTAGAAATTTAATATTGTATTATGGAATATCTAAGAATTTAATTTTAATTTAGATTAATATAGAATCCTGGTAAGTGGATGACGTGTATTTTATTTCAGCCCATGGGTATGTCTTAATTGCCACTTCTAAAATTTATTTGAATTTGGGCTTAGGTTTGGGTAGCTATAACCAAATGTAAACAAAAGTATTATCCCAAAAACTATAGCAAGTGACATGCACACCCCCAAACATGATAACATTTTTTAATTTTCAAATGTTGTTATTTTTATTTTTTAAAGTAAAATATATATTTAATCTAAAAATTACATGATCAAGAAAAAAATATGATTTCATTTTTAGATCATACTTAGATCTACAGCATATCATGAAATCATGCCAAAATGAATAAAAAATTCACATTATCTCCTTTTTAAACTTTTGTCCAATTTCAGGTTCTAAAGGAAAAAAAGTAGGAGAGAAGAGGGTAAAGCAGATTTTTTCATTTCCTTCTTTGATCTGAGATGCCAATCTGCAAAATCCCTCCCCTTTCTTTGCTCGCTCCCCCACACCAAGCTTTCCGAAGTTCGGAAGTAGAGGCAAAATTGGGTGAGAAGGCCCTTTCTCTCTCTCTTCAACTATTAACTTGGAATCAAAAAATGTTGGTCCAAATTGAGTTGAATCGAGTGGAACTGGACCATTTGGTTCAAATTGTTCAGACTGGTTCCTACCGTGTCTTGAACTGACCTCCTTACCAACCTGGTTTTGCACCAATTTGGTGTGGTACACCCTGCATTGGGCTGATTGGGTTAGTTTTGAGAACCTTGATTAGTAGTGAATACTGAATGAGATGGCATACATTTTTCTTAGGGTGATTGATGTTAGCTTGTGAATGCTTTTGAGAGAACTGCCCACCGAAGGATAGAGATATTTTCGTTTTGGCTAGAAATCAATCTCATGGACTTGTTTTTGTATTAGATGAGATGTGATCCGAATAAATTGTTTTCATGTCTAAATTAATTGTTATGCATGTGATCTTTAGACATTTTCTTTTAGTGTAGAAGACACCAATAATGTATGTATTGTTAATAGGTTATTTATAGTGTTGCTCTTGCTGATAAATAAAAATTGGTTTTGGATTTTTCCACCTTTGCACATGTATGCAGCCTTATATCTTATATTTACTTTTGAAAGGTGTGTGGTGGTGGTGGTTGTTGTGGAGGGTGGTTTGCTTATGTTTAGCAGTTTTCACATCTTCATGGTCCAAAGAGGACTTTGCATGTTGCTTAAGTTGACTCGGGCTATATTACTTAATCCTTGTTATATATGATCAAAATCTTTTTTCAAACAATGGGTCATGAAGTTTGGCTCAAGATAACACAAGTAGACACACACAAAAAAAGATCGTGCAAATCAAAATTTGCATTGGAACATGCACTCATTATTTTTCTTAAAATTTTTATCGATAGAGAAAATAGATGGTTTATTTATCGAAAAAGTTGTTGCCATCTAGGTTATAAATCGTACACCTGAACATGGTGTCGTCAAGGATCATGTTAGGATGGTACCAGGTGGTTGCCATCTTGACACTAGGAACAGGTAGGCATCTTGGTAATTTATTAGGATGCTCTTTTTTATTTTTTCTGTTTCTTTGTATCTTAATTCATATGGTTTTTATCAATTTAGAGAGCATATAATAGAGTTCTGGGTGTTAGAAAAGAAAGGAATTTTTGTTAGTTGTATTAATTTGATGAAGACGTGTAATAGAGCGGTTGCTAGTGTAAGAACTATCAGTGGTAATACTAGTGAGTTTATGATCATAATAGATTTTCACCAAGGACCTACTCCAAGTCCCTATCTTTTTGTGCTAGTAGTGGATGTACTTACTAGGCATATTCAAGATGATATTCTTTGATGCATGCTATTTGCAAATGATGTAGTTTTAATGGATGAAAATAGGTTGGAGTTGATCATAAGTCACAATTATAGAGTGTATTTGAATCTAAGGTTGCGTTTGGTGTTTTGCCAAGCAATTTTGAAAGGTAATTTGGATTGCCAGCAATGTAGATTGCAGGTAATGTCGATTATTGTATTTGGTACATGTAGGTAATATTGTATAATATAAAATCAAATTTTCAAACAAATCCTAAATTAAATCTATATTTTTTTATAACAATATAGTTTGTTATATTTTATCTATTTATTAAAAATATAATTTTTATATTTTAGATTAAAAAATATAAATTATAAAAAATATCTTATATTTTTATAAAAAATAAAAAAAATATTTTTTTATATTAATATATATATATATATATATATATATATATATATATATATATATAATCTCACATTATCTTTATTTCCCTTTCTCCAACCGCACTTGGCCTGCACCCCCGATGATAGAGAACAACCCCTTGGCGATGACTTCTCCAATCCCGAGAGCCCCGGCAACGGTGACCCCCTTCTCCGTGAGCCCCGGTGATCCCAAGAGCCCTGGCGACAGCGACCCCCTCCTCCGTGAGCCCCGGTGATCCCAAGAGCCCTGGCGACAGCGACCCCCTCCTTCGTGAGCTGCGATGATGGCTTCCCCTTCACGAGCTCCAACGATAGTGACCCCCTCCCTTGCAAGCTTCGGCGATGGCTTCCCCTCGCAAGCTCTGGCGACAGCGACCCCCTCCGTGAGTCCCGGTGATGGCTTCCCCTTCGCGAGCTCCAACGATAGTGACCCCCTCCCCTGCAAGCTTCGGCGATGGCTTCCCCTCGCAAGCTCTGGCGACAGCGACCCCCTCCATGAGTCCCGGTGATGGCTTCCCCTTCGCAAGCTCTGGTGATAGTGATCCCCTCCCTGTGAGCTCCGGCAATGGCTTCCCCTCGCGAGCTCTGGTGACAGCGATCCCCTCCCTGTGAGCTCCGGCAAAGGCTTCCCCTCCATTATGAGCTTCGATGATAGCAACCCCCTCTCCAGCAAGCCCCGGCAATGGTAGTCCCTTTCTCGTAGCTTCCTACACCTCCATTGCGGGCCCCTCTTCGTTGGTCGATGGGCGGTGAGGGATCGGAGGACGGTCGACGGGCTTTGAGGGTGGCGCCATTGATGGGTGGTGGAGGGGTTGCCGGGGGGTTGGCATGGAAGGGAAGAGGGAGGAGGGTAATATTGTCCAAAAGATTACTTGGGAGGTAGTAATCCAGATTGCCATCCTTTCCAAAGGCAATCTAGATTACTTGGTAATTTGGATTGCCATAAAAAAGTCTTACCAAACACAATAATATGATGGGGCCCTTTTAAATTGTTAGCAATCTGGATAGATTGCCAGTTACCAAAGGCAACTATGGATTTGTGGATAAGTAGGGCCAAGACAGTAGGCATGGAATGTAGTTTGAGTAAAATTAGAAATAGAGATGAAGATATAGTGAAATTTGAGGATCATAAAGTTTTTAAGAGTGGTCATTTTCAGTTTTTAGGATCAACTATTCATAAGGAAAGATTAAAGAGGATGTTAACATAAAATTAAAGTAGAAAGGATAAAGTGGAGATATTATGTGATTGCAGGATATCTACCAAGTTGAAGGAAAAGTTTTATAAGACAACGATACAGCCAACAATATTTTATGATGCAAAATGGTGGGTACTTAGAGAACATGTGTATATGATGATTATGGCTAACATAAGTATGCTGAAATGGATGTGCGGTAATATAAGAAAATATAAAATAAGTAATGAAGTAATTTGTAAAAAGTTAGATGTAGCACCAGTTTAGGACCAAGGTTCCCGTTACCGGTACCGCAAGCCGTATCGATTGCCGTGCCATACCGTACCGTGCCGTACCGTACCAACACGGTATGGCGGGGCGTGCCGGTGTGAACTAGCATGCCCTTTTTTTTTTATTATTTTGTTTGATGGATTTTGGAATTTTAAGGTTTTTATTTTATTTTTTAAGGGTTTAGGGTTTAGAATTTAGTGTTTAGGATCTTAAGTGCTTGGAATTTAGAATTTAAGATATGCCCGACTTCAAGGTTTAGGATTAAATTTTAAGGTTTAGGACTAATTCCAATTGAAATAAGATATAAATGATAATTAAACTAAGATGATCAATAATTAATGAAAGTGAAATGTAGCATAAACATATAATTACATGCCAATGTCTAAAATCGGGTAGAGAGTCGATATCCATAAATATAGAGATCATTTATGTACTCTGTAGGAAGATCGGTATATCCCTCCAGCTAGGCAGCATGATACTCCTTTAAGGTCATCCTAGAAGGTATGCATGATGGATCATAACTCATCGCAGATCCCTCTCTGATATCTCGACTCTGAGAGCTATCCAGAGATTAATGATATGGTAGTGCAGGGCCCATCCAAATATACTAGCAGCAAAATCAGATTCATAAGATGCTCCGGACTGCATGGGATAATAATCACTGGAAGATGACGTCTTAGATGCATCATATGGATTATATGGACCAGAAACTGCCGGTAGCTGATGATAAGAGGATTTTGAATATGAGAATGATCCAGATACATTCATGGATCATATTCCACGCACAAGAGTTGCAGCTGCATCGTGTCCCGAACGATCTCGCAGAGCCCGTCGCTATATGGAATCGTATCACCACGGGGTCTACCGGATGGTAATCCATGATCTGTATCCTGTGTGGCATGGCTAAACCGTGAATCTCCAGTGAATCGAATATGAATAGGTGGCTGCGACTCCTATCCTCCGGTCCCTCTCTGATCACTAGATTCTCCACTATCTGAAGCATTATCATCATATTCTCTGGTATCTGAATCTGAATGGACTGAGTGCTCCGATGGAGGTGCAACTGTCTTTCCTTTTTCTGTCTCTAGATCAAATAGATGGCGGGGAGGGATGATGTGCTATATCTGCTGGAGCTCTGTGAGGATTATGGCTTGTTGTCCATTGTCCAGCATTCACTCCAGCCTCACTAGCTATAAAACTGGCAGGTCGAGGAGACGATCCTGGCTCATTAAGCTCTGGCTGCTGCTGTTGACGCATGGCCCATCCAATCATTGGATCTTCATCCTCATCAACATATGAACTTGCAGTGGGATCGGGATATTTTAATTCTACTTTCTCCTGAATACACTTTAGCCTCAACCTTAAATTAGTGTACATGCATAAGATCGTTGAGGCGTTTCTGTTTCAGACGGTTCCTCTGCTTGGAGTAGATAAGGCCAAATATAGACCAGTTGCGCTCACATCCACTGGATGATATCATCTGGGAGAGGATTTTAATTGCAAGAATCTTCGGATTTTTAGCAGATTCACCAAAATGCATCCATCATTCAGCTGCAAAAGACATTATATCATTTAAAATTTTAAATTTGGCAAAATAAAAAATTTAATCCTAATATAATATCACACTTACTCTTTAGCAGTACATACCAGGATTCATCTTTAATTTACTTCTGATTGCTACAGTAGATCTAAATGAATTTATGCCCTTCCTAAAAAATTTCGTCTGCCAGAACAAAGCTGTTATCATGTGCTACTTGTTGAAATTAATGCTTATAAAAATCGTTCAATAATTTCAACCTAATTTACTTCTTCTAGGCACATAGCAGCGACATCTAGATTGGGCTCCATCTTATATATAACATTGCGTAGAGCAGACATAAGATCTTCATCCATGGTAATGTCCGATATGGAGTACTGAAATTCGGATTCAAATAGTAAGTTGCATATATGTTTTAAGAATTAGTTAAGCTTACTTGTACAAATCTAATTGAATTTAAATTTTTAGGGACTTCATAAATTACTGCGTACCTGCTAGATACAAATCCGAACTCATTTGATAACTCCACCATCCATCAATGATCCGGATATATTCATATGCATGTGATGGATCTGCCTTCTGGATCTTTTCCTTTGTTTTTTGCATCATGAAATACAAGAAGCCCATCTGAGCATACCTCTCGGAGTCCACGGTGCGAAATATCTCATATAGAGGCTTGATAGCATCCACTATCCTCTCAGCCAACTGCCAGAATGTCTGTCTTATCACTAAATTTTTCACATTGCTTTTCTTAGTATTTTCCCTGGCATATCTGCTCTGCTACCATTCTTGATTAACAAACATCTGACGCAGTTCTGCTTTCTTGCCAAGAAGACTATCAAGTGCAATGTAATTAGTAGCAAACCGTGTGACCCCCGGTCTTAATATTTTTCTCTGTAAAGCTCTTCTTCAATGATAAAATCTATGTATGGTTATATATAAATCTGGTAATAGACTGTGCTAGCTCAACAATCTTCTGTACCCTGCAGATTTTTTTTAATATCCATTAACATGAGGTCTATACAATGTGCAACATAAAGGGTCCAGAAAATATGTGGTCGCCGCTACATCAAGATCTGCCCTGCAGCCCTGTACTGTGATCCATTATCTGTAACGACCTGCACGATATTTTGTTCTCCCATCCGATCAATCACCTCCATCAATATGAGGATATAATTGGTGTCTTGCACCTGATCTGAAGCATTAACAGGTTTCCGAAAAAAAGTCTTTCCATCACAATAAGTCAAGAAATTGACGATGCTCCGTCTAGTAGGACCAATCCAACAATCATACATTACTGTCAAGCCATATACGGGCCACTTACTCTGATAGGAATATATCCATCCTTCTAGCTCCTTATTGCTGTCTAAAAATTGACCATAGATATCCCTCGATCCTGGAGGATCTACATTTGCACCAATAGCCTGTATAAATGAAATAGTAGAGCGATAATATAGATTGTCTGCCGCATGCATTGGGATATGACTGAAATAAAACCAGGAGATGGCTCGCCACATTCTTATCATTTTTCAGCATTGTGTCAATCCTCTATTGCTTGCAATCTCTACTGGAAAAGGTATGTGGATCGACATCATGGATAATGGCTCTCTCTGGAATGTTCCTGGAAGACTTCCTTCTACTGCCAAATGTTTCCAACATAGATGCAATACGGCTGGTGCCTCTCCTGACGGACTCTCTGATTGAGGAGGTCTTCCTAAACCGTCTCAGACTCTCCTGCAGCATTAGCAGAATCAGATTCTGATCCTGACTCAAAAGTTGATGGCCCAAATCGTTGTCTATGCTTGATTGTCTCCTGCTGCCTCAGCTCATACAAGCTCGGCTGAATAGCAGTCTCCATCTGTACCTCATTATCAGAAGGAATAGATACTCCCTCTGACTCCCTGGAGTAATAAGAATGTAGTTTTGCGGCTCTGCGCTCCACCTCTACCTTCTTTGCTGCTCTTTCCTTCCGAGCTTTAAAATCAGCAAAGTATTTCTTCATCAACTGACGGACCTTACATGGATACTGTCGGTATGCAGATACATCAAGATAGCCGCTAGTCAAGTGCTATTTCAATCTTGTTATCCCCCATCTTTGAATTCAGTATTGCACCATTTACATCTCCAGTGATGTCGACCCGAGAGTATCTCTCCATGCAACCAGCCGATATCCCGCTCCGGATCCTTCTTCCTCCTTGATGGATCCATACCTGAATATTTAAATTACATATAAGGTTAATAATAATGTTTATTAATTAATACTTTATTAACCTAATTTTTTAATTTAAATTATTTTTTTATTTTTTATTTTAAAAAATAAAAAAAAATTTAAAAAAAAATAATTTAAGATTCATGTAGGATTTTATAATACATGCTACATATATTTTTTTAAGATCTTAGAAATGCATTAAAAATCAATTTTTCTTCAATTCAAGATCTAGAGTACTATTCATGAGACGCATCAAAACTTGAATAAATCGATATGAAATTTATAGTGAGAGTAGCTTACGAGCCCTAGATTAATAATTTATAATTATAGTTTTTTTACTAATTATTTTTTTAATTAATTTTTTAATCTGAGATTAATTTTTAATTTAAAAAATTATATACTTAACAAAAAATCAAGATTTTAGTATCATTGTGTAGATCTATCCTAGATCTACCACATACTCTAAAATCATAGCCAACAAAAAAATTTTGACAGTATTTTTTTTAATTTTCTATTTTGCACGGATTTTAACACAAAAAAAGAGAGGGAAGAGGGAAATAGGGAAAAGGGAAGCTATACGTATCTTCATTCTATCTTTTTCTTCGATTTTTGGATGTTTGATTTCGTTGAAATAGATTATTTTTTTTTTTTAGGCCGTTGTCAAAAGAGGGAGAACAAACAAAGCTCTTATAGCTCTTTGTTGTTTAAAGCCTTTGAAGGCTTCTGAGAATTCCCCCCCATCCAGTCACATGGCTACAGTAGTCATGTGACCAAAATAAAAAAAACCCAAAATGGCCCGAACCGAGCCGAATCGGGCTCGAACCAACTGAACCGAGCGATACGGCCTTATTTCGATCGGTTCAGCACCGGCTTGGCTCGATTCTACGCCGGTTCGGGCCGGTACAATTTTTTTTATATTTTAATGGGTGGGAACTGTTTTGTATGACCAAACTGTGCCGGCCAGCCACCGGTCCGGTTCGGTACTCCCCAAATCGGCTGGTTTGGCGAACCCTGTTTAGGACACATTAAAAAAAGGATGACTTGGATGATTTGGACATGTACAGTATAGGCTGATGGATGCACCGATACAAAAAGTGATTTGATATGCATAAAATGAAAGAGAGGTAGGCTGAAAATCATACGTGATGTTGCAAGGAAGGACTTCATATTGCTACATCTTTCAGAAAGTATGATCCTCAAAAGAGAAAAATGGAGGAAATGGATTCATGTAGTCGACCCCAACTACCTTAGGACTAGGGCTCAGTTGAGTTGAATCTTTGTTTCTTCTTGTCATTTGCTTTTTCTAATTATTGCTTAGAGGGTTTTTGGTATTTGTTTGTTGTAATTTAGGATGAGGGATGGATTTTAGAGGGTTTTTGGTATTTGTTTGTTGTAATTTAGGATGAGGGACGGATTTTAGAGGGTTTTTGGTATTTGTTTGTCATAATTTAGGATCAAGAATGGGTTTTGAGCCCATGATTTGGGTTCATGATGCCATTGTTGGTGCTGACAACAATTTGGTATTTATGGTGCCCATGTTCAAGCTCTACCATCTTCCTTTCTCTTGTCATGCCTTGTGTTTTCAGGATGGGGCACCATGGGGCCTTTTTCTTGGGGGCTAAAACCAAATCCTAAACCACACTCTCAAAAGCATCATTGAATATAATTATGATTAAGAAAATCCTAGAAAGCCTTTAAACAATGCTAAAACAACAAACAAGAGAAAAATTGAAATCCCAGAGAATTATTGGGATGTTGGGCCATCCCAAGTGTCAGTAAAGTGAGGAATTGATTGTCACAGTCAGCCTCCTTGTCAAACCGGGGTGGTTTGGCTCCTTACCACCCTAATTATTAGGGAGAGGTAAAGAAGCCCTCCCATGCCTTCTCAGCCTTCTTTTCTTCCAAATAAAAAATCCTGGATAAAAAGGAGAGGGAAGAGATCTTGCCAGATTTGAGACTAGCTCCTGTAAAATAGGTATAATCCCCTCCATTCTTCCTGTAGCTCTCTTTTTTCCCTTTTTGTTGTCTAAAATAGGCAAGAAAATTGGGAAAATTAAAGGGAATCATGCCTAAAATTTTGGCATGATTTCATGCTATACTATAGGTGGAAGGATGATCTACACATTGAAGATGAAATCATGATTTTTCATTGATCCTGTAATTTTTAAGATTAAAAATATATTTCTGGAATAAAAATAATAATAAAGAAATAATTGTTCAAAAACTTCTGAAAATTGACAAATCCATTTTGTAGTTCAAATCAGTACATGTTTTGTATTGGTGCATATTTTGTAGTTTAAACTAATTTGATATTTGTATTTTCAAGATTGAAAATATGTCTAATGTTAATTATATTACAGTTGCATTCATTTGTTGATCATATGGTCTATCAAGATCAATTTGACACAAATAACATCGAAATAATACTGTTTTAACAACCAGAAATATTAAAATAGTTCCTTAAAAAATTAAAAAGTGATAAAGGGTGTATGGATACTGAACCAGTACACTAGAGCATACTGAGTATCAATACCTTATTAGTCGGTATCGTACCATAATGGACACCGAGTGGTATGACTACTAGTAAATAAAGGAATTATGGTGTGTAAAAATGTTTAAAGGTATGCTTTTAAATGTGAATAAAGAGCGTATTTGCATTATTAGCTGTTGCTGTTCAATTTATATGTCAGTACTGGATTTGTGCTGCTAAGTTGTTGGGGATCTGCAGACCCTGCTGGGGCAGAATGTTCTCAATCTCATTGAACACCCTCTTTGTAATAATCAGTTGACTTGTGTGAACTAGGGCTTGCCCTGGTGGTAACACCCCTTTCTTTAGCAAATCTAATATTCTGGTTCTATATCTGGGTGGTTTATCCTGAAAATCTGGACCTAGGTAATTATTGCGCAGGTGGGTTTTCCAGCCCTTCTCCACATCTTTTTATTTTATGCTTGATTGTTTGTTTGCTATACTTTCTGTAGTAGCCATATTTTAGAATGTTGTGAGTCAAATGGGTGTACAATTTGCTCATCATCTCTAGCCATTTATGTATTTTTCCTAGTCTCGCATATCATCATCAAATTTCTGATTGTAATGTGCAATTGATTAACGATATGTTTTTTACAGGCAGAGAAAAAAGATGTAGTTGGTTTGCAAGAGCAGGTAGATCCCATATCTTGTACATTACCTGGATCGGATAGCTTAGTTGAATGTACTGAAGTTTTTATTTTGATCTTCAGATTTTTGTGAGAAAAGTTATTGAGCTGCATGACAAGTACTTGGCATATGTGACTGACTGCTTCCAGAATCATTCCCTTTTTCATAAGGTTGAACCGGAAAAACATTGTTATTTGAGCTACATTTTCATGTTCGTTGTCTAATATTTCTATTTCTTGGCAGGCATTGAAAGAAGCCTTTGAGGTTTTCTGTAACAAGGGTGTTGCAGGAAGCTCAAGTGCTGAACTTCTGGCTACATTTTGTGATAATATTCTTAAAAAGGGTGGAAGTGAGAAACTGAGTGATGAAGCTATTGAGGAGACACTTGAGAAGGTAACTTCTTCCCTTTTTACTGCTGGATACTCTGTGTTTTCAATAACCAAGGCTTATTGAATTTAGAGACTGCCTCTTATTAAAGAATCAGTAAATTTTTCTCAGGTTGTGAAGTTACTCGCATATATTAGTGACAAGGACCTTTTTGCTGAATTTTATAGGTAGAAGATTTTTGCTTAGCCTATTATCTTGTGTTTTAAACTAGTTGTTATGCACATTTGTTCTAATTGGTGTTTTTCTTTCCGTACTGCTTAATTTTGTTAATAGTTCTGGTATAAAATATTTTCAGGAAAAAGCTTGCTCGAAGGCTGCTCTTTGACAAAAGTGCTAATGATGACCATGAGAGGAGCATCTTAACAAAGCTAAAGCAGCAATGTGGTGGTCAGTTCACCTCAAAGATGGAGGGCATGGTCAGTTGCTTTAATTGTGTTGCATTAGTGCCATATGACTATAAATATGTTTTCTGAAGTTTTTTTTAAATTTTTTTTAAAAGGTTACTGATTTAACACTTGCAAGAGAAAACCAATCGGGCTTTGAAGAGTATCTTAACAGTAATCCTCAGGCAAATCCTGGAATTGACTTAACGGTTACTGTACTAACTACTGGATTCTGGCCAAGTTACAAATCCTTTGATCTCAATCTTCCTTCTGAGATGGTAAGAAACATAATGTGTTTTTGATTTTCGTTTCTTTCCTATACATTATGGTTAAGTCGGTTATACTTTTGGCTTTGCGATGCCAGTATGAGTTACTAACCTTATTTTGTTGGGAAGTTAATAATAAAATATGATGGAATTTTTTGTTCTTGTCCCATTGAGGCTCTTCAATGCTGATTTTAATGTTGTGGTGGATGTGGTATAGGTTAAGTGTGTGGAGGTTTTCAAAGAATTTTATCAGACAAAAACCAAACATCGGAAGCTTACATGGATATATTCATTGGGTACCTGCAATATCAATGGAAAGTTTGAACCTAAAACGATGGAGCTGATTGTGACAACTTATCAGGTCTCGTTTAAATCCTTTGTGCTGTCATATAATTGAATATCTGATTGATATTCATAGAATGTTCTCACATGCCTTTCTGGTTTGCAGGCCTCAGCTTTGCTGCTTTTTAATGCTTCTGATAGACTGAGTTATTCTGAAATCATGTCACAATTGAACTTGACGGATGATGATGTAATCAGATTGCTTCACTCACTTTCCTGTGCTAAATACAAAATTCTTAACAAGGAGCCAAATACCAAAACTATTTCTCCAACAGACTATTTTGAGTTCAATTCCAAGTTCACTGATAAAATGAGAAGGATCAAGGTAAAGTTGATAATTGTTATGTTGCTGCTGTTTATTTCATTTGCCTTACTCTATTGCTTGAAATGAGATGACTTGTATCTGCAGATACCTCTCCCGCCGGTGGATGAGAAGAAGAAGGTAGTTGAAGATGTTGATAAAGATAGAAGATATGCAATTGATGCCTCAATAGTTCGCATAATGAAGAGTCGTAAAGCATTGGGTCATCAGCAGTTAGTGCTGGAATGTGTTGAGCAGCTTAATCGCATGTTTAAGGTACTTATTTCTGTTGACATGTTTAAGATTTGTTGTACCATCCCATACCAACTGGCACGGGACATATCATACCATACCGGTATGGCATACTGTCTCATGCTGGCACTACCTTACTATCCAATATAGAAATATGATGGCACTGGTATGGGTCTGGTACCAAGATGGCCAACCTACTTTAGATAACTGTCTTTTAAAGAATACAGCCAAATCTCATAAAGATATAGATTCTTTTGCAACGTGGAATGTGTTCTTATGATTGTGATCCTTCATCATGAATAAATACCTTTTGTGTTTGACTTCTAGATTCACTAAATCAATTTAATTGATAAAAGATGAATTAGGACTTGATGACAATTTGAAGGTGAAACCTGATAGCTGTGGTAGTTTGGTAATCATATTTTGGCTTGATGGATGATAGCAGGACAGTTCCTTTTTTGGTGGTTCTTAATCTTGTGATCTTTAATATTTGACTTGCTCTATGTGCAGCCTGACTTCAGGGCAATAAAGAAAAGAATAGAAGATTTGATTACCAGGGACTATCTAGAGAGAGACAAGGACAACCCCAACTTGTACAGATACTTGGCCTGAGTGAATTTCTACCCTTGATGGAAGCTTTCTTGCCCGCCTTTCTGTTGAGGTAGCTGTCAACAATAATGCAAAAGCACATCGGTAGTCTGTGGAATACTTGGAGAAAATTCTGCCAAAGGATTTTTCCCCCCTTCTTGAAAGGTTGGGTATAGTTCTCAGATCTATGAGCCTTTCTTACTTGTACATTTACATTGAAGCCTTGATGCTCACTAGGATCTCCTTACAATGACAAGGGATGCAGCCATCTGAAAGTTCAAATGCAGTTTTCTTGTTTCTGCATCTTGATGTACTGAGATATGTTTTTTCCCAGATCTTCCTCTTCTATATTTTAGCTTGTCCTGATAATATACTGCATTTTATTTTGGCAGTTTATTTGTTTCCTGTGTCTATATGGCTTGAATATATATTGACTAGGTCTATAATCATCATTACTATTCATTTTTTTTTAACTTTGGGAGATTTTAAAAAATTCACTGTGCGTTAGATTTGATGGATGAGATTTGGCATCAAATGATTTCAAATTCTGTATAGCTAGAGTGATATGCTTGATGCCATTTTTCTGTGCGAGCATGCCTATGAAATTTCCATTTTTGTTGGAAGCTTGGAGGACGCATGCTGCCGCCATTGAGTCACCTGGATGCACTTATAGATGTGCTAAACAGCTAATTTATGTTGGTTGTAATTGATATTATTAAACTTACATAGGCTTGCCAAATGATTAATCAAAGAGTCCATTTCCTCCACAATTCTCTCTGACCTTGTAAGTAGCTTCTCATGAGGTTTTTAGCAATTGACCCTAATGTTTCCAATCTTTAAGAAGTGGAAAGTTTTTAAGTAAAATCAACATTTTGAATCCGAATGAAGAGATGTCCAGAAATTAATACCACCAGCCATTCTGGCTTTTACAGCGACCTCATCTTTGGATTTTTTTTTGGAGTGTTGCGGCACCGTTCTGGTTGAATTTTTGGGATTATGTGCAGGAGTGGAAAATCATGGGCTTTTCTCTGTATTATTTTGAGGGTCATCAAGACCCCTGGTAAAAGAAAGAGAGTAGAGACTGCAGAGCAAAATATCATCTAATGAAACTTATTCCAGCTGCATCGGCTATCACCGGCAGACTTCTTGTTAGAGGTAGAGATGATCCTGAGCCGAACCCTGCGTTCCTCCTAGTTGATACGAAGAATAATTCCAATGGTGCTGCACATTATAAGGTATTTCAGAACAGGGGATGCATTGAGGCTATATATGTTGGGAAAATCTCTGATGCTTTTTCATCCATTGGATGACGAAGGTGAGTGAGTCCCCTTCGAGCCTTGATCTTAGCGAGATTAATCTGAAGGGTAGCAGCAGTCAGGCCTTCCCTTGACCATCTTGAGTTCTGCTTTCGGGATGGAGCAAGCTGGCCTTGCTGTCTTTCCTACCCAGGAGACAGTTCTAGAAAGATGGGTTGAAGAAGAGCTCATAGAGCTGTCGGCGCCCAGTGCTTGTCTTCCAAAATTCTCTCATAGAATCAACAGCAAGACGTTGGGCAAGCTGTGAAACCTGGACGTGGTTGCTTTGTTTCCCATGGAACAGCTGGAACAAAAATCATGTGGGGCGGGCATCGCAGAATATTATATGGAATGAGTTTCATAATTTATCATGTTTCACTAAATATTAATTTCAAAGTGTTAGTTTAAAAGTTAAATATTTTTTATACTAACATAGTTAGTAGTTGTATAATTACCGTATTCTTTTTTCTTCTCATTTTAAGTATATATTTTATATATTTTTATTGATGCATACTACATGATTATATGATATACACTAAATAAATTAATCATTAGTAAATCAATATATATCTTTAGATAAATCAATATATAATTTTTAGAATATAATATTCATCAGTATACAATATATAACCAAATGATATATACTTAATGATTTATCGATACATAATATAAGCTTTTTTTATACACACACAGCAGTAATTCAATACATACCTATATATAAATTGATACATAATTTTTTAAACATAGTATTCACCAGTACATAATATATGGCCAGTTGATACATACCAAGAAAAATATTTATTCGACATTCTAATACACATCTTTAGATAAATGGATACATGGTTTCTAAAATATGATGCTCATTACTACATGATCAAATGATACATATTTGATGGGTTACTGATATATATTATAAGTTTTTTTAATCCATACCTTGTAAGCGATTCAATACATACCTATAAATAAATTAATACATTGTTTCCTGAACATAGTATTCATTAGTACATAGTATATAGTAATTTGATGCATACCTAGTAAAAAATTTATTTGACATCTTGATATATACTATTTGATAAATTGATACATAGTTTGTAGAACATGATGCTTATCAATACACAATATATGATTGAATGATGCACACTAACACCCTGGTTGGGAGAGAAGAATGGAGAGAATATAAAAGAATAGGAGAAAAAATAATCTTTTCTCTTGGTTGGATTTTTTTTGAAAGAAAAGGAAAGAAAATAAGAAAAAGATAGGAAAAACAAATTCTCTCAAATCTACAATTTTTTCCCCTCCAAATCGAATGGAATCGGAGAGAAGGGAATTAAAAATAAGTAAAATTTTTTATAATTTCCATCTTATCCCTTTAAAAATTAAAAAAAATTATATCATTTCTTTTCTTTCCTCTTTTTTCTTTGCTTTCAACCAAGAAGAAAAAAATATTTTTTTTCTTCTTCAAACTTCCAACCAAAAAGAAAAAAATATATTTCCTTTCTTTTCTTTTTTCTTCCTTAAACTTTCAATTATACCATAAACATCTTACTAATACATACTATGTATTAGTAAAAAATATATATTGAAAATGAGGAAGAAATAGAATATTATAATTACGCAACTAGCAACTTTGTTAGTAGAAAAAATGTTTAACTTTTAAACTATGAAACTATGAAACCCGTTCCATATGATATTCTATAATGTCCGTTTCATATGATTTTTGTTCAAACAGCTACTAATTCTTTGCCTTCCATATTTGCCAATCCAATCCAGTATAACAAAGTACAGTTATGTCGTACCATGACATCAAGTAATCTGAGCATTGGCCAAGTAAATCTTGCAATGTATGGAAAACAAGTATTGTGGGATGGCTTTTCCTCGCTTCATATCATATTTGTGTACAAGTCAATAATTAAATAGGAAACGCAAAAATTATTATGTTAACATCATTCAAAGAATTAAGAAAAAGTCGTTGTGCATCGCGTATGGTGCAGTAAATCTAACATAGCCCGCATCATATTTTTTATTGATCCAAATATATCCATTGTAGCATGACGGGATGGGAGATGAGCGTGACTAGCATTAATTATCATTAAGCTTTTATTTGAAATTTTCATCTAGACCAAAATACCCTTCCATCCAGTCTCTTGAACTAGGATGTCGTAGGTTTTGAACTAGGATATCGTAACTTTTGAACTATGGTGTTGTAATACTATTTCAGGTTTTAATTTATATTTTATACATTTTTGAACTAGGATATCGTAGGTTTTGAACTAGGATGTCGTAGGTTTTGAACTAGGTTGTCGTAAGTTTTGAATTAGGATGTCATAATACTGTTTCAGGTCATTTTTGAACTAAGATATCGTAGGTTTTGAATTAGGATGTCATAGGTTTTGAACTAGGATGTCGTAATACAGTTTCAGGTCATTTTTGAACTAGGGTGTCTAGGGTGTCGTAGGTTTTGAACTAGGGTATCGTAGGTTTTGAATTAGGATGTCGTAATACTGTTTCAGGTCATTTTTGAGCTAGGATGTCGTATATTTTGAACTAGGATATCGTAGATTTTGAACTAGAATATCGTAATACTGTTTCAGATCATTTTTTAAATTAGGGTGTCGTAGATTTTGAACTGGGGTGTCATAGATTTTGAACTAGGATGTCGTAAGGATATTTTGGTCTGGACAAAAATTTCAATTAATGCTAGTCATCTCAACTCCTATTTTATCATGCTACAGCGAATATATATAGACCAATAAGAACATACAGTGCAGGCCATGCTGAATTTACTGCATTGCATACGGTGCACAAAGAATTATGTAAGAATTAAACGACCGGGAAAGAAGCGGAGGCATTAACCTTCTCAAATTGAATAGAGGTAGCGGTTCTGTTTTTCTTCGAGACAAAAATGATTTTTTTCCTTATCTAGTACTAGATGCGTTTTATATTTTTCACCGTATCATTAGTAAATATTTTTTTTAATAGATGTTTTATTCAAGAAGAGTTTGCAACTGTTATTCATTGGAAAGATTCTCCATATTCCATGAGCATAAATAAAAAGCATGACCCTCTGGATAAGCTCGACTTATCCACCACTCAAATTCACAATTTGCCAGAACTAAAACATATGAAACAAAGGAGGTTCTAATCCTAAAAGATTGGCATATAAGGGCCTGAACATCCAAATGGAACTTCTAATATTTGAGAGCTAGAACGCTGTTGGGCCGTTCCATGAGATAACACTCAGTTCCAAGCATCCAACATCTAACACCAATAGGTCAGCATTAAAAAGTCCAAAAGCCAAACGACTGAAAGTTTGAAATTCAATATTGATACTAAGATGGTGGTGTCGTATCATTTAGGTGCAAGAAAACTTGGCTTCGAACCGAAGGAGTGGGAAAATTATATTTTCAGGGACTTTGGATGCCAAAATCTTGGTGTTTGAGATTTTTGATGCCAAAAACTGTTGGGGAATTCCAAGGTACTGATCCCACTTGGTGGGAGATCTGAACCAACGCCTACGTAACTTTAACAGCGAGGAAGAAATCAATAACCAACCTTCTTAATTCAAGAACCGGCAACAACCTGTTCTTTGGATTCAATATCATGCAATAATGGAGATATAGAAAAGAAATGTAGGAGAAAAAGAGAGATTATATTCCTTTGGAGAAGAACCTTGTTACAATACATAAGAACATGACACCGGCTCCTCTCACAAACTCGAGTAGAAGCCCCTACCGGCCGACTATATCTCATACAGGCTTTCCCTTTTCCAAAGCCCCGTGGAATATCCCATGGCACCAAGCCCTCCACATGATATCTCCCTCACGTGCACCTCTCTGCAAGCACAAGCCATGATCGTGCCTCCTCTCACTGGAAAGAGCTCCACCTGTGGACTTTCTCATGCAGGATCCCACGGCCAACTCTCCACATTGACTCCCTCCACGTGGCCTCACCCCAAGGGGGGCGCTCTAAGATCTCAACCCCTCATGGTCACTTCATGACCGTGAGGAATCCTTGCATGCTTCTCTTAGACCGTGGGCCAAGCCTTATGGTTCCAAGTCTTCAAGCCGTGGACGCCCCCAAAAGGGGGGCGCTCCCCCATGGCCTTCTTTCTTCATGCAAAGCCAGAGATCTGATTTCCCATCGCACGCCCCACTTAAATAGCATATGGGGCAGTGAACCTAGTCTTCTTGGGCTTCTTGATCTTGAACTACTTGGGCTAACAACTTCTTGGTCTTGTTAGGACTCAATCACATGGAATGTTAGGACTAGTCATGGGCCAATAATAAATTGATTATGATACCTTATATGGTTGGGCTTCCTAATTGGTTATAACCAACCAACCAACTAACTCGCTAACCTCCTAACCAATTTAATAAACCTGGACCCAACCCCATAACCCCAATGGATTATATTACAATCTCTAAAAAAACTCCTCTCAATAAATTAATGTGAGAAAACTCTCAACCCTGGGTCAAGCCCCCCGATCCAATATGACTCTAGGGCCCTCCTGGAACACTTCCAGGATCTCTGGAACACCTCCAAAACAACATGAGACATGACCCCAAGCTCCGGGGATCGCCTCCAGCATCCTTGCCATGGTCTTCCAAGTCTCTCCAAGACTTAGGAGTACCACACAAAATTCTACAATCTCCATCTTTGTACCCCCAAGCTTTGGCAATCCTGGCACTGTCCTCCTGCATAACCCCGCTGTAACTGCGTGTCCTGACAGCTCCTTGTACGGACCTCCTTGCCTTTGCCAACACCCTTCAGCTCTGTGCACCCTTGGAGGCCTCTGGGATAACTGCCTCCATAATCGAAGATCCTTGCTTGTACCTTGGCACCACGATTGTAGCCTTCCTTCTGCCTGGCAATTGCATCAGACTTTTCCTTGGACTTTCCTGGAGAGAACATAGCGAGCCTGAACCAGCACTCGCTGTAACTGGAGCTCTACCTGACACAATCTCTACAGAGCCACGTTTATCTCTGCACACTCTGCTCCACCGGGCTAAGTGCACCCCTAACACTCATGCTAGGATATGGCCAGTATCGCTGCACTTCCCACTCTGAACTCGTATCGAATCTTGCTTCACTCATGAAGCCACCTCTCCCCGGTGCTCCACTTGAAACGAAGTTCCATTGATGCCACAGAAAGAAATCACAAGGCCAGCCACTCAATGCTGCCCCTGCTAAGCCTACCGCTGCACCTCGTACCCAGTCGTTGCCTCCTCGAACCCTTCGCATCCCGCGAACCTCTTCAAGACCGTTTCAGATACACTGCATCCTGCAGGCTCCTCCAAAATCTAGGAGCTCATCCCAACTCCTCTAACCCAGCAACTGAACATAGCAACCATCTCCATAGGCTGCTGCATCATGTCCCAGCCTGTCCCTAGGCTAATCCTGCCATACCAGGACACTCCCGGCTGCATGATGGCCCTGGCACTCCCTGAGACCTGTCCCAACGGTCTCCCTGAGGTACCATCTCCATCAGCTCCAGTCTTTGTCCCTAAGCCAATCCTACCATACCAGGATACTCCCAACTGCCCGATATCCTCAGCGCTCCCTGAGACTGTCCCCTGTCTTCCTGAGCTGCCTCTGGCATCATCTTTGCTGATGTACTCCGATGATCTTGAGAAATCTGGGCTTTTCCTTTTTCCATCTCTAACAAGCTCTGCGTGATCGTCTGCACCCTTCCTGCTATCTCCAGAGCTGACATCTTCCTGTCGAAGCCACCTTGCCTCCCTAGCTAGAACATTAACCCGTGCTCCACAGCTTCTGAGACTCATGCTCCATCGCACTCCTGACCTTGAATTGATATCTTCCTGCTCTGTCCTCATGACTGCAACACCAACCTGTGCTTCCGTAGTATACCCAGATAGCTGTGCAAACCTAATGCTAATGTCAGACCTCTTCTCCATCCACTCCTGAATAACATCCCCTCAGGCTTTTTCTCCAAAGCCACATCCAAGAAATTCTGCACCAACAAATCCTCTACCCTAACATTTCTCAAACTCCACCTTGCTATCGGTATTCATGGTTGATTAGGCCATGAAAAACCAACTCAAACTTAGAATTTGAGAAAACCTCGAAGGGATCTTAGGATAGAAACCCTACAATGCTTGCACTGCATACTATAGGGTGCATCTCCTTCCTTCTTGGGGATGAACCAGAAAGCAGAACTTCTGCCTTGAATCCTCATCTCCCAACGCTCGAACCCCGCCCTGATACCAGTTGTTGAGAAATCCCAGGCACTGATCCCACTTGGTGGGAGATCCGGACCAAAACCTACGTAGTGAAAACAGCGAGGGAGAAATCAAGAACCAACTTTCTTGATTCAAGAACCAGCAATAACTTGTTCTTTGGATTCAATATCATGCAACAATAGAGATATAGAGAAGAGATGTAGGAGAAAAAGAGAGATTGTATTCCTTTGGAGAAAAACCTAGTTACAATACACAAGAATAGGACATCGGCCTCCTCTCACAAACCCGAGTAGAAGTCCCCACCTGCGGACTATACCTCACGCAGGCTTTCCCTTCTCCAAAGCCCTATGGAACACCCCACAGCATCAAGCCCTCCACGTGATATCTCCCTTACGTGCACCTCTTTGCAGGCCCAAGCCATGACCATGCCTTCTCTCACCAGAAAGAGCTCTACCTGTGGACTTCCTCATGCAGGATCCCACGGCCAACTCCCCACATGGACTCCCTCCATGTGGCTTCACCCCAAGGGGGCGCTCCAAGATCTCAACCCCTCACAGTCACTCCATGACCGTGAGGAATCCTTGCGTGCTCCTCTTGGACCATGAGCCAAGCCTCATGGTTCCAAGTCTTCAAACCGTGAATACCCCCAAAGGGGGCGTGCTCCCCCACGGCCTTCTTTCTTCATGCAAAATCGGAGATCTGATTTCCCATTGCACGCCTCATTTAAATAGCACATGGGGCGGTGAACCTAGTTTCCTTGGGCTTCTTGATCTTGGACTACATGGGCTAACAACTTCTTGGTCTTGTTAAGACTCAATCACATGGGCGGTTAGGACTTGTCATGGGTCAATAACAAACTAATTAGGATACCTCACATGGTTGGACTTCCTAATTGGTTACAACCAACCAACTAACCAATCAACTGGCTAACCTCCTAACCAACTTAACAAACCTGGACCTAACCCCATAATCCAAATGGGTTATGTTACAATCTCTTAAAAAACTCTCCCCAATAAATCAATGAGAGAAAACTCTCAACCCTGGATCAAGCCCGCTGACCCAATATGACTCTGGGACCCTTCTAGAACATCTTCAGGACCTTTAGAACACCTCCAGAATAGCTTAAAACATGCTCCCAAGCTCCAGGGATCGCCTCCAGCATCCCTGTCATGGTTTTCCAAGTCTTTCCAAGGCTTGGAAGCACCACACAAAACCTTATAAAAACATAATATGTAAAACCCAAGGGGGTGAGAATAAAGAGTGAGGATCCCCTGTTGCGCTGCATGTGCATTGTAGGCGATGCACCTATAGATGGCCATTATCAAAAGATGGATGGCCATCAAATAATGTGCAACATGTATGACAGCCTATGCTCATGCATGCATTATTTGATGGCCATCCATCCTCGAATGGCCACCATCTATAGGTGCATCTCACTCTACGATGCCATATGTGCATCACAAATGATAGAATAAAAGGCAATATCTAGAGTATATACTTTGGATGACATCCAACTGGCTGGAAATATGGTGTCTACAATTTTCTCTCCTTTAACTTGTGTTTCAAGATGAAGTTCCAATTGAGGCCGCAGATAACTTCGCTTCACTGACTAGTGTCGATAGGTAGTGCAGTAGCACCTTGTGCATTACATCCTAAGTCATAACCATAAAATTATATAGAGGAGAAGGGAAGGTTCCATGAATGTTGGGAGTAGGGTGCCGTCTGCCCTCATGGTAAGTCCCCTAGCTGCAAGGTATGCTAGATGTTAGGGAAAACAAACTATATGCTAGTTAAATGATAATTGTAACATTTCTTAATATTAAAAAAATTTTATAGTCCTCATATGTCTGATCTCCTATTTCTTTTGTTTCTTCCCAGCTTTACTTTTCTACCTTCTTTAAGCCTGTAATATTCTCCTTCTTAGTTTCATTTTTCTACTTCTTAAAGCTTGTATATGTTCTCTATTTATACTATAATATAATATGAATAAAATATTCAGCGACTTTACTATTTCGTATTAGGGCCTTCTAGGAATCCATATTTCTTCCCTTCTATCATTTCTCTAGATTTTTTTTTTTAAAAAAAACCGTTTTCCCCAAACCAAAAAAAAAAAAAAAATCCCTTCTCCCCAAACCACCAATGCCCCCAAAACCGTCGCCATCTCCCTTCTCCCCCAAACCGCCAATGCCCCCTCAAATTCTTCCGCCACCAATGCCACCTGGTTCCATCTCCACCAACCCTCGCTGGACTTCGGGTCCCCAGACAGGAGCATCGAAACGAGGGGATCGACGGTGCCAGAGAGATGCCTCCAGTGCTTCGACGATGTCTTCGTCAGCTGCCGAATATCCCTCGCCGCCTGGATTCGACACTCCACGTCCTCCGATAGGATCTGTTCCATGATCCCCTGCGCCACCACCTCCTCACCCCGCCCGATGCCTACATCGACGTAGCCTTCGTCGGAGACCCAGGCCTAAGGAGTAGAAGATTTGGAAATAACTAATATGGCAGGATCACTGACGTGGAACACCTGTCGGATGGCTTGTCAGAGTATGCTGCCACGGTGGGCATTTCCTCCCGGATTCCTTTTCCGAGCTTAGCTTCCTCAGAACGCCGAGGCCGCCTGCTGAGGTTGAGCACCGTCCTCCACGAGATCGGGATGCCTAGGCCGGAGCTGAGCAACCTCCCTAGATTGAGCCCCTCGAAGCCGAGTCCCGCGGTCCGAAGTCGAGCTCTGCCCTTCTCCGCCACGTGGAGTCCCTTCGAGGTTGAGCCCGGCGGAGCCTGGTCCTCCTCTCCAGCTCGGCCCCCAGCTTGGGCAAAGACACCAACCACCAAGGAAGCGGCGCCTCCCCTCCAAGGATGACGGTGGGCCTCCCGAGGGCTACGAGATGGTACCCGCCATGCCGCAATTAATACCCACGACTGTCACTTATACCAAAAGGGAAGGGAGCCCCCTGACTGAGGTGCCATGCTCCCCACCAACTTACCGTATTGCTAAGAGAAAGAGTCAGCTAGGAGGCACGAACCTTGAGGGCGGTGGCCCGTCGATCGAGGCTTTGCCAGGTTTCCCGCAATGGAACAAACAAAGGGAATGTCAGAGCACATGAAAGCTTCCCCTTCCATATGTCAGGAAAGACGTCCCGTCCATGGCACGGTACCCCGATGCATGCGCCAGCCAACATAGGGGAGATCCCGAGGCAAGCTAAACTAGAAAAACCCAGCAAGAGTAGGCCAGAAACAAGTAAGCAAAAAAAAGAGAACACTAGACCACTCAGGCGGGTGACTGAGAGAGAGGAAAAAAAAGGGCCATACAGGAGGACCCTTCCACCTCGGCTATCATCTCTCCCAGCTCGTTCCCACTTCTATACATACCACACTCACTCCTCCTAGCATGGAGTCCATCAAGAGGGGCTCGACCAGGAGGATCTGTCCCCCTGAATCATTACCGACTTGACCGTCGAAGCGCCCCCACCGGAATCCCCGGTCCGGGTCTCTAACATTCTTTCCCTACAGGTCCCGTCCACGGAGATCGCCCAGGAAGACGGTTGGCAGTCCGACACCCCCAGCAACTACGGGCCATGACGATCTTGGTGGTAATAGATTGGCGCGCCAGGAAGGGGGGATCCAAGAGACCAACTGTCAGAAGGACCCCTGTTGCTCTGAAGGGTTGGTCCCTCAGTAAGCAAGTCCATCTAGAGGATGGTGACCGCGTGAGCGAGAGAATCCTCCACCAGTCATGCGGGGGACTCCCCCTCCTAAGGGAACCTGCACGATCCAGAAGTGGCGCTGCCCGCTCTAGCCCAACCACCTCCGGTGGAGTCCCAACTGGTCGCACTAGCCCAGCAAATGCAAGCCCTTGCCACAGCAGTGCGCAAGCTCCAGCATCAGCAACAATCCTTGGCTACCCACAAACAGCTAGGGACTCCTGTGGCCCAAGCCGTAGCACCCCACGACAGTATGCATTCCTTCCAAGGAAGGCCTTCGCAGCCATGGATTTCCACTGATCACAGGGGTAGCTACCAAACTCCGGCAAAGAGACAACGAGCCGGGTCTGCCGACAGGGAGAGCCGCTCACCGATCCTCGGGTGGGGGGCATCTAAACCCCGCCAAGGTAGGAAGAGCAAGACCCCCCATCACGGATACCGCGCACCCATGTCACCTTCGCCTCCCCTTTCAGCGGAGGGGTCTACCGATGAAGCATCAGGTGCATGGCAGAGAGGCACCTTGAGGAGCATGAATGCAAGTTGGTGGAGTTCTCCCATTGGTTTGCCAACATGCAGGGCTCTGCTAGTGAGCCGGCGGGCTACGATTCCCGCCCCCTATTCTCTCGAGAAGTCTAAGAGGAGCCGATCCCGGACCGATTCCGCATGCCGCAAGTGGATCCTTACGACGGGACCACCAACCCCCTGGATCTCCTTGAGAGCTACAAGGCCCTCATGAGGGAGTAGGGAGCAACCGACGCCCTCCTTTGCATCGCGTTTCCTGCTACTCTCCGGAAGGCGGCCCGGGTGTGGTTCACCCGCCTTGAGCCAGAGAGCATCGGAAGTTTTGCTCAGTTGGAGCAAAAGTTCGTGGCCCACTTAGATGCCTGCCGGAAGGTGCCACGAGAGGTAGACAGCCTCTTCTCCATCAGGCAACAGGACTGCGAGCCCTTGCAGGACTACGGGCCCATTTCAAGGCTACCGCGTTGGATATTTATAACCTTGATGAGCCAGTCGCTATGTTGGCACTGAAGCGAGGGCTCAGGACCTCCTACCTGACCTACTCGCTCGACAAGAAGCCCCCCAAGACTTATGTCGAGCTCATCTTCTGAGCCTAGAAGTACATCTACACCGAGGAGGCGGATCGAACAAGACGGGAGCTCGATGGGAAGCCACTAAAGAAGCCAACCCCCGCCGAGACATCCAAGATGCGGAAACCAGCACCCCCATCTCAGAATTTTTGATAAGGGCCAAGATCGAGGAGTGCTCCCATCCCGGAGGAGAGTTACATGCCCCTCCTTGCCCTAAGGATGAAGATCCTCATGGAGATCGAGAGTGAGCCCTACCTGAAGCGCCCACCTCCGATGAGGCAGTCCACCGGTCGTGACAGATCAAAGTATTGCCGCTACCATCGCAACCATGACACCGAGGAATGCCGCAAGCTCAAGAAGGAGATCGAAGAACTCATCAAGAGGGGCTATCTCAGAAGGTTCGTGGGGGGCAGACCCCAGGTAGAACCTCAAGTACTCGTCACTCTCCCGTCGGTTCCAACTGTTGATAATCGTCCTACCGAGAAACCAGTGGGGATGATACATTGGGGGACCGAGCACGCATCCAAGAGGCCTCGGGGGGTAGAGTACTCTGAAGATGTACTCCCCTTTATGAGGGCAGGGGAAGATGAGGGAAAAAATGTAAATAATGATGCCATGGTCATCGAGATGATAATCGTAAAGCATCCTGTAAAATGCATTATGGTTGATAATGGAAGCTCCACAGATGTGCTTTTTTACGATGCTTTCTGTAAGATGAACCTTCCTCCCACTCAGCTCCGATCTATGTATACTCCTCTTGTCAGTTTCACAAGCAACTCTATGAAGGTCGAAGGAGAGATCACTCTTCCTGTTACCGCCGGGGCCCCACCCCAGCAGAGCACCGTAATGGTAACTTTCATAGTTGTCAGGCTCCCCTCAGCCTACAACATTATCCTTGGGCGCCCCGAGCTCAACCTGCTTGATGCCATCGTCTTCACTAGGAGGCTGCTTGTGCAGTTCCCAACTCCCAATGGTGTCGGGAAGATGAGAGGGACGCCCCAGCCGGTGCAACACCTTTTCAAACCCTCCCCGAGGCCAAAGTTTCCGAGGATGACTCCGGAGCCGACGACCTTGACCAAAGGGCTCAGGATCCCAGGAGAGGCCCAGTCGAGGGCCTACTATCTTATCCGCTCGAAGTCGACCAGGCAAAAATGGTGCAGATTGGGGCCCAACTGCTAGATGAGGAGAGGGCCCACCTATTGGAATTCCTGCGGGTGAACGCATATGTGTTTGCCTGGACGACGATGGACATGCCAGGTATCCCCCTGACATTATCACTCACAAGTTGAGCATCGATCCAAAATACCAGCTAGTTTGGTAGAAGAAGAGGAGTTTCGCCCCGGAGAGGCAGGCGGCCATTAATGAAGAAGTAGACAAACTCCTCACCGTTAGTTTTATCCGCGAAGTGCAGTACCCGAGCTGGCTGGCGAATGTGGCGATGGTCAAGAAAAGTAACGGCAAGTGGAGGATCTGTGTAGACTACATCGACCTCAACAAGGCATGCCCGAAGGATAGCTTCCCTCTGCTGAAGATCGATCAGTTGGTGGATGCCACCTCAGGACACCGCCTGCTTTCATTCATGGATGCATTCTCCGGATACAGCCAGATATGGATGCACCCAGAGGATAAGGAACACACCGCCTTCTTCACCGACCAGGGGATGTATTGTTATAAAATGATGTCCTTTGGTCTAAAGAATGCTGAGGCTATGTACCAGCATCTAGTCAACAAGGTCTTCAAGGGCCAAATTGACCGGAACATGCAGGAGTACGTGGATGACATGCTGGTCATGAGCAAGCCAAGCTCGGACCACGTTGCCGACCTCGTCGAAGCTTTTCATAACCTTCGAAAATACCATATGAAGCTCAACCCAGCCAAGTGCGCCTTCAGAGTGGCGGCCGGGAAGTTCCTCAGCTTCATGGTCACTCAGAGAGGCATTGAAGCGAATTCGAAGAAGGTTCAGGTGATCGTCGACATGGAGCACCCGACATCCAAGAAGCAGGTCCAGCACTTGACGGGGCGGATTGCAGCCCTGAGATGGTTCATTTCAAGATCGGCCGATTGCTGCCTTCCTTTGTTCAAGGCACTGCACAAGATGCACGACTTCACTTGGACGGAGGAATGTAGGACAGCCTTTGAAGAACTGAAGGAGTTTCTAGCCTCTCCCCCTCTGCTCTCCAGACCAGAGGAAGGGGAGGAACTCCTGCTGTATCTGGCAGTCACGCCTGGAGTCATCAGCTCGGTCCTCATCCGCGCAGACGAGGACGAATCCCAGAAACCGATATACTACACCAGCAAGATCCTCCGTGACACGGAGATCAGGTATACTCGCTCCGAGAAACTCATTCTTGCTCTGATAATATCTGCTGAGCATCTCAGTCCCTACTTCCAAGCACACCCCATCGTGGTGGTGACTGATCAACCGCTGAGGACCATACTGAACCATCCCAAAACCTCCAGGAGGCTGGCAAAATGGTCCCTGATGCTGAGCGAGTTCGACATCGTGTATCTGCCGAGGTTATCGCAGAAGGCCCAAGTCCTAGCTGACTTCATGGTCGAATGCATAGGACCCTTCGAGGAGCCTGAGCAGATGGCCTCGGAGTGTCAGACTGAGTCCGGACCGTGGGAGGACCCTTGGATCCTCCACGTGGACGGCACCTCCAATTCCGGTGGGAGTGGAGCAGGCCTCATCCTCACCAACCGTGATGGGGTGGTGATGGAGTGTGCTCTCCATTTCAAGTTCGCAGCAACAAACAACCAGGCGGAGTACGAGGTGCTCCTCGCGGGCCTGAAGGTGCCCCGCGAGCTGGGAGTACAGAGCCTGAAGGTCTTTACCGACTCCCAACTGGTTGCCGTACAAGTCTTCGGAGAATATGAGGCCCGAATCCCCAGATGGTAAAATACTTGGAGCGGGTCCGCTCGAGCATGGCAGGCTTCCATCACTTCCGCGTCTTCCACATCCCCCGGGGAGAGAATGCTCGTGCGGATGCACTGTCAAGGCTCTTTACCCTGCCGGATTCATCGCTGGGGCGTGCCTACATCGAGTACCTCGAGAATCCAAGCTACGAAAGCCTGGGGAGGTGCAACAAGTAACCCCCGAGCCGAGCTGGATGGACAGGTATGTCAGGTACATCACGGACGGCACATTACCGGAGGACCATAGGGAAGCCTGCCTCATCAAGAAAAAAGTCTCCAAGTTTGTTCTGATGGACGGCCAGCTCTACCACCAATCTCACTCCTACCCACTCCTGAAGTGTCTCAGACCTGCGGAGGCGGCCTTCGTGCTCCAAGAAATGCATGAGGGCCTCTGTGGGAATCATGTGGGGGGGAGGATGATAGCATACAAAGCTCTTCGCCAGGGATATTTTTGGGAGACCATGAGGGAGGACGCGGCCGACTTCATCAAGAAGAGTGACAAGTGCCAGTGCCATTCCCACATACAATGCCAACCGGTGATGCTAATCTCCCAACTTTCATCCCCCTGGCCGTTTGCCCAGTGGGGGATGGACATCCTAGGGCCATCTCCCACCGTGCCAGGACAGCAAAAGTTCTTGCTGGTGGCGATCGACTATGTCACTAAATGGGTCGAAGCAGAACCACTAGCTCGAATTACAAAAGCCAATGTTTGTTAGTTCTTTTGGAAGTCAGTCATCTGCCGCTTTGGGCTTCCTAATTGCATCATCACCAACAACGGGCTGCAATTCGACAATCGAGAATTCGAAGGGTTCTGCACCGAGCACGGCCCCAGCATCGGTTCACCTCGGTGGCTCACCCCCAGATAAATGGAGAAGCCGAGGTGACTAACCGAACCATCCTTCAGGGACTTCAGACCAGGCTGGACCAGGCCAAGGATAGATGGGCGGAGGAGCTTCCAAGCATCCTATGGGCCTACCACACAATGCCCAGGACGGCGACGGGCGAAACACCTTTCAACCTCGTCTTCGGTGCCAAGGTAGTCATCCCGATTCAAGCTCGGTGTGCCCATGCTGCGGGTGCAGCAATACGATGAGATAGAACTCGGCATACCTCATGCTCAATTTGGACCTCCTGAAAAAAACAAGGGACAAAGCTCGACTCCGGATGGTGGCATATCGGCAATGAGTGGCCCGGTATTACAATGCGAGGGTGAAGCCAAATATCTTCCAAACCGGCGACCTAGTTCTACACCGAGCTAAAGCTTCTCGACCCCAGGAGTGCGGCAAACTCTCACCAAATTGAAAGGGTCCCTACAAGGTGGCCGAGGCCCTCACGCAAGGGGCCTACTATCTTAAGGACTCGGATGGTGCCAGATTTCCTCGGATGTGGAATGCCTATAATTTGAGGAGATATTACCAGTGATGTAAGGCCCTCTTCCAAAAGTAATACAGATCTTCTTTCATACGAATGACTCTCTGCCTCTCCAAGTCTTCGAGCCTGACTCCAAGACACTGAAGCCCTGAGCCAAGCTCTCAGGCCATCAAGCCCGGAGACAAGTCCTCCGACCATCAAGTCTTCAAGCCTGGCTCCAAGACACCGAAGCCCTGAGCCAAGCTCTCAGGCCATCAAGCCCGGAGACAAGTCCTCCGGCCATCAAGTCTTCAAGCCCAGCTCCAAGACACCGAAGCCCTGAGCCAAGCTCTCAGGCCATCAAGCCCGGAGACAAACCCTCCGGCCATCAAGTCTTCGAGCCCAGCTCCAAGACATCGAAGCCTTGAGCCAAGCTCTCAGGCCATCAAGCCCGGGACAAGTCCTCCGGCCACCAAGTCTTCGAGCCCAGCTCTGAGACATCGAAGCCCTGAGCCAAGCTCTCAGGCCATCAAGCCCAGAGACAAGTCCTCCGGCCATCAAGTCTTCAAGCCCAGCTCCAAGAAACCGAAGCCCTGAGCCAAGCTCTCAGGCCATCAAGCCCAGAGACAAGCCCTCCTGCCACCAAGTCTTCGAGCCCAGCTCCAAGACATCGAAGCCCTGAGCCAAGCTCTCAGGCTATCAAGCCCGGAGACAAGCCCTCTAGCCACCAAGTTTTCGAGCCCAGCTCCAAGACATCGAAGCCCTGAGCCAAGCTCTCAGGCCATCAAGCCCGGAGACAAGCCCTCCGGCCACCAAGTCTTCGAGCCCAACTCCAAGGCATCGAAGCCCTGAGCCAAGCTCTCAAGCCATCAAGCCCGAAGACAAGTCCTCCGGCCACCAAGTCTTCGAGCCCAACTCCGAGACATTGAATCCCTGAGCCAAGCTCTCAGGCCATCAAGCCCGGAAACAAGTCCTCCGGCCATCAAGTCTTCGAGCCCAGCTCCAAGACACCGAAGCTTTGAGCCAAGCTCTCATGCCATCAAGCCCGGAGACAAATCCTTTGGCCATCAAGTCTTCGAGCCTAGCTCCAAGACATCGAAGCCCGGAGCCAAGCTCTTAGGCCATCAAGTTCGGAGCTCAGCCCTCCGACCATCGAGTCTCCGAGCCCAACACTTCATCTTTCAAGCTTGGGGCCCAGCTCCCAAGCAGAGTGAAGCTCCCCTTCTCTAACACCTCCACATGCAAAAAAAAAGAAAAATGGAAGAAAAGAAGAGAGGGGAGAAAAAAGAGATGCTCGAGCTATTGCGAATAAAAAGCTTTAATTCATTCCATTGGAAAGGTATATCTACTTACAGATACCTTTGGGCCCCCGACATGACAGGCAGCCCAAGTCAAAAATAATGAAAAAGGAAGAAACAAAAGCTGCTACTCTACTCAGCCGACACCTTCCCCGGACGGTGCCCAGCCTGGATCTCGCCCTCTTCCGCCTCTGCTGTGGGGGTGCATTCTTTGACGACCGCTGCCGGAGGAACCTATTTAGCCACTGCCAACCTCGGAGCCGGTTCAGCTGCTGTCGCCTGTAGAGCCGGTTCTGCTGTCGTCGCCTTCGGGGGCCGGTTCAGCACGAGCTGGTGCGGCTGAGGCTGGAGATGAAGTCTTCACGCCAGGGAGTCAGAGCGCGGCTAACCGCTCTTCCGAGAGGATCCCATGTAGCTGGGACCAGTAGTAAGCGAACCCCTTGAAAAAGGAGTCCGTCGTCGCTTCCTTGAAGTCCGCTACTTACACTGGGGAGGCCTTGAAATTGGTCACCGCACCGGCGACCGCATCGGCGACCTCCTTCCTTGCGACCTCCACCTGGTGAGATGCCTTGGTCGACTTCTCCTCCGTGCGCTCAACCAGGCGGTTTGCCTCAGCTTTTCCCTTCTCCGTCACCTCGACTGAACGGGTGGTGGCAAAAACCTTCCCCTCCGCGTCTGCGGCCCTTTGCTCGGCAGCCACCGCCTTCTTCTCAGTGGAGATGGCCCGTTCTCTCGCCGCCTCCGACTCGATCCGGAGATCCTTTAGTCGAGTCCTCTTCGCTTCGAGCTCCCCCTCGAGCTCCCTCCTGAGTCGCTCGGCGTTTGCATCGCCCGTGAGGCTCTTGACCTTCATATTAACCTCTCAGGTTTCGTCGTTCTTCTGCCTCACCTCGGTCCTCAGGTACTCGAGTTCTGCCTGCCGCTCTTTGTCCCTCTTAGCCCAGTTGCGGCAGAAGTCCTGGATAAGGATGAGCTCTCTGCCTTACTGCATCAGAGAGAACGTGTTAGCCGCGAAACTAAGGGATGCCAGAAGGGATGAAGCTAGGTAGAAGGAAACTTATGGCATAGAGGTTAGCGAAGGATGCACTGATGATGTCACCGAGGAGTCTCCCACTCCCTTCCTGTCGGTCACAGGACTGGACGGAGAAGTCCATCATCCGCTCGGCGAGGCTTTGGTCCTTCACAAGGGAGACGTTGGGCCCCAGCTTAAAAGGGACCCGGCGATAGTCCCTATCCTTCTTGTCTGTCGCCGACGCGGACCCCTCAGCGGCAAAAGGAGCCTTCGATGCCGGTTGTGAGCTCGGCACCGCTTCGGATGGCACCGCTAATGCCGGCCCCGCGCTTTCCAGTTCCCCATCCTCCTCTACCTCGATAATCATCGAAGGTGGGGTGGCCATCGCAGCAGCAGTGGCAACCAACCTGGCCTAGGCCACCACCTCGGACTCGTGCACCGGGGTCAGATCGTGCAGCCTCGAGGGCTCTGGGACGGGCTCTGCTACCCTCTTCCACCTCTGCTCAGAGACAGGCGTGGCCTGCACAGTTTGCGCCGGCCTTGCATCGTCGTCCGCTCGGGCTCTCTTCAGAGCGGGCTCGCCGACCTCAGCCACCTGATCCGCTCCTCAGTGAAGGACAGCAGTTCGTCCATAGAGAACTTCATGCCTACGCCAAGAAAGATGCAGTCAGTTCCAAGCTCAAAAAAAAAAAAAGAAGAGAAAGGAAAAGGCGACCAAGCCGAACTCACCCGACTCCTGCGTCGAGCCGACCCTGGCCTCGTAAAGATTCTGCTCCGATAGAAGGACCTCGAGCGAAGGGATCTCGACGGAATGGAGCTGCTCATACACCTCCAGGTCGGCTAGTTAGACCGTGGAATTCTGGTTGGGGGACCGATCCGGGTCACTCCAGACCCAATCAACCCCCTCAACCGAGGCGAAGAAGTACTTCCTCTTCCATCCTTTGATGGAAGAGGGAAGCTTGAACCTCATGCCCCTTTGGCGGGAAGAAAGAGACCACCACCCCTCTTCATTGGGGTGGTGTTTCAGGGTGAAGAAGGCCCTGAACAAAGAGAAGCGGGCGACAACCCCATGGAAGTGGCACAAAACAATGAAGGAAAAAATTATTCTGACAGCATTCGGGACCAGTTGGGCAGGAACAAGGTGATAATTGGATAGAACGGAGAGGAAGAACGGGTGGAATGGGAATCGAAGGCCCCCGGCGAAAGTCTCCTCATAAAGGGCTATCCGATGGGGACCGCTGAAAGTGACTCGTTCCCCCGGACGAGGGACCGAGAGTCGAATGGAGTCCGGGATGTCGTAGTCATCCCGGATGGTCGCAAGCTCCATGGCAGTGATCACCAAAGCAATCCCTCTGGGACTCGACGACCGAGAGGTTTCAGGGACAGGATCAGGAAGAAGAGACGGACGAGGCGGAGGGACGGACCTGTGTTCCCTAATGGCTATAGGACCATGGATGGGGCACCTCCTGCTAAATTCATAGCGCACGGCCTCCCTCTCCTCATCGGAAGATGAAGGAGTTTTCGGCGTGGAAGATCCGACCTCGGCTTGGCAAGAGGGATGGAAGTTAGAACCGAAATGGGTCATGGTGGAAAAAGAAGAAGAAGGTGGAGAAAGACCCAAGGAAACTTGGGAGGATCCCTAGTCGACCGGTGGAGGAAGGAAGCAGGACCTTTGTGCAACTGCAAGCATGAAGGATTTGAAAGAGAGTGAGTTTTGAAAAAGTTTCCCTTCTTTTCGAAGTGACCGGCACCCGACCGTACCGTTATGGCTCCCCTATCGAGGGATGCTTGCCACGTGTCACCGATTGACGGTGTGAGCACCTTATTCTGACTATGGTCAATTTGAATTCCATGCCCACCATAACTGCTCCTCAGACGTGGCCGCGTGGCACCCCCGTACTGGCTCTGTGGACCGCCTCACGAAGCACCATCGATCACGGTCATTATTGTGTCGGATCCTCACCTTTCCATGTGTAGGATCGCTGACGTTGAACACCTATCGGATGTCTTGTCAGAGTATGCTGCCATGGTAGGTATTTCCTCCCGGATTCCTTTTCCGAGCTGACATCCCTTAGAATGTCGAGGCCGCCTGTCGAGGTCGAGCACCGTCCTCCGCCAGGTCGGCTCCCACGAGACGGGATGCCTAGGCCGGAGCTGAGCAACCTCCCCAGATCGAGCCCCTCGAAGCCGGGTCCCACGGTCCGGAGTCGAGCTCCACCCTCCTCCACCACGTGGAGTCCCTTTGAGGTTGAGCCCAGCGGAGCCTGGTCCTGCTCTCCAGCTCGGCCCCTAGCTCGGGCAAAGACACCAACCGCCAAGGAAGCGGTGCCTCCCCTCCAAGGATGATGGCGGGCCTCTCGAGGGCTACAAGACGGTACCCGCCATGCTGCAATTAATATCCATGGCTTTCACTTATGCCAAAAGGGAAGGGAGCCCCCTGACTGAGGCGCCATGCTCCCCACCAACTTACCGTACTGCCAAGAGGAGGAGTCAGCTAGGAGGCACGAACCCCGAGGGCGGCGGCCCGCCGATCGAGGCTCTTCCAGGTTTCCCATAATGGAGCAAATAAAGGGGATGTCAGAGCACATGGAAGCTTCCCCTGCCACATGTCAGGAAAGACATCCCGTCCACGGCATGGTACCCCGCCGCACGCTCCAGCCAACATAGGGGAGATCCCGAGGCAAGCTAAACTAGAAAAACCCAGCAAGAGTAGGCCAGAAACAAGTAAGCAAAAAAAGGATAACACTAGACCACTCAAGCGGGCGACTGAGAGGGGAAAAAAAGGGCCATACAGGAGAACCCTTCCACCTCGGCTATCATCTCTCCCAGCTCGTTCCCACTTCTATACACACCACACTCACTCCTCCTAGCGTGGAGTCCATCAAGAGGGGCTTGACCAGGAGGATCTATCCTCCTGGATCGTTACTGACTTGACCGTCGGAGCGCCCCCACCGGAACCCTCGGCCCGGGTCTCTAACGTTCTTTCCCTGCAGGTCCTGCGCACGGAGAGTACCCGGGAAGACGGTTGGCGGTCCGACGTCCCCAGCAGCTACAGGCCACGATGATCTTGGCAGCAACAATAACAATAGGAGTTGGTTAAGAATTATCATGGAAAAATGAAAAGTTTGCGCTTAACCACTTTACAAGAAGCTATTAACATCCCAATAACTTGTTTCATCTACTATCTTATGGCAAATCTTCTACTAATAAAAAGGGTATAAGAACAACCTTTGAGTCCGAGCAAACTTGTATATGGTATTAAGAGTTTTCGGTAGCCCTCTTAATTATTTTCTAATAAGCAATTCATAAACTATCTTTTATTCTTACTTAAGGATGAGTAAAACTCAAGTTGGGCTATAGAAGCATCAATTTATAAATTCAAGTTATATTTATTATTTAGAATTGATAATGTTTCTTATATTTTATAGGAAAGAGGTGCACCATAATAAAAAGTCCTATCTACGGGCCTAAAGGATATAAGTTAGAGTTCAAATAATGAACAATTGGAGCCCAATACCTATCTTAATGATGGTCCAAAAAAGTTCCTATGCAACCAACCACTATGAACCAGTAGCTTGGTCCATAAGAAGCCTTCATGTGGACCACTAATGAACTTGAAGGAGATTTTGGACCAGATTTGTTTATGAATTTGAACGGGATTTGCATCTAGATTCATCAATGATTAGAAAGAGAATTATGGCTAGATTCATCCGGAATGTAAATCTCTTCATTTTTTTTAGTCCCATATCGGAAGAATGTAAACGATCCTTCTATTCTAACACTTATAAAAAGGCTTATATATTTCATGAAAAAGGTACTTTCCACTTTCTTCCACCCTTCCAACATACGAGAAGGAGAGTGAGCTAAGAAAAAAAGAGCCACTATCAGGTTTTAAAATTTTTTATTTTTTTTAACTCCAAGCCTAATTAATGGCTTAGGAGTTAAATATATTTTTTTGTAATCAAATTTCTTAGCAATAAAATTTTATTCTTCTTGTTTTAATTATTTTCTTGCAATTTAATTTTTGTAATTTAATTTCTGTAATTAGGCTAGTATAATTTCTGTATATCTTTAAATTCTGTAATTTAAATTTCAACAAGTAGTGTAAAATATAATTTATATTTTAAAATAATTTTAAAGTATTAATTTAGATCATGTCTGGCTAGGTAAATCTCTTAGGGTTGCAATGAAGCTAGACTATGATTAGAAACCCTTTCTTAGAATCTCTTCTTGAACTTTCAATTTTTTTAGAGTCCATCTTTCTATTTAATTTCTTGCCAAGAGACTTGATGGACTATTATTGGGTTTCATCCCTTTATAGTTTATACTTGATTCGGTACAAGAAGGGTAACAGATAGAAGGCTCATAATATTTTTAAACTATTTTCTCTTCTTCTTTTTAGGAACCTTGATGGATTATTGTTGAATTAAAATCTCTTCAAAATCTATACTTAGTTAACACAAAGAAAGAAGTTTAAAGGATATTGTGAGATAATTATAAAAAGGCTCTCTAAGTTATTAGTCTAGTAAATTTAAAAGCCTTAGATTTTTAGATTATTTATCTCTTCAATTTAATTAATTTTTGCTTAAAATAGAAAGTAAAGAATAATCTCTTTTCATCTTTATTAAATCTTGCTTAAGCAAAGATTTGAGCACAATTCACATACTCAATTTCTCATGGGATCGACCTGTACTCACTGAACGTGCTACCCTGCATACTATACGCTTATGGTTTAAATTTAAAATATATCAACCAGCTATGGACATGTATGACAAATATATTTTCCCTACTCTCTAATTACTATAGACATCAAAAAAATGGTAGTATCTGAACTTCGAGCTAAGTGTAGATTTGAACTGTTATATTTAAAGATAACTTTTACAAACAATGCAAGATATACTAATTCTATCTTAAGAGTACATATGAATGACAAGGATGAGAAACAACTATAATTGATCATATAAGTCTTCTAATCAAGATAATAAACAAGAATGATTTTCCTATTGTAAAACAAAATGTGTTATGTATGTATGTACATACATAGTGAGCATAACATAAACACATATATTTATGCCAATTTTCTTATACCATGACGCCTCCATATTTTTTTTCTTCAGTCAAGAAATACAATTTGAATGCTTCTATTATGAATTCTTGTTATGCTTGGGAATCCCATAAAAATTGGAGGAAACAAAAGATGAAGTTGTTACACAATTTGTTAAAAGAATACAATGCATGGAGTTTGATGCACTTTCATGTTACAAAGGAAATGTTAGAAATCTTTAACATTTCTTTTATCTCATTCTTGGCAGAGCCCTTGTTGATCTAGATGCATTTAAATTTTAATTCTTCTGCTTGTTAAAAAAAAAAAAAAGGAAAATTAATAATGTCAAATGCATTGTATAAGGCTCTTCTTAAATTTTGGCTAAAAAATACAAAGATAATTTTTACCTTATGGTCTAAAGATCTCAAGATATGTATGTCCTAAGACCTAAGTTTTTTAAGCAGTCTCTACAAAAAAAATATAACATCAAATGTCATAGCTTAAGATTGTCTCACAACTCCAAGACAATATGGTTTTTCTATTAATAACTTGGTCTTTCAACCTTTGGTTAGAATAGAAAAAACTCTGAATGATATAGGCAAGAAACATGGCAGGTAATATTTAAGTATGCTAAGCTAGTATGGCATCAACAAGTGTAAGTTGATGGTAATAGAGTACATCAATCAATCAACAATTTAAGATGATCCCTAATACAACTGAATATTGACATTACTAAATCCATCCCTTTTTCATTCTAAAGTCATCTAGATACATGCAAGTAACGAACATGGATACAACCTAATACTATTGCCTTATATTCTCTTTAATTACTAATTCTTGGTGCATATCAAGGAGAGGCAAGAGAGGGTAAAGAAAGTTGTAATAGTTTGGCTTAAAAGAAGGTGGAGGTGGTTATGGTAGAGTCATAGACTTAGAGTGTATAGCTATGATTATTGAGAGAGCTATCATTGATTGAGAATGGTGATGAAGGCTAGTTGATGTTGCTAGTCAGGAATGCTGATCGCTAATTGCCTAGTGATGTAGTTAATTATGGCTAGTGTCGAAGTGCCAGATATTATCAAGGTGATGGAGGTGAAGATGGCTATTAAGGTGATGGAGGCGATGATGGTTGGCAAAGTGCTTGATGCCAGTCCTCAATCATGGGGGAAAAGGACCAGCCTCTTATTTCACCAAGCTTCTTGTCACTTCCTTACCAATCATCATTAAAGGAGATGTCAAGATGATGACCTATAATGGCTATTTATGTCAAAGCCACTCATTGCCAATTATCGATGAGGGAACGAAATTGTTGAAAATAGTATATGCACTAAAAGCCAATTACATATTTAACATAAAGAATAATTAAGAATTCATAGCTATCATACGTAATCTTATATGATATATAGAAAGTGTCACACTTGGCCATAGCAAAAAAAAAAAAGTATATGAATATTTCATGAATTTTACAAGTAGGCAATGTTTCCTAAGGAGCATTGGATAATCCTAAGTATTTAAAATATGTAGATAGTTATAAATGAGGTTGGGCATCACACTTATAAAACTATTGAGATGGATATGCAAAAGGCTATATTATATTTTAGTATATTTTAACCTTTAGGAGAGAAATTAGATTAAAATTATTCCAAAAATATTTGTAATTTTAATAGACTTATTAAGCACCGATTGTTTGTATATACATGACTACACAACATTTCAGCCTACAAAGAATCTAAACTCTTTATTTTTATTTTTATTTATAAAGTAGAACTTCTTAGAACTTATACAATAACACTATCTCTAGAATGAGTGCCATGATCTTTTTTATGGGTGCATACTTATAAATGAAGAAGGTTTCGCCTTATATCTTGGGAGAGTTTGTTCACCAAAGAGACTTGGTGGATTAGGCCTATATTCATGGAAACAAGGCAACAAGTATTGCATATATAATAAGGAGAAATTCTTTGTATACCACCCTGGTGGAGAAAAAAAAATACTACACAATATGATTGGACCTCATAAGTCCCACTTTTCAGTGTGTATTCAATACCTACAGTTTTACTTTTTCGTTAAAAATTTTGAGTAATGAAAATATCTTTCTTTTTATAAAAAAATTATGACACCTTATGGCCAGTTTATGATATCTAGTGAATAGAGTTATGACACCCTGTGGCTAAGTTGTGAATAGGGTATCATAATCCTATTCATAAGATATTATAAAGCCTATGGATATTTTCATCATTAAAAAAATTTCAAAAACTTTTCAATGACAAAAATATCCCTCATTCTTATGACATTATGTGAACAGGATTATGACACCTTATAATTCATAACTTGGCCACAGGATGTCATAAAGGAAAAAAGTATTTTCATCGTTCAAATGCATATTTAATGCCTGCAGTTTATCATTTTATTAAAAATTTTGAATGACAAAAATGCCCCTCTCTTTATGACATCCCGTAGATAAGTTTGTGAACAGGATATCATAACCCTGTTCACAGAATGTCATAAGACTGACGGATATTTTTGTTATTAAAAGATTTTTATTTTTTTTTAATAGCAAAAATACTCCTTGGCCTTATGATAACCTATGAATGGGGTTATGACACCTCGTTGACAACTTAGCCATAGGGATATCATAACCCAAGCTTTGAGGTACCATAATTTTTTTATAATGAAAAGATATTTTCATCATTCAAAATTTTTAATGAAAATGTAAAACTACAAGTATTAAATGCGCATTGAAAAATGAGAGTTACGTGGCCTTTACATAGTCCAATTATATTTGATGGTATATCTTTCTACACTGCCCTTGATGAGCAAAGAATTTCTCGTATATTAAGTTAGCAATCCAACTGGTTCTTAAGCTGGACTCATTATGGGTACGGTTGGTGGCTACTAAATTCAAATTTAAAAGTCAATGGACTACCTATCACAAGCCGCAAAATTATTCTCCTATTTGGTGATGATTATCATCTTATGCAGCTCACTTACAATATAAATTCATTTAGCAATAGCTTACTATCCTGAATATTAACTTGGAACTTGGATATGCTGGTGGCTCACTTCTTTTTGTCTAACCGGACTTGGAACAAAGAGGCATTGGCCATGGCATGCTCAGTTGAAATGACCACCCTTATTGAAGCTACTCCGAATATAAAAAGTGCAAGGGCTGATCAACTTTGTTGGGGATTTACCAAGTTTGCTCAAGGTTCTTGTAAAGATCTCTATCATCTATTTGCAAGCAAACAATATTTCAAGCACACCTTACACATTTATGTGAATATAGAAACTAGGAATCCCCATGAAGATAAAATTCCGCTATTGGATATTGATGTGGCATAAACTACCATATAAACAAAATCCGGAGATGCTAACAGAAGATTCACTTCCTTGTGGTCTTTGCCAGGACCATAATAAGGATAAGGCTCATAATTAGTTAATTGTTTCTCTGCAAAACAGTGCTAACAACTGTTAGCTACTCAATGTCACTATGGGGCTTTCCCCTCTTGTTTGCTGGTGCTGCTCAATCTTATGATAGAAACCTTGGTAGCGAGAGGTATTAGGAACATTGTGGCTTTTCCATGTGGTTATTATGGAAGGTAAGAAATGAGATGTTATTCATTTCAAGCTAGTAATTCAACCGTCATCACTTTGTAAGGCAGATTTTCTATTCTCTTATGGACTCAAATTGGTTGACTCTCATTGTACTCTTACTACAGTATTACGACATCCTAATTCAAAATTTACGATATCCTAATTCAAAACCTACGATATTTTAGACACTCTAGTTAAAAAATGATTTGAAACAGTATTACGACATCCTAGTTCAAAACCTACGACATCCTAGTTCAAAACCTACGACATCCTAGTTCAAAACCTACTACATCCTAGTTCAAAAATGAATTGAAACAGTATTACGGCATCCTAATTCTAAACTTACGGCATCATAGTTTAAAATCTATAACATCCTAGTTCAAAAATGTAGAAAATATGAATTAAAATTTGAAACAGTATTATAATATTCTAATTCAAAAACTACGACATTCTAATTCTTAATTGAAAGGACTGGATGAAAGAATATTTTAATATGAATGAAAATTTTAAATAAAAATTGAATGATAATTAATACTAGTAATGCTCAGCTCCTATCATATCATACTATAATAAATATATTTAAATCAATAAAAAAATATAATACGGATCATGTTGAATTTATTGCATTATATACGGTACACAGAGATTTTAGTCCACGGTCAAAATTTAAATGGCTCACAGAGTTTTTTAGTATATTCCTCGTAGTCCTCACGATCGGGACTGGACAGGCAAGAGGCGACGCGGTGGCTTTGGATTAATGCTTGCGGGGCTGGTTCATGCACCGCTTCGCAACAAGAATGGTCTACGGTGGTTTGAAGTTTATTTTAACGATTCAAGAGTCAGATTTCAAAACGGTTTGTAGCATTGGGCTTTCGATTGAGCTGTGATTTCATTGTTATAAAATAGAGACATAGGGAAGAGAAGGGACTACGTAGCCAACTAAAAAGGTGTTCTAGGAGCAGTGAGGATGCAGAGAGGCCTTGTGACTGCGAAAAATTTATAGAAGTTAGAGAATCTACTTGAATGTTGAAAGCTTTGTGAAAAATTTTGAACTTTTTTGTTAAAACAAATTGTATAGGATCCATGATACGAATTCTTATCTTATTAGTAGTTATTTTTTCGTACTGAAATCTTGCATGTCCTATTATTTATATCTTTTATTTTATTTTTTTTTTTTTTTTCTTACGGCATCAACAATAATATCGTGATCTTGAATACAAAAATTTATATTTTATATGAAAAATTTTTAACAAGGATCACAATATGCACTATAGTGATCCAAATATATTAATCTATAGCAACATAGGAAGCTCGAACAGAACAATCAAAATTTATCTTCAGCACACCAAGGGGCAGGGGTAACCAAGAAATAGGATGATGAGATTTAGAAGCACACAAAGCCATGATATTACCCCAGAACCTTGTACATATGCCTAAGAAGTGATAAATAGAAAGGCCAAAAACATTCATGCACCAAACAAGTCGAAGTGAGTTGTTGGACACACCAATATCCATTGACAAACTCTAATTTTTTCTTGGATATCGAGATCGGCCATGCAATATATGCTACTAGCGCTTTAACAAACATCTTTACCTTAGTGTTAGATAGAAATATTGGGTGTGGAGCCATATCCATCCAAGATTCAAGTCCGCAAGCCCAGCAAAAAAATTAGAAACCATTAAAAAAAAAAGGAAAAACAACAACAGGCTCACTAGACCGGACCAAGCCGAGACCCATGCGCGTGGCCCAAGTGCGTGGGCACGTGGGTGTGCATCCCAGGCCCAGCATGCATCATCCATGCACGGGCTTGGCCTAGGCAGAAGCGACGGATGCAAGGGCATTTCCCCTACATTTCGCACGGCTCACCATGGACCGTGCACGGTCCATGAGTGTTTTGGGGTGTTTTAGAACATCAGATCGATGATCCGACGGCTGGGATGGATTCTGGATGGTATTAGGCTTGAGCTAAGGTATTTTGACTCAGATTTAGACACGGTTTAGATGATTTTTAATCATCTTTTCAACATGGGACACCAGAGAGCAGCAGAAAAAAAGAACAGAGAGCCAAGAAGAGTTTTTGCAACCAGAAGAGTTATCCAAGGGTTTTCCAAGAGAGAACAAGAGGAAGGGAGAGAAAGATAGAGGGAGGGTAATGATTTCTCCTGTATTGTTTTGTTCTTTGTTCTTTCTTCTTATTGGGTTGGGGTTTGCATCCAGAGAAGGTTCTTTATTGTAATAACTTCTTGTATCATTTCTTTTTAGTGGAGATTTGATCATGTGCAGTTGTGGACATAGAAGCAAGAGGCTCTGAACCACGTAATCCCTATGTGTTGCATATGCTTATGTTTTTATTCATTTTTTAGTTTTTCTTTTTTCGTTTCTTCTGCGAACTTTCTAACATCCCACTATGCACCACATCCTAACAACTGGTATCAGAGCACCGGGTTTGAGTGGGAGCGATGGCAGGAAACGAAGAAAAGGTCAAAATCGACAAGTTTGATAAGAAAGATTTCAGATTCTAGAAGATGTAGATCGAGAATTATCTGTACCAGAAGAAGCTTCACCTATCACTGCTGGAGAGAAACCAATTAAGATGTTACAAGCAGACTGGGATTTGATGGACCACCAGGTTTTGGAAGATATCCGTCTAACGTTGGCCAGGAATGTCACATTCAATATCCTGGAGGAGAAGACGATAGCTGAATTGATGCTGGCACTATTAAACAGTATGAGAAACCTTCGGCCTCCAACAAAGTTTTTTCATGCATCGTCTGTTTAACTTGAAGATGAGCGAAGGTACGTTCGTAACTGATTATATCAATAAATTTAATTTGATCACTAGTTAGTTGAGTTCAGTTGATATTAGCTTTGAGAATGAAGTCCGTGCCCTAATCTTGTTATCTTCTTTGCCCGAGAGATAGGTGCAACGGTGACAGCAGTGAGTAGTTCGTGCGGCTCAAGCAAATTGAAATTTGAAGATATCCAAAACCTGGTTCTCAGTGAAGATATCAGGAGGAAAGAAACCAAAGGTAACTTTGACTCAGCCTTGGTGACTCAAGAAGGCAGAGGAAGAACTACACATCATAGCAAAGGCTGTGGGAGATCCAAGACCAAGTAAAAGAGCTAGTCAAGACCCAAGGATGATGGCTATTGGTATTGCGACAAAAAGAGGCACACCAGAAAGAACTGTTGGGCAAGGAAGAACAAGGAACAAAATGAAGAGTCAGTCAATGCAACGACCGAGATAATTGAAGATGCATTAGTTCTTAGTGTGGACAGTCCGATGAAGTCTTGGATCTTAGACTCTGGAGCTTCATTTTAGACTCTGGAGCTTCGTTTTACTCTACCTCACGAAAAGAGTCTATGCGCAACTACATTATCGGAGACTTCGAAAATGTCTATCTTATAGATGATGAGCTTTTGGATATTATGAAAAGGATGATATACACATTAAGATGCTAGATCAATTAGTTTGGATGTTTAAGAATGTTAGACATATCCCAAGATTGAAGAGAAACCTGATTGTTGGGTTTGCCTTGATTTTGATGATTAACAAAATATTGAGTACATATTTTGTACAAATGTTTCAATTATGGTTATGAGTTACAAGATACAAGCACCTCAAATTTTCAAAATGAAAGTATCTTGAAGCTGAGCAAAATTCATGTCTTAAGAAATCTTCTCACCATGAAAAGGGCCTAAAAAATATTCAATTATGGTTTACATAAAAGTATTTATAGTTTGATTGTATATCTTTATGTTTTTGGGAGTTTTGGCACTTATTTTAGCAATTTTCAGAATCAAGTATCGACTCACGATTACCAAGTGTCGACACTTCAGTGACTAGCACACAAAAATTCCTGACTGGCATGCCAAGTATCGATACCTGAGATTAAAGTGTCGACACCTGAGATTCAAGTGTCGACACATAAAACTCAAGTGTCGACTCAAGGCTTGAGATTTTTTGAAAATATAGAATTTGCCATTTGGAGGGTTTTTGTGTCAAGTGTCGACACATGAGCTTCAAGTGTCGATACCTGAAACTCAAGTGTTGACACCTACAGAAGCAAGTATCGACACCTGGGAGCCAAATGTCAACACCTAGAAGTCAAGTGCCAACTAGGGCTAGAAATGGACCGACCCAAAGCCCATTGGACCAGCCCAAAGACTATATTTTAAAAATTTTTGGACCAAATCCAGGCATCCCTTTGGCCCAAAAATTAAATGGACTCTATTTTACAGCCCTAAGACTAGTCAATATGCTTAAAATTTCGTCCACAGCCTGAACCAATTTCAGGCCGGCCCGAAGTTTATTGAGCTGGCCCAGTCCAGTTCTAAACAATGGGCTTTTGGGTTGGCCCATTTTCAGCCCTAGTGTCAACTCACGGGTTCTGATAGCTCTAACGGCTCTACTTTTTGAGTTGCAGATTTCATCTTTTCAAGCTCCCAATGGCTAGTTTTGAATCTCCAACGGTCACAAACTATTTTTTGGAAGTTTGTGAAGTATTTAAGCTTCACCAAACTCATTCATGAAGTATTGAACTTCATTGAACACTCAAAAGTTAATATTCTCTCAAGAACTTTACTTCCAAAATCCATAAAAGGAAAGATTTCCTGAAAAAGCCTACAAGCCTATCATTTCATCCTTCCAAAAGTAAGCTTGGAGAAGATTCCAAAGAGAAGACAAGACAAGCATCAACAAGTGCCTCAAAGCTTCCACATTCCATTCTTTGAAGAGAGTTTGATTGTGTTTTCATTATTGTATCTTTAACTTTATGATTTGTTAACCTAGCTTTCAAGGGTTTTTGAAAGTAGGTTGTTGAGGTTGTTGGTGAGCCAAAGGTACAAAACTAACTAGGGTTTTACTTGTGAGCCCGAAGATAAAATAAGTTGTAAGGTTGTTGGTGAGCCTAGATGATAAAACCAACTTAGGTTTTGACTTATGAGCCTTGAAAAATAAGTCGGCTATAATCTTTGAAGAGATTATAGTAAAAACTTTCAAGAGAATCTTGGGAAGTGGACGTAGGTGCTTGAAGTGCACCGAACCACTATAAAATATTATGTTTGTGTGTAATTGCTCTTTCCACTACTTGCATTTAATTTTTCGCTGCATATCTATGAGTGCTTAATCACATTGCTCACAAACACTTCTTAACCAAGCACATAATTGTTTTAATTTTTGAAAGATCCAATTTACCCCCCCTCTTGGACTCTATTTCTGGGCAACACTGATATCGATCGGGCAGCTAGATTCATAGGGGTACATTACAACTTTTGTTGGTGGCTCTTGGAAGATCACCAAAGGTGCGATGGTGATAGCACGAAGAAGCAAGTTGGGTACCCTATATATGACTAATAACACCAGAGATGCAGTGGCACTAGTAAAGACAGACTCGGAGTTGTGGCACTACAGGCTAGGTCACATGAGCGAGAAAGGAATGCAAGTATTACTGAAGAAGGACAAGCTACCAGATTTGAAAATAACAGATATTGGTTTCTGTGAGAATTATGTTCTTAGAAAGTATAAGAGAGTCAACTTCTCCAAGATTGGCAGGGCACCAAGATCAAGAAAGCTGGAGCTTATGCACATCGACGTGCAGGGTCCCTCCCCGGTTGAATCCTTTGGAGCTTTGCGATACTATATGACCTTCATCGACACCTCCATCAGAAAGTATGGATTTAATTTTTACAAAATAAATTTGATATATTTAACACTTTTAGGAAGTGAAAAAAGTCTGGTGGAGAATGAGTCTGGTCAGAAGATAAAGTGCTTGAGATTGGACAATGGAGGCGAGTAGACAGCACCGAGTTCAAGGAGTTCTGCACAACCAATAAGATCAAGATGGAGAAGACGATTCCAAGTACGTCACAATAGAATGGGGTAGCTGAGCGCATAAATAGAATCTTGAACGAGAGAGTCAGGAGCATGAGGCTCCATGCTGGATTGCCCAAGGTATTTAGGTTGAGGTAGTTATCACTGCTGTCTATCTGATCAACAGGAGTCCCTTAGTCCCCCTTAAGTATAAACTACCAGAAGAAGAGTGGACAGGGAAGTCAGCAAGCTTATCTCACCTGAAGGTCTGCGGCTGTGTCTCCTATGTACACATTAATATAGAGAAGAGAGACAAGCTCGATGCAAAGTCAGAGAGGGCTTCTTCATTAGGTATGGCACTAATGAGTTCGGTTACAAGCTCTTGAATGAGAAGGATATGAAGATCATCAGGAGCAAGGACATGGTATTCAATGAAAGAAGCTTGTACAAGGACTAGAGTGTTTTAGACAGAACAGACAAGAAAATAAGGAGAAAGAACAAGTAGAGCTGGAAGAGATCACGGAGGAGGACATTATCGAGGGAGCAAGAGATTCTGAACCTAAGCTAGAGACACCTCAGCTGAGAAGATCTACAAGGATCTCGAAACCACATGTAAGGTATTCACCCTCAGCACATTACCGGAAGGAAATAAAGCACTGCACAGCAAGTGGGTCTACAAGATTAAGGAAGAGCACAATGACAGCAAGAGGTACAAGGCAAGGTTAGTTATGAAAGGCTTCCAACAGAAATAAGATATTGATTATACTGAGATCTTTTCTTCTGTTGTTAAGCTCTCTACAATAAGAGTTATTCTAAGTATAGTAGCTCATGAAAATTTATACTTAGATCAACTTGATATTACTACTACTTTCCTGCATGATGAGATAGATGATGACATTTATATACAGCAATCGATTGGCTTTATAGTTCCTGGTAAAGAAAACCAGGTATGCAAGCTAAAGAAGAGCTTGTATGGTTTGAAACAGGACTCTTGTTTATGGTACAAAAAGTTTGATGGATTCATGACAACAGTGGTTTTACAAGGTGCCAAGAAGATCATTGCTGTTACTACAGGTTGTTTGATAGTAATTTTATCATTCTACTCTTGTTTGTTGATGATATGCTGATAGCTGGACCGAGCATGGAGGAGATCAAAAGATGGAAGATGGAGCTGCCAAGAAAATTTGCAATGAAGGACATAGATCGAAAGAGATAAGGTGACAGGTACACTGAAGCTGGTTCAAAGTAATTATATTGAAAATGTTAGACATGTTCAATATAATAGATGCAAAGCCTGTAAAGATACGTTGGTCAATAGGCTGATAATCAAATTGATATTTTTGATTTGGATCAGGTTGGACGGTCTAGATAATTTTTTTTTTTTTTTTTTGAACCAAAAGGATGAGGGGAGGGGGGAAAACTTCTCGGTGTAGCTCTCCACTCGGGTCTCAGCCTGTTAGATCTTTGTTCAATTCGAATCGTAATTTTTTGCGTATCCTCCTCATCGACTTGATGAGTATGTCAACCTAATCACACCAGAGCACCGGACTTGGTCAGTATATCGATGTAACTTCACTAAAATATCAAAATTTTGATTGCTGAGTCCATCTTATATTCAATCCAAAAATTAAACAAATCATTCATGAGATCATTTTTTGAACAATAGCTGAGACGTGCCTCGACGAACCGAGCTATCACCGTATTGGCGACGCTCCAGACGGTCTAGACAATTTGATCGAATTTTTTACACCCCTGGTCATCAGCGTTGCGCCGCCGGCGCTGACCGTGCGCCTCCCCTCCCCCTCCGATTTCAGGGTTAGGGTGAGGGTTTTACGTTGCCGGAGTGCGCCTCCAATCCATCAACTTCCCTCTGCCAGGTCCGAAATCAGTTCCGTGCGTTGAATTTGTATCCAATCTGCCCTCAATTGCTTCTTGTCCTTTTGGTTTCAATTCTTTGTTTGGGCGTGACTGGGAACTCGATGTCTGGACCGGTGTTTTGGGTTTGTTTTAATGTTTTTGCTCGAATCGATGCTCGAAGTTAGGGTTAGGGTCTGGTTTCGGACTGTTTGATGGTGCCGTAGGGTTGATTTGGATCTGAAAATCGAATGTATCTCACTGTAACTGGATTGTTGGGGTTCTCTCAGCTATGTAGGGCTCGGCTTGGGGGAGGAGGGCTCGTGGTGGGAAAGTATGTCGATGCATGAAAGAGAGACTATAGATTTGGAGCAGGGATGGGATTTCATGCAGAAGGGTATCACAAAGCTGAAGAACATCTTAGAAGGGATCCCCGAGACGCAATTCAGCTCCGAGGACTTTATGATGCTCTACGTGTATCCTTCCTTTTGCTTTTATTGATGCTGCTTCGAGGTTTTGTCGCTAGTTTTGTACTGTTATTTTGGTTTCAATGCGTTTGTTGCCTTAATTATTCGGCCAGAACCATCTACAATATGTGCACTCAGAAACCTCCGCATGACTACTCGCAGCAGCTGTTTGACAAATACCGGGAGTCATTCGAAGAGTATATCAATTTGACGGTGAGGACAATATTTTTTCTTTTTCATTGCCTGTCTATATAAGGCTCAGCATTTATAGGAAAGATGACTTGTTGTTATTGTCTCTCTTTTTTTTTTTTTTTCCCCTTTTGCTTTTTAATGAGGTAAGTTATGAATGAGCCATGAATAAATATGCTTCTGGATTTTACATTTCCAAAGCGGAATTTCTGAGATCTTTTGATTGGAATTTAATATTTGATTTTCTAATATGAAGTGTGCTGTATTTTTGGTTGCTTTTGATGGTTTAACTACTAATATTTACAAAATTAACTTGTGCCCATATGTTATGTTAAGCCCATCTAGGCTACCTTATTCTTAATGGTAGTTGATTGCCTTATCTGGTGTTGATATCTGAAGCTACCATTGGCTTGGCCTTTTTGGTTGTCATTTTATACTTTTAAGCTATAAATGACCACACATGGTTGTGCTCAAGGTTTTGCATCTTGGGTCCGCAACCGTATCAATACCATCCCGGTATAGTATCTGTTTGCTCGGTATAGAGGTTGATTCAGTATGCCAGCACTCTATATGCTTCCCGTACCGTGCTAGCACTCTATATGCTTCCCGTACCATGTACCAGTTTAGTAATGGTAAGGTATATGCGCCAGTACCAATTGGTATGAAATATTAGCGTTGTGCTACAAAAAGCATCATGCGAGGAGTTATTATGCAAACTTGATGCAGAACATGCTGGCATAAATTGCTTAGGTTGCAACCTATTGTAGTAAATGCTATCATTTTCCTTTTAAATCGGAAAAAAGGCTGGGAAAGCCCAACCCACTTTTAGTAAGATTAGTTAATTTTGTGATTGGAATCTTTTTTGTCTTGGTCAAAATCTCTACTGAGATATGAATTTGTAATTGTAATGTTACTTTGACATGGAACACGACCATCAACTATTAGGTTTCCAAGTGTCCAGAAGAATCTAATATTGGGATCTTCAAAAAATAAGACAGGGTAGATGTTTGTGTTATATGTGAGTGTGCAAGTTTGTATTGATATATGCATATAATGACTAATGAGCAATGTTTCTTAAGTGAATAATATCTGATAAAATGGTTCCTGATTGTTATGTTAAAATTGATAACTTACATGGAACAGTACCAAAAAGTACACATATAATGACAATGGAATTATGACCGATGGTAGTGTCAAGGAGTGTCTTGAAGTATCTAAAGGAGTGTTTTGAAGTGTCCAAGTGCTTGACATGTCAAAATATCCAAGATTTGAAATGCCAATTAGGCATGCAAATGAGTCAAGTAGTTCGCGAGCTACCCAAGCTTAACTTGGATCTAAGCTTGACTTGCCTCAACTATTATTAAGCTCAAGTAGCTTGAACAATTTTTTGATTCGAGCTCAAGTAGGAAAATACTTGGCTCGAGTGCTCGTGAGTCTAATAGTGTGTGTATATATAATATTATATTTTTGTTTTATACATATTTTTAAATTATGACCAAAGGGTCAAATTCAAGCTTGAGTATGGCTCAGTTGATATTTGAGTTAAGTCAAATTGATCTCGAATATTGCCTTTTTTTTTTTTTGCTAAGTTTAATTCGAGCTTGGATATTAAAGCTCGGTCGATCTCAAGTTGATTTTCGAACTCGGGTATTTTAAACTCGAGCCTCAACTCGGCTTGATTGCACCCGTAGTGCTAGTAACATTGTGTAAGGGTATTGGGCACCCACATATACTATAATTTTCTAATATCACTCTTATTTTATTTCAATTAATGGAAATTGATCTTTCCTGATTTACTGGTCAATATTATATCACTATAATAGCCAATATCTTTTAACCATTGTTACCTTGTAAGCATCGGTGTTTTAATTAAATTGCGAGGGGTTATGAGAGAGGTTGAGCTTGATTGCTATAGCTAGATAGAAATGGAGGGAGGCTTATTGTTAAGATTGTGATGGATGGAGCCTGTGGATGACTATGGGTTTATGCTGAAGACAATGATGAATACTAGATCCACCATGGTCGAGCTTCACAAGAATTAGGGGAAGTTATGGGGAGATGGTGACTATGGGTTTATGACGAAGACAATGGAGGGAGGCTTATTGTTAAGATTGTGATGGATGGGGAAGTTATGGGGAAATGGAGGGAGGCTTATTGTTAAGATTGTGATGGATGGAGCCTGCAGATGACTATGGGTTTATGATGAAGACAATGATGAATACTAGATCCACCATGGTCGAGCTTCACAAGAATTGGGGGAAGTTATGGGGAGATGGTGTTGGAAGATGATGTCCATGATGGTGGTAGCCAATCAAAGAGGGGCTATGAAAGAAGGAAAGGGGGAGATTGCCTTGGCAATGTTAATGGAGATGATGGAGGAGGACAGGGGCTTGGAGGGAGGGAAGAGAAGAAGGAAAGAAAGAATGGAAAAAAGTCATCTTAACAGATTTTAAGTCATTTAATTGAAATTAATGTAAGAATGAAAGTTCTGTATTTTACCATATCAACCAATTTTCCTATATCATGCTTCCTTGGGTCTCAGCCATAAAACTTGTGAACCTCCTAAAATTTTGGTCTCATTTTAAATGGTCTTGGGTCAGCGGCAGAGGAAATCTGATATCTTGGTCATCTTGGTATTGGTGGCCTACCGAGAAAATCGAAATATTAATATTTTTAAAATCTTGATTGGAAGGGCTTTTGAAATGAACTCATGGAAAAAAAGATTGGGGAATTTATATTTGCTTAGTTCTGTAAGAATAAATGAACTCGTTAGGATTAAAAATTTGAATTTTATGATGCATGAAGGTGAAGGCTTCCATCCTATTTAAGATTCATTCCAATCAGTTTAGGGTGGATCCATCTAGATTGCCTTCACCAGTTTAAGAAGCATAAATCTTGTTGTTTGATTTAGATGAGGGATTTGGGTGCCAACTTTAGGATATTTATAGCTTGGAAATGAGAAAAAGAAAGAAGAGAGGCGCGGTGTGGGGGGGGCAGGTGGGGCGGTGGGGTGGGAAGTGAGGGGAAGGGACAATGATGTTGTTTAAATAAGAGAGGAGGCAGAAGATGTCATGTAAAGGTTGCATTGAAGTTTTCATGGATTTAATAGGAGCCATAAAACTTCTAGCAGACAATTAAGTAGGTTTTACCACTCTTCCCTAGGGTTGTCTCAAATATAAGTTAACTGAAGAGGCTAGGTTATGCGAGGGGTTGTTCCAGAATCATTTCCTGGTTAAGGATTTATGTAAAATGATAATGTAATCAAACTTGCTCAATCCATTATCTCAGGCATATAATTTAAGTCCATCCGAATTTAAACGGAATCCTTAAATTGTAATTCGATATAAATTATTAGGTTTAGAATTGAATCTTGAAATAGAGATAAGGATCTTAAATTCTTACTAACACGTTGGAGTCCTGCATGGTGGAAAAGTATATGCAGTTATAATGGCTGCTGTTTGATCATTCTATTGTACACTAGTACTTTTTCAGCATTTTTTTATTATGCATTGGTTTGGAAAAGAACAACACCGGCTTTTTAAACTCGTCAACCAAAGAACGAAGATTCGTATTCAGAATGTTATCATTGATTGAATTTCATAATATCTTTGGGAACCACCAAGCATGTGGAATCATTCTTCTAGATCATTGAATTATCAATGTTGTTTTTTTTTAATTTTTCAAAACCCATAAGTTATGCTCAATTTATACTCGAACACCTTAGCAGCCTGCTTTTCTTTTTCTTGTCACTTTTTCTTTTTTATTTTTGCATTGCTAGCATGAAATTTGGGGGGTGGCAATGTACTTTTTTTTTCTCTTTAACCAGTTTGTGCATTCTAATGCAATTAACTGATTATGAGCATGCTTAAAACAAAGCATGCAGCATATTTTGTTTTTAATCTTGATTTTTATTTTGTTGTGGTAATATTGTATCTGTACATTTTTTGTTTCATTCTAGTATATGATATTCAGGTTGTGTTTCAAGATTAATTTGGCTGCAGCATGACTAATAACTTACAATCTTTTGGTTTACAATGTGAATTTTAGTGCATCAGTGTAATTTCATTAGCAAAACTTATTTGCTATGTTATATCTTATGCTACATTATGATTTACTTATTTTCTTTTGATAATACAGTTCAACCAAGCCTTGGAAAATACTTGGTGTATTTATGTTAACAAGGTTACTTCCATGGGAGGAAAAGCAGGATTATGATTAATTCTTTTTAGTTTTCATATTGGAGCATATTAACTATAATTTTTATGAGAAGTTTCAAATTTTTAAATATTATGTGACTAGGTTCTCATGTTTTTTGAATTTGTGTTGTGTGTGAAGTATGTGATGAAACTTAAATAACATTGAAATTTGAAACTTAAAATGAGTTTATTGCGACTTGATCACCACTACAATCTTTTTACATATGTGATGCAATTTTCCCCCTAATACATAGTATTCTTTATATCAGAAAGGTTCAGGAATAAATTGAGAGAATTCAGATTTCTGAAATTGATTTTTAAATCTTAAATCATAGAAACATGTTGATGCTAGGAGAACATGCTGTAAGACAAATTTGAAGAAAATGATTTTTAATGGCTCACAGCTTCGCACATGTGAATCATGCATGGGAGATAATTAGAAAGAGGGACTCAAATGCCAGTCATCACACTCAATACGGCACCATAGATATCGTGCCAGTGCCTTAGTGATATATGGCAATGACATTGCACTGGAAACAAAAAGAAAAAGACATGGGGCATTGACATGATGCTGGCTGTATGCTACATTATGTAGCCATGTTAGCATGTGCCAAGCACTGCATGGAACATTATGTACCAATGCCAGGCCGGCATGATACTTTACAAATGGTTGTTAAAATACTGAACAATTTAGTATCTGACCATTTATATATTTTTTGAGAGATTTGTAATAATTTGGGTGATCACTTAGTTTCTTTATTTGCTACATATATATGTTTTAGTTTATGGCTGTATCGTACTAATGAATTGCTATTCTTTTGCGATAATTTGAATCACTGGTTGTTCATGAATGCATTGGGAAATACATCTTTAAACCATAAAAATTAGAATTGCATAGAACTCTGATTGCTTTTTCTTGTACCTTATATAGGCAGTCCTTTGCCCATTTCTAAGTCTCATTAATTATCTTCTTTTTTTTTAAAAAAAAGGATATCTATAATCTATATAGCATGTTCAATGTGTTGTCCTCTTACAATCAACTTTTCTGTTCTCTCTCAGGTATTGCCGTCCTTGAGAGAGAAGCATGATGAATTTATGCTGAAGGAGCTTGTGAAAAGATGGTGAAATCACAAAGTTATGGTTAGATGGCTTTCACGTTTTTTCAACTACCTTGATCGTTATTTCATTGCTCGGAGGTCACTTCCTGCGCTTAATGAAGTTGGACTAACTTGCTTCCACAATCTGGTACACTCTTGTCCTAGGTTTTTGTTATAGTTTTTGTGTTCAAAGATCAAATTGCATATACCCCTTGAATTAGGCGTGCAATTTGTGTATAGACTATAGACATCCATGCCCATTTTTTTTTTATATACTTTGTCAAGCTTTCTGTGATTGAGTTCTGGAAGGTTCTCATGCTTCTTGGAATCACTTTTGACTGGTTGTTTTTGGATTTCAGGTCTATAGTGAGATTAAGGACAAAGTGAGAGATGCTGTGATCTCTTTGGTATGTGGATACGGTATTTCTCAGCATGAACTGGATCTCTGCTTTTTATTATGTTAGCCTCATCAACTTTACATTTAACAGATTGATCAAGAGCGTGAAGGGGAGCAGATAGATAGAGCCTTGTTGAAGAATGTCTTGGATATTTTTGTTGAAATTGGGTTAGGGAGCATAGAATGTTATGAAAATGACTTCGAAGCAGCATTGCTCAAGGACACTGCTGCATATTATTCTCGGAAGGCTTCAAACTGGATTTTGGAAGATTTGTGTCCAGACTACATGCTAAAGGTATAGTTTCTGAAAATTGCTTGAGCAGATAAAGGTTTGTATATGAGCATGATTGTCAATATTTTCTGGCTATTTATAGGTTGAGGATAGCTTAAAACGGGAGAAAGATAGAGTTTCCCATTACTTGTATTCAAGCAGTGAACAAAAGTTGTTGGAGGTTTGTCCATGTTTTGCTTATAATTTGTGATGGATCATTATAATTTCAAACCTTTGATAATTGGTCTTATACCAATGCTTTGTGTCTACCTATAGATTTTAGTTTTCAGAACTGGAATGATGTATAGCGTTAAAGTTAGTTGAATTCTTTCATTTAACTTGTTTGGTTGTCTTTCTTACTATGTTGGTAGAAAGTGCAACATGAGCTACTCTTCGTATTTGCAAGCCAACTTCTTGAAAAGGAACACTCTGGTTGTCATGCCCTGCTTCGGGATGACAAGGTACATACTTAGGACACATGACAGCTGTTCTTGAGAATGAAGTCACTGTTAAACTGTAATCTGATGACCAAGATTTCTTGTCATTATATGCAAATAAGGTGGATGATAAATCAAGAATGTATAGGCTGTTCTGCAGAATTCCTCATGGCCTGTACCTTGTTTCTCAGATTTTTAAACTGGTTAGGAAACTCCCACAATATGCCCATCAACTATTTAATTGGGAGCTTATCTGACCTCGTTTCACTCATTTGGTGGATAAAATTTTCATTGATTCAGTATGTTACTTCTGAAGGCACACCCTTGGTAAAACAAGCAGAAGATGCTGCAAGCAATAAGAAGGTGAAATTATTCCTTAAATCCATTTCTTGCTGTACCAAGTCTTTCGTTCTCAAATCAAACTTTTTTTTTTAATATTCTAGAAAATCTCAAAATGTGCTCATGCAAACATTGCATTGCATTGCAGTGTCTTATACAGTGATCACATACTAGGATATTGTAGAAATTAGTCTTGTTGAGTGGAGGCTCATTTAACCCATAAAAATACTAGGACTATTGTTACCAGAATCACACATAAAGACTTTGTTGCTGATGAATTATGGGAATTTTCAATATCTTTTTCATTCTGCACTTATACCAAATCTCTGAAATCCTTGAACTTTGAAGAGGTTAAAAATCCTTTGGCTTTATAATCTATAGGTACCTTCCACAGGTTACATCAAAGATTTGGGACAGATCTTGCTAATCTCTGTCAACATAAACTTACATGTCGCAAGTATGATGTATTCCTGTTTCTTTGCCCCAATTTGTTCTGATATGTATTTAGAGATGCAAAAATCTTTGAGATCAATCCATTGGCATGTGGAATGGCAATGATCTACTAGGACACAATATTTCTGTTGAAGTTGCGTAGCCAATATATGTCAATGACTGGAATTCAGAACCATGCAAAATCGATTCTTTGACAAGTGTTCTTGTCATTTGCAAAGACACAGAAGAAACAACAAATAACTGCTCCATTAATTATAGGCCACATATTGCATTTTGGCTTACTAACTCAAATAGTAAGTGTGCGATGGGGCTCTTAATGGACTAATTTTCTGGTTAGATGGATCCTTGTGAGGATGGGGAAGGAGATCTGCAACTTAATACTCTGAAGACAAATCCCTGTCATTAGTCGAACTCATTAGTCGAACTCATCAAGAAATCAAGATGAATCATTTGTTAATCCTGGGTTAAATAACAGAAGCAAGCTGAATTTATTTGATTCGACAGAAGATTTTATGGCTTATTAGACACACTTTCTCTTTAGACTCGAGGCTTGTTGAAACTTATCATGGATGGGAGTTTCTCTTATATATCTTGGCCTAGGGTTTTTGAAACCGGACCGAACTGGCTAGTTTGGAATGTTTCGAACTATACCAGCGGCAAACCAGGATGATTCTGGTGTGGAAATTGGAACACCGGACAAGAGAGGGGGAAAGAGAGGAAGATAAAGAGAGAGAAGATGGAAGGGAACGGGCGGGCGCCATTGTCGGAGGGCTAGCGATGGCCCATTGAGACCGTTGGAGGGCCTTGGAGGCCTCCGCGGCTCCGTGTCACCACTATTGGCTTTTAATCGGGAGAGATAAAGAGAGAGGGGGGAGCGAAGGTATCAGAGTGTGGAAAAGGCATCGGAGAGGGTGCTGAAGAGTTACTGAGGGTCGTCGTGGCCGCCAAGTAGTGAAAAAGCTCTCGTGGCCTCCACGGGTTCAAAAAAGGGGCTTCATGAGAGCCTTTTCTATCGTCTGGCAGCCATGGTGACCCCTGGTGACTTTCCGACCACCATCTTTGGCGCCTTTCCTGCCATCTGGTATCTTCGCTCTTCCCTCTCTCTCTATCTTCCTCGATTGAAAGCCCTACTGGGCAACATGGAGCCGCTGATGCCTTTCTCGATTGAAAGCCCTATCAGGTGAGAGCGAAGGTACTAGGGGTCACCCTGGTAGCCAGATGGCATCATCCTCCCACATTTTTGTGGGAGGCCTTTGCGACCCTCTGATAGCATCATCATCCCTTTCCCTTCCCTCTCTCTCTTCCTCTCTTTCCCTCTCTTTCTCTTTTCCTCCATGGTTTGTCCCTTCATTTTTGTCTGTTTGTGCTGGTCCAGTCTAGTACAAGCCATATGGAGTCATACTGCTGCCCGGCCAAAAAAGTCTCTGGTACCGGTTTCAAAAATCTTGTCTTGGCCATTCCATCTAGTAAAACTAGATAATATGGAGTCAGCAGCTGGGTTCAATATCAAAATAGATTATTTTTGTGTTTAATTCTATCAGTAGTGAATTCTTTTATAGGAGATGGCATAGATCTTTTTAATGGAGATTGAGGTTAGCTTGTTAATGCTTTTGAGATGACCATTTGCCAAAGGAGACAGATGTTGTTAGGTTAGTCGTAGTGTTGTTTTGCTGATACATAGAATTTGGTACTGGATCTTCCCACCTTTGCATGTTTACAGGGTCTTATACTTTTATATTTACTTTTTAAAGGAGGTTTATAGTGGTGATGGTAGTTGTTGAGGGTGGTCTGCTTATGTTTTAGCAGTTCTAACATCTTCATGGTCAAAAGAGGACTGTATTGTTGTATGTGATCATAATCTTTTCTCAAATATGGGCCATGATGGTCGAAGACCAGTTGCCATCTTGCAAACACCACAAATAAAACACGAACACACATGCACGCATACACACAAAAGATCATGAAAATCACACTCTGCATCGTGAAAAATGCACTCTCCTTTTGTTCTTTTTCCTGAAAATTTTGTCTAAAGATAAAATATATAGAGGGTTTATCTATCAAAAAAGGTATACACCGGTCTAGGTTATAAATCCTGCTACCAAACCTGGTATCAGTCAGGAATCAGGTTAGGATGGTCCTAGGTTAGTGCCATCCTGACACATGGAGCATATTGGCATCTTGGTGATTAATTAGAATGCCCGCTTTCTTTTTTCCTTTTTTCTTTATTGTTGTTTTCTCTTTCTAATGATTGTTTAGAGGGTTTTTCGGATTTGTTTGTCACAATTTAGGATTAGTTAAAGATTTTGAGGCTATAATTGGGTTTATGGTAGCAATGCCGATACTGGCAACAATTTGATATTTATGGTGTCCATGTTCAAGTTCTCTCTCCTTCCTATCTTTCTCTTGTCATGCTTTGTATTTAGAGGATGGACTGACACTAGGCCTCTCATCAAGCCAGGTGTTAATTACCAAATCCCAAACCCATGCCACCCTCGAAAGCATCCTCAAATCTGAATCAGGATTAATGAAACCCTGGAATGCCTCTAAACAATCCTTAAAAACAATAAACAAGAAAATTTGGAATTCCACTGACTTATTAGGATGTTGGGCCATGCCAAGTGGCAGTATGGTGTGTACTGGTTGTGATGAGCAGCCTTCTTTCTCATACCAGTTGTTACTAACTAGGGCAACCTGGTTTTTTTTCATATACCAGGGTCTCTAACCTGTCCTAGGACTTGGTATCCAAGCGATCCATTCTGGGATGGATTGGGACTATCCGTGGTGCTATCTATCATTAAAAGCAAATCTTTGTGGTTCCATCACTGTTTATCATGTTGATTCCACATACTTGTGCTATACATGGTGTCGAGAAACGAGACACCTCGATCGACTCCACGGAGAAACGAGACACCTCGATCAACTCCGCGGAACGCCCGGGATCGACTTGATGTTACCATGGACATGAAAGGATCCATCATCGGGAAGGATCGGGGCACACCATCCGCTTCCAGTGGCAGAGGTGTGCCCCCAAGGGGCTGCTACAAAGAGAGAACCAGAGAGAGGAGGGCTTTCTTGTTTCTTGGGGAGAAGAGGATTTCTATTCCGGCTCAACTCTTGGACCTCTTTGTAGTAGCCCCTTGGGGGCACACCTTCGCTGCTGGAAGCGGATGGTGTGCCCTGATCCTTCCCGATGATGGATCCTTTCATGTCCATGCAGCATCAAGTCGATCCCGGGCGTTCCGCGGAGTCGAGCGAGGTGTCTCGTTCCTCGACATTTGGTATCAGGGCTTGGTTCGTGGAAGGAAGATCTCAAGATCAGAGGGTTGTAAGTAAAGCTTCTTGCAGGTACGGTTTTCAGATCTCTTGAATTCTTGATTGTGGTAATGGCATAATTGGGTTCAAAGTAGATTTTGAGAAGTACGATGGCAAGGAAAACTTTATCCTGTGGCAGCAAAGGTTTAAAGATTTGCTGGTTCAACAGAGAATCTACAAGGTCTTGGTTAAAGAAAGACCGGAAAAGATTAGTATTGAAGAATGGGAAGAGTTAGAAGAGATTGCTTTCAGCACCATCAGGATGTGTTTGGCTGATCAGGTTTTATCTGAGGTGTGTTCAGAGACTACCGCAAAAGGTCCTTGGAGAAGACTAGAGAACACATACATGGGAAAGAACATGATGAACAAGCTATGGCTGAAGAAGCAACTGTATAGCTTGAGGATGCTTGAAGGTGGAGACCTAGTTGCTCACATTCAGAGGTTCAATCAGGTATGTTCTGAGATGATGAGTTTGAATGTGAAGATAGACGAGGAGGATCGGGCATTGTTGCTGCTGTGTTCACTCCCTGGATCGTATGATGGTCTCATAACAATCTTGGTTTATGGAAAGGAAACCCTGAACTATGAAGAGGTTATTGGTGTGCTCAGATCTAATGAGTAAAGGGAAAAGATTTGCAAAAATAATCCTAACTCAGAGGTTCTTGCTTGGGGAAAGTCCATGGGCAGATCTCAGTCTCGGAACCACAAGAGTGTGAAGAAACGAAGGTGTAACGAACTTCTTGAAGCGGAAAGAGAAGAAAATCCCTTTCTCCCGAGAAATTTTCTCTGTTTCTCTTCTTTCTCTCTCTTCTCTCATTCTTGATGTTCTTGATCTTCACAGATCTGTATCCTACCGTGATCTTCAATAGAGATTGCTGGCAGATGGTCATCCACAACCTGGTGATATGCTTCCGTAATTGCTTTGTTGATCAGGGTATTCGTTCTTGATCGGGAACAAGGCTACTCTTGAGGGTTTGGTTCTTCAGATCTGGATGGATTTGAAACTTGAATTCTCGACACATGGTTGGAATTCCTTTATCCTTATAGTAAATGCAGAGCTTCCATTTGTTAAGCTTAACCATTATTGAACAAACTCCTCTTCTTTGTAATTGCATGCCCTGTTTAGTATTTCTACAACTTGGTATAGAGGAATACTTGACACGAGAATTGCATCAGTTAAGATTGTGTGATGTGGATTTTCATGAATAAACTTTCTTAAAATGAGAAGCTTCTTGCACCATTTTTTCCTAATATCTTGTCCATATATCACATTTTCCAGTACTCACATATGAATAACCTTATATCCTCCTCACCAAACGTCAACTCATACTTGCATTCTTTGAGAGCAGCAAAGCTTTGCTATTTTAGCTTAACAGTTAACACAGCAAAGACTTTAGGACACCAATTTCCAATGTTCAATGGCTCATAATATTCTGAAGTCTATATAATGACATCTTGTGGAAGGAATGAAAGCTCAGCTAAAATTAAATAATTAAGGGGTAGATTATGCATTTTACTCTATTTTTTATAACACGCATAGTTTAAGTTATTTGACTTGTAACTTCTCAAATCCCAATAAGACCTGCAAGTTACCAATTAGGCATGTCTTTTAATTGAGTGATGAGAATGCTTCAGTTTGTCTGAGATTGTGAATTCTGCTTTTAGGAGTTTGGAAGAACACTAGCTTGGCAGAATATTGTATTATGAGAGTTTCATGTCAGGAGTTTTGGGTGGTTTGATGTCCCTTTTTTCCCTTACACACTTAGGTTATGTAGCATATATGATTCAGATTTGCAATGAAATATTAGTGTTTTCTCAGCTTTTAATGGTATGCTATAACCACATGAAGAGGATACTGATTTCAATGTGTCATGATACATAGGCTCCTTTGGTGATGAGGGCTTTATAATACTTATCTGTTACTCATGTTTTTTGGCTATTACCTTTCATCCTCTTTTCTATAAGGAACCATCATCTAGATTCATCATTCATTTATTTAGATATAAAGTTCATAGTTCTTATCTACTTCTGGTTAAAGTTCCTGGTCTGTTGACCATCATTGGGCCACATGGAAACCTTTGGAAATCTTTTATCCAATCTTTCTGTATTCATATTATTGTTAGATCCTCAATACCAAATGTCGACACATACTTTCCTGCATGGAATGCTCTTGTACTCATTCCATGTAGTCTGGTAAGTTACTAATTCCATAATGTTGAATAAATAAGCTAAGTAATACCTGGAGGAAATATGGTGTGTAAAAATGTTTAAGTGTACTCTTTTTAAATATAAGCAAAAAACATGTTTGCATTATTAGATGTTACTGTTCAATCTGCACGTCAGCACTTGATTTATGCTGCTAAGTTTTTGGGGGATCTGCAGACCTTGCTGAAGCAGATTTTGCTTTGAGTCTCACTGACGACCCTCTGTAATAATCTGTTGACTTGTGTGAACTGGGGCTTGCTGTGGTCACCCCTCTGCTTAGCAACCTGAGTTTCTGGGTTCTATTTCTGGATGGTGCAACCCAAATATCTGGACCTGAGAAATTATGGTGCTGCCGGGTTTGCCAGCCCTTCCCTCTCTCAAAGAAAAAGAATAATCAGTCAACCAATAGGATTTCATATTTCATGCAGATTTTTTTGCTCTTTGTTATCAAATTATAGCATCTTCTTGTCTTCTTATTTTATGCTTGATTGGTTGATATTATTAGCAAGTTGTGAATCAGATGGATGTACAGTTTGTTCATCATCTTCTGGCCATATAGGTATCGTTCATACTATTGCATATCATCATCAAATATCTCATTGTAATGCATAATTGGCTAATAATTTGTTTTCTACAGGCAGAAAAAAAAAAGATGTGGTTGGTTTGCAAGAGCAGGTATATCTCATATCTTGTATGCTACCTGAATCAGATAATTTAATTCAATGTTAAATTTACGGAAGTTTTTATTTTGATCTCCAGTTTTTTGTGAGAAAAAAAGTTATTGAGCTGCATGACAAGTACTTGGCATATGTGAATAACTGCTTCCAAAACCATTCCCTTTTTTGTAAGGTTGAGTCCAAAAATAGATTGTTGTCCAAGCTACCTTTTCATGCCATTATCTAATTCTTTCCTCTCTTGACAGGCATTTAAAGAAGCTTTTGAGGTTTTCTGTAACCAGGGTGTTGCTGGAAGCTCCAGTGCTGAACTTCTGGCTACATTTTGTGATAATATTCTTAAAAAAGGTGGTGGAAGTGAGAAACTGAGTGATGAAGCTATTGAGGAGACACTTGAGAAGGTAACTTCTTCCCTTTCTATCACTGGATACTTTTCCTAGTTTTAATAGCTAAGGCCTGTTGACCTTTGAGATTGCTGTCTTATTATGAATGAATTTATAATTTTTTCTCAGGTTGTAAAGTTAGTCGCATATATTAGTGACAAAGACCTTTTTGCTGAATTTATAGGTGAGGGTTTTTGCCTAGCCTATCATCTTATGTTTGCAAACTAGTTAATAGGTACTTTAGTTCTAATTGCTGTTCTTACTTCCACAATACTTCATTTTGTTAATAATTCCATTATAAAGTTTTTGCAGAAAAAAACTTGCGCGAAGGCTGCTATTTGAAAAAAGTGCTGATGATGACCATGAGAGGAGTATCTTAACAAAGCTGAAGCAGCAATGTGGTGGGCAGTACACCTTGAAGATGGAGGGCATGGTCAGTTGATTTAATAATGTTGCATTAGTGCCTTATGATTATAGATATGCTTTCTGAGGTGTTTTTTTTTTCAAAATTTTTTTAAAGTTTGTTGATTTAACACTTGCAAGAGAACATCAATCAAACTTTGAAGAGTATCTTAACAGTAATCCTCAGGCGAACCCTGGAATTGACTTGACGGTTACTGTTCTAACTACTGGATTCTGGCCAAGCTACAAATCCTTTGATCTCAATCTTCCTGCTGAGATGGTAATAAACATCATACTTGTTTCATTGCTTTTTTGTTTTTTTGTCCTGAATATCATGATTTAGTGGGTCATACTTCTGGTTTGTTGATGTTGTCAGTACCAGTGACCTTATTTTGTTAGGAATTTTATAATACAGTATGGTGGAATTTTTGTTCTTGCCCCATTGATACAAGGCCTTTTAATGATGACTTTACTGTTGTGATGGATGATATATAGGTTAAATGCGAAGAGGTTTTCAAAGAATTTTATCAGACCAAAACTAAACATTGGAAGCTTACATGGATATATTCATTGGGTACCTGCAATATCAATGGAAAGTTTGAACGTAAAACCATGGAGCTGATTGTGACAACTTGCCAGGTCTCCTTTAAATCCTTATGTTCTCATATAAATATCTGATTGATATTCATACAATGTTCTTGCATGCCTTTCTGGTTTACAGGCCTCTGCATTGCTGCTTTTCAATGCTTCTGATAGATTGAGTTATTCTGAGATAATGTCACAATTGAACTTGACGGATTACGATGTAATCAGATTGCTTCATTCACTTTCCTGTGCTAAATACAAAATCCTTAACAAAGAGCCAAATACCAAAACTATTTCTCCAACTGACCATTTTGAGTTCAATTCAAAGTTCACTGATAAAATGAGAAGGATTAAGGTAAAGTTGATATTGTTTCGTTGCTGCTGTTTATTTCATTTGCCTTACTCTATTGCTTGAGATGAGATGGCTTGTATTATCTGCAGATACCTCTACCTCCAGTGGATGAGAAGAAGAAGGTAATTGAAGATATCGACAAAGATAGAAGATATGCAATTGATGCCTCCATAGTTCGCATAATGAAGACCCGTAAAGTATTGGGTTATCAGCAGTTAGTGATGGAATGTGTTGAGCAGCTTGATCATATGTTTAAGGTACTTCTATTTTTGCCAGATTTTTTAGATAACTCTCTCTTAAAGAGTATGGTACAAATGTCATTACTGTAGAAGTTCCTTGCACGATGTGGAATGTGTTCTTGTGATTATGATCCATCATTATAAGTTGTACCTTTCATATTTGTCTTCTGGATTCACTATAGCAATTTAATTGTATAAACATGAATGAGGAGTTCATGACAACTATATGAAGGTGAAACCTGATTCCTTATGTGCAGCCTGACTTAAAGATAATAAAGAAAAGAATGGAAGATTTGATCACCAGAGACTTTCTGGAGTGAGACAAGGACAACCGCAACTTAATCAGATATTTGGCCTGAGTGAGTTTTTGCTATTGATGGAAAGAAGCTTTCGTCAAGGTAGCTGCCAACAATAATGCAAAAGCATATCAGTGGTCCGTGTGACACTCAAATTATATATATATATATATATATATATATAAATTGCTGCTCTTTTGGTTGCACGAGAGGTTGTATATAATTCTTAGATCCATGAGCCTTCTTGTTCATTTACCTTGAAGCCACTTTACTGCCTAGGATCTCCTTGGAGTGGCAGGTTAAGCTTCAAGCAATCTGAAATGTTCAAAAGCAGTTTTCTTGTTGCTGCATCTTGATATACCGTAGGCATGTTTCTTCCCAGATCTTCCTCTTGTATATTTTAGTTTGTTCTGATAATATAGTGTGCTCATATGGCTTGTTTATTTGTTTCCTGTATCCATGTGGCTTGTGTGACTAACATGACAAGCTATAGAGAGACTGCTCACATTGGTTTTCTTTACCGTCATCTTATTCAAAATTGCACTGTTTTAATACTGCTATTTCTTTAAATAATCATCATTAATATTATTAATACCATCATAGATTAAAAAAAGTCACCGTGCTTTTAGATTTTGATGGATGAACTTTGGCACCAGATGTATCCAAATCCTGCATGGCTAGAGTAATCTGCATATCATGCTTGATGCCATTTTACTCTGTGCATGCGTGATAAATTTCAATTAACCTTGGAAGCCTGGAGGCCATATACTGCAGCAACAGAATCTCCCAGAGGCACATGTAAAAGTGTTAAATATATGATAAGTTATAATTGGTGTTATTAAACTTTCAAGCTTGCCAAATGTTTAATTGAATTGGAGTCCATTTAATCAAAATTTAATCGTCAAAATTCTGATCCTTGAAGAAGCTTCTCTTGCAACTTTTTGCAATTAATCCTGGTGTTTCCAATTCTTAATTACTCATTCGGTCCGTGGACAACTTTTTTTACGGGGTAGTAGTTTTTTCAGAAAACTGTTTTTGAAGAATAAAATTTTGATATGTTTGATTAATAATAAAAATTAATTTATTTCAAAATGATTTATACGTGGTTGAATATTTATTTTTTTAAAAAAATTGTGTAAAATATTTATTATATCTTTAATAAATATGAGATAATATTTTTTTACTTTCAAACCTTATATAAATAATATATTATATTCATATTAATATAGATATAATATTAATATATTATAATATAATATTAGATTATAATAATTTATTATATTAGTATAATATAAATATATATGTATAATATAATACTAATATGTTAATATAATAAATTTATTATAGATATAAATATAATATAATGTTAATATAAATATTAAAATATTATAAATATTAAGATAAATATTAAGATAATATTATTATTTAATATTTTATTTTAATCATCTATTGATATTTTGTATAATTTTGCTTGTGGATCTTAAAAGAATATTTTTAAAAAGGAAAAAGAGTTATCTTTTTTATACCGTGGGAAGTTCTAAAACCTCTCTTCCACAAATTTTATTTTTCATGAAATATAAATTTTTTATAAAAAAATATATTTTTTATTTTATTTTAAAATTTTAATGAAATATGAAGTTTTTTTTTTCACTTTCCAGGAGTACCTTTTTCTTCCTCCACTTTTCCGCGACCAAACGGGTCCTAGAATTAGAAAGCTTAAGTTCAATTAATTTTTTGAATTCAAAAATAAATGGGTGTCGGGAGAATAATACAACCACCCCATGTATGTATTTTATGATGGGCCCGCATGTTACATTCAGTCAGACCTCTAAGACCAACCTGATACTCGGATTGCTTGGAGTGAAAGACTATTCTTCTTTCTGTACTTATCGGAGTTATAGGAACCTAGAATCTTGGGCTTTTCTCGTTGCTTATCATTTCCAAGATGCCTAGGTAGAGGTTCATCTTATATTTGCAGCAAATGCTAAAGATCAGAAATGCTGTCTTCTTTTCTTTCATCCATTCTTTGTTTTCATTTTAATGGTATATATCTACTAGATCAATTATAGTGTGTACACAATGATTTGGTGGAAATCTTAGATTATTCTTCTTTATCTCCACCTTTATTTAGCATGTAAAATAGGCTTACTGTGTACCAAAGTGCTTTTCCAAAGTATGATACATTTCACAAGTTGCTTATCTCTCAAGTAAATTTGTAGGACGCTTATCAAACAAATATTATAATTGAACTCCCTTGAGAACTGAAATCTAATTGGATTGTAAATTTATTCAAAGCATCTTTTTCACAAGTATCTGTCACTTTTTTTAAAAAATTTTGCAGCTTTAGTTGCTTATCTTCTTCTTCTTCTTCTTCTTTTTTTTTGATAGAAAAAAAAAAGGTGAGAGGAGGGGGGCGAATCTCCCGGTGTAGCTTCCATTCGGACCCTAACCTATTAGACATTTGTTCGATTCGGGCCGTAAAATTTTTGCGTGTCCTTCTCCACCAACTGGCCAACTGGATGAGTACGTCAGCCTAACCTCACTACGGGGATGGAGTTTCGGCCCCTCAGCTTCCAGTCACGTATTCCAGAATTAATCAAGAATTTCATCGAGTCATCCACGGGATCATTCCTCGAATCCGTAATCAAAAAATTATATACAAGAATTAAATCGCGTCTTAACCAACCATGCTACTACGGTGATAATTGCCTATCTTTCAAGTGAATTTTTGGAATGCCGATCAAACGAATCTTCCACGAAGTACAATTTTTGTTGTATCAAGTGTTTTGAATAGAAACGTGTTTTAAGTATTGAATTGGTCACGTCATGCAGGAATTCATTTTAAAATGTGACCTCGGTTTGAAAACTTGCTCTTTCCGGTACCATCCAACAAAGAATGACAGTATGTGTGATATGCGGTCCAGTTTGTTTTGTTGTGCCCTTTACAAATCAAATAATGGGAAGATATTGCCGCTTATCATGCCATTTAGTTCAGCTTGCCTAGTCTCTTCTTGATGTTTCTATATGTCTTGGCCTCTTGCTTCCTCTTTTTCTTGGCTATTGACAAACCTGTCATTTAGTTGGGTGGAATTTACCTTCAGTAATATGCCAACGGGTGCAAAACATACCCGCATTTTATCATTTTGCAATAAATCTTATCCATTTCAGCAACTCGCCGTGCCTTGTACTACGGCTTTGGTCTTATCAGAAAGGGAGGACTTGGTCAAGACATTTGCAAGTTACATAAAGGTCATAACCTGGTTTCTTTGCTATTTTGTTGCCATCTAGTAATCCATGCTATTGAGGTTGTAATAGCATATATTGCTTTCTTCCTAGTAGCGGTGAAATCATTATCCCATTTTGGTAAATAAATTTCTTATGATGCCTTTATTTTTAATTTTGATCTGGCCTATAATTTACTATCGTATGTCTAAAATTTTCAATAATAATAATAATAAACAAAATTTTAAATTTCATAGAACGGAAGTGCCTAGATTTTTGCTTGAAATAGGATGCTTTGCATCCCATCCATTCCGATGGCCATCCCAATCAGGCATCCCAGTATACACACACACACATATATATATATATATATATATGTATGTATGTATGTATGTATGTATGTATGTATGTATGTATGTATGTAAATATATGTATGTATGTATATGTATGTATACATATGCATGCATGTATGTATATGTATACATATGCATGCATGTATGTATGTGTATGTATGTATGTATATGTATATATACACATATATGATGGCACTGTATCATGTCCGAGCACCGGAGATGCTAGAGGAAGGGGTCTTGTGGCTATACCTGCAAAAAAGTCCTAGCCGAAGATGACTCCGACAAAGGCACTCCGATGCTCGAGTTAGATGGCAGGCAATGGAGAGGAAGAAAGAATAGTGGAGTAACGAGAGAGAGAGCATAGAGAATGCGGAGAATATGTACCTTGGGGGTTTCCAGAGAACCCTTTTTATAAGTGGCTGACGAGGGTACTTTTGAAAAAGAAAAAGTCCTTAGTGCACCTGACAAGAAATGATTGTCCAGAGAATTTATCCCATGCGGTGTTGAAAAATCATGTTGCTTGCTCAAAATATCTAATTTTCATTAATTAAGGGTTTGTCCCTTCTATGTTGCCAGCCACTCTTCTTAATAGTGATGGAGGCTATAGCTTGGAATGGTTTATGTCCCTCTTAATTAAGAAGATTTACCAAAGATTACAGGATATGGCTTCCTGATCATATTACTATATGTATAGGAATGAGCATCGAAAGATTCCTCCTTAGGCTTCCTTGTAAAATGCTACCAAGGAGCCGCACTTGCCCTTGGTGCAAGGATTCAGGATTGGCCTGGGGGGCTAGTATCAAGGTCGAAGGTTCATGGGATCGAGAGACTTGAAGGATCGAGGGTCTCGGAATGCTATATTGGCATGCTTAAGGGTTACCAAAGCTTGACCATTGGGGGCAAGATGAGACTTTGCCAGAGTTGAAGGTTGGATAGGCTAAGGATATCGGAGGTTGAGATTGGGCACTTTTATCTCCCTCGTAGGCCATGCTTTTGAAATGAGTTGTTTTCCACCAATCTTGTAGACCGGGGAGTCTTCCCTCGGTAGCTGAGGGTTGACACATTTAAATAAGGCCAAACCTCAGATGCCAAAAAGAAGAAAGAAAGAAAAACGGTCCTTTGTTAGATCGAAGGATGGCCAAGTCGAAGGAGTTTGGTGGCACAATCTCGCCATCAAGCGCCAGGGATAAACCTTGGACGAGGCATCTCATGGAGATGGCATGTAACTGATGTTGTTCCATTAGGAAATTCAAAAGGTAACTTTGATAACATTCCTTCATCTTTGTCGTAGATGTTTAGTTGATGTTCTATTTAAGCAAATGCTTCATACCCAAATAACCTGCGGGTGAAGGAAAGGGCCTGACATCGAGGGTTGGGGAGGCTGAAGGTAATCAAAGTGACCGCCTGCTTAGCTGCCAAGCTACGGATCCTCGAGATGTCGAAGGTGGGGGGTTAAGCCCCTCATCATTTATCCCCCACTCTTTAGGCTGAGTGCGAAACATCTCGGGCCGCAAAGTAGATCCAGCTTTAACCTGAGGGATCTCGAGTTTAGATACTCTTTTTGAGGCATGGACTGGAAGTCAAAGGGATGTAGGATGCACATTTATGCCGCTCCTTGAGATGAGGGGCCTCTTAATGGTTTTCTCTCTTTTTAAATAGGGAACCCATGATGTTCCTTTTTAGTGTCACTTGTCTTTGCTAGGGAGAGACTCTATGCTATTGAAGAGGCAAAATCCAGTGACAAGGGCGATTTCTGGCAAACTTCTGATAAGTTTCTGGTACTAAAATTTTCTTGTAGATGGATCTAGTTGAAGTAAAGAAGGTTCAGAGGGTCACTAAAAGGCTTTGGAGGTCGAGCATTTCACCGAGGCATTAATCAATCAACATGCTAGACTACATCTAAAAAAGCAAGAACCGAAGGCACCTGCCTCGAGAGTGCCTTCTGCGAGCTTTTAAAGATCTTAGGTTGCTGCCCATTGATATTCAGATGATGTGGGAAGCCAACCCCGAGTCTTACATGCATGGGGCTTTCGAATTAGTAAGTTAGGTACGACAAGCATATTTTTGTTTAGATATTTTGTTATAGTGTTCTACTGACAATAATTTGTCATAGTTGGGGTGGCATTTAAATTTCTTCATGGAATTGGCTAGGGCGACATAGAAGAAGATAGCAGTGGTTGAAGAAAAGATTGCCTCTACTAAAATGCTGATTCATGAGGTCGAGGAATGGGTGGTAGAAGCGGAACATGAGTTCCAACAAATGAAGAGCTGTGTGGATGTCATGGTCAAAGAAGTTATAACCTCAGAGAGGAAGGTTAAACAGGCCACGGAATGGTTCCATGCTTGAGCAAATGACTAAGGCTCATGACAAAGAGATTAAAGTCATCGAAGAATCACAGGTGGAGATTTTGAACTTGAAGAGAAGCTTCCATGCCAAAATCATTGACTTGAGGGAGAAGTCCGAGGCTCGGATTAGTTGGTTGTGGGATGAACTTTGATCAGCAAGGGAAGAAAATAAGTGGCTGTGGGACAAGCTCTAATGGACTCACAGCAAAGGCTGCTACTGAGGCTCCTCAAGTGGGGAGCAAGAGAAGATCAGTGGGGCAAAATGGGCTTGAGATGAAGCTTTAGCCGAGGCCCAATTTTTGCACTAGGCACTCATAGACGAGCAGGTAAGGATCACAACCAAAAGGTCTTTCATCCAAAGGATTCGTGCTGAGGAAATACAAGAAAAACTGGCTCTAAAGAGCAAGCTTAGGGTTGCCTAGGGGACCATCACGTGCTTGAAGGATGAAGCTAACAGATGAGGGCAGGAGGCCCAGATGCTGCAAAGCAAGTTGTTGATGTCCAAGACACAATTAAGTCAAGCAGACACTCATCTTCGGCACATGGAGAGGATAGCCTACAAGATTGGATTTAATGAATGCCATGCCTTAGCAGTGCAGATTCTTCCTTTGGCTGAGGTAAGCTTTCTTTAGATCACAATTCCGATGATCTCTTACGTATTAGTGATTCTCCAAACGAGCTGAGGCCACGGGAGAGGAGGCTGATGATGTTTACATATTTGTTATAATGTTGTAACCACTATAATCTGCACCTTCTGTACTTGTACTTTTTATAAAATAATAAAATGGATATTTTCTTTCAAAGTTTTTGTGATTCAGAATTAGTTTTAGAAAATTGAATACCCAAAACTAGGTTGATGGGTTCTGCTATGCTCAGTGTTTCCTGCCTCAGCTTGCAAGAGTCCTTCAACTTTTACACTAGGATGACAGAGGGTTGCCGTAGCCAAGGCACCTTGGGATGAAGATGGCGCCATTAATTGGGTCTCGAGCATCTCATCATGGACTTTGTGAAAAATGAAAAGGCAACCTTAAATGCTTCGTGCCCCTCTAGGAGGGCGTGATGCTCGAAATCATACCAACCATCCCATCATGGAAAATGAAGCATTGAAATAATTGCACTTGGACTTCAGCTAGCTCGATCGACGAGAGTGTGGTTTTGACTACTCTCGATCTGCCATGTGTTGGGCATCCAACGAGGGTGATCTTTTTATCCTTGATCTGATCCATCCAAGGATTTTATAAATAGTAATTTCCTTCCTTTGTCTTGCTGTGTTTTGCTTTTTAACCTTTTCTCCTTCTTCTTCTTTTCTTCGAAGGCTTACCTCCTGCTGCCAACTTCCTCCGATGGTGACCCCTATCTCTAGTTGGGTGTTTCACCATCGTCTTTCTCTTCCCTTTCTTTTCTTCTCTTCTAGGTAGTATTTTCTCACTTTTTTTCTTTTCCCACTCCATCTGCATTTGACTTTGCAAAGACTCCATTTATAAGGAGTTCTTCATTTTTTGCCGATTTCCTCTGATTTTTGCCAATTTTTATTCATCTTTAAAATGGATGAATTTTTCAATTTTGCTGATTCCTGACCTTCAGAGGAAGGTCTAGTCGAAGCTCTTGCTTTGGCCTAGGTTCTAACAATGGCTGAGGCGCCAGCAATAGTTGAGGCTTCAATACCGATTGGGGCTCCAGTGACTCTTCTAATGTTTAAGGATTTGGACTTGGAGGAGTTTCCCCCAAGTGACATCCAATCCAAACTCTTGGAAGTGAATCTAGATCAGCTTCAGTATGAGTACCAGATCCTGCTTGAGTTCGGACTGGAAGTCCCATTGCCTACTGATCGAGCTAGCAACCCTCCTCCAGGCTGAATTGCACTTTTTGAGGAGTACCTTCAGGCCAGGGTTTGATTCCCTCTCTTTTATTTCTTCATTGAACTCCTTCAATTTTTTAAAATCTCTCCATGTGTAATTGTACTAAATTCTTGGTGGTACATTTACGGGTTTATGGTGAAGTGCCTTTTAGCGGGCATAGAGCTGACCCTTAATCTTTTCTGAACTTTCTTTAACTTTGGAAAACACCCTTAGTCTAGTGGGTGGTGGTATATCTACCCCCAAAAGAGACCAGGAGTCAGTCCCCTTATCCGAGGTTCTCCTTCCTCTGTTCATCACTAGAAGGAGTGCTTCTTTTTGTGAAGCACCGTTCAGGAGATGGGGATTAGAGTCTTGGGGTGCCCCTCGGTGCCCCATAACTCAAGCGTCAGCCTTGAGCAAAGAGGAGAAGGCACAATACGAGGCTCTTCTCCACTTCGAGGTTTTTATCTTGAAGGTTCTATTATCTAACAAAATCCTCTTTTAGGAGGGCTTGTGTTAGACACAACCAAGAGGTGCAGGAAGAGCTTTGACACTTTGCTTTTCTTCTCTTTGCAAGATTTCCTACTTTTATACTTTTAATGGTTTTTCCTTTTGTGTAGATATGTATTCCATGGAGATGAAGAAGATAAAGCAGGTGGCGAGGGTCGTACCCCCTCTAGTGCAGAAGCCGAATAGAGTTTGCTTTGACTCGACTCTTGCCAAGGCCTGACTACTGATGTCACCCCTAGGGGTGCTGCCCCCTACGTAGAGGAAGTTGTTATCACCATGCCATCGGAGGCTCCCTTTGTTGACACTATTGGAAAGTGGCCACCAACTACCCCAAACATTGGGGCATCATCTTTAGGGGCTAGGGCTTCCTCGCTTGCCCCCCAACCTGAGACTTGGCCCGAAGGTTCTAAAGGGCAAGGCCCCACTACCATCCCACTCGAGGATACTGCCATTAATGACTGGTTGACCATGCAGGAATTATTCAAGAGCATCCTTCTTTTTAATGATGCTCGAGAGCTTATTGAGGAGCAAGCTCTTCATCGTTGAAGGGCAGTAGTCCAAAACTTTATTCGGGTAATTGTTTACTTGCCTTGGATTATTACTTATTTTATTTGGATCATTTTACTAACATTTCTCTCCCTATAGATGGCCCATTATGTAAATGACTATTTCTAATTATGGAGACATGCCAGGGAATTAGGAAAAGAAGTGGCGGCACTTCGAATCGAAGTTAGCACCACTAAGGTAGCCAGATTTATTGCTAAGGTGGCTAAGTCCGTCCTCATGGTCAGCTTGAAGCACGGACAAGAGAGGGTCTCGATGGTTAGCCCTTGCCATTGAGCTAGGATGTCATCGTTAGTGGCCCTCATGGTTAGCTCGATGCATAGACTGGCGAGGGTCCTTATGGTTATCCCTCACCTTGAACAAGGTCTTATATTTTAGCCCTAAATTAGGGATGGACATATGAGGGTCAGCCCCCATTGTCGATGGACCGGGGGTCCTATAGGTTAACCCTAGATGCTATATCTGATTAGGTTAGCCCTCACTATTGAACATGGTCTTATAAGTTAGCCTTGCATCAATGATAAATGGACGAGGGTCTTATAAGTTAGCCCTCATCATCATTGAACCAGGTCTTATAATTTAGCTCGACATTGTGATGGATGAGGGTCCTATAGGTTAGCCCTCACCATTGAACAAGGTCTTAAAAAATTAGCCTTGCATTAGTGATGGATGGACAATGGTGGGCCCCCATCATCGTTGACTAGGGTCTTATAGGGTAGCCCCCGATGCTGCATCGAGTGAGAGTCCTGTAGATTTGCCCTCACTATTGAACAGGGTCTTAAAGTTAGCCTTGCATATGAGCAAGGGTCTTATAAGTTGGCCCTTGCCGTTGAATGAGATCTTAAAGTTTGCCTCGCAGCAAGGATGGAGACAAGGGTCGGTCCCATCATTATTGGACCGGGGGTCCTGTTGGTTAGCCCTCGATACTATATTGGGTGCGGGTCCTATAGGCTAGCCCTCTCTATTAAATGAGGTCTTAAAGTTAGCCTTACATATGGGCAAGGGTCTTATAAGTAAGACCTCACCATTGAATGAGGTCTTAAAGTTAGCCTCGCAGCAAGGACAGACGGACGAGGGTTGGCCCCCATCATCATTGGGCTAGGGGTCATGTAGGTTAACCCCCGATGCTATGTCAAGTAAGGGTCCTATAGGTTAGCCCTCACCATTGAATGAGGTTTTAAAGTTAGCCTTGCATATGGGCGATGGTTTTATAAGTTAGCCCTCACCATTAAATGATGTCTTAAAGTTTGCTTCGCTGCAAGGATAGATGCATGAGGGTATGCCCCCATCATCATTGGGTCGGGTCAGGGCAATTTGACTTGTTGAACTTAACAAAGGCACACAATAGTTGGAAATCTTTTATTCATATAAAAAAGATTACATTACTGGTAGTACATCTAGAGATTTTTAGAATTTCACGGGTGAGGTAGAGGCCGATAGGTGGTGTGCCCTAGAAGCCAATATGGCTAGCATATTGTATCTTGCCTAAGACATTGTATTTATACTTAATCATATTTTTATCAATAAAACTGGACAATCATTATCTATTCTTGTTAATGTGTACAAGAATAATCTTAGAAATTAATGGTCAATGATATATATTCTCATAAATTAAGAATTAAAGACATGTGTCATTATAAGTTAATTCCTGAATTGATTTTAATCATTGGATCATCATGGGGATGGGGATTGATCTGTCAAGATCGGTGCATGGATCACTCTCCTTTGGATAGATGGTTCTTGAATCTATGGTGTGAAGACACTGGAGAGAGAGTGCTCTTGAATCTATGGTTTGAAGACATCGAAGAGAGAGTGCAGGTGCTTGTTAGGAATAATGATACTAAGTATGACCAATCATAAGTACTCACTAGGATGTCTACCTTCTCATCACTATTATACTCAATGCTCCGGTAGTGTAAATAGTTTTGTGACCTAAGGTATCTCGACTGTTTATAATGAGGGTGATGTGATTTGACTATACCAAAATGCAATCTCCTAGCCATATAGAGCCATGTGGTGTAAGTTGGTTACAGTATATTCATTATAGGAATAAGGTGTGCACCAAGATAAGATCTATCAAACTTCGTAGAAGAGTAGTAGTCCTATGTAGATCATGAGACTGAGTCCTAAAGTCCATGACCATGCAATGTGAATGATGGAAATGTATTTTCATAACATTTTATAATGGACTCAGTCAATTGAATCTAACGTATAACAGGTATCAGGTTTGATGAGTTATCTTTGACCTATGCCCTGTTGGGAGCTATAATAAAAGAACTGAATACACGGTAACTGCACCTAAAGGTTCATCAATTCGATTATGATGGATTGCCACTATATATAGCTAGGTATTACGAGTAGATTATAGGGTCAATTAAAATTATTTGTGTTGACCCATAGAATGATTTTGATGATAACAAAATATTGGAGCATGTATTCATTACTAACACTTTTGAATGTTTAAAAAGTTTTGTATGACGTTTCAAAAGAACAATCATTCTACCTATATTTCAGTAATTTTTATAGTATATCAATGTAATCATGAAAAATGTTCAAATATTGAAAAGCCTTAAATAACTTAAATATAAATTCTTATAAAAGGGGCAATTCTATATTATTTTACCTAGATTAGAACTGGAAGAAGTTTGATAGTGTTTGGAAGATGTTTGAAGAAGTTTGGACACTTTTAGACTTAAGTCACTTGGGCTGACTCAATGAGTAGAGCCGACTCAATGTTCTTGCATGGTACAAGCTTTTTTGATACTATATCAACCGAGCCGACTCGGAGAGGTTAGAGCCGACTCGACAAAGTACCAAAATTATAGTTTTGAAAAACTAGGCAACCGAGTCGACGCATGTGCAACCGAGTCAACTCTTCCAGAATATGAAAAATCTCAGTTCTGAAAAACTAATTAGGCGAGCCGACTCGACTGAGAAGAGCCAACTCGACCCAACCGAGCTGACTCGATCCTAATTTCTGGTGAGTAACAGCTAGTTCCAGAATTAATTTTTGAATCTGAAAAGTGCTCCAATGGCTATATTTCAACTCCCAAGGTACTACAACGATCATTTCTACCTAGGATCAGTTCAAAATACTATAAATGAAGGATTAAAGTCAAGTTTTAGAGAGTTTTTGAAAAAGAGAGAAAAGTTCATTGAATATTTTTAAGAGCATTCAAGGAAGAACTCAAGTCCACACCTACTTCTCATCAGCTACTTGAGATATTTATTGAAGAAGTTTGGAAGCCTTAAAGAGTATTGAAGGAGTGATCAAGAAGGCTTCTCAAAGGGCATCAACTGTAACCATTCAATAAAGTTTGGTTTTCCATTAGTGTTGCTCTGTTTTTAACTCTTTATTTGAGTTGTTCCAAGTATAGCAGAGGCTGTGACTTGGGGATTATTTAAGGTTTTTGGTGAGCCTTTGAAAATCATGTTTGGGTTGTTAGTGAGCCTGAAAAAACTAACATTGTATTGGATTTTTGGTGATCTCGGTGTAAAATCAAGTTTGGATTTTGGTTTATGAGCCCAGTGTAAAACAAATTGGCTATATTCCATGAGTGAATATAGTGGAAATCCGAAGTGGTACCTTGGATAGTGGATGTAGGAGCTGGGTTGCTTCGAACCACTATAAATTGCTGGTGTTTGTGCTTATATTGATTGTGCTTCTTACTTGCTTTCGCATCTCATATTTAAATCACATCACTCACTACATTAAGTTTTAAAAGAGTACATACTTGTGAAAAAGTTTTAAATACCCAATTCACCCCCCTCTTGGGTTGGCCACCTGGGCAACAACTGGTATCAGAGCAGTATCTCTGTAATTTATTTTTTTAGAGAAAAGATCTATGGCAAACCCTATGAGTATCTCTTTGGCCAAAGGCCAATCTACAAATAGACCTCCACTTTTTACAGGCACTAATTATATCTACTAGAAAGTATGAATGAAAATTTATATTTAAGCAGTAGATTTTTAATTATGGAAAGTTATTCTAAAAGGACCTCACACACCCACAAAGAAGGTTGATGGCATAGACATTTCAAAACTTGAAGAGGAATGTGATGAACATGACATGAAGATGGGTGAATTCAACACCAAAGTTATGAATCTTTTGTACTGTGCTTTGGATGCTAACGAGTTTAACCGAATTTCTACTTGCATGTCTGCAAAAGAAATTTGGGATAAACTTGAAGTAACCCATGAAGGAACCTCTCAAGTGAAAACTTCCAAGATTAATATTCTTGTACATAATTATGAATTATTTAAGATGGATCCAATGAAACTATATCTGCCATGTTCTCAAGATTTACAAATATTATTAATAATTTAAAGAGTCTTGGCAGGATATATTCAATGCATACCTTGTGCAGAAAATTTTAAGATCATTACTAGATAGATGTGATCCGAAGGTCACTGCAATTCAAGAGGCCAAGCACCTCAACACACTCCCATTGGATGAAATACTAGGTTCTTTGATCACTCGCGAGCTTACAATGCAACACCGTAGTGAGGATGATATTAAGAAGAAAAAGTCAATAGCCTTCAAAGCCACGACTGAACTCAAGAAACAAGAAGAAGAAATAGAAGAAGAAAGCCCTTCCTCAGACGAAGATGAACTTGAAGACGATGATATTGCTTTAGTCATGAGGAGATTCAAGATATTTATGGACAAGAAAAAGGCAAGATATTGGAGGAAAAACTATAGAAAGGGAGAACATAGCAAAGAAAAAGAAAAAGATAAAGAGCAATAGCCTATCTGTTATGAGTGCAAGAAACCAGGGCACTTCCGATCAGATTGCCCTACATTAAAGAAAGGATTCAGAAAGTAGAAGAACAAAGCAATGATTGCGACGTGGAGTGACAGCGATGAGTCTATATCAAATGAAGAGGAAGAGACATCTAAAACTACAAATATATGTCTCATGAGACTCGAAGATGAGGTAATGTCTCTTGAACCTAATGATGAATTTACATATGAAGAATTAAATACTGTATTTTATGAACTTTTATCTGAATATGAAAAGGCAGGTTTAAAAATTAAGATTTTGAAAAATAATTGTGATACCTTAACAAATGAAAAGAAAGAGATTGCTTAAAAGAACAATATTTTGCAAAAAGTACTTAAGAGTATTTCTAAAAAAATATAATGCTTTGCAAGCAAAAAAAAATGAATATCTTGAAAATAATAAGGCTTTACTTAAGAAAATATACGTTTGCGAAAAGAAGTTGAAAAACTCAAGCCCTTAGTTGAAAAAATAACTTTGAGTTCAAATAACCTTGAGCTAATTTTGAAAATCAAAGAGAAACAAACAATAGAGCTGGAATTGATTATAATTCAGTGTATACAAATAATATTTCAGCTACTAAGTTTTCAGCTTCAAAATCTTATATACCAAAGTTTTCAGCTTTGAAATCTTTTACATCAATGTTTTCAACATTTAAATCTTTTCAAAAACCAAATATAATCTGTTAGTCTTGTAATGGGGTTGGTCATAAAGCTTTTGAGTGCAATTTAAGAAAGAAAAATAAAAGTAAAGTGAAAAAGATTTGGATTTCCAAAGGAACCACTCCTACTAACATGCAAGGATCTAAGAAAGCTTGGATACCTAAAAGAATTACTTGATTATCTTGCAGGAATGTCTTGCAGCCAAGAATTCAAAGAAAAGATGGTATCTAGACAGTGGCTGTTCAATATATATGATGGGTGACAAAAAACAATTCATCACCCTAGAAATGAAAGATGGGGGAATGGTCACTTTTGGTGACAATGGTAGGGGAAGATTATTGGCATTGGTAAGATCAGAATTATCCCTTCTACATTCATTGAAAATGTATTGCTAGTAGGCAAGTTGAAGCACAATTTGTTAAGTATAAGTCAATTATGTGATAAAGGCTTCAAGATTATCTTTGAATCTTCAATGTGTATAATAACCAGTTCTCTTGATTCTAGCACTAAGTTTATTGGTCATAGACTTGGAAACATTTATGTCGTAGATTTGAATGATCTAGCCACGTCCAGTATTACAAGTCTTGTGGAAATGAATGCTAAAACCAAGGATCTAGCCTACTATGCCATAGAAGATTAGGTCATGATAGCATGCATACTTTAGCTAAATTAATTTTCAAAGATCTAATTAGAGGTTTACCTAAATTTAAAATTGATTTTGAACATGTTTGGGATGCATGCCAATTTGGTAAACAAACTAGGGGGAGTTTTAAGTCAACAAATACGGTTTCAACTTCTAGACCTTTAGAACTCTACACATGGACCTATTTGGACCAACTAGGATCACAAGCTAGGAGGTATGAAATATGGACTTGTGATAGTAGATGATTTTTCAAGATTTACATGGGTCTTGTTTATTGCACATAAAGATGAAGCTTTCAAAGCATTTCAAAAATTTCATAAGAAAATTGCAAATCAGAAAAATATTTTAGTTATTTCTATTAGAAGTGATCATGGCACAGAATTTGAAAATCAATATTTTGAAGAAAAAAAATAGGACATTGGAAGAGATGGCCCAAACTATGTTATATGAAGGCAATCTTCTAAGGTACTTTTGGGCAGAAGCTATGAATACTGCCTGTTATATTTTGAACCATGTTTTGATTAGATCTGTTTTAAAGAAAACCCCCTATGAACTTTGGAATGATAGAAAACCAAGTATTCATTATTTTCATGAATTTAGTTGTAAATGCTTTGTACTTAATAATGGAAAGGATAACCTTGAAAAATTTGATGCTAAATCTGATGAAGTAATATTTCTCGGTTATTCTACTTCTAGCAAACCTTATAGAGTATTTAATAAGAGAACATTGATTATTCAAGAATCTATCCATGCTATATTTGATGAAACTAATCCCTCACCTTCTAAAAAAGAAGAATGCATTGATAATGATACAGGTATAATTGATAAAGCTATGGAGAATATGAGCCTAAAGGACAAGCAAACAGGACAAGGTGAAGAAATGGTAAGTAAAGATCATGATGATTTACCAAAGGAATGGAGGTATGTAACATCGCACCCTAAAGATTTAATTATAGGTGATCCATTACAAGAAATTAGAACTAGGTCATCACTTAGAGATGCACATGATTATCTAGCATTTATTTTGACAAGTAGAACCAAATAGCATAGAACAAGCAAAACATGATCCCAATTGGATGATGGCCATGCATGAAGAACTAAATCAATTTAAAAGAAATAATGTATAGACCTTAGTAAATAGACCTTCTGATTATTCTGTTATAGGCACTAAATGGGTTTTTAGAAATAAGTTAGATGAAAAAAGAAATGTAATTAGAAATAAAGCTAGATTAGTAGCCAAAGGATATAATTAAGAAAAATGAATATATTTTGATGAAACCTATGCACCAGTAGTAAGATTAGAAGTTATTAGATTGTTACTTACAATTTGCTTGCTACATGAATTTCAAGTTATTTCAAATGGATATAAAAGTGCATTTTTAAATGGTTTCATTTCAGACAAAGTTTTTGTAGAACAACCATCAGGATTTGAAAATCATGCTTTTCCTAATCATATTTTCAAACTTAATAAAATATTGTATGATTTAAAACAAGCACCTAGAGGATGGTATGATAGATTGAGTAAGTTCTTGCTTGAAAATGATTTTATTAGAGATAATGTAGACACCACTCTGTTCATTAAAAGAAAAGAAAATGATATATTAGTTGTACAAATTTATGTAGATGATATAATTTTTTGGTGCAACTAATGAAAATTTGTGTAGAGAATTTGCTGAGCTTATGTAGGGCAAATTTGAAATGAGCTTGATGGATGAACTGACCTACTTCCTTGTACTCCAAATTAAGCAAACAAGAGAAGGAATATTTATCAACCAAGCTAAGCACATCAAGGAAATCATCAAAAAGTTTGGTATGGAGTCAGTCAAACAAATTGGCACATCCATGAGCCCCACCTGCAGACTTGACAAGGATGAAGATGGAAATAACGTTGATCAAAACTCTATCGAGGTATGATTGGATCATTGTTGTATTTAACTGCTAGTAGATCTGATATCTTGTTTAGCGTTTGTATATGTACTAGATTTCAATCAAATCCAAAAGAAACACACATACTTGTTGTTAAATGAATCATAAAATATCTAAAAGGAATAAGTAATCTAGGTCTATGGTATTCTAAGCAATCTTCATTAAATTTAATTAGATTTTCTGATGCTGATTATGGTGAATGTAAAATTGATAAAAAAAGTACTAGTGGTACATGTCAAATTCTAGGGTTGAACTTAATTTTATGGCACAGTAAGAAATAAAACTCTATAGCACCGTCTACTGCTGAGACAGAGTATGTGGCTGTAGGGAGTTGTTTTTTACAAGTGCTTTGAATTAAGCAACAACTAGAAGACTATGGTATTATTCAAACTAAAATTCTTATCAAATGTGATAACACAAGTGCTATTAATTTGACAAAGAATCCAAGTCAGCATTCTAGGATAAAATACATAGAAATTAGACATCATTTTATTAGGGATCATGTATAAAATGGTAATATTGAACTTGAATTTATTCTAAATAAAAATCAATTAGCTGACATTTTTACTAAGCCGCTTATCGAAGATATATTTCAAATGATTATATGAGAATTAGGTTTGCATGACCCTTTTTAGAATTTCTGACCTAATTTCTTTAAAATTAAGGAAAAATTATCTAGAAAACCTCCATCACCAATCTAAGCCTACTGACCACCTTATTTAAAGTATATCTAGGAAAAGTGATGTAGACATCGAGATGAATATTGAACCTGATCAGCTGACTCATATATCAGGACAGCCCGGTGAAAGTTCGGCGAAGCCCAACCCAGACGTTTCGGTTCAGCTTCTGGCCCATGACGATTTGGGGCAGCCAGCCTCGCCAGCAGGAAACGTGCGCAGGTCCAGATGCCTTCAAGGGAAACAAGTTTCTAATCTGACCCGTTTATGGGATGAAAACAATTAATTGAGAATTGGGCCGAAGGCCCAATACACTATTAGTGCCCGTGGAGTTTTGGATCCGGAAAACACTGGAGTCTTTAGTCTTATTATTATTATTATAATTTTATTAGGGCGTGAACTCTTGATCGGTTGTATGATTCTTTAAATACCGAACCAAGGAATAAATAAAGAGAATTAGCATTTTTTTGTGAAATATTGGACGGTTTTTTGGGTGTTACCGTGGGAGGCCGCCGGCTCTTATTCTTCCCCTTCGCGCATACCAGGTCGAAATCCTGGTTGGGAGAGGACGATTTCGTGAGGAATCTCTTCCTTCCGTTCCAAGTTCTTGATAAAAAAAAAGAAGAAAAGAAACAGGGATTCACGGTAAGAAACCCACCGTTCGTCCCTTCCGTTCGTGAAGACCCGGATTGAAATCCAGTAGAGGGCTGGCAATGTGAGGAATCACGCGGCCCTTCCAGCGCTTGTTCATTGCAGGTTTCAAAGGATCTTCCCCATCTTGCTCAATCCTAGCATCCAAGAATTCCAAGAACCCGTTCTCGCTGATTTGGGGTTTTGGTCGCTGCAGGCGTTTGACAACCACCCTACACTAGCTTGGTATCAGAGCCTTGATCCATTCTTGATTAGAGCCTTGATCCGTTCTTGATCAGAGCCTTGATCCATTCTTGATCAGAGCCTTGATCCATTCTTGATCAGGGCCTTGATCCGTTCTTGATCTGTCCTTGATCCGTTCTTGATTAAAAAAAAAAAAAAAAATTCTGTCGGTAACCATGGAGCGGAACAACGAGGAGCCTTCTCTTCATGACGTTGTGGTGACCCAGTAGCAGATGATGGCTATTTTGCAAGCAATGATGGCACGGTTGGAGGCGCAAGATCGTGCTATACCTCATCAAGATCGCAATGTACCTGACGAACATCGAGAAGGTGATGCCGACCCTTTTCAGAATATTAAAGATCCTCCACCATTGCAAAGAGGGCAGCAACCGCGGCGTGATGTAGCGCTTCCCAGGGATTTCGGACCGTCGCCTGTGCATGACAATCAAACTCGTTGGGAGTCCGGGTTTCGGATTGAGATACCGGAGTTCAGAGGTGGTTTGAATCCTGATGAGTATGTGGATTGGACCCTGCAAGTTGATGATATTTTCCAGCTGAAAGAAGTGCCTTTGGACAAGCAAGTGCCGCTTATCACAATCTGATTCTGAGATCGAGCAGTGGCTTGGTGGCATGCATAGCACTACCGGAGGTATATGGATGGGAGGCTATCAATTGCATCATGGGCAGCCTTGAAGCAGGAGATGAATCAGGAGTTCCTTCCTCCGAATCATGAACAGGTCATTTATTCTAAATTGCATGGTTTAACACAAGGAAATCGAAGCGTGGAAGATTATACTACAGAGTTCTACCAACTGGTGGCTCGAAACCGATTGATGTTGTCAGAACCGAGGTTGGTAGCCATGTATTTGCTTGGACTGCGATTCCCGATCCAGGATGCATTGGCTTTGCATCGGATTGACAGTGTTGGTGATGCGCACATGCGGGCGCAAGCAATGGAGCGGAGCCTGATGCGGAATAGAGTGTTCCAGAGTAGAGAAAAATTATCTGGTCAGTTTTCGGGGCAGAGTTCTGGTAGTAGGAGTGCACCTCCTGTGGTGAGGCAACAAACTTCGGCAGTTCCTCCGAGACCTACAGTGCCGAGTGGGGCTTCAAGTCCCCAGCAGAGGGTGGGCAGCAATCAAGCCAATGTTCGCTACCATCGGTGTCATGACCTAGGACATTATGTCAATGAGTGCCCCAAGGCGCGTACCCAGTTACTTATGGAGGAGGAGCAGGAAGTTGAATTTCTCGAGGATGAGGAGTTCGAGGTTGAGATGTATGTGATTGACCTAGACCACATCCAGGGAGAGAGTCTGATCATTAGGAGGATGTGTCTTGCACCAAGAGCTGGTGGAGATTGGCGTCGGCACGATATTTTCTCAACAAAGTGCATTGTAGCTGGTAAAACTTGCAAGGTAATTATTGATTCTAGAAGTTGGGAGAATGTGATTGCTAAGGAAGTTGTGAAGAAATTGGGGTTGATGACTGAGCCCCATCATCAACCATACAAGCTCGGCTGGGTGAATCGGGATGCAGATATTCAGGTCAGTCGACATTGTAGGTTGGCCTTGTCTTTTGGTCCTCAGCTTGAGACGTCAATAGTAGCTGATGTTGTACCGATGGATGGACACACATCATTTTGGGATGACCTTGGCAGTTTGATAATAAAGCAGTGTATAATGGTTACACTCATACTTATATGCTGCGACCAGATGGAAGAAAAGTGATCTTGAAACTGCTACAGGACATGGCTGAACAGAAGGTAGTAATTTGTTTGCCAAGCAGGGAGTTTGAGGCGAGTTTAGAGGGAGAGGATTTCTGTTTTGCCCTGGTTAGTAAGCCAGAAGAGTTTGGCCAGAATGGGGAGCATGAGCTACATGATCTTCCTCAGGAGTTGGTGTCAGTTTTGGAGGAATTTCGGGATGTTGTACTGAGTGAGCTTCCTGCGGGTTTGCCACCACTTCGAGATATTCAGCATGAGATTGATATGATTCCGGGTTCTGTGTTGCTGAATAAGGCTCATTATCGAATGACCCCACAACAGCATGAGGAACTGAAGAGGCAGGTTCAAGATCTTTTAGACAAAGGCTTTGTACGGGAAAGCATTAGCCCGTGCGCGGTACTAGCACTTTTGGTGCCGAAAAAGGATGGTTCATGGCGTATGTGTGTTGACAGTCGGGCAATAAACAGAATTACTGTGAAGTATAGATTTCCAATACCGAGGCTGGATGATATGCTAGATCAGTTGAGTGGTGCCGTGTTCTTTACTAAGATTGATTTGAAAAGTGGGTACCATCAGATCAGAATGAAGCCAGGTGATGAATGGAAGACAACCTTCAAGACAAAGGAAGGCCTGTATGAATGGTTGGTGATGCCATTCGGGCTATCTAATGCGCCTAGTACATTCATGCGAGTAATGAACCAGGTTTTGCGTCCATTCCTTAGTTCTTTTGTTGTTGCATACTTTGATGATATATTGATATACAGTAAGACAGCACAAGAGCATGTTGAGCATGTTTCACAAGTTCTAACAGTATTACGTGAAAACTAGTTTTTTGCTAACCCAGAGAAGTGTATTTGGATGGTAGACAAATTAATTTTTCTGGGATATGTTATTACTGGTGATGGAATTCTTCCAGATGAAAGTAAGGTGTGAGCGATAGTGGACTGGCCAGCACCTACTACTTTGATTGAATTGAGATCCTTTTTGGGTCTTGCAAGTTTTTACAGAAGGTTTGTGAAGAGGTATAGTGAGATTGCTGCACCCTTAACAGACTTGTTGAAATTAAATCAGTTTGGATGGAATGACACTGCTCAGGCAGCATTTGATGAGATGAAAGTCAAGTTGACCCAAGCACCACTATTGGTTCTTCTAGATTTTGACAAGGTATTCGAAGTGGATTGTGATGCTTCGAAGACTGGGATTGGCGCAGTACTCAGCCAAGATGGGAGACCCGTTGCTTTCTACGGTGAGAAGCTTGGAGGTGCCAAACTGTTGTATTCGGTCTATGATTTGGAGCTATACACCATTGTGAGGTCATTGCAACATTGGCGACATTACTTGATCCAGCGAGAATTTGTGCTGCACTCAGATCATCAAGCATTAAAATTTCTACAGGGACAGCATAAGTTGAGCTCCAGACATGCAAAATGGGTAAGTACTCTACAGGAGTATACTTTCAGCATCAAGCATAAGTCAGGCACTTTGAACAAAGTGGCAGATGCTTTAAGTAGACGGAGTTTATTGATTGGTGCTATGCAAGTATATACCCTTGGGTTTGAAAGCATGAAGGATGATATCAATGCAGATGAGCATTTCCAGAGCATTGTGACTGAATTGGAAGCTGGAGGTCGATCTGACTTCATCCTACATGATGGATATTTGTTCCATGATAATTGCCTCTGTATTCCTAACACTTCACTGTGTGTATTGATTATTCAGGAGCTTCATAATCAAGGACATTTTGGAAGAGACAAAACTGCATGGTTAATTCGTCAACGGTTTTATTGGCCTGGGCTTGATCGAGATGTCAAAACCTTTGTGAAGAGATGCCGTTTGTGTCAGGAATCCAAAGGATCAGATACAAATCAAGGTTTATATACCCCTTTATCGATTCCAGATGAGCCATGGCGAGAGGTATCTATGGATTTTGTTGTAGGTTTACCACGAACAGTGAGAGGTCTAGACTCAATTATGGTAGTCGTAGATCGGTTCAGCAAGATGGCTTGTTTTTTGCCATGCAAAACAATATTTGATGCGTCAAAAGTAGCTGATCTTTATTTTTCTGCAGTTGTTCGACATTATGGGTTACCATCGTCGATTGTTTCGGACCGAGATAGCAAGTTTATGGGGCATTTCTGGTGTGAATTATGGAAAAAGTTGGGTACAAAATTAAAATTCAGTAGTCCCTATCATCCTCCGACCGATGGGCAAACCGAGACTGTCAACCGAAGTCTTGGTAACTTGTTGAGAGCTAATGTGCAAGAATTTAAAAACTGGGATGTATGCTTGCCAAAGATTGAGTTTGAGTTCAATTATTCAGTAAACCGTTCTACTGGTTTTGCATCCTTTCAGGTATTGTATGGATTTCTGCCAAGAGGACCACTTGACATTTTACCTGTTGATGTGCCAAACAAATCAATTAAGAAGATAGAAGATCGAGTGGCTGATCTACGTGAGGTACACGCAACTGTTAAAGCCAATCTAGAGCAAAATTATGCCAAGTATAAGGCTAAGGCTGATCAGACGCGTCGACAGCAGACTTTTGAGGTTGGTGATTTGGTATGGGTCTTCTTGCCAAGAGAACGATATCCACAGGGGGCCTACACCAAACTCAAACCAAAGAAAATTGGTCCTTGTCAGGTGTTGGAGAAATTTAGTGACAATGCCTACCGAGTTGAATTACCAGACGATGTCCTTATTTCTGATGTATTCAATATTCGACATCTAACCCCTTATGCAGGTGATAATTCAAGCTTGAGGACAAGCTTTTCGTTGGAAGGGGAGAGTGATGCAGACATCGAGATGAATATTGAACCTGATCAGCTGACTCATATATCAGGACAGCCCGGTGAAAGTTCGGCGAAGCCCAACCCAGACGTTTCGGTTCAGCTTCCGGCCCATGACGATTTGGGGCAACCAGCCTCACTAGCAGGAAACGTGCGCAGGTCCAGACGCCTTCAAGGGAAACAAGTTTCTAATCTGACCCGTTTATGGGATGAAAACAATTAATTAGGAATTGGACCGAAGGCCCAATACACTATTAGCGCCCGTGGAGTTTCGGATATGGAAAACACCGGAGTCTTTAGTCTTATTATTATTATTATTATAATTTTATTAGGGCGTGAACTCTTGATCGGTTGTTTGATTCTTTAAATACCGAACCAAGGAATAAATAAAGAAAATTAGCATTTTTTTTGTGAAATATTGGACGGTTTTTTGGGTGTTACCGTGGGAGGCCGCCGGCTCTTCTTCTTCCCCTTCGCGCATACCAGGTCGAAAGCCTGGTTGGGAGAGGACGATTCCGTGAGGAATCTCTTCCTTCCGTTCCAAGTTCTTGATAAAAAAAAAGAAGAAAAGAAACAGGGATTCACGGTGAGAAACCCACCGTTCGTCCCTTCCGTTCGTGAAGACCCGGATTGAAATCCGGTAGAGGGCTGGCAACGTGAGGAATCACGCGGCCCTTCCAGCGCTTGATCGTTGCAGGTTTCAAAGGATCTTCCTCATTTTGCTCAATCCTAGCATCCAAGAATTCCCAGAACCCGTTCTCGCTGATTTGGGGTTTTGGTCGCTGCAGGCATTTGACAACTGCCCTGCACCATAAAGGAACCTTTTTAGAGCTTTTAGAGCCATTTTTCTGAGTTTTGGCTCGAGCCGACTCGAGCAAGAGTCGAGTCGACTCGACTCGAATGTCGGACTATGTTATAAAGTCGATAGCCCTAAATATTTCCTTTCATTTCCCATTCACTATTCAAAAGAGGCCCTAGAGGACCACTCTCTCTTCAATTCCAAAAAACTACCCGTATATTTCCTTTCCATCTTAGATCTTGACCGTATGGCTCCAAAGAAGGCAGTTGCCAAGAGACCAAGGAGTGCAGATCCGAGCTCCGTCCAACGGTAAAAGAGATCCAAAAAGCATGAGGATGAGCCAACTCAGGTTGAAGAACAAGAGGAACCGAGGAATTTGTCTCCGGCACCTACAAGGCAAGTTAGGAAACCATCCATTTACTAGCGGTAGAAAGATTTATTTCTCATTTCTTGAAAACCAGAATTTTAGAATAGGTAACTGGATTGAGATTCAAGGCTGGGTGTATTTTTGCTTGTTGGATATTCCTACCTACCCTAGCCTTGTAAAAAATCTTTGAAAATTTATCTTTTGGAGAAAATAATGTGGTATCAACTGTAAAAGGAGTAAGAATGACTGTTGATGAATCAGGGATAAGTCAAGTGTTACATATGCTTAACAGGGGAAAACTTCATTTGAACTTGAAAGAGAAACAGAAAACCATGAGACTTATACTGGAAAGAAGAGAAGTTGGGGGAGTTACTAATATTCAGGCCAACCTGTTATCACTGGAGATGAGGCTTTTGCACAATATTATCAGCAGGATCTTTTTGCTATGTATAGGTCGCTTTGATTGGGTCAGCGAATGTGATATGATGTTTATGAGATATATGGTTGAGGGGGAGGCCCTCAATCTTCCATTCATTATGCTGACATAGATACGGGATGCAGCCAGGAGAGTGAAAGCCTATCTGCCTTATGGGATGATGTTTACTTTGTTGTTCCAGGAGTTTGGTATAGACTTAACCGGAGAGGATAGACGACTCCTTCATCACACTAACAGATACTCGATAAAATCCCTGCATAGGATGGGATATCACCAAGTTGAAGGAGTTTGGGTCAAGAAAATATCTGGTCAGAGAGTGTTGCATCAGTCCTCAGATGAGGAAGAGGCAGAGCATGAGACTGTAGCTACTGGCACTGTCAGAGAGGAGTCTGATGGAGATAGTGACAGTGACTCTGGTGACAGTGATGAGGATTCCATAGATGAGGAGACCCAAGGATAGGCTGGATGACTAGATAGACCGGCAGCCCCAAGACTCCACCAGCACCATTAGCAGCACCAGCAGCTCATTCAATCCTTCGACCTCAGCTGGCACTCAGATCGGTCTTTCCTTCGAGCAGCTCACTCAGTTCACTGAGACTCTGATGGGATCCTTCATATCAATGTTTGGTGATCTTCGCCAAACACTCGAGAGGGGCCTAGAGGAGTTCCAGATTGAGATAAGGGAGCTAACATGCAGAGCTGAGTCTATAGAGATGAGGCAGTGGATCCAGGATGACCACAGTACATACCTCAGAGACTTATGCTCTGACTTCGGGAGACTTCGAGGAGCAGCTAACTCCTTTGCCATAGATCAGGCCTATACATTACATGAGTTATAGCAGGGAGTTCAGAGGATAGAGTCAGAGTTGAGGACTATTCTGCTCTTCGTCACTGGTATGAGATCTGGAGCTGGAGGATCTGGAGCTTCTACTTCTTGGCAGGAACCTCCACAGCACTCATCCATACCGAGACAGCCACCACCTCATGCCAAACCATTAGGACAGCCACCACCACCTCCTGTTCAAACTGATCTACCCTCTATCTAGACCGAGCCTACTCCTACAAGATCTAGAGCTAAGCCTAAGACCAAAACTACTATACCTAAAGTTCCCACCAGAACCAGACTTAGAGATCTTAGGCACAAACCTTTAAAAACTAAAGTTTCTTCTACTATTTTAGAAATAGGTTCTTCCTCTAGTGAGGAAGAAGATGATTAGATCTTGCTAGATCTTGTTTTTGTTGGTTGTATATTTTGTATCAAAAAAACTTGCTTATATATATATGTGTGTGTGTGCACTTTGTTTCAATGTCATTATACTCTTTTAACTCTTTTGTGATGCATAAAGCTTGGACTCAACAGTAAATATCAAACAATTGTCATTGAAAAAGAAATAAAAATATTAATAAGAATATCAAGATTATAAAGAAAAGGTGAAATTATTTCAAATCATGTTAACATTCTTACTTTATTTCAAAAATTATTGAATACTTAAAGAAACCTTTTTTGTTGATGACAAAAAGGGAGAGTAATGTTTGTCTTGTGCACGAAAAAATGATAATGTTTGTGTTGTGCATGGAAAAATGTTGTGCATGGAAAATTCAAAATTCAAATTTCATGAGAATATGCAAAACAAGGGGAGAAGTCAGTTAGTTATGATATTTTCTTGAAATCAATAAACTCTGATACATGGAAATCAATGAAACTAAATTAACCCGAATACATTTTAATGCTCAATTAACTCTAATACTTTCTTGATGCTAACTTAATAGGAAATAATTGCTTTTGATACATTTTAGATACTTATTTTGCTCTGATATACTTTGATACTTAATTGGCTCTAATACATTCGACTCTGACACTCAACTAGCTCCAATACATTCTAAAGCAAAAGCAGTTTCTTTAACAAATATTGACTCTGATACAAAAATCCCTGATACTTCTTGATACTTATTGATACATTCTGATACATTCTCGATACATGTTTATATAATACTTATTTGTAAAGTTTTTTCATGCCTAGTATTTTGTCATCATCAAAAAGGGAGAGATTGTTGACCCCTGGAATGATTTTGATGATAACAAAATATTGGAGCATGTATTCATTACTAACACTTTTGAATGTTTGAGAAGTTTTTGTAGGACGTTTCAAAAGAACAATCATTCTACCTACATTTCAGTAATCTTTATAGTATATTAATGTAATCATGAAAAAATATTCAAATATTGAAAAGCCCTAAATAACTAAAGTGTAAATTCTTGTAAAAGAGGCAATTCTATATTATTTTACTTAGATTAGAACTGGAAGAAGTTTGATAGTGTTTGGAAGTTGTTTGAAGAAGTTTGGACACTTTTGGATTTAAGTCACTCGGGCCGACTCGAGGAGCAGAGTCGACTCAATGTTCTTGTACAGTACAAGCTTTTCTGAACTCTGTCAACCGAGCTGACTCAGAGAGGTTAGAGTTGACTTGACCAGAATACCAAAATTACAGTTTTGAGGAACCAGACAACCGAGCCAACTCATGTGCAACCGAGCCGACTCTTCTAGAGTGTCCAAAATCTCAGTTCTGAAAAACTAGTCAGGCGAGCCGACTCGACTAAGAAGAGTCGACTTAACTAGAGTGTAGTTTCAACATGTCTGAGAATCTGAGCCGACTCGACCCAATCGAGCTGACTCGAATCCCAGTTTCTGGTGAGTAATGGGTAGTTCCATAATTGATTTTTTGAATATAAAAAGTACTTTAACAACTATATTTTGACTCCCAAGGCACTACAATGGTCATTTCTACCTGGGATTAGTTCAAAACACTATAAATGAAGGATTAAAGTCAAGTTTTAGAGAGTTTTTGAAAAAGAGAGAAAAGTTCATTGAATATTTTTAAGAGCACCTACTTCCCATCAGCTACTTGAGACATTTATTGAAGAAGTTTGGAAGCCTTGAAGAGCATTAAAGGAGCAATCAAGAAGGCTTCTCAAAGGACATCAACTGCAACCATCCGATAAAGTTTGGTTTGTCATTAGTGTTGCTTTGTCTTTAACTCTTTATTTTAGTTGTTCCAAGTATAGCAGGGGCAGTGACTTGGGGATTGTTTAAGATTTTTGGTGAGCCTTTGAAAACCAAGTTTGGGTTGTTAGTGAGCTCGAAAAAACTAACATTGTATTGGGTTCTTGGTGATCCCGGTATAAAACCAAGTTTGGGTTTTAGTTTATGAGCTCGGTGTAAAACAAACCACTGTATTCCGTGGATGAATATAGTGGAAATCCCAAGTGGTACCTTGAATAGTGGACGTAGGAGCCGGGTTGCTCCGAACCACTATAAATTGCTAGAATTTTTGCTTGTGTTGATTATGCTTCTTACTTGCTTCCGCATCTCATATTTAAATCACATAACTCACTACACTAAGTTTCTAAAAGAGCACATACTTGTGAAAAAGTTTTAAATACCTAATTCACCCCCCTCTTGGGTTGGTCACCTGGGCAACAATTTGGATGATAATAATTCTAATTAGTTGAATTGAAAGGAGTTTTGATCAATCAAAAAAGAGTTTCGATAATATTAATAATGGAGATCACAATATATTTCACTACCTAACAAAATTGAACCTATGGGATCATACAAACAAGGATTTTGGTCTTGAATTACTTAATTAGACTCGCATAGTTTGATTGGATCCAAGAAAATCATGCTAGCACATGATTAGACCCATGTTTCTCCTTGATTAGTTTTTCCTATTAAGATAGGGCTTGACCTAATCTAATTGGGCTTGTATTGTTTCTTTTATTTGGGTTCTTAATTAGATTGGATTTGACCTATTCTAATTGGATTCGTTTATTCCTTAATTTGGTTTCCTATTTAATTGGATTTGACACAATTTGATTTGGCATGCAGGGGCACCAAGAGTTGGTGCTACTTGGGTGACAATTTGGATTAGGATGAGGAGGCACTAAGTGTTGGCACCCCCTTTTCTTTTTACATGATTTTTCCTTCATAGAAGAAATAAAAGGAGGTGCCACTTTATTTGGATTTCAAAGGGGGTGTTGGTTCTTTTTAAATTTGAATGGGAGATAGAGAAAAAGGTGCAGATCCCTCTTGGATAAGATTCGAGGGTGTGTGCTCCTGTTTATTCATTTTAAGAAATTGGGAGAAAGAAAGAGGGTGCCCACCCACTTCTGGAAAAGATCCAGGGGGCTTGCACCCCCTTTCTTGTTGCGAGGATATGCGAAGAGGGAGAGAAAGAGGGTGTGCAATCTTATTGAATTTTGAATTGGCACATCTCATGTGGTTGTTCACGAGATTTTCTATACAGAAAGAGATTTCTGTAAAAAAGAATTTTTATTGAGGATGAAATCCCCAATCCCCTAGAATAAAAAATATATTCTTGCTTGTTGCATGAAACCCTAATCACATGAGCACTTCCTCCTCCTCTCATCCTAGCGCTCGAACTAGTCGGGTGCTAATTAAGGGAAGGAAACTCAGGAATCGAGGAGCCCCAAATCCTTGTTGGTGTAGTCAAATCAGATTTAGAGAAAGCATCCATGATCGACCTGTGTGAATACATGTAAAAGTCAGATAACTATGCAGCTCGACATAAAATCTCAAATCCATGATCATCAGATTGTGGAGATCATCTACCCACTCAAAGGTGATAAGATCATTCTTGGTTAAATTAAAGTTTTATACTTATATTTAATTTAAACTTACCATCCATTAATCTAACACTGATCAAGATGAGATATTAATCAGATCACATACCAGAACTAGATAATTTTTTAAAAAAATCTATTGCACCATGATCTATATGATCAAACATGCAAAAAATTCTTTAACTTATATCAGAGCTAGGTTTTGGGGATTATATATCTAAATCTTAATCAGATCTGATTCAGATATGATTTGAAGTAGTGATTAGATCTGAAACTAAATTTTGATTTTAATTTTAGTAATTTAAAAATCTAATTTTAGTAATTTAAAAATCTAATTTTAGTAATTTTTAAAAATATGATTTATGTAATTTAAAATCTTTTTTTAGTAATTTTTAAATATCTAATTTCAACAATTTTTTAAAAATCTAATTTTAATAGTTTTAAAAATCTAATTTCAAAATATTAAAAAATAGATTTCTAGCATGTTCAAAATTAGATTTTCAGCATATTTAAAAATCAATTTTATATCATGTTTAGATCTAATTTTTAGCATGATTAAAATTTTTTTATGTGTAAAATTAGATATTAGTTTAATTTGATTTGATATGCATGTGATTAGATTAGCATGCATAAAATTACATCTTAGTCTAATTTCATTAGATATGCATGTGATTAGATCAGTTTGTGTAAAATTAGATCTTAGCCTAATATGATTAGATATGCATGTGTAAAATTAGATTTTAGTTTAATTTGATTAGATATGCATATGGTTAGATTAGTATGTGTAGATTAGATCTTAGCCTAATTTGATTAGATCAACATGTATATATTAGATCTAAGTCTAATTTGATTGGATCAGCATGTTTAGATTAGATTTAAATGTCTTAGTAGCATAATACTATTCGAGAATCATAGTAAATTCCATCTTGCCATAGAGGACTATGATGGAAGGGATGCTTGTATTAATCAAGAAGAAGAACTGCAAAATGATAAATTTATTTTTATGCAAAACTTTAAAGATCTGAAATTTAGAATTAAAGATCTAAGAAAATTATGTAGTTTTTGCATGAATTTATTTAATAAATGAGATACATGGTAAAATGATTAGATATGAAATTGTTTCAATATCTAAACTAAAATTCATGTTCATAATGCACCTAATTAGGATCTAAATTGAGAATTTAAGATCTAAATGCATAATACATGAGGAATTGGGTGTGGACAGTTCGATTAGGTCAAGAAAGATCAACCCAATAATTGTAGTTCGATCAAATTGATTAATGATTACATGTTAAATTGATTAACTGATTAACTCAAAGACTTGATTTGGCTCAATGACCCGAGCCTAAATCAATTGAGAAAACCTATTCAAAACTTATTGGCCAATTGGTATCTAAGGCAAGTCTTGATCATGGTTTTTAATTAGGGCTATTCTCTTACTTAGCTAATTAAGTTGGTGTCTAAGGAAAGAGAAAGAGATGTAATCCTCCCACCGATTTTACTTACCTGGCCAACTTGGTTAATCAAGTATTGCTGTGGTTCTTTGATTATTTGAGCTAGTCCATGCCATTAGGTTAGTCATAACAACTATGACAAATTAAGATTAAGACTTAAATAAAAATCTCCTCTCAAAATATTAAGTCCTACAGTCTTCCATCATTGTAGTTGTGTGGGCCCTTTTTGGGATTAATCATTTTTGGCTAGATACAGTGATTAGGTGCACCAGGAAGACACAACCATGCTATTGACATGAGATGTAAGATGAAGATGGGATTGGTCCCTATAACTGTTAGGTGAGGGATCCAATGATAGCTTCACTTTTGTAATAAATGAGGGGTATAACTTAACTAATGAATATGGTTAATAACTGTTAAATGAGCCCACATACTTAGAGACCGAGTCGCTACAACATGCTTAAGAAGCATTGGATAAGAGTTATCCACTTATTGGTTTGATGTCACCAATAACTATTAGGTGAGGTGCATGTAGATCAATAGGACCGTAGTATCCAATATGAACCCTATTTGTGTAGGGATTTCCACATCTCCATTGAGGAGTGCGAGAGATCCGAGAAAATAGTGGAAACTTTTATTTATTTTTTAATGTTCCTAGAATAAATAGTGATTAAGGCTCATAAGGTATCCTAAAGAGTTATTAGGGTACTAATTTTACTTTCCAAAGGATCACAATATAATTGTGACCCATTATATCACATTCTTTGGAAATAGTTTATCCAAGATGGTGATGGTGGAAGGTTTTTGGGCTCAAAGAGAGTCTCTAAAGATCAATGAATCGGAAATCTAGTTGAACTTATTCATTCTGTGTAGAACCTCCTCCACCTCAATAGGATCTCCTATCCTTTAGTAAAATACTTAGATATTGTCATAGAGGATGTAAAGGAAATATTCCTTAAAGGAGAAAGGGAAAGTTATATTAGTCCCAAAACCTAAGATGAGGTGATGTATAATATCGATTCTACAAAATGGTTGAATGATGAAGTCAATAACAGACACCATGTATTCAAACCAACTATGACCTTAGTGGATCCATTGAGAGTATAGTACCTATTAGATGTAAATGGATCTACAAAAAATATAGATGTAAATAGATGTAAAAATTATAGATATCTTGGGAAGATATCTGTATGGAATAGCCTAATGGGTTTCACTTCCAGTGGTAGAGATCACAAGATCTGCATGTTGCATGAATCCATTTATAAATTAATGTAAGTATCTTGGAGTTGGATTGATGTAATCAAATTATTTGATTTCATCAAAAAACAAGGAGGAACCTTGAGTTTTCAAAGGATCAGTGGGAGTGCTATACATTCCTTGTGGATGACATCCTCCTTATTAGGAAAAATATTTCCATGCTGACTTCGATCAAAAGTTAGTTGTCAAATGAATCCTCTTAAAAAAAGTCCTAGGGTAAGCATCTAGGTATGAAGGTCTGTACAAACAGATCTGATAGGATGCTAGGCCTTTCATAAGAAAAGTACATAAAAGGAGGTGTTGAAGAGGTTTGGCATGGAAACTCCAAGAAATTTTACCTCTCAGGCAAGATATATATCTATCCAAAAAGATGTGTTCTAGCACACATAAGAAGATTTAGCTCATGAACTAGATCTATTATACTTTAGTTATAGGGAACCTTATATATGCCATGCTATATACTCAACTTGATATAGCCTTGCTATGAGTATCATGAGTAAATATCAGTCATATCTAGATGAATGATCCTGGATAATTAAGAAGAGCATCCTTAAGTCCTTCAGCTTTTGGAGATACTTCTTCATACTTTCTTCTCTTGCCTCATACTCATTCAAAATGTTGCTAACAACAAGGAAGAAACTAATTAAAAGAGAGTAATAAAAAAAAGGAAATAAGTCCAACCAAAAAAATTAGATAGATTTAAAAGGGAAGGAGACTAATAAAAAGAAATTAAAAATATTTTTTTGGTTAATTTGAAAAAGAATAAATTAAATAAAAGTAACAAATAAAAAAAGAGAAATTGATCTAGGGTTAGGGTTGATCTCACCAAAATTATAGATGACTTTCCTTCTCCTCTCTTTTTTCTTTTTCTTTTTTTTACAAGAAAAATAAAAAAAGTTAGTAAACTATATTACAAGAAATCAAATAAATCAAAAATAATATCATTCATGCCTTCCTCAATAATGATGCCAAAACTTGAAAGATTCATGATGTTTTCGTTAGGATACCATGATTACCAGTTTAAAATTTGATTTCTAATTGTTGCTGCCAAGATCGTCGTCGCCTGCAGCTCGACCATGCCGGGACATTCCTCCTCCTCACCGCCGCGCATCCTCCCTTCCTTCCTGTAAAACAAGGGAGACCCAAGGCCGGGGATTCTGGCGAGCTTCTATTTTAGGAGGGACCGCCAAGGTGTTGCAGGTCCTGGGGCCTTAGCTGGATTCATCTCTTGGGAAAGCTCCGGGTATCGTATCGCGATGGTGGGCGGCCATTGGTGGTACGGATGTGGGCGTGGCAGCACGCTACCAGGTCTAGGGCTTGGGGGTGCCCATATCGTATCTCTGGTAGGGCTAGCATCGCCTGCAGAAGGCTGCGGGTGGCCAGGCTTTTGCTGTGGAATGATTTGAATATCTGCTTTTTGGCAGTAACTTCATGCATGGGACTCTGCCTTGGGACACGAGCATGGCCCTGGCTAGGAGCTGACCTCGGACAAGGGCACGCCTCGTGAGCTTGGTTTCGGCTGGAAGCTTGACCTCGGATGGGGGTGCTCGCCCAATGGGCTTGGCCTCAGCTAGGAGCTTGACCTCAGATGGGGGGCTCACCCAATGAGCCCGGCCTCGGTTGGGAGCTTGACCTCAGACGGGGGCTCGCCCAATGATCCCAGCCTCGATTGGGAGCTTGACCTCAAATCGGGAGGCTCGCCTAATAAGCTTGGCCTCAGCTGGGAGCTTGACCTCAGACGGAGGGCTTGCCCAATGAGCCTTGTTTCGATTGAAAGCTTGACCTCGGATAGGGGGGCCCACCTTGGGTCCTCATCAGACCGCCTCGTCCAAGTGGTGGGTCTCTTGTCATCGTGGTCATTCACAAGCTCCATGTCAGCGGATGTTGCCACATCAGATGCCCCTCACTCTCGAGCCCAGAAGGCGAGACGATGCTCGGGGGGAAGGGGTAATAACCTTGTTGACATGGAGGGACGTGCCTGCTGTGTCCTTAATGCCTCAGGCGCTCGTGGCCCAAAACTCATGCTCCCGCATGAACGAAGCGATGCTCTGCTTGATTTTTCAATGAAGGATCATGAATGCTCCGTTTGGATCAAAGCGACTGCCCCGCAGGTTTGATGACCTAAGGTGTCATGCTAGGCCACATGGTGGTCTCTGGTTGAACAAAGAACTGAGAGGGTATGTGCCTTGCATCGGGATGAGGCGACGGTGGGTGGCGACCTTTACTGCAAAGGGTCTGCATCCTCCCCCTTTTAAGGAGTCCTTGAGTGATGGCCAGCAATATTCTATAGTGTGCTCCTTTCCCTCTGGTTCTTCTTCCACTCGAATATTGAGAGTTCTTGATAGGCTAGATCCTTTCCCCATGCTTTCTTCCTTCACTCCCTCTCCTTCGGACTGTGCCGAGGGAGGGTTCTTGGTGGACTTCAGGCTCTTTGTCAAGGAATTGGAGAGTCGAGTGAAGACCCTCCGGGAGGGATCAGTCGGTCATCAAGGCGATGGTGTCTGGCTTGGAGAAGAAATTTGTCGAGCTCAAAAACTTCCTCCAAGGAGGACAAGGGGGAGAGCCTCCGGTCGCACAGCTAGGGAAGAATAAAAGAGGGAGAAAGAGGCCGCTCACGCCTCCCCTCAGTTTACAAGACCGGAGGTCTTCGATGAGGAGGTGGCTACCGGGGTGGTCATTGTGCGACATATCACGACCCCTCTGATGCCGTCAAAGGTGGCATAACGAGGGGCTGCTACAGCTGCCTTGGAATCATAGGATCGGTGTAATCCAAGGAAGACGTGGTGGAGATTCTAGAGATCTGGCGGACACCTGAGGAAGGGCCCCTATGGGCTCGGCCTGTCTTGCTAGTGCCTTCTGCGCCGATCACGGAGGTTAAGGTTAGGGCCAGGGCCAGAGTGGACCAAGCTTCCTTCCCTTTCTATTTGTAATCCGACTTTTGAGAGATTTCCCCGGCCTGTCGGGGATCTCCCTTGATGTAAGAGACTTGATTAATGAAGGCATCTTTTTTTATCATCTGATGCACCTCTGTCTTCTATTTCTCTAGTCTGCGTCTTCTTCTTTTTCTCTTTTCATTTTTTTTTTGAAGGACTTTCCATGAGTCCTTTTCCATGGGGATGCGATCTGGCCCAGCTGGAGCATTTAGCCTGGCCTTCACCTTTGGAGGAAGAGCATGCCTTTCTCAGGCCTTGGCTACTTCAGGCCTGCCTCAGGAGCTTAGAGCTGGCATGAAAGCTTCAGGGGGGCATCCCATCCCCATTTTTCTGGCCTCGAAGTTGCACTGGTCCAGGTGCTAGACTTCAAGAATTCTTGGACCTCCTGGCACTCCCAGGTTTTGTTGAACTAGCGGAGAGGCTTGATCTGCCAAGCTTTGAGTCAGGCGATAGATGGCCGAACTTCCAGAGTTTTCGACCGGAATCTCTGGACTGTGAGCAAGGCTGTTAAGGATGAGAGGCTGGATCTGCCAAGCTGTGAGTCAGGTGATAGATGGCCAAACTTCTGGAGTCTTTTGGCTGGCATCTCCAGACTGTGAGCAAGGTAGTTGAGGTTGAGAGGCTGGATCTGCCAAGCTGTGAGTCAGGCGATAGATGGCAAGACTTTTGGAGTCTTTTGGCTGGCATCTTCGAACTGTGAGCAAGGCAATTGAGGCCGAGAGGTTGGATCTGCCAAGCTGTGAGTCAAGCGATAGATGGCTGGACCTCTGGAGTCTTCTGGTTGGCATCTCCGGACCGTGAGCAAGGCGACTGAGGCCAAAAGGCTAGATCTACCAAGCTAGGAGTCAAGCAATAGATGGCCAAACTTCTGGAGTCTTCCGGCTGGCATCTCTAGACTATGAGCAAGGTGGCTAAGGCCGAATGGCTGGATCTGCCAAGTTGTGAGTCAAGCAATAGATGACCAAACTTCTGGAGTCTTTCGGCTGGCATCTTCGGACTGCGAGCAAAGTGGTTGAGGCCACGAGGCTGGATCTGCCAAGCTGTGAGTCAGGCAGTAGATGGCTGAACTTTTGGAGTCTTCCGACTGGCATCTCAAGACTGTGAGCAAGGCGATTGAGGCTGAGAGGCTAGATCTGCCAAGCTATGAGTCAGGTGGTAGATGGCTAGACTTCTGGAGTCTTTTGGTTAACATCTCCAGACTGTGAGCGAGGCGGTTGAGGCCAAGAGGCTGGATCTACCAAGCTATGAGTCAGGTGGTAGATAGCCAGACTTCTGGAGTCTTCTGGCTGGCATCTCTGAACTATAAGCAAGGCGATTAAGCCCAAGAGGCTAGATCTGCTATGCTGTGAGTCAAGCAATAGATGGTCGGACTTTTGGAGTCTTCCGACCGGCATCTCCTGATTATGAGCAAGGTGGTTGAGGCTGAGAGGCTGGATCAGAATACTGGTGGTGGGGACACAAGGATCAGACACAGATCCCTGGATCCCATATGGTTTAATTAGTCATGTGTCAAAGTTTTGAAAATTTTGTAATCAATTAAGATTGAGTCCTGTAATAAGTTGAGGTTAGTTGATTTGTCTCAACCCTCAACCTAGTCAGTATTTTGAGTCCTGTACATCAATTATGAGTCCAGTATGAGCCCAATTTTTGTACAAGAGAGGAGGTCACCCTATTTTGGAGTTTCACCAAGTCACATCCAGGAGTCAGAGGCCACTACATCAGTCCATTGGATCTTGTGTGACAACCCAGGATCCAAGATGCTTGCAGAAACCCTCATTCTTTCCAGATGTCCTCCAGATGCCCAGATTCTAGTCCAGATGCTAGAGCATATTCCCAAACTAGGGCATCCATGATTCCAAAGGCCCCTCTACATCGTATCCCAAAGAAATCAAATCCATGTGCCAAGACCAAGCCCTAAAGAAGCAAGATTCTATGGAATATTCCTGCTACCAGGCTACCAAGCCACCCCAGCTTCCAGAGGCCCAAACCCAAGCACCAAGCCCCTTTGGGCCGGCCCCTTTCTGCCACTAGAAGCCCAACATGACCTCCTAGGCATCCTTGAAGTGTTGACGAAGTCAAAGAGGTGTCCTTGAGTGGAATAGTCAAAGCACGAAGGGAAAAAGAGAAGACTAGGTCAATTCCTAACCTAATAGGGATTTGTTTTTCTAACCTAGCTAGGAAAGGACTTGTATTCCAATCTGGAAGAGGAATTGTAACCCAAGTGTAACCAAAGTTAGTGAGGGCATGGGAACTTTATAAATATCCCATCCCTCCCCCTCTTGTAATCAACTTTTATTCATGATATCAAAAACCCTGGTGAATTTATTTTGAGCTTGCGAGCTTGTGTTACTTTGTTTTTTTGGTTCTTTGGTTTGTGTTTGTGTTTTCTTGCTATCTTAGCATCCTTCCACACCCTAACTCACTTCCATCCAAGCCTTCACACGTCCAAGAAGGAGTGCCCTAGGCCACCAAGCAAAGAGATCTTCATCAAGCTTCAAGCCGCCCCGCTTCTAAACCCTAACTTGATTCCTTCTAAACCTAGTCCCCTTTTTTTTTCTTACTTGCTATTTTGATTGACCCTTGATGTTTTGCAGGATCCCCGAGGTATTTCACCTCCCCATAGGAGGCTTTCCTTGCATCCGGAACCATCCAAATCAGCCATCTAATCAAGGGAACCGAACTTCATCATCCAGACTCCAATCAGAGTGCTGTGTGATCTCTTCATTGGACGTTCTTCAAATCACTGATTGGTAACATCCTTCCCTTCTTTTATTTTCTGATTTGATGAAGATAAGCTATCCTAATCCAGGAGTTTCTCAATTCTCAGGTCCTGAAATTTATTATTTTTCTTGAGTTTTCCTGCGATACGATGATTCTATGCATTGCTCTTCTTCTTGCTAGTTCTTACTTTTATTTGGGAATTTAGCTTAGAAAATAAATTATAAAAATCACAAAAAAATTATTTTACTATTTTTTTTTGTATTTTTAACAATCTTAGAGTCATCCTGCATTATTTTAGTATTAGAGAAAGTTTAGGATAGTTTTCTATTTGCTTTGCATTCACAAACCCTAATTCAGCATTCTATCCATTGCATTAGGTGTCTAGGTTTTATTTGATTTCTGCATCCTAAACATTTTATTTTTTTTATGAAATTTCCACTGCATGTCCTCTGTTATGTCTTAGTAATTATCATAATTTTTAATTATTTTTACAGAAAACCTAAAGTCCTAAAAATCAGCATCATAGGAACCCTAATAGAATCCTAAAAATCTCTGCAGCAGTCCAAAACCCCTAAGATTTGCATCATCATTTGATTTTTTTTCTACATAAAATTTGGTAGGTAGAATCATCACTGTCCATCCTCTGTAATAAAATCTTCTTGATTTTTTTTTTTGCATCGAAATATGTGTCAAATTCTACATTGGTTGAAACCCTAATATCCTGAATTATGCTATTTCTGCATTTGGACTCAACCTAATCTAATCAACTTCCAAACCCCCCAATCCCAAGCCAAATTTTGTTTGCTAACCCCAGTAAACTTAAACTTAACTTGACATCTCATAAATTAATTAAAAATTATTTTATTTTCTGATTGTTTTAGATTGCATTAGGACCATTGAATGTTCATCATCTTTTAATCTAATCTTAAGGGCAATCAATATAACATCAGGGCAGGAGGTCATAACCTGTCCTGGGCCCAAAACAACCATTCAGCATTTCAACCCAAGCCTTAATTAAAATAAATTATATTTAATTTGCCCTAGTGGGCTAGGTGACACTCAACAGGTCGGGTCCAAACCGTGTGGGCCAACTAGTGCATTTAATCTTATGGCTATTACTGAAAGCTGGTGTCTAAGACCGGGGGTCCAGAGTCAAACGACCTAAGTAGACTGGTGGTTTATAATTAGGACCCTGTGATAAGCAGGGGGAGCCTCCCACCACCCTACCCCCTACCTGGCCAGTGGAAGGATTAACTGCTGGGTTAAGTGTAAGTTGAGCTGACTCACCCAATTTTGGCTCTAGGTCTAGGAAACCCTAGATTAAGCTAACCCAATTTTGCATGCTTGGTTGCACCATCTCATTTTGACTGATTGCTTGATTGTATGACTACTAGACTAGGAATCCAATATCAAAAGTCTAAACCCCAACCTAACCCAACCATGGATCCCAATTTTGAGACTTTCATAAAAGCCATGAATGACCAGATGGTTACCCAATTAACTGCCCAAATAAACCAATCCAATACCCAAATTAATAACAAGCTTGACCAAACCAATGACCAGATAACTCAAATGAACTACAGGTTTAACTAAGTAGACCAACAATTTGACCAGGCAACCACTAGGATCGACCAACTAACCACTAGTTTTGACCAAGTAGGAGATCAGTTAGGAACCCTAGACAAGACCCATAGGACTAAACCCATAACCTATGAACCCATAACCCTTAGTCAGCCTGAGCCCAATAGGATTAGTATCCTTAGATATGAACCCAGTGTTAGTTAGGAGCACCTTAGCCAACCTACCCTTGTCATCCCAGTCATTAGTCAATTTTTTCTTAGTCTACCCCCTCTTACCACCTTATTTGTTCACCCAAATGACCTTGAAGAGGAGATATATGAGGCTGACCCAAGTTTAGTGGAACAGTATGAGGAGGAAGAAGATGAGTTTCCCATAGAAGACTTAGAGTTAATCGAATCAATGGATACCCAGGTAGAAGACCACCCAACAATAGTTGACCCTGACCATATCCAAGTAGGAGCCGACCTAGATTTAGCTAACCCTAGCCGTACCCAAACAGTAATAAACATAAAGTTAGCTGACCAAGTAGTGGAAGAGTTGTTAGAGGAAGAGAACTTTGATAATGTTACTAGAGTTTTACCTAAGGAGACACTAACAGAAAGTCCAATTGTAGAGCCCAGTCCTTTGATTTATGAGCCAGAAGAATTCATTAAGGACCTGATCTCTTTGAATCAGTACCCTCAGGATGAAGTCACCTCTTTAACTCCACTTGATCTCTTCCCTGAAATTAATGACCTTTTCTTCCATAATGCAGACCCTTTAGATAGACATCAACCCCATAAGGTTAACCTCATTAGCCTAGGATTAATCCCTGATACCCCTTCTTATATCCTACTCTTTCCAAATAACCCTGAACCCTTTTCATACTTTTTACCTTTCCAAACCAACCTTGAATCCACCTCATATTTTTTACCTTTTCATGAATTTTCTTATGTTTCTTTAACCATTCATTGGCAGTTTATAGAAGTAAGCATACTACATTCATACATTGTGCATGTTAGGTTTGCATCTTACTTCTTGCATACCCTTTGGCATTTAGTAGGCATACATAGTAAATCTTCATGTGCATGCCATGCTAGGGTCAAACATAGAAAGTCTATAGTGTATTAGGTTAGACCCTAGAAAGTCCAATAAAATTTTCTTCGATAGGAAAGTCTAGTCGAGTCTAATAGGTATTAGTTGAGTCCAATAAATCCTCAACCTTGAATCATCTGTTTGCACCTACACCAGCCTCTGCACAGCATATGCATCATAAATTAGTCAAGAGCTGAACAAAATTAATGAACTAAATAACAACTTGGCTAATTCCCAAAAGAAAGATGAAGAATTTTTTGCAGAGGAATATGTGACTGTTAGAGAATTTTCTGCTCGTGAAGCTGGCCCATCCAACATAATGAATAGTAGTGGACCCAATGCCCATGTGCCTGAGATATCACCTAATTTAGGTATTAGCTCCACCTTCATCATACCAGACTTTGTAAAGTCTAGGAAGCCAGTAGTGATACCTAGCGAGCCCCTTGAGCCACTCCCGTTCTTTAAGAGAGAACCCACCCCAGAGCAACCACATATAATTTGGCCTTATGGTGAGGTAAAGATTGAAAGAGCTCTGGATGATCAAGCTATTGGTACCTAGGATAGAGACTATCAACAGTATTTGGTCCGGTGGCAAGGTCAGTCAGAATCTGAGAACTTGTGAAATGCTGGTGCGGATCTACAATGCCTTAATCCAGACCCTCCTTGAGCCAAATTGACCCATACTCGACGGGGTCGAGTTCCTCCCGTCTCGGGAGAATTGGTGGGGATACCAGGATAAGACATAGATCCCTGGATCCCATATGGTTTAATTAGTCATGTGTCAAAGTTTTGAAAATTTTGTAATCAATTAAGATTGAGTCCTGTAATAAGTTGAGGTTAGTTGATTTGTCTCAACCCTCAACCTAGTCAGTATTTTGAGTCCTGTACATCAATTATGAGTCCAGTATGAGCCTAATTTTTGTACAAGAGAGGATGTCACCCTATTTTGGAGTTTCACCAGGTCACATCCAGGAGTCAGAGGCCACTACATCAGTCCATTGGATCTTGTATGACAACCCAGGATCCAAGATGCTTGCAGAAACCCTGATTCTTTCCAGATATCCAGATTCTAGTCCAGATGCCAGAGCATATTTCCAAACCAGGGAATCCATGATTCCAAAGGTCCCTCTACATCCAATCCCAAAGAAATCAAGTCCAAGTGCCAAGCCCAAGCCCTAAAGAAGCAAGATTCTATGGAATATTCCTGCTACCAGGCTACCAGGCCACCCCAACTTCCAGAGGCCCAAACCCAAGCACCCAAGCCCCTTTGGGCCGGCCCCTTGCTGCCCTTAGAAGCCCAACATGCCCTCCTAGGCATCCTTGAACTGTTGACCAAGTCTAAGAGGTGTCCTTGAGTGGAATAGTCAAAGCATGAAGGGAAAAGGAGAAGACTAGGTCAATTCCTAACCTAATGGGGATTTGTTTTTCTAACCTAGCTAGGAAAGGACTTGTATTCCAATTTGGAAGAGGACTTGTAACCCAAGTGTAACCATAGTTAGTGAGGGCATGGGAACTCTATAAATACCCCATCCCTCCCCCTCTTATAATCAACTTTTATTCATGATATCAAAAACCCTGGTGAATTTATTTTGAGCTTGCGAGCTTGTGTTACTTTGTTTTTTTGGTTATTTGGTTTGTGTTTGTGTTTCCTTGCTGCCCTATCATCCTTCTACACCATAACTCACTGCTATACAAGCCTTCACACGTCCAAGAAGGAGTGCCCTAGGCCACCAAGCAAGGAGATCTTCATCAAGCTTCACGCCGCCTCGCTTCTAAACCCTAACTTGATTTCTTCTAAACCTAGTCCATTTTCTTTTTCTTACTTGCTATTTTGATTGACCCTTGACATTTTGTAGTATCCTCAAGATGTTTCACCTTCCCAGAGGAGGCTTTCCTTGCATCCAGAACCATCCAAATCAGCCATCTAATCAAGGGAACCGAACTTCATCATCCAGACTCCAATTAGAGTGCTGTGTGATCTCTTCATTGGATGTTCTTCAAATTACTGATTGGTAACATCCTTTCCTTCTTTTAATTTTAGATTTGATGAAGATAAGCTATCCTAATCTGGGAGTTTCTCAATTCTCAGATCCTAGAATTTATTATTTTGCTTGAGTTTGCCTGCGATACGATGATTCTATGCATTGCTCTTCTTCTTGCTAGTTCTTACTTTTATTTGAGAATTTAGCTTACAAACTAAATTATAAAAATCATAAAAAAGTTATTTTACTATTTTTTCTACATGTTTAGCAATCTTAGAGTCATCCCGCATCAGCCAGGCTTCAAGAGTTTTCGGACTTAGAGTGCTGAGCTTAGAGTGCCGGGCTTCATGAGTTTCCAGGCTTAGAGTGCTGGGCTTCATAAGTTTTCAAGCTTAGAATGTCGGGCTTCATAAGTTTCTAGGCTTAAAGTGTCTTGGAGTTGGTCAAACTAGTGCCTGCATAGGTGAAAGGAAAGGTTGTACTAAAAATGAACTCCGACAACTAAGGGGGGATCTTACATCCTCGAAGAGGCGGTAGGCTCCTCCGAGCTTGAGGCTTCGGCATGGTCCTATCGGAGGGGCTCAGCTCATTGGCTTGCCATGTTGGGAGAGGAGCGATGGGTGGTGAGACCTCCGACATCTCCGCAGGCATCTCAGTGTGTGCCGAACTGTGAGTCGAGCGATGGATGGCGGGACCTCCAGGGTTCCCATGGACATCTCTGGACTATGAGCACAGCACATGCCAAACTGTGAGTTTCGCAATAATTGGTGGGACTTCTTGGAGTCTCCGCGGACATCTCCGGACTGTGAGCAAGGCATGAGCTGAACTGTGAGTCAAGTGATAGATGGCAGAGCCCTTGGGGTTTTCTAGGCATCTCCAGACTGCGAGTGCAGTGGATGCCGAATTGTGAGTCGAGCGGTGGATGGAGGGACCTCTAGGGTTCCTATGGACATCTCCAGACTATGAGCATAGTGCATGCCAAACTGTGAGTTTCACAGTAGATGGTGAGACTTCTTGGAGTCTCTATGGACATCTCCGGACTGTGAGCAAGGCATGGGCTGAACTGTGAGTCATGTAATAGATGGCGGGGCCCTTGGGATTTCCTGGGCATCTCCAGACTGTGAGTTTGACAGACACTGAACTGCAAGTCAAGCGGTAGATGGCAGGACTTCATCGAGTCTCCATGGACATCTCTGGGGCTGTGAGTTCAGCGACGGGTGCAGAACTATGACACTTGCCCTTGGTGGCGATACAGAAGCCTTTCTTGTGACCTGTCACACAGATTGTGAGGGTAATAGGGGAAGAGAGCTACCTGTTGAGCTCTGTCACATGGATAGGGGTGTGTTACTCCCTCGGGGGTGGTTCTAGTCTGCCCCCCAGGGGTGAAGGCTATTGCTGTCACTCCGTCAATCGAGGAGACTTGATCCCTAGCGCTTGGCCAGATCGCTTTGACTCTTGAATCTTCTTCCCCCTTCCAGGCATGCTAATCTGTTGGTTACCAAGATCTTGAAAACTTTCTCTTGCCTAGCATGCCAATCTGTTGATCGCTAGGATCTTAAAAACTTACCCCTACCTAGCACGCCAATCTGTTGGTCATCAGGATCTTGAAAACTTATCCCTACCTAGTATGCCAATCTATTAGTTGCCAGGATCTTGAAGACTTATCCCTTCTTGGCATGCCAATATGTTGGTTGCTAGGATCTTGAAAACTTATCCCTTCCTGGCATGCCAATCTGTTGGTCGCCAGGATCTTAAAAACTTACCCCTATCTAGCACGCCAATCTGTTGGTCGTCAGGATCTTGAAAACTTATCCCTTCCTGGTACACCAATCTGTTGGTGCTAAGATCTTGAAAACTTCTCCCTACCTGGCATGCCAATCTGTTGGTCACCAGGATCTTAAAAATGTATCCTTACTTGGCATGCCAATTTGTTGGTCTCCAAGGTCTTGAAAACTTATCCCTTCCTAGCACGCCAATCTGTTGGTAGCCAAGATCTTGAAAACTTACCCTTTCCTGGCACACCAATCTGTTGGTCGCTAATATCTTGAAAACTTACTCCTACCTGGCATGCTAATCTATTGCCCCAAGATCGCCATGGCCTGCAGCTCGATCATGTCGGAGCGTTCCTCCTCCCCCGTCGCATGCGTCCTCCCTTCCTTCCTACAAAATAGGGGAGACTCGAGGTCGGGAATTCTGGCGAGGACACTCCGATGATCAAGTTAGTGGGATGATCGAGGGGAACAGAAAAGATCTCCGTGGTGTAGGGCTTGGGGGACTCGTCCATCGGGAGGGTGCATGCTAGATAGAAATGTAAAGGAAATGGAAAGAGTAGGGATCGAGAGCAGGAAACGGGGACTTACCTCTCCCTCGCCTTCCCCCATGTTCTTACCTTCTTTACCTTCCTCCTCTCCGGAGGCGGGGCCGAGGCTCTCAATGAGAAGGGGTCTCAGGGAGCCCAAAGAAGCCCTCTGGATGTGAGCCCCTGCGAACCTCTCGAGGCTCTGGAAGTTCTCCCTTCCTTTTGGAAGAAAGTCTGGAAGAAAAAACCCCCTCCTTTCTTCTCCCATGATCCTTATAGGTGGGGCGCTTCTATTTTAGGAGAGACTGCCCAGGCATTGCAGGTCCTGGGGTCTTGGCTGGATTCCTCTCTTGGGGAAGCTCCAAGTATCATGTCGTAGTTGATGCGGGACTAATATGCATGCAATTATTTTTGTGTGTTTTATATGTGGAGTTAAGTGATTAAATCCCGAATTTTAGATCAAAATAAGTTATAGGGAATTATGTATGAATTTTTGAAGTCAAGCATGCAGATTAGGATCTAGAAAGTAATAAAGAAGGATCGCCGGGGCTGAGAAGCCTCGGTTAAGGCAAGTTCTCCTACAATATAATTACTGGAGGTAGAGGGGGGTATACCTGACAACATCTGAAGCGCCCGGTGAAGATCGCAGTGAAGGGATCTCTCGTTCCTCGATGGATGCGGCCTGGAAAACCAAGCCAAAGACCCGTGGATACCCGGCTTTCTGCTCGGTGGTTCGATTGAGGCTTGGCTGGAGTCGTTGGATTTGTAGGAACTCGGGGACCTGCAAACGACCTGTCAGGGGTTAGAAAACTAAAAGAAAATCAAGAAAATAAAGGAAAATAGCAAAGAGAAAAGGAATTTTGGAGTGGGCGGCCAAGGCTCTAGAAAGAAGGTTGGCGACAGGAATTCTGTTGCAGCACTGGGAAGATGATAGTACCAACAAAACCCCTTAAGTACAAAGCAGTGTAACACAAAGCAATAGAAGAGAACTCAAGGTTTATTTCATATATCAAAAGTAATCTCATACAAGAGACTAGGGTCCTTTAAATAGACCATTAGCCTTGGCCCCCAAGTAAGGGTACATTAGACTTTACATAGGACTCCTTCTCCCTTTTAAACCCTAGCTAGGAATATAAGGTAACATAGGTAGAAAATCACTAAACTTGCTCTCCCTCTCCTTGTCTTGGTCGGCCAAGGGGGTGACCTTAAGTGGCCGACCAAGAGGAGGGTCACCATAAGGAATGGCGCCTTAATCTCCTTCCTGGGCCTGGGCTGGCCCAGTTTGCTTCCGGCTGGTCTAGGGCTTCAGGTTTGCTCTTGTTTTCATTTTCTCCTCCTGGTGGTCTTCAAGTCTTCAAGCTAGATTGAATTTGGGCTAAATTCCCATGTCTTCAATCTGGTTGGACTTGGTCTTCACTTGTATGATGTGGTTTTGAGCCTTCAGTATGCTTGGACAGGACTCAAAAAAATTAAAATTAGCTCAACATGAGCTGACTAATACTGGACTGGACTAGCTCAACATGAGCTGACTAATACAGGACTCAACTCAGCTGGACTAAGCTTTATTACAGTGAACTCAAGTATCTTTAAGTGATCCACAGAGGGTTGAGAAGCTTCTGCCTTATTCTGGTGCCTCTGGTGTCCGCATCAATTCTCCCGGGGTGGGAGGAACTCGACCCTGTCGAGTGAAGATCAGACTGGCTCACATATCTCTCGAGAAGGTCTGGGTTGAGGCATTGCAAGTCCTCTCGAGAAATCGACATATCGTCCAACTCTAGCCGGCCTTGCCATCAGACCAGGTAGCGTCGATAGCCGCGGCCCCGGGTCATAATGGCTTGATTGTCCAGGATATGCTTGATCCGTTCTCCTCTCTCAGGCCAATTAATTGGTGGACACTCTGGGTAAGGATCACTCTCAACAGAAGGGATAGGTCCAAAAGCCTCACTGGGTATTGTTGCCGGTTTCCTGTACTCAACCAGGTCTATAATATTGAAGGTAAAACTAATGCCCATATCCGAAGGCAAGTCTAACACATAGGCATTTGATCCAACCTTCTTTAACACTTTAAAAGGTCCGGCTCCACGAGCATGAAGCTTCTTAACGGTCCCATGTGGGATCGCTCAGGCCTAAGCCTAATCATGACAGAATCCCCTACATCAAATTCCTTGATTCTTCTTCGGGAATTAACCAATTTTTTATAAGTTTCATTGCTTAAGTTAATCTTTTGGCTAATGTCCTTATGCAAGTCTCTAATATGCTATGCAAAAGACTCTACTGACTTTGAGACTCGTGCATGAATAGGTAAAGGAATCAGATCAATGGGGCGATTAGGCTGGTATCCATGGACTATCTCAAAAGGACTCTTACCCGTTGACCTATTTACTGAACTGTTGTAGGCAAACTCTGCTCTAGACAATAACAGATCCCAAGTTCCAACATGTTCACCTACCAGGCATCTAAGGAGGTTTCCTAAACTATGGTTCACCACTTCAGTTTGGCCATCTGTTTGAGGGTGGTAGGCTGTAGAAAACTTAAGGTCCCTAACAGGTGCCATAAGGTCTTCCAGAAATAACTGGTGAACCTAACATCCCTATCAGATATGATGGTCTTGGGTAGGCCATGGAGTTTAACCACATGATCTAAGAAAAGCTTGGCTACTCTAGATGCATCATAGGTCTGGGAACAGGGGATGAAGTGAGCCATCTTAGAGAACCTATCGGCCACTACAAAGATAGAATCATGTCTCTTCTGGGTCTTAGGTAATCCTAACACGAAGTCCATACTTAGATCCTGCCAAGGGCGATCAGGCACTGGTAAAGGTGTGTAAAGACCAGTGTTTTGCTTTTGCTATTTTGTAACAACACAAGTTCCACATCTGGCTACAATTTGTGCAATGTTCCTTTTCAATCCTAGCCAAAAGAAACTGGTCCTCTATTGCTAAGATTGTCTTATTTCTACCAAAGTGACCAGCTAATCCTCCAGCATGGGTCTCACAAATTAGGAATTCTCTAAGGAAAGTTTTGGGTATATAGAGTCGATTGTTCTGGAAAAGGTAACCATCCTGAATGGTATATTCACTATGGGTATTGGACGGTCCTAGCCTGAGGGTCTGGTAAATGTCTCCAAAGTTTGGGCAGGTTTCATATTCATCCTTTAACCTATCAAACCCTATGACTTGGGTGCTAACTGATCCTAACAGTAAAAACCTACGGCTCAGGGCATCTGCTACCTTATTTTCAGTACCGGCACGGTGTTTCAAGATAAAAGTGTAAGCCTGAATGTACTCAATCCATTTACCGTGCCGTGGGTTCAGTTTCTTTTGGGAGTTCAGGAACCGGAGTGCCTCATGGTCAGAAAATAAGACAAACTCCTGCGGTAGTAAGTAATGTCTCCAATATCTAAGGGCCTGGACTACCGTATAAAATTCCTTGTCATAGGTAGAGTACTTAAGTTTAGCCTCATTCAGCTTTTTACTGAAGAAGGCTACAGGGTGAATCTCTTGACTTAGTACCCCACCTATTCCTACTCCCGAGGCATCGCAAACGACCTCAAACACCTTAGTGAAGTCAGGTAATCTAAGGATGTGTGCATGGGTCATCTTATCCTTAAGCTCTAGGAAGGCCTTATCAGCTGCTTTGGTCCACTCAAATGTACCCTTCCTAATACAATCAGTGATAGATGCGATGATTGTACTAAAACCCCTAATAAATCTTATGTAAAAGGTTGCTAGGCCATGAAAACTACGCACATCATGGACGCTAGTGGGTGTAGGCCACTCAACAATTGCCCTAACCTTTTCAGGATCTGCAGAAACTCCCTCAGGGGTGACAACAAAACCTAGGAAGATAACCCTCTGTGTCATGAAATCATAATTCTTAAAGTTGGCATAGAGGCTATTCTCCCTAAGGGTCTGGCATACTAGTCTTAGATGACTAAGGTGGTCCTTCTTAGTCCTGCTATAAATCAAAATATCATCAAAGTAGACCACAACAAATTTTTCGATAAACTCTTTTAGGACCTGGGTCATAATCCTCATAAAAGTACTTGGTGCATTGGAGAGTCCGAAAGGCATTACAACCCACTCAAGCAAGCCATCCTTAGTCTTGAAAGCAGATTTTCACTCATCCCCAGGTCTAATCTTAACATGATGATAGCCGCTCTTAAGGTCTATCTTGGAGAAAACTCTGGCTCTGACCATCATGTCTAACATATCATCCAATCGGGGGATGGGAAACCTATACTTCACAGTTATCTTGTTGATAGCTCTACTATCTACACACATCCTCCAGGTGCCATCCTTCTTAGGGGTCAATAGAGCAGGGACTGTACATGGACTCAGGCTCTCCCTAATGAAACCTTTCCTAAGCAATTCTCCTACTTGTTTCTGTAATTCTTGAAGCTCACTGGGATTCAGCCTATAGTGAGGAAGGTTTGGTAAAGTGGCTCCTGGAACTAAGTCTATTGCATGTTGGATGTCTCTAAGGGGTGGAAGTTGATCAGGTAAATCCTCAGGAAAGACATCCTTAAATTCTTTCAGAGCTTCAACAATTTCTTTAGGGTGTTCCTTTTGGGTCGGCTCATGTATTTCCTTAGAGGTCAAGATCCAAACAGGGTTACCCTCAGCAATCTCCTTTTCTAACTCCCTAGCCTTAATCAGGTTAACTTAAGGTTTCTTGTCCTTAAGGCTACTAGAACCCCTCTTAATTGGGTCTCTAGGGGGAGCTGGGTTGATAACAAACTTATTCCCATGGCAGTTAAAAGTTCAAACATTGGTTCGACCATACAGGGTTGCATCATGATCAAAAAGCCAAGGTCGACCTAGAATGATACTACTCACTTCCATGGGGATGACATCACACGAAATCTTTTCCTCATAGGTTTGCAATCTAATTAAGATTTGGCACCTAACTTGAATATGGATGGAGGTGGAATCTACCCAAGAAACTTTGTACGGGCTAGGATGGGGAACTGCAGTCAATCCTAAAGATTTAACTGTCTTGGCAGAGACGGCATTGACACAACTCCCACTATCTATGATGATCTTAAGAACCTTACCCCCTACCTTAACAAAAGTCTATAGGATGCTAGTCCTACGCCAATCTTCCTTAACTGGAGTTTTGGTGTGGGCACCTGGATCCGACAGAGGCTCCTCAACCCTCTGTGGATCTCAGATTAGGGTTCTGTTTTTATCGAGTCCTGTAATAAGGCTATAAGCCTCAAATCTATTCCTTTTTGTTTTGAGTTATGTCTGACCCATTAGGTCAAACTGAGTCCTGTATCGAGTCGAGTCTTAGTCTAAGTCTCAGTATAAGTCCTTTGTAAGTCTGGGTCTCAATTTTGTGTCTTTTTGGAGCCAAACCTGGAAGGAAGCCCAGTCAGCTCAGGGCCCACCTTATCTGTTTATGTGGCGCACTGAGGTGATGACATGTGGTTTGTTTTGGGCGCCCAAGAGGGGGGACCACTCACAAGATCCATGCCCTCTTCCCCTCCCCTCTTCAAGCTCTCTTCCAATCTAGGATGGGCGGTCATGGAAAGAAGTTTCAAATCCCTTGATGCATGCCTCCACTCAAGACTCCTTCCATAAAGAAGTCAAGCAAGAAAGGCATCCTCCATTCTCCAAGTGGAAAGAAGTTTCAAATCCCTTGATGCATGCCTCCACTCAAGCCTCCTTCCATAAAGAAGTTAAGCAAGAAAGGCATGATCCCTTGATGCATGCCTCCACTCAAGCCTCCTTCCATAAAGAAGTTAAGCAAGAAAGGCATGGTGAAGACATCAAGCCTCCATTCACGCCTTCTACCAAAACCAAGCAACCCAAAGAGGGAAGTCAAGGTGCAACGCCCCACTCCAAGCCAAGATTCATGCCAATCCAAGCTGGTCGGCCAAAGAAGTCCTCCAAATTTTGGGCGCCAAGTGTAATGGGGTAGTTTAAATTTCAAAGTGCTCTTGAGTGCCTATTTAAAGGACCCAAACCCCTCTTGTAATTATTATTGATGATTAATGAAAGAAAGCTTGTGTGTTCCATCCTCTTCTTCAATCCTTGTCTCTTAGGCTAGGTTGAGTGAGAGCTTCCTTCGTCCTCCGGGACGTCGCGTGGTGAGAGGCCACATTCCTTCGCCTGAGGGCGTCGCGTGGTGAGAGGCCACATTCCTTCGCCTAAGGGCGTTGCGTGGTGAGAGGCCACATTCCTTCGCTTGAGGGTGTCGTGTGGTGAGAGGCCACATTCCTTCGTCCTCCGGGACATCGCGGGGTGCGAGGCCCCAAGCTATCCTTTTGACTTTGGATCCCTCCAGGCGCCGGGCTCGAAACCTTCCCTAACCCTAACCCTACTTCTACTTCACTACTCCTCAACTCTCCATTGATTCTATCGTGGATTTGTTTCAAGTCTTTCCAGGTACCACGTGCATCGGAGATGGTTCACTTCACCTTCACGATCACGTAACCTGGAGGCTGGCGCCATCACGGGTACCGACTGCTCGGGCATCCAGGCCGCATTCGCCAAGTGAGAGCGATCTCGTCATTGGGGGCGACAAGCATGGAGGTTCGTGCCTATTTCTCCCAGGTAAGGTATTGTTTGGCGAGCTAGTCCTATCAGGGTTTCTCAATCCCGGGGTCCTGTTCTCCATCCCTACTCTCTAGAGATTCTACCTGCTGGCATTGGTTTCGTTGTTACAATTTATCCTATGTTTGCCCCTTTGTTCGTCTTCGGGAATCAAGATAAAACCCTAAAAGAAGACAAGATATAACCACCTTTGCATCATCCGTGCTAGCATCATCACCTCATCCTTTTTTTTTCCGCATCAGGTTTGGGCTAAGATGCACCTAAACACTCCTAATTGATTCTCAGACTCAGGTTCCTCCTCCTCACCTTCATACTCATCTATTAACTGATCATCAGCCTCATAAACCTCTCCCTCAGGTTCAGCTACAGGTTCAGGCTCTTCTTCCACTAGCTCACCTAAGTGTAGGGCGGTTGGGCATTGGTGTATAAAGTGGCCTGGTTTCTTGCATCTAAAACAGGTCTTCTGGGGCGAGTAACTCATATTGACCTCTACATATTTTCCTCGATCATCCTTACGGGTCAAAGGAGTACTAGGCTGGGGTCGACTCGGGCTTGGCTAACTAGGACTGGGTCGACTCGGGCTAGGTCGGCTTGGCATGGGTCGGCTCTGGTGGGGCTGGCTAGCTCTGGATACTGACTAGGGTATCTAATGGGCTCAGGTCTACGGTAAACGGACCCTCTATGAAAACGCTCATGATCCCTAGCAATCTGGTAAGCATGGTCCAGGTCTCTAACCTCTCTCATATAGAGCTCTTTCTTAATGTCATCTCTCAGTCCAGCCCTAAACCTAGATAAGACAACATCCTCAGACTCCCTCAAATCACATCGCATGGAATACTCATCAAATTTTACGATGTACTCATCTATACTCGTGTTACCCTGATTAAATCGTTGCCACTGATCTAGTAAATCACTACAGTATGAAGATGGAACGTATCTTGTCCTAAGCTTACCCTTCATGGCCCACCAGATGGTTATAGGATCACGCCCTCCTAGGCTAAGGGTTCTCTTAACACTAGCCCAATGTAACCTGGCTTCCCGAACTAACTTAAGCTTAGCAAACCTAAATTTACGCTCCTCCGTCATATCATACCACTCAAAATATTGATCCATCTCTCCCTCTCAATCTATATAGACCTTAGGATCTAGACAACCATCAAAAGTTGGGGCATCAAGCTTAACATGTCTATAGGATCGGTCCTCCTGGTCTACAAAATCCTGATTGGGCCTTCTAGGACGAACCTCAGGGATTGGGTCAGGATGATGGTCTCTTCTAGGTTCAGCCTCAAGGTATAGATCAGGGTTTGGGGTCCTCCTAGGCTCAGGATTATAGTATGGGTAAGGCCGAGGGGCTTTCCTAGGTTCAACCTCTCGGTATGGATCAGGGTTTGGGGTCCTCCTAGGTCCAGGATTATAGTATGGGTCAGGATAAGGGGCTCTCCTAGGTTCAACCTCACGGTATGGTTTAGGGTTTGGGGTCCTCTTAGGGTCAGGATCATAATAAGGGTCATGGTGAGGGGTTCTCCTAGGCTGAGGGGACTCAGGGTCAAGCTTAGACTGGGTCCTACATGTTTCCTCTAGGGTTCCTAGTCAGGCATCTATTTCTTCAAGCCTCTGGGTCAACTGGGCATTTGCTTGCTCAAGCCTAAGATTGAGGGTTTGGGCTAACCTTTCTCCAAGGGCATTAATTTTAGCATCAAAATGGTCCATGGATTCAGCCATTTGTGAAGGAGGTGGGTGATATGAAACCCCTAATCTAGTGCTCATGCAAGACTTGATCAGACCGACTACAGCTGACTAGACCTAGAGTCCAAAACTAAGGGCTCAATCAGAGTAGCAAACTAGCCTATAGTAACCTTGTACTCAGCTAGGCAGGTGTAAGGGGAGTGTTAGGTCCCTGATTGCCAATCCTAGACACCAATCAGAGATTGGCCAGGTAGGCGGACCAGCACACAAGCCATTCAAGATTGAATCCCTAAATCACCGTTCTAGACACCGAGCACAAAGCACACATAGGTTAGCTTGACACAATGATCTGATACTTAAACCGGACCCGACCAGTTGATGTCCCTAGCCCACTAGGGCAAATTAAGTCTAGTTAATTTTAGGTTAAGGCTTGGGACTGAATGCAAGGGATGTGGTTTTGGGCTAAGGAGAGGTTATCAACTCCTCCCCTTATCTAATATAGCAAGAGTGCTCTTAAAGGTAGATTATGCAATGATGGCAGGCAGATGAAGATGCAAATTAGGGTTTAGATATTTTTTTTGATGTTTTTGGAAAATATGTAAATTTTTTTATATATTTTGGTATTTTCTTAAATATAAGAAAACTTGCAGATTATGGCCTAATATATAGGAGATATACTAAAATTAAAAGATATGCAAAAAGATGCTATACAAAACCCTAAAACTTCCAAACTTGTCTTGCTGAAAAAAATAGAGCCAAAAATTTACAGTCTGTATTTTGGCTTGCAGAAGATTTACAGACCAAAAAAAAATCTAGAAAAATTCTTGGAATTACTTTGAATTATGATAAACCCAGAAAAACAAGTTTCAGAATTTTTGGAATTCTAATAAGGGAGAAATAATTAAAATAATAGAGTATATATGAACTGAAAAATTTCAGAAAATAAGCCCTAATCTAAGCTCTGATACTAGATGATGCGGGACTAATATGCATGCAATTATTTTTGTATGTTTTATATGTGGAGTTAAGTAATTAAATCCCGAATTTCAGATCAAAATAAGTTATAGGGAATTATGTATGAATTTTTGAAGTCAAGCATGCAGATTAGGACCTAGAAAGTAATAAAGAAGGATCCCGGGGCTGAGAAGCCTCGGTTAGGGCAAGTTCTCCTACAATATAATTACTGGAGGTAGAGGGGGGTGTACCTGACAACGTCTGAAGTGCCCAGTGAAGATCGTAGCGAAGGGATCTCTCATTCCTCGATGGATGTGGCCTGGAAAATCGAGCCAAAGATCCACGGATACCCGGCTTTTTGCTCGGTGGTCCGATTGAGGTTTGGTTGGAGTCGTTGGATTTGTAGGAACTTGGGGACCTGCAAACGACCTATCAGGGGTTAGAAAACTCAGAGGAAATCAAGAAAATAAAGGAAAACAGCAAAGGGAAAAGGAATTTTGGAGTGGGCGGCCAAGGCTCTGGAAAGAAGGTTGGCGGCAGGAATTCTGTTGCAGCACCGGGAAGATGAAAGTACCAACAAAACCCCTTAAGCACAAAGTAGGGTAGCACAAAGCAATAAAAGAGAACTCAAGGTTTATTTCATATATCAAAAGTAATTTCATACAAGAGACTAGGGTCCTTTAAATAGACCTTTAGCCTTGGCCCCCAAGTAAGGGTACATTAGACTTTACATAGGACTCCTCCCTTTCAAACCCTAGCTAGGAATATAAAGCAACATAGGTAGAAAATCCCTAAACTTGCTCTCCCTCTCCTTGTCTTGGTCGGCCAAAGGGGTGACCTTGAGTGGCCGACCAAGAGGAGGGTCACCATAAGGAATGGTGCCCTAATCTCCTTCCTAGGCCTGGGCTGGCCCAGTTTGCTTCCGGCTGGTCCAGGGCTTCAGGTTTATTCTTGTTTTCATTTTCTCCTCCTGGTGGTCTTCAAGTCTTCAAGCTAGGTTGAATTTGGGCTAAATTTTCATGTCTTCAATCTGGTTGGACCTGGTCTTCACTTGTATGATGTGGTCTTGAGCCTTCAGTATGCTTGGACAGGACTCAAAAAATTAAAATTAGCTCAACATGAGCTAACTAATACTCGACTGGACTAGCTCAACATGAGCTGACTAATACAGGACTCAACTCAGCTGGACTAAGCTTTATTACAGTGAACTCAAATGTCTTTAAGTGATCCACAGAGGGTTGAGAAGCCTCTGCCTTATTCTGCTGCCTCTGGTGTCCGCACCAGCAGTGGTGGGTAGTCATTGGTGATTCAGCTATGGGCGTGGCAGCACGCCACCGGGCTTGGGGCCTGGGGGTGCCCGTATCGTACCTCTGGTAGGGCTGGCGTTGCCTATAGAAGGCTGCAGGTGGCCAGGCTTTTGTTGTGGCATGATTTGAATATCTACTTTCTAGCGGGAACTCCATGCTTGGGACTTCGCCTTAGGACATGAGCATGGCCCTGGCCGGGAGCTGACCTCGGACAGGGGCGCATCTCGTGAGCTTAGCTTCGGCTAGAAGCTTGACCTCGAATAGTGGGGGCTTGCCCAATGGGCCTGGCCTCGGTTGGAAGCTTAACCTCAGACGGAGGGCTCGCCCAATGAGCCTGGCCTTGACTGGGAGCTTGACCTTAGAAGGGGGGCTCGCCCAATGAGCCTAGCCTCGACTGGGAGCTTGACCTCAGATGAGGGGACTCGCCCAATGAGTTCGGCCTCGACTGGGAGCTTGACCTCAGATTGGGGGCTCGCTTAATGAGCCCGGCTTTAGCTGGAAGCTTGACCTCAGACAGGGGGGGTTGCCTTGGGTCCTTATCAGACCGCCTCGTCCAGTGGCGGGTATCTTATCATCATGGCTGTTCGCGGGCTCTACGTCAGTGGATGTTGCAACATCACTGATAAATTAAAAATAAGTAGATAATAGCAAGTCAGGTCGAATCCATGATAAGGCAATGTATTTTAATGATTTGAAATCTTTGATTTTTATAAAAAAGAAGAAAACTAATTTAAAGTCAAAAAATTAAAAATTAAAAATGTATAAAAAGTAAACTTTGGTACGTTCGATCTGCAAATCAGATCTTAGCATCTACTTGCATAAAAGTAAATAATAAAAATTTAAAGTATATAAAAATAAATATTACATTAATTAAAAGAAGAATTCAATTACAAGAAATTAAAATTAATAATTAAATAAATTATAAAATGTGGTAACAAAGTATCCAAAGTTAATTAGTATAGCCTCATCGAAAAGTTGATTGATGTCACTTTGCCTTATTCCATCATATTCTGTGGAGTAAACTGGACTTCCTCTTCTTTCTCTTTGGATCTTGATTTGAAGATTGGTGTAGATAAAAAGATGGCATGGAAGATAGAGCTTTTCCTTTAAGAAATCTCACTCTTGAAGGTTAACCCATAATCCAAAGCTAAGCCTTCTACCCTATACCGTACCCCTCTTTCCTTGATAGATTTCTTTTGTAGCCCATAGGTCATTTAAATAAAGGTTGGTGAAGGTTGAATCAGTGTAGGACTAGGGTTTAGACTCCTTCTCAAACTTCTAAAATTTTTCTAGTCTGTTAGATCATATCACATCACCTCAAATCAATTGAAATCTCACCCACCTAATTCCAGTCAAATTAAATAGGGGCCATCAGATTGGTGTTTGGATCGCCCAAATCATGCCCAATTTAGAGCCGAAATTGTACTGAAATTCCTTTAGCAATGGGACATCATTCTGGCCGATGTATGCTTTGGATGGTTGAGATCCATCAAATAACCATAGATATCGGGACAAGGAGGACAACCATACTGCGTGGTGGAATGTCGGGCTGGGGAAGATGTGGCATGATGGAAAGGTGGCTGGATTAAGGGGGAACGAGGAAGACAACTAGCAGATCGTGGTGGAGAAGAAGAGTAGATGATGAAGGCAACCGATGTCGTGGGGAAGTGGCAGTTTGGAAATGAAGGATGGTCAGCGGCTTGGGAGGATTGCTATGGGGAGGATGAAGGCGATGCTTAAGACAGGGAGGAGTGCCGATTGCGATGACTATAATGGAGAAGATGGCCAGTAGATCATGATAGCTACGGTATTGAGTAGCTCAGGACAACAAGGGGGACTGCGGCGGCCATGGCAAGGAAGCAGGAGGCGACGACACTGGCTCAAGAGGCAGCAACAATGGCAGATCAGTGATGATGGGCAAATCGTGGTGATTGGAAGAAGCGATAATGGGTGGCGAGGAATAGGCTTAAAGTAGGGTGAAGATGTGGAGGTTCATGAAGAGGACTTGCAGATCGAGTGGAGGAGGTGGCAAAGACTATGATCGGTGGCCATGATGGCAGTGGATGGACTAGTGCCTGGGAAGATGGTGGCATTGGGTGGTGGAAATGGTGGCTCGAATCAGGCCGGCCACAATGGATAGTGGTTGAAGTGTCTCGAATAGTGGCAATGATGGGCATGGCAGCATGGCGGCGATTGGGTGGTGAGCATGGGTGGCAGCGGCTCGTGGCAGAGAGCATGGGTAGCTAGTAGAACAAGGAAGTGGCGATGATGGGGAAGAAGGTGGTCCATGGGAATGGACCTGTGGATCGAGCGGCCAGTCCATGGCGGACCGGTTGCGCTAAAAACTATTCTAATTTTGATTTTTAAGTGATTCTGGACCTATTTGAGCTTCGATTTGACTCTCGTATGTGTCCTTAAAACTTGTACATCAAGCTCTCATGTTGGCGAGCTTCTAAATCAGTAATTCTATCAATTCTCTAAGATTTCAAGATTCTAAATATATCGATTAATTTCAATATACTTGCCAAACAAGAAAACTATAAACTAATTTTTTTATTAAATATTTTAATAGGTGTGTGGTGCTTTGGCTCGATATCTACTTTTCATAAATATGCTCTAATTTTATATTTTTTAAAATATTTTAAAATAATAAATTTTGCAAGAAAGTTTACTTTATTTATGAAATTAAGATTTTTAGAAGATGTTAGAACCAATAATTACTTAAAATACTTAAAATAAATGTATAAATATATGATTTATCCCAGACTCCAATAAAGAATTTAAGGGATCTTCTTCTCTCTTTTTCCTGTCCTAAGGCTATGGTTTTACCTTGATTCGGGCTAGAGAATCACCAAGCCTTATGTTAGAATAGGGGTGCCCTATTTTAGCCCTTCTTCTTTGTTTTCCCTCAACGACCACCAATTTTGACCGAACTTCTTTATGCACCCAAGTTCCTTGAGGCCATATGTCGGGATATGATCATCAATTGGAGGCTTGGCCATGATCTAGGCCAAGAATAGCAATTACATCCATTGTTTCTTTTTCTTGTTCCTGCATCTTCTCTATGTCGATCAATCGCCATGGCCATTGTTGGCTATTGTTGGAGCCTCTATATCATTGTACTCAAGGGAGATCCTGGAGCGTTGTCAAGGTGAGCAACCGAGGCTTGGATCAAGGGTAAGCTACTAATCCCCTTTTTTTTGTTTATGTTGGTCTTTTTCCTCTTTGATTCATCAACTGCTAGCAGCTAGGGTCACTGCCAGGGTCATCCCACCTTCGCCATTGTTAGGAGCTTCCATAGGTGGCGAGCATGGGCCTTCTAATGGCTTGCCAAGAGGAAAGGAGGGGTTTTCCCTATTTTGGCTGAATGGAGGAAGAAGAAGAAATGAAAAAGAGAAGAAATGAAAAAGAATAAAAAGGAATAAAAAAGAAATCTCTCTCTTCCCTCTCTCCTCTCTCTCTCTCCAAGATTAGTAATCTATTAACTTTCTCTCTGTAGAATATTTTCTCTCTACTTTCTCTCTAGAATATTTTCTCTATCTACTTTCTCTTGTTAAAAGTTTCTCTCCTAGGAATTAGGGAGGTTATGAAGATAAGATCAAGGAATTAGTAGGTGGATCCTTGATAAACCTTAGTAAAAGGTGTTTCTAAATCAATAATAGTTACACAATAAAATATATTTATTAATATTAAGATTAATTTTATAGGAGGATAATTTTTCGAGCAGGAGGATGTTAAGCAAGCCCATTAGCACCTAAATTAGGGATGCAGGTATGGATTGATATCTGGCATGTTAAATCTGTCTTCAGTAAAAATAAGGATTTTTTATACATGATCACCGTTTTATATATATGTTTCACATTGCATGATTTAAATCCTTAGACATGAACATTGGCATGTATAATTATTTATGTATTATATATTTTGATTTCTCATCATGGATATTTATGATTGCCAATATGATTACTTTTATTTTTATATATATTGCCACCAAGATCGCCATGGCCTGTAGCTGCTGCCGGCACTGGAGTGCGCTCCCTTCAGTGCCTGGCGATCCTTTGCTCCTGGACCTGGGAGACAGGGGTTAGTGACCCGGGCTGGGATTTTCGGTGGGGGCACTCCAAAGGTTAAGTCAGTGACGATCCAGGGGAACAGATCCTCCTGGTCGGGCCCCTCTTGATGGACTTCGTGCTAGGAGGAGTACAAATTGTGTGTGAAGATGAAAACATAACAGGGGGAGAATGATAGCGGAGACAGAGGGGTTCCCTGTTCCTCTGCCTCTCCTTGTTTCCTTGGATTTCCTTTGGCTGTGGTGGTGGTGGCGCTTTGCCCTCTTGATCGAGCATGCGCTTGTGTTGTTGGTGGATTGTTGTTGTTATCTTCCCCCTTTCGGGGGTGTCGATTGTTCTTTGTAGTTGAAAATTGGCCGTGCTCACCTCGGGATCTTCGCTGGGCTGGCAGGCGCGTGCGGCAGGATTCCGTGCCATGGACGAGACATCTTTCCTGACAGGTAGTAGGGGAAGCTTCCATTCGTTCTGACATACCCTCTGGTCATCCCATTCCGGGAAGCTTGGCAGAACCTCGATCCGGGGGTCGTTGCCCTAGGGGTTCATGCTTTCTTGCTGGCCCATCCCCCTGGAAGTACGATCAGACAGGTAGTTATAGCGGTATGGGGGGCACCGTTCCATAGTCCTCGGGCGGCTCGCCAGTGTCCCAGGATGGTAGGCTTGCTCCAGTCTGGATGCTTCGAGCTCGTGTGGCCACCTTGATGGAAGAGGAAAGAGTGCGGGCCCGGTCTAGAGGGTGTGTGCTCAAAGAGGCTTCACATTGGCGGGTGAGAGTTGAGCTCGACTCCGACCACAGGGTACTAACCTCTGAGGGTCTCACTCTGGAGGGCAGAGGACGAACCTGGTCCAGAGGGCGTGCGCTCGGAGAGGCTCCACATTGGCGGGTGAGCGCTGAGCTCGACCTCGACCACAGGGCACTAACCTCCGAGGGTCTCTCTCTAGAGGGTGGAAGGCAGACCCAGTCCAGAGGGCGCGCGCTCAGAGAGGCTCCACGTTGGCGGGTGAGCGCTGAGCTCGACCTCGACCACATGACACTAACCTCCGAGGGTCTTGCTCTGGAGGGCAGAGGACATACCCTGTCCAGAGAGCGCGTGCTCGGAGAGGCTCCACGTTGGTGAGTGAGCATTGAGCTCGACCTCGACCATAGGGCACTAACCTCTGAGGGTCTCACTCTGGAGGGCAAAGGATGGATCCGGTCCAGAGGGCGCACACTCAGAGAGGCTCCATGTTGGCGGGTGAGCGCTGAGCTCGACCTCGACCACAGGGCACTAACCTCTGAGGGTCTCGCTCTGGAGGGTAGAGGACGGACCCGGTCCAGAGGGCGCGCGCTCGGAGAGGCTCCATGTTGGTGGGTGAGTGCTGAGCTCGATCTCGACTATAAGGCACTAACCTCCGAGGGTCTCACTCTGGAGGGCAGAGGATGGACCCGGTCCAGAGGGTGCATGCTCGGAGAGGCTCCATGTTGGCGGGTGAGCGCTAAGCTCAACCTCGACCACAGGGCTCCAACCTCTGAGGATCTCGCTCTGGAGGGCAGAGGGTAGCTCCGGCCTAGGCATCCCGAGCTCGTGGGCCCGACCTGGCAGAGGACGGAGCTCGGCTCGTTGCCTTGAGGGAGCTCAGCTTAGCTCGGTAAAACAGTCCGGGCTGAGGTGTCGCCTTGGCGTCTGACATGGCAGTCTCCTTTGATGTGGCACCTGTTAGCTACCCATGTCAGCAGTCTTGCCACAGCATTTGCCCCCCACTCCCAAGGCTCGTTAGTGCGCGGTGCTCGGGCCGAAGGGAGTAATGGTGGTGCTGACGTGGAAAGGTGAAAATTCGGCGCGATGATGGCCGTGGTTGCTGGCGCTTCGAGGGATGGCTCTGCCGGCCAATGCGGAGGTGCCACATGGCCATGTCTGAGGAGTAGTTATTGTGGGCGCAGAATTATGAGCAGCTGGGATGCCCTTTTCATCGATGGGCAGCACGTGGCGCGGATCCGTTGGCGAGCGGGTCATGATATCATGGATTTGATGGGCCCTTTTGAAGTGAAAAGAAAATTTTTACTCAAAATTCCCATCCTTTCGAATCCTTCGCGCTTGTTGTAGTACCCAGACCCTTCCTTCTCCGCGATCCGCTTTCATTCTTCTCCTCTCTAGGGAACCAGATTGGCCCTGTTCTTCTTCCTCCTTTTCCTTTGGGGTAGGCTTCTTCTTCTGAGTCTAGTCTTCCTTCTTCTTAGGTTATCTTTGCAGCATGTCTTGTCCCGATCCTTCCATCCAAGGGATAGTTTTTTCCTCCTCCGACGAGGAGTCGGGGACACAGTTTAGGATTAGCAGGAGACTGGCCCTTCCCGCCCCCCCCCCCCCCCCCCCCCCGAGTCTATTAGGGAGCCGGGGGCGGCTTCTTCTTATCCTACCTATCTTCCTTTCCTTTCCTACTCGAACCAGCTCCTGAGTCTATCCGATCAACAGGTCTGGGTGGGGTCGCTTCGACGATTTCTGTCATGGAGCTGGGGGCCATCCGGGATGCCTATGGCATCTCATCTTCTGTTCGGCTCATGATCCCCCGCCCCGAGGAGCGGGTCACTTCCAGTGGCCCGGGCCGTCTTGCCTTTTATGAGGAGACCTTCTGTGGGGGTCTTCGATTTCCCTTTCACCCCTTCTTCCTATCTGTTCTGAGCACCTACCATTTAGTTCCTGTATAGTTGGTGCCGAACACCATCAGGGTCATCTTCTCCTTCATGGTACTCTACCATGTCCACGGGTTCGTCGCCCGGTTCTCCTTGTTCAGGGCATTTTTCACCCTGAAACGCCACTCGACTGAGGATGGGTGGTGGTCCTTGTCCTCCCACCCGAAGGGCATAAGATTCAAGCTCCCCTCTTCCATCAAAGGGTGGAAGAGTAAATTTTTCTTCACGGATGTCGAGGGGGTCGACTGGGCCTGGAGCGAGCCAGATCGGTCCCCTAACCAGATCTCCATGGTTGATGCAGTTGATCGGGATGACTACGAGCAGCTTTGCACCGCCCAGATCCCTTCTCTGGAGGTCCTGCTGTTAGAGCAGAACCTTTCTGATGCCAGGATCGACCCATCGACGGGGCCGGGAGAGTCCAATCCTTTCCTCCATATGTGTTTTTCCTTTTCTTCACTTTAGGCTAACCCATTTGGCTCCTGTGCGCAGGGATGATCTTCTTGGAGGGTGACCCGTTGCCAATCTCTCGGAAGAGGCCACCCACCGGGGTGGCCGCTGAGCCTCCCACGAGGCTGGCCCGAGTTAAGGGCGTGTCGGTGTCTGCCTTCACCGCGCCAGCCACCCCGAAGGGGAAGGAGGCCGAGGGACGGACGAGGTCACAACTGAACCCCCCGTTCTGGAGCCCGAGGTGACCGTCCAGGTTGATGCTGCTGTCGCTGTCATGTCGCCCCACTCTCTGGGTCCGAGGATAGTTGAGGCCGAGGGGGGAGAGGCCCGTACTGGAGCTCCTCCTGCAATGGGGCCTCCAATCACGATGGCACCGAGTCCCCAACCGGTTCCTGGGGGTCCTACCACTAGAGGAATAGGCGCACCTGCTCCCCGAGAGAGCAAGAGAGACGAGGCTAGGCACCGCCTCCCGTTCAAGCTGGGGCCAAAGAGCTCCTTGGCTGATAATCGTGCCCTAGCCACTCGCATGTGGATTTCTTCATCCAGCCATGCGATCGGGAGGAGATGGTTGGGCTACCGGTTGGAGCTATGATCGATAGCATCTTTCCCCATCTCTGCACGGTAAGCAACTTCACTTTTTTTTTTTTTGAACTTTCCATATGATGTAGATGGGTGTCGAGGTCCTTTTCATCAGGAGCTACTGCAGAAACTGGGAGCGAGTCGAGCAGCAACAGGCGACTGAGATCGCATTGCTGAAGGTTGACCTGAAGGGGAGGGCCGACTCTGAAGGGGTGCTTGACGGACGGGTCAAGGACCTCGAGAGGCAGCTCGCCGACTCTGAGGGGTGAGCGAAGGAGCTCCAGGAGTGCCTTGACCGTGAGCAGGGGCAGTCGAGGAAGAAGGCCGAGGAGCTTGCCAACGCTGAGCAGCGGTTGGGCGTGCTCAATGCCGAGGCAGCTCGACAGAAGGGGAACGCCCAGTCCCTCCAAGATTGGCTGGCGACGGAGAAGGAGAAGTCGACCGTGGCCTAGAGGGCAGCCGAGGAGGCGGCCAGGTCAGTTATGGATGCCAGACATGAGGTGGCCGCAGTGAGGAACGAAGCCAAGGAGGCGGTTGCAAGGTACAGGGCCTCGGAGGAGTTCCTCACCGAGATCCAACAGACGTCATCGGACTCCTTCTTTAAATGCTTCATGTACCTGCGCCGCTTGGTTGAGGGGTTTGTCTAGGCCGAGGGCTGTAGCCACCTTGACTATCTCGGCACTTTAGACTAGGAGGCAGGCATTGAGGAGGCCATTGCTCCCGAGTCTTCTGCACCAGCCGAGGGCGAGGCCGTGCCATCTGAACCCGGAGCCGCATAGCCGGAAGTCCCTACTGAGGGAGACTCCCAGCCCGGCGGTCCAGCCAGGCAATAGTTGTTTTTATTTCCTTTGTACTTTGTGTTTTCTTTTCTGTACTTGGCAGGGCCACCCAGCATGTCGGGGGCCCGCAGGATGCTTATAACCAACACTTAATCAATAAAGCTTAAGCTTTCTTGCAACCTTTTATTTTTTGTCTGGCTCTTCCTTTCTTTCTCTCTTTCTTTCACTCCACTTCTTATTTTTCTTTCCTTTTGATGAGTGGGGAGATCAGAGAGGAGGGCCTCGCCTTGCGTGGAGTTGAGTTATTATTAGACTCCAATGCCAGCAAGTCGAGTGCAAGTTGACGGCACTTCAGAGCTGCTGGGCTCGAAGGTGCTATTGACTGAGAGCTGTATGGTTCGAAGGTCTCTTGGCCGGAGATCTGAGCTCCGGTCGATGATTGAGAAGTGATGGCTTGTTCCCCTCTCGTTCTCTTTCTTTCCTCCCCCCCTCCTTTTTTCCTTTTTCTTCTTTTCTCTTTTTTTTTTTAGAGTGGGGAGATCAGAGAAGAGGGTTCTTGCCGTGTTCCCCTCTCGTTCTCTTTCTTTCCTTCCCCTCTCATCTTCTTTTCGAGTGGGGAGATCAGAAAGAGGGTTCTTGCCGTGTTCCCCTCTCGTTCTCTTTCTTTCCTTTCCCTCTCATCTTCTTTTCGAGTGGGGAGATCAGAGAAGAGTGTTACAGGACTTAATCGCCTTGGAGCTAGGCTCGAGGCCTTCCTAGACATGGAGCTAGGCTCAGGTCCAGGGGTTGCCTGAGTGCTTGGCTCAGGTCTTTGGTGCCTTGGAGCTAGGCTCGAGACGTTGATGGGAGCTACTTGGCCCCATGATCCCTTGGCATCTCGGAGCTGGGCTCGAAGATGTTTGAGGTTGAGAGCGGCTTGGCTCGGTGATCTCTTGGCCGGAGATCTGAGCTCCAGTCTTGGGTTGGCGTCCTGGAGCTGGGCTCGGGGACGTTGCTGGTTGAGAGCTGCATGGCTCGAAGGTCCCTTGGTCGGAGATCTGAGCTCCGATCTTGGGCTGGCATCCTGGAACTGGGCTCAGGGACGTTGCTGGTTGAGAGCTGCATGGCTCGAAGGTCCCTTGGTCGGAGATCTGAGCTCCGGTCTTGGGTTGGCATCCTGGAGCTGGGCTCGGGGACGTTGCTGGTTAAGAGCTGCATGGCTCGAAGATCCCTTGGCCAGAGATCTGAGCTCCGATCTTGGGTTGGCATCCCGGAGCTTGGCTCGGGGATGTTGCTGATTGAGAGCGACGTGGCTCGAAGGTCCCTTGGCCGGAGATATGAGCTCCGGTCTTGGGCTGGCATCTTGGAGCTGGGCTCGGGGATGTTGCTGGATGAGAGCGGCATGGCTCGATGATCCTACGACATCCTGGAGTTGGGCTCGGGGATGTTGCTGGTTGAGAGCGGCGTGGCTCGGTGATCCTACGACATCCTGGAGCTAGGCTCGGGGACGTTGGTGGAATTCTTATTATTGATAGTATTTCCACAAGTTGTAGGCATTCCACGTTCTAGGGAACCTGACGCCACCGAGATCTTCAAGGTAATCAGCCCCTTGTGAGAGGGCTTCGGCTACTTTGTAGGGGCCTTCCCAGTTCGGTGAAAGCTTGCCACACTCTCTGGGCTGGGACACCTCTGCCCGCTGTAGCACCAAGTCTCCGGGCTTGAAAGCTTTTGGCCTGACATTGGCGTTGTAGTACCGGGCTACTGTTGCCGGTAGGCCACCATCCGTTGGCGGGCTTTGTCCCTTGCCTCTTCAAGAAGGTCCAGGTTAAGCAAGAGGTGCATCGAGTTCCGTGCTTCATCGTACTGCTACACCCACAATGTGGGCACGCCGAGCTTGACCAGGACGATGGCTTCGGCATCGAAAACAAGGCTGAAGGGCGTCTCGTTTGTCGCCGTCTTGGGCGTTGTGTGGTAGGCCCACAGGATGCTTGGGAGTTCTTCTATCCACCTACCCTTGGCATGGTCCAGCCTGGTCCTGAGTCCTTGGAGGATGGTCCGGTTAGTCACCTCGGCTTCTCCATTTGTTTGAGGGTGAGCCACTGAGGTGAACCAGTGTTGGATGCCGTGCTCAGCACAGAATCTTTTGAACTCGCGATTGTCGAACTATCGCCCGTTGTCGGTGATGATACAACGGGGGAGCCCGAAGCAGCAAATGATTGACTTCTAGAAGAACTGGCGGACATTGGTTTCCACGATCCGAGCTAGCGGCTCTGTTTCGATCCACTTGGTGAAGTAGTCGATTGCCACCAGCAGGAACTTTTGCTGCCCTAGTGCTGGGGGAAACAGTCCCAAGATGTCCATTCCCCACTGAGCAAAAGGCCAAGGGACTGAGAATTTGGAGATCGGCGCCGCCGACTGCCACTATATATTTGCATGGCGCTGGCCCTTGTCGCACCTTTTTACGAAGTCAGTGGCATCCTCCCTCATGGTCTCCCAAAAGTACCCTTGGCGGAGAGCTTTATAAGCTAGTGTTCTCCTCCCCACGTGGTTCCAGTAGAGGCCTTCATGTATCTCTTGGAGCACGAAGGTTGCCTTGGCAGGCCTGAGGCATCTCAGGAGTGGGTAAGAGTAAGATCGGCGGTAAAGCTGGCCTTCCATCAGAACGAACCAGGAGGCCTTCTTCTTGACGAGGGCAGCTTCCGCGCGGTCTTCGAGCAAGGTGCCATCAGTGATGTACCGGACGTACTTGTCCATCCAGCTCGGCTCGGGGGTGACTTGATGTACCTCTTCCCAGCTCTCGTAGCTGAGACTTTCGAGGTATTCAATGTAGGCGCGTCCCAGCGACGAGTCCGGCAAGGTCGCGAGCCTGGACAGCGCATCCGCGTGCGCATTCTCCCCTCGGGGGATGTGGAAAATGCTGAAGCGTCGGAGGCCTGCCGTGCTCACAGGGACCTGCTCCAGGTACTTCATCATATGGGCATCCCTTGCTTCATATTCTCCGGAGACTTGTCCGGCGACCAGTTGGGAGTCGGTAAAGACTTTCAAATCCTGCACCCTCAGCTCGCAGGAGACTCTCAGGCCCGCGAGGAGTGCCTCGTACTCCGCCTGGTTATTAGTCACAGCAAACTTGAAGCAGAGGGCGCATTCTGCCACAACCCCATCGCTGTTGGTTAGGATGAGGCCTGCTCCGCTCTCGCTGGAATTGGATGCTCCATCTACATGGAGGATCCAGGGCTCTTCTCCTGGCTTGGGCTCCATTGCTGTCTACTCTGGCTCCTCGGTGAACCCGGTGCACTCGAACACGAAGTTGGCTAGGACTTGGGCCTTTTGTGAAGACCTCGGTCGGTACGCTATATCGAATTCACTGAGCAGCAGGGACCACTTAGCCAACCTCCCAGATGTCTCGGATCAGGTGAGGATGGTCCTCAGTGGCTGGTCCGTCATGACCACTATTGGGTGTGCTTGGAAGTAGGGCCTGAGACGCTTATCTAGCATTATTAGTGCAAAAATAAGTTTCTCGAAGTGAGTATACCTGATCTCCGCATCGTAGAGGATTTTGCTAGTGTAGTACACCGGCTTTTGAGATTTGTCCTTGTCTATGCGGACGAGGACGAGCTGATAGCTCCTGGTGTAACCACCAGGTACAATAAAAGCTCCTCTCCCTCCTCCAGCCTGGAGAGCAACGGGGGGGAGGCGAGGAAGTTCTTCAGCTCCTCGAAGGCTGTCTTGCACTCCTCGGTCCAGGTGAAGTCGTGCATCTTGTGCAGCGCCTTGAAAAATGGCAGGCAACGATCAACCGACCTCGAGATGATTCTGCTGAGGGTAGCGACACGTCCCGTCAGGCGCTGGACCTGCTTCTTGGAGGTCGGGTGTTCCATGTCGATGATGGCCTGCACCTTCTCCGGGTTTGCTTCGATGCCCCTCTAGGTGACCATGAAGCCAAGGAATTTTCCTGCCACCACCCCGAAGGCACACTTCACCGAGTTTAGCTTCATCTGATGTTGCCGCAGGTTGTGGAAGGACTCGGCGAGGTCAGCTACATGGCTCGAGCCCGGCCTGCTCATGGCGAGCATGTCATCCACATATACTTGCATGTTGCAGCCTATTTGGTCCTTGAAGACCTTACTAACCAGGCGCTGATAGGTAGCTCCTGTATTTTTCAGACCAAAAGGTATCATCCTATAGCAGTATGTTCCTTGGCCGGTGATGAAGGCGGTGTGCTCCTCATCTTCTGGATGCATACAAATTTGATTGTACCTGGAGAACGCATCCATGAAGGAGAGCAGCCGGTGGCCAGAGGTGGCATCCACCAGCTGGTCGATCTTCGGGAGAGGGAAGCTATCCTTCGGGCCAGCTTTGTTGAGGTTGGTGCAGTCGACACAAATCCTCCACTTGCCATTATTCTTCTTGACCATCACTACATTCGCCAGCCAGCTCGGGTATTGGACCTCTCGAACGAAACCGGCAGCTAGGAGTTTATCAACTTCCTCCTTGATAGCTGCCTCTCTCTCCGGGGCGAAACTTCTCTTCTTCTGCCGAACTGGTTTGTGCTTTGGGTCAACACTCAATCTGTGGGTAATGATATCAGGAGGGATACCTGGCATATCCGCCACCGTCCAGGCGAACACATCTGCATTCGCCCATAGGAATTCCAGTAGTTGGGCCCCCTCCTCCTCGGGTAGCTGGGCTCCGACCTGCACCATCTTCGTGGGGTCATCTCCGAGCGGGTAGGAAAGTAAGCGCCCGACCGGGCCTCCCCTAGGGTCTTGGGCCCTCTAGTCGAGGTCATCCACACTGGGATCGTCCTGGGGGATCTTGGCCCTAAGGAGGGTCTGGAAACAATGTTGCACTAGCTGGGGTGCTCCCCTCATCTCCCCGACACTGTAGGGAGTTGGGAACCGTACAAGTAGCCTCTTGGTGGAGACAACAGCGTTGAGCAGGTTAAGCCTGGGCCCCAATATCATGTTGTAGGTAGAAGGGAGCCTTACTACCGTGAAAGTCATCATGATGGTGCTCTGCCGGGGTGGGGTTCCGGTAGTAACCGGGAGAGTGATTTCTCCTTCTACCCTCACAAAGTCGCCCGTGAAACCAATAAAGGATGTGTGCACGGGCTTAAGCTGATCGGTGGAAAGATTCATCCTAGAAAAGGCATCATAAGAAAGCACGTCTGTGGAGCTTCCATTATCAACCATGATGCACTTTACAGGGTGCTTCGTGATCATCATCTCGACGACCATGGCATCATTATTTACATTTTTTCCCCCGTCTTTTCTCTCCCTCATAAAGGGGAGTACATTCTCATAGTCCCCTGCCCCCCGGGTCCTCTTGAATGCACGCACAGCTCCCCAGGAGATCATGCCCACCGGCTTCTTGGTTGGGCGGTTGTCGATGGTTGGAGCTGGCGGAAGAGCGACGAGCGCCTGGGACTCTGCTTGAGATCTGCCTCCCATGAACCTTTTGAGGTAGCCTATCTTGATGAGTTCCTCAATCTCCCACTTGAGGTTGCGGCATTCCTCGGTATCGTGGCCGTGGCCATGGTGAAAGCAACAGTACTTCATCTTGTCACGACCGGCGAAGGGCTTCAATGGAGGCAGGTGTCTCAGGTAGTCCTCGCCTTCGATCTCCATGAGGATTTTTGTCCTCGGGGCGAGGAGAGGGGTGTAACCCCCCTCGGGAATGGGGGCCTCTCTCGATCTCGGTCGGTCCCTCCGGGAGCTCGGAGCCTGGGGTGCTGGCTTCCGAGTTCCGGACGCTTCGGTGAGGGCCGACTTCTTCAGGGGTCCTCCGTCGAGCTCCCACCTTGTACGGTCTGCTTCCTCGGTGCAGATGTACTTTTGGGCCCGGAGAAGGAGCTCGAAGTAGGTCTTGGGAGGCTTCTTATCCAGCGAATAGGTCAAGCGGGAGGTCCTGAGCCCTCGCTTCAGTGCCAACATAGCGACTGGCTCTTCGAGATTGTAGATCTCCAACATGATGGCCTTGAAGCGGGCCACGTAGTCTTACAGGGGCTCGTAGTCCTGCTGCCGGATAGAGAAGAGGCTGTCTGCCTCTCGTGGCAACTTCCTGCAAGCATCGAAGTGAGCCACGAACTTTTGCCCTAGCTGGGCAAAGGAGTTGATGCTCTCCGGCTCCAAATGGGTGAACCATAACCGGGCTGCTTTTCAGAGAGTAGCAGGAAAAGTGATGCAGAGAAGAGCATCGGTGGCTCCCTGGACCTTCATGAGGGTCTGGTAGCTTTCTAGGTGGTCTAGGGGGTCGGTGGTCCCATTGTAAGGATCCACCTGCGGCATCCAGAACCGGTGCGGGATTGGCTTCGCTTGGATTTCTTGGGAGAATGGGGGATAGGCATCGTAGCCCGCTGGCTCACTAGCGGAGCCCTGCATGCTGGCAAACTGACAGGCAAACTTGGCCAGCTTGCGTTCATGTTCCTCCAGGCGCCTTTCCACCTCGCGCCTGACGGCTTCATCAGTGGACCCCTCCACCGAAGGAGACGGAGAAGGTGACATGGGTGCATGGCACCCGTGGTGGGGGGTCTTGCTTTTCCTGCCTCGATGGGGTCTGGGCACCTCCCACCTGAGGTTTGGTGAGCGGCTCTCTCAGTCGGTAGAGCCGGCTCGTTGCCTCTTCGCTGGAGCTTGATGGCTGCCCCGGTTGTCGGTGGTGGCCTGCGGCTGCGATGGCCTTCCTTGGAAGGAGCGCAGGTTATCGTGGAAAGCTGTGGCATGGGCCATCAGAGTCCCTGGCTACTAGTGGATAGCCATGGACCGGTGTTGGTGTTGAAGCTGGCGCACTGCCATGGCAAGGACTTGCATTTGCTGAGCGAGTGCAGCCAGCTGAGCATCTTGCGGAGGTGGCTGAACTGGCATGGATGGCTCCGCTTCTTGGCAGTGTGGGTTCCCCCAGGAGGGAGAGTCCCCCGCATGACTGGTGGAGGCCTCCCTTGCCCTGGTTGTCACCATCCTTCCGCCTGGCTTGCTTGTGAAGAGATGGAGGGTTCGATTCGGATCGAAGATCATTCAAAATGTCACCGTCCCCCCCTTCCTGGCGCACTAATATGTTGCCACCAAGATCATCGTGGCCCGTAGCTGCTGCCGGCGTCGGAGCGTGCTCCCTTTGCTGCCTGGCAGTCCTCTGCTCCTGGACCTACGAGACTGGGGTTAGTGACCCGGGCCGGAGTTTCTGGTGGGCGCACTCCGACGGTCAAGTCAGTGATGATCCAGGGAAAAGATCCTCCTGGTCGGGCCCCTCTTGATGGACTCTGCACTAGGAGGAGTAAAAATTGTGTATGAAGGCGAAAACGTAATAGGGGAGAATGATAGCGAGGACAGAGGGGTTCCCTGTTCCTCCGCCTCTCCTTGTTTCCCTGGATTTCCTTCAGCTGTGGTAGTGGTGGCGCTTTGCCCTCTTGATCGAGCGTGCGCTTGTGTTGTTGGTGGATTATTGTTGTTACCTTCCCTCTTTCAGGGGTGTCGATTGTTCTTTGTAGTTGAAAATTGGCCGTTGGGCGCTTGCCTCAAGATCTTCGCTGGGCTGGCAGGCGCGTGCGGCAGGATTCCATGCCATGGATGAGACGTCTTTCCTGACAGGTGATAGGGGAAGCTTCCATTCATTCTGACATCCCCTCCGGTCACCCCATTCCGGAAAGCTTGGCGGAACCTCGATCTGGCGGTCGCCATCCTAGGGGTTCGTGCTTTCTGGCTGGCCTATCCTCCTGGAAGTATGGCCGAACAGATAGTTATGGTGGTATGGGGGGCGCCGTTTCGTAGTCCTTGAGTGGCTCGCCGGTGTCCCAGGATGGCAGGGCTTGCTCCAGTCTGGATGCTCCGAGCTCGTGTGGCCACCTTGATGGAAGAGGGAAGAGTGCGGGCCCGGTCCAGAGGGCGCGTGCTCGAAGAGGCTCCACATTGAAGGGTGAGCACTGAGCTCAACTCCGATCACAGGGCACTAACCTCCGAGGGTCTCACTCTGGAGGGCAGAGGACGGACCCTATCCAGAGGGCTTGCGCTCGGAGAGGCTCCACATTGGCGGGTGAGTGCTGAGCTCAACCTCAACCACAGGGCACTAACCTTCGAGGGTCTCGCTCTGGGGGGCGGAAGGCAGACCCGGTCCAGAGGGCACGCGCTCGGAGAGGCTCCACGTTGGTGGGTGAGCGCTGAGCTCGACCTCGACCACAGGGCACTAACCTTCGAGGGTCTCGCTCTGGAGGGCAGAGGACGGACCCGGTCTAGAGGATGCGCACTCGGAGAGGCTCCACATTGGCGGGTGAGCGCTGAGCTCGACCTCGACCAAAGGGCACTAACCTCCAAGGGTCTTGCTATGGAGGGCAGAGGACAGACCCGGTCCAGAGGGCGCGTGCTCGGAGAGGCTCCATGGTGCGGACACCAGGCTCAGGAAGAGGCTTCAGCTAATGCCAAGTTCTTTATGGATAGAAGACTAGGAATTTAAGTCCTGTAATAAGTCTATGAGTCATGTATTTATTTTTATTTGAATAATTGAGTCCTGTTTTATTTTAATTTGGGTCCAATTAGAGTTAAATTGGGTTTGTATTGAGTTGGGTTCAAGATCTACTTGCATTGGGCTTCAATTAAGTAAGAATGAGTGCAACCAACTTCACTAACTACTTGGAGCACCACATCATCAAAGCACCATGCCACATTGGAAGACAAGTCATGCCAACTTGGAGGATAAATCATGCCACATCACCAAGACACATCAACCTTGAATTTTCAAATTTGAATGAACTCCACTCTTTATGGGTGCCCAACTTGTAATTAGGAGATTTAAATTTGAATGGGCCACTCCTATCTTCATGGGACACCCCTTGATTTTCTCCATGAAAAGTGTTGCATTTTTAATTTGAAAAGGAGCTTAAGGTTTATAAAAGCTCCTAGAATTCTCTTGTAATGGTAATGATGAATGAAGAAGAAGTTTTTTTTGAAAGCTTTTACCTTTGCTAGCCAAAGTCCCTTGAGAGAAGGAAAGGTGTGAGACCTAAGTTACCTAGCCAATCCAATTTCTAACCCATACTCCATTTCTATTTGATCAACCTTGAAGACTCTCCTACAATCCACTCCAAAATTCGTCCATCTCCTCTTCTAAAGGCATCTTCTACAAAGAAGTTCAGTATGCCAACAAGTGAAGGAGGTTTAAGTTGTGGACGCCAAGGAAGATCTACTTCAAGCCAAGCTTAATCCTTATTACTCCATTCCAAATTCTCTTTATCCATTCCAACAACCTCCCATCTAAACCTGTTAATCTTTTCATCTCCTTGTGCAGGATCCCCGGGTCTCATGGTTTCCAAGATGAAGGTTTACTATGCCAAAGAATCAGAAGCAGGAGGCCTTGAAACTTAGAGTAATTCCTTTGTCATTTAGGTACCTCATCTTGAGTGTCCTTTATCCCATTTTCAGAACATTAATAGCCGGGTAACCATTCTTATACTTTTTTTTAGATCTGAAATAACAAGGTAAGCTAGCCCTAACCTGTGTGGTTTCCTAACCACAAAGGTCCTTTCTTAATTACTTTGAAAGAGTTTCATTTTAGTCATATTTTTCTCTATGTTCCTTTCCTGAATTTCTATTTCTTTTATAGAATAGCTGCATGCCTATTTGCCTCATCAACATTTAATCTCTTTAATCCTTAGAGATGCATCATTCGAATCTTGTTCCCCATCACTCCACGTTGGCGAGTGAGTGCTGAGCTCGACCTCGACCACAGGGCACTAACCTCCGAGGGTCTCGCTCTAAAGGGCAGAGGACGGACCCGGTCTAGAGGGCGCGCGCTCGGAGAGGCTCCACATTGACGGGTGAGCGCTGAGCTCGATCTCGACCACAGGGCACTAACCTCTGAGGGTCTCGCTCTGGAGGGCAGAGGACGGACCAGGTCCAAAGGGCGTGCACTCGGAGAGGCTCCATGTTGGCGGGTGAGCGCTGAGCTCGACCTCAACCACAGGGCTCTAACCTCCGAGGGTCTCGCTCTGGAGGGCAGAGGGTGGCTCTGACCTAGATGTCCCGAGCTCGCGAGCCCGACCTGGTAGAGGATGGAGCTCGGCTCATTGCCTTGAGGGAGCTCAGCTCAGCTCGGCAAAACAGTCCGGGCTGAGGTGTCGCGTTGGTGTCCAACGTGGCGGTCTCCTTTGACATGGCGCTTGTCAGCTACCCACGTCAGCGGTCTCACCACATCAATATAATATATTATATTAAACATAATGATTTTTGAATGATTTTGGATTGTGATACTGGTTATTGAAAATCTTGAAAAGAATATGATTTGATAATATATTGAGGTTTGATAATGTGATAATCAAGAAAAGGGATGTTTGGACTAGTCATGCCATGGGCAAGATCGTAGTTACTAAGATTGTCAATCATAGGTTGAAGTATGACATTGAGATTGCCAGTCACAAGTTGAAGTGTGCAACTAAATTGCCAGTCACAATCTAAAATATAACACTAAGACTGCCAATCATGGATTGAAGCATGATACTAAGATTGTCAGTCATGGGCTGAAGCGCAGTATCGAGAATAGCCCCACCACAGATAGGAACATGATACTTATGATTGCCAATCATGGACTAAAGCATGATTGTGATTAATTCCAAAATCCTAAAGAAAATTATTAATTAAACTAAAATATAAAAATGAGACCTAGTTTTATCATAGGTGATGGTTGAGTTACTTTGGATGCATGACATGATATTTTATACTTCATGCATGGTTCTATTATTATTTCTTTATTATTTTCAAATCATATAATTATTAGTATGTGTTGCTGCCAGGATCGTCATGGCCTGTAGCTGCTGCCGGTGCCGGTGTGCACTCTCCTTGTTGCCTGGTGGTCCTCTGGTCCCGGACCTGCAAAACAGGGGTTAGTGACCCAGGCCGGGGTTTCCAGTGGGGGCACTTCGATGGTCAAGTCAGTAACGATACAGGAGAATAGATCCTCCTAGTCGGGCCCCTCTTGATGGACTCCGCACTAGGAGGAGTAAAAGATGTGTGTAGAGACGGAAACGTTGCAGGGGGAGAATGATAACGGGGACAGAGGGGTTCCCTGTTCCTCCACCTCTCCTAGTTTCCCTCGTTTTCTGTCGATTGTGGTGGTGGTGGTGACGCTTTTCTCTCTTGGTCGAGCTTGCGCTTGTGTTGGTCCCTCTTGATGGACTCCGCACTAGGAGGAGTAAAAGATGTGTGTGGAGATGGAAACGTTGCAGGGGGAGAATGATAACGGGGACAGAGGGGTTCCCTGTTCCTCCACCTCTCCTGGTTTCCCTCGTTTTCTGTCGATTGTGGTGGTGGTGGTGACGCTTTTCTCTCTTGGTCGAGCTTGCGCTTGTGTTGGTGGTGCCATGCCCCTCTTCCTGGTGGGGGTTGCACCTTTCCCTCCTTTTTTTTTGTTCTGGCTTGTGTTTTTTTCCTGTGTGTTGGGGTTGTTGTTGTGTTACCTCCGAGTTTGTTGCAACTAGGTTACCGTTGGGCGCTTGTCTCGGGATCCCCATCGGGCTATCAGGCACATGCGGCGGTGTCTCGAGGAGTCTTTCCTGATTCATGATAAGGGGAGTTATCAGACACTCCGACACTCCTCTTAGTCGCCTCATTCTGGGAAACCTGGTAGTGCCTTGAATGGTGGCCCACCGCCCATAGGATTCGAATCTCTCGGTTGGATTCCTCTCTTGGGTGATCCGGGTGGTTGGTGAGGAGGTGGCACCTCGATCAGCATGCTTCTTTCCTTTCTAGTATAACTGGCGGTTGTAGGTGGTCAGTACGGCTTGGAAGGCGCTATAGTGCAGTCCTCGGGCGGCTCGTCGGCGTTCTGGCTGGTGAAGACCTCGTCCGAGCTGGGGCTTAGCTGGAATGGCAAGGCTCGCTCCTGCCTAGATGCTCTGAGCTTGCAAGGGCGTCTTAGTGGAGGAGGGCAGAGTGCGGGCCTGGTCCGGAGGGCGTGCGCTCGGAGAGGCTCCATGTTGGTGGGTGAGCGCTGAGCTCGACCTCGACCACAGGGCTCTAACCTACGAGGGTCTCGCTCCAGAGGGCAGGAGGCAGACCCGGTCTAGAGGGCGCGCGCTCGGAGAGGCTCCATGTTGGTGGGTGAGCGCTGAGCTCGACCTCGACCATAGGGTACTATCCTCCGAGGGTCTCACTCTGGAGGGCAGAAGGCGGACCCGGTCTAGAGGGCGCATGCTCGGAGAGGCTCCACATTGGTGGGTGAGCACTGAGCTCGACCTCGATCACAGGGCACTAGCCTCTGACGGTCTCGCTCTGGAGGGTAGGAGGTGGACCCGGTCCAGAAGGTGCGCACTCAGAGAGGCTCCACATTGGTGGGTGAGCGCTGAGCTCGACCTTGACCACAGGGCACTAGCCTCTGAGGGTCTCGCTCTGAAGGGCAGGAGGTGGACCCGGTCCAGAATGTGCGCACTCAGAGAGGCTCCACATTGGTGGGTGAACGTTGAGCTCGACCTCGACCACAGGGCTCTAACCTTCGAGGGTCTCGCTCTGGAGGGCTGGAGACTGACCCAATCCAGAGGGCGCACACTCAGAGTGGCTCCACATTGACGGGTGAGCACTGAGCTCGACCTCGACCACAGGGCTCTAACCTTCGAGGGTCTCGCTCTAGAGGGCAGGAGGCAAACCCGTTCTAGAGGGCACGTGCTCAGAGAGGCTCCACATTGGCAGGTGAGCACTGAGCTCGACCTCGACCACATGGCACTGACCTCCGAGGGTCTCACTCTGGAGGGCAGAAGGCGGACCCGATCCAGAGGGTGCACGCTCGGAGAAGCTCCATATTGGCTGGTGAGCGCAGAGCTCGACCTTGACCACAGGGCACTAGCCTCCGAGAGTCTCGCTCGGAGGGCAGGAGGCAAACCCGGTCCAGAGGGAACGTGCTCAGAGAGGCTCCACATTGGCGGGTGAGCGCTGAGCTCGACCTCGACCACAGGGCACTAACCTCCGAGGGTCTTGCTCTGGAGGGCATGATGCATCTCCGACCTAGGCATCTCGAGCTCGCGGGCCTGACCTGGCGGAGGACAGAGCTCGGCTCACTGTCTTAAGGGAGCTCGACTCAGCTCGATAGTGGAGTCTGGGCTGGAGAGTTGACGCGGCATCCTTTCTTGACATGGCACCTGCCGGTTTCTCCATGTCAGCGATCCCACCACATCATTTGCCCCCCACTCCCGAGGCTCATTAGTGCGCGGCGCTCGGGTTGAAGGGAGTAATTATGGTGCTAACATGGAAGGGAAGAAATCTAGCATGATGATGGCCATGATTGTAGGCGCTTCGGGGAATGGCCCTGCGAACTAATCCGGGGATGCCATGTGGCCACGTCCGAGGAGCTGTTAATGTTGGCGCAGGATTCAGAGTGGCCGGGATGCCATTTTCGCCAATGGGCAGCACGTGGCGTGGATCCATTGGCGGAGGGGTTGAATCGGTACGAATCCATCGGGTCATTTCGAAATGAAAAGAGGGCCTTACCCGAAACATCTATTCTTTTTGAATTCTCCATGCCTGCTGCTGCTGCTGCGCCCAAGCTTCCTTCTTCCTCCCTGTTGCCCCAAGTTTTCTAAGGAACCAGGTCAGTTTCTTCTTCCTTCTCCCCCTGATAGAATAGGGTTTTTCCTCCAGGTCTGGGGTCTTCTTCAGGTTGAGTCTCCTCTTCTGTCCCCACTTCGAGTCCTTCATTCCCCTTGTTCTTGAGGATGTCCCATTTTGGTTCGGGCTTCCACCCCTCCACTGATCAGGGCGAGGCCGGTCCTTCCGAGCGGAGGTCGGCATCTTCTTCTTCTTCTGACGGGGAGGAAGATGCAACTCGCTTCGAGCTCAGTAGGAGGCGTCCTCCTGGTTCGGTACTCATTAGGGAACCGGGATTCGGTTCTTCTCTCCCTCCTCCTTCTTCTGTTCCCGCTTCTGAGTCTGTTCGATCCACAGGTCCTGGTGGGGTTGCCTCGACGATCACCGCCGGGGAACTAAGAATTGTTCGGGATGTCATGGTATCCCGCCTTCTGTCGGGCTCATGATCCCTCGTCCAGGGGAGCGGGTCACTTCCAGTGGCTCGGGCCATCTTGCCTTTTATGAGGGGACCTTTTCTGGGGGTCTCCGATTTCCTTTCCACCCTTTCTCCCGGTCCGTCTTGGACAATTACCGTTTGGTCTCTGCTCAGTTAGTGCCAAACGCCATTAGGGTTATTTTTTCTTTCATTGTGCTCTGCCACCTCCACGGGTTTGTTGCCCAGTTTTCCTTATTCAGGGCCTTCTTCATCCTGAAGCACCGTCCAACTGAGGATGGGTGGTGGTCCTTGTCCTCCTGCCCAAAGCGCATCAAGTTTGAGCTCCCCTTTTCCATCAGGGGAGGATTTAGACCCTCTCCTTAGCCCAAAACCACCTCCCGTGCATTCGAACCTAAGCCTTTAATCTTAAAATTAATTAGACCTAATTTGTCCTAGTGGGCTAGGGACACCAACTGGTCGGGTCTAGGCTAGTGTTGAGTCAGTTTGTCTAGTTACTCTATGTGTGCTTTGTACTCAGTGTCTAGAACGGTGGTTCAGGGATTCTATCCCGAAGGGCTTGTGTGCTGGTCCGCCTACCTGGCCAATCACTGATTGGTGTTTAGGATTGGCAATTAGGGACCTAACACTCCCCTTACACCTGCCTGGCTGAGTCCCGAGTTACTATAGGCTAGATTGCCACTCTGATTGGGCATCTAGTTTGGGCTCTAGGTCTAGTTAGCCCGTAGTCATTTCAGTCGAGTCTCATTTGGTGTGCTTGCTTGCATCATCATGTCCACCCGGAATGGAGTACCCTACCAACCTGGTCAAACCCAACCTGATTTAGAGGCAATGATTAGAACTCTTACCGAAAGTATGACCAAATTGAGTCAGGATATGACTGATACTGTTGCCCAGTTTAGGGATCAAGTCCGTGAGGATCTTACCCAGCTTAGGGATCGAGTCCAAGTACTTGAGAAACCTAGACATCAGAATTGGACTCCTGACCCAGATTTTAATGTGCCTCAACCTCACCCACACCAGAAGCCTAGAAGACCTTTATACAGAGACCCTGAACCTAATCATAGGAGGCCTGACCCAGAGCCTGAAGATAGAGATGATAGGTTCATCCGGAACATCAAATTAGATGCACCCACTTTTGATGGTAGCTTAAACCCTAAGGTGTATTCTGATTGGGAGGGTGAGATGGACCAGTACTTTGAGTGGTATACCATGTCTGAGGAAAGGAAGTTCAAGTTTGCCAAGATGAAGTTAGTGCGTCAAGCTAGGTTATACTGGGGGAACATTGAGCTAACCACTAGGAGACGAAATGTTGTGCCCATAACCATTTGGCAGGGTATGAAAGAGTAGCTTAGAGATAAGTACCTACCCATTTCATACCAGCAGAATCTGTTAGACCAATGGCAAACCTTGAAACAAGGGAACCGATCTGTCTCATACTACATAGCCACCTTTGATGAGTACTTGATGAGATGTGATGTGAGTGAAGCCCATGAGGTCACTTTGTCTAGGTTTAGGGCTGGACTTAGGGAAGACATTAAGAGGGAGTTGTTTCTGAGAGAGGTTACTAACCTAGACCAAGCCTATCAGATTGCACTGAACACTGAAAAATTTCAGAGAGGACCTATACCTTCTAGGGTTAGTGCCCCAATCCCAAGAAATGGACCTAGCCAAGTTACCCCTAGCAAACCTTTTCAGGGTATTCCCATCCCAAGGCCCATGGACAAAGGTAAGGCACCTGACACCCAGAGAACCCCTAGTTCTAGTATCACCTATTTTAAGTGTCAGAAACCAGGTCATATCTCCAGCCAGCGTACATCCATAGCCTATTTTAAGTGCCATAGGGTAGGTCATGTTTCTAGCTAGTGCCCACGTAGATCCCTTTACATAGAAGAGGGAGAGGAAGAGAATTCCGGGCCCAATGAGGAATTTGAAGAAGAAGTTTATGAGGCCGGAATGAACTTGGTTGATGAGTATGAAGGAGAGGAGGAACCCACAGAGTTGACCAGTTAAGAGTTATGAGATGCATCCTGTCCCAGAGTAGAGTTTAGGAGGATTGGCGTAGGACTAACATCCTACAGACTTTCCTTAAATTAGGGATTAGGTATGTAAGATCATCATAGATAGTTGGAGCTGTGTGAATGCCATTTCTGCTAGCACTGTCAAAATGTTAGGCTTAACCCCAGTCCCCCACCCCAACCCCTATAAGGTTTCTTGGGTAGACTCTACCTCTATACCCATCCAGTCTAGTGTCAGGTCCAAATCCGGATGCAATCTTATCAAGAGAAGATTTGGTGTGATGTCTTACCCATGGGGGTGAGCAGTTTAATTCTTGGGAGACCTTGGTTATATGATCATGATGCCACCCTCTTAGGAAAATCTAATACCTGTATCTTTAGTTTTAATGGGAAAAAGATCACAATCCATTCAGTCCCTCCTAAGGACAAGGTAGCTAAAGGACCCAATAAGGTCAAAGAGATGAAGGCTGGAGTGAACCTAATTAGTGCTAAGGATCTAGAACAAGAAATTCATAGTGGTTCACCCATTTGGATGTTGACTGCTAAGAAACTTAGGACTCCTACACCCTTAGAGCCTCCTCAGGAAGTTAGACCTTTGTTAGAAGAATTTGAGGATGTTTTTCCCGATGATCTGTCAGTCCACCTTCCACCTCTTGACCTAGCCCCTTTACCAGTCCACACACGAGTCTCCGAGTCTGCTGAAGTTTTTGCACAGCATATAAAAGACTTGCATAAAGAAATTCATGCCAAATAAATTTAAGTAATGAAACTTATAAGAAGTTGGCTGATTCTCAAAGGTGAGTCAAGACTTTTGTTGAGGGAGCCTATGTAATGATTAGGTTAAGGCATGAACGGTTTCCTCCTGGAACCGTTAGAAAGTTACATGCTAGAGGAGCTGGACCATTTAGAGTGGTGAAGAGAGTAGGATCCAATGCCTATGTGCTCGAGTTGCCTCCAGAACTAGGCATTAGCCCCATTTTCAACATTACAGACCTAGTAGAGTATAGAGAGCCAGCTGTGATTCCCAGTGAGCCTTTGAGCCTAATCCTATTCTTGAGAGTGAACCCAACCCTGTGTGTCCACCAACAAACTGGCCAGTGAGGAAAGAACAGATTGAAAAGATCCTGGACGATCAGGTTATCTCTACTCGTAATCGAGGATACCAAAGATACCTGGTTCGCTGACAAGGAAGGCCAGATTCTGATGACTCTTGGATCTCCCGAGATGAATTACAAGAGCTGGATCCAGATCTCTTGGAGACATACTAGAGCCAACTTGAGCCTTACTCGACAGGGTCGAGTTTCTCCCACCCCGGGAGAATTGGTGTGGGCACCAGAATCAGAAGAAGACTTCAGGGTTCCATCTGGATCTCTGAATGACCTTGCCCGAAGATTAGGGTTTGTAATAAGGGTTGACCTGGTCAACCAGATTATTTAATTTCTTTGAGTCTGCATTTCATTTTGTTGAGTCTTGTTGACTCAGTCTAAGTCCAAGTCAAGTCCTGGTTGGCGCCATTCCCTAGGGTGTCATTTTTTCTTCCAAGGCCAATGCAAGTGGACGCCACACTCCCAGCCACACTCCCAGGACCAGTTGGCACCACATTTCATCCCAGTGTCCCTGGTCTCCACGCCCAAGAGAGCAAAAAAAATTTCTTAGGAGAAGTCAAGGAAGGCGCCCACAAGCTACCAAAAGTAACCAAGCTAAAGGAACAGGGGATTTTTCTTGGAGAGGACTTCAAGGTAGGCACCCACACCTGCCTAAAGTACCTGGCTATGAATGGAAGGAGCCTAGTCTTGGGGAGAAAGACTAGGAGATGAGTATTTTCTTCCAAGAAAGAGCAAGTCATGGAAGGAAAACCCATGACTTAAGGAGAAAGACTTAGAGATGAGTATTTTCTTCTAAGAAAGAGCAAGTCATGGAAGGAAAACCTATGACTTAAGGAGAAAGACTAGGAGATGAGTATTTTCTTCCAAGAAAGAGCAAGTCATGGAAGGAAAACCCATGACTTAAGGAGAAGAACTAGGAGGTGCCCCACATACCTGCCATATGAAGCCATCACTTTGCATTTGAGGCCGTCCACTCCAAGGAAAGAAGCCTGGTCGGTCAAGGGAAAGTTTTTCATGCTTAGGATGAATGTTTAGTCCCACATGGGAAGTGGTGTAATTTTGTTTCTCTTGCAAGGTCTATATATTGGACCCTTATGTAATCTTTTGATATGAATGAGTAAATGAAATCTTTTCTTGTGTTGAGCAACCTTGTGCTCTCTTCTTCCGCACTTCTTTGAGTGTTGGGCTTTGTGAGGGAGTAAATCCGGGTTCTGTTGGAGCCTTGAGGAGGTGAGAGATCTCCAAAGTTACCAAAACCCTGCCTCGCTTTCATCCCTAGCCACCAACCCTAATTTCCTTTCATCATCCTAGCCGCCAACATCCAAATTCCTAAACCCTATTCCCACTTCATTCAAGGCCGCCATCTCCTTCTCCAAGCCGCCGCCCTACCAGCCAAACCCTAAATCCACTCCATCTTCCACCGCCACCTCCATACTCTTCCCTCATCTTCAAAGTTCGAGCAGTCCGGAGCTATCCCAGGTAAAGATCTCTTCGTTGAGTTTCTTATATCCTTATCTTGTTCTTCATCCTTTCCAGATCCAGAGTACTAGAAGAAGGCCAACCTTGCCATAGGACTACAATACGAGGATCCATTGCGAAGATACCCAGTCTCCAAGGATCCTACAATCTGCTCGAGAGTGTCCTTCAATTGAAGCAAAGAGAGATATCACAGTCAGGTATAAAACATTCTCTTCTCTCTTTGTCTGTTTCTTGAAAGAGGAGTAAACCCTAGGTCTGGGGGTTTCTCAATCCCCAGCGATCCTACTTCTTTATTACTCTGATAATCTACTCTTTTGAATTGTGCTTTCTTTCAGTGCATATTTTCTTTCAATATTAGTTAGCCTTGTTTTTGAGTCAAGCCAACTTCTAACAAAACACAAAAAAAAAAGTCTTAATTTACTTCCGCATCGCATCATCTTATTTGTTCTGCATCACTAGCACCAGCTTCTCAGCCTGCCCCCCGCGGCCCTGCAGTTGCTGGGACGAGGCCGCCCACTCCGACAGAAGGTCGAAGGGAGGGGGTGCGATGCCATCTCCCCTTCAAGATGGGGCCAGAAAGCTTGTTCCTCCAGAGCCCCGAGCTAGCTGAGCGCATGATGGACTTCTCGATCCAGACATGCGACCGCAGGACATGGCTGGGATGCGGCTGGCCGACATCATCAGCACCATCTTCCCCCAGCTTTATTCGGTGAGCTATTCCTTCCTCTCTTTTTTTTCTTTTCTCCTTTTTTTTTTTGGTATGACCTCTTTTCTCGGTGCAGATTGGTGCTGAGGCCCTCTACATCAAGGGTCGCTACCAGAGCTGGGAGTGTCTCGAGTGGCAACAGGCTGCCGAGATCGAGTCCATGAAAACTGACCTGAAGGAGAAGGTCAGAGCGAACGGGGCCCTTGAACTAAAGGTCAAGGACCTTGAGCAACAGCTTGCCGATGCCAAGGGGCGAGCGAAGAAACTCCTAGAGGCCTGTGACTTTGAGCGGAGCCGCTCGAAGAAGGCCATCGACGATCTCTCCATCGTCGAGAAAAAGTTGAACTGGTACAGTGCCGAAGCGGATCGGCACAAGGAGGCCTCCCGAGCTGCCTAGGCGAAGCTGGCATCTCGGAGGGAGAAACTTGCAATAGTTGAGAAGGTGGCAGAGGAGGCGGCCAGGTCGGCGGAGGCCGCTAAGCTAGAGGCCGCTAAGCTAGAGGCCGCCGAGTCGAGGAGGGTGGCTACTGAGGCCAAGAAGGGCACTGAGGATGCCATTGCAAAATTCAATGCCTCGGAGGAGTTCATCGCCGAAATTCAGTAGATGGCATCGGACTCCTACAATGGCTTCATGTTCTTGTGCGGCCGGGTTGAGGCGCTTGTCCCCGAGAAGAGCCATGATCGCCTCTGATATCCTTCAGCCTCAGATGCGGAGCTTGACGAGGAGGCCGCTGTGAAAGCCGTGGCCTCAGAGCCTCCGACGTAAGCCGAGGTCGATCCATCCAAGGTTTGGGCTGCTCAGCCGGAAGCTCCTGAAGGTGGGAATTCTCAGGCTCTGGGCTCAACAGGGAAACTGGCCGGCGTAGAGTAGGCCTTTTCTTTCTTGCCTCATTTTGCATTTTTGTTTCTTGTACTTAGTCAGGGTCACCCAGCATGCCGGGGGCCACCAAGACACTTGTAACTTGTGTTCAATCAATGAAACTTGAGTTTCTTTACCATCTATTTTCTTTGCCTGGCTCTTCTCCTTTTTTTCTCTTTTTTGCTTTCCTTCTCTCCCCTTTTTTCTCTTTTTCTTTCTCTTCTCTTTTTTTTTATATGAGTGGGGAGATCAAAGAGAAGGGCCTCACCTTGCTTGGGGTTGAGTTATGACACTTGAGAGCTGCTGGGCTCGAAGGTGTTGTTGACTAAGAGCCATGTGGCTCGAAGGTCCCTTGGCCAAAGATCTGAGCTCCGGTCATAGGCTGGCATCCTGGAGCTGGACTCGGGGATGTTGGTGACTAAAAGCTGCGTGGCTTGAAGTTCTCTTGGCCAGAGGTCCGAGCCCCGGTCTTGAGTAGGTGTCATGGAGCTGGGCTCAGGGACGTTGATGACTGAGAAGTGGCGGCTTGTTCCTCTCTCGTTCTCTTTCTTTCCTCCCCCCCTCCTTTTTTCCTTTTTCTTCTTTCTTCTTTTTTTTTCTCTTTTTTTTTTGTTAGAGTGGGGAGATCAGAGAAGAGGGTTCTTGCCATGTTCCCCTCTCGTTCTCTTTCTTTCCTTCCCCTCTCATCTTCTTTTCGAGTGGGGAGATCAGAGAAGAGAGTGTTTGCCGTGTTCCCCTCTCGTTCTCTTTCTTTCCTTCCCCTCTCATCTTCTTTTCGAGTGGGGAGATCAGAGAAGAGGGTTACCGGACTTGATTGCCTTGGAGCTAGGCTCGAGGCCTTCCTGGACTTGGAGCTAGGCTCGGGCCCAGGGGTTGCCTGAGGGCTTGGCTCAGGTCTTTGGCACCTTGGAGCTAGGCTCGAGGCGTTAATGGAAGCTACTTGGCCCCATGATCTCTTGGCATCTTAAAGCTGGGCTCGAAGATGTTTGAGATTGAGAGCGGCTTGGCTCGAAAGTCCCTTTGCTGGAGATCTGAGCTCCGGTCTTGGGCAAGCATCCTGGAGCTGGGCTCGGGGACATTGGTGACTAGAGCTGCATGGCTCGAAGGTCCTTTGACATCCTGGAGCTAGGCTCGGGGATGCTTCAGGTTGAGAGCTGTATGGCTCGAAGGTCTTTTGACATCCTGGAGCTAGGCTCGGGGATGCTTGAGATTGGGAGCTACATGGCTCGAAGATCCTTTGACATCCTGGAGCTAGGCTTGGGGATGCTTGAGATTGGGAGCTGCGTGGCTCAGAGATCCCTTGACGTCCTGGAGTTGGGCTCGGGGACACTTCAGGTTAGGAGCTGCATGGCTTGAAGATCCTTTGATGTCCTGGAGTGATGCAGAACAAATAAAGGGATGCGATGCGGAAGTAAATTAAGATTAACTAATTTTTTTTTTTGTTGTTTTTATATATTTGTAGAAGTTGGCTTCAAATAAAAGAAAAGTTAACCTAACATTGAAAGATACTAATATGATAACTGAAAGCACAATTTTAAGGAAACTAAATTATCAGAGTAGTTCAGAAGCAACGGATCGCTGGGGGTTGAGAAACTCCCAGACCTAGGGTTTCGCTCCGAACTTTCAACAGAACAGAAATAAAGAGAAGAGATGGTTTACCTAACCAGACAATGATCTTCACAGATTTTGGTGGAAGAACTCTCCCGAGCAGATTGTTGGATCCTCGGATTCAGATATCTTCGCAATGGATCCTCCAATACTGGTCCTTTGGCGGGTTGGCTTCTCCAGAACTCAAGATCTGGAAGAGAAGAAAAACAATTGATGGAATCAGAGAGTCAAGGGAAAAATTTACCAGGTTGATGAACTTGAAGATTGAAATTGCTGAAAACTGGATTCTCCTGGAAGCTGATGTGATTTTCCTTGAAACTTGCTCTAGATCTGAAGTAGCCGGACTGGGTCTGGATGAAGGTGGATGGCCTGGACTTGTAGAGAGAGAGAGGCCGTGGGAGATGGAAGGAGCTAGGGTTCGATGGATTGAAAATAATGAAGGGCGGCTAGGGTTTTGGATTTTTAAGTGGCTAACCTAGGGTTTTGGATAAAGATGGAGATCTCTCACCTCCTCAAGGCTCCAATGGAACCCAGATTACCCCCTCACGGAGCTCAACACTTAGAATAGTGCGGAAGAAGAGAAACCTAGGTTACTCAACACAAGAGAATAACAAAAATAATTTTTTCTTCATTGATTTTTTTCAAAGTTACAAAGAGAGGTCTATTATATAGACCTAAAATTTTCTCCAAGTTTGTACAAATTCCCATGTGGGACTAAACTCCTCCAACCTCTAGATTAGGTAGAAAACCTCCTCTCTTGGCCGACCAAGAAAAGAAAAATTGGGACGGCCATAAAGGGTTTTTTTTGGAATTTTTTTATGGCGCCTTCTTTGGAGTTGGATTTGGATTTGGAGTCCTCTTCTCCTTATGGCATTTCTTCTTTTCTTCCACTCCAAGTTAAGCTCTTTGATTTTGATTTGAACTTCAATTAGGAGTAGGTTGGATGTCCTTCTTTGATTTTTTCTCCAAGAGAAGTCCCTTTCCTTCTTTGCTTAGACAAAATTGGCAGGTATGGGCGCCTCCTTTAAATTGGCTTCCAATTTGATTTTTTTCTTCTTTGGATGTGGGGACCATGACACTGGGATGCCTCTGTGGTGCCTCCTGGACCCTAGCGTGTGCTCGGAGTGTGGCTGGGCGTGTGGCTTGGAGTGTGGCCTCCACTTGCTTGGACCTTGATTTGATTGGAAGACAAATGTGGCACCATTTTGGACCTTGATTTGATTGGAAGACAATTGCGGCACCATTTTGGATAAAATTGAAACCACATCGGGACTTGCACCGAGTCAACATGACTCAACAAAATTTAAATGGTGACTCAAGAAATAAATAAAAATAAATAAACTGGTTGACCAGGTCAACCTTTATTACAAACCCTAATTTCTCGGGCAATGTCAATCAGAGATCCAAATGGAGCTCTGAAGTCTTCTTATGAGTCTGGTGCCCGCACCAATTCTCCCGGGGTGGAAGGAACTCGACCCTGTCGAGTAAGGCTCAAGTTGGCTCTGGTATCTCTCCAAGAGGTCTGGGTCCAATTCTTGTAATTCTTCTCGGGAGATCCAAGAGTCATCAGAATCTGGCCTTCCTTGCCAGCGGACCAGGTACCTTTGGTATCCTCGATTACGAGTAGAGATAACCTGATCATCCAGGATCTTTTCAATCTGCTCTTTCCTCACAGGCCAGTTTGTTGGTGGACACACAGGGTCGGGATCACTCTCAATGATAGGGTTAGGCTCAAAAGGCTCACTAGGAATCACAGCTGGCTCCCTGTACTCTACTAAGTCTGTAATGTTGAAAGTAGAGCTAATGCCTAGTTCTGGAGGCAACTCGAGCACATAGGCATTGGATCCTACTCTCTTTACCACTCTAAATGGTCTAGCTCCCCTAGCATGTAACTTTCTAACGGTTCCAGGAGGAAACCGTTCAGGCCTTAACCTAATCATCACATAGTCTCCCTCAACAAAAGATTTGACTCGCCTTTGAGTATCAGCCAACTTCTTATAAGTTTCATTACTTAAATTTATTTTGGCATGAATTTCTTTATGCAAGTCTTTTACATGCTGTGCAAAATTCTCAGCAGACTCGGAGACTCGAGTGTGGACAGGTAAAGGGACTAGGTCAAGAGGTGTGTGAGGTTTGTACCCATGTATAATTTCAAATGGACTCTTACCCGTAGACCTATTGACCGAGTCATTGTACGCAAATTCTGCCCTTGGTAGGTATAAATCCCAATTTTTGGTATTTTCACCAACAAGACATCTCAGCAGATTTCCTAGGCTACGGTTCACTACTTCAGTTTGGCCATCAGTTTGGGGATGATAGGCAGTTGAAAACTTAAGTTTTGTCCCTAACTTATGCCAAAGGGTCTTCCAAAAGTAACTGGTGAACCGGGCATCCCTATCTGAAACGATTGTCTTAGGTAGGCCATGGAGTCTAACTATCTCATTGAAGAAAAGTGTGGCTACCTTAGACGCATCAAAGGTTTGGGAACAAGGCAAGAAGTGGGCCATTTTAGAGAATCGGTCGACTACGACACAGATAGAATCATGTCTCCTCTGGGTCTTAGGTAAACCTAACACAAAATCCATACTCACATCTTGCCAAGGACGATCTGGGACAGGGAGTGGGGCATAAAGGCCAGTGTTTTGTCTTCGCTGTTTGGCAACAGCGCAGGTTCGACATCTAGCTACAATATTAGCTACATCCCTTTTCAAGCTAGACCAGAAAAAGTGGTCTTCAATAGCTAGAATGGTCTTGTCTTTTCCAAAATGGCCGGCTAAACCTCCAGCATGGATTTCCCAAATCAAAAATTTCCTAAGAGAAGTTCTAGGGATGCAAAGCCTATTTTTGAAGAACAAAAAACCATCTACAAGGGTATAATCCTGGTGATTACTAGATGGTCCTTGAACTAGATCCTGATACACAGTTATGAAATCCGGACAAGACTCATATTCCTCTTTGATTTGCTCAAACCCTATGACCTCAGTTCTAACAGAAGTTAATAACAGAGATCGGCGACTAAGGGCATCAGCTACTTTATTCTCAACTCCAGCCTTATGTTTCAGGACAAAAGTATAGGACTGGATATATTCTACCCACTTAGCATGCCTAGGGTTAAGCTTCTTTTGGGAGTTCAGAAATCTAAGAGCCTCATGGTCCAAAAATAGTACAAATTCCTGCGGTAGCAAATAATGTCTCCAGTAACGCAAAGCTTGCATCACCGCATAAAATTCCTTATCATAGGTAGAATACCTAAGCTTAGCATCATTAAGTTTTTCACTAAAGAATGCTATGGGATGATTCTCTTGGCTTAGGACTCCACCTATTCCTACACCTGAAGCATCACAGGCAACCTCAAATACTTTAGAAAAATCGGGTAATCTCAGAATGGGTGCCTGGGTCATTTTATCCTTAAGATCTAGGAAGGCTTTATGGGCTGACTTAGTCCAATGAAATTCTCCCTTCCTAATACAATCAGTGATAGGAGCAGCTAAAGTACTAAACCCCTTGATGAATCGCCTATAGAAGGTAGCCAAGCCATGGAAACTTCTAACTTCATGCATATTGGTTGGCTCTGGCCAGTCTACTATGGACCTAATCTTCTCAGGATCGGCCGCCACGCCGTCAGGGGTTACTACAAAACCAAGAAAGATAACTCTATTAGTCATGAATTCATACTTCTTAAGATTACCGTAGAGTCTATCATTCCTCAAAACTTGGCAGACTGCTCTAAGGTGGCCTAGGTGATCTGCTGGGGTCTTACTATAGATCAGGATGTCATCAAAATAGACCACCACAAATTTTCTATGAAAGCTCTAAGTACTTGGGTCATAATTCTCATGAAAGTACTAGGGGCATTGGACAACCCAAAAGGCATAACAACCCAATCATAAAGACCCTCCTTAGTTTTGAAAGCAGTTTTCCATTCATCCCCGGGTCTAATCCTAACCTGATGATAGCCGCTTTTGAGATCAATCTTAGAAAAAACCATTGCACCAGCCATCATATCAAGCATGTCATCTAGTCTAGGGATGGGAAACCTATATTTGATTGTAATTTTATTGATGGCACGACTGTCAACACACATCCTCCATGTGCCATCTTTCTTTGGGGTCAGTAAGGCTGGGACTGCACAAGGGCTAAGACTTTCTCTAATAAACCCCTTCCTCAATAATTCTCCAACCTGCTTTTGCAGTTCTTCATGCTCAGATGGATTCATCCTGTAATGGGGCAAGTTGGGCAAAGTCGCTCCTGGGATTAGATCTATGGCATGCTGGATATCCCTAAGAGGTGGAAGGTGGTCTAGCAAATCCTCGGGAAAGACATCCTCAAATTCTTTTAACACAGGTTTAACTTCTTGAGGAGGCTCTGAGGGTTCCGAAGTTCTAAGTTCCTTAGCAGTCAACATCCAGATGAGTGAACCACTATGAATTTCTTGTTCTAGATCCTTAGCACTGATTAGGTTCACTTCAGTTTTCATCTCCTTAACCTTACCGGCTCCTTTAGTTACCTTGTCCTTAGGGGGAACTGAATGGATCGTAATCTTCTTCCCATTGAAACTAAAGACACAGGTATTGGATTTTCCTAAGAGGGTGGCATCATGATCATACAACCAAGGTATTCCGAGAATTATACTGCTCACCCCCATGGGTAAGACATCGCACCAAATCTTTTCATGATAAGATTACATTTGGATTTGGACTTGACATCTAGACTGGATGGGTATGGAGGTAGAATCTACCCAAGAAACCTTATAGGGGTTGGGATGGGGAACTGGGATTAAGCCTAACATCTTGACAATGCTAGTAGAGATGGCATTTACACAGCTCCCACTATCTATGATGATCTTACATACCTTATCCCCTAATTTAAGAAAAGTCTGTAGGATGTTAGTCCTACGCCAATCCTCTTGAACTAGATTCTGGGATAGGATGCATCTTACAACTCCTAATTGGTCAGATTCATTGGGTTCCTCCTTTCCTTCATACTCCTCAACCAAATTCATTCCGGCCTCATAAACTTCTTCTTCAAATTCCTCACTGGGCTCGGAATTATCATTCTCTCCCTCTTCTATGTAAAGGGATCTCCGTGGGCACTGGCTAGCAACATGACCTACCTTATGACACTTGAAACAGGCTATGGCAGTACACTGACTGGAAATGTGACCTAGTTTCTGACACTTAAAACAGGTGATATTTGAACTAGGGGTTCTCTGGGTGTCAGGTGCCTTACCTTTTTCCATGGGCCTAGGGGTAGAAGTACCCTGAAAAGGTTTACTAGGGATAACTTGGCTAGGTCCATTCCTTGGGATTGGGGCACTAACCCTAGAAGGTATAGGTCCTCTCTGAAATTTCTCAGTGTTCAATGCAATCTGGTAGGCTTGGTCTAGATCAGTAACCTCTCTCAGAAATAGTTCTCTCTTGATATCTTCCCTCAGTCCAGCCCTAAATCTAGACAAAGTGACTTCGTGGGCTTCACTCACATCACATCTCATTAGGTATTCATCAAAAGTAGCTATGTAGTCTGAGACAGATCGGTTTCCTTATTTCAGGTTTTGCCATTGGTCTAACAGGTTTTGCTGGTATGAAATGGGTAGGTATTTATCTCTCAGTTTTTCTTTCATACCCTGCCAAGTGGTTATGGGCTCAACATTCCGTCTCCTAGTTGTTAGCTCAATGTTCTCCCAGTATAACCTAGCTTGATGCACTAATTTCATCTTGGCAAACTTGTATTTCCTCTCCTCAGACATAGCATACCACTCAAAGTATTGGTCCATCTCACCCTCCCAATCAGAATACACCTTAGGGTTCAGACTACCATCAAAAGTGGGTGCATCTAATTTGATGTTCCTGATGAACCTATCATCTCTATCTTCAGGCTCTGGGTCAGGCCTCCTATGATTAGGTTCAGGATCTCTATATAAAGGCCTTCTAGGCTCCTGATGTGGGTGAGGTTGAGGCACATTAAAATCGGGGTCAGGAGTCCAATTCCGATGTCTAGGTTCTTCAAGTACTTGGACTCGGTCCCTAAGTTGGGTAAGATCCTCATGAATTTGTGTGCTAAACTGGGCCACAGTGTTTGTCATATCCTGATTCATTTTAGCCATACTTTCAGTAAGAGTTCTGATCATGGCCTCTAAATCTGGTTGGGTTTAACCAGGTTGATATGGCACTCCGTTTCTGGTAGACATGATGATTCAAGCAAGCACACAAAATGAGACTAGACTAAATCGACTACTGGATCACTAGACCTAGAGTCCAAACTAGATGCCCAATCAGAGTGGCAAGCTAGCCTGTAGTAACTCAGGACTCAGCCAGGCAGGTGTAAGGGGAGTGTTAGGTCCCTGATTGCCAATCCTAGAAACCAATCCGTGATTGGCCAGGTAGGCGGACCAGCACACAAGCCCTTCGGGAATGGATCCCTGAACCACCGTTCTAGACACTGAGTGCTAAGTACACATAGAATAACTCGGCAAACTGACTCAACACTAGCCTAGACCCGACCAATTGGTGTCCCTAGCCCACTAGGGCAAATTAGGTCTAACTGATTTTAAATTAGGTCTAGGTTCGAATGATTGGATGGTGGTTTTGGGCTAAGGAGAGGTAATCAACTCCTCCCCTTATCTTAGATGCTCAATTGCCCTTAAGTAAATTATGAGATGATCACTCCAAAAAGAATTGAATTGCAGAACACAAAAAAACAGAGTTGTTGTATTTTAATGCTCAGAATTTTTACCGAAACCAATAAATCACAGAAAAATTATGAAAAATAGGTTCAATTATACTGGTTTCAACGAAGCAAAAATCATGCAATTCGGAGTTTTATGCAGGGAGAAATAATTCAGAAAACTGGGAAATTACGGGCTGCAACTAGATTGTCTTCCCCGTTTATAATCCCTGCTATGAAGTTATAACCCAATGGATCCCCTACACGCCCTAGGAACACCCCGTGGGATGGGAGGAGGAGGCTTGCGCCTCGCTTAGTTCCTAGGACCGGACGTCCTGGGGAGTCTACTTCGAGCAGACAAAATAAAAAGAGAAAACAATCAAAACAAGCAAGCAAGCAAATCAGAAACCCTAGACTGGGCTCTGATACCAAAAATGATGCAGAACAAATAAAGGGATGCGATGCGGAAGTAAATTAAGATTAACTAATTTTTTTTTTGTTGTTTTTTTATGTTTGTAGAAGTTGGCTTCAAATCAAAGAAAAGTTAACCTAACATTGAAAGATACTAATATGATAACTGAAAGCACAATTTTAAGGAAACTAAATTATCAGAGTAGTTCAGAAGCAACGAATCGCTGGGGGTTGAGAAACTCACAGACCTAGGGTTTCGCTCCGAACTTTCAACAGAACAGAAATAAAGAGAAGAGATGGTTTACCTAACCAGACAATGATCTTCACAGATTTTGGTAGAAGAACTCTCCCGAGCAGATTGTTGGATCCTCGGATTCAGATATCTTCGCAATGGATCCTCCAATACTGGTCCTTTGGCGGGTTGGCTTCTCCTGAACTCAAGATCTGGAAGAGAAGAAAAATAATTGATGGAATCAGAGAGTCAAGGGAAAAATTTACCAGGTTGATGAACTTGAAGATTGAAATTGCTGAAAACTGGATTCTCCTGGAAGCTGATGTGATTTTCCTTGGAACTTGCTCTAGATCTGAAGTAGCCGGACTGGATCTGGATGAAGGTGGACAGCCTGGACTTGTAGAGAGAGAGAGGCCATGGGAGATGGAAGGAGCTAGGGTTCGATGGATTGAAAATAATGAAGGGCGGCTAGGGTTTTGGATTTTTAAGTGGCTAACCTAGGGTTTTGGATAAAGATGGAGATCTCTCACCTCCTCAAGGCTCCAATGGAACCCGGATTACCCCCTCATAGAGCTCAACACTTAGAATAGTGCGGAAGAAGAGAAACCTAGGTTACTCAACACAAGAGAATAGCAAAAATAATTTTTTCTTCATTGATTTTTTTCAAAGTTACAAAGAGAGGTCTATTATATAGACCTAAAATTTTCTCCAAGTTTGTACAAATTCCCATGTGGGACTAAACTCCTCCAACCTCTAGATTAGGTAGAAAACCTCCTCTCTTGGCCGACCAAGAAAAAAAAAATTTGGGACGGCCATAAAGGATTTTTTTTGGAATTTTTTTATGGCGCCTTCTTTGGAGTTGGATTTGGATATGGAGTCCTCTTTTCCTTATGGCATTTCTTCTTTTCTTCCACTCCAAGTTAAGCTCTTTGATTTTGATTTGAACTTCAATTAGGAGTAGGTTGGATGTCCTTCTTTGATTTTTTCTCCAAGAGAAGTCCCTTTCCTTCTTTGCTTAGACAAAATTGGCAGGTATGGGCGCCTCCTTTAAATTGGCTTCTAATTTGATTTTTTTCTTCTTTGGATGTGGGGACCATGACACTGGGATGCCTCTGTGGCGCCTCTTGGACCCTGGCATGTGCTCGGAGTGTGGCTGGGCGTGTGGCTTGGAGTGTGGCCTCCACTTGCTTGGACCTTGATTTGATTGGAAGACAAATGTGGCACCATTTTGGACCTTGATTTGATTGGAAGACAATTGCGGCACCATTTTGGATAAAATTGAAACCACTTCGGGACTTGCACCGAGTCAACATGACTCAACAAAATTTAAATGGTGACTCAAGAAATAAATAAAAATAAATAAACTGGTTGACCAGGTCAACCTTTATTACAAACCCTAATTTCTCGGGCAATGTCAATCAGAGATCCAAATGGAGCTCTGAAGTCTTCTTATGAGTCTGGTGCCCGCACCATGGAGCTAGGCTCGAGGATGCTTGAGATTGGGAGCTGCATGGCTCAGAGATCTCTTGACATCCTAGAGCTGGGCTCGGGGATGCTTCAGGTTGGGAGCTGCATGGCTCGAAGATCCTTTGACGACTTGGAGCTAGGCTCGGGGATGCTTGAGATTGGGAGCTACGTGGCTTAGAGATCCCTTGACGTCCTGGAGCTGGGCTCGAGGATGCATGAGATTAGGAGATGCATGGCTCAGAGATCCCTTGATGTACTGGAGCTAGGCTCGAGGGCGTCATTGATTCTTCCCTGTCATACACATGGATACTTGTGCAAGGAAAAATCGTTATTATTATTATCGATAAGAAACCTTACCTTGTTGGTGGTGTCTTCACAGGCCGCGAACCCTCCTCTTTCGGGGAGCCTGACACCATCAGGATCTTCGAGGTAACAGGCCCCTCGTGATGGAGCTTCGACCACCTTGTAGGGGCCTGCCCGTGGTGGTTCGCGATCGTCTTCCTGACGACCGCGGCATTTTTATTTACCTTTCCCCTTCCAACACAATGGGGAGTACATTCTCAGGGTCCCATGCCCCCCAAGTCTCCTTGGATGCATGCGTAGCTCCCTCAGTGACCACGCCCACCGGCTTCACGGTGGGGCGACTGTTGATGGTTGGAGCCGGCAGGAGAGCGGCAACCACGTGGGACCCTGCTTGAGGTCCGCCCCCCGCAAACCTTTGGAGGTAACCTTTCTTGATGAGCTTCTCAACCTCCTACTTGAGATTGCGACATTTCCCGGTGTCACGGCTGTGATCACAGTGAGGGCGACACTACTTCATCTCGTCACGACTGGTGAAGGGCTTCAAGGGTGGTGGGCATCGTAGCCCGATGGCTCGCTGGTTGAGCCTTGCATACTGACAAACCGGTGGGAAAGCTCCACCAGCTTGCGCTCATGCTTCTCCAGGCGTGCTTTCGCTGCGTGCCTGATGGCTTCGTCAGTGGATCCTTTCGCCGAAGGGGATGGAGAAGGTGATGTGGGTGCCCTTGGGAAGGGGGAACCCCTTGCATGGCTGATAGAGGCTTTTCGAGCTTGTGTCATCACCATTCTTCCATGGGGTGTCACTCTATAAAGAGGTGAAGGACTTGATCATGCCTGTCCCCCCTACTTGGCACGCCAATCTGTTGCCGCCAAGATCACCATGGAATGTAGCTACTGCCGGTGCTGGAGTGCGCTCTCCTCATTGCCTGGTGGTCCTCTGACCCCAGACCTGCAAAACAGGGGTTAGTGACCCGGGCCAGAATTTTCGGTGGGGGCACTCCGACGGTCAAGTCAGTGATGATCTAGGGGAATAGATCCTCCTGGTTGGGCCCCTCTTGAGGGACTCCGTACTAGGAGGAGTAAAAGATGTGTGCGAAGACGGAAACATTGTAGGGGGAGAATGATAGCAGGGACAGAGGGGTTTCCTGTTCCTCCGCCTCTCCTGGTTTCCCTCGTTTCCCGTCGACTGTGGTGGTGGTGGTGATCTTTGCCCTCTTGGTCGAGCTTGCGCTTGTGTTGGTGGTGCCATGCCCCTCTTCCTGGTGGGGATTGCACCTCTCTCCTTTTTTTTTGTTCTGGCTTGTATTTTTTCATGTGTGTTGGGGTTGTTGTTGTGTTACCTCCGAGTTTGTTGCAACTAGGTTACCGTTGGGTGCTTGTCTCGGGATCCCCGTCGGGCTGTCAGGCGCATGCGGCGGTGTCCCAAGGAGTCTTTCCTGATTCATGATAAGGGGAGTTGTCAGGCGCTCCGACACTCCTCTTGGTCGCCTCATTTTGGGAAACCTTGTAGTGCCTTGAATGGTGGGCCACCGTCCACGGGATTTGAGTCTCCCGGTTGGCTTCCTCTCTTGGGTGATTCGGGTGATTGGTGAGGAGTGTGGCACCTCGATCAGCGTGCTTCTTTCCTTTCTAGTGTAACTGGCGGTTGTAGGTGGTCAGTACGGCTTGGAAGGTGCTCTAGTGCAGTCCTCGGGCGACTCGTCGGTGTTTTGGCTGGTGAGGACCTCGTCCGAGCTGGGGCTGAGCTGGAATGGTAGTGCTCGCTCCGACCTAGATGCTCCGAGCTTGTGGGGGAATCTTGGTGGAGGAGGGTAGAGTGCGGGCCCGGTCCGGAGGGCGCGTGCTCGGAGAGGCTCCACGTTGGTGGGTGAGTGCTGAGCTCGACCTCAATCACAGGGCTCTAACCTACGAGGGTCTCGCTCCAGAGGGTAGGAGGCTGATCCGATCCAGAAGGCACTCTCGGAGAGGCTCCACGTTGGCGGGTGAGCGCTGAGCTCGACCTCGACCAAAGGGCACTAACCTCCGAGTGTCTCGCTCTGGAGGGTAGAAGGCGGACCCGGTCCCGAGGGTGCGCGCTCAGAAAGGCTCCACATTGGCGGGTGAGCGCTAAGCTCGACCTCGACCACAGGGCACTAGCCTCCGAGGGTCTCGCTCTGGAGGGCAGGAGGCGGACCTGGTCCAGAGGGCGCGTGCTCGGAGAGGCTCCACATTGAAGGGTGAGCGCTGAGCTCGACCTCGACCACAGGGCTCTAACCTCCAAGGGTCTCGCTCTGGAGGGCAGGAGGCGGACCCGGTCCAGAGGGCGCATGCTCGGAGAGGCTCCACATTGGCAGGTGAGCACTGAGCTCGACCTCGACCACAGGGCTCTAACCTCCGAGGGTCTCGCTATGGAGGGCAGGAGGCGGACCCAGTCCAGAGGGCGGATGCTCGGAGAGGATCCATATTGGTGGGTGAGAGCTGAGCTCGACCTCAACCATAGGGCACTAACCTCCGAGGGTCTCGCTCTGGAGGGTAGAAGGCGGACCCGGTCCAGAGGGCGCATGCTCGGAGAGACTCCACATTGGCAGGTGAGCGCTGAGCTCGACCTCGACCACTGGGCACTAGCCTCCGAGGGTCTCGCTTTGGAGGGCAGGAGGCAAACCCAGTCCAGAGGGCGCGCGCTCGGACAGGCTCCACATTGGCGGGTGAGCGCTGAGCTTGACCTCGACCACAGGGCACTAACCTCCGAGGGTCTCGCTCTGGAGGGCAGGATGCGGCTCCGACCTAGGTTTCTCGAGCTCGCGGGCTCGACCTGGCGGAGGGCAGAGCTCGGCTCGCTGTCTTGAGGGAGCTCGGCTCAGCTCGGTAGTGGAGTCTGGGCTGGAGAGTTGACGCGACGTCTGACGCGGCATCCTTTCTTGATGTGGCACCTGCCGGTTCCTCCACGTCAGCTAACCCACCACATCAGTATGAGTGTACAAAGATCTTACTGGGCTTTAAAGCTCAGCTCGACTTTATTTTTTTTCTTTTAGAGTCATAGGATACATAGCACGGATTGGGTTGAGCAAGAGATTCGAGTGCAATACTTATTACATTGATTAGTTAGTTCAATTTTTGATACCAATGAATACTGGATTATTTATAATTGAACAAGTTAATCATTTGATTAATATGAATTTATTTTGATGGTATTTGATTATTTATTTTTATTTTCTGGAGATGTTGAGAACCTTATATATTTTTAAGGTTTTGCATAATCTTTAGGACGTAGTTCCAGGATTCGTGTGGCCGGTTGCGCGCCCGACTCGAGTACTAGGTTCGGGGCATGACAATTTTGTCCATGAAAATTAATATCTACCAGCTATGGACATGCATGACATATATTTTTCCCCTCTCTAATTACTACACACATCAAAAATTTGCAGTATCTAAACTTCTGTCTAAGTATAGATTTGAACTGTTATATTTAAAGGTAACTTTTACAAACAATGCTAAATACACTAATTCCATCTTAAAAGTACATATGAATGACAAGGATGAGAAACAAATATAAAGGATCATATATGTCTTCTAATCAAGATAATAAAAAAGAATGATTTTCTTATTGTAAAACATAATGTGTTACGTAAGTATGTACATACATAATAAGCATAACATAAACACATATATTTATGCCAATTTTCTTATACTATGACGCCTCCATACTTTTTATATATCTTCAGTCAAGAAATACAATAGATCTCCATTTGAATGCTTCTATTATGAATTATTGTTATGCTTGGGAATCCCATAGAAATTGGAGGAAATAAAAGATGTTACAAAATTTGTTAAAAAAATACAATGCATGGAGTTTGATGCACTTTTATGTTACAAAGGAAATGTTAGAAATTTGTAGCATTTCTTTCATCTCATTCTTGACAGAGCCCTTGATGATCTAGATGCATGTAAATTTTCATTCTTCTGCTTGTTTAAAAATAAATAAATAGGAAAATTAATAATGTCAAATGCATTGCATAAGGCTCTTTGTAAATTTTTGCTAAAAAATACAAAGATAGTTTTTACCTTATGGTCCAAAGATCTCAAGGTTTGTATGTCCTAAGGCCTAAGATTTTTACAGCAATCTCTAGAAAAAAAATATAACATCAAATGTCACAACTTAAGATTGTCTCACAACTCCAAGACAATATGGGTTTTTTATTAATAACTTGGTCTTGCAATCTCTGGTTAGAATAGAAAAAAATATGAATGATATAGGCAATAAACAAGGTAGGTAATATTTAAGTATGCTAAGCTAGTAGGGCATCAACAAGTGTAAGTTGATGGTAATAGAGTACACCAATCAATCAACCATTTAAGATGATCCCTAATACTATTGAATATTCTTGGCATTACTAAATCCATCCCTATTTCATTCTAAAGTCATCTAGATACATGCAAGAAACAAACATGGATACAACCTAATACTATTGCCTTATATTCTCTTTAATTAATAATCCTCAATGCATATCAAGGAGAGGCAAGAGAGGGCAAAGAAAGTCGTAATTGTTTGGCTTAAAAGGAGGTGGGGGTGGTTACGGTATAGTCATAGACTTGGAGTTTATGGCTATGATTATTGAGAGAGCTATCATTGATTGAGAATGATGACGAAGGCTAATTGATGTTGCTAGCCAGGAATGGTGATGGCTAATTGCCTAGCGATGTAGTTAATTATGGCTAGTGTCGAGGTGCTGGATATTCTCTGGGTGACGGAGGTGAAGATGACCATTAAAGTGATGGAGGTGATGATGGTCGGTAAGTGCTTGATGCTAGTCCTCAATCATGGAGGAATAGGATCAACTTGTTGTTTCACTAAGCTTCTCGTCACTTCCTTACCAATCATCATTAAAGGAGGAGATGTTAAGGTGATGACCTATGATGGCTATTTGTGTCAAAGCCACTCATTGCCAATTACTGGTTGGGAATGAGGGGATGGTAGCCCTAGCTCGAGGGTATGCTTTAAAGAAGAACCTTCTAATTGAGAAAGAGATTGTTGAAAGTAGTGTATACACTAAAAGCCAATTACATATTTAACATAAAGAATAATTAAGAAATCATAGCTATCTCCAATCTATACATAATCATAAATGATATAGTGAATGTGTCACACTTGGTCATAGCCAAAAAATATATATGATGGTCATAGCCAAAAAATATATGAATATTTCTTGAATTTTTCAAATAGGCAGTGTTTTCCATAAGGAGGATTGGATATTTCTAAGTATTTAAAATATTTACATAGTTCTAGATGAGGTTGGGCATCATATATATAAAACTATTGAGATGGATATGCAAAAGGCTACATTATATTTTAGCATATTTTAACCTTAAGGAGAGTATTTAGATTAAAATTATCTCAAAAATATTTGAAATTTTAATAGACTTATTAAGCACTAATTGTTTGGATATACATGACTACACAACATTTCAGCCCGTAGAAAATCTAAACTCTTTATTTTTATTTTTATTTTTAAAGTAGAACTCCTTACAACTTATATAGCAACACTATCTCTAGAAAGAGTGCAATGATATTTTTTATGGGTGCATACTTATAAATGAAGAAGGTTTCATCTTATATCTTGAGAGGTAGTTTGTTCATCAAAGAAACTTGGTGGATTGGGCCTATATTCATTGGAAACAAGGCAACAAGTATTGCATATATAGTAAATTAGCAATCAAACCGGTTCCAAAGTCAGGCACAATTGGTGGCTACTAAATACAAATTTAAAGGCCAATGGACTACCTATCACAAGCTGCAAAATTCTTCTCCTATCTGGTGACGGTTATCATCTTATGCAACTCACTTACAATATAAATTCAAGTAGCAATGGCTTACTTTCCTGAATATTAACTTGAATTTGGATATACAGGTGGCTCACTTCATTTTGTCTAACCAGACTTGGAATGAAGAGGCATGGAACATGGCATGCTCAGTTGAAATGATGACCTTCATTGAAGCTACTCTGAATGTAAAAAGTGCAAGGGCTGACCAACTTTGTTGGGGATTGATGTGGCAACATCCGCTGACGTAGAGCCTACACAGCCGGCAGCCGCATGGGTGGAGACTACCACCTGGATGTGCCCCCAGGTGGAAGGCCGAGGGGAGCCCTCCTGCCGAGGTCAGCTCCTGGCTAGGATCGAGCTTGTAAAGCGAGCCCTCCTGTCGAGGTCAGCTCCTGGTCGGGGTCGAGCTCATAAAGCGAGCCCCTCTTACCGAGGTCAGCTCCCAGCCGAGGTCGGGCTTATTGGGCGAGCCCCCCATCTGAGGTCAGCTCTCGGCCGGGGTCGAGCCCATCCCTCCGAGGCACTTTCGAGGTCAGCTCCCGGTCGAGGCCGGGCTCATTGGGTGAGCCCCCCGTCTGAGGTTAGCTCCTGGCCAAGGTCGAGCCCATCCCTCCGAGGAGAGCCCCCCTGTCGAGGTCAGTTCCTAGTCGAGGCCAGGCTCATTGGGCGAGGACCCTATCTAAGGTCAGCTCCCGACCGGGGTCGAGTCCATTCCTACGAGGCGAGCCCCCTTGTCGAGGTTAGCTCCCAGTCGAGGCCGGGCTCATTGGGCGAGCCCCCCGTCTGAGGTTAGCTCCTGGCCAAAATCAAGCCCATCCCTCCGAGGTGAGCCCCCTACCGAAGTCAGCTCCCAGCCGAGGTTGGGCTCATTGGGTGAGCCCCCCGTCTGAGGTCAGCTCCTGGCCGTGATCGAGCCCATCCTTCCGAGAGTCAAGACCCCAAAATAGGGCCTCGCTCCTCGTCAACTAGGAGTTGGAGTTCCCGCGAAAGGCATAAAAAGTGAGGAAACAGAAGTTCAAAATTATGACAAGGGAGAGCCTGGTCACCCACAGCCCCCGAGAGGTGGTGCATGCCCAGCCATGAATGCAGATCCTGCGATGCACCTTGCGCACGACCTGCACAATCTGAGCACCATCAGGCTCCTAGCCTTGTAGTGTGCCACCACATCGATGACCGCACGACTGAGAGACTGCGACTTCCATGACAGGATGCCTAAACCATCCTAAGAAGGATATCCCACTCGAGCCCTAGGTCCTGCGGCACTTCGATGGTTCTCCCTAAAATGGCAATATCCTGTCATGGCTCGAGGCTCAGTGGAAAACTAGCCTGACAAGGAGGTGGCAGCAAATAACAGAAAGCCTTCTCCAAAAAGGACCTGGAAACTGACAAAAGCCATTCATCTATATAAGACCCGCAAGGGAAGGTAAGTGAAGGTAAGTAATAGACACACTTTATGTTCTCGATTATCTTCTTTCATAGAATTCTTATTACCCTCTTGATGCAGAGAGTCCTCCAAGCTCTCTGCCACAGAGATTTTGTTTCTCTCGATTGTCTTACTGACTTGATCATCGGAGTGTTCTTGCCAAAATCCTCGGCCCAAGTCTCCTCTGTCTTGCAGGACCTTCGGACGAGTGAGCCGACCGCAAAGTAGAAGGACGAGCACCTAGCTGGAACCCGATGCGTCAGAGCTACAGGCCACGATGATCTTGATGACAATAGATTGGCATGCTAGGTAGGGGGCAACAGATAATTCAAGAGTTAAGAGGATCTCAACTAAGGCTGAAGATCCAGGCTCTCCAACTGATGGAACGACAGCCATCGCCTCCTTGGGGGGCAGGCGGGGGACACGAGAGCTCCCTCTTGGGGGCCTGTCCAAAGAATGAGAAGATAGGGTGAAGGTGAACTATTCATTCAAGCAGGGTAGAAAGAATGCATTTTAAAACTATTTTAAAATATGCACAGCGAAAAACTCAGTAGATAGATCAAAACGATCTACCGATCTGCCCGTAACAGGATTTAGTATAATGATCTAGCATGCAAGCAAAACATCAATAGCAAGAAATCAACAAAGGTATAAAAGTACCATACCTTAATACCTCTGAAAATACTGAGAAGAAGGATGAAGGCACCCGAGCCATACAAGTGTCTGGCCTCTACAGGTAATCCACACCTGGCTCGACTCTGATCAACTCCCTCGAAGTGCTAGCTCTTCGAGATCCTTTGGGCTGATCTTCTTCTTCCGAGAAGACAAGGAGGAGAGGTGGAACCCTTCCCAAGAAATTCTCTTCCCAAAACCTAACTTGAATGCTAGGTTTCTCACACCCAATCCCAAGTCCTCACTAAACCCTTCTTCTTCCTCTTTAACTTTTCTTTTCTCTTGCTGTTGTAACCATTAGCAACCTCTACAATGACCTTCATTTATAGGGGCAACCATGAGAGGGAGAAAGAGGAAGGAGGAGTGATTGGGGGAGAGAGTCAAGGGGCATTCCAAATGAGTCCAAGCCATAGAAGGTAAGTATGACAATCATACCATGAATGCTTGGAGCCAAAACGTCCAAAAATTTGAATTTCGAATTCAAAATTCGAAGTCAAACATTCTAGAAAATTCTTCCCAGAATTTTGCTCATCACAACAAGTGTCAACACTTGCAAAATGCCAAGTGTCGACACTTCCCTAAGTGTCAACACTTACAAAAAAATTCAAGTATCAACACTTGGAACATGGTCAATCATATTGACCTTCGATGATAGCAAATGATTCTCAATCGTCGATCAGCCTTAAGATCAGATAGAAACCCCTATGGTGTGTGACCCAATAGGTTCGAACACTAAGCCAGTAGCACTGGAATATTTCCAGTACCAGTCAAAGTCCTCATCTAGCAATGATATCCGACGTCCGAATAGGTGAAGATGTAGAGCACCTCACAAGAATCTCTGGCATATGGTTACCACATAATTCATCCCTTTGACCTCATAATGCTCAGGATGACCTAGGGTTCGACTGTTAACCCTAATATAGTTTATCCAGATCATGTCTCAACTTTACAAGTTCTGTGACTCCTCACAAGAACTACCCTGGTCAAGGATTTGCTAAATAGAGACATATTGAGTCATTCACTCCAAACTATTTGGAGGGATCAATTCCATCTTGATCCACCACCGCTCCACAAGTACTTGACTGCACCCAGAAACCTTCTATCACTGAATTAGAAATCTAGGTAGTCTGGTACCAAAGTACAGTGAGTTGCTTGCAAGCTACCATGGTAACCTCAGGTCTGAGGGACACATATACCCATATCCCTTTACGAGTAGCCCTTTGGCAAAAGGAAGCTTTGCAGATGGTCACGTTCAGTGAGATGTCACACATCTTACTTGCATGTCACACCAGTGTCTCCACACTCCTTGGTTAAAAGAACAACCAATAAATGTGACGTACAACAACCTACACTTGATACATTGTCGTCCTATAACAATGTATCCTTTGGTTGTGAACCAGTTTAAGAACTACTTGATATATCCTTTCTATATCAAACAATGTAGTTCCAAGGACTCCATCATACAAGAGTTCATTTCAAAAAAATGCAAATATGATGAACAACCAAAAAGGAATAACTTTTATTCATTAAAAAATTATATACAATTACAAGATAGCACAACCGTCTTCAGCCTAGATAATTGGCTTTGGGACATAATTCTCAACAACTCCCACTTGGACTAAAGTTAATCGGTACATAATATCATTTCCATTTTCTATTTACAATAATCAAACTCTTGAATTCTGACGGCCTTAGTGAAGGGGTCAGCTAGGTTCTCCTTTCCATCGATCTTCTGAAAGTCAATGTCACCTTGTTCCATGATTTTTCGTACCAGGTGATAGCATCGCAGAATATGCTTTGTGCGATGATGAGACTTTGGTTCTTTGGCTTGAGCAATGGCTCCAGTGTTGTCACAGTACACCGGAACAGGACCATCCAGGGAAGGTGCTGAAGGATGAATTTTTGATTTTTTTTTTTTGTGTGCCTACACTAAGCAGAGGATAGGAACAGGCAGATGTTTAAAACAATTTTAATTAATTGCGGAAAAACCTGTCCCAAAACCAGGATCAAAAAATATATTTGCATAGAGAACAATAAAATGCATGGCATATATTTTTTTCATAATTTTTGGATATGTATAAATGCATATAAAAATTAAATTGAACTTATTCCAGGCTGGAATAAGGGAGGAATAGGGTGGAATAGCAATGAGGAATAGGGTGGAATAGCTATTCCCGCTATTCCACCCTTCTTCAACCTCGGTCCAGAGATTGCTTACCGTGGAGCAATGTTCAGACGCCGACTGCAGAGCGCACAGGCCTCCAAACTCCGAGCTCCTAGGTCCGCTGGAATCCTTGCTTGACCGGCTACAAGGTGATGAAGTCGGATCTCCAGGTCTCCGGCGTTTTCCTCTTCGAATCGGGGCTCCAACAGTCGTCCACGGCCACGGTTGCAGCAAGGGGGTTTGAAGATCAAACTTTGATTACCTTGCACTGGGGCGATGACCTGCTCCGAGGATCTCAGGCGAAATCCCTCTAGAGGGGATACACGCCGTGGGAACTTCTGATCGGAGCTCCGGCGTCGCTAGCCCCCGGATCCCAAGTTTTCACGGTTTTTGGAGAAATGGAGGAAACTCTCAAAAACCCCCCGAAAGAGAGCAAGAAGGTGATGGGGACATCGGCCCAGAATCTGAAGCAGCCCAGACTAAACCTGAAGCCCAACCAGAAGCCCAGCCCAGAACCCAGAAGCCCAGCCCAGAACCTGAAGCACAGTCCAGTCCAAGCCTGAAGCCCAACCCAGAATGATGGGGAACTAATATGCATGCAATTTTTTTTATATGTTTTATATGTGGGGTTGGGTGATTAATTCCCGAATTTCAGATTAAAATAAGTTATAGGGAATTTTATATGAATTTTAGAAGATCAGCATGCAGATTAGGACCTAGAAAAGTAGAAAAGAAGGATCGCCGGGGCTGAGAAGCCTCGGTTAGGGCAAGTTCTCCTACAATAAAACTACTGGAGGTAGAGGGGTGTACCTGACAACGTCTGTGAAGATCACAGCAAAAGGGTCTCTCATTCCTCGACGGATGCGGCCTGGAAAATCGAGCCAAAGACCCGCGGATACCCGGCTTTCTGCTCGGTGATCCGATTGAGGCTTGGCTGGAGTCGTTGGATTCGTAGGAACTCGGGGACCTGCAAACGACCTGTCAGGGGTTAGAAAACTCACAAAGGAACAAGAAAACAAAGGAAAAATAGCAAGGGAAGGCTTCTTTTGGAGTGGGCGTCCAGGGATCTGAGATGCTTGTTGGTAGCAGGAAGATGATTGCAGCACTGGGAAGAAGAACTCTCGCAAACCCCTTTATGCACACAGCAGGGTATCACACAACTCAATAGAAGAACTCAAGGTTTTCATTCATCAAAAATTTTCCTCATACAAGAGGCTAGGGTCCCTTAAATAGACCCTTAACCTTGGGCTCCAAGTAAGGGTACATAAGTCTTTACATAAGAATCCTTTTTCCTCTCAAACCCTAGCTAGAAAATAAGGAAATATTAGGTAGAAAAATCCCTAAAATTTTTCTTGACTTGGTCAAGACTCCAAGGATGCCTAGGGGGGCGTGTTGGGCTTCTAGGAGCAGCAAAAGGCCGGCCCAAAGGGGCCCGGGTGCATGGGTTTGGGCCTCTGGAAGCTGGGGTGGCCTGGTAGCCAGGTAGCAGGAATATTCCCTGGTATCTTGCTTCTTAGGGGCTTGGGCTTGGCACCTGGGCTTGATTTCATTGGGCTAGGATGCAGATGGACCTCTGGAATCATGGATGCCCTTATTTATGAATATACTTTGGCATCTGGAAGGGAATCTGGGCATCTGGAGGGCATCTGCAAGGAATCAGGGTTTCTGATTTTTCTCCTGGGGTCTTCAAATCTTCAAGCTGGGTTGGACTTGGGCTAAACTTCTATGTCTTCAATCTGGTTGGACTTGGTCTTCACTTGTATAATATAGTCTTGAGTCTTCAGTATGCTTGGACAGGACTCAAAAAAAATAAAATTAGCTCAACATGAGCTAACTAGCATTGGACTGAACTAGCTCAACATGAGCTGACTAGTACAGAACTGAAATAACAACTAAAATGGACTCAGATGATCTAAGCCCTTATTACAGATAGATTCATAAATTATTGATCAATTTACAGAGGGTTGAAAAAGCCTCTGTCTTATTCTGGTGCCTCAGGTGTCCCCACCAATTCTCCCGGGGTGGGAGGAACTCGACCCTGTCGAGTGAAGGTTAGACTGGCTCACATATCTCTCGAGAAGGTCTGGGTTGAGGAGTTGCAAGTCCTCTCGAGAAATCCACGAATCGTCCGACTCTGGCCAGCCTTGCCATCGGACCAGGAAGCATTGATAGTCATGGCCCTGGGTCGTGATGGCTTGATTGTCCAGGATACGCTCGATCCGTTCTCCTCTCTCAGGCCAAATTTGTTTGTGGACACTCTAGGTTAGGGTCACTCACAATGAAAAGGAATAGGTCCAAAGGCCTCACTAGGTAGCGCTGCCGGTTCCCTATACTCAACCAGGTCTGTAATATTGAAGGTAGAACTAATGCCCAAATTCGAAGGCAAGTCTAACACCTAGGCATTTGATCCAACCTTCTCTATCACTTTAAAAGGTCCGGCTCTGCGAGCATGAAGCTTCTTTTAGGCCTAAGCCTAACCAAGATAAAATCCACTACATCAAATTCTTTGACCCTTCTTCGGGAATTAGCCAGTTGTTTTAAGATTAGTGCAGGTGGTGAACATGCTAGGCACATGCAGACAAATGATGCAAAGGACTCATACTGATACCTAACAGACTCGACTATGCATTCCTATCGAAGGAAATTTTATTGAACTCTTTGGATCTAAACCTAATAGATTATAGGTTCTCTAGGTTTGATCCTAGCTTGACATGCACATGAAAATTTACAGTGAACTCCTAGCAAATTCCAAAGAGTATGCCAGAAGTAAGATGCAAACCTAACATGCATGATGAATGCATGCAGTATGCTAATCTCAGCTAAATGCAATCTAATGATCCTAGAAATGCTGGAGGTGTCAGGAAAGGGCAGAAAATAGGAAGTGGGTTCAGAATTAGTTTGGTAAGGTAGAGAAAAAGGTTCATGGTTAGTTGGATAAAGTAGGATAAAAGACGGGGTGTCAGGAACTAATCCTATACTAATGAGGTTAACCTTATGAGGTTGAGCTATATCTACAGGATTTGCATAATGGAAGGATGGGTCACTAATTTCGGGGAAGAGGTCCTTAATGGGAACTATAGGAGGGGACTCATCTTGAAGGTATTGATTCAAAGAGATCAGGTCCTTAATAAATTCTTCTGGTTCTTGTATTTTAGGACTAGACTCTATAATTTGGCTCTCCTCTATGGTTTTCTCAGGTAAGGCTCTAGTAGCAGTATCTAGGTTCTCTTCCTCTATTTGTTCTTCCATTATAGCTTTAGGTTGGATATGGTCAAGGTCAACTAGCTCTGGGTTGGTTTCTACCTGGGCATCTACTGGGTCAGCTAATTCTAGGTCTACTAAAGGTGTCTCCTCTTCTCCCTCATACTCATCCACTAGGCTCACATCAGCTTCATACACTTTCGCGTTAATGTAAGCCTTGTGAATCTCAGGAATGGTTGGAGAAGGTCGGCTAGCAAGAAATTGGTTAGGTTCTGGTCTCTGATTATGGGTACTACTCCTAGTAGGTTCAGGTTGTATAAGGGGTAGTGGCTCACTACTGGGTTCATATTTAGGGATACTAATCCTATGGGGTTCAAGTTGACTAGGGGAAGCATGACTAGTACTAGGTTGATACTTAGGGGTTATGGGTTCTCTAGGCTCACAGGACAAGGGTGCAGATCTATGGGTCATGGGATTATAGGATCTGGGGTCATATGATTTTGGGTCAGCTTTATGATCAGGTTCTAAGGATGGATCAAGGTATGGGGTCCTCCTAAGGTTGGGCTCTCTATATGGGTCAGGATATTGGGTCCTCCTAGGATTGGACTCCCTATATGGGTCAGAATACTGGGTTCTCCTAGGGTTGGACTCCCTATATAGGTCAGAATATTGGGTCCTCCTAGGGTTGGACTCCCTATATGGGTCAGAATATTGGGTGTTGGGTCTACTAGGCTCATAGGGTGTGGGTGCATAGGATCTATGATCATGGGATCTAGAGTCATAGGATCTGGAGTCATAAGATCTATAGGTTGTAGGTATACTAGGCTTGTAGGGAGAGGGTAAATAGGATCTATCTTCCTGGTCTATAAAATCCTGATTGAGTCTTCTAGGACTAACCTTAGGGATTGGGTCATGACGATAGGTTCTCCTAGGTTCAGCCTCAAGGTATGGATCAGGGTTTGGGGTCCTCCTAGGTTGAGGATTGTAGTACGGGTCAGGATAAGGGGCTCTCCTAGGTTCGACCTCATGGTATAGATCAGGGTTTGGGGTCCTCCTAGGTTGAGGGGAGTCAGGATCTGGCTCAGACTGTGACCCATGGGTTTTTCTTGGGGTCCCTACCCGGACTTTTAACTGATCAAACCTATTGGCACGATGGTCAATTCTATCATTGGTTTGAATACGAGACTGAGTTAACTGGGTCATCTGGATAGTTATCTGGGCAATTTGATCAGCTAGGGCTTTTATTTGGGCTTGTAAATTTTCCATGGGTTCAGACATTTATGAAGGAGGTGGGTGATATGAAACTCCTGATCTAGTGCTCATGCAAGACTCGATCAGACCGACTATAGCTGACTAGACCTAAAGTCCAAACTAGATGCTCAATCAGGGTGGCAAACTAGCCTATAGTAACCCTGTACTCAGCCAGGCAGGTGTAAGGGGAGTGTTAGGTCCCTGATTGCCAATCCTAGACACCAATCAGAGATTGGCCAGGTAGGCGGACCAGCACACAAGCCCTTCGGGATTGAATCCCTAAACCACCGTTCTAGACACTAAGCACAAGGCACACACAGGTTAACTTGACATAGTGATCTAACACTAGCCCGGACCCGACCAGTTGGTGTCCCTAGCCCACTAGGGCAAATTAAGTCTAATTAATTTTAGGTTAAGGCTTGGGACTGAATGCAAGGGATGTGGTTTTGGGCTAAGGAGAGGTGATCAAATCCTCCCCCCATCTGATATAGCAAGAGTGCCCTTAAAAGTAAATTATGCAATGATGGCAGGCAGATGAGGATGCAAATTAGGGTTTAGGTATTTTTTTTTGGTATTTTTGGAAAATATGTATATTTTTTTTTTTTGGTATTTTTTAAATAGAAGAAAACTTGCAAATCATGGCCTAATATACTGGAAATATACTAAAATTAAGAAATATGAAAAAACTCCTAAACAAAACCCTAAAACTTCCAAACTTGTCTTGCTAAAAAAAACAGAGCCGAAAATTTGCAGGCCCTATTTCGGCTTTCAGAAAATTCACATGCCATAATAAAATCTGGAAAAATTTTTAAAATTACTGTGAATTATGATAAATCCAGGAAAAAAAATTTCAGAATTTTTGGAGTTTTTAACAGGGAGAAATAATTAAAATAATAGAGTATATACGGACTGAAAAATTGCAGAAAACAAGCCCTAATCTAAGCTCTGATACCAAATGATGGGGAACTAATATGCATGCAATTTTTTTTATATGTTTTATATGTGGGGTTGGGTGATTAATTCCCGAATTTCAGATTAAAATAAGTTATAGGGAATTTTATATGAATTTTAGAAGATCAGCATGCAGATTAGGACCTAGAAAAGTAGAAAAGAAGGATCGCCGGGGCTGAGAAGCCTCGGTTAGGGCAAGTTCTCCTACAATAAAACTACTGGAGGTAGAGGGGTGTACCTGACAACGTCTGTGAAGATCACAGCAAAAGGGTCTCTCATTCCTCGACGGATGCGGCCTGGAAAATCGAGCCAAAGACCCGCGGATACCCGGCTTTCTGCTCGGTGATCCGATTGAGGCTTGGCTGGAGTCGTTGGATTCGTAGGAACTCGGGGACCTGCAAACGACCTGTCAGGGGTTAGAAAACTCACAAAGGAACAAGAAAACAAAGGAAAAATAGCAAGGGAAGGCTTCTTTTGGAGTGGGCGTCCAGGGATCTGAGATGCTTGTTGGTAGCAGGAAGATGATTGCAGCACTGGGAAGAAGAACTCTCGCAAACCCCTTTATGCACACAGCAGGGTATCACACAACTCAATAGAAGAACTCAAGGTTTTCATTCATCAAAAATTTTCCTCATACAAGAGGCTAGGGTCCCTTAAATAGACCCTTAACCTTGGGCTCCAAGTAAGGGTACATAAGTCTTTACATAAGAATCCTTTTTCCTCTCAAACCCTAGCTAGAAAATAAGGAAATATTAGGTAGAAAAATCCCTAAAATTTTTCTTGACTTGGTCAAGACTCCAAGGATGCCTAGGGGGGCGTGTTGGGCTTCTAGGAGCAGCAAAAGGCCGGCCCAAAGGGGCCCGGGTGCATGGGTTTGGGCCTCTGGAAGCTGGGGTGGCCTGGTAGCCAGGTAGCAGGAATATTCCCTGGTATCTTGCTTCTTAGGGGCTTGGGCTTGGCACCTGGGCTTGATTTCATTGGGCTAGGATGCAGATGGACCTCTGGAATCATGGATGCCCTTATTTATGAATATACTTTGGCATCTGGAAGGGAATCTGGGCATCTGGAGGGCATCTGCAAGGAATCAGGGTTTCTGATTTTTCTCCTGGGGTCTTCAAATCTTCAAGCTGGGTTGGACTTGGGCTAAACTTCTATGTCTTCAATCTGGTTGGACTTGGTCTTCACTTGTATAATATAGTCTTGAGTCTTCAGTATGCTTGGACAGGACTCAAAAAAATAAAATTAGCTCAACATGAGCTAACTAGCATTGGACTGAACTAGCTCAACATGAGCTGACTAGTACAGAACTGAAATAACAACTAAAATGGACTCAGATGATCTAAGCCCTTATTACAGATAGATTCATAAATTATTGATCAATTTACAGAGGGTTGAAAAAGCCTCTGTCTTATTCTGGTGCCTCAGGTGTCCCCACCACAGAACCTGAAGCCCAGCCCAGCCTAGCCCAAACCCTGGGGCCCAAGATCCTGGAGTCGATGAGCACAAATCCTGAAGTCATCATCAGCACCGATCCCGATGCAGATCCTGATGCGATCCAGCATAATTTAAATTCGAGATTTGATTAGGATATTAGGATATTAGGATTTATCTTGATTATTTGAAAAATTGTTTTAGGATTTGATTATTTGTTTTAGGATTTATCTTATCGGTTGTTTTTAGGAAGGATCTTATCAGTTGTTTTAGGATTTGTTCCGATCTCTTTCGGAGGTTTATTTAAAAACATGTTTCTTGAATAAAATGAGCGATGATGAGGAATATTTGAGAAAAAAAGTTTTGGGTGTGTCCCGACTCCCTCCCCTTCTTCTTCCTTCCCCCCTCTCTTCTAGTTCTTCCTCTCGAATTTTTTTCTTCCACTGATACTCTTCTCGGTACTTTCCTCTCTGCTCTCCTCTATATTTTCTTTCTTCTTCCTGGACTTTCCTTCTTCCTCTCCCTGGATTCTTCTCCCTGTCTCTCTTCATTCTCTTCTCGGTTACTACTTTCTTCCATGAAAATCAACCAAAGCCTACAACTCTCCGCCTGTGATAAGAACCGTCGATCGACGCCACTGGAACCCATCTCCCCGGATCTATCCGATCGAACCACCCGGTCCACCGAGATCCACCGATCGGAATCCCATCGCCCAGGCTCCTCCCAGAAGATCCCGACGAAGCCTAGTGACGCCGTAGACCTCCACCCGTCGGATCTGCTCCCACCATCAGAAGACCGCCTCGGTCTTCCTTGTCACCCACTAGTCGGTCCTCCTCCACTCGTCGGCCATGCCATCCAGACGTCCGCGCCATCCTTCCCATCCATGCGACGCCCCTCCGATCGCCCCCAGTCGCCGCCTCCCATCCACGTCGCCACCGAGCCAGCGCCCCCCCTGCACCGCCCGCGTCCCTGTTTCCGTGAAGAAACCCCATCGCTGCTGCCCTGGCACGGTGGCTCTGCGGGAGACCTACAAGTATCCGAAGAGCACGGGGCTCCCCATCCGAACGCTCCCCTTCCAGCATTTCGTCCGTGAGATCGTGCAGAACTCCAAGCGTCCGGTGATCGTCGGCGAGCTGATGAAGATCCAGATGGGGTCTCCGAGCAGGTGTACTTCCGTATCAAGCTGGCACTGCTACGGGATGGCGATCCCCTATTTTGCACGCCCATCAAAGCGCAAGGAAGAGCCTTGCATGATCGTACAAGCAAGGAAAAAGGGCTGCACGCTTTTTAAAGCAAGGCACCCCTGCCGACTTTCATTTCAGTTGGGAAATAAGGAAGGGAATAAAAAAAAAAAAAAAAAAAAAAGAGAGGTTATTTAATTATAAAAAAAAGAGAGAAAAAAATATGAAAAAAAAGGGAAAAAAAAATAAAAAGTGGGTTTCATTGGAATAAAAAAATAGAAAAAAAAATAATAATTTAGATTTTGGTTTAGCCTAGCCTAGGGTCGTTTCCTAGCGACCAACGGTCCGTTCTCCTTGAAATAAATATTGATCCGGGGTCGCGTCCCGCGTCAACTTGGTATCAGAGCAAGTTTAGGTTAAGTTAGGTTAGCCAATTTTATTTTAATTGCATTTGCATTATTTGTAAAAAAAAAAAAAAAATTCAGTTTGCAGATCAGTGGTGCATCTTGGAGTCAGAAGAATCTAGAAGATTGGTGAAGCTTGACTCGACGGAGTCGAGTTCTCCCCACCTCAGGGGAAATGATGGGGACATCGGCCCAGAATCTGAAGCAGCCCAGACTAAACCTGAAGCCCAACCAGAAGCCCAGCCCAGAACCCAGAAGCCCAGCCCAGAACCTGAAGCACAGTCCAGTCCAAGCCTGAAGCCCAACCCAGAACCTGAAGCCCAGCCCAGCCTAGCCCAAACCCTGGGGCCCAAGATCCTGGAGTCGATGAGCACAAATCCTGAAGTCATCATCAGCACCGATCCCGATGCAGATCCTGATGCGATCCAGCATAATTTAAATTCGAGATTTGATTAGGATATTAGGATATTAGGATTTATCTTGATTATTTGAAAAATTGTTTTAGGATTTGATTATTTGTTTTAGGATTTATCTTATCGGTTGTTTTTAGGAAGGATCTTATCAGTTGTTTTAGGATTTGTTCCGATCTCTTTCGGAGGTTTATTTAAAAACATGTTTCTTGAATAAAATGAGCGATGAAGAAAATTATTTGAGAAGAGTTTTGGGTGTGTCCCGACTCCCTCCCCTCCTTCTTCCTCCCTTTCTCCTTCTTCTGGTTCTTCCCTCCCTCCTCCTTCTTCTTCTCTTCTCCTAATTCTCTACCCCTGCTCTTCTATCCCTCTTATTCTATGATTCTTCTATTCCTCTTATTCTCTGATAGCTATTCCTCCATATCCTCGTCTTGATCCTCCTTTCTTATACCTCTTCTACCTCATCCTGGGTTTCTTCCTCTCCTCTCCCTCTCCCTTGTTTCGATTTCTAAAAAAAGAATCAGCCATCCGTAAACCATTAGCAGGCAACAAAACATCACCCGTCCGCCTCCCGGTTCGCCAACCTCACCGGAGAGCCAATCGACGAAGTCCCCAAGTTCCATTCCATGCCCGCAACCCATCTCCGCCCGTCATCGCTGCTGTTCGCCGACGCTGCCGCCATCGCGTCTCCCACTACTACCAACAGGCCGTCGCCGTTGGCCACTACCGGTCGCAGACATCCCCTCCGCCCGTGAAGCCTTCTGCCATGGCCTCCATCACCGAGTCCGGCATCATCGTCCCACCGCCCCGCCATCCGGATCTCCGGCAACCGATGCTCGCTCCGGAATCAAGCCAGCCGCAGACCTCCATGGCCGCCACCGTCTCCTCCGCTCCCATCTCCGCCCGTGACGGTCGCTTGTTTCCCTGTTGCCAAGCACTGCTGCAGCCCATCAGCGACCCACTCATCTGCCAGAAATCGCCACAGCCGACCGAGACCTCCTCCGTTCGTGCCGCCGTCTCCGTCAATCCCGTGATGCCTTCGTCGCGACTTCCTCATTGCTCCCTGAAGTCACCGTCCACCGGATCTACCTCCCTGCTACCGTGCCCTCCACGGCCACCGCACAACCCGCAGCCAAGCGCCCCACCCGAGCCTTACCTCCAGCCACCGACGCTCGCTCCAGCACCATGCCGCCGCCCCGTCTCCGGCGAAGCCCACCGGGTTGCGACGCCTCCCGTCCGTATCACCGCCGCCATGGTCGTCGCCGCCCTGCCGGACCAACTCCATCCCTCGTCGACGCCGGCGAGGCCCCCCTGTGAAGCTCCCGATCCACACGACCGTGAAAGCACCAGCACGATCATGAAGGTAAAGTCGGCCTTCGCATGCCGACTTTAGAAATAACAGAAAAAAAAAAGAAAACGTGAGAAAAAAAAAGTGAAAAAAAGGGAAATAGAAAATAATAAAAAAAAAAAACGAGAGGTTATTTGATTAAAAAAAAAAAGAAAAGAAAAGAAAATATATATATATAAAAAAAAAAAGAAGTGGGTTTCATTGGAATAAAAAATTAGAAAAAAATTTAATTTGGTTTGGTTTAGCCTAGCCTAGGTCGTTTCCTAGCGACCAACGGTCCGTTCTCCTTGGAATAAAATTGATCCGGGCTCGCGTCCCGCGTCAGAAGGGGGTATAAAAAATTCCTCTGGATGCCAACCGAAGGGGAGAGCAAGGGTCTTGAGTTTGGTGCGATGGGGTAGTGGGATTTAATTGAAATAAATCAGGGAAGGGAACGCCCTGTTTCGGTTTCAGAAATTGAAAAGTCTCAGGCGTGAGGATGAAGACGACGGTTCAATGGGTGAACCGGCAAATGACCAAAAAGCCCTTCGGTCCAAGGGCAAAGCAGGGTCAATTGGGTTCAGGCCGAAACCCAGTCAAACGAAGTCCAAATCGAACGAAACTGGACTCAAAACGAAGCTAAGAACGAACCCTATCTTTCTACAGTCCAACCTCACTGATTTGAGTTGAAATCAATTTGCAACCGATTTAAAACAAAATCAATTAGACTTAGAAACATTCATCAAACCATTTGATGAACATGGGTTCAATCCTAGTCAGCCAGGAACATATTCCTGGTTGATCCAGAGAAGACCCGATCAACCCAAGACCGGGTCATCCAGAAGAAAACTCAACCAAAAACCGTGACAAAACACCGAAACGATTCCCAATCGAATCGGATCCTGATCAGATAGAAATCCTCTGTGGCGTGTGACCTCATAGGTTCGAACCTAAACGGTAGTACTGGGACACTTCCAGTACCAGCACAAGATACCACCTAGCAATGGGTCTCGGCGTCCGGATAGGCCGAAGATGCGAGAGCAATCCATCGAACCTGTGGCATATGGTTACCGCATAATTCATCCCTTTGACCTCCAATGCTCAGGATGACCTAGGGTTGAACTGCCAACCCCAGCTATGTCTATCCACTACGTGTCTCAATCTCGCAAGTCCAGTGACTCTTCACTGGGACCACCCCGGCCGAGGATTTGCTAAATTGAGACACTGCGAGACATTCAATCCAAACCATTTGGACAGGTCAGTTCCATCTTGGTCCACTACTGCCCCACAAGTACTTGCCTGTACCCAGAAACCTTCCGTCACCGGATTAAAAATCCGGGTAGTCCGGCACCAAAGCACAGGGAGTTGCTTGCAAGCTACCATAGTGACCTCAGGTCAGAGGGACACTTATGCCCATATCCATTCATGAGCGATCCTTAGGCAGATAAGGTGCTACGCGGAGTCACGTCTAATGAGATATCAAATATCCCACTTGCAGATCACATCAGTGTCACCACACTCCTTTGGTCAAGAGGACAACCAAATAATGCGAACCACAACAGCCTATGCTTGATATGTTGCTATCCAGGTACAACATATCATTTGGCTGAGAACCCTGTTTAAGGACCACTCGATATATCCTCTCTATATCGATGTAATAGTAGTCCTAAGGATATCATCACTAAAGAATTCATTATAGGAAGATGTAAAGTGATGAGAAGCCAGAATAACTTTTATTCATTATAAAAATTACATAATAATTAGCTCAACCATCTACAACCTAGATGATTGGCTTTGGGATACAATTCCCAACAAACTCCCACTTAGACTAAAGCCAATCAGAACAGTATCGAATACCCATCTTCCATTTATAACTGTCGAATTCTTTAATTCCGATGGCTTTGGTAAAGGGGTCGGCCGGATTTTCCTTTCCATCGATCTTCTGAAGGTCGATGTCACCTCGTTCCACGATCTCTCGTACAAGGTGAAAGCGCCGCAGAATATGCTTGGTGCGCTGATGTGCCTTCGGTTCTTTGGCTTGAGCAATCGCCCCTGTGCTGTCACAATGCAGAGGAATAGAATGCTCCAGGGAAGGTGCCACTCCCAGCTCGCCTATGAACTTCCGCAACCAGACAGCCTCTTTAGCTGCATCAGATGCGGCAATATACTCTGCTTCACAAACCGAGTCTGCAACAGTATGCTGCTTGGAACTTTTCCAGCAGATAGCTCCACCATTTAGGATAAAAACAAATCCTGACACACTCTTGCTGTCATCATGATCTGACATAAAACTGGAGTCAGTATACCCCTCTAGTTTTAGGTCAGAATCTCCATAGAGTAGCCATTGATCTTTAGTATTTCGCAAATACTTAAGGATGGTCTTTACCACCTTCCAATGTGCTTCTCCTGGGTTAGATTGGTATCTACTCACTACCCCTAGTGAGTATGCCACATCGGGTCTAGTACACAACATAGCATACATAATAGAACCCACTGCCGAAGCATATGGTATTCTACTCATACGCTCTCTTTCCTCAGGGGTTGTCGCACAATCCTTTTTGGAAAGAGTGATTCCATGGCCTATCGGGAGATAGCCTTTCTTGGAATTTTCCATGCTAAACCTTTTTAACACGGTGTCAATGTATGTCGACTGGGACAATCCCAGAAGCCTCTTTGATCTATCTCTATATATTTTCATACCTAATATGAATGAGGCTTCTCCCATATCCTTCATGGAGAATTGTGATGAAAGCCAAACTTTTATTCCCTGTAATGCAGGAACGTCATTCCTGATTAAGAGAATATCGTCCACATACAATACAAGAAATACAACTACAGAACCATTGGCCCATTTATATATGCAAGGTTCTTCTCCGTTCCTAACGAAGCCATACGATTTGATACACTTATCAAACCGCATGTTCCAACTCCGAGATGCTTGCTTTAGCCCATAGATAGACTTCTGAAGTCTACACACTTTTGACTCGTCTATGGAAGTGAACCCTTCAGGTTGTGTCATATACACTTCCTCCTCCAGCTCTCCATTTAGGAAGGCTGTTCGGACATCCATTTGCCAGATTTCATAGTCAAAATGTGCAGCTAAAGCTAGCATAATCCGAATGGATTTCAGCATTGCCACAAGAGAAAATGTCTCGTCATAGTCAATACCATAACGTTGACGATACCCCTTGGCAACCAGACAGGCTTTATAGGTCTCTACCTTCCCGTCTGTGCCTCTTTTCCTTTTGAAGATCCATTTGCACCCAATGGGTTTTATCCCTTCAGGTGCATCAACCAATGTCCATACATGGTTGATTTCGATGGACTCCATTTCGGATTTCATGGCTCCAAGCCATAACTCAGAATCAGACCTTTGCATTGCATCCATATAGGTGATCGGATCCTCGTTGTTCTCATCGAGTTCAACAGGATCGCCGTCCTGGATTAGATATCCAAAATATCTATCCGGTGGACGCGATACTCTATCGGATCTCCTTAATGATTGCACAATAGGCTCAGGATTTGATCTTACCAAATCAGGTTCAATAGCAGCCTGTGTGTGCCCAGGTTCTTCTACTTGTAGAACTTCATCAAGTTCTATCTTAGAAGCTACAGTTCCTTTAATAAGGAACTCCTTTTCTAAAAAGATAGCTCTAAGTCTGACGAACACCTTTTGTTCATCAGGCAAGTAAAAGTAGTATCCTTTGGATTCTTTTGGATAACCAACAAAAAAACATTTTTCAGACCTTGGCCCTAGTTTATCTGTTTCCAAACGCATGACATAAGCGGGACACCCCCAGACACGAAAACGTGAAAGGGTTGGCTTACATCCTATCCATATTTCATATGGAGTTTTGTCAACGGATTTACTAGGAACATTATTAAGAAGTTGACATGCAGTCTCCAATGCATATCCCCAGAAAAACATAGGCAAAGTAGCAAACCCCATCATAGATCGAACCATGTCCAACAAGGTCCGATTTCTCCTTTCAGACACTCCATTTAACTGAGGTGTCATAGGAGGAGTCCATTGAGAGAGAATCCCATTCTCCTCAAGATATGTCAAAAACTCACCTGAAAGGTATTCACCACCTCGATCTGATCGAAGTATTTTGATTTCCTTTCTAGTTTGTTTTTCAACTTCATTACGATATCGTTTGAACATTTCAAACGAATCAGACTTATGTCTCATGAGATAGACATAACCAAACCTCGAAAGGTCGTCTGTAAAAGTAATGAAATATCTAAAACCTCCTTTAGCACAGATAGACATAGGTCCACATACATCAGTATGTACAAGACCTAGGATATCTGAGGCTCGTTCACCTTTTTCTTTAAAAGGTGATTTGGTCATCTTTCCAATAAGACAAGATTCACAAGTTGGCAGTGATTCACAATCACTGACATCTAGGAGGCCATCTCCTATTAACTTGTTAATCCTATTTTTATTGATGTGACCTAGCCTACAGTGCCAAAGATAGGCTTCATTGACATCATCTATTCTAGGGCGTTTACTAGAACTTGTACTCATTACAATAACAGGCTGTGATAGTAAATATATGCCATTAACTAAGCTTCCATTCATGATAGTCTTACCATTCAAAATGATAGAACAAACGTTTTTCTTTATTGAAAATTCAAAATTTTCATTGGCCAGAAGGCCTACAGAAATAACATTAAGCATGAAAGAAGGACTATAATGACAGTCACTTAGAGTGACATTACAAGACTCATAAGACAACTCCAGAACACCCAACGCCAGAACTGGAACAGCATTTCCATTCCCTACATTCAGGTACTTCTCGCCATCTTCGAATCTTCTACTAACTCGAAGTCCCTGTAAAGAATTACAGATATGAATAGGACTTCCGGTATCTAATACCCAGCTAGTAGTATCACAAATAGTAAAGTTAGGATATATCATATATATACCTGGTGCAGCAACAGCTTGCTGCTTCTTCTTCTTCGGCCTGTTGGGGTCAAGTGAAGCGATGTAAAGAGGACAATTCCTCTTCCAATGACCCTGCTTCTTGCAAAAGAAGCATTCTGCCTTGCTCTGGTCTAACTTCTTCTTGGTCTGACTTGGACCAGGAGCAGACTGTACCTTCTTGCTCTTCTTCTTATTCTTTTTCTTAAAGGGTCGAGGAGCACGTGCCGACGAACCTCCTACATAATTCACCAGCCCTTTGTTGAGCTGGTGGTCCTTTTCATAGGCTTGCAGTAAACCTAACATCTCATGATAGTTTATTACCGGCCTATTCAATCTCCAGTGATCGAGAAAGGACACGTAGGACGGTGGCAGGGAGTTCAGGATCGCATCTTTTCCCAGCTGTTCGTGAAGGGGACAGCCGAGCTTGCCCAGGCGCTCGAACAACTCGATCATGTTCATAACATGATCAGTCACAGAAGCACCTTCACGCATACGCGTGTTATAGATGGCGCTGGAGATACGGTATCTCTCAGCGTCATCAGGAGTGCCAAAAGACTCCTTCAACCTTTGAAGGATATCCTCAGGCTGGGCCTCCTCAAACCTGATTCATCGTTCATCGCAGCCAGCATAATACATCGGACAGTGGTCCGATCAGAGATCCACTTCTGGTAAGTGTCTCTAACCGGTCCCCGAGTATTGGCAGCGGGAACTACAGGTGCCTGATCCGTCAGAACGTACAAGATCCGTTCATGCTCAAGGACTATCCTCAATCTTCGATACCAGCTATCGAAGTTGGGTCCAATCAATTTTTCATTGTCCAACAATGGACGGAGCGACAGATTGGTTGACATCTGAAAGAAAAATATGACCAAAATTAGTTTATGTAATTTTCAAAACCCTAAGACTTGGACTTTAGTCAAAAAGGTTCTCCCACTATCTTTTCAGAATAGGAGCCTCTACCTCCAATTCCGTGAAGTCATAATTCAAAGTGGGTACTAGAATCCAATAGACCACGTACAAGCCCGTCTAGGGTACGGCTCACCCATACGTGTTTAAAGGTAGGTTCTTTTAACCAATTGCTGCCCTTAGCAATTTCTAGTAATCTATTTTGCCCCAAGATGCACTGTAATTGACCTAGGGGCCTCCTATTACAGGCTCTCGGATAGGTCCAACCATTAACATGCCGAATTCAATGTTTCCAACCAACAAATGACCAAGCCCGTCTAGGGTACGGCTCACCTGATCAATGTTGAGAAGGTCACACTGAACCTTCATATTAGGGAGAGTAATCCCAATAGCGTGATATACACCCGTTCTATGGAACTGCCGATGCATACCCAACTAATGGACACATTACAAACCCACTTAATGGGAGGCAAAGACCTTGTTAACTCCTTAATTAGGCCTTTTTAAGGACCTAATAATTTAGAGGATTTTAAAATTTGTGACATATATAAAAAAAATCATGAACCTTGATCCATAAACTCCCACTAAATCTTAGAAGGGTTTATGGTTAGGTTCATGGGCACCTAAATCAGTCAGACTGATAACCTTAAATGGCATGGGTTGATCTAACTCAATAATCTTTTCTAAATCAAATCAGGTTAGCCAATTTGGCCAGGTAAGTGCGGTCGAGGCATGAGTTACGGCATTAACCACTTTCCTTAGACACCAATTACAAGAACTGGCCAGGAAAGGGTACCCTCAAAGCCAAGGACCAAAAGGCTGCTTACCTTAGACACCAAATTGGTTTACCGTCATCAATTAGATTAGAAAAAATTGAGTTAGGTTAGCCACTGAGCCAGATTAGATCCATTTAGATGAATGGACTCAAGCTTCTAACTAATTAGAAACTAGGAAAAGATAATCCTTAATCAACTTTTGATTAAAATTAATTTTAGAGTTCATTCAACTAAACCTAGGTCTAACCCAATTAGGATCTAATCCTAGCCCAACCATTTAACCCAATTGGCTTATCAAATGACTTAAGGTTTTATAAACCCTAATTTGCATTTATCATTTAAATATTTCAAATAATTCATAATTATAAGAAATCAAGCCAATTATTTAATTAAAGCAATTTTAATTAAATCTTGTAAAACTCCTTTTACAATTAATTCTTATTTACATTTAACATATCAAAAAATAAAAATAATACATGCCATCATTAATTCTTAATTAAAATAATTTTAATTAACAATTAAATAATTCAACTAATTACCAAATTAGTTAATTAAACAATTTTAATTAACTAAAATCTATGCAAATATAATTTTAAATTGAACCTGGCTCTGATACCATTTGAAGGATGAATTTTTGATTTTTTTTTTTGTGTGCCTACACTAAGCAGAGGATAGGAACAGGCAGATGTTTAAAACAATTTTAATTAATTGCAGAAAAACCTGTCCCAAAACCAGGATCAAAAAATATATTTGCATAGAGAACAATAAAATGCATGGCATATATTTTTTTCATAATTTTTGGATATGTATAAATGCATATAAAAATTAAATTGAACTTATTCCAGGCTGGAATAAGGGAGGAATAGGGTGGAATAGCAATGAGGAATAGGGTGGAATAGCTATTCCCGCTATTCCACCCTTCTTCAACCTCGGTCCAGAGATTGCTTACCGTGGAGCAATGTTCAGACGCCGATTGCAGAGCGCACAGGCCTCCAAACTCCGAGCTCCTAGGTCCGCTGGAATCCTTGCTTGACCGGCTACAAGGTGATGAAGTCGGATCTCCAGGTCTCCGACGTTTTTCTCTTCGAATCGGGGCTCCAACAGTCGTCCACGGCCATGGTTGCAGCAAGGGGGTTTGAAGATCAAACTTTGATTACCTTGCACTGGGGCGATGACCTGCTCCGAGGATCTCAGGCGAAATCCCTCTAGAGGGGATACACGCCGTGGGAACTTCTGATCGGAGCTCCGGCGTCGCTAGCCCCCGGATCCCAAGTTTTCACGATTTTTGGAGAAATTGAGGAAACTCTCAAAAACCCCCGAAAGAGAGTAAGAAGGGGGTATAAAAAATTCCTCTGGATGCCAACCGAAGGGGAGAGCAAGGGTCTTGAGTTTGGTGCGATGGGGTAGTGGGATTTAATTGAAATAAATCAGGGAAGGGAACGCCCTGTTTCGGTTTCAGAAATTGAAAAGTCTCAGGCGTGAGGAGGAAGACGACGGTTCAATGGGTGAACCGGCAAATGACCAAAAAGCCCTTCGGTCCAAGGGCAAAGCAGGGTCAATTGGGTTCAGGCCAAAACCCAGTCAAACGAAGTCCAAATCGAACGAAACTGGACTCAAAACGAAGCTAAGAACGAACCCTATCTTTCTACAGTCCAACCTCACTGATTTGAGTTGAAATCAATTTGCAACCGATTTAAAACAAAATCAATTAGACTTAGAAACATTCATCAAACCATTTGATGAACATGGGTTCAATCCTAGTCAGCCAGGAACATATTCCTGGTTGATCCAGAGAAGACCCGATCAACCCAAGACCGGGTCATCCAGAAGAAAACTCAACCAAAAATCGTGACAAAACACCGAAACGATTCCCAATCGAATCGGATCCTGATCAGATAGAAATTCTCTGTGGCGTGTGACCTCATAGGTTCGAACCTAAACGGTAGTACTGGGACACTTCCAGTACCAGCACAAGATACCACCTAGCAATGGGTCTCGGCGTCCGGATAGGCCGAAGATGCGAGAGCAATCCATCGAACCTGTGGCATATGGTTACCGCATAATTCATCCCTTTGACATCCAATGCTCAGGATGACCTAGGGTTGAACTGCCAACCCCAGCTATGTCTATCCACTACGTGTCTCAATCTCGCAAGTCCAGTGACTCTTCACTGGGACCACCCCGGCCGAGGATTTGCTAAATTGAGACACTGCGAGACATTCAATCCAAACCATTTGGACAGGTCAGTTCCATCTTGGTCCACTACTGCCCCACAAGTACTTGCCTGTACCCAGAAACCTTCCGTCACCGGATTAAAAATCCGGGTAGTCCGGCACCAAAGCACAGGGAGTTGCTTGCAAGCTACCATAGTGACCTCAGGTCAGAGGGACACTTATGCCCATATCCATTCGTGAGCGATCCTTAGGCAGATAAGGTGCTACGCGGAGTCACGTCTAATGAGATATCAAATATCCCACTTGCAGATCACATCAGTGTCACCACACTCCTTTGGTCAAGAGGACAACCAAATAATGCGAACCACAACAGCCTATGCTTGATATGTTGCTATCCAGGTACAACATATCATTTGGCTGAGAACCCTGTTTAAGGACCACTCGATATATCCTCTCTATATCGATGTAATAGTAGTCCTAAGGATATCATCACTAAAGAATTCATTATAGGAAGATGTAAAGTGATGAAAAGCCAGAATAACTTTTATTCATTATAAAAATTACATAATAATTAGCTCAACCATCTACAACCTAGATGATTGGCTTTGGGATACAATTCCCAACAGGTGCCACTCCCAGCTTGCCAAGGAACTTCCGCAACCACATAGCTTCCTTTGCTGCATCTGATGCTGCAATGTACTCTGCTTCGTATACAGAGTCTGCCACAGTAGACTGCTTGAAACTTTTCTAGTAGACAGCTCCTCCGTTCAGGATAAAGATGAATCCTGACACACTCTTGCTATCATCTTTATCTGACTAGAAACTAGAGTCAGAATACTCTACAAGTTTCAAGTCAGATTCTTCCTAAATTAGCCATTGGTCCTTAGTATTTCGTAAATACTTAAGGATGGTCTCTACCACTTTCCAATAAGCTTCACCTGGGTCAGACTGGTATCTGCTCACTATACCTAGTGAGTATGCCACGTCTAGTCTAGTATATGTCATGGCGTACATAATAGAACCCACTACGGAAGCATATGAGATTCTACTTATACGCTCTCTCTCCTCAAGAGTTGTCGCATAATTTCTTTTGGAGAGATCAATTCTATTGCCTATCAGGAGATAGCCCTTCTTAAGATTTTTCATGCCAAACCATTTCAGCACGTTGTCGATGTACGTAGACTGGAATAGTCCCAGAAGCCTCTTAGATCTATCTCTATAGATCTTCATACCCAGTATGTAAGAGGCTTCGTCCAAGTCCTTCATAGAGAACTGAGATGACAACCAGACCTTTATTCCTTGCAGTGCTAGGATGTCATTCTCGATTAAGAGAATGTCTTCCACATACAATATAAGGAACACAATCACAGAATCATTAGCCCATTTGTAAATGCAAGGTTCTTCTCCGTTCCTAATGAAGTCATACGACTTGATACACTTATCAAATCGCATGTTCCAACTCCTTGATGCTTGCTTCAGTCCATAGATGGACTTTTGAAGCCTACACACCTTTGACTCGTCTGTGTATGTGAACCCTTTAGATTGTATCATATACACCTCCTCTTCCAGCTCACCATTCAGGAAAGCTGTTCGGACATCCATTTTCCAGATTTCATAGTCAAAGTGCACTGCTAAAGCAAGCATGATCCGAATGGACTTGAGCATTGCCACAAGAGAGAATGTCTCATCATAGTCAATACCATAATGTTGATGATATCCTTTGACAACCAGACAGGCTTGTAGGTCTCCACCTGCCCGTCTGCGTCCCTTTTCCTCTTGAAAATCCATTTACACCCAATGGGTTTTATCCCTTCAGGTGGATCAACCAATGTTCGTACATTGTTGATCTCCATGGACTCCATTTTGGATCTCATGGCTCCTAGCCATTTTTCAGAGTCGGACCTCTGCATCGCATCCATATAGGTGATCGGATCCTCATTATTCTCAAAAAGTTCAATGGGATCACCATCCCAGACCAAGAAATCGTAGTATCTGTCCAATCGACTCGGTACCCTACCGGATCTCCTTAATGGTTCCTGAGTGGGCTCTGGATGTGATCTAATCACAACCAGTTCTATGTTGTCCCTTAAGTGTGTCGGCTCTTCTACTTGTTGAACTTCACTAAGTTCAATCTTAGTGTCTACAGTCCCTTCACCAAGGAACTTTTTTTCCAAAAAGATAGCCCTAAGACTGATGAACAACTTTTGTTCCTCAACTAAGCAGAAGTAATACCCCTTAGATTCTTTTGGATACCCAACAAATAGGCACCGGTCAGATCTAGGTCTAAGTTTGTCCGTTTCCAAACATTTTACATTAGCCGGGCACCCCCAAACCCGAAGGTGTGATAGTGTCGGCTTACGTCCAGTCCATATCTCATATGGTGTTTTACTAACGGACTTATTTGAAGCCCTGTTCAGAAGATAACAAGCTGATTCTAGAGCATATCCCCAAAAGGATACTGGCAGAGAAGCAAAGCCCATCATGGACCGAACCATGTCTAACAGGGTTCGATACTTCTCTTAGACACTCCATTTAATTGAGGTGTCCCTGGAGGTATCTACTGAGAGAGAATCCCATTCTCCTTGAGACATGTCAGAAACTCACCCGAAAGGTATTCACCACCTCGATTGGATCGAAGGGTTTTGATATACTTTCCAATTTATTTTTCCACTTCACTATGATACCGTTTGAACATTTCAAACGATTCAAATTCGTCTCATTAAGAAGATATAACTATATCTTGAAAGGTCATTTGTAAACATAATGAAATAAACGTACCCACCCCTGGCACTAACATTCATGGGTCCACATACATCAGTATGTACCAGACTCAGAATCTCACTGGCTCGTTCACCTTTTTCAGTAAAAGATGACTTTGTCAATTTTCGAAGAAGACAAGACTCACAGGTTGGAAGTGAGCTATCTTCACTAAAATCGAGGAGATCCTCGATTTTCAATCTATTTATCATGTTCCTATTTATATGACCTAGCCTACAATGCCACAGGTATGCTTCGCTGACATTATCTATCCTAGGACGTTTGCTAGACATGTACATTACACTAACAGATCACGATAGTACATAAATGCCATCATGCATTTGTCCAATCAATACTACAGAGCCATTCCAAATGATTTTGCAAATATCATTCTTTATTGATAGTTCATAACCATACACGGCCAATTGGCCTACAAAAATGACATTCAAAATAAAAGATGGACAAAAATGACACTCGTTCAAAACGATAGTACAGGACTCGAAAACAAGTTTGAGGACTCCCAATACCAGGACTAGAACTCGACTTTCATTTTCCACTTTTAAGAATCTCTCGCCATCCTCGAATCTTCTACTAACTTGAAGTCCCTGCAAAGAATTGCAAATATGAATTATACTTCCTGTATCCGATACCCAGTTAGTAGTATCGCAGATAGAGAAACTACAAGGTGTTATCATATAAATACCTTATCCAAGAACATCCTGCTGCTTTCTCTTCTTGGACATGTTCAGGTCAAGGGATGCAATATAAAGAGGACAGTTCCTCTTTCAGTGACCCTGCTTCTTGCAGAAGAAGCATTCTGCATGGTTTTGATCAGCCTTTACCCACTTGGCCTGACTGGGCCCAAAAACATTCAGCATATTTTTTTCTTTGTTTTTCTTTTTCCCTTTCTTAAAGGGACGACGCCCTCCCGAAGATCCTCCCACTAGATTCACCATCCCTTTATTCAGTTGGTGGTCTTTCTTAAAAGTGTGCAGTAACCCCAACAACCGTGGTAGTTGACTGTAGGCTTATTCATTCTATAATGATCGAGAAAATCTAGATAGGAAGAGGGGAGGGAATTCAGAATAACATCCTTCCCAAGCTGTTCATGCAAAGGACATCCGAGCTTTCCCAGGTGCTCAATCATCTCGATCATGGACAATACATAATCAATGATCGAGGTTCCATCATGCATCCTCATGTTGTAGATAGCACAGGAGACCCTGTACCTCTCAATATCGTCTGGTGTCCCAAAGGACTCCTTCAACCTTTGAAGATTTTCTCTGGCTGGGCTTCCTCGAACTTGCGACTGAACTTATCATTCATCGCTGCCAACATTATGCATCGGACAGTGGTCCTGTCTGAGAGCCACTTCTGATAAGTGTCTCTGACTGAACCCCGAGCATTGGGAGCAAGGGTTTCAGGTGCCGGATCTGATATCACATACAAGATCCATTCATGCTCCAAGACAATCCTAAGCCTTCGATACCAGCTATCGAAGTTGGGTCCATTGAGCTTCTCGTTGTCGAGAAGAGACCGAAGCAACAAGTTGGAAGATATTTGAAAGGAAAACCAAAGCTAATTAGTATATATGAATTATTAACCTAAAGACATGGACTTTAGTCTAAACGTCCCTCCCACTATTTTTCTCAGATTGGTAGCCTCTACCTCCAATCCGAAGAATTACTTTAATTCCCTAGTGTGTACCAGAGTCTAATAGACAACACATGAGCCCGAACTTTGGCCGGCTCACCCACGCGTGTCTAAAGGTAGGTTCTTCAACCGATTACTTCTCCAAGTAACCTCTAGTATTTGGGTTTTGCCCCAAGGTGCACTTCAATCGGCCTTTGGGCCTCCTATTGAAGGACTCGATTAGGTCCAACCATTAACTTGACAAAATTCAATGCTTCTAACTAACGAATAGTCAAGCCCGACTTTGGTCGGTCCACCTGACCACCGTTAAGAGAGTTGTACTGAGCCATCATATTAGGAACATCAATTCCAAAAGCCTGATGAACACTCGATCTTTGGATCTGCTGATGAACACCCAACTACTGGATCCATTATCATCCCACTTAATGGGAGGCTAGGACTAGGTTATCCCTATAACTTTGTCATTTTAAGGACATAATAATTTAGAGGATTTAATTTTAATATGATATATGAAGAGATGAGAAGATATGGATCAACCTCCCACTAACCAAATCAGCAAATAAAGAGGGTTACATAACTAATGATCCATGGGCACCTAAAATTAGTCAAGACTGATTAACCTTGGGTGACAAGGGTTAACTCGAGTCAATAAGCTATCCAATCAATCATGATTGACCATATTGGCCAGATAAGTGAGATCATGGGTTGGGTTCCGACATTAACCGTCTGACCTTAGACACCAACAGAGTTGGCTAGGTAAGAGGTAGCCCCAAAGAACCATGATCAAAATGCCAAACTTACCTAAATACCAATCGGTTCATCAAAGTCGATTAGACTAACCTAAAGACTCGGGCTTTCCACTAAACCATAAATTAGGTCCTTTTAGATTTATGGACTAATCAATCTAACTATTAGAGAGATCTAAAGAGAAAAAATCCTAACTCAACATTTGATTAGATTAGTTCTCTAATTAGTCCAATGCATCTAAACTTAGGTCTAACCCAATCAAGGACCTAATAGAAGCTAACCCATGACCCTTAAGGCTTATTGAAATGACTTAAAATCTTTGAATCACATTCCTAGAGTTCTTAGTTATTCTTAATTCTTAATTAAGCTCAATAGCCTTAAATAAATTAAAATAATTTTAATTTATAAATGTAAAACAATTTTACAACAATTCAAAATTTGAATTCACTATTTTTTTGTATTTTCACCCCAAGTGTTGACTCACCAGGAGCAAGTGTTGACATTAGGGTCGACACCAGGCCTGAGATAGGAAGAAAACAGAATGCCAGATTTTCTGTACTCTCTCATGAGTCGACACTTCCAAGGCCAAGTATCGACTCATGAGCCCAAGCGTTGACACTTCCTGGTCAAGTGTCGACACTTCAACCGAGACAAGGAAAAAATAGTGATTTCAAATCTAAAGTTTCTCCAAACTTTCAACAAATCCGATTAAAATATAACTCTTAGATCTTATCTAAAGTTATTTTATGATCATATCATTAGATTAAAATAAATTTTTTTAATCTACATTCTCTTTCTTCTTATTTTTCTTTTCAAGAGTCAATCACATCGACACCCCTACACGCTATAGGAGATCCCATTGAATGGGAAGAGGTCTTATAGCCCTACTTCTCTCCTATGACCGGACGACCATGGTGAAGCACTCAATCCAAGTACTTTAAGAAAGGTGATGTTAAAGCATGCTAGCATCATTATACTACAAAAGGAACCTATTACTCTGATACCATTGAAGGTGAAACTATTCATGCAACCAAGGCAGAAAAAATGCATTTTAAAACTATTTTAAAACATGCACAGCAGAAGGCTCGGTAGATAGATCAAAATGATCTACCGATCTGCCCATAACAGGATCTAGTATAATGATCTAACATGCAAGCAAAACATCAATAGCAAGAAATCAACAAAGGTATAAAAGTACCATACCTTAATACCTCTGAAAATACTGAGAAGAAGGATGAAGAAGCTCGAGCCACACAAGTGTCTAGCCTCTACAGGTAATCCGCACCTGGGCTCGACTCTGATCAGCTCCCTTGGAGTGCTAGCTCTTCGGGATCCTTCGGGCTAATCTTTTTCTTTCGGGAAGACAAGGAGGAGAGGTGGAACCCTTTCCAAGAAACTTTCTTTCCAAGACCTAGCTTGAATGATAGGTTTCTCACACCCAATCCTAAGTCCTCACTAAACCCTTCTTCTTCCTCTCTAACTTTTCTTTTCTCTTGCTGTTGTAACCATTAGCAGCCTCTACAATGACCTTCATTTATAAGGGTAGCCATGAGAGGGAGAAAGAGGAAGGAGGAGTGATTGGGGGAGAGAGTCAAGGGGCATTCCAAATGAGTCCAAGCCATAGAAAGTAAGTATGACAATCATACCATGAATTCTTAAGGCCAAAATGTCGAAAAGTTTGTGTTGCCCAGAGAGCAACCCAAGAGAGGGGGTGAATTGGGTCTCTAAAAAATTAAAGCTAAGCTAACTTGATATGACAATCAACAAGCTTTATATAACTAGATATGCAATCCAATTCAGCAAGGTACAAAGATTCAAATGCAATGCTCTAAGATATAAGTGCAGCGAAAATTAAGAGCAATAAATAAAGAGCAAAGAGAGAGAGATCAAGAAATCACAAATATCAAAAGCTATAGTGGCTCGATGCCAACCAATGCACCTACATCCACTCCCCAAGATCCCCTTGGAAATTCACTATAATCACACGATTACAGCCGATTAGTTTTTCAGGCTCACTAATCAAAACCTGACTTATTTTATAAGGCTCACAAGTCATAACCTCACTTGGTTTTACGGGCTAACCAAGAACCTAAATGGTTTTCACAAGGCTAACCAACAACCTCACTTGGTTTTATAATAGGCTAATCAAGAACCCTTACAAGAAATAAGTTTTAGAAATAAAGAACCAATGTAAGCTTTCAATAACAAAGCAAATAAGTCGATGTAGCTCGATGTAGAGTTGCTTTGTACTTGTTGAAGCCTTTGAATATCCAAGATTGAATGATCTTCAATGCTCTTGATGGCTTTTGAATCCTTAAAGGCTTCCTTTAGCTTGAGAGTGGTTGAAATTTGAATGAATAGGAGTTATGGCTCTTCTCTCTTCTTTTCTCTCTAAACTCTTTTATGGTATTCAATATCATTGCTTTAGATTTGATTTGGAGCATATAAATACCCTTCCAAGGCCTTAAAACTGAATTCTAGCCGTTAGACTTGAGAAACTAGCCATTAGGGGCAATTTGGACGAGTTATGCGTTTGAAAAAAATAGCCGTTACTGTTGCCAGAACTCCATATGTCGACACTTCCTCAATTGAGTCGACACATGTTCTTCTTGAGTTGATACAGTTCAAAAAGCTCCATTCAGATTCTCTGAAAATTTTAGATGTGTCGACACCTTCTCAGTTGATTCGACACTTTGAGTCAACACCTTGCTTCTATGTGTCGACACTTCAACTGTTCCTTCAGTTTCTGCAAGTTCTGTGGCTTGAAAGTCTTAGACAATGTGTTGATTCACGTGTTGACACATTGAGTCGACACTTCAGGTCCATGTGTCGACACTTCATCTATGCCATTTGAAACTTTGCTACGTACCGGCATGAGTCGACACTTAATCCCTATGTGTCGACACTTCATGTCATGTGTTGACACTTTGAGTCGACACATCACTGAAAAATTCACAGAAACTGCTGAACTTGAGCTGGAACAAGTTTCTACTTGGCTTAGCTATCCATTCAACCATCTCTTAAGTGTCCAAGTCTTCTTTTGATCAATCTTTTCATTTCAAACTTGGTTTCTTCAACATAATTGGGCTTCTTCAAATTTTATGAACATCCTTTCAAAAAAAACATACTCAAAGCAAATCATTAGTCCTCAACTTATACTTAACTATTTTGCTCATCATCAAAATCAATTAGTGGAGTCAACAATCTCTCCCTTTTTGATGATGACAAAACCCTTAAGTATAAATTGCTTTAAAAGTAAAGCTTTAAGAGAATTGACCAAGATGCACAACATTGAAAGCATTAAGTATATCAACATTACTTGCATTAGAGATATGATCATTCAAGACACAAGTATTTGAGCTTGTTATAAAGATAGAGAGTATTAGAACTTTGGTATTCATTTAAATGCATTGAGAACATGTATCATGATACTCTACAAGAAAATTTCAGCAAATAAAGCTCCCCTTGAATCAATGATTCATAACAAAATTTTTAAGAATCTTTTCAAAACACTGAAAGAGGGGTTTTAATGATTAAATTTACTTTGAAAGGATTTTCAATTGAATATAAAGTAAAGCTCCCCCTTTCATAAGGAATTTTGTAAATGATTTTCAATTCAGGTTTTTTTTTTTTTAACATATCACTTGTATACATACCATATTTTTAAAAAAAAATTGTCATTTATACTTAAATTACTCAAATTACTCCCCATTTATACTTAAATCTCACTAAATTACTCCCCATTTTTATTATCATTAAAAAGGTAGGAAATAGAGTTAATCAATTTATTTTCGAAAATTTAAGAAGTTCATCCAATGAATAGTAAAGACATTGAAGCATAAAAACAATTGAAGATATTACATTCATTTCATCAAACACATAGAGATGAGGAACAATAAGTGTTTTCATATAAACTTAGAATTTGTACAGCAAAATGATACATAACAAAAATAAAAGTACATAGAAGCATGAAAACAAACTAACTAAAAGTACATAAAAAGTCCTAATCCTCATCCATCGAATCATCAGAAGATGAACCAATCTCAATCAGTCCTGTATCAGTGAAGGATTGAGCTCGCGGCCATCTTGATCGAAGATCTCGAAGTCTGGTCCTGGTCGGCTGTGGAGGGGTACGACGATCACGTCCTCTGCGACGAACATAAGTCGAACCTCTGGCTGGAGCAGTAGAGGTAGAAGCTATGTCCTCCGCAGGAACGGAAGTGATCGGGTCAACCAACTCAGCCACCGCTGGGAGAGGTGTGCGATCAAAAGTGTAGGGTTCCGGTGCAATGCAGCGGAAGTGTAATTTCAAAAATGAAACTAAATTCACACCAAAAACCCTAAAAACAGGAACTCCTTAAATAAGATTAGATCATATGACAAACATATCTATGTAAATTAGGATTAGGGTACCAACCTGTAATCGCTAATTCCAACAAAATTTGATGTTGAAGAGGCTAATTGATTTCACCAGGCATCCAAGTGTCCGCCCTCCGATGGTGATCCACACAAAGCAATGATCAAGACAACTCTATCTTCTTTTCAATGGTTCCTTCTATTGAGTTCTTCTTCCTAGAACTCAATTGCTTGGACTATGGCTTGAATTCCTCCACACAAGAGCTTGCCTCCCTTTCCTTGACCTCTTCTCCTCCTTCCACTAAGACCTTGGCCCTTTAGACACCCTTGTCTTGAAGAAAAGACCTTGTCCTAAGAGGACATAGGCTTGTCTTAAGTTGGAGGAGAAATTAAGACAATGATGTCTTAATGTAAGAAAGAAAGGAACAAATCAGAACTCCTTTCTTTCCTTTACCGTCGGAGACTTTTACTCTTATTCTTATTCAGTAGCAGAGTTTCGACAGAGGTGTACTCTGTAAAGGAAACAGTGCAAGAGCAAGAAAAGAATAAAAGAGTCTTCAGGAGAGGTAGAAGGAATAAAAAAAAAAAAAAAATATCCCGAGTTCTGATCTTTCCTGCCCCTTAAATAGTTTTCAGAGAGGCGCCTTCAAAACTCTCCGTAAACTCCTTCTCACGCCCTTCTTAATTTCTCACGCCCCATCCTCCCATCTCACGGCCTTCCAGATTAAATCCCATGGCTTTTCTTAAAGGAAAAACCGTGGTGTTTTAAAAAGAAAGGGGTAGCGACTTTTCATCTCCGAAGAGATGTTATTTCACGCGCCCGGGAGGAAACATCGACTTTTGTCTTTCTTAAAAGACTTCCAGCCGTTGGATTCCCATCCAAGGGGGGTATGTGAGGCGCTAATTTTAAGAAAAGAAGGCCGCCCCATCTTAATTCATTGGAGAATTAAGCGGGGCGCGCCAAGAGTCCATGCGCCATGGACTCTTCCAAATGGCGCGCCAAGAGTCCATAAGCGCATGGACTCTTGGCTTTTGGCATGAAAAATGAAAAGGGACGGGTGGGGAGGCTAGCCTAGTTACATGGCTAGCCAATAGGGTTAGCCATAATCCCTATTTTCATAATTAAGGTCTAATTAGGTCCAATTAGAACCCAATTTGAACCAATCCGGAATCCTAATTCGAATCCAATTCGAATAGAAGCTAGGGTTTGCAACACCTGCTAGAGTGTTATCCTGCAAAGATGATTTAATCACAAATTAAACTCTTGATAAATCCTCTTAAGTGTGTGACCCATTGGGTTCCACATCTAGCCAGCAGTGGGTTTGAATACAAGTTGACCTAATTTGATTAGAACTCTTTCTAATCGATTTAGATCAAACCGGGCTTACCCGATTTGATCAATTAGGACTCTTCCTAATAAGTGATCTTTGAATTTGATCAACCCACAAGACAAGATTGACGTCTAGCAACGTGTCATGTCTACCCGGAAGATATGGAAATTCTGGTGAAATACCAAAATTACCCTTCAGTAGAGAGTTACCGTATAATTAAATCTTTCGATCAGCCTGCACCCAAAATATAACTATGGATATGAATATATGTCAAATCCAATATTATATTTATTTCTAGCCCGATCTTATATTGATGATTCAATTATCTTGATATTAGAAACCATCTCTAATATCTTTACTTTGATCAAAGATTTCCTGAATCATCATCCGATTGTTAACTAGCTGGATGCAATCTCCTCTTACCAAGAGTGATCGATTCCTTGTTGACCTACTCATTACCTTCATATCCAATTCACCATTCCCAGTATCAATCCTGTGCATGACTCAGTGTCATGATTAGGATTGAACCAAAGCATGGGTTCATGTACATAAGGTACTTATGGCAGTCTCAGGTCAAAGGATTACTTGTACCACTCCCACTATGAGAACCTTCTATTGACATTTAGCTAAGACTCCATTAGATGTTCTCAAGTTGGATCATATCAGTGAACTCGTTCTCCAATGAGCATCCACATCCCAGTATTAGTGTCATACACAAGTGACTGTGAGAGCAGTCACCCTTTCCAGTATACATGGGATGTGCTAGTCTTACCGGAAAACCCTGATCCCCTACTCAGGGTTCCTTTGACTAGGAATACTTTAGATTAAGGTTTTAAGATTTTAGGTCTCACTGGTATGATCTCATCATAACCCTAAAATCATAGCCCTAATCTATGGGGTTCACCATATAAAACACAGCGTATGATAAAAAAAATAATGCCTTTATTTAGAATATTGTCAATTACAATGGTTTGGGAGATACAACATAGATTGGCTTGTAGGGCATATCCCTTTCAAAAAGAAGGTCCAGAGTCAAGATACTGAAAGTCGGGTATATAAAACCCAAGCTCTTGAATCAATGATGATATATGAAGGGTAGGAGTATCAGTAAGCTGTGTATCAAAATAGGGATCTCAACTAATGGAATAATAGGTGTATTATGAACAGAAGTATTAGCTGAAGAAAGTATCGGTGTCTCTATGATAGATGTATCATAATGGGGGTCTCAATGATAGGTGTATGAATAATAGGGAAATCAATATCAGGTAAATCAATAACAGGTGAATCAATAATAGGAGTGAAAATAGGAATAGGAAGTGGAACATAAGTGCAATCATCCGATCTAGAAGATGGATTAGAAATCTGGGCAGGTGAGGAAGATGGGTCAACAACAGGGCTCGTAGGCAAGTCAGCCATCACCTCCTCAATTGGCTCTGATGTAAGATCAGTAATGTCAAACTGGTCTGAGTCAGTCTCCTCGTCTCCATCAATATCTCCAATAACTGTATCTCCATCTCCAACAGTAGTCTCAACACCAGTATCGATATCAATAATGTCATCAGCTGGTGCAGGAGTAGGTACATGAACAGGTGCAGGAGCAGTATCTATAGTCGGAGCACTCATCAAAGATCTGGACAATGCAGAGAGAATAGCCGAGATGCCATCACTAAGACCAATATGGCTCTCTTTCGTCTCAGCTATGAATACGTCGAGACACTGCCTCATGATGAACACGTCGATCTCGATGCATCTAACTCTGTCCTCTAAACTATCTGAAGTGCCAGGAGTCTCCATCTGCACTGGTTAAGGCTGTGCAGATATAAAAGGATCAGACTAAGAAGCAACCGCTGGCTACACTGCCATCTCAGGCTGTGTCTTGCTCGGTCCTGCCTCACCTAAAAGAATCCACTCCTCCTCTGCTGTGTCTTCATCATCAGCTCTATCCTCGGCCTAACCTGATATCCTGCGTGTCCACTGGCCTCGGACCAAATGATAACCCATCCGATGCAATGACCTGATGTCATACACATCGGTATGAATCAATGTGCGATAAGGCTCATCCTAGAAGCTGACTCCATGTCATATACATCGGTATGAATCAATGTGCGATAAGGCTCATCCTAGAAGCTGACTCCATAATCTCTGAATAATAAGTCAATCCCATGCTGTAAGGTACACAGAGCCACTGGCTAGACGACGCCTCAATCATCTGATGTACCATTAGAACAGGAAGGCATACTGGCATGTGCTAAATCAGTGAGACCATCATGAGCAACTCTCGCTTGGTGATATAGTCGAAATGTCCGGTCTTCGGCAAAAGAATCCGGGCGACGATATGGTGCAGTAGTCTCATCTCTACAGATAGCCTAGATGCTGGAATAGTGGCTCCCTCTGGCAAGATGTCTGACTCAAAAATACACTGGAGACCACTGACTTGGTCCATCAGGCTGTCAACAACTGATTCGGTCATCGGTATATCCCACACTCGGCTCAAAATCTCTGAAGAAATTGGGATATCCTATCCTCTAACCTGTGCAACCCAACCATCTGCTCCGCGGGCAAGTGAACCATAAAACTCTCTCATCAGCCCGGGGTAATATCTCTCATTGAGTGAACAAAAAGTGGTAAACCCAGCATGTCGAATCCACTCTCCTATCCGGAAATGATGCTGGTCTATAAAAGAAAAGTCCACTCAGCATCCTCCAACCACTATTTTGGAGCTCATCCAGCTAGATGGAACAAACAAAGGTCATGCGGGCAGATCCGGAGCTCTAGACTCATGTCGGGCCTTCGTCCTTCGCTCTTCTTCTTGCTATGACTGACGAGGTCGGCGAATAACTTGCTTGCGATGACCCATTGCCAAGATTCAAAGTTTGGGCAAGGTTTTTGATTGAAAATGGGGGTTTCTAGGGTTTAGGAAGCTAAACCTAGGAAGAAATCCAACAAAAACAGTTACCAAATGTTCAAATCCAAGAAAACGACGGGCAAAAACAGTGAAATGGAGGGATGAACAGTATGGGTACCTCAAATCCAGGTGTCGGCTCGGAGGAGAAACAATTTGGAGGAAAAACGGTTCGAAAACCCCTTAAATCTCAGTTCGCTGTCAGTCATGTGTCGACACATCGACTTAAAAACTGAAAAATTTGGAGTTTCTTAGAAAGATCAAAATCAATTGAAGTGAGATAGATCTATAGTCAATCAATAGTGTTTAAACATGATTTATCATGAATAAGGTCAAATTGGTCTAGTTTGAGTCAATATTATGGAAAAAAAACTTAATCAAATGGATTGATGATCCCGAGCTCTCTTCTAATCATACAGAATCGATCTTCCAGAAGAGGTTTAGTCAAAATATCTACTAATTAAAATTTAGTACTTATAAATTCAAGCGAAGCATCATTGTTTTCTACATGATCCCTAATAAAATGATGTCTAATTTCAATGTGCTTACTCCTAAAATGTTGAACAGGATTTTTAGTCAAGCAAATAGCACTGGTATTATCACATTTAATAGGAGTACTAGCCAGCTTGATTCCAAAGTCTTCAAGTTGTTTCTTAATCCATAGGATTTGAGCACAACTTCCTGCTGCAATATACTCAGCCTTAGCTGTGGTAGTGTAACTAAAGTTTGTTTCTTGCTAAACCATGAGATTAAGTTTACTCCAAGAAATTGGCAAGTTCCACTAGTTCTCTTTCAATCTAATCTACAACCAACAAAGTCTGCATCAGAATATCCAATCAATTCAGTAGAAGAATTTCTAGAATACTATAAACTAATACTAATAGTACCAGACATATATCTTATAATGCGCTTAACAGCCATAAGATGTGATTCTTTAGATTTAGACCGATATCTAGAACGCATGCAAACACTAAACATTATATCTAGTCTACTAGCAGTCAAATACAATAAAGAGCCTATCATACCTATGTATAACTTTTGATCTACAGATTTACCATGTTTATCTTTATCAAGTCTACAAGAGGGGCTCATAGGCGTACCTATTGGTTTAGTAGTTTCCATTCCAAACTTCTTAATGATTTCTCTTGTGCAATTAGCTTGGTTAATGAAAATACCATCTATAGTTTACTTGATCTGGAGTCCGAGAAAGAAATTGAGTTTACCCATCATGCTCATTTTTTGCTTGATCTGGAGTCCGAGAAAGAAATTGAGTTCACCCATCATACTCATTTCGAACTCACCCTGCATTAGCTTAGCAAACTCTTGACAAAGAATTTCATTAGTAGCACCAAAAATGATGTCATCAACATATATTTGTACTACTAATAAATAATTATCTTTTCTTTTCAAAAATAGAGTCTTATCAACATTTCCTCTAGAAAATTCATTTTCAATAAGAAATTTGCTTAACCTTTTATACCATGCTCTAGGTGCTTGCTTTAATCCATAAAGTGCTTTGTGTAATTTGAAAACATAATCAGGATGTGCATGATTTTCAAATCCAGGTGGTTGTTCAACAAAACCTTTTCAGATATAAAACCATTTGAGAAAGTACTTTTAACATCCATTTGAACTAATTTAAAGTTCATAAAATAAGCAAATACTAATAATAGTTTAATTGCTTCAAGTCTAGCAACAAGAACAAAAGTTTCATCAAAGTCAATCCCTTCCTCTTGATTATAGCCTTTAGCAACTAGCCGAGCTTTATTTCTAATAACAATACCATTTTCATCTAATTTATTCCTAAATACTCATTTAGTGCCAATAATTGAAACATTAGATGGTCTTTCTACAAGTGTCCAAACATTATTTCTATCAAATTGTATTAGTTCTTGCATAGCATTGATCCAATTAGAGTCTTTTTCAGCTTCTTCAAAACATTTAGGTTCTACTTGAGATACAAATGCAATATAATCACATTCATTTCTAATAGAAGTTCGAGTTCTTACCCCTTTAGATGGATTATCTAAGATTAATTCTTTAGGGTGTCTATGAGCATACCTCCACTCCTTAGATAGATCTTGATGCTTTGGAGTGTCATCTTCTTTCTCATCCTTGTCTTGTTCTTCTTCATTTGGTTAAGCTTGATCATTCAGTGTCAGCTTCTGAAGCTTGTTAGCATCTGTACATTCATCAGATGTATCCTCTTTTCTTGAGGATTTGTTAGTAGATTCTTCAAATACAACATGTACAGACTCTTCTACAACCAAAGTTCGTTTATTAAATACTCTATATGCCTTGCTTGATGTAGAATATCCTAAGAAGATATCTTTATCAGACTTGGCATCGAACTTTCCAAGATGATCTTTTCCATTGTTCAAAACAAAACATTTACAACCAAAAACTCGAAAATATTTCAAAGTCGGTTTTCTTTGGTTCCAAAGTTCATAAGGAGTTTTCTTTAAAATAGGGTGGATTAAAACTCGATTTAAAATATAACAGGCTGTATTAATAGCTTCAGTCCAAAATTACTTTGGCAAATCATTTTTACAAAGTATAGTGCGTGTCATTTCTTCCAAAGTACGGTTTTTCTTTTCTACTACCCCATTCTGCTGAGGTGTCCTAGGTGCAGAAAAATTGTATTCTATACCTTTTTCATTGCAAAAATTTTCCAAATCTTGATTTTCAAATTCAATTCCATGATCACTACGAATACAAATGACTGAGACACATTTTTTGTTTGAAACTTTTCTATAAAACTTTATAAATACAGAAAATGATTCATCTTTTTGTGCTAAAAAGAAAATCCAAGTAAATCTTGAAAAATCATACACAATGACTAATCCATATCTCTTGCCTCCTAGACTTGATGTTCTAGTTGGTCCAAAAAGATCCATATGAAATAGTTCAAGTGGCCTACTAGTAGTAACAAATCTTTTTGGTTTAAAAGAAGTTTTGACTTGTTTACCAAATTGACATGCTTGGAAAATTTTATCTTTTTCAAAATAAATTTCAGATAAATCTCTAACTAAATCCTTTTTGCAAAGTTTTGAAATAAGGTACATACTAGCATGTCCTAACCTTCTATGTCATGACCAACTAGTCTCTTCCTTAGTAGAATTCATTGCAACAAGGCATTCTCCATTAGGTAAAGATAGATCATCTAGGTCTACCAAATAAATATTTTCATGCCTTTTTCTAATGAATTGTACTCCATTTATATCTAGACTAGTAATCATGCAATATGATGATTTGAAAACTACTTGAAAACCTTTATCGCAAAATTGACTAATGCTTAAAAGATTATGCTTTAAACCATCTACTAAAAGTACATTACTAATACTATTAGAAGGAGTTATGTGAACCTTACCAATACCAATGATTTTTTTTTTACCATTATCACCGAAGGTCACACTCCCTCCATTCAAAGCTTCAAGAGAAGTGAATTGCTTCACATCTCCAGTCATGTGCCTTGAGCAACCACTATCAAGATACCAAACTCGTTTGTTTTCCTTGGTTGCAAGACACACCTGCAATAAGATCAAGCTTTGTTTTTAGGTACCCAAGCTAACTTGGATCCTTTAGGGTTAGCATTTAAAATGGTTCCTTTTGGAACCCATACTTTACCAAGAGACATGATTTTTCTAAAATTACATTGATATGATTTATGACCTAATTTTTTGCAAGTAAAACAAGTAATGCTAGATGATGCAGGTACAAAAAAGTTTTTGAAATATTTTTGTTGCTTTTGTGGTTTATATCCTAAACCTGTCTTATTAAAAACTGCTCTTTGATTGTTTAAAAATAAGTTTAACTTTTCTGAACTATAGGTAAATTTCTCAACAAAAGGTTTTAACTTTTCAAGTTCATTTTTGTGTTTAGCATTTTCAAATTCTAAATCATTGTTTTTCTTTAAAAGATCATTGTTAGACATAACATTTTTAGGTCTTTTTTAAACTTCATTTTCCATACATAAAGCACTATTTTTCTTTTCTAAAATATCTAATTTAGATTTCAAAGAACTAACATCATTTAGTAAAGAGTTGTTTTCTAAAGAAAAACTATTTGTATGCTTTTTTAATTTCTTATTTTCAGATAAAACTAATTTATAATTATGCATTAATTCTTTAAAAGCATTCCTAAGTTTATCGAAAGTGAAATCAATTTTAGAGTCAGAACATATCTCATCATTATCTTGATGCGCCATGAAGTAGAGATTTGCAAATTCAGTCTGCTCTTCTTCTAAACTGGAGTCTTCGCTGTCACTCCAAGTGGCCATCATTGCTTTCTTCCTTAATTTCTTCCTTGATTTCTTGAGGAGAGAATAGTCAAACTTGTAATGTCCCGGCTTCTTGCACTCGAAGCATATAGGTACTTCCTTGTCTTTTTCCTTTTCTTTCTCTTTTTCTTTTTCCTTTCCCTTTTCCTTGGACTGATATTTTTTTTTATAGGAAAACTTCCTCCTCTTCATGAATCTTCTAAACTTTCGTGCAAGGAGGGCTTCTTCACCTTCTTCTTCTTCTTCATCTTCGGACTCATCAATTGAGGATTCTTCTTAAATATTTGACTTGAAAGCAATCCACTTCTTCTTCTTGTCCATGTCCATAAATTTTTGTTTTAGATTGAGCTCATAAGTCATGAGCGATCTCACTAGCTGCTCAAGAGGTTGCTTGTCCACATCCTTTGCTTCTTGAATTACGGTCACCTTCGGATCCCATGACGTTGGAAGTGACCTAAGAATTTTATTCACAAGATCAACATTAGACATGACTTTACCAAGACTTCTTATACCATTAACTATATTTGTGAATCGTGTATACATATCAGTGATAGATTCATTTGGTTCCATCCGGAATATCTCATATGTGTGCACTAACATATTAACCTTAGTGTTCTTCACTTGATCGGTGCCCTCATGGGTAACTTCAAGTTTGTCCCATATTTCTTTGGCAGACATGCATGTAGATATCCTATTAAATTCACTAGGATCTAATGCATAATAAAGGAGATTCATTGCCTTAGCATTAATCTCGAATTGTTTAAGGTTATTTTCATCCCAATCCTCTTCAAGTTTTGGAATGGAAACACCATTAACCACCATCGAAGGAATATAAGGACCCTTATCAACTACTTTCCATAAATTGTAATCAATAGAATGCATATAAATTCTCATTCTAGTTTTTCAATAAGTATAATTTGTACCATTGAAACATAGAGGTATATTTAAGGCTTGTCCCTCAACTACACTAGTACTAATTGGGGTTGCCATAGATCTTTACTCAAGGTGGTAAAACCTATATACTGAGAACAGGGCTTTGATACCACTTGTTGCCCAGAGAGCAACCCAAGAGGGAGGGTGAATTGGGTCTCTAAAAAATTAAAGCTAAACTAACTTGATATGACAATCAACAAGCTTTATATAAGTAGATATGCAATCCAATTCAGCAAGGTACAAAGATTCAAATGCAATGCTCTAAGATATAAGTGCAGCGAAAATTAAGAGCAATAAATAAAGAGCAAAGAGAGAAAGATCAAGCAATCACAAACACCAAAAGCTATAGTGGTTCGGTGCCAACCAATGCACCTACATCCACTCCCCAAGATCTCCTTGGGAATTCACTATAATCACATGATTACAGTCGATTAGTTTTCCTGGCTCACTAATCAAAACCCGACTTGTTTTACAAGGCTCACAAGTCACAACCTCACTTGGTTTTACGGGCTAACCAAGAACCTAATTGGTTTTCACAAGGCTAACCAACAACCTCCCTTGGTTTTGCAGGCTAACTACCAACCTAAATGATTTTCAAAGCTTACCAATAACCTCACTTGCTTTTACAATAGACTAACCAAGAACCTTTACAAGAAATAAGGTTTTAAATAAAGAACCAATATAAGCTTTCAATAACAAGGCAAATAAGTCGATGTAACTTGATATAGAGTTGCTTTGCACTTATTGAAACCTTTTGAATGTCTAATATTGAATGATCTTCAATGTTTTTTATGGCTTTTGAGTCCTTGAAGGCTTCCTTTAGCTTGAGGGTGGTTGAAACTTGAATGAATATGAGTTATGGCTCTTCTCTCTTCTTTTTTCTCTAAACTCTTTTATGGTATTCAATATCATTGCTTTAGATTTGATTTGGAGCATATAAATACCCTTCCAAGGCCTTAAAACCGAATTCTAGCTGTTAGACTTGAGAAACTAGCCGTTGGGGGCAATTTGGGCGAGTCTGCATTTGAAAAAACTAGCCGTTACTGTTGCCAGAACTCCATGTGTCGACACTTCCTCAGTTAAGTCGACACATAAAGTCGACACATGTTCTTCTTGAGTCAACACATAGTTCAAAAAGCTCCATTCAGATTCTCTGAAAATTTCAGATGTGTCGACACCTTCTCAATTGAGTCGACACTTTGAGTCGACACCTTACTTCCATGTGTCGACACTTCAACTGTTCCTTCAGCTTCTGCAAGTTCTGTGGCTTGAAAGTCTCAGGCGATGTGTTGATCCATGTGTTGACACATTGAGTAGACACTTCAGGTCCATATGTCGACACTTCATCTATGCCATTTGAAACTTTGCTGCGTACTGGCTTGAATCGATACTTCATCTCCATGTATCAACACTTCATGTTATGTGTCAACACTTTGAGTCGACACATTACTGAAAAATTCACAGAAACCGCTGAACTTAAGCTGGAACAAGTTTCTACTTAGCTTAGCTATCCATTCAGCCATCTCTTAAGTGTCCAAGTCTTCTTTTGATCAATCTTTTCATTTCAAACTTGGTTTCTTCAACACAATTGGGCTTCTTCAAATTTTGTGAACATCCTTTCAATAAAAACATACTCAAAGCAAATCATTAGTCCTCAACTTATACTTAACTATTTTGCTTATCATCAAAATCAATTAGTAGAGTCAACAGTTTGAATTTCGAATTCAAAATTTGAAGTCAAACATTCCAGAAAATTATTTTCATAATTATGCTCATCACAGCAAGTGTCGACACTAGCAAAATGCCAAGTGTCGACACTTCCCTAAGTGTCGATACTTACAAAAATTTCCAAATGTCGACACTTGGAACATGGTCAATCATATTGACCTCCGATGATGGCAAACGATTCTCAATCATCGATCAGCCTTAAGATCATATAGAAACCCCTCTGGTATGTGACCCCATAGGTTCGAACACTAAGCCGGTAGCACTGGAACATTTCCAGTACTAGTGAAAGTCCTCATCTAGCAATGATACCCGACGTCCGCATAGGTCGAAGATGTAGAGCACCTCACAAGAACCTCTGGCATATGGTTACTGCATAATTCATCCCTTTGACCTCATAATGCTCAGGATGACCTAGGGTTCGACTACCAATCCTAATATGGTTTATCCAGATCATGTCTCAACTTTACAAGTTCTATAACTCCTCACAATAACTACTCTAGCCAAGGATTTACTAAATTAAGACATAATAAGTCATTCACTCCAAACTATTTGGAGGGGTCAATTCCATCTTGTCCGGTACCAAAGTACTGTGAGTTGATTGCAAGTTGCTATGGTGACCTCAGGTCTGAGGGACACATATACCCATATCCCTTTGCGAGCAGCCCTTTGGCAAGAGGGAGCTCTGCAGATGGTCACGTTCAGTGAGATGTCAACCATCTCACTTGCATGTCATACTAGTGTCTCCACACTCTTTAGTTAAGAGGACAACCAACAAATATGATATACAACAACCTACACTTGATCATTGTCATCCTCTAACAATGTATCCTTTGGTTGTGAACCAGTTTAAGAACTAATTGATATATCCTCTCTATATCAAACAATGTAGTTCCAAGGACTCCATCATACAAGAGTTCATTTCAGGAAAATACAAATATGATGAACAGCCAAAAAGGAATAACTTTTATTCATTAAAAAATTATATACTGTTACAAGATATCACAACCGTCTATAGCCTAGACGATTGGCTTTAGGACAAATTCCTAATAAAGGGTATGATGATAGCGGAGAGAGGGGCTTGTGTTCGTGGGTTTTTCGAACACCTGCCACCTTCCGCGGTACTCTCCGGAGAAGCCCCTGCATCACCATCAATGGCAAGCACCACCATCTCGCTTATAGCTTGGAGGTGGCAGCAAGATGCCACCCATCGCGAGGCTCACAGCAGGGCAAATTAACAAGAGACGGGGCCTGATCCCAGGAGGTAGCCTGCCGATAAAGGATGGCGTGCTATTGCAACCCTCGTAAAGGACCCTAGCGAAGGGGTCGTAGCCCAGCCAGGCGAAGCCTACTACCTTGCCGATCCCGGTACCTCTCGACGCTCGCGAACCTGGAGCACGAGTAATTTAAGAGAGCGCTACCGGTGATGTAAAACTTCTTCTCAGTTATCTAAGTCCCTTTTTTATGCAACTTTGTCTTTCACCTGTACAGGAATGTCTCCGTCCGACTCAAAGTCTAGCGGACTCAAGTTGGGCCCCCCAGTAGGTTCGCTCTCCTCGCCATGCTCACAGTCCGGAGGTGGCGGTAGGGCAACTCGCCATCTACCACTTGACTCAGTGCGACGCCCTCAAGCCGGGTCCCTCATCAGGCCCATGCTCATCAGCCAAGCTCACAGCCCGGAGGTGGCGGTAGGGTAACCCGCCATCTACCGCGTGACTCACAGTTTGGCATCCTCATCAACAAGGCGGCCCCTCCAACAGGTCCTCCCTCGTCATGCTCACAACCTGGAGGCCGCACTAAGATGCTGTCTACCGAGAGACTCACATCATGGCAAAGCAATAAGCTCGGCACCACCAGCCTCGCTCATAGCCCGGAGGTGGCAGCGGGATGCCGTCTACCGCGAGACTCATGGCATGGCAACTGCTCATCCTCAAGCTGGGCCCACTTCATCAGGCCTGCACTTCTCGTCGTGCTCATAGCCAGGAGGCACTACCAAGATGTCATCTATCACGTGACTCACAGCATGGCGAATCGAGAAGCTCAGCACCCTTAGCCAAGCTCGCCGAGCTCACAGTCCGAAGGTGGTGGCAGGGCAACCCGCCATCTACCGCTTGACTTGCAGTTCGACACTCTTAAGCCGAGCCCACTCCATCGGGTCCGTACTTTTCAACCGAGCTCATAACCCTGAAGCGGCGATAATGCAACCCGCCATCTACCACGAGGCCCATAGCTAGGTAATCTTCGAGCTGGGTCCTTCAGACAGACCCGTGCTCAGTCGCCCCACTCACAATCTTGAGGTGCAATTAGAGATTTCTGGAACCCCTCCATCTACCGCATGACTCACAGTTTGATACCTATAAGCCAGGAAACTCACGAAGCCCTGCACCCACTGCCTTACTCACAATCCAGAGATGTCCGTCGGGAAACTCCAGAAGTCCCACCATCTATCACTTGACTCACAGTGTGGCGAACTGAGCCGGGATATTTTGGAAGCCCTGCATCCAGTTGCCCTTCTCATGGCCTGGGGATGTCGGTTGGAAATCCCTGAAATCCCACCATTGGTCATCTGACTCATGGCTTGGCAAACTGAGAAGATTCCCCAGAAGCAACCCAAGCTGAAGAAAAGAAAAACAGCAAGCAAAGTGGAGAGAGGGCCCTAGTAGCTAGGGAGGCCGTACAACAGATTCAAGCTTAAAAAAGAGAAGAAGAGAGAATAGCAGTCGTAAAGGAAGGGACGCCTTCATTGATCAAAGTTTCTTACATCCTATGAAGGCTCCAGACAGGTCGAGAGACCTCCTGAAATCCTAAGATACAAGATGAAAGGAAGACAGGCCGAAGCCCCATCTCTGCTCCTTGCCCAATCGGTGGGCAGGTCCCCTCGGTGCTGGTGCAGCGCCCGCCGAATGGCTCTGACCTTAACCTCCGTGAACGGTGTAGGAGGCACTGGCAGGGCAGGTCGGCCCTGCACTCTACCCTCGAGCAATGGCTGGGGACATGCCAATCCCTTCTACCCAAGCGTACAGGTGCTCTTCCATAGGAGTTTGCAGGATCTCTAGAGTCCGACTTCAGCTCCACCGTAGAGTCCGGCTTCAGCTCCATCGTGGTCGCTGTAGAAAGGGCAGCTGTAGCAGCTCCGTGTCAGGATACTCCTATCAGCACCACAATGGCCATGGCCCTTTCTACAGCGACCACAACCGGGGCTACCACCTCCTCCTGTAAGATCTCCGATCCTGTGAACTGGGAGGTGGCTCTAGACGCCCCCTGTCTTTGAGGCAGCCTCTTTCTCTGTCCTAATTGCATGACCGGAGGCTCTCCCCCTTCACATCCTTAGGGGAAGCTTCGAGCTCGACGGATTTCTTCTCTGAACTAGATGCCTTCACCCTGATGCTGGCCGGTCGCTCCTGGAGAACTTTCATTTGGCCCTCCGAGTCTTGGGCTGAAACCCTGAAATCTACTAAGAGCCCCCCTCAGCACAGGACGAAAGAGAGGGATCAAAGAAGGAGAACATGGAGGCCAATGCTGGAATGAGAAGGGGGCTGAAGGAAAAAGGAAGCTTTGCACAACCCTGGCCGCTTGTGCCCGAAGGCCCTTTAAAAGCTACATAGCCAATCGGAGGCCACCACGTGTCGGCACCAGGTGCCCCGTGATGCTTCGATTTGTAGAATGGATACCTTGATCCAGCCAGGGCATTGATGATCCCTCCATTGGAAAACTGAGTGCAGTGTCCCATTAATGCAAAGGCATGGTCTTCGGGGCATGGCCAGTCGAAGCATTGATGGCGCAGAAGGCGCGTCCCTCCATGTCAGCATGGTTGTTACTCCCATCACCCCGAGCGACGTTTCATTCCTAGGGCACAGAAATGGGGGACATCTGATGTGGCAAAATCCGCTGACATGGAGCTTATACAACCACCAGCCGGCAGCCGCATGGGTGGGGACTACCACCTGGATGCGGCCCCCGGGTGGAAGGCCGAGGGGAGCCCTCCTGCCGAGGTCAACTCCCGGCCGGGGTCAAGCTCGTAAAGCAAGCCCTCCTGTCGAGGTCAGCTCCCGGTCGAGGTTGAGCTCGTAAAGCGAGCCCCCCTTGCCAAGGTCAGCACCCAGACAAGGTCGGGTTCATTGGGCGAGCCCCCCGTCTGAGGTCAGCTCCCAATTGGGGTTGAGCCCATCCCTTCAAGGCGAGCCCCCTTCCGAGGCCGGGCTCATTGGGCGAGCCCCCTGTCTGAGGTCAGCTCCCGGCCGGGGTCGAGCCCATCCCTCCGAGAGTCAGGACCCCGAAATGGAGCCTCGCTCCCCGTCCAACAGGAGTTGGAGTTCGCGCCAAAGGAATAAAGAAGGGAGGAAACAAAAGTTCAAAATTGTGACAAGGGAGAGCCTGGTCACTCACAGCCCCCGAGAGGTGGTGCATGCCCTGCCATAAATGCAAGTCCTGAGACGTACCTTGCACATGACCTGCATGATCTGAGCGTCATCAAGCTCCCAGCCTTGTAGTGTACCGCCACGTCGATGACCGCACGACCGGAAGACTACGACTTCCACGACAGGACGCCTAAACCTTCCTAAGAAGGATATCCCACTCAGGCCATAGGTCCTGTGGCACTCCGATGGTTCCCCTTAAAATGGCAATATCCCATCGTGGCTCGAGACTTAGCAAAAAACTGGCCCGACAAGGAGGCGACAGCAAATAACAAAAAGCCTTCTCCAAAAAGGACCTGGAAACCGACAAAAGCCATTCATCTATATAAGACCCGCAAGGGAAGGTAAGTGAAGGTAAGTAACAAACACGCTTTCTGTTCTCGATTATCTTCTTTCATAGAATTCTTATTACCCTCTCGATGCAAAGAGTCCCCCAAGCTCTCTACTACAGAGGTTCTGTTCCCCTCGATCGTCTCACTGAATTGATCGTCGGAGTGTCCTCGTCGGAATCCCCTGCCCAAGTCTCCTATATCTTGCAGGACCTTCGGACGAGTGAGCCGATTGCAAAGCAGAAGGACGAGCACCCAGCTAGAACTCAACGCGTCAGAGCTACAGACCACAATGATCTTGGTGGCAACAGGGATTTACCAAGTTTGCTCAAGGTTCTTGTAAAGATCTCTATCATCTATTTGCAGGAAACAATATTTCAAGCACACCTTATACATATATGTAAATGTAAAAACTAGGAATCCCCATGACACTACAAGAAAATTCAATTTTTCTGGTAAAAAGATCACTGCTAAAAACCTAAAAATTACTGCAAAAAGTATTTTGTGGTTAAAAGAAAAAAGGTCATCAAAACATCGCCACAAAAGACTCATCAGTTTTCTATGGCAGAAAAAAAAATTTGCCACAAAAAACTATTTTTTGCAATGCAAACCATTTCACCAAAAAATGCTAAATATTTTACAGCGACAATAATCACCATTAACAAGTTCTTATTTCATTGCAATATTCACCATAAAATATAAGCCATATGCATATTTCGTGGCAAAATTTTTTATTGCTAAATTTACTCTTAGCAGTGAATTAATTGTTGCTAGAAAATGTTTAACTTTTAATGATAATTTTTGTCACCGCTAATTATTATTATTGACAAATTTTTTTGCTGCTAAATGTATTTTGCTAGGAAATATACAATTTTAGTGCCGAATTTGCTATCGCTAGAAAAAAATTAATGTTTAATGGTGATTTTTCTCATAGAGAAAAGTATAAGTGGCAAATTTTGCCACTGCTAAATATTATTAGGAATAAAATTTAGGCATCGAAAACAATCTAAAGAGTTTTTCCAGCATATAAGTCATCGAGAAAGATGTACATATATTTTTAAATATTATTAGTGATAAAATGGAATCATCAGGAAAAGTCTAAATATTTTTTTTTGCAGCAAAATAATGTTGTCGCTAAAAGTTTGATACCGAAGATTGATTTTAAATGTACATATTTTGCTAACAAATTTAATATTACAATAAATAAATAACGTTTAGTATACCACCATATAAAATTGAAAATCACATTACAATATTACAAATCCTTCATGTATTACATTTGTCAACATAGGTTTTAAGAAACAAATCCTCCATATGGTCATTAATGATACATAACTAAAAAATTCTCCATGTCTAATAAGATTCAAAAGTCTAAAACTGTTAATAAATTCTTAACCCAATTCTTGAAATCTTCTGTGATGGCCAACATTTTCCAATTTGTAATATTAACATACAAAATATAAATTAATTTAAATTAGGAGCTGTGATTAAAATTTGGCAACATTTTTATTAATATTTGAATTCAATCAAAAATCAAGAGAATAAAATAGCAACCGCATCCATAAATGAAATCCCAAATAATACTACTAAATATTTCAAATACTTTTTCACCCATTGATACCAAAAGAAATAAAGTGAATCTAAATAAAAGTTTTTGCCTGCTATTGAAGATACCTAAAGCTGTTGACATATATATATATATTTATTTATTTATTTAAAAATATATATTTTAATTTGATAAGTACCCGGTGATCTTGCTTATCATTACTTAGAGAAGGATTTTACAAGCTATAGGAAAATATGTTAAACACTACGTAGCGAAGTCAGACAGATGGTGCTACCGAAGCCAGTTGCTCCTTCAGTGATCCCTGCTTTTTTATTTTTTGCAGATATGAGAAGTTGCATAGAAATTAATTACTGAGAGACTTCTAGTCCATAACATAAACATTGGCAGCTAAAATTAGACTTTAAATATTATGCAAGTCAAAGAATTTCATGCTTGCAATGGTTAAAAGGCATGGAAACAAATTGATACTACATCCATAGCAATTCGGTTGTAAATTCTGGAAAATTATAAATGATGGAAATCTAACAGCATGTTCCAGTACTAAAATCAATAACTATTGCAGAGTTAAAACATCATATAGCTCCCTTTACGAGAATCTAACATGCTTTTCAAATGTAAATTTTTATTTCGAACATCATGCCCTGCACCAATTGCAATCACATTAGCTACTGCATTTATATGCATTGTCACACAAGCGAAAAAGGGAACTGTCATCCATCAATCATGATGAGCGGACAAGCTTAAGATATCCCAGAAAGACGCTGACAACATTATCACATCCTGTCTAGCAGAGAAAATCTATTTATATCAAGATTTCCGATATTGATACTGGAAGCCACATCGATAGCCGATCGGTACCATACCATACCGTGCCGATATATGGTATGGTATGGCGTACCGGTTCAAACCAGTACATCCATTTTTTTTAATTTTTTTTTATATTTTTTGCGATTTTAAGGTTTTAATTTTATTTTTTAAGGGTTTAGGGAGAATTTAGTGTTTAAGAGTTCTAAACGCTTGAAATTTAAAATTTAAGATATGTCCGATTTCAAGATTTAGGACTAAATACTAATATTTAGGACTATTTTTAATTGAAATAAAATAAAAAATGATAATTAAACTAAGATTATCAGTAATTAATGAAAGTGAAATGTAATATAAACATATAATTACATACCAATATTTAGAATCGGGTAGAATGACGATGTCCATAAATATAGGAATCATGTATGTACTCTGTAGGAAATTCGACATGTCCCTCCTGCTAGGCAGCATGATACTCCTCTAAGCTCATCTCAGGAGGTATGCGTGATGGATCATAACTAATCGTAGATCCCTTTATGATGTCCCGACTCTGAGAGCTGTTCAGAGACTGATAATATAGTAGTGCAGGGGCCCATCTAAATATACCAGCAGCAAAATCAGATCCATAAGATGTTCCGGGCTGCATGGGATAATAACCACTGGATGCTGACGTCTCAGATGCACCATATGGACCAGAAGCTGCCGGTAGCTGCAGATAAGAGAATCCTGAATATGAGGATGATCCAGATACATCCATGGATCCTACTCCACGTGCAAGAGCTACAGCTATATCGTGTCCCGAACGACCACGCGGACCCCGTCGCCTATATGGAATCATATCACCACGGGATCTATCATATGGTAATCCATGATCTGTATCCTGCGTGGCATGGCTAAACTACGACTTCCTAGTGAATCGAATATGAATAGGTGGCTACGACTCCTATCCTCATGCCCCTCTCTGATCACTAGATCCTCCACTATCTGAAGCACTATCATCACTGTCTCTGGTATCTGAATCCGAGTGAACTGAGTGCTCCGATAGAGGTGCAACTGCCTTTCCTTTTCCTCTGTCTCCGGGTCTACAAGATGGTGGGAAGGGACGATATGCTGTATATGCTGGAGCCCTGTGAGGACTATGACTTGTTGCCCATTATCCAGCATCCACCCCAGCCTCACTAGCTACAAAACTGGCTGGTCGAGGAGGCGATCCTGGCTCATCAAGCTCTGGCTACTGCTGCTGACCCATGACCCACCCAATCATTGGATCTTCGTCCTCATCAACATATAAACTTACAGTGGGATCGGGATATTTCAATTCTACTTTTTCCTGAATATATTTTAGCCTCAACCTTAAATTATAGTGTACATACACAAGATCGTTGCGGCGTTTCTGTTTCAGACGGTTCCTCCGCCTGGAATGGATAAGACCAAATATAGACCAGTTACGCTCATATCCACTGGATGACACCGTCAGGGAGAAGATCTTCACTGCAAGAACCTTCAAATTTTTAGCAGATCCACCAAAATGCACCCACCATTCAGCTGCAAAATATATTACATCATTTAGAATTTTATATTTGGTAAAATAAAAAAATTAATTCTGATATAATATTAGACTTACTCCTTAGTAGTACCTACCAGGATTCATCTTTGATTTACTTCTGACCGCTACAGTGGATCCAAATGAATCTGCGCCCTCCCTAAAAAATTTTGTCTACTAGAAAAAAAATTGTTAGCTTGTTGAAATTAATGCTCTTAAAAATCATTCAATAATTTCAACCTAACTTCTTCAAAGCACATAGCAGCGATATCTGGATCGAGCTCCATCTTATATATAACATTGCGTAGGGCAGACATAAGATCCTCATCCATGGCAATGTCCAGTACGGAGTACTGAAATATTGGATTTAGATAGTAAGCTGCATATATATTTTAAGAATTAGTCAAGCATACTTGTATGAATCTAATTGAAACTTAATTTTTAGGGACTTTATAAATTATTACGTACCTAGTAGATGCAAATCCGAACTCATTTGATAACTCCACCATCCATCAATAATCCGGATATACTTAGATGCATATGATGGATCTACCTCCTAGATCTTTTTCTTTGCCCTTTGTATCATGAAATATAAGAAGCCCATCTGAGCATACCCTCAGAGTCCACGGCATGAAGTATCTCATATAGAGGCTTAATAGCCTCCACTACCCTCTCAGCCCGCTGCCAGAATGTCTGTCTTGTTACTAAATTTTTCACATTGCTTCCCTCAGTATTTGCCTTGGCATATCTGCTCTGCTGCCACTCTTGACTGACAAACATCTGACACAGCTCTGCTTTCTTGCCAAGAAGACTATCAAGTGCAATGTAATTAGTAGCAAACCGTGTGACCCCGGATCTCAATATTTCTTCCTATAAAGCTCTTCATCAATGATAAGACACATGTATGGTTATATATAAATCTGGTGATAGACTGTGCTAGCTCAACAATCTTCTGCACCCTGCAGATTTTTTCAATATCTATCAACATGAGGTCTATACAATGTGCAGCACAAGGGGTCTAGAAAATATGCGACCGCTGCTCTATCAAGATTTACCCTGCGGCCTTGTACTGTGGTCCACTATCAGTGATAACCTGTATGACATTATGCTCTCCCACCTGATCAATCACCTCCTCCATCAATCTGAGGATATAACTGGCGTTGTGCACCTGATCTGAAGCATCAATAAACTTCTAAAAAAAGTCTTCCCATCATAATAAGTCAAGAAATTGATGATGCTCCGTTTAGTAGGACCAGTCCAACCATCACACATCACCGTCAATCTATACACGGGTCACTTTCTCTAATATGAAGATATCCATCCTTCTAGCTTCTCATTATTGCTGTCAAAAAGATGACCATAGATATCCCTCGATGCTGGAGGATCTACACCTGCACCAGCAGCCTGTATAGATGGAATAGCAGAACGATAATATGGATTATCTGCTGCATGGGCTGGGATATGACTGAAATGAAACCAAGAGGAGATGGCCCACCACATATCCTTCTTATCCTTTTTCAACATTGTGTCAATCCTCTGTTGCTTGGAATCTCTACTGAAAAATGCATGTGGATCGACATCATGGATAGTGGCTCCTTCTGGAATGTCCCTGGAAGACTTCCTTCTACTGCCAAATGCTCCCAACATGGATGTAATATGGCCGGTGACTCTCCTAACGGGCTCTCTGACTGAGGAGGTCCTTCTAAACTGTGTCTTAGACCCTCCTGGAGCACTAGCAAAAGCGGATCCCGATCCTGACTCAAAAGCTGATGGCCCGAATCGCTGTCTATGTCTAGCTGCCTCCTCCTGCTGCCTCTGCTCATACAAACTCGCCTGAATAGCAGCCTCCATCTGTGCCTCCTCATTAAAAGAAATAGATGCTCCCTCTAGCTCCCTGGAGTAATAAGAAGGTGGTTATGCGGCTCTGCGATCCATCTCTGCCTTCTTCTTTGCTGCTCTTTCCTTCCCAGCTTTAGCATCAGCAAAGTATTTCTTTATCAACTGATGGACCTCCTGTGGACACTATCGACATGCAGATACATCAAGATAGCTGCTAGCCAAGTGCTGCTTCAATCTTGTTACCCCCCATCTTTGAATTCGGTATTGCACCATTTACATCTCTAGTGATGCAGACCCGAGAGCAGATCTCCATGTAACCAGCCAATGTCCCGCTCCGAATCCTTCTTCATCCTTGATGGATCCATACCTGAATATTTAAATTACATATAAGGTCAATAATAATGTTTATTAATTAATACTTTATTAACCTAATTTTTAAAATTTAATTTATTTTTTTTTGTTTTTAAAAAAAATTAAAAAATAAAGAAAAAAATAAATAAATTTTAGATTCATGTAGGATTCTATCATACATGCTACATATATTTTTTTAAGATCCTAAAAATACATTAAAAGTCAATTTTTTTTTCAATTTAAGATCTACGGCACTATTCATGAGATGCATCAAAATTTGAATAAATCGACATGAAATTTATAGTGATAGTAGCTTACGAGCACTAGATTAATAATTTATAATTATAGTTTTTTTCTAATTATTTTTTTAATTAATTTATTAATCTGAAATTAATTTTTAATTTAAAAAATTATATACTTAACAAAAAATCAAGAATTTAGTATCATTATGTAGATATTTCCTAGATCTATCACATACTCAAAAATCATAGCAACAAATAAATTTTGATAGTATTTCTTCTTAATTTTATATTTTACATGAATTTTAATAAAAAATGATACGAAAGAAGAAAATATGGAAAAAGAAATGTATACGTACCTTGATTCTACCTTCCTCTTCGACTTTTGCAGGTTTGATTGGGTTGAAATGATCAAGGAATTTTGTTTTTTCCATTATTTTTCTTTCTACGGCTATGAGCTCTCTGCCTTTTCCTCTCTTAAAATCCAAGGCAACCCCCCTCTCAAAGCACGTCACATGGCTACAGTAGCCATGTGACAAAAACAAAAAAAAGCCCCCACCTGCCTCCTCCTAGCCATACCAACCCGAACTGGTCAGTTTGAGCCCGTTTCGATCGGTTCAGCACCGATTCAACCCGGTTTGGGTCCGATTCGATGCGATAACGATTTTTTTTTTTTGATTTTTATTGGATTGTGCCGATTTATATGACGGAACCGTTCTAGCCGGCCACCGATCCGGTTCGGCGCAATTCGGAAAACCTTGATTTATATCAATATGTTAATAATGCATATGTTGCAGATAGGGATCGCAGGCAAAGAATAAGAAATAACTTTCTAATTACATCTGCAAATCACAGAATTATCTGCACTGCAACCACGATATTATAGACAATCTCCTTTATATGGAACATAAAAGAAGGTACAAAAACTCCATGCAGGAGCATATGCATAGGGGCAAAGAGACATGGATAGAGTTCCAGAAAAAAGTTAAAAAAAAAAAACAGTAGATCCTGCACTGATTTTATCAATGTACATGAGGGTCATTCGAATATCTAGCCAATAACTGGATTGCATTACATCAATCTTTGTAATCAAGGCCTTACATTCGTATGCCATAAATATTTTCATCTATACACATGCACATGCTCACAAAAATTAGTGATATGCAAGCTCTGGGCCAGTAATATCTCTAATACATAGATATCCCACTATTTGATCATTTTTTTCCCCTTTTTCCCAAAAGAAATTGTGGGTACAGGAAGAGTATTCTGGTGCTGAAAGAAAAATACAACAGAAGTAGACTATTGGAAGAAGCACTGCATGCATGATGGGACTACGTCAGCATCAGACTTTAAGATGTCCTACTTTATTTAGGATAGAAACTATTGTATGTAAACAAATCACTATAACACCAGTTCTGGTCCACATGCATAGATCTTTTTGCCTCCTAGAAAATCTCCAATGTCAAGAATAGGGAGCAGCAAGGCAGTTGATAGACCTGTCAAATGAAGCACCTGGATAATACTCATGTAATGTTTGACAACATGCTCCACAGTCAGACATATTTCAAAAAATATAAAGGAAAAGAATAGAATTTAATGGAAGAAATATGCATATTTTAATTCAAAATTTCTTGTCGGCAACCACAAAATTTCAAATAAAACCATATATCCAAACAGTAGTCCAAATTTCATGATTTATCATACATAAATCCAGCCAAAAAATTACTCCAAGTCCACATTGGTAGCACACACAAAACTCCCAACAATAACTCATAAAGAAGTACCAAAAATGAAGAAATGATACATTATAATAGGTGATACATTTTAAAGGTGATCACAAAAACTAAGAAAGATGGATTTTTTTAATAAAAATGCAATAGTATCAACACTATACAACCCACGTACCAAGCATTGATTCACTTTTGTCTGATAATGGTATGCCGTTATAGGATAGTGCAGTCGTATGGCATAAATAAAGTATATTCTCAACAAGGATTGTCAATTATTATAACTTACCACAGAGCAGATGGAGCTAATGATGACTACAATCTCCTCACCAAGTCTTCTAACTCTCTCTATCGAGCTTCCATTGTTTGAATCATCTCACATTGCATTGCTAGTTTCTCACTCTGCGTTGCTAACTCTTCACGCATCTCTCTATTAGAAGACTCTAAAGCTCTGGTTCTGGTTGATAAGCCAACAGGTTTCAACCCATGCTCGAGTCTACATATATATTCTGGCCATGTCCCAAGAACTATATCATAGATTTGGTCTTGAGTTGGTGGCTCAAATCTTTCTTTAGTAGACTGGGCTTGCAACTCCATCATCCGATTCTGTAATTAAAGCAAAAAATATCTTGAATCATGAATAATTAAAGAAAAACAAATATAATTAATCATTTTCTTATATATCTTGATTCATCCTCATCTAGAATCCATCCCTTTTTTTCATTATATCTTGTGCACTTGAAGAACTCAATTATATCCGGCTCCGCCCCAGTCTCTAAATATCTCTATAAAGAACAAAAATACAGAATACAATTAATCCACATATTATGATAAATAATATATTTATTTATTTCATAACATAACTTAATAATTACAATATACCTGGGCATAACTTGCAGAAACAAATAATTTTGAGCCCATACGATGATTATACAATGTCTTCTGCCGATTGGCTGGCACTTTTATAGCAGATCGTTGCTTCATTTAAAATGTATAACAAATATTAGCTCATATATACACAGTTTATTTTAAAAGATTTACAAGAATCAAACTTGGTATACCTGAAATTTTTCTTCCTCAAACAAGTTATGCAGAAAATCCCAATCATTTGGGCATACGTTGATATAAGGTATATGCCATGCCATATCACGAGTATTGAATTTCTTATAATGCCTATGTAGAGTATGCCGAAAATCCCTATATTGGCCTTTTGCATCACTCTCTCACAACATAACTTCGCATGGCTCATTGAGATCAATATTAAACTTTGCCTTAAACAAAAAAAAAGTATTACGAAAATATCAACAAAAATATAAATATAAAGAGTCTTATCAATTTTTTATCAATATACGGTCATAAAGAGAATTCTTATCCTCCTCTATAATCTCGCTCCAATCTCAATGGGGCAAAATTCCTAACAATAAACCCCAACTCCGAAACAAACTTCTCAGCATTTTCTCCAACCGAGCTTCCTTTATCTATAGGAATGTCAACATGCAACCTCCCTACCTTGCGCACAATCCTCTCTAATCTAACCCCTCTAATAAGTCAATGACCTCTTCTAAAGGAGGATGAAGCTACAACACAAAAATAAATAATAATTAAAAATACATCATATATCAATTTTTAAAAAATATTAATTAATATTCAGGAATACCGATAACTAATTAACAAATAATTCTTACCGATGCTAACATTACTGGAGGCTATAGAAGATGAACTATCTATCGGTGTAGACATACGTATAAGTAAAGATGTAAATCCAGATGGAATCGTAAGAGTTGTTAACTACTGTTCCGCATGTCCTGGTGCCATAATATGAGAATACCTATTATAATAGCAACAATATATAATTATAAATAAGTTATGTAATAGAAAGTAATAAATGGCAACAATATACTTAATATTCTTTCAAGCAAATGGCATAGTTCTCTAAGCTATTTCAAAATAAGCAAATAATAGAGATATCAAAGTGCAAGAAAATAATGAAGAAAGAATAACAAAGAACATAATAAATATCAATATACAAGAAAATAATGGAGATATCAAAGTACAAAGAATAATAAATTTGAGAAATCCTTTAAACAAATAATTCACATAAAATACCTACATATCAACATTGGTGTCATTATCCATTTCATTAGATTATAATTCTTTATCACTGTGACAATAATCTATCAAAGTGTTATCTTCTTCGTCACTTTGTTCAGAATTTATGTTATTCAAATCCTCTTGTATTTCATGAGTGATAAGTCCTTCATTGATAGGATTCGAAACAACATCATCTCGGGATAATTATTGTACTCTAGGCTCCTTAACTTCAACATTTACATAAGCCCAGAAGGTTCATCTTGTTAATATGCATTCTGATCATCAAGTAGTGGCATTTTATCATTATCTATGTCAGCATCTTTACTATGGATTACTTCTGGAATATTCCATACATGCCTGTGATTCACCCACTTGCCAATTTTTATCTAATTTCGTGTCAGTGACATAAAATACTTTCTTCGCCTGAATTGCTAAGAAAAAAGGGTCATTCTCATACCATTTATTATTGATATTAATCATCATGAAATGCAAATCACTTTGATTTCTTTTTTTCTTTTTATCGGTGTCAAACCATTTACACTTAAATATAAAAACCCGATCCCAAATTAGGTACTCTAATTCAATATTTTTTGTCAAAATCCCAAAAAATCAATGATTTTGCCATCATGCTCTCCTTCCATAACTAAACCACTATTTTATGTTTGATAATGAGTCTCTCGATCTTTTGTGTGAAACCTAACTCCATTAAAAATGCAACCTAAATAGGTTCTCACACAAAAATCAGGACTACATGCTAATGCATATAATTCATTAGTGGCTTCTGATGACTTCATATTTCGCAGTCGCTTCATCTAGAAAAAAATCAATATTTGTAAAAAAAATGAGAAAATCTTAGAATGACATTCTTATAAAAGTTTTCATATATAAATAACGTACATGTTTTTCAAACCATTTAGAAAATTATTCTCTTTGTTTCTGATCTATATTCTCATCACTTTCTTTCATCAACTCGTCCCTTTGAATACTATAAAAAAATATGTAAGTAAGACTATTATAATTATGACATAAATAAAAATATATTATTGATGATAACTTACTCAAAATAGTATCATAATTCCTGGTAATTATTCATGACATACCATGCAATAACATCATGATCACTATGTGTTAGAGACCAAGTCTCTAAGTATCCAAATGGACAAACTTTATGCAAGAAAACATATAACTTTCCTTGCTTTTCTTGAACTCCTTCATAATTCTTATTATCTCTGTTAAATTTTGTTTTAATCATACGAAGATACATTGAAATAAATGTTAAACATTCATTCATAATGTAACCTTCAGCGATTGATCCCTCTGGATGAGCTTTATTACCCATATAATCTTTCAAGGTGTCCATATTTCTATTTAAACTTACAAAATCAATACTTGATAATATCAAAGTGCATAAATGTTAACATAATTATTAATTAAGTTATTAAATTATATTTGTAATATTCGGCTTGGGCTGAAGTCGGCAGGCCCAGCCGACTTCAACCCAAACCAACAAAAAAAAAAAACAGAGAGGGAGGCGGAGTGGAACAGGGGATTACCTTCTTCCTCATCCGATCGAGGATTTCGCCGGAGAAGTCGGGGGAGAGAGAGAGAGATGGACGGCAACGAGGTTTAGTTGGAATGGAATCCCGATAGGTGGAGTTCATTTCCCAAACGTCGAAGGAACCGTCGGGAGTTTGTTTTTAAATCCCCTCCACCGTCATCGAAACAGATCCATCGGGTTCCCTCCACGGCACTTCTTCCTCTCCGACGAGCATCCAGGAGTCCGGCGAAGTCAGGTAAGGGTTTTTATGAGTTCTTTTAAAAGAAAAAGGGGGGGGGGGGGGGGGCGAATCTATTTTTCCAGTTTGGGGACTGTGGATCCACGGGTGGCTTCGCCGCCGCCGTCTGCCGAGATGTCTTCCCGGAGACCTTCTTCCTAGGTCGCCGGTAGCCGGGGGGAAAGGCCGGATCGGTTTGGTTTAGGCGAGGCAAGGGGAGGGGCCGTTCGGGAGAAAGAAGAAAAGAAGGAAGAAAAGAGGAAGAAAAAAAAAAGGGGGGGTTTGGTTTTGGGTTCGGGAGAAAGGAAAAGAAAAAAATAAATAAATAAATATATATATATATATATATAAATATATATATAAATATACATATATATATTGGTTCGGTCTAGAAGAAAAAAAATTATATATATATATATATAATAATAATAAGAGAGAGAAGGAAGAGAGAGAAAGAGGAGAGAGAAGGAAGAGAGAGAAAGAGGAGAGAGAAGGAAGAGAGAGAAAGAGGAGATAGAATGAAGAGAGAGAAAGAGGAGAGAGAAGGAAGAGATAGAAAGAGGAGAGAGAAGGAAGAGATAGAAAGAGGAGAGAGAAGGAAGAGGAGAGAGAAAGAGGAGAGAATCCAGGGATTTTCTCGAAATTCATGAAATTCGGGAATTTAGATTTTAATTAAATTATTTATTAATATAGGGAATCAGTTTTCTGAGCAGGGAGGCATCGCGCAAAAATTCGGGTACTGACTAGTGTCCAATATATTAGGATTGGCGATAAGGTAAGGAAATTCTGTATCGATCATTCTTTTATGCATTAGTTTATATATGCATTTACACGTATGATATATATTATGTGGCATAGTTATTTTCTTGTGATAGATAATGTATTTTTTTAACATTATTGTCGTCGGTATTCCATGCATGATGTTATAGAGAAAATTTATATCCGGATGGGTTGGACCATGATACCGGATTGCTAAACAAGTTGAACATGAAACCGGATATCGAGTGGGTTGAATCATGATATTGGTTAATACAATGTGTTGGACCATGACATCGGTGATCGAGTGGGTTGAACCACGATACCGGTTATCGAGAGGTCATAAAAGATGTTTTGACAAGTGTTATTAATGTAAATAAGGTATTTGGTCTAGCCATGCTATAGTTGCACCGTGGTTATACAGCCTAAGCCACGGGCTTTGTACGTGGGAGCCGGCCACGGGCGGATAGTACGTGGGACAGCCGAGCCACGGGCTTAGTACGTGAGCAGGACCGACCATAGTATACATGGTCCCTTTGTGGTTGCCAGTCATGGGCTGGTACATGACCGTGGCTAGTCCAAGACCCTAAAGATAAAGATTACGTAATGGAAATTACAAGGAAAAATTAAAATGTTATCAAAGTTTGTAATACATGAGGCTAAAATCATTTGATTGCATTGACATATCATATTGGGATTTTATTGTTTCAGAAAATTATATTATTACTTAGAATGATCATATGATGCCTTACTGGGCTGTATAGCTTACCTTCTATCCTTTTAAATTTTCAGAGACTCAGGACACGTGACAAGATTTGGGCTGGGCGTGAGACGAAGACCTATACATGCTGAGTTAGTTAGAGTTAGAGTTTAGTTTTGATTACTGATGCTTGTTGTAAATCAGTAGATCAATAGTTGACTGATTTAATAAATGGATGCTACCTGATTAATTATATGATATTAGTTTTCTTTTGATATGTTGACTCTGGTGTAATTAGGCCTTGCATGATCTCTAGGGTAAAACCTAGGGTTTGTGCGGCCGGTCGCGTAACCGATTCCGGTATTGGATTCGGGGCGTGACAATATTAAACATTACCATTTGTTGGGATATGACAGATTTAACCCACAGGTTTAGATGGGCCGATCGATGCCCAAGCGGCACAAGGCCGATCGATGTCCAAGAGGCATAAAGCCGATCGATGCCCGAGAGGTACAAGGCCGATAGATGCTCAAGAGGCATAAGGCTGATCGATGCCCAAGCGGTACAAGGCCGATGGATGCCCAAGCCAAGAGGTACAAGGCTGATCGATGCTCAAGAGGTATAAGGCCGATCGATGCTCAAGCGGCGTAAGGCCGATCGATGTCCAAGAGGCATAAGGTATTCAAGGCTGACTCAATAAGTCAGCCATGATGTTGTTTTGACCAATATGACATAGTCCATACCATCAGCACTCTTTGACCAACTTAGCTGATAACGAATGTTATGTGCATGTGATGGTCTACTAACGAACTAACCGTTTACAGCTTACTTAACTGAATTCAATTAAGATCGTACCCTATAAATACTAGTGAGTAAGGGGCCTTCGGGAGGTAAGTGAGTTCAAGCAACAAGAACTCTCGCACAATCTTAACTCTATTTTCCCACATATCTTATATGTTTAGTCCAGACTCTTTGACTAACTTGAGCATCGGAGTGTCCCCCCACCGGAAACTCTCTGGTGAGTGGATTTGTTTGCAAGCATGGCCAGCGATCATCTTGGTGGGCGAGGGCATTCATCGAATGAAGAAGGAAGGATAGATCTGCAGGACAAAGCCATCTTCAACAATTTCATCGAAGCTTGGGCGTCACATCGATCTGGATACAACAGACTAGCATAACAGGTAGGAACTCGATAGAAGAGTTTACAGAAATCTGAAAGGAAAACGGTGAAAGGTAGAGCACGAAACTTTCCTACTGAGGAGACTCATCAGTCGACCAGGGAGAATGATATGATCTCGGATGGAGTGGATGCTATTCCTACTAGAAACTTGAATCAAGAACAGCGAGGGATTCTTTTGAGCAAAGTGGAAGAACTCATTACAACAGTCAAGAATCTTCAAGAAATAGCTGCAAATGGATAGAAACGATACGCTGCTTCAAAGAGTAGCCAGCGATCACCTCTTCATACAAGTTTGCATCCAGATCCAAGTCAACGTTCTCCTTATCAGCACTCTTCGGGACGACATTCCCCCATGAAGCGACATCATCGATCCCGCAATCATGTAGAAAGATGGGATAAGGGGAAGCGCCCTCTGTCTTATTCGACATCGTCTAGCGATCCAATCCCTGAAAGTTCTCAGCGAACTCTAGATGCTGGAAAGACTGATCACTTTACAAAGAGATTCCAAAAGTTGGAATTACAAATCACCAGGCTTGGCGAACAAAGGAAAACAGAAGATATGATCTACACATGTGATACTCAGCCCTCTTTTTCCAAGAAGATAATGGAAGAAAAGATTCCACATCATTTCAAAATTTCTCAACTAAAGCCGTACAATGGACCGGCTGATCCTCTTGACCATCTGGGCAATTTTAAAGCCCACATACTAATCCAAGGAGCATCGGATGCACTTCACTGCCTTACTTTTCCAGCAACTCTTAAAAAGGCAGCAAGGATGTAGTATTCTAGCCTCCAACCAGGCACTGTTCATTCTTTCAGTCAGCTGAAAAGGCTGTTCATCTCTCATTTCATAACCAGTCGAAGGATGCCAAGAAACTCAGATAGTCTTTTCTTTATTCAGCAACAAGAATGAGAGTCTTTAAGAGATTATGTAGCCAGGTTCAATTCCGCCACGTTAGAGATTCTAGATCTTAATGAGCATGTGGCAATGTCAGCTATGAAAAAAGGGTTGCAAGCCTCCAGGTTCACGTTCTCTTTAGATAAAAAGTTCCCAGTCAGCTATTCTGAACTATTGGCCCTGCCCAAAAATATGCTCAGGCTGAAGAACAAGCCTTGAGCAGACGCCAAGTGGAAAGGAAATCTGTGCCGAACAAGAGGAATACCAAGAATGATGGGCTTCGTTCCCTGGAGATCGACCAATTCAACGGCAAGCTCAAAAGCCAAAAAATTCGGTCGGTAGAAGCTATGTCAACAGGTTTGATGCCTACACCCCCTGACTCTGCCAAGAGAAAAAATACTTATAGAAATAGAACAAGAAAATTTTCTTCAAAAATCAAGGCCGACAGCTCCAAGATTGATTACTGATGACACAGAGCTCCCTAATCAATAGCCGACTGACGATATGGTCAGCATGCTTCACTACCAAACATGTTATGAAGATGACAAGGCTTCAAAGAGACTCCGAAGGAGCATCAGCTTTTCTGATGACGATCTACAAGGTGTTCAGATGCCACATGATGACCCTGTAGTGATTTCTGCAATAATTGCAAATTACGATGTACGCCAAATTTTGATTGATAATGAAAATTCTACTGAGGTTTTGCTTTATGATGCTTTTGTCAAAATAAACTTACCTATTGACAAGTTACGAAGAACTCGTGTTCCATTAACTGAATTTAGTGAAAATTCCATAGGGGTAGAAGGAGAAATAGTACTCCCTGTGACTCTCAGAATAGTACCAAAATAGAAGACTCTCCATCTCACCTTTATGGTTGTTCGAACACCTTCCGCATATAATGTCATCTTAGGGCGACCTGCCTTGAACAAATTTCGAGCCATCATATCTACTTATCACTTATTAGTATGATTCCTGACTCAAAGTGGGATCGGAGAAGTAAGAGGAGATCAACAAATGGCCCGTCAATGTTTGATGATTCAGAACCAACAACCAGTTAGTGGACTAACTCTGGAACAAATGGATCCTCATGAGCAGACTGAAGAAACGAGAACTCTAGTAGAAAGAACCATCTCTGCACCTTTGACAAGAAACGATCCGACTAAGAGTGTTTAGATTGGAAGTTCACTTGATGAAGACCAAAAGAGAGAATTGATCAGCTTCTTGCAAAAGAATGTTGATGTATTTGCATGGACAGCCGTCGATATGCCGGGGATTCCCACTGAAGTAATCACCCATGAACTTAAGGTGAACCCATTAAGTTGACCAGTCCATCAGAAGAAGAGAAATTTTGTCCCAGAAAGGCAAAAAGTTATCAATGAGGAAGTAGCCAAGTTTCTTGATGCCAGATTCATCAGAAAAGTTCACTATCCTGACTGGCTAGCCAATGTCGTGATGGTAAAGAAAGCCAACGGGAAGTGAAGGATATGCATAGATTACACCGACCTTAACAAAGCATATCCTAAAAACAGTTTTCCTTTATCCAAAATCGATCAACTTGTTGATGCTATGGCAGGGCATAAGTTTTTAAGTTTCATGGATACTTTTTCTAGATATAACCAGATACAAATGAGTCCAGAAGATGAGAAAAAAACATCCTTTATTATGGATTGAGGAATATATTGCTACAAGGTAATGCCCTTTAGCCTTAAAAATGCCGGAGCGACATATCAGAGATTAGTGAATAAGATCTTTGAAGATCAGATTGGTAAGACCGTAGAAGTATATGTAAACGATATGATCGTCAAAAGTAATTAGGCCGATGATCATATTAAAGATCTACAGAGAGCTTTTAATATTCTATGGAGACATCATATGAAATTAAATCCTACTAAATACATTTTTGGGGTGACCTCTGGATAGATTTTGGGCTACATGGTTACAAAGCAGGGAATTAAAGCTAATCCGGAGAAGATTCAAGCCATATTAGATATAAGGCAACCTGCTAATAAGAAGAAGATTCAACAATTGACCGAACGGATCGCTTCATTAGGTCATTTTATATCTCGTTCGGTCGAAAGGTGTTTCCCTTTCTTCAAAGCCTTGCGACAATCTAAAGACTTTGATTGGTTGGATGATTGTCAACGGGCATTTGAAGAGCTTAAAAAATATTTGATGAATCCGATCCTGTTATCCAAGCCTGAAATGGAGAAAGTCTGTATCTTTACTTGGCTACATCCGATGAAGTAGTTAGTTCAGTATTAGTAAGGCAAGAATCGGATGGATCATACAAGCCCATCTATTATATCAGTGAAGTCCTTCATGATGCCGAGGTAAGGTATCCAAAACTCCAAAAAGTTGTCACACCTTGGTCATATATGCAAAGCAACTCAGACCTTACTTCCAGTCTCATTCGATTGTTGTACTAACTGATCAACCTTTAAGGACTATTTTACAATGTCCTGACACATCTGGTCGGATGGTAAAGTGGGCAATAAAGTTGAGTAAGTTTGATATTACTTATCGACCTCGCTCTGTAATGAAAGCCCAAGTGCTGGCTGACTTCATAGCCGAATGCACTTGGAATGACAGTGAGGATGAAGCTCAAAGGTCCGTTGAAGTAGAGAAGACTGATCTTCCCTGGATTCTTCATGTAAATGGAGGTTCAAATTCTTCTGGTTGTGGAGCTGGCTTAATTTTATCCAGTCCTAGTGGAGATCTCATGGAATATGCTCTCCGATTCTTTTTTAGAGCTTCTAATAACCAAGCTGAACATGAGACCCTTTGGCTGGCTTGAGAATTGCAAAAGAGCTAGGTGTTCGAAGATTAAAGGTATTGTCCGATTCTCAGCTAGTTGTAAACCAAGTAAAAGAAAATTTTGAGGCCCGTGATGCAACCTTGACCCTATATTTGGAAAAAGTTCAAGAACTGAGTGCCTTGTTTGATTACTAGGACATCAGTCATGTTCCTAGAGCTGAAAATTCTCGAGCTGATTCATTATCTCGATTAGCCACTTCGACATCTGATTCAATGGATCGGATTTTCGTGGAACACTTGGAAGTTCCCAGTATCTCTGAGGATAATCAAGAAAAGGTTCTTCAGATTGAACCAGAACTCTGGATGAGCCCTATAATCGGGTATTTAATCGAAGGAGTTTTACCAGAAAATAATATGGAAGCTAAGCTACTTCGCAGGACTGCTTCCCAATACATCATCTTAGATGGTTCATTATACAAAAAGTCGTTCTCTCAGCCACTACTGAAATGCTTGTCTCATTCAGATGCTGAGTATGCTCTAAAGGAAGTTCATGAAGATATATGCGGTGACCATTTGGGAGGCAGATTACTGGCCTATAAAATCATAAGACAAGGATATTATTGGCCGACTATACAGAAGGATGCAACGGATTTTGTAAGAAAATATGATCCCTGTCAAAGCTATGCAAATATACAAAGGCATCTCGCCAGTCAGTTGACACAATTAACTATCCCATGGTCATTTGCTCAGTAGGGGATAAATATTCTTGGTCCATTTCCCCCAGCCTCTAGACAATGAAAATTTTTGATCGTAGCTATCGACTATTTTACCAAGTGGGTAGAAGCTGAGCCTTTAGCCCAAATTACTGAAACTAAAGTTGATGCGTTTATTAGAAATGCCATATATATAGATTTGGGATTCCCCATACTATCATCACTGATAATGGGAGACAGTTCGATTATCAAAAATTTAGTGATTTTTGTGCCCGATTCCACATTCTTCACAAGTTGACTTACGTCGGACACCCACAAGCTAATGGGGAAGCAGAAGTAACCAATAAAACTATTCTTCATGGATTAAAAATCCGATTGAATGAAACTAAAGGACTTTGGGTGGATGAACTCAATTCCATTCTCTGGGCTTATCGAACAACCCCCCGATCCATTACGGGAGAATCTCCGTTCAACTTCACTTATGAAAGTGAAGCCATGTTGCCCGTAGAAATTGTTCTCCATTCTAGAAGAACATACTGCCTAGAGGGGTCGAGTAATGTCGACCAAAGAAGAGTTAATTTGAATCTGCTTGAAAGCTCCAGGTTACAAGCATAATTAAGAATGGCAGTATATCAACAAAGGGTTGCTCGATATTATAATTCGAGCGTCAAGGCTCGAGTTTTTCGGCCAGGAGATCTTGTCCTGTGTAAAACGGCGATATCCCGATCGACTGATCAGGGCAAACATGTCCCAAATTAGGAAGGTCCCTACCGTGTCGCTGAAATTGTGCGACCTGGGACTTATCAAATTAAAAGCCTAGATGGCTATCAAATGACTCAACCTTGGAATGTAGAAAATCTTCGTAAATATCACCAATAAGGTGATTTTCCTTTTTTACTATTCCTATCTAAGGAAAGATGTTTGATGTATTCGACAAATAGAGTTGGTTTGATTCACCAACTCATCAGTATGATAACATCGGCATAGTCGATCCATTGAAAGGTTGGCCTAATACGCTAACCACAATCCGACAAAATAAAGTTGGTCTGACTCACCGACTTATTGGTATGATAGCATCGGCATAGCCGATCAATTGAAAGGTTAGCCTGATACGCCGACCATAATCCGACAAGTGGAGTTGGTCTGATACACCATCTTATTGGTATACTAATATCGAAATGATTGATCAACTGAAGAGTTGACTTGACACGTCGATCGTAATTCGATAAATATGGTTGGTCTAATCTACCACTTCGTTAATATTATCGCATCATTATGTTTGAAGCATTAGAGAGATGCATCATTGGCTTCTCGAAGATTATTACAACAGACAAAACCAATTTGTAAAGTTTAAGCTTGATATTCTCCAGAAGAAAGGAAAAGATTTCATTGATAATTGATTAAAAAGAGACATTGGTTCGTCAAAGAGCATACAGTTGTAAGTATTATTCAATTTTTTCAATTTGATTAGGTGTCGAAGCAAGGACAGTCGTTTCTTGAACTGGTACTCCTTCAACTGGAGGGACCGTTGAATCATTGATCGGCTTCTTTGTTTCACCCTCTTCCGTTTCCATGATCTCATCCATGGTGATAGAAGAAATGTCGATATCGGGATACAACTTTTTGATTTTCTCGATACAGTCTTCAAAGCCGATCCTATAGCTCTCTACCCCTGCTTCATCTATCTTATCGTTAAAAGCCTCGGATTTCTTGAACTTATCAACTGCATGGGAGGCTGAAGGGAAGCAGAGATAGGTATATTATCATCATCCGATACACTTGCTATTAATATCGAAGATTTTGGTGCTGATGGAGTGGTTGGTTTTATTTTTCTGGGTCTTTTGGCCTCTCCTCTCCTTTGATCGATCGGAGCGGCCATGGCTTTCCTCTTCTTTGATATTTTCCGAAGTTTCTGGGCATCCATCATGATGGCTGTATCTACATAATTCGATAAATTGAATGTTAAAACTAGTCATCATCGGATAAGAAAAAAAAAAGAAGGGAAACACTATCGATAGTAAGATACCTAAAGAAGGGTTGGGGCTGATGTCAGCCGAATATAATTCCCTCTCGTTAAGAAGCTCTTTTATCGAGGGAATCTCCATTCCCGTAAGCTTCTCAAAGTCTTCTTTGTCTGCTGTTAATATCTTTTTGCCATCATTTAGAGTTAAACGGTGTTCCTTATGACTAGTATTGAAGTCCCAGGGAATCTTGGAGATTATGTAGAAGAAACAGGGCTTCCAGCCATGATTGGTTGAAGGAAGCCCAACAATGAATTTTCGACCATGGCAAGGATTGATCACCCACTACCCTTGGCCGTGAAAATCCCTTTTCAACACAAAAAGGGCAGTAAAAAAAGAAGTTCTAGGTGTTACCTCTGCATCTTTACAAAGGACCAAAAAGGCGCAGATTATCCTAATGCAGTTTGGGGTCAGTTGGGCAGGAAGTACGTGATATAACCTAAAGATTTGGATAAAGAAAGGATGGAGCGAGAATCTAAGCTAGCTTTAAGGTGTTCTTCATAAACTATCAAACTGCCTGGGGGTGGCTGATCTATTCGTTCTTTGGAGCCTAGAGTGACTACTATGAACTCATCCAAGATATTATAATATCTTTGCAATGTTAGAACCCTATGCTCTGTTAGAGAGGTCCTAACGACATCTATTTTAACTGATTCGGTTTGGTTTTTCTTTTTCTTTTGAGAAGAAGAACCCTCAGGTTCATCAGTACGGCTGACTTCTATGATCTTAGCCATGAGAAGTAAGAGGAAGAAGGGAAGATTAACTTGTAAAAAGAAGGAAAGGAGAGGAGGAGCCGACCTGAAGTAGGTTCTCTGCTTCTAAAGGATGAATAACCATGATGGAAGAAAACCTATTTGTTTGGAGGAGATGGTGCTTATATAGTGACATGAGATGGTTAAGATTTCTCCCTCGAATAACAAGATCAGTCCTGATTGTGCCACATGTCCTTGGTATCCGACGAAGAGATATGACTCTTCAGAAAATTGAAGCGACTATTCGTGATCCGATAGCAGACATATCCGTGATACAACGCTTGCATTTATTCCACGATGACGATCTTTCAGCTTTTATGAATGTCAAAATTGGTAATGATGGCAGCCGGCTGTGATACGACTGTCAGTTTTGTAACCACTCCCCCAATAATAGATTGACACGTCATAGGGACGCATTGCTCAAGAGTGTGAGCATAAAAAAAAAAAGAAAAAAGAAAAAAAGAAGAGAGAGAGAGTGGGAGAAAATGGAAAGAAGCTTCTGACAGCTTCTGACATTCATTAATGAATTCAGAAGCTAGGAAGACTAATGTTGAGATATGATAGATTTAACCCACAGGTTTGGATTGGCCAATCGATGCCCAAGCGGTACAAGACGATCGATGTCCAAGCGGTACAAGACCGATCAATGCCCAAGAGGCACAAGGCCGATCGATGCCCAAGAGGCACAAGGCCGATCGATGCCCAAGAGGCACAAGGCCGATCGATGCCCAAGAGGCATAAGGTATTCAAGGCTGACTCAATAAGTCAGCCATGATGTTGTTTTGACCAATGTGACACAGTCCGTACCATCGGCACTCTTTGACCAACTTAGCTGATGACGAATGTTCTGTGCACGTGATGGTCCATTAACGAACTAACCGTTTACAGCTTGCTTAATTGAATTCGGTTAGGATCGTACCCTATAAATACCGGTGAGTAAGGAGCCTTCAGGAGGTAAGTGAGTTCAAGCAGCAGGAACTCTCGCATAATCTTAACTCTATTTTTCCACAGATCTTATCTATTTAGTCCAGACCCTGTGACTAACTTGAGCATCGGAGTGTCCCTCTACCGAAAACTTTCCAGTGAGTGGATTTGTTTGCAGGCGTGGCCGGCGATCATCTTGATGGGCGAGGGCATTCATCGAATGAAAAAGGAAGGATAAATCTACAGGACGAAGCCATCTTCAACAATTTCACCGAAGCTTGGGCGTCACATCGATCTGGATACAACACCATTCAATTGGGAACATCCATCTATTTTGCACCGGTCCACTGAGTTTGGCTTCTTCTAGTAAGTGAACAATCAAGTGGATCATAACATTAAAGAATGAAAGTAGAAATTTTTTTTTCTAACTTATATAGTATCACAACCATCTTTTCTTGTAAGCTGTCCAATTCTTTGACATTCAATATCTTAGCACATAACTCATGAAAAAAATTTGCTAACCCAAATAGTGAAGTGACCATATTTTTATGCAAATGTCCTTATATTTCAACGGGAAGCAATCGTTGCAACAACACATGGCAATTATGACTTTTTAACCCCAAAATCTTACCATCTTTTATACTTATATATCTTGATATATTTGAAGCATAGCCATCAGGAAACTTAACATATTTCAAGAATTCCAATAAACCTTGCTTTTCCCTTCAACTCAATACATAATATGCAGGGGGCTTTACAAATCCATTTCCTAATGGTTATAACGGTAGCTCTTTCATTATTTTCAAGTTTGCCTAATCCATTCGTGCTTTAACAGTATCCTTTGTTTTTCCTTCAATATCAAGGATTGTTTCCAAGACATTATCACAAATATTTTTTTATATGTATGACATCAAGATTTTGATGCAATTTCAATATGGTAATTCAAAGAATATGCTCTTTTTAGTCCAGTTTAATTCTTCAGGAGTACATTTTCTTTTTCTCATATTTGGATACTTCTCATATTTCAAATCTTGAAATTGATCAAATTGTTGCAACACATTTTTCCTAGGCAACTCTTGCAGATTGGATCAAGCCTCCAATTGACCATCAAATAATTTACTCCAACTATAATCTAATTGAAGATATTGATAATGGTCCATGTAACAATTTTACTCCTCAATCTCTTAGATGATGTTTGTCATTAATGGTCCACAAAATAGCTATCTTTAAGGAAAATATTTGTTTAGTTGAGGTATCATATGTGTCAACACCATTTTGCCGTAACTCCTTTAATTCATCTAGCAAAAACATTAATGTCCTTTCCCGGAGCCCATGGTCCAGGAATTATCAATGATAATATACGAAATGGTTCTTTCATAGTTTTCCAAGGTGGTAAATTATATGGCATAAGATCGCCAGCCACATACTATAAGAATTGCTCATCTTACCAAATAGATTAAAATCATCTAATGCAAGACCAAGTCTGATATTACTGGGATCATTTGCAAACACAAGATATTGTCTATCAAAATATTTCCAAGCTTCAACATCGACTGGATGTCTTAAAACTCCTTCAGTATTCACACATTTTTCAGTATACCATCTCATATCTAAAGCTATATGCCTTGACATAAATAATCTCTGCAACCTTGATTTCAATGGAAAGTAGCATAGGATTTTATGAGGGATCTTCTTATCCTTGCCATCATTTATTTTCCATCCAGATGTTTTGCACATTGAACATTCATCTTTATCTTTATGTTTCTTCCAAAATAATACACAATCATATTTACAAGTATGAATGCACTTGTACCCCAATTCCAAGTCTTGTAAGATCTTTTTAGCCTCATAATGTACTTTGGAAGCACTATACCTTCAGGAAAAGCATCGTTCAATAATTTAAGTAACACATCAAATGATTTGTTACTTCAATGATTATTTTCTTTGACATGAAACAACTTCACAATAACGGATAATTTATCAAATTTTTTACAACCTAGATACAAGTCGCATTGTGCTTCCCTCAACAATCTATTAAATTTTTCTCTCTCTTTCAAGAGCTTGATGGCTACTAGTTGTATCTGTATCCCTGATATTTGTAAAAGTTTCTCCTTAAATGTCATTCAACATGTCCAATATTTCATTTTCTTCATCTTCTTCATTAGAAATCATTCCATCATTATCCCATGCATCATTATTGGTACTATTAACAACAAGATAAATACCATAGAAAGATTTTCTCCGTGAAATATCCACCATATATAAGTATCTTGAGTTTCATTTATATACAAATCATCTTTTACTTCATCCAAATGCTTATAATATGCATCCATGCACTCAAGACAAGGATACTAGACCATATCATCTTGAACCATATGATTCTTCGCAAATTCAATAAACTCAACTCCATCAACAAACTCTTTACACCATCAATGTTTTAATTTCATCCAACTCCTATCCATTTTTAATACCTGTTAAATAAAGTCAATTTGTAAATAGTGATAGAATGAAATGGATAAGGATTTAACAATCAGATGATATAACAAGCTACATCAAGTAATTATAATGGTAAATGGTCAAACAACTATGAAAAGTCTTTGATTGTAACTCAATCCGTTTTGCCTAACTAATTTATTAAACAACAAGGAATGGGAAAACAAGAAATAAAAGCAGTCAGCTTCATGACAACTTCTAGGCAACCGTTCCGGAAGCCAATTATAGCAACAAAAAAGAACATGTAGCAGAATAAGACGCCATAATCAAAATAAATGAAGCTGACTAAATGATAGGGCAAGAAATTGGGTAAGTCATACTCGATCACTCTGATTTTATTTCACTAATAATATTCAGATTGGTCTTTCCTTTTCATTTAAAGAATAATCTTTTTGAAGCGTTCTTGAGAATTCTTTGGGTAACATAATCTTGTCGACTAATCGCTGAGAGAGATCTCATGTGGTCCGTCCCAATGCCCCAAAAGCCGAATAAAGAAAATTAATGAAAAAGAAACTATGGACGAACACATTTTCACCCGAAAATCTCAGGTGATCCATACAAATGCAATAGAGTATACACGAAATTTAAAAAGTGGAAATGGAATTTAATGTACATATATTGATTTGGGGATGGATGGAGGAGGGTTTAGACATACTTGTTCTCGGGTGGCTGAGTGGGCGTTGAGTTGGAGGGCGAGGGCGGCATTGGAGGCGAGGGTGTGGGCGTGGAGGTGGGGGAGGCGCTGGGAGATGTGTGAAGGAGGGATCCAGAGCCGTAGATCCTGGATCGAGCTCCTCAGGGAGGCCGCCTTCTGGTCCAGCTCCAACGCGTATTGCTGCTGCTCCGGCATGAACACCACCGGCAACCGCTCCTCCTCCTTCTCGCCCAGCCCGCTCCCTCCCACCACGTCCGCCACCCACGAGAACAGACCTGCCATCTCTAACTCTCTCGCTCACCCCCGCGGCCCCCCCCCCCCCCCCACTTCCCTTCCCTTATCCCTCTCCCTTTCGATGCAGGGACACAGATGCAAGCCAGAGGGAGAAATAAAACTGATATTTCTATACAAAGAATCCTAAAATTCCTGAGAGGGAGTAACTGTACTCCGGGGAAACAAAGAAGATGCTTTCGGCTGGGAGAGGTTGCGACAGCGAGGCGGCGACGGTGAGGTGGTGACCACGAGCAGAAACCGTTGATTCGGAGAAGATAGATGGTAAGGAGTTGGGAAGGAGGGCCGGAAGTGGATATTTAAATTTGAGAGGGAAAGTTGGTTGATATACTGGCAAAACGCGATATTTTGCAGTGAAAAGAAGTTCGCCATGAAAAGTACGATATTTTGCGACACGCCGGTAAAAGGCAACATTCTACGGCGAAAAAGATTTTACCACGAAAAGTGAGATATTTTCTGTGAACATCATCTAGCCAAGAAAAGTTGTATTTTTTTTTTGTGACGATATTTTGCGACACGCCGGTAAAAGGCAACATTCTACGGCGAAAAAGATTTTACCACGAAAAATGAGATATTTTCTATGAACATCATCTAGCCAAGAAAAGTTATATTTTTTTTTATGATGAAAACAAAATTGTCGCTCGCTAAGATGATAGATTGATTGGTAGAGATCTTGTCTTACTATCAATAGATCGATGATTCGAGACATGATTCCGTGAATGACTCCAACATTACCTGATAGTCCCGTGGATGACTCGAACTTTACCTGACGAGGTGGGGGCGACATGATCCTGTGAGTGACTCGAACATTACCTGATGGTCCCGTGGATGACTCAAACTTTATCTGATGAGGTAGGGGCAGCTAAAATAGCTATACCGGAATTTATCTTCCTATCTTTTTTTAAAAAAAAATTATGATAAAAATTAACTCTTTAAAAAAAATATAATATTTTATAGTAAAGATAAATTTATTAAAAGAAATGTGATATTTATAACAAAATTTATATTGCCAAAAGTACCAAGTTTTTTATCATAAGAAAGTTTAAATTTTTTGTGACTGCCTTTTCGATGAGAAAAATTAATACCAAAATAATGAATGATGCTCCGTGACAATATTTTACAATAAAATTAGTATATTATCATAAAAAATCAATATTTTATAATAAAATTTTAATCATCATAAAATATTAATTTATTATGATCAATTTTCTATCATTAAAAATTATTTTTTAATATAAAGATAATTTTTTTATTAAATATTTTCCTGATATAAACTATCATATAAACAAAATCTCTACAGGGAGATACTAACGAAAGATCCACTTCCTTGTGTTCTTTGCCAGGACCGTAATAAGAATAAGGCTCATAATTAGTTAATTGTTTCGCTGCAAAACAGTGCCAACAACTGTTAGCAACTCAATGTCGCTACGAGGCTTTCCCCTCATGTTTGCTGGTGCTGCTCAATCTTATGATAGAAACCTTGGTAGAGAGAGGGATTAGGAACGTAGTGACCTTTCCATGTGGTTATTATGGAAGCTAAGAAATGAGATGTTATTAATTTCTAGTAATCCAACCCTCATTTTGTAAGGCAGATTTTCTATTCTCTTATGGACTCAAATTGGTTGACTCTCATTGTACTCTCACTACAGTCAAGGAACAAGGATAGTACTTTATTTCAATTTAATCTATGTTCTGCTAACAATTATATTTGTTGGCTGCCCTGTCCCTTCAGTGTATTGAAAGTAAATTTTGATGGGTCAATACTGGAAATTATGCGACAATATGATTTCATGACGAGAGACCGATATGGTAGGCTCCTTTGTGGATCGGGTAAGAGACTTACAACTGCCACAGTCCCATATGCATCAAATTGAGAATTTTAGATGCAGCCTATGCTAAGCTAGTCAATCCGTAACAAGATTTCCTTCCCTATAGATATGAGAGACTTTAACAACCCAACAAGCCCTCTTAAGAGCTAGAAGATCCAGTAAAATACAATGTGAAACTTAAAAGCTGCTAGATTTTATATCCAATAAATAACCACGGTGGAGTCAACTTCAATCCGTACTCCGGATGCGTTAAAATGCAACGCAGCTATCTTCAAACCTTCACATGTTTCCACAATCCTGCATAGGGGACCAAGGAACACTGCGACCGGTGACCTGCTGCATATAGCAAATTACCATAATGATCCCGAATATATTGTTAGAATAAAAATTTTTTTATTTCTAAATTATTTTTTGGAATGGAAAATTATTCTTTGAGATGAAAAGTTTTAATCCCACATATAAATATGGAAAAAAATTAAGGCTCTTTATAAAAAAATCTTTTTCATGTTCTTGTATTTAGGCTCATCATAGGTAGAGAGCTTGAGGATGATGCGTGCTAGGACGTAATGGGCATTTTGTAGGTGCACTTCGCATCGTCACGAAAAGCTTGAGAAGTCTTTAAACTTTTCCTGATCAGACGGTCGAGATTAATTGGCATCACATCAAGGTTGTAGGGAGGACTGATCAAACAGTCGAGATTGATTAGCATCACATCAAGGTTGCAGGGAGGAGAGTCGGCTTGGTTCTTCTGGGAGTCGGCTCGGATCCACAGAACGGGTAACATGTGATCTGGTTGAGTCGACTCGAGTGGTTCGAGCCGGCTCAGATCCACAGAACGGTAACATGCGGTCTAGCCGAGTCGACTCGAGGGGTTAGAGCCGACTCGACTAGGATGCTCTCTGTAGCAAGGAGCCGACTCGAGGGTTGGAGCCGACTCGAGAGTTCGAGCCAACTCGGATGACGGAATTTCAGAAATCACGAAACAACTAATCACGTGTCCAGAGGTGTTGATAGCGTAATCAGGCATCCGTTCACGGATCAACGTTTCCTCTAATGATCACGGATGCCATCGAATCATGAAATGATACATTGAAAAGCGTGCTGATCGCGTGATCTTTAGATCACGGTACGAAACAGCGTATCATGGCTTCCGAAAAGCGTGTTGATCGTAGGATTTTCAGATCACTGTTGAGAAAAAATGTATCTCACTATGAAAAGCCATCAGTAACTCTGTCCAATCACATCAGAAGAGATGCTTCCAAGAGGCATCTTAAGGCTATAAATAGGTCCTTGTTCATCATTCATTTTCATTCAATCAATCCTTTTCTTTCTATCTCTTAGGCATTTGCATACTCTGGATAATAGAGTATAGCTATAGTGCATACAAAGAGAGAAAAGCATTCCTGGTTCGAATTTCTGATGAATTGTAGTGCTGCTTTCACCAGAAGAAGATCATTGTATCCTGGGAGACAATCGTCATAAACCGTAAACACCATTATGGGACGAAATTGTCTTAAGGACATGGAGTGTAACTCTAGACTCGGTCTTTTCAATTAGGTAGCCAAATATTATTACCTACCAACAATTTTAAGACAATTTTCTTGTACTGAAGTGCTACTCAAGTAATGGCAACAATGGTTGCACCTGTTCAAGCCGAGAAGCCAGAGAGTTTGCCGGCACTGATTTTAAGAGATGGTAACAAAATATGATGTTCTATCTGACGACTCTGAATCTGGTCAGAGTTCTCAATGAAGATCTACCAGTCCTGAAGGAATGAGAGAATGACAAGCAAATTGTCGCTACTGTGGATGCATGGAAGCACTCAGACTTTCTATGCAAGAATTATATCCTAAAAAGATTAGAAAATACTCTGTACAATGTATACAGTAGTATAAGCACAGCAAAAGAGATGTGGACATCCTTGGACAAGAAGTACAAGATTGAGGATGCAGGTCATAAGAAATTGGTGGTCGGCAAGTTTTTTTACTACAAGATGGTAGATTACAAGACCGTCATGGAACAAGTTCAAGAATTGCAGATCATACTGCATGAGATACATGTAGAAAGGATGTCCCTGAGTGAGTCATTCCAGGTAGCCGCTATAATTGAGAAGCTACCTTCATCATGGAAAGACTTCAAGAACTACCTAAAGCATAAGCAGAAGGAGATGGGACTTGAAGATCTGATAATCCGCCTGAAGATCGAGGAAGATAACAAGAGCCATGATAAGAAGACAAGAAGACATCTTGCTGAGCCTAAGGCCAACCTCATGAAAGGAAAGGTCAACAAGAAGAAACGCAAGTTTTCTGGTGAAGACTATAAATAAAAGAAGGACAATCCTAAAAAGTTCAAAGGCAAATGCTTCTTTTATGGTAAAATAGGCTACAAATTCAAGGATTGTCATTTCAAGGAAAAATAAAAGAAGGAAGTCAATACTACTGAAGATACCCTATCCCATGGTGTTGGCTCCACCCAGTGATTTTGATGAATAATAAAACATTGAGTACATATTGTATTCTAATGTGAATTTCAAATTATGAGTTTTCAGGCATAAAGCACCTCAAAATTCCAAATATTTATGGTGTATGGCACGCAATGGCATGGAGCAAATCTCATATATCCGGGCAGCCTCTTCATTAAAAAAAAGGGCTAACAATTGCTTAATTATTATGTGTTTATGCTTTCATGAACATCATTTTTGATTTCAAGGCTTTTACTCTTGATTCTGGATGTTTTCAGTCTCAAGTATCGACACCTGGACAGTCAAGTGTCGATACTTCAGCATTTGGCACGGACAAAAATTCTTGGCATGCCAAGTGTCGACACCTAGAATTCAAGTGTCGACACCAAGTGTCGACACTTAGGTTTCAAGTGTCGACTCAAGGCCTGAGAATTTTGAAAATACAGAACTTGTTGGTTCGAAGATTTTTGTGTCAAGTGTCGACACCTGTGCATCAAGTGTCGACACTTGAATGATCAAGTGTCGACTCCTAGAATTCAAGTGTCGACACCTGACAGCCAAGTGTCGACACCTGACAGCCAAGTGTCGACACTTGCAGCCTGACAGCTCTAACGGATCTATTTTTCTGGCTTGCAGAAATGGGTTTTCAAGCTCCAAACGGCTATTTCCAATGCTCCAATGATCACAAACCGTTTTTAGAAGGTTTTTGGTGTATTTAATCTCCACCAACCTCATTTTAAAGCAAGAGAAGTGAAGGGAAGTAAAGAGAAAGAAGAGAGAAGTCTATTCAAGAGCATTCAAGTCCACTCAAAAGCCAAAAAGCCATTATTCTCTCCAAACTTCAAATCAAAAGCCTCTTCTAGCTTGATTCCACTGAAAAAGCCTACTTGCTCAACTTTACTACATTCCAAAAGGAGACAACTTGAAGAAGAGTGAAGTCAAAGCATCCCTTGGGCTTCAAAGATTCCAATCTACTCTTGAAGAGAGTTTGTTGTAGCTTTTAAATTTCATATCTGTTTTATTGTGCTTTAACCTTGCTTTCAAGGGTGTCTTGAAAGAAGGTTATTGTGGTTTGTTGGTGAGCCAAAGTGTTAAAACCAACTAGGGTTAACTTGTGAGTCCGAAGACAAAACAAGTAGTTAGGTTTGTTGGTGAGCCTAGGTGATAAAACCAACTTAGGTTTTGACTTGTGAGCCTTGTAAAAACAAGTCAACTGTAATCTGGTGTGGATTATAGTGAAATTCCCAAGGGTGGCTTGGGGAGTGGATGTAGGTGCTAAGTTTTCACCGAACCACTATATATCTTGTGTTTGTGTGTGATTGCTCTTTTCTTTTTGCATTCTTTAATTAAGTGCTAACATCTTGCATCTAATTAATTATTACTCACAAGCACCACTAGACCTCTATTTTATTGTGTTAAATTTTTTAAAAGACCCAATTCACCCCCCCTCTTGGGCTCCATTTCTGGGCAACAAGTGGTATCAGAGCACCGGTACTCTCTTGTAGGTCCAAGGATCTTGAGTAAAAGATCATGGCAGCCCCAATAGGCATGGGTATTGTTGAAGGTCAAGCTTCAAACCGACCCCTACTGTTTAATGGCACAAATTACACATACTGGAAGACACGCATGCGCATATTTATACAAGCTCTTGATTATAATTTGTGGAGAACAATAGTAAAAGGTCCTCATCAGCCTACAATGATGATTAATGGCATTCTCACCCCTAAAATGGAAGATGATTGGGATGAGAGTGACATTAAGCAAATTGAGCTTAATGCAAAGGCAATGAACCTTTTATTTTGTTCTCTTGATCCTAGTGAGTTTAACAGAATATCCAACTGTCTCTCCGCAAAGGAGATTTGGGATACACTTGAGGTTACCCATGAGGGTACACACCAAGTGAAGACCACCAAAGTTAACATGCTAATTCACACTTATGAAATGTTTAAAATGGAACCTACTGAGTCTATCAGTGAGATGTATACTAGGTTCACAAACATTGTGAATGGCATGAGAAGTTTAGGAAAAATAATTTCTAACGGTGAACTTGTAAATAAACTTCTCAGGTCTCTACCAGCTTCATGGGATGCAAAGGTCACTGCAATTGAAGAAGCAAAAGATGTCAACACTCTCCCGCTGGAACAACTGTTGGGCTCTTTAATGACATACGAACTATCTCTCAAACAGAAGAACGGAGAGGTGGACAAAAAGAAAAAGACTATAGCTTTCAAATCCTCTACCAAAGAAGACTCGAGTGAAGACTCTGAAGAGGATGACGAAGAAGATGAAACTGCTATGTTAGCAAGGAAATTCAGAAGGTTTATGAGAAAAAAGAAATTCAATTACAAAAAGAAACCTCTGAAGGGTGAGCCCAGTAAAGAAAAAGATAAGGAAAAGAAGGAGGAGCAGCCCACATGTTTTGAGTGCAAAAAGCCAGGGCATTTCAAGGTAGACTGCCCCTTACTAAAGAAAAGCATAAGAAAGTTAAGAAAAAATGCCATGATGGCAACCTGGAACGAAAGTGAAGACTCCAGCTCTGAGGAAGACCGAAAGGAAGTAGCAAATTTCTGTCTAATGGCCGATCAAGAAGAGGTATGTTCTGAAGCCGAAAATGAATTATCTTTTGATGAGCTTCATGAAATTTTTGATGAACTAGTAATAGAATTTCAAAAATTAAAGTCAAAACATAAAGACTTAAAGAAGCAAAATCTGGAACTAGCTAAAATAAATAACAACCTTTCAAATGAGAATGAATATCTTCTAATACAAAATAAAAATCTAAATGATAAGATTATGGGTCTTGAAAATGAAAAGAATATACTTGAAAAGAAAAGTAACTTACTTTCAAATGAAAAATTGTCAAGACAACACAAAGAAATTTTAATGGAAAATAAAAAATATAAAGAGGAAATCGATAAACTAAAGCCTTTTGTCGAAAAATTTACTTACAGTTCTGAAAAATTGAATTTACTGTTAAATAACCAAAGAGCAGTATTTGACAAAGCTGGATTAGGATTCAGAACTCATAAGAAACAGAAACTCCTTAAAAATTTCTTTGTACCTGCATCTTCTTCAATTACATGCTATACTTGTGGTGTTATAGGACATAAATCTTACATGTGCAACAAAAGAAAATTAAGAAAAACTAAGAAAGTTTGGGTTCCAAAAGGAACCAATGCCACTAACCAAAAAGGACCCAAGATGGCTTGGGTACCTAAAGTCTCTACTTGATCTTTATTGCAGGTATGCCTTGCAACCAACAAGAAGAGAATGTGGTATCTTGATAGTGGTTGCTCAAGGCATATGACAGGAGATGTGGAGCAGTTCTCATCACTCACATATCAAAATGGTGGCAATGTAACTTTTGGTAATAATGGAAAGGAAAAAATCATCGGTATTGGTAAAATCCATATCACCCCTACCTCTTATATTGATAATATTTTATATGTTGATGGATTAAAACATAACTTGCTTAGTATTAGTCAATTTTGTGACAAAAATTTTAAAGTTGTTTTTGAATCTTCTTTGTGCATTGTTTCTAGTCTAGATGACAATGGCATTAAATTCATCGGTCATAGGCATGGCAATATTTATATGGTTGATCTTGATGATCTCCCTATTTAAAAAGGTCAATGTCTAGTGGCAATGGAAGCCAAGATCGATGAAGCTAGTTGGCTTTGGCATCGTAGACTAGGACATGCTAGCATGCATTTAATTTCAAAACTTAGCAAAAAGAATTTAGTAAAAGATTTGCCTAAACTTAATTTTGAAAAAGATAAGATTTGCAGTGCATGTCAACTTGGAAAACAAACAAAATCTTCTTTCAAACCTAAAGGAGTAATCTCTACATCTAGACCTTTAGAATTGCTTCTTATGGACCTCTTTGGGCCTACTAGAACATCTAGTTTGGGAGGTAAGAAGTTTGGTCTAGTCATTGTAGATGATTTATCACGTTTTACATGGGTCATGTTTTTAGCACACAAAGATGAAACGTTTTCTAAATTTATAAGATTTCACAAAAGAGTTTTAAATGAAAAAGGTGTTTCAGTAATTTCCTTAAGAAGTGATCATGGAACTGAATTTGAAAACGCCGATTTTAATAAATTCTGTATTGAAAATGGAATTAATCATAATTTTTCTGCACGTAGGACACCTCAACAAAATGGGGTAGTAGAAAGAAAAAATAGAACTCTTGAAGAAATGGCACGTATCATGCTTTGTGAAAATGATTTACCTAGATACTTTTGGGCGGAAGCCATAAATACTGCATGCTATATCTTAAATCGTGTTTTAATTCGACCGATTTTAAAGAAAACTCCTTATGAGCTTTGGAAGGGTAGAAAACCTTCAATCCATTATTTTCATGTTTTTGGTTGCTGTTGTTTCATCTTAAACAATGGTAAAGACAATCTAAGTAAATTTGATGCCAAGTCAGATGAGGGAGTCTTTCTAGGCTACTCCACATCTAGTAAGGCATACAGGGTCTTCAACAGAAGGACACTTATTGTTGAAGAATCCATTCATGTAGTATTTGACGAAACTAACCAAAAATCTTCAAGAAAAGAAGATGTACTTTTTAATGAATCAGGTAACAAGAAAACTGAAGAAAGAAACAACAATGAAGAACTTACCAAGGAACAGAATGATGATCAGAACACTGACAAAGATCAAGCACAAGGTGATGAAGATACCTCAACTGTTGATCCTTTACCAAAAGAATGGAGGTATGCTCATAGACACCCAAAAGAACTAATTATAGGTGATCCATCTAAAAGTGTAAGTACTCGATCATCTCTTAGAAATATTTGTGACTACTTAGCTTTTGTGTCTCAAATTGAACCTAAAATTATTGAGGAAGCTGAATGTGATAGTAATTGGATAAATGCTATGCAAGATGAACTTAATCAATTTAAAAGGAACAATGTTTGGACACTAGTAGATAGGCCCTCAAACACATCAATTATTGGTACAAAATGGGTTTTTCGAAACAAACTTGATGAAAATGGAATAGTAATTAGAAATAAAGCTAGACTAGTTGCCAAAGGATACAATCAGGAGGAAGGGATAGATTTTGATGAAACCTTTGCTCCTGTGGCTAGACTTGAGGCAATTAGGCTATTATTGGCTTTTTCCTGTTTCATGAACTTTAAACTGTATCAGATGGATGTTAAAAGTGCTTTCTTGAATGGATTAATTGAAGAAGAAGTTTATGTTGAACAACCCCCTGGTTTTGAAAATTCTAAATTTACAAATCATGTTTATAAACTTCATAAAGCCTTATATGGATTAAAACAAGCTCCAAGAGCTTGGTATGATCGTTTAAGCTCTTTTCTGCTAAAAAATGATTTTACTAGAGGAAATGTAGATAAAACATTGTTTTTAAAGAAAAAGAATGATGATCTCTTAGTAGTACAAATCTATGTTGATGATATAATATTTGGTGCTACTAATGAATCTCTTTGTCAAGATTTTGCAAGTCTAATGCAGGGTGAGTTCGAGATGAGCTTGATGGGAGAACTAAATTTCTTCCTCGGACTCCAGATAAGGCAAACCAAAGAGGGGATCTTCATCAACCAAACAAAATACATAAGAGAAATACTCAAGAAGTTTGGGATGGAGAACACTAAGCCATTAGGTACCCCTATGAGCTCTACATGTAGACTTGACAAGGATGAATCAGGTAAATCAATTGATCAAAAATTATATCATGGCATGATTGGTTCGTTATTATATCTTACTGCCAGTAGGCCAGATATCATGTTTAGTGTCTGTATGTGTGCTAGATATCAGTCCAATCCTAAAGAGTCTCATCTTTTGGCTGTTAAACGCATATTTAGATATCTATCTGGCTCAATTAAAATTGGTTTATGGTACTCTAGAGATTCTTCATGTGATTTAATTGCTTATTCTGATACTGATTTTGCTGGATGTAAACTTGATCTTAAAAGTACTAGTGGAACCTATCAGTTTCTTGGAGTAAATTTGATCTCCTGGAGTAGCAAGAAACAGAACTCTGTTGCTCTATCTACGGTAGAAGCCGAATATATAGCAGCTGGGAGCTGTTGTGCTTAAATCCTCTGGATCAAACAACAACTCGAAGACTTTGGCATTAAACTAACTAAGACACCCATAAGATGTGATAATACTAGTGCAATCAACTTATCTAAAAATCCAGTGCAACATTCAAGAAGTAAACACATTGAAATAAGACATCATTTCATAAGAGATCATGTACAAAACTCAAATGTAATTCTTGATTTTGTCTGTACCAATGATCAATTAGCTGATGTGTTTACAAAGCCTTTGAGTGAGGATAGGTTCTGTCTAATTAGAAGAAAGTTAGGTGTAATTGATCCATTCTCCTAGGACTCTCTTAGTATCTTTTTACCTAGTCCTAAAAGCTCAATACTTATTGTTTAAAACCCCAAAAAAAAAAAATTTAATTTTTCCGGATTTTCTCGAATTTTCTTGGCCAAGTGTCGACACTTGGAAAGTGTCGACACTTGGAAAGTGTCAAGTATCGACACCTGACCAAGTGTCGACACTTGACAAATCCGAAGTATCGACACTTGCGAATCTGAACTGTTTTAAAACGGGCCGAACAAAGGCTTTTTTTGAAAATTTTCCTTCCCCAAATTTCTTGGAACAGTGGTCCCCCCTGTCCAAACCCGTCTTTTCACCCTTCAATCCGTCTCAAATTAGGTATTTTCCCTCTCTAATTTAGTTTTTATTTCTCTATGTTTTTAATTTTATTATTTTTAAACCAAATGATCGTGTTTTAGGTTTTTCGAATATTTTTCTTCAATCTAACCGGATTTTTGTGTGTTTTAGTAAATTTCTAAAACTCCATTTGAGGGAATCTTGTTTTAGATTTGTTTTTCTCGAATTTCCCTCATCTTTTGGGTGTTTTTCAACCCTTTTTCACAAAAAATCACTGTTTCATCAATTTTGAGCAAAATAAAATGGGTTTTCATCTAATTTAAGTGTAATAAATCCTTTTATTGATGATTAGGAAGGATTTTTAGTAATGCATTTTGAATATTTTCGCCTATTTGCAAAATCCCTAAATGCTTAAAACCCAAATCCCATGGTTTTTGATCTATTTTTTGGACCTTACAAAAATAATTCTTTTGGGATTCAAATGTGCTCCACCCAACACAAGTTTTTCCTATAAATTTTACTCAAAATTTCTTATTTTGATCAAAACTTATTGATTCTGGTTTTCGAAACCAATTTGAACTCTAATCTCAACCTATGGCCAGTCCTTTGTTCTGAACCTTTTTTTTTCCATTCTTCCTGGTCAGTTGGCTGATATGGGTCCTAGGAAGAGACTTGCAGTTAGAGCAAGGCCTAGTCAGGGTAGTGAGAGGAGGTCGAAGGCCAGATTCGATCCCACTCCGCAGAGCAGTACAGCCACTCCGAGCTCCCCCCTGCAGAGAGGATGGCAGGGAAGTCAGTAGCTTCAGGGAGGAGAGTAGATCTACACTATTTCGACAGGCACCATTTTAGCATTAGAGAGATACTCTTAGATGCAGGACTAGTACCCTTCTGCACCATGCAGGAGAGATACTATCCTCACCTGGTGAGAGAGTTTTACGGTGCACTGGATTGTCGACGACTCTTATGGACGACATCCGTCAGGGGTACACAGATTTCATTGATTGATGAGTTGCTGAGCCGAGTATGGGAGATACCCCAGAGAGGAGTCTGTGCTTTCTCAGTTGATGATAGAGAGGCAGCTTTCAGATGCATCCTTGGACGAGAGGATATTCGCGGTATCTCAGTAGTTACCGCGAACCAGTTATCTTTAGAGATGCGACTGCTGCACCACATTACCGCACGGATCCTTCTACCGAAGACTGGCATATTCGATTTCATCACAGAGAGAGAGCTGATGTTGATGACCAGTCTGATCGAGAGGAGACCAGTTGATATACCCGCCTTGATGCTGTCACAGATGCATGATGCTGCCACTCAGCGCCGACACTGTTTGCCATACGGGATGGTACTGACCCGTCTTTTCAGAGCTTGTGGAGTATCATTGGAGGAGGAGATCCCCAAGGAGATACTGCACACAGATATATATGATGAGAGGTCATTGCACCGCATGGGTTTCAGGATGGTTGGAGGTCGATGGGTTCGGAGAGAGTCTGGCCAGGAGCCAGATGAGGATGATGAGATTCGAGAGGCTGAGGCTAGACCATCTGAGCCAGCAGTCCTTCCTCCAGTGGATGTACCATCGACACAGGCAGAGCACCTGTCACCTGATGCTTCAATTCCTCCACCACCATCTACCGGATTATCCTTTGAGGAGCATGCCAGAGCACTGTTCACACAGATCAGAGGAGAGGTGACTCAGCTGCGTAGCGAGGTCGAGCTTCTACGAGCACAAACTACCTCAGAGCATGCTGAGATTCGCAGATCCATGGAGGAGGGATTTACACGTCTTGAGAGTCTTCTGAGATCACTTATACCACCTGCTGCACCTGCTCCTGCTCGATCTGATGATGATGATGATGATGATGATGATGACGGCGGCGATCACCAGAGCGACCATGCTAATATTGCTGACGGAGGTGATCAGGATGTTGACCAAGCCACTGAGATGGTAGGCACTGACAGCGACAGTGTAGGCGGAGCTGATGCTTATGAGGTGGTCAGTCGAGATCCTCCTACTACACCTGCTCCTTCTACTGCTCTAGTTGACTTTGTTCCGGATCCTATTGAGCCAGCTGATCATCTTTCGCCTCCCTCTACCAGATCTTCTAGGGTTGTACCCGCTTTTGGTCCTGCCGGCCATACCAGGAGTCTTAGAGCTTTAGCACCTCCTAGGGCATTAGCCACCAGATCTAGGATTAGTGCTCCTTTTAGTCTTGATGTTCCATCTGATGAGGATTAGCCTCACAGATGACTGTTTCAGATATCTTTTTGTATGGTTGATATATGTATGTTTTTTTTTACTGAAAACTTATCTTATATATATGTGGTTGTTATCTTAAACCTTTTGTACTTCAGTTTATCATATTTTAGCTCTGATATAATGGGATATTTTAACTCTGATACAAGCACAATTTCAGCTATGATATTTGTTTCTATACTCTCTTTTGTATCCATGCAAATTGTAAGGGGGAGGTTATTTTTATGATTGACAAAAAGGGGAAGAAAAAGTAATGTTAAAAAGTGATGTTAATTGTTATGAAGAAAAAGAGTGATGATGGATGTTTAAGTAATGATGTTAATTGTTTTTGAGAATTTGAGAACAAGTTTTTTTAAAAAGATGCATTATATTGTTTTGAAGTTTACCTTAATAAGAAGTATCTAATTAAGGGGGAGATTGTTTCCTATTAATTAGAAAACTCATGGTTTGAACTATATTATCTCTTTTTCTCAAGGTTTTGTCATCATCAAAAAGGGGGAGATTGTTGGCTCCACCCAGTGATTTTGATGAATAACAAAATATTGAGTACATATTGTATTCTAATGTGAATTTCAAGTTGTGAGTTTTCAGGCAGAAAGCACCTCAAAATTCCAAATATTTATGGTGTATGGCACGCAATGGCACAGAGCAAATCTCACATATCCGGGCAGCCTCTTCATTAAAAAAAAGGGCTAACAATTGCTTAATTATTATATGTTTATGCTTTCATGAACACCATTTTTGATTTCAAGGCTTTTACTCTTGATTCTGGATGTTTTCAGTCTCAAGTGTCGACACCTGGACAGTCAAGTGTCGACACTTCAGCATTTGGCACAGACAAAAATCCTTGGCATGCCAAGTGTCGACACTTAGGTTTCAAGTGTCGACTCAAGGCCTGAGAATTTTGAAAATACAGAACTTGTTGGTTCGAGGATTTTTGTGTCAAGTATCGACACCTGTGCATCAAGTGTCGACACTTGAATGATCAAGTATCGACTCCCAGAATTCAAGTGTCGACACCTGACAGCCAAGTGTCGACACCTGACAGCCAAGTGTCGACACTTGCAGCCTGACAGCTCTAACGGATCTATTTTTCTGGCTTGCAGAAATGGGTTTTCAAGCTCCAAACGGCTATTTCCAATGCTCCAACGGTCACAAACCGTTTTTAGAAGGTTTTTGGTGTATTTAATCTCCACTAACCTCATTTTAAAGCAAGAGAAGTGAAGGGAAGTAAAGAGAAAGAAGAGAGAAGTCTATTCAAGAGCATTCAAGTCCACTCAAAAGCCAAAAAGCCATTATTCTCTCCAAACTTCAAATCAAAAGCCTCTTCTAGCTTGATTTCACTGAAAAAGCCTACTTGCTCAACTTTACTACATTCCAAAAGGAGGCAACTTGAAGAAGAGTGAAGTCAAAGCATCCCTTGGGCTTCAAAGATTCCAATCTACTCTTGAAGAGAGTTTGTTGTAGCATTTAAATTTCATATCTGATTTATTGTGCTTTAACCTTGCTTTCAAGGGTGTCTTGAAAGAAGGTTATTGTGGTTTGTTGGTGAGCCAAAGTGTTAAAACCAACTAGGGTTAACTTGTGAGCCCGAAGACAAAATAAGTAGTTAGGTTTGTTGGTGAGCCTAGGTGATAAAACCAACTTAGGTTTTTTACTTGTGAGCCTTGTAAAAACAAGTCAACTGTAATCTGATGTGGATTATAGTGAAATTCCCAAGGGTGGCTTGGAGAGTGGATGTAGGTGCTAGGTTTGCACCGAACCACTATATATCTTGTGTTTGTGTGTGATTGCTCTTTTCTTTTTGCATTCTTTAATTAAGTGCTATTATCTTGCATCTAATTAATTGTTACTCACAGCACCACTAGACCTTTTGTTTTATTGTGTTAAATTTTTAAAAGACCCAATTCACCCCCCCCCCTCTTGGGCTCCATTTCTGGGCAACACATGGAGTGTCAGAAATGATGTTGTCAGCAGTTGTGTTCGAAGCAAATATGGTTGATAAGCCAAATGAGTGGTATGTTGACACTGGAGCTACTCGACATGTCTACTCTTATAAGAGTATGTTCTCATCATATACTCGTATCAGAGGTAGAAATCTGCTAATAGGTAACTTCGCTACATCGAAGATAGAAAGAATTGGCTACATTATTTTAAAGATGACATATGGGAAAGAACTTCTATTGAACGATGTATTGCATGTTCCTGATATCCGTAAGAATTTGATATCAGGCTCCCTCCTAAGCAAACATGGATTTAGGATGGTGTTTGAGTCTAATAAATTTACACTTACTAAAGGAGGGATCTTTATAGGTAAAGGTTACTTGAATAATGGGTTATTCAAGATGAATGTAATGACTGTACATCGCAACCTTGAAAAGAATAAAGATGCTTCTTCTGTTTATATGGTTGACTCCTTTTATTTATGGCATGATAGATTATGTCATGTGAATTTTAATTCATTATGAAAATTAATGAATTTAGAATTGTTACATAATCATGAAATCGATCCGCATAACAAGTGTGAGATATGTATTGAAGGTAAGCTAGCCAAAACATCATTCCATTCAGTATAAAGGAATATTGAACCTCTAGATTTAATCCACAGTGATATATGTGACTTAAAGTCAATACAATATAGAGGAGATAAAAAGTATTTTATAACATTTATTGATGATTCAACTATATACTATTATGTGTTATGTGTATTTACTAAAATCTAAATATGAGGCTTTAGATATGTTTAAATGTTATAAAAATGAGGTTGAAAATCAGCTTGGTAAAAAGATCAAGGCTATAAGGAGTGATAGAGGTGGTGAATACGATGCATCGTTTAATGATTTTTGTCAAGAACATGGCATTATTTATCACACTACAGCTCCTTATTCATCTCAATCTAATAGAATTGCTGAACGCAAAAATCGAACATTGAAAGAAATGATGAATGCCATGTTGATAAATTCTGGTACACCACAGAATTTATGGAGAGAAGCAATTCTCTTGACTAATCATATTCTTAACAAAATACCTCTTAAAAGGAAGGACATTACTCCATATGAGTTATGGAAAGGGAAAAAGTCTTCTTACAATTATCTAAGAGTGTGGGGGTGTCTAGCTAAAGTGCTATTCCAGATCCCAAAAAGGTCAAAATAGGACCTAAAACTGTTGATTGTATTTTCATTGGTTATGCACAAAACAGTAATGCATATCGCTTTATTGTATATAAATCAGATATATCTGATATACAGAAAAATATAATTATGAAATCAAAAAATGCATCATTTTTGAAAAGATATTCCCTTATAAAGGGATATCTGGTACAAGTTCAAATAAAAGAACTTATGATAATATGGCAAGTAGTAGTCATCAGGAAAAATATCCTGAAGATGAACCTAGATGTAATAAGAGACCTAAAGTTGCAAAATCTTTTGGTCCTGATTACGTTATGCATACAATAAAAAATGTACCTTAGACATTCAAAGAGGCAGTGTCTACACCAAAAGCACCCTTTTGGAAAGAAGCTATTAATAGTGAAATTGAGTCCATCATGCATAATCATACCTGGAATTGGTAGATTTACCATCAGGTATGAAGTCTTTGGGGTGTAAATGAATTTTCAAGAAGAAGTTAAAGACTAATGGATCAATTGATATGTATAAAGCCAGATTAGTAGCTAAAGGCTTTAAACAAAAAGAAGGTCTAGACTTCTTTGATACTTATTCATCTGTAACAAAGATAGCATCCATAAGAATGTTAATCGCTATTGCAGCCATTAACAATCTTGAAATATATCAAATGGATATTAAAATAGCTTTCCTTAATGGTGAATTAAAGAAAAAAAATTATATGGAACAACCTAAAGGGTTTGTGGTTCCAGGCAAAGAAAAGAAGGTGTGCATAGTTGTGAAATCTTTATATGGATTAAAACAAGCATCCAAGCAATGGCATATAAAATTTGACAATATGATATTGTCTAATAGATTTAAAATCAATGAATGTAATAAATGTGTATATGCCAAAACCCTACCTAAAGGATATATTTTAGTCTGCTTATATGTGGATGATTTGTTAATCATAGATAGTGATATTGATATGATTAAACAAATAAAGAAAATATTGATTAAACATTTTGATATGAAAATCGCAGATGTTATACTAGGGATTAAAATCACTAGAATGTTTGATGGAATAATATTATCTCAATCTCACTATATTGAAAAAATATTAGATAAATTTAATAAATATGATACCAGTCTACTTAGAACACCTGTAGATATTAATCTATATCTTGCTAAGCATACTGGGCAACCCATATCACAATTAGAATATTCATGTATAATTGACAGTTTAATGTATGTCATGAATTGCACCCATCCTGACATAGCATATGCTGTCAATTAGTTAAGCAGATTTACTAGTAATCCAGGTCTAAATCATTGGATAGCACTAGTAAGGGTATTAAGATATCTACGATATATCCTAAATTCTGGATTATGATATACAACATATCCAGCTGTACTAGAAGGATATAGTGATGCTAACTGAATATCTTCTTTAGAAAATACTAAATCTACTAGTGGATATGTGTTCACCTTAGGAGGAGGTGCAATGTCATGAAAATCCTCAAAACAAACTTGTATAGCTCGATCCACTATGGAATCAAAGTTCATAGCTTTAAATAAAGCTGGAGAAGAAGCAGAATGGCTTCGAAATTTTTTGGAGGATATTCCATGTTGATCTAAACCAGTGTCTGCAATATGTATCCATTATAATAATCAATTAGCTATTTGCAAAGCACAGAATAAAATGTATAATGGTAAGTCTAGACATATGCATCGCAGACATAATACCATTAAGCAATTACTTGAAAATGGAATAATCTCTATTGACTACATTCAGTCAAAGAAAAATCTTGCAGATCCACTAACAAAAGGTTTACCAAGAGATCAAGTAAATTGTTTATCGAGAAGAATGAGTTTAAAGCCTATAATAAATTAATCTTCATAGTGGATACCTAACCTAGTTAATTGGAGATCCCAAGATCTAGGTTCAAAAGGGACAACTAAATTATGAAGAGGTCAACGAAGCACTAAGAAAGTAAATTCCTACTCATTCCTATGATAATCAGCGATGCCTGCTAAAGGTACTAGGATAAGCATAGCTTTTAATGATTCTTATGACATGAATATCATGTGGGGTATAGCAGGATACTTTTAATAAGAATCACCTATGTGAGTGTGAACTGGGCCAATTCTATGAGAGTTTTAAAGGCTTTAATTCTCTAAAGCACTCATGAAACCAAGAGTTATTTAGGGCCAAAATGAACATAACCATAAGAACCAAAAGAAATGCTCGAAAAGAAGTTATGTGATTGTTATTGTCTTAGTTTACATCAAACGCTGAAAAGTTTAAGACATAATGTTCACTTTTAGCAAGTAAACTGGATAACAAAATACAAAGGAAGGTTCAAAGACACAAGCTACCTATCCTGATACAACTTCATTCCATTTACTCTCTTTAAGTGTCTGCATATTCATTTACATTTTAAAAATCTATATTTGTGGGGGATCGCCTTTACTGATATTTGATCTTAGTCCAAAATTTCATTCATATAGGGGATTGTTGGAAAAAGTGAATAGAATTTTTTTATTCTTAAACTATCCTTTGGGATGGAAAACTATCCTTTGAGATGGGAACTTTTAGTTCCACATGAAAATATTGGAAAAAGTTAAGGCTCTTTATAAGAAAACCTTTTTCCATGCTCTTGCATTTAGGCTCACCATAGATGGAGAGCTTGAGGGTGATGCGTAGCATCACCCGCACGCGCGCACGTGTGCGATGGGCGACTAGGGCGCAATGGATGCTTTATAGGCGTACTTTGCATTTTGCACTTACGCATCATCTTGAGGAGCCTTTAAATTTTTCCTGATCAGATGGTCGAGATTGATTGACATCACATCAGGGTTGCAGGGAGGAGAGTCGGCTCAGTTCTACTGGGAGTTGGCTCGGATCCACAGAATAGATAACATGCAGTATGGCCGAGTCAACTCGAGTGGTTCGAGCCGGCTCGGATCCACAGAACGGTAACATGCATCTGGCCAAGTCGACTCGAGGGGTTCGAGCCGACTCGACCAGGGTGCTCTCTACAGCAAAGAGCCGACTCGACCAGGGTGCTCTCTGCAACAAGGAGCCGACTCGAGGGTTCGAGCCGACTAGGATGACGGATTTCAAAAATCATGAAATAATTGATTACGCATCTGTTCACGGATCAACATTTCCTCTAATGATCACGGATGCCATCGGATCATAAAATGATACATTGAGAAGCATGTTGATCGCGTGATCTTTAGATCACGGTACGAAATAGCATATCATGGCTTCCAAAAGATGTATTGATCGCGGGATTTTCAGATCACTGTTGAGAAAAGGCGTATCTCACTACGAAAAGCCATCGGTAACTCCCTCCGATCACATCAGAAGAGTTGCTTCCAAGAGGCATCTTAAGGCTATAAATAGGTCCCTGTTCATCATTCATTTTTATTCAATCAATCCTTTTCTTTCCTTCTCTTAGGCATTTGCATACTCTGAATAACAAAGTATAGCTATAGTGCAATCTTTTAGGCATTTGCATACTATGAATAATAGAGTATAGCTATAGTGCATACAAAGAGAGAAGTATTCTTGGTTCGAATTTATGATGAATTGTAGTGCTGCTTTCACCAAAAGAAGATCGCTGTATCTTGGAAGATAATCATCATAAATCATAAGCACCATTGCGGGACGAGATTGTCTTAAGGACATAGAGTGTAATTCTAGACTCGGTCTTTTCAATTAAGTAGCCAAATATTATTACCTACCAACATATATAACCTACAGCAGCATTGGAAGCTTGAATGGAACCATTAAGATTTATCTTTAGCACATCAAGGGGTAGGGGTAATTAAGAAACATGATAAGATATAGAAGTAGGCAAAGCCATGATATTACCCCAGAACCTTGTACATTTGCCTAAAAAGTGATAAATTGAAAGGCCAAAAACATTCATACACTAAGCAGCAACTTGTCGAAGTAAGTTGGAGACACCAATATCCATTGAAAAACTCTATTTTTTCTAGATATCCAGATCGACCATGCAATATATGCTTCTGAGGCTTGAACAACCTTCTCTACCTTGGTGTTAGATAGAAATTCTAGTAATACCGACAAAGAGGTGGGCACTTGGAAAGCTCTAGCAACAATACATAAATGTAGCCAACATTGAGAAGTAAAAGAACAAGAGATAAGAACATGCCCACAATCCTCCACCATCATAGAATAGCAATCACAATAGATCAAAGATTGTTGCGAAATCCCAAGATGAACTGTGTCTACTTACTGATGTGGCAACTATTGACTCAGTCTCAATGACTTGCCGAATCACCAACTGCGTCGCCGGCAGTGGCGGACCTAAACACCCGACTCGGCATGGTCAAGCTGCCAACTAGGGCAAGACACCGACACTGACTATCTCATGATGGGAAAGCGCTAGTGACGGGGTCAACCAATTAGCCAAGCCTACCCGAATCAATTAGTTACTTCCAAGCCGAGTAGCAGTGATCCACTAGCTAGTATGGTGCCCTCCCCATGCATATGCCAACTTCCTACTTGGGGAATGGCTAGCTACCTAGGTAGACTAGCTTGGTGTGTCCCGGCATACAACTAAGTCCCTCTTACTTAGGATCCATGATACTCGAGTAGCTATCAATCCATTTGATCATAGCTGTCCCAATACAGATTGTGGCAAACAGGATCTCAACATATCCTGATATTATAATAGAAAGATGCTGATCATAAAGATTTCAGAAGACAAGATCCTGCCATCTCAACCAAGTTTGTTATACCTGTCAGAGACTGATGCCTTTGCAATGACATTATGTTACTCCATGTAACCATATAAATAGATAAGAAGGACTTTTGGCCAGGTACATGTTACTCACTACCACTCACATGCTCATCGAACTATCATCAGCTCTGGACTCCGGCCACTGTAGCTTCTCATTTTCTGTTCACTGATTTGAGTGTCAGAATGTCCCTATAGATAATCCCAATCCAGGGACCTTTTTTATAGGTTCTAGCAACGGAGCAGCTTCCCACCTTTGTCGAAGTAAATTGGGAGACCCTCGGGCACTACTAGAGTCCAGTGATGAGCAATCAGATGGCAATAGATTAGCATGCCAAGATAGGGGCAGTAGCATAGCAAACAAATACCCAGTCACCAGAGCTAGAGCCATGGTGGTTACGCATGCACAGGATGCTTCCACCAACTATGTGGGGAATCCTTCGCGTCGTGATGACCGATGTAGCTAGGAAGTAGAGCCCCTTACTCCACTACCTCCACTGTTGGTGAACTAGTAAAACCTGCTTGTTGCTCTTACACAATAGGTCCAAACATTGGTAATGGCAGTCCAAGGGCTGCAATAATAGTAGCAGTGATCCATGGCTACACAGTAGTAGCCAAAGATCCCAACCATTCTCGCTGCTGTCGCTCACCTCAACTGCCAGTCTTCCCGTGGGAGACCTTTCCATCGACAGGCTTCTCATAACTAGCTATCTCCTTCACCCTGTCGGTCGAGCCATCAAACCCTCCAAGGAAGATCCCATCACCGGTAGACCAAATGCCAATTGCAGTACCCCACACCATGTCAGGTCGGTCCCTCTCATGAGAAGCATTGACTGGGGAAGCAGCCTAAGCGAGAGCATCCTCAGTCTTCATCTGTATCAACCCTCGAATCTTTTGAGGAGGTGTCTTTTAACAAGGCTATTTGGCTCCTAGATGATCGATGCCTCGATGAGTATAACTGCAAGCTGGACGACCTCGGTCACTGGCTTGTTGACCTACAAGGTAGAAGTCGGGAGCCAACGAGTTACGACACCCATCCCCTCTTACCAACCAAATCCTGGAGAAACTGATTCCAAGTCAGTTCAATATACCTCAACTGGATCTCTACAATAACACCACTGATCTGTTAGACTATCTAGAGAGCTACAAGGCTCTCATGCAAGTCTAGGGCACTACCGACGCCCTCCCCTACAACACCTTTCGAGCAACTCTTCGTAAAGCAGCCCGAGCTTGGTATGCCCAACTCAAGCCAAGGAGCATAGACTCCTTCAAATAGCTAGAGAAGTAGTTCGTAGCTCATTTCGATGTCTGCTGGAAGATGCCATAAGAAACTGATAGCCTATTCTCATTCCATTAGCAAGACGAAGAGCCCTTAAGAGATTACATGGCCCAATTCAAGTTGGCTACATTAGAAGTCTATAACCTGGATGAATCCATGGCATGCTAGCCATGAAGAGAGGACTCCGCACCTCCCGCTTCATCTTCTTCCTAGACAAGCATCCAAAGTCCTATTCAAAGCTACCGACCCATGCATAGAAGTATATTTATGCAAACAAGATGGATCTCACCCAAAGGTAGATAGACAGGAGACCTAAGAAAAAGCAAGCTCGGGAAGATCCATGCAGACCTCGAGTGGAGAAGCCAAACTTATCTTGCTAACAAAGCTCCAAATCGAAGGACTTCATCTGCAAGGATGGCAAGTACATTCTCCTTCTTACCCCTAGCACCAAGATACTAATGGAGATAGAGGGAAAGCAATATCTAAGAAGGCCTCATATGCTGAAGTCATCCACCATCCATGATAAGAGCAAATATTGTCAATTCTACTGGGATTATGGTCATAACACCGAGCAATATCGCCAATTGAAAAAAAAAAATTGAAGACTTGATCCAGCATGGCCACCTCGAGAAATACATGCATGGAGGAGCTCAGCCTGACCCCTAAAATCATGGTCATCGGTTGATTCAAGCCGAGATCGATAATAGGCCGACCAAGAAGGAAGTCTAAATGATCTCTTGAAAGGTAGAGTACACCTTGAAGAAGCCAAGAGGGGAGGGAGTAGAAGATAATATAATCCCTTTGATAAGGACATCATTCAGCATGGATTCTGATGCATATCCAGCATTTTCTTCGAGCAAATATATGTATTTATTTTTTTACCTGAATATATGAAGATTGGACTTATTTTTGTTTGTTATTATTTTATATCCAACTCATGAATAGATCTTAGAGTATAAAATTGGATTAGTTTGAAGTCTATTTTAGATTAATCTAATTTTTCAAATTAGTTTAGAGTTCTAGAGTTTTGGTTAAATTGGTCTCCAACTTGCTGGGAGCTCTAGTCTATTTAAAGAGCTCTTGTAATTAGAATAAATTAATATAAAAATTTTAAAAAAGTATTTAGATATTCTTCTACTTCTCCCTTCTTTTCTTCTTCTTCTCCCTCTCTCTTCCTCTCTTCTTTCTCTCTCTCCAAGTGAATTTTTCTTCCTGGATTCTTCTTCTTCCTATTCTCTTCTATTGACTCCTGTCTTGATTTTGATGAATAACAAAACACTTAAATATATATAAGTAATAATTGTGTGTTAAAAATGTGTTTATCAGATTTAGGTACTTATCAAGGTTAGTTTGTATTATAAGATTGAAATGCTTATCATTTAGTTGAAGAAGTCACTTAAGATCATGAATTTTCAAGCTACATGAACTTTGGAACATGAGAAAGACTTTGAAGAACTCAAAATTTCAGTTTGGACAAGTTTCAGCACTGTTTCAGTCAAGTGTCAACTAAGGTGTCGACTCACATAGGCTTGAGCTGATATGTAGAGAAAGTTTCAGTCGACACACAGATGTGTCGACTCATGAATAGTCAAGTGTCGATTCAAGGCCTGAGACCAAACAGAATATAGAACATGTTGATTTTAGGAGTTTGGTCAAATGTCGACTCATGGAGATGAAGTGTTGACTTATGTGTCAACTCATGGACTGAAGTATCGATACTTACAGGTCTGACAGCACAATAACGACTAGTTTTTTGAAGTGCAAAACTTTCCCATCTTGTGTCTAATGGCTAATTTCTCCTCTCCAATGGCTATAAATGGATTTTTAAGGATTGAAAAGGTATTTAAACTTCACCAAACACAATATGGAAGTACTCGATTGAAAACTAATTGTATACACCTTAAGGATTCAATACTTTTGAGAGAGTTGAGCCTTCAACCACTCAAATTTCAGAAAGAGCATTCAAGTCTACATCTTCAAGCATTATTTGAGACTTCAACAACTTGAAGACAAATTTTTTGACGACATTCAAGAGTTTCATCGATACATTTGCATTTATTTAGAAAGCTTTTTGTATTCTCACTCTTGTACTTGAGTTTTTTTGTTGTTACTAGTTTTAAGGGGATTGAAACTAGTATTAAGGTTTGTTGGTTAGCCTTGTATGAAAACAAACAAGGTTGTTGGTGAGCTTTGTGTGAAAACCAACTTAGTTTGTTTGTAAGCCAAGAGTGAAAAACTAACTAGGTTCTTGGTTATCCTTATGAATAAAAACCAAGGGATTTTGACTTGTGAGCCCGATTAAAACAAGTTGGCTATAATCCTTGAGGATTATAATGAAATTCTTAAGGGATACTTGGAAAGTGGACGTAGATGCTTGGAGTGCATCGAACCACTATAAAACCTTGTATTTTTTTACTTACTTTTCATTGTTATTTGCTCTTATTTATTCACTGCATTTGCTTGACATAGTTACATTGCACTAAGCACCTTCACTGCTTTTGAATTAGCATATTCTTGTAAAAAGTTTTTAAAACCCGATTCACCTCCCCTCTTGGGTTGCTTTGCTGGGCAACATCTTCTTCCTCTCTTCTTTCTCTCTCTACAAGTGAATTTTTCTTCCTGGATTCTTCTTCTTTCTCTTCTCTTCTTCATCTTCCTTCCCTTATTTCCCCTTCTTTCCCTGCTTCTTTTTTCCCTGCTACTCTTAAATCTTTTGAGAACCTAAACTACCATCTAAGCTCACCTAATCGGCCACTCTAACCAACTCTATCAACCCATCCACCACCCGCCTCTCACCACTGGATAGCCACCAACCCTTAATCCTACTTTTCCACCACCCATCTTCCAGCATCTCCCATGCCACCTATACCGTCCCCCCTGTCCGAGCTAAGCATGCCATCCCTCGTTGCTGCCTCTCCTTTGACATCGATAACCCCCATCACCTGCAGCCCTAGCACTACTCGATGCCTTTGCCATGTTCTTCTCTCTACCTATTGCTAGAAATTGGCAACCATAGCCACTCGACACTATCGATCGGCCTCATCCCAAGGACTTTATCTTCCATGGCTTCATCATCTCCGATTGGCTTCATGCCCTCTTCACCATTATCGATCGACCGTGTCACCTCCCATGACATCAGCCACCAACATGCCGAATGTGGCATCTTTGTCCTGTGCTCCACCAGCTATCGATTTCATCTATCACCATCCCCATCGGTGTTGTCATCACATGATTCACCATGAGAACCACAAAAGCCTCACTGTTGCCATGCGGTCCTCTCTAGAGCCACCATCATCATCGCTACATAACTCCATCGATGCTTTCCCGGTGAACAATCTCCACCCACACCTCTAGCAAGTTCCCCCCTTCTCTATCCCCGACGATCTCTTTGTCTTCCACCGAACACCGACCATCCTTGTTTTCCCCTTAGCTCCTCTCTGCATGAACATGAAAGCTCCTTGAAGCTACACGATTCTCAGTGCAAAGCCAACCATCCCTGCCGACTTCACCTTTTGGGTGTTTTCTATTTAGGTTAGCTTGGGAAAATTGGAATTAATTTATTTATCTGGACCCTCCGTTATCCTGTCAGTCAACTCCTCCAAGCCTGGCCAATCTTTGCTCCTCCGAGCCCCTTATTCACATGGTTGTGAAGGCATTCACTTAAACAAGGAATCGTCACATTTATCAGAGTAGATCCAAAAATCCCTACTGACTTCTAGTTCTAGATTTATTGGGCTTGATTGAATTTTAATTTCTATTTGGAATAATTTTTGACTGTTGTTATCTCGTATTGGCAAACCAAGTCCAAAGACTTCCCACCTAATTCACTTGTGAACCATTGGCCAGATATCCTAGCAATCTCTAGATTAATCTCCCTCTTGCAGGAAGTCGTGATATCCCATGCTTGGTGAGAACTTTTCATGGTTTTAGATTAGAATTTAAAATCATTATTGAAAACTTATCTTTATTAGATGTCCTATCTTTAATTTAGTCAGATTCAAATTACCTGAATTGAACTAACCTAGCCTAATGGTCATTCCTTAATGACCAATGATCCAACCTCTTGAAATATTTGATTGTGTATGGCGATCAGGTTACTTCTTAGATCGAACCTTAATTTTAACCAGTTCAATTAGTTTAATTCTTGCTTATTTTTTGACATATGCTTTTATTTATTCTAAATGCTTATTTAGTTTTATCTACTAATCTCGATAGTGGATAATTAGGTCTAGAATAGCTAGCATGTCCTGTATCGCTTTAAATTTGGTATCAGAGCCTAGCTTAGTTTAGGATAGATTAAGAATATTTGCATAGCTTGCATTAGAAAAAAATTATTCAGTATTATTCAACATTCTACATACCCTGCATACCCTTTAGTATTTTAGGAAGTTCCATCCATCAAAAAATCTAAAAATTATAAAATTATTTCATTAGAAAATATACTCGAAAGCAAACATTTCTACATTTATAGATTCTTGAAACTATTTTAAAATTCATGCCAGTTTAGAATTAGATTCTTAGTTTCTATTTTAGAATTCTGCAACCACTAGTTTTGGACAATCTCAGTTCAAACCCTAAGTCCCATTTCTAAGAGTGTCAAAAAAATTATAAAATCGATGGCTCTTAAAACTAGACTCGATTTAAAAAATTTTTGTGTATGAAAATCTATGAAACTACTTTAGGATTCATGAGAGCTTGACCTGACACTTCTGATTGTGTGCATAGAAATCTGCAATTTATAAAACTACATTACACCTATTCTTTTATTAATTCTCGTTAATAGGGTTGTTGAAAAATTATAAAATTCATAGATTTGAAAACTAAATCCGATAAGGAAAACATTTATGTTTGATAATTTTAAAATTGAATTCTAGATTGGTACTAGATTTCTCTGAAAAACTGATCACTGCACCTTGAGAATTTTTGCTGAAAATTTAGTCATCCCTAGAAATCAATTAATTCTTAATCCTAGGAATATCCAAAAATTCTGAATTTTGTGTTGTTGGAATCTCCACTCATTGAAGAATCTGTCCTTGCTTTGAAATACATAAAAACACTTCCCCAGGATATTTATTTTTGAGCATCAATTTAGATTAAAACATGGATCCTAACTAAATTGCTGCAACCCTTCAAACTCTCATAGATAAAATTGATAATTTAACTGTCATTTGTCAAAAGAACCTCGTAAAGTTAGACAATTTAGTAAAAAATTGAGTCAATAATGTCCAAATTAGGAATACCCCTTTTAGACCAATGACAGTCAATCAAGAAGGTTGATTCTAAAATTCAATATTTTGTGTAAGGGACTAGACAATACTGCTAGTCAGTGCCCATCTATACTACTTATAGGAAAGTCTAAAAATGAAAATCCTAAAAATGATCCTGAAGAAGAAGTCTATATATTCAGAATTAGTTGACATCTATGATATCTATGGCATAATCCAGATTAATATTACACTTGAGGAACAACCAGAACTGGAAGAAGATAGATGTGTATTAAATCAACCTAAAGAGACTAAAGATGAGAACAACACTACTATTCTTCATACCTTTGTTAGTCAAGATGATAACATATGCATGGAAAATATCAATAATGGTAGCTGCATTGATATCATCTCCCCTGATAACATTTCACACCTAGATTTAGTACACTTGTAGCTACTGAGTCCCTATAATATGGTCTGGATAAGTACTCTATCTATCTCTCTTAAGCATAGGTGTTTATTGAACCATGTTTATCCGAAAGAGTTTTATACAGTAGTCCAAGTTCTTAAGTTTTGGAGACATTATTTGTTTCCATGAGAATTTATCTTGTATTCAAACCATGAGACCTTCAGGTTTTTCAATTCATAGAAGAATTTAAGTCAGAAACCTGGAAAATGGCTAGGTCCCCTCTCCACTCCTCATAATATTTATCGTGAGATTTATTTTCATAGCTTGTCCCATTGAATAGCTGCATGTTGAGAGAGGATGCCAGAAAGAAGAACTTGGCCTTTGATGTTCAAGTAAGCATCCATGATTACATGTTTGGAAATTAATGGCGAATGCAAGTACGCATCCCAAATCTAAAGATATTATTTATTCTATGGGATTTACATATCTATTATTTATTCAAATCTATGAAGATAATATTATTTTTTGGTATTCTAAAAATCATGAAAAAGATCTTGGAATAATAAAATTTCTTACAATTAGTATTAGAATAGGTTATGCATGATCTAGAACTATTTTTATTTTTAATTTATCTTCCTGGATCGCCCTCCTCGATAATTCATGAAGGAATTGGATGGTAGATTGATGGCTACCATAATTAAAAAAAATTAGGGCCGATGTTCCCATCGCTATCCCTCCTCCTATTTCATGATTGGACCCTTGGGTTGTTCACCATGGTGACGATTATAGACGACTACAGGGAAGGGGGTGGATGTGGAAGATGTCGTGGTCCTTGGCTCAAGCATCTCAGTGGCCGGTTGGTGCTGCCATGATCTCCTAGAACAATCAGATCATCTTGAGTGTGGTAGTGGATTTTGGCATGGTCTTGCCGGTGGTGCACCCCCCTCTTTCGATCCATCTATCGATGCTGCCCTGAAGGTCCCAAGGCCTATTCGTGTATGGTGATGGAGGAGGTTTCGGTTGCCATGGTGGTCGACGTTGCATGTTTGGACCCGAGCCATTAGCTAGCTTTGTGATGGGGGACGGGATCAGGGAAGGATCGTCGACGAGCTGAGAAGTCACCGATGATTAGGATACTACTATTTTTTTTATTTTATTTTTCTAGGGGTGGCGAAGGAACAATGAAGATGGAGGATAGGAAAATTGAACACTCTACGGACTTGGGACTTACATTCACGGAGAGACCTCTCATCTCTAGGGCATCTCATCCATCCCACTATATGTAGCTTAGGGCATCCCACCCATCTCACTACATGCGAGCCTAGGGCATCCCACCCAAATCACTACCTGGGGCCATGAAGAAAAATCTCTAAGACCATAGAGGGGACTCGATGGGAAAGGGGATAACTAGGGCCTCATGCCCCTCAATGCTCGAAAGCAAAGGCATAGGGTCTCACACCCCTCGACGCTCGAAGGCAAAGGCAAGACGGGCCTCACGCTCACTCCTTTACGAAGGTAAAATGAAGAATCACTCTTCCCTAAAAACTCATCTTTATTAACCAATTAGGAATGAGAGTAGTATTTATAGACTCTTCCTAACCCTCATTTGAATTTGAATACAGGATAGAAAGATAGAGGTTCAAATTCAAATACAAGATAAGATGAGGTCTATCATAATCCTAACAACTAGATATCTCAATCCTAACCAACTAACAAATTTCAAAATGGAGATAAATCCTAAACTATCCTAAAAATCCGATAACTTATTCTTGAATTTGAATTCAAAGTGATGCTGCTTCAAGATTCGTACTGCTTCGAGATCCGTGCTACTCTAAGATCCGTGCTGATGATGTCCCCATCATTCTTCTAAGGTGGGGGAAACTCGACTCCGATGAGTTTGGGTAAGCGAGGACTTTGATGAACCACATCCAAAAAGAGGCTCTGCTCCGAGATATGTACGGCTCTGAGGATCATATAGCTTTGAGAGCCGTGCAACTTTGAAATGCATGCAGCTTTGAAATGCATGCAGTTATAAAAAGTGTGCGGAACTTGAAGTCGGCAAGAGGGAGGGGGATTGCTTTCACGTTCGTGCGATCCCTCTTCTTCTTCATGGATTGAAACCAAGGAATAGGGGACTTGCGGGGAGGCTTCCGATGGGCTTCGTTGGCAACGGCGATGAGAACGACGGTGGTGGTACAGGTGGGGATGGCATTCGGTGGCGGAGGTGAAGCATCGAGTGTTGCGGCACAAATGCAGGGAGAGGGGGAAGGAGTTCGGCTATTGGGGGAGGCTGGCATCGTCTAGGAATGGAGGAGATGGCCGACCAGACTCGGAGGCAATGCGAGCGATGCAGGGATGCCGGCTCGAAGGCGATGCGGATGACGACAAGGAAACGGTAGCACGGGGATCTGATCGGGAGGAAGGAGGTGGAGCCTGGTACCTCTCATCCGTTTGGATCCCTCTTGGAGCCATCTTATAGAGGAAGTAGTTGAGGCACTACTGGACATCGAGGAAGGTAGCACGGACACCCCTCCGGGCAGGGGTGAAGTCCCTATTTTGAGCCGCCTATGAGTTCAATTCCTCCCCCACCCCTTCGATCACCTTTCGCACGGCCACATGCATCAGATTTCTCCTCACCATCCCACCTTTGGCTGCATCCAGATCCAGCATCGAGAGTCATCGGATCGGAGACCTTTGGGGCTTCTCCGAGGGTTGCTATTTTGGTTGACTACAAGAGACAGTGTGGGATCGCTGGCTACCGTCGGGGTGAGCGAACGCTGAAGCGATGACATGGACACTGGCGAGGACCACTTGCAGTCGGTGGAAGGTGGGTGCACTCAGACTGGATTGATGCTCGCCGATATTGGGGAATCAGGTTCGAGCGGTGTGGGGAGTCGATCTGAGGTGAGGACGTCGAGCAGCGCAGTAGCGTCCTTGACTCCCAGCATATCTATGTCCAAATAAGAGATCTATTGCAATTTGGGAAATGGAGACTTCGTCAATGGATGGTGCATGGGGAGACGATATGGGAGGCTTCACGGGTGGAGGCAGACACGATATGGGCGATGGCAGTAGTGGCATCGGTGGGGTTTCTGGAAGCAGGGTTTGGTGCTCGACGGGAATGATGGAGCGAGAGGAGGATGGTGGAGAACACGATCGAGGGAGGTGTGATGTCCGGTTAGTGGTGGGTATGGGAGAATGGCAGTGGAAACGAAATCAGAGATAAAGTGTTGTCCGACGGTGGAACGTGTGAAAGGGATCGGTGATGTGTTGGAGTATTCGGGAGTTGAACAAGGAGAGATGGAACGATGGGGCTGGTGAGGGGATATAAATCATATCCTAATTTTTTGGCTCTGATACCAAATTAATGGAGGACGGGATCAGGGAAGGATCGTCGGTGAGCTGAGAAGTCACCGATGATTAGGGTACTACTTTTTTTTTTATTTTTCTAGGGGTGGCGAAGGAACAATGGAGATGGATGGTAGGAAAATTGGACACTCTACGGATTTGGAACTTACATTCATAGAGAGACCTCTCACCTATAGGGCATCTCACATATCCCACTACATATAGCCTAAGGCATCCCACCCATCTCACTACAAGTGGAGCCTAGGGCAACCCACCCAAATCGCTACCTGGGGCCATGAAGGAAAATCTTTAAGACCATAGAGGGGACTCGACGGGAAAGGGGATAACTAGGGTCTCACATCCCTTGACACTCGAAAGCGAAGGCATAGGGTCTCACACCCTTCGACACCCGAAGGCGAAGGCAAGACGGGCCTCATACCCACTCTTTTACGGAGTCAAAATGAAGAATCACTTTTCCCTAAAAACTCATCTTTATCAACCAATTAGGAATAAGGGTGGTATTTATAGACCTTTCCTAACCCTCGTTTGAATTTGAATATAGGATAGAATGATAGGGGTTCAAATTCAAATACAAGATAAAATGAGGTCTATCACAATCCTAACAACTAGATATCTCAATCCTAACCAACTAATAAATTTCAAAATAGAGATAAATCCTAAAATATCCTAAAAATCCGATAACTTATTCTTGAATTTGAATTCAAAGTGATGCTGCTTCAAGATCCGTGCTGCTCCAGGATCCATGCTGCTCCGAAATCCATGCTGCTCTAAGATCTATGCTGATGATGTCCCCATCACTTTGGGTTTCAAAAAAAAGGAAAGTCAAGAGTGAGGAGTATCAGAGAAAAAAAAAAAAACAAAATCCAAGTAAATCAAGAGAAATCATCAACTATCACTAATTCATATCTCTTGCCTTCTAGGCTTGTGGTCCTAGTTGGTCCAAAAAGATCCATATGGAGTAGTTCTAGTGGCCTAGAAGTTGAAACTTTTCCTTTAGTTTTAAAAGAGGATCTTGTATGTTTTCTAGATTGACAAGTATCACAAATTTTATTTTTTTCAAATCTAAGTTTTAGTAAATATTTAACCAAATCATTTTTGTACAATTTGTAAAGTAAATACATGCTTGCATGACCTAATCTACAATGCTAAAGCCAACTAGTCTTATTAATTGTCGCATTCATTGCAACTAGGCATTCACCATCATGTAAAGATAAGTTATCGAGATCAACAAGGTAGATGTTGCCATGCCTATTTTCAATGAATCTCACTCCATTATCATCAGGACTAGAAATCATGAAAATGATGATTTAAAAATTACTTTAAAATCTTTATCACAAAACTGACTAATACTAAGCAAATTATGTTTTAATCCTTCAACTAATAAAATATTATCAATAAAAGTAGAAGGAAAGATGTAAACTTTATCGATACTAATGATTTTGCCTTTACCATTTTCTTCAAAAGTTACACTCCCTCCATTCAAAGCTTCTAAAGAAATGAATTACTTCATATCTCCTGTCATGTTTCTTGAGCAACCACTATAAAAATACCACAATCTCTTTTTCTCTTTGGGGACATACTTGCAAAATAGATCAAGTTTTTGTTTTAGGTACCCAAACCATCTTGGATCCTTTAGGGTTAGTAAGAATAGTTCCTTTTGGAACCTAAATTTTTCTTGAATTGTTTATTTTTCTCAAATTGCATTGATAAGCTTTATATCCAACTTTTCTACAACTAAAGCAAGTAACATTGGATGACGCTAGAACAAATAAATTTTTGAAAAATTTCTGTTTCTTTTGTTGCTTGTAGCCAAGTCCAGCTTTATTAAACACAGCTCTTTGATTATTCAATAATAAACTCAACTTTTCAGAGCTAAATGTAAACTTTTCAACAAAAGGTTTAATTTTATCAAGCTCATTTTTGAATTTCTTGTTTTCTACCTAAAGGTCTTTGTTTTTCTTTAAAAGTTTATTATTTGTAATAACAACCTTGGATCTTTTCAAAACTTCTATTTTTTTTGATAAAGCATTCTTTTGTTTTTCTAAAACATCAATCTTGGCTTTTAAATCATTGTTTTCATTAATAAGATTGATGTTTTCTGAAGAAAATGAATCAACATGCTTTTTCAATTTCTTGTTCTCAATTTTTAACAATTTGTACTCATGCATAAGTTCATCAAATGCATCTTTAAGTTTATCAAATGTAAATTTAAGTTCAAGTTCAGGTTGTACCTCATCTTCTTGAGCCATTAGGTAAAGGTTGGCAACTTCTGGTTGTTCTTCTTCTGAACTAGAGTCTTTGCTATCACTTCATATTGCCATCATTGCCTTCTTTTTGAATTTCTTCTTGAACTTCTTTAGAAGAGGACAATTAACCTTATAGTGTTTGGGCTTTTTACATTCTAAGCAGATTGGTTGATCCTTCTCCTTCTCTTTTTCTTTTTCTTTGCCTTTTTCTTTACTAGACTATGACTTCTTTTTGTAGGAGAACTTCTTTTTCCTCATGAATCTTCTGAATCTTCTAGCCACTAATGCCTCTTCATCTTCATTTTCTCCTTCTTATGATTCTTTACTTGAAGACTCAATTGGTGTAGTGGATTTAAATGCGATGGTCTTCTTCTTCCTATTTGCATCCACTGCTTTTTATTTCAAGTTCAACTCATAAGTCATGAGTGAACCAACAAGTTGCTCCAAGGAAAGTGTCTCAACATCTTTTGCTTCTTGTATTGCCGTGACCTTCGGATCCCAAGATGTTGGCAATGACTTGAAAATTTTATTTATAAGGTCAGCATTAGTCATAACTTTTCCAAGACTCCTCATACTATTTATAATATTAGTAAATCTAGTATACATATCAGTAATAGATTCATTAGGCTCTAATATAAATATTTCATATGTATGAATGAGCATATTTACTTTAGTATTCTTCACTTGATGGGTACCCTCATGAGTAACCTCAAGTATGTCCCAAATTTTTTTCACGAATGTGTATGTGGAAATCCTATTAAATTCACTAGGATCTAATGCACAATAAAGTAAGTTCATAGCTTTTGCATTAAGCTTTGATTGCTTAATATCGTTTTCATCCCAATCCTCTTCTAGTTTTGGAATGGAAATGCCATTAACCATCATGGAAAGAACATGGAGACATTTTACAACAACCTTCCAAAGATTATAATCTATTGAATGCATATAAATTCTTATGCGGGTCTTCCAATAAGTACAATTAGTGTCATTGAAGAAGGGTGGTCAATTTGAGGCTTGACCCTCAACAATACTAAAATCTATAGGGGTTTCCATAGATCTTTAACTCAAGGCGGTTAGAAATATAAGCTGAGTACAAGGCTCTGAAACCACTTGTTGCCCAGCGAAGCAATCCAAGAGGGGGGGTGAATTGGGTTTTAATTTTTTTTTTTCAAACATTAAATATAAGTGCCAATTCAAAAATAATAAAGGTGCTAGTGATTTCAAGAGTATGTGTGCTTGATAATTAAAATACAGCAAAAATAAATAAGTAAATGCAAGAAGAGAGCAAGCAATTACAAATACATAATATTTTATAGTAGTTCGGTGCACACCAAAGCACCTACATCCACTCTCCAAGGTCCACTTGGGTATTTTACTATAATCTCAACTTGATTATAGTAGATTAGTTTTTTCGGGCTCACTAATCAAAATCCTTCTTGATTTTCACAAGGCTAACTAAAAACCTAGTTGATTTTCAAAAGACTCACCAACAATCTAGTTGGTTTTCACAAGGCTCACCAATAATCTAAGTTGATTTTATGAGGCTCACCAACAATCAAACCATTAGTTTCAATCCACTTGAAACTAGGAACAACAATGAATTTAAGTACAAAGTAAAGATACAATAAGCTTTCAAAAATAAAGCAAATATCTCTTTGAAGCTCTTTGATTATAGTTGAGAAGCTTGTCCCTAAGCAGTTGAAGCCTTAATGGATGCTTGAAGATTGGACTTAAATGCTTCTTGAATGCTCTTAAATATTTGAAGGCTCAACATCACTCAAAAGTAATGAACTCTTAATGAATACTTGAAAGATTTTCAATGAATTACTTTCTCCTTAAGTTTTGTCTACTTTAAATACATTTCCAAGCCTTAAATGATCGTTTATGATCGTTGAAAAGGAAAAAATAGCCATTAGAAATAAAAAGAATAAATTCTATGCTTAAAAAAACTAACCATTACTGTTCATCCAGACCTGCAAGTGTCGATACTTCAGGTCATAAGTCGATACATGAGTCGATACTTGAGTCAATACTAGGTCGAAAATATCTTATGAAACTCTCTAGAGTCCTCTGGTGCATTGACACTTCTTCTTGTAAGTCGATACTTGAGTTGACACTTCATCTCCATGAGTCGACACTTGAAAATAACTTGAATTCAGCATGTTATGTATTATTTCTGGTCTCAGACCTTGAATCGATACTTGAGTCAACACATGAGTCGACACTTAAGCTTCAGAGTCGACACTTTATACGTGCCATCTCAAACTTCTTCTATGTATCACCTCAAGCTTCTATGAGTCTACACTTTGAGTCGACACTTCACTTTCATGAGTCAACACTTGGCTGAAACTCTCCTGAAACTCAATTGAAACTTCTCCAAACTTAAGATTTGAGTTCTTAAGATAATTCTTATGTGCTAATGTCCATTTAACTTAAAATTCCATCAAAATGGGTAACTTCTTCAATAAGATGACAAGTATTCTTAACTTTCAATATACTACAAATTTGATGAGTACTTTGATCTGCTAAATACATTTTTAATACATAGTTAGTATTTAAATATACTTAAATATTTTGTTATTCATTAAAATCAAGATATGAGTCAACAATATCTCCCTTTTTGATGATGACAAAATCTTTAAGCATATACACATAGTAAGCTTAAAAGATTTGCAATAAGTATAGAGCAATTGATTATAAGTATTAGAGTTATTGATAATAAGTATCAGAGTCTAGATTGTAATGTTTATCAAGATCAAAAACTCATTTATAATGTATCAGAGCTATATATACATAAGAAAGAATTCAAATCATATAATTTCAATGTATCAAAGTTGTGTATATATATATGAAAGAATTCAATTCATACAGTTTCAATGTATCAGAGCTGTAGCTATAATGTATCAGAGCAATAATTAAAATATATCAGAGCTAAGTTGTATATATATAAGATGTTCAAAAGGTGTATCAAGGCTAAAATAGATTTGAAGAATAAGCATTTGAGCAAAAATAGATTGAACATGAAAAGTATCAGAGCAAGATCTTTAGGAGTATCAAAGTGAAAGCTTTAAGAGTATTTAGGCATGAAATAAATGTCAAAGCATATCAGAGCAAATAATATACCATAAATATAGAGAGTATCAGAGCAAAAATATTAGAACATGAAAAGTATCAGAGTATGAAAACAAAGAGTATCAAAGTATATAAAAATAAGAGTGAAGAGTATCAGAGCAAAAAAATAAAAAGTATTAGAGAGTAAAAAATAAAAATAAAGAGTATCAGAGTATGGAATAAAAGCTCTCCCTCAATATATGATCTGAAAATATTTTTCAAAACTTACAACATTTTCTAAAAATATTTCCAATAGTTTTAGAGATTTTAAAATTTTCAAAATTTTCTTAGTACTTTTCTCTCTCCCCCTTACTTATTGCTTTCTTTACTTAAACTATTCATTCTCTCTCTTTTGTTTATCATTCTCCCACTTTTTGTTTTATTAATCCCCCTTTTTGCCATTCATTAATTCTCCCCCTTTTTGTCATCATGAAAAAGGTGAGAAAAAGAACAAAGTAGAGATAAAGCATTACAACAAAGTAGAAGTTCACAGATAAATACTGAAAATGTCAATATATATATAAGATTTCAAACATTTGATACAAAAGTTGATACCATTGATTTATAATTTGATACAAACAACATAAAACTAAAAGACTGATACATAAATAGACTGATATACAGATCAACCCTAAGGTATGCTTTCCTCATCAGAGGAAGATCCAATCTCTAGAATAATCGGTCTCGTAATCCTAGAGGGTCGGGGTCGTGGCCACATCGGTTGGAGATCTGCAAGTCGAGTCCGAACAGCACTGGGAATGTCACCACGTCCATGGCTTTGGCTTCTGGCATGTGCTCTTCTTTTGGCTGGTGCTGAAGAAGAGGCTATGTCAGTAGCGGAGTCAGGAATGGGTGCAGGGATAGATGGTGTAACATCAAACAATGGACCAGAAGATAAAATATGGAAACCAGGGGTATAAAATCTTAATTCCCTGATCAAGAAAGATGTGGAAGGTACTGGGGGTGACCTAGGGGGTATACTAAATGAAGGAGTAGGTAGATCAGTAAGAGTATCAAGTGTATCAGTGTGAAGGACAAGAGTGGAAACTAAAAAATCAGATGGATCGAAGTAATGGGTATGTCAAGAAAAACTGGAGTCTGGACAGAAGAACCGAGTGGATCAGGAACAGTCTCTGAAGATCTCATCTTGTCTGCTACGGGCATTGTATCCTGATCAGTAGTAGTAGAATCTGGCTCAGGGTCCGCTATATAGTCTGTAATGTCAAAGTCGGCAGAAGAATCGTCCTAGCCATCTCCTGTCTCAATGTCAAGGGCTGGAGTTGGAGGTTCTGGTGGAGCATGCAGAAAATCCAACGATGGAGGCAATGGTGCCCTGGTAGAAGATAATCTCTCCAATGCAGCCAGGATAGCTGAGAGTCTCTCTCTTACCTCCTAAAAGCCTGCCCTCATCTCCATGTGAATGTGATCTACTCGCTGTCTAATAGTCATCACCTCGGTCTCCAGGCAAGTGATCCTCTCATCTGTAGTGTCTCTAGGAGCTGGCACCTCAGGATATGCTGAAACTGATGGCTCGGACTGTGGATCAAGTATATCCCTTGGTGGCTCAGAAGACCCAGCCTCATCTGTATGCATATGCTCCTCCTCCTCAGTGTCCTCCTAATCATCAGCATCTGTAGCCTATCCAGATATCCTACACCTTCACTGACCTCTAACTCTGTGATAGCCCATGCGATGTAGAGATTGCTCATCATAGATGTCAGTGTGGAGTAGCTGTCTGTAGGGCTCTGTTGGAATTCTCCTAGGAACAGTATATTGCAATCAATCAGGCATCAAAAGCTTGACGCAGTAGAAGTAGATATAAAAATATTTTATATCTAATGATGTAATTTATAAATAAATATAATTTATTCATCATAAGTTTCTAACATGCAGTAATATATAAGAAAAATATCAGATCTGAAAAATAATTTTTTTTTAAACATAAAAACTTACTCGGATTGCTATCCTGGCTTGCTTTGAAAGATGTGCTGATCTGCTTTTGTAACCGAGATTCTACTGGAGCCGCACAATCACCCGGCCTCTATTGGTATCCACACAGAGCTCTCATAACCGAGTTGTAGAAGGCACTGGACTGCTAGGTCCTTGCAGCCCTCTCCTCTTTCAGCAAATCAGTCACTTTAAAAATTATGCCGATCCACAACTAGATCGGCTTCTGGCTTCTATCTCATAAATCAGACTATGCAAGACACCTTTTATTTTCTTTTCCCTCTTATGTAGAAGACCTCTTAACACTCTTGAAGAGAATGACTCAAACCTCACACAAGGAAGAGAGAGAATCTCTGCACCTCACACGCCCAAAAAGAATTTGTCTTAGATGCCCACCCCCTCTCCTCCTTTTATAGATTAGTTCTCCTACCCCTTGAAGGCAAAAGACTAGAGTCCAATCTAATCCAAAACCCAAAGGGTAGAGTCCAAACTAAACTAGCTAGAAAGGAGTAAAATAGGACTTCTCCCTCTCTTATTTTCTCATGCCAAAACACTTTTGCGCCTCTTATTTTGTCTCACAAACACTTCTCCAATTCTTCATGCCAAAATAGGATTAGCACCCTCTTGGTTTTTCATGCCAACATGAATTCAGTGGAAGTTTCCAATTCAAAATTAAGAGGAGTGAATGAGAACTCTTTCTCATATTCTTCCACGCCAAAATGGATTAGTGCCATCTAGTATTCACGCCATCTATCTTTGTCGCCCAAATGCTTGGGCCCTACATGGTTGGCATGTGGAGAAGAAAAGAGAGAGAGGGAGAGATAGGGAGAGAGAGTCCCAGTCTAACTGGACTCTGACTCATGGTCCAAATAAAATTGATTTGACACTCAAATTAAAGCCAGATTAAACCCAATTGAACCCATTTCAAAAAGGTTATTGACCCAAATGGATTAGGCTCAATTAAAATTAAATTAAATATGATTTAATTTAATTAACTACTAATCCATAATTAATTAGGTCAAATATTAATTGTAACACTTACAATTAGGTCCAAATTGATTTGTTGATTGGTTACTTGAGCTCCTAATATGTGTGACCCCTCAGGTCCTATTCTGTCTGGTAATGAGACATGTTATAATCTTCATTATATATCATTAAAACTCCTTTCGAACCTAATTAGGATCATCAATCCAAGAACGAACCTAATGGGCTCTCATAATCTAACAGTGACACCTAGCAGTATATAGTGGCAACCCAGCAAAATAAGATTAGAATCCCTAGGTGTAGTTACTATGTGATTCGGTTCCTCTATCATAAATTTTGACATGATGTTGGTTACAGAAACTCGTCAAACCCATCAGCCATATGTTTAACTTAATCGACTCAAGTCCAATTGTGATACTAAGGAAAACACCTGATGGGGGATGAATTTGATGAAATAGGTACGTGGAGATGTGATCTACTCACTTAGCAACAACATACTAGCATTAGAGCTCCAGATATGGCCAGATTCATGGGTAGAAGGGATGAAGAACTTCGATCTGGTAACTAGGTGAGTAGAAATTTGATACCCTTGTGCAAGCTTACTTTCAAAAAAATAAAAGAGTGGATCTAAAGGCATAGAAACCCTCAAACTAGGCTAAGCTACCTTTAAGAACATCAGATCTAAGGATTAAGAGGGTCTTTTCCCAACAATGAAGAGAAATCAAAGCTCAAATGGAAGGAAAGCACTCACCACTCAAGAATTGAAGGCTAGAGACAAGATCTATACTCCCTACTTGGATTTACCATTAGAGCTTTGATCCTTGGCATGGAGCCTTCATCATCATCTTCAAATCACCAAGAAGAACCTGCAAAAGAGTCAAGGTAAGGTCGTGATTCAAAGAAATTGTGGGAAAAGAAAGGAATTAATAAAGAAAAGTGAAGAGAGTTGTTGGAATTTTTGGGGCAGCACTTCCTCTTCTTCTTGGACTACTTGGATCTTAGGTAGAAAAGCTTGGAAATGGAACATGGTCCTTCAAACTCAAGGCGCTCACTCAAACTCAAGATCAAACTCAACACTCCAACTCAAAATTTAAGAGAAAAACTCAAAACACCAAGGAGAACTCATGAACTTGGCAAGGTGGAAGAGAACACAAACTAGCAAGCTTTCATTCAACTCAAGTAATTCATTTCCTTACAAGAGGAGGCCTTGGTCCTATTTATAGGCCAAGGGCAACCATAATGGGTAGCAAAAGGGTGGGTTAAGGAGCCAACTAATTCAGATTTAGTTGGTAATTAATTTCATGATTAGTTCCTAGTCTAACTAATCCTAACAAGAGAAAGTCCTAGAAGCTTTATGTGGCGCCATCTCCTTGAAACATTTGTCTTCATGCAATCCTTCCACATGTCCTTTTAAGTTTGGTCTTTCAATAGGCTCCAAAGTAGATGAATGCTTCATAGCTTGGTCGGTCCAAGATGGGCTTCAATGTAGATGATCTTGGCTGGCCCATGGACTTGAAAAAGAAGGGGTCTTCACTAGTTTTATTTGTGGACCTGAACACTTCATACTTGCTTCATTCAAATGAAATTAGGAGTCTTCAAGAGGTGCTTTATAAAATTGGGTTCTTCTTCATACATTGGTGGGACCTGAAAAAAAGATTGGACTAAAACCAAAGATTATTAGTTTATAGTTTTTTTTCTTGCCAATGTCCTCATTAATTCTTCTCGAGTGAAAAGAACTCGGCCCTGACAAGTATGGATCATTATGTAAAATAAAACATCGGCGACCAAATACTCGAAAATACTTTAAAGTAGGTTTTCTTTCTTTCCAAAGTTTATAGGGTGTTTTCTTTAAAATTGATTGAATTAAAACTCGGTTTAAAATATAACAAGCAATATTGACAACTTCAGTCCAAAAATATATGGGAAGGTCATTTTCACAAAGTATTGTGCATGCCATTTCTTCTAAAATTCTATTTTTTCTTTCTACTATCCTATTTTGTTGAGGTATTCTAGGTGCAGAAAAATTATGTTCAATACCTTTTTCATTATAAAATTCTTTAAAATTATGATTTTCAAATTTGGTTCCATGGTCACTTTGAATATAAACAATAAAAGTGTCTTTTTCATTTGAAACCTTTCTATAAAACTTTGTGAAAGCAGAAAAAGATTCATCTTTATGTGCTAAGAATAAAACCCAAATAAAACGAGAGAAATCATCAATTATAACTAATCCATATATCTTGCCTCCTAAGCTTGTGGTTTTAGCTGGCCCAAAGAGATCCATATGTAGTAGTTCTGGTGGCCTAGAAGTTGAAACAATTTCTTTTGATTTAAAAGAGATTCTTGTTTGTTTACCAAATTGACAAGCATTATAAATTTTGTCTTTTTCAAATCTAAGTTTCGGTAAACCTTTAACTAAATCTTTTTCACATAACTAGCTAGTCTTATTAATTGTGGCATTCATTACAACTAGGCATTCATCATCTTGTAAAGGTAAATTATCAAGATCAACTAGATAGATGTTGCCATGCCTATTTCTAATGAATTTCAGTCAATTATCATCAAGACTATACACCATGCAAAGAAATGATTCAAAAACTACTTTAAAACCTTTATCACAAAATTAACTAATATTAAGTAAATTATGCTTTAATCCTTCTACTAATAATACATTATCAATAAAAGTGGATGGAGAAATGTGAACTTTACCGATACTAATGATTTTTCCTTTATCATTGTCTCCAAAAGTCACATTCCTCCCATTCAAAGCTTCAAGAGAGGTGAATTGCTTCACATCTCCCGTCATTTATCTTGAGCAACCACTATCAAGGTATCACAATCTTTTTTCTCCTTGATTGCAAGACACACCTGCAAAACAGATCAAGTTTTTGCTTTAGATACCCAAGCCATCTTGGATCATTTAGGATTAGTAGTAATGGTTCCTTTTGGAACCCAAACTTTTCTAGATTTATTTACTTTTCTTTGATTGCATTGATGTGCTTTATGTCCAAATTTTTCACAACAAAAACATGTAATACTAGAAGATGTAGGCACAAAATTTTTTTGAAGTACTTTTATTGTTTTTGAGTTTTATACCCCAAGCCAACTTTGTTGAAAACTGCACATTAACTATTCAATAGTAAATTCAATCTTTCAAAACTAAACGTGAATTTTTCAACAAATGGCTTGACATTATCAAGCTCTTCTTTGAACTTTTTGTTTTCCAACTCAAGGTCTTTGTTTTTCTTTATAAGCTCATTATTTGAAAAAAAAAAAAAAAGGCCTCGAGTCTTTTTAGAACTTCTATCTCCTTTGAGAGAGCATTCTTTTCCTTTTCCAAAATAGCAACCTTGGTTTTTAGTTCTTTGTTTTCATTTCCAAGGTTGTTGTTTTCAAAAGCAAAAGAATCAGCTTGCTTCTTTAATTTCTTGTATTCAAGTTTCAGCAATTTATATTCATGCATAAGTTTATCAAAAACATCTCTAAGTTCTTCAAAAGTAAATTTAATTTTGGATTGTACCTTATTTTCATGAACCATGAGACAAAGATTGGCAACTTTTTGCTCTTCTTCTTCCGAGCTAGAATCTTTACTTTCGTTCCAAGTAGCCATCATTGCCTTCTTCTTATATTTTTTTTGAGCTTCTTGAGGAGAGGACAATCAAACTTGTAATGACCGGGTTTCTTATACTTAAAGCAGATAGGTTGGTCCTTCTCCTTCTCTTTTTTCTTTTCTTTATCCTTGCCTTTATCTTTCTAGGCTCTCCTTTGAGTGCCTTCTTTTTGTATGAGTAATTTTTCTTTCTCATAAATCTTTTAAATCTTCTAGCCACTAAAGCCTCTTCATCTTCATTTTCACTTTCTTCAGACTTGTCACTTGAAGGTTCCGTTGGTGTAGTGGATTTGAGGGCAATTATTATTATTTTTTTATCTGCATCCACTGCTTTTTGCTTTAGGTTTAACTCATAAGTCATGAGTGAACCAACAAGTTGCTCCAAAGGTAGAGTTTCAACATCCTTTACTTCTTGGATTGCAGTCACTTTTGGATCCCATGAAGATGGCAAAGATCTAAGAATTTTGTTAACCAAATCAGCATTAGACATAGCTTTACCAAGACTTCTCATTCCATTAATAATGTTAGTAAATCTTGTGTACATATCAGTGATGGATTCATTAGGTTCCATTCTAAATATTTCATATATGTGCACAAACATATTATTTTTTGTGTTTTTTACTTGATGGGTACCCTTATATATAACCTCAAGTTTGTCCCGTATTTTCTTTGCTGATGCACATGTAGAAATCCTATTAAATTCACTAGGATCCAATATACAATAAAGCAAGTTCATTGCTTTGGCATTAAACTCAGATTGCTTAATATCATTTTCATCCCAATATTGTTCAAGCTTGGGAATGGAAACGCCATTAACCATAATTGAATGAACATGTGGATCTTTAACAACTACTTTCCAAAGATTATAATCAATAGAGTGCATATAAATTCGCATGTGAGTTTTCCAATATTTGTAATTTGTGCCTTTGAAAAATTGTGGTCTATTTAAGGCTTGACCCTTAACAGCACTAGTATCTATTGGGACTGCCATAGATCTTTAACTTAAGATAGTTAGGCCTACAAGCTGAGTATAAAGCTTTGATACCACTTGTTGCCCAGCTAAAGCAATCAAAGAGGGGGGGTGAATTGGGTTTCTAAAAACTTTTACAAGAATTAAAGACAATTGCTAGTATATTTTCAAAGTATTTGTGTGCTCAATAAATATATGTAGTAGAAGTAGTAAAGTAAATGTAGAAGCAATCATAAACATACAAATTTATAGTGGTTTGGTGTATTCCAAAACACTCACGTCCATTCCCCAAGCTTTTCTTGGATATTTCACTATAATCCAACTTGATTATAGTAGATTAGTTTTCCGGGCTCACTAATCAAAACTCATTTGGTTTTCACAAGGCTAATAAAAAATCTAGTTGATTTTCAACACAAGGCTTACCAATAACCTAGTTGGTTTTAACTCAAGGCTCACCAATAATCCAAGTACTAGTTTCAATCTACTTGAAACTAGGAACAATAAAATAATTCAAGTACAAAGTAAGAATACAATAAACTCTCAAAAAATAAATAAATTCGATGAAGCTCTTCAATGTTGTTGAGAAGCTTGTCTCCAAGTTGTTGAAGCCTTAATTAATGCTTGAATGAATTGGACTTGAATGCTCTTGAATGCTTGAAGGCTCAACTTCACTTAAAAGTATTGGTTCTTCAATGAATGTTTGAATAAATTGCTACATTATCAATGAATGCTTCCCTCTTGTATTTGGTGGGCTTTAAATACCTTTCTAAGCCTTAAAGGACAGTTTATAGTCGTTGGAAAGGAGAAAATAGCTATTATACACAAATTAGAGAAGTTCTGTACTTCACAAAACTAGCCATTACTATTCACTCAGACCTGCAAGTGTCAACACTTCAGACCAAGAGCCGATACTTTGAGTCAATACTTCAAATCATGAGTTGATACTTGAGTCAAAAGAGTTTTTTGAAGCTCTCTAGAGTGTACTAATGCATCGATACTTCTTTTGGTGAGTCGACACTTCATCTTCATGAGTCAACACTTGGACAAAATCTAGAAATCAGTAACTCTGTCATCTTTTTGGCTCAGGCCTTGAGTCAATACTTGGTTGACCATGAGTCAACACTTTGAGTCGACACTTCAGATCATGAGTCAACACTTTAGCATGCCGGTTGAAACATTTTCTATGTATCAACTCAAGCTTCTGTGAGTCGACACCTTGAGTCGACACTTGAGTTCTGTTGTTGCCAAGTTCGCCGTGGCCTGTAGCTTCGGTGCGTCATTGATGCGTTGGGCTCTTGTGGGAGGCACTCGTCCCTCTTTTCATCGGTCGACTCCTTGGTTCGACAATCCTGCAAAAAAGAGGAGACCCTGGCTAGAGATTCCAATGGAGACACTCCGACGATCAAGTCAGATGGAGATGATCATGGGGAACAAAACCTCTGTGGCGGAGAGCTTGGGGACTCTTCACGTAGAGGGTGAAAGAAACAGAATTTAGATGTGAAAACAAGGTGGAGATGGAGTCAGGGAGCGTGGGAAGTTCTCTTGGCTAGGTTCTTGCCCATTTACTCCCTGTTCTTGCTTGCTTACTTTTCTTTTTTGTTCTCTCTCTGATCTTATGTATGTGGGGTGGCCCAGACCAGTTCTGGAGCTTTGTCCAGGTATCTCTCTAATGGTACAGCTCCCTATGGGAGCGGCGGGTGCCATACTGCTGAGCCCCTAGCCATGATGGGGTGTTCCCATCCCTAAGGGATCCATGCGAGCATCACAAAGCTCTAGAGCCTTCATGGAACACTACTCTTGGGAGAGGTTCAGGTATCGTGTCACGAGATTTGAAGCCCCTGGTTGCATGATCGTTGACGTGGCTGCAAGTTACAAGGCCTGGAGCTTGGCAGAATGCATGTCACTCAGGACATGGTAGTAGCATTTGCAGAGTTTGAATTTATGGCAAGGCATGCACCACCTCCCGAGGTTGCAGGTGATCGGACTCCTTCTTGCCATGGTTTAAGTTTCTGTTGGTCCTTCCTTCTCTCGTCATTGGCAGGAATATCGACCCCCCCGAGGCAGGAGGGCTCGTCTTGGCAGCATGAGCATGACCTCGGTCGGGAGCTGACCTCAGATAGAGGGCTCGCCTTATGAGCATGACCTCAGCTAGAAGCTGACCTTGGTAGGAGGGCTCGCCTTGGTAGCATGAGCACAACCCCGGCTGGTAGTTGACCTCGATAGGAGGGCTTGCCTTGGTAGCATGTGCATGACCCCGGTCAGGAGTTGACCTCAGACGGAGGGCTCGTCTTATAAACACGATCCCGGTTGGGAGCTAACATCGGCAGGAAAGCTTGCCTTGGCAGCATGAGCACCACCCCGATCGAGATGTCCCTCCAGCAAGCATTGCGCCAGCATTGAGAGGACCTACCCATTGGTCAGGCGAGGAGCGGAGAGAGAGGCCCGAGCTTGTTTCCTTTTCATTTTGTAACTTGTAATTTTGGGAGGTCTCCCGACCTGTTGGGAGCCTTCCTAGGATGTAAGAGAAGACTTAGCAATGAAAACATCTTTTTCTTCATGGCTGCTATTATTTTTTTCTCTTTCCCTTCTTCTCTTTTTTCTTTTTTTTTTTTGGAGTGCTTCCAGGACATTCTTTAAAATGTACAAGGGATTCATTTTTGTAATGAAGGTTGATTCAACCAACAAATTTAGTGTGGTCTCGCTTTCTTTTTCCTTTCAATTCCTATGTGGGAGCCTTTCCCAAGCCCTGTAACTTGCCACCATGTCAACGATCGTGCAACCGAGGGCTTCAAATCTCGCGACACGATACCTAAACCTCCCCAAGAGGAGTGTTTCATTAAGGCCCCAGAGCTCTGCGATGCTCGCACGGACCCTCTAGGGATGGGAACACCCCACCATAATTAGGGGCTCAGCGGCATGGCGACTGCCGCTCCCATAGGGAGCCGTACCATTAGAGGGACACCTGGACAAAGCCCCAGAACTGGTCTGAGCCACCCCACATACATAAGATCAGAGAGAGAACAAAAAAGAAAAGCAAGCAAGCAAGAATAGGGAGCACACGGGCAAGAAACCAGCCAAGAGAACTTCCCATGCTTTCTGACTCCATCTCCACCTGGTCTTCACATCTAAATTTTTTTCCTTTCACCCTCTACGTGGAGAGTCCCCAAGCTTTCCACCACAGAGGTTCTGTTCCCCTTGATCATCCCGTCTGACTTGATTGTCAGAGTGTCCCCACCGGAATCCCCGGCCTGGGTCTCCTCTTTTTTGTAGGACAGCTGGACCAAGGAGTTGACCGACAAGGAGAGAGATAAGTGCCTCCCATGGGAGCCCGACACATCGGTGACGCGCCGGAGTTATAGGCCATGCCAATCTTGGTGGCAACAAGTTTCATGAGTCAACACTTGGCTGAAACATTGTTGAAACTTGTCCAAATTCAAAATTTGAGTTATTCAAAGTCATTCTTATGTGCTAAAATCCATACAACTTGAAAATCCATTAGTTTAGGTAACTTCTTCAACTATTTGACAAGCAATTCAATCTTACAAAAAATTTTAACTTTGATGAGTACTTTATTTTGATAAACATACTTTTAACATATAGTTAGTACTCAAATATACTTAAATATTTTGTTATTCATCAAAATCAAGACATGAGTCAACAGAAAAACTTAGTCTTTAATGTTCATGTGAGCATCCAAAATTACAGGTTTAGAAATTAAAGGCAAATATAAGTACACATCCGAAATCTAAAGATATTATTTATTCTATGAAATTTACGGATTTATTATTTTTTTAGATCTATGAAAATAATATTATTTTTTGGTATTATAAAAATCATGAAAAGGATCTTGGGATAATAAATTTTTTATACATAATGCATGACTTTCTTACTAACAAAATTTGATGTGCCATATTCCACCCTTGACAAATGCACCTTGGCCCTTGCACATAACATAAGGGAGCATCCACTGAAGCTTGAGTACAATAATCTTAGCTACAATCTTGTATATTATATTAGTAAGGCTAATTAGTCTGAAATTAGTCATCCCCATAGAAATAACTTTTTTTTAGAACTAAAGTGACAAATGCACCCTTCCATGAAGATGGCATAGGACCTTTGAAGAATAACTTAATTGCCCAAACTACATTCTTATAAACAATGGGCCAAAATTATTTCCAAAACTACATTCTTACCAACAATGGGCCAAAATTATTTAAAGAACATGGCTTGAAACCCATCAAGCCTGGGGGCTTTGTTTGCATTCATGCTATGAATGATTGTTTCAATTTTTTCCATTACAATAGCTGAAATTAATTTCTCATTCAGCTTCACTGAAACACTATGTCAACAACTGGTAACTCCTATAAGAATGTGGAGTGTGCCCGCATAGACTTTTAAAGGATTGAAACAATAAGTCTCCTAATAGCTTCTTCACCCTCCACTTAAACATTCAATATTTGAATTCTATTACTCCTCCTCCTTAATACTTCGGCCCTATGAAAAAACCGTGCATTAGCATCACTTACTTTCAACCATTGCACCTAGAAAATAACTCCTGCATTGCCAGGTTTTTATTATACTACTGAATATAGTGTAACACAGTCAAATGCTTATCCTATTGCAAAACTCTCCAATTGTGCCTCTTTAAATTTCAACTGATATATTTGCACTTGTAATCGAGCACCCCTCTCAAAAATATTACCTAACTTCTTCCGGTTCCAGGTAGACAATGCCCTCCTTGTATTGCACAACATGATAGCCAACCGAACCCCAAAAAAATGAGAATCATTATATTTCTTTGACTTCTTGACTACTTGTTGCACCACCTCAGATAAAATCCAAAAACTGTTGTAACCGAAATGGAAACTGTTGTAATCGAAATGGCTAGGAAGTAGCACGATTCTTTTCTTTAATACACAAAAACAACATCTAGTGATTTGTTTGGAGTAAGTGTCGTACTTGAGTATTAGAATACGAGTATTAGAATACAAGCTCAACTATTCTGGTGATGCAAATGTTTTAACTAATTTTTTCTCAAGCACGAGCTCTTCCCCATCTATTGTGACACCAAGCAAAGGATAGTTCATTAGAACCAAGATCCATGAGACTGGTTGATAACAAAAACATTCTAAATTGTTTGATATCCCTTTTAAGCCTGAAGTGCTTATCTTTTGTCATTCTACCTACAAAATATAATCGAAATCCCCTGCTACTAACACTGGCAATCCCAATTAAAAAGGTCTTTTTTGCTGTCCAAGTAAATCTAATATACCTCAAAGGAAACCAGCGGCAGGTTGGGCTGCATACCATACATTATGGGAAAAATATCTATTTTGAAAATTAGACATTAATCTTTATTTTTGATGTAGATGCTTGTCGTATAATGTACTTGAGGCTATAAATTTATTTTGGCTCAGCCTCCTTTATGTATCCAAAAAAAAAAAAAAAAAAGCAATGATATCAAATATCTATCAATCCAGGCCGTTTAGCCAGCAGATCCAACTTGTCTCGATCATCAAACCCTCTATCCTAAATCATATAGTCAACATCAGAATTTGTTGTGGGACATAGGCCAGAGTATATCCAAATTTTCTATGATCTATTTTTTTTATAGTAAAACAATTTATTTAAAAATTAAAATTTTTTAGATAAATATTTTTAAGATAATATTTAGAGAGAAAAAAGTTATTCATATTTTTTTACACAAACAAAATAAATTTGAAACTTATTGTTCATAATTTTTTTGTATTATTACTTTTTTTGGATAAATTATAATTTTTTTTTTAATTTTTTATAATTTTTAGATATAAAGAATAGTGAAAAGTTATTAGGTATCGAATAAAGGAGGCATATTTTTGAGATATAAAGAATAATGAAGAATTATTTAGATATTGAATGATATTAAAAATAAGAAAGAAATTTTTAAAAAATAAAATTAAATATTTACTTGATGAAAAAATAATTTCTATCTTGAAAAATATAAAAATATAATAAATTGATTAATAAAAAATTAAACAATAAAAACAATAGAATATAATAAATTAATTAATAATAAAAAAATGGTCAACATTTTTCATGATATTTATCCCCCAACAAAACGGCCCTTAAATGACGATCTACCCTGATAATTTCCAAGTTCCCGGCCATCTAAATTCCGAGATCTTGTACTTCGAAATCTCTCCCTTTTTCTTGATCGTCATCAGCGTCGCGCTGCCAGCGCTGACCGTGAGCTCCTCCTATCTCGTACCTTCCTCCCCCCTCCGATTTCTAGGATTAGGGTTGAGGGTTTTACGTCGCCGGAGTGCGCCTCCAATCCATCGACTTTCCTCTTCCAGGTCCGAAATCAGGTACGTGCCTTGAATTTTTATCCATTCTGCTCTCAATTGCTTCTTGTCCTTTTGGTTTCTATTCTTTGTTTGGGCGTGAGTTGGAACTCGATATCTGGACCGGTGTTTTGGGTTCGTTTTCATGTTTTTCCTCGAATCGATGTTCGAAGTTAGGGAGGGTCTGGTTTCGGGCTGTTTGACGGTGCCGTAGGGTTGATTTGGATCTGATAATCGAATATATCTCACTGTAACTGTATTATTGGGGTTCTCTTAGCTGTGTAGGGCTCGGCTCGGGGGAGAAGGTCTCGTGGTGGGAAGGTATGTCGATGCATGAAAGAAAGACTGTAGATTTGGAGCAGGGATGGAATTTCATGCAGAAGGGTATCACAAAGCTGAAGAACATCTTGGAAGGTATTCCCGAGACGCAATTCAGCTCCGAGGACTATATGATGCTCTACACGTATCCGTCCTTTTGCTTTTATTGATGCTGCTTCGAGGTTTTGTCGCTAGTTTGTACTGTTATTTTGGTTTCAATGCGTTTGTCGCCTTAATTATTCGGCCAGAACTATCTACAATATGTGCACTCAGAAACCTCCGCATGACTACTCGCAGCAGCTGTATGACAAATACCGGGAGTCATTTGAAGAGTATATCAATTTGACGGTGAGGACAATGTTTCTTTTCTTTTTCATTGCTCGTCTATATAAGGCTCAGCATTCATAGGAACGATGACTTGTTATCATTGTCTATCTTTTTTTTTTCCCCTCTTGCTTTTTAATGAGGTAAGTTATGAATGAGCCATGAATAAATGCTTCTGGATTTTACATTTCCAAACCGGAATTTCTGAGATCTTTTGATTGGAATTTAATATTTGATTTCCTAATATGAAGTAAACTGTATTTTTTGTTGCTTTTGATGGTTTAACTACTAACATTTACAAAATTAACTTATGCCCATATGTTAAGACCATCTAGGCTACCTCATTCTTAGTTGTAGTTGATTGCCTTATCTTGTGTTGATATCTGAAGCTACCCTTGGCTTGGCTTTTTTGGTTGTCATTTTATACTTTAAGCTAAAAATGACCACACATGGTTGCGCTCAAGGTTTGCATCTTGGTACTGGACCCCATAGCTATACCATCCTGGTATAGAATCGATATGCTCGGTATAGGGGTTGATTCAGCATGCTAGCACTCCATATGCTTCCCGTACCATGTACGGGTTTAGTAATGGTAAGGTACGATATGCTCGATATGCACCAGTACCAATTGGTATGAAATATCATGGTTGTGCTAAAAAAAGCATTATGCGAGGAGTTATTATGCAAACTTGATGCAAAACATGCTGACCTAAATTGCTTAGGTTGCAACCTATTGTAGTAAATGCTATCATTTTCCTTTTAAATCGGAAAAAGAGTTGGGAAAGCCCAACCCACTTTTAGTAAGATTAGTTAATTTTATGATTGGAAGCTTTTTTTTGTCTTGGTCAAAATCTCTACCGAGATATGAATTTGTAATTGTAATGTTACTTTGACATGGAACACAAGCATCAATTATTAGGTTTCCAAGTGTCGAGAAGAATCTAATATTGGGATCTTCACAAAATAAGACATAGGGTAGATGTTTGTATTATATGTGAGTGTGCAAGTTTGTATTGATATATGCATGTAATGAATGATGAGCAATGTTTCTTAAGTGCATAATATCTGATAAAATGGTTGCTAATTGTTATTTTAAAATTGATAGAATACTACCAAAAAGTACACATATAATGACAGTGGAATTATGATTGATGGTAGTGTCAAGGAGTGTCTTGAAGTATCTAAAGGAGTGTTTTGAAGTGTCCAAGTGCCTGACATGTCAAAATATCCAAGATTTGAAATGCCAATTAGGCGTGCAAATGAGTCAAGTAGTTTGCAAGCTACTCAAGCTCAACTTGGATCCAATCTTGACTTGCCTCGACTATTATTAAGCTCAAGTAGCTTGAACAATTTTTTGATTCAAGCTCAAGTAGGAAAATACTTGGCTCGAGTGCTCACGAGTCTAATGGGGTGTGTGTATATATAATTTTATATTTTGTTTTAACCGTATTTTTAAATTATGACCAAGGGTCAAATTCAAGCTTGAGTATGGCTATGGCTCGGTTGATATTTGAGTTTGAGTCAAGTTGATCTCAAATATTGCCTTTTCTTTTTTTATCAAGTTGAGTTCTAGCTTGGATATTAAAGCTTGGTCGATCTTGAGTCGATTTTCGAGCTCGAGTATTTTAAACTCAAGCCTCAACTCGGTTTGATTGCACCCATAGTGCCAGTAACATTGTGTAATGGTATTGGGCACCCACATATACTATAATTTTTTAATATCACTCTTATTTTATTTCAATTAATGGAAATTGATCTTTACTGATTTACTAGTTAATGTGATATCACTATAATAGCCAATATCTTTTAACCATTGTTACCTTCTAAGCATTGGTGTTTTAATTAGATTGCGAGGGGTTATGAGAGACTATGGGTTTATGACGAAGACTATGGGTTATGAGAGACTATGAGAGTTTGAGCTCAATTGCTATAGCTAGATTGAAATGGAGGGAGGCTTATTGTTAAGATTGTGAAGGATGGAGCCTGTGGATGACTATGGGTTTATGACGAAGACAATGATGAATACTAGATCCACCATGGTCGAGCTTCACAAGAATTGGGGAAGTTATGGGGAGATGGTGTTGGAAGATGATGTCCATGATGGTGGTAGCCAATCAAAGAGGGGTTATCAAAGAAGGAAAGGGGGAGATTGTCTTGGCAATATTAATGGAGATGATGGAGGAGGATAGGGGCTTGGAGGGAGGGAAGAGTAGAAGGAAAGAAAGAATGGAGAAAAGTCATTTAGACAGATTTTAAGTCATTTAATTGAAATTAATGTAAGAATGAAAGTTATGTATTTTACCATATCAACCAATTTTCCTATATCGTGCTCCCTTGGGTCTCAGCCGTAAAACTTGTGAACCTCCTAAAATTGAAGGGCTTTTGAAATGAACTTATGGAAAAAAAGATTGGGGAATTTATATTTGCTTAGTTCTGTAAGAATAAATGAACTTGTTAGGATTAAAAATTGGAATTTTATGATGCATGAAGGTGAAGGCTTTCATCCTATTTAAGATTCATTCCAATTAGTTTAGGGTGGATCCATCTAGATTGCCTTCACTACTTTAAGAAGGATAAATCTTGTTTGTTTTGGATGAGGGATTTGGGTGCGAACTTAAGGATATTTATGGCTTGGAAATGAGGAAAAGAAAGAGAGGGGGGGGGGGGACAGTTAAGTAGGTATTATCACTCTTCCTAGGGTTGTCTCAAATATAAGTTAACTGAAGAGGCTAGGTTATGTGAGGGGTTGTTCTAGAATCATTTCGTGGTTAAGGATTTATGTAAAAGGATAATGTAATCAAACTTGCTCAATCCTTTATCCGAGGGATATAATTTAAGTCCATCTGAATTTAAATGGAAACCTTAAATTGTAATTCGATATCAATTATTAGGTTTAGAATTGAATCTTGAAATGGAGATAAGGATCTTAAATTCTTACTAACACATTGGAGTCCTGCATAGTGGAAAAGTATATACAGTTATAATGGCTGCTGTTTTATGTTTCTATTGCACCCTAGTACTTTTTCAGCCTTTTTTTATTATGGTTTGGTTTGGAAAAAAACAACACTGGCTTTTTAAACTCGTCAACCAAAGAACGAAGATTTGTATTGAGAATGTTGTCATTGATTGAATTTCATAATATCTTAGGGAACCACCAAGCATGTTGAATCATTCTTCTAGATCATTCAATTATCTATGTTGTTTTTTTTTCCAAAGCCCATAAGTTATGCTCAATTTATACTCCAACACCTTAGCGATCTGCTTTTCTTTTTCTTGTCACTAATTTTTTTTCTTTTTTATCTTTGAATTGCTAGCATGAAATTTGGGGAGTGGCAATGCACTTTTTTGTTTTCTTTAACCAGTTTGTGCATTCTATACGCTTAACTGATAATGTGCATGTTTAAAACAAAGCATGTGACAGATTTTGTTTTTAATCTTGATTTTTATTTTGTTATGATAATATTGTATCTGTATGTTTTTTTGTTTCATTCTAGTATATGATATGCAGGTTGTGTTTCAAGATTAATTTGGCAGCAGCATGACTAATAACTTACAATCTTTGGTTTACAATGTGAATTTTAGTGCGTAGTGTAATTTCATTAGCAAAACTTATTTGCTATGTTTTATCTTATGCTACATTATAATTTACTTATTTTCTTTTGATAATACAGTTCAACCAAGCCTTGGAAAATACTTGGTGTATTTATGCTAACAAGGTTACTTCCATGGGAGGAAAAGCTGGATTATGATAATTCTTTTTAGTTTTCATATTGGAGCATATTAATGAATGGATAACTATAATTTTTCTGAGAAATTTCAATTTTTTAAATATTATGTGATTAGTTTTCAATGTTTTGTGAATTTGTGTTGTTTGTGAAGTATGTGATGAAACTTAAATAATATTGAAATTTGAAACTTCAAATGAGTTTATTGTGACTTGATTACTGCCACAATCTTTTTACATATGTGATGCAATTTTTCCCCTAATACATAGTGTTCTTTATATTGGAAAGGTTCAGGAATAAATGTGAGAATTCAGATTTCTGAAATTGATTTTTAAATCTTAAATCATAGAAACATGTTGATGCTAGGAGAACGTGATGTAAGACAAATTTTAAAAAAATGGTTTTTAATGGCTCGCAGCTTCACACATCTGAATCATGCATGGGAGATAATTAGAAAGAGGGACTCAAATGCCAGTCATCACACTCAATATGGCACCATAGATATCATGCCAGTGCCTTAGTGATGTATGGCAATGACATTGCACTGGAAAAAAAACGGACATGGGGCATTGACATGATGCTGGCTGTATGCTACATTATGCAGCCATGCTATCATGTGCCAAGCCTTGCATGGAACATACTGTACCAATGCGAGGCCGGCATGATACTTTACAAATGGTTGTTGAAATACTGGACAATTTAGTATCTGACCATTTGTATATTTTTTGAGAGATTTGTAATAATTTGGGTAATTACTCAGTTTCTTTATTTGCTAAATATATATGTTTTAGTTTATGGCTGTATCATACTAATGAAGCTATATTATTTTCCCATAATTTTGAATTGCTGGTTGTTCAAGAATGCATTGGGAAATTAGCCTTTAAACCATAAAAATTAGGATTACATAGAACTCTGATTGCTATTTCTTGTACCTTATATATGCAGTCCTTTGCCCATTTCCAAGTCTCATTAGTCATCTCTTTTTATTTTTTTATTTTTAAGGAAATCAATAATCTATATAGCATGTTCAATGTGTGGTCCTCTTACAATCAACTTTTCTGTTCTCACTCAGGTATTGCCATCCTTGAGAGAGAAGCATGATGAATTTATGCTGAAGGAGCTTGTGAAAAGATGGTCAAATCACAAAGTTATGGTTAGATGGCTTTCACGTTTTTTCCACTATCTTGATCGTTATTTCATTGCTCGGAGGTCGCTTCCTGCGCTTAATGAAGTTGGACTAACTTGCTTCCGCAATCTGGTACACTTTTGTCCTAGCTTTTTATTATAGCTTTTGTGTTCAAAGATCAAATTGCAGATATCTCTTGAATTAGGCATGCAATTTGTGTTTAGACTATAGTTCTGTGATTGAGTTCTGGAAGGTTCTCATGCTTCTTGGAATCACTTTTGACTGGTAGTTTTTGCATTTCAGGTCTATAGTGAGATTAATGACAAAGTGAGAGATGCTGCGATCTCTTTGGTATGTGGATACAGGATTTCTCAGCATGAACTGGATCTCTGCTTTTTATTATGTTAATCTCATCAACTTTACTTTAACAGATTGATCAAGAGCGTGAAGGGGAGCAGATAGATAGAGCCTTGTTGAAGAATGTCTTGGATATTTTTGTTGAAATTGGGTTAGGGAGCATGGAATGTTATGAAAATGACTTCGAAGCAGCATTGCTTAAGGACACTGCTGCATATTATTCTCGGAAGGCTTCGAACTGGATTTTGGAGGATTCGTGTCCAGATTACATGTTAAAGGTATATTTTCTGAAAATTGCTTGAACAGATACACAAGGTTTGTATATGAGCATGATTGTCAATATTTTTCTGGCTATTTGTAGGCTGAGGAATGCTTAAAACGGGAGAAAGATAGAGTTTCCCATTACTTGCATTCAAGCAGTGAACAAAAGCTGTTGGAGGTTTGTTCATTGTTTTGCTTATTATTTGTGATGGAACATTATAATTTCAAACCTTTGATAATTGGTCTTATACCAATGCTTTGTGTCTACATCTAGATCTTGGTTTTCATAACTGGAATGATGTATTGCATTAAAGTAAGTTGTATTCTTTCATTTAATCTGTTTGGTTGTCTTTCTTGCTATGTTGGTAGAAAGTGCAACATGAGCTACTCTTCATATATGCAAGCCAACTGCTTGAAAAGGAACACTCTGGTTGTCATGCCTTGCTTCGTGATGACAAGGTACATGCTTAGGACACGTGGCAGCTGTTCTTGAGAATGAAGCCAGTGTTAAACTGTAATCTGATGACCAAGATTTCTTGTCATTATATGCTAATAAGGTGGACGATTTATCAAGAATGTATAGGCTGTTCTGCAGAATTCCTCGTGGCCTGGACCCTGTTTCTCAGATTTTTAAACAGGTTAGGAAACTCCCACAATATGCCCATCATCTATTTAATTGAGTGCTTATCTGACCTCGTTTCACTTATTTGGTGGATAAAATTTTCATTGATCCAGCATGTTACTGCTGAAGGCACAGCCTTGGTAAAACAAGCAGAAGATGCTGCAAGCAATAAGAAGGTGAAACTTATTCCTTAAATTCATTTCTCGCTGTACCAAGTCTTTTGTTCTCAAATCAAACTTTTTTTTTAATGTTCTAGAAAATCTCACGATGTGCTCATGCAAACATTGCATTGCATTACAGTGTCTTATACAGTGATCACATACTAGGATATTGTAAAAAATTAGTCTTGGAGAGTGGAGGCTCATTTAACCCATAAAAATACTAGGACTATGGTTACCAGAATCACAAATAAAGACTTTGTTGCTGATGGATTATGGGAATTTTCTATATCTTTTTCATTCTGCACTTATACCAAATCTCTCTGAAATCCTTAAACTTTGAAGTATTCAAAAGTCCTTTGGCTTTATAATCTATAGGTACCTTCCACAGGTTACATCAAAGATTTGGGACAGAGCTTGCTAATTTCTGTTAAAATAAACTTACGTTGCAACTATGATGCATTCCTGTTTCTTGGCCCCACTTTGTTCTGATATGGATCTAGAGATGCAAAAATCTTTGAGATCAATCCATTGGCATGTGGAATGGCAATGATCTACTAGGACACAATATTTCTGTTGAAGTTGCGTGGCCAATGTATGTCAATGACTTGAATTCAGAACCATGCAAAATCAATTCTTTGGCAAGTGTTTTTGTCATTTGCAAAGACACAGAAGAAACAACGAATAACTGCTCCATTAATTATAGGCCACATATTGCATTTTGGCTTACTAACTCAAATAGTAAGTCTGCGATGGGGCTCTTAATAGACTAATTTTCTAGTTAGATGGATCCTTGGGAGGATAGGGAAGGAGATCTGCAACTTAATACTCTGAAGACAAATCCCTGTCACCAGTGGAACCCATCAAGAAATCAAGATGAATCATTTGTTAATCTTGAGTTAAATAACATAAGCTGAATTTATTTGATTCGACAGAAGATTTGATGGCTTATTAGACACTTTTTAGACTTGGGGCTTGTTGAAACTTATCATGGATGGGAGTTTCTCTCATGTATCTTGGCCTAGCATTTTCATAACCGGACCGAATCGGCTGGTTTGGAATGTTTCGAATTGTATTGGCAGCAAACTAAAACGTTTGTGGTATGGAAAATGGAACACCAAACAAGAGAGGGAGAAAGAAAGGAAGATAAAGAGAGAGGAGAGAAGGGAAAGGGCGGACGCCATCGCCAGAGGGCTGATGGTGGTCCATTGAGGTCGTTGAAGGGTCTCGAAGACCTCCATGGCTCCATGTCGCCACTATCGGCTTTTAATTGAGAGAGATAGAGAGAGGGGGGAGCGAAGGTATCAGAGTGCGGGAAAGGTACCGGATAGGGTGCTGGAGAGCTGTCGAGGGTCGTCGTGGCCATCGGGCAACGAAAAAGTTCTTGTGGCCTCTGAGGGTTCAGAATAGGGGCTTCTCATCCCTGTTCATCGAATTTTTTTTAAAAGAAGATGAATAGTGAAACCAGCAATGGGTTTGCCTAGGTAAACCCATTACCGACTTCACTGTTCATCATCTTTTTTTAAAAAAGGGATGATGAACCGTGGCTTCTCACCTCTATTTGGCTGTTGCGGGAGAGCCCTTTCTTTCATTTGGCAGCCACAGTGACCCTTGGTGACTCTCCGATCACCATCTCTAGCACCTTCCCCACCATCTAGTATCTTCGCTCCCCCCCTCTATCTTCCTTGATTGAAAGCCCTACTGGGCAACATGGAGTCGTGGAGGCCTTTCTCGATTGAAAGCCCTATCGGGTGACATGGAGCTACGGAGGCCTCTGTGACCCTTCGACGGCGTCATCCTTCCTTTTCGTCCCCTCTTTCTCTCTCTTCCTCTCTTTTTCCCTCTCTCTTTTCCTTCCTAGTTTGTCCTTTCGTTTGTGTTGATTTGCACCGGTCCAGTCCAATACAGGTCGTATGGACTCGTATCGCCATCTGGCCAAAATAGTCTCTGGTACCAATTTCGGAAACCTTGTCTTGGCCATTCCATCTGATAAAGCTGGATAATATGAAGTTGGCAACTGCGTTCAATATCAAAATAGATTATTTTTGTGTTTAATTCTATTAGTAGTGAATACTTTTATAGGAGATGGCATAGATCTCTTCAAAGGAGATTGAAGTTAGCTTGTGAATGCTTTTGAGAGAACCATTTGCCAAAGGAAACAGATGTTGTTAGGTTAGTCGTAGTGTTGTTTTGGTGATACATAGAATTTGGTGCGGATCTTCCCACCTTTGCATGTTTTCAGGGTCTTACATTTTTATATTTACTTTTTGAAGGAGGTTTATAGTGGCTGTGGTGGTTGTTGAGGGTTGTCTTCTTATGTTTTAGCAGTTCTAACATCTTCATGGTCAAAAGAGGACTCTGTATGCTGCTTGCCTCGGTTACATCAGTTAATATTTGTTGTATGTGATCAGAATCTTTTCTTAAATTTAGGCCATGATGGTCGAAGACTAGTTGCCATCTTGCGAACACCAACACAAATAAACACGAACACACACACAGACATACACACAAAAGATCAAGAAAATCACACTCTGCATTGTGAAAAATGCACTCCTTTTGTTCTTTTTCATGAAAATTTTGCCTAAAGATAAAATACGCAGAGGGTTTATCTATCAAAAAAGTTAATACCCCTCTAGGTTATAAATCCTGCTACCAAACCTGGTATCGGTCAGGAATCAGGTTAGGATGGTCCTAGGTTAGTGCCATCCTGACATATGGAGCATATTGGCATCTTGGTGATTAATTAGAATGCCTGCTTTCTTTTTTTCCTTTTTTCTTTGTTGTTGTTTGCTCTTTCAAATGATTGTTTAGAGGGTTTTTTGGATTTGTTTGTCACAATTTAGGATTAGTTAAAGATTTTGAGCCTATGATTGGGTTTATGGTGGCAATGCCGATACTGGCAACAATTTGATATTCATGGTGCCCATGTTCAAGTTCTCTCTCCTTTCTATCTTTCTCTTGTCATGCTTTGTATTTAGAGGATGGACTGACACCAGGCCTCTCATCAAGCCAGGTGTTACTTACCAAATGCCAAACCCATGCCGCCCTCAAAAGCATCCTCAAATTGGAATTATGATTAAGGAAACCCTGGAATGCCTTTAAACAACCCTTAAAAACAATAAACAAGAGAAAAATTGGCGTTGCACTGAATTATTAAGGTGTTGGGCCCTGCCAAGTGGCGGTACAGTGTGTACTGGTTGTGATGAGCAGCCTCCTTTCTCATACCAGTTGTTACTAACTAGGGCAACCTGGTCTTTTCATCCACCAGGGTCTCTAACCTGTCCTAGGACTTGGTATATCGATCCATTCTGGGATGGATTGGGACTATCCTTGGTGCTATCTATCATTAAAAGCAATTTTTTGTGGTTCTGTCACTGTTTATCATGTTGATCCCACATACTTGTTCTATACATGGTTGGAATTCCTTTATCCTTATAGGAACTGCAGAGCTTCCATTCGTTAAGCCTAACCATTGATGAGCAAACTCTTCTTCTTTGTAATTGCATGCCCTGTTTAGTATTTCTACAACATGGTATAGAGGAATATTTGACACGAGAATTGCATCAGTTAAGATTGAGTCATGTGGAATTTCATGAATAAACTTGCTTAAAATGAGAAGCTTCTTGCACCATTTTTTCCTAATATCTTGTCCATATATCACATTTTCCAGTACTTATATATGAATAACCTTATATCCTCCTCACCAAAAGTCAACTCATACTTGCATTCTTTGAGTGCAGCAAAGCTTTGCTATTTTAGCTTTACAGTTGACACAGCAAAGACTGTAGGACACCAATTTCGAATGCTCAATGGCTCATAATATTCCGAAATCTATATAATGACATCTCGTGGAAGGAATGAAAGCTCAGCTTAAATTAAATAATTAAGGGGTAGATTATGCATTTTATTATATTTTTTATAACATACATAGTTTAAGTTATTTGTCTTGTAACTTCTCAAATCCCCATAAGACCTGCAAGTTACCAATTGTGCATGTCTTTTAATTGAGTGATGAGAATCCTTCAGTTTGTCTGAGATTGTGAATTCTGCTTTTAGTAGGAGTTTGGAAGAATGTTAGCTTGGCAGAATATTGTATTATGAGAGTTTCATGTCAGGAGTTTGGGCTGGTTTGATGTCCCTTTTTTCCCTTACATACTTAGGCTATGTAGCATATATGATTTAGATTTGCAATGAAATATTAGTGTTTTCTCAGCTTTTAATAGTATGCTGTAACTACATAAAGAGGATACTGATTTCAATGTGTGATACACAGGCTTCTTCGGTGACGAGGGCTTTATGATATTCATCTGTTACACATGTTTTTTGGCTGTTACCTTTCATCCTCTTTTCTATAAGGAACCATCATCTAGATTCATCATTCATTTATTTGGATTTAAAGTTCATGCTTCTTATCTACTTCTGGTTAAAGTTCCTGGTCTGTTGACCATTATTGGGCAGCATGGAAACCTTTTATCCAATCTTTCTGTATTCATATTATCATTCGATCCTCAATTCCAAATGTCGAGACATACTTTCCTGCATGGAATGCTCTTGTACTCATTCCATGTAGTCTGATAAGTTATTAATTCCATATAGTCTGATAAGTTATTAATTCCATAATGTTGAATAAATAAGCTAAGTGATACCTGGAGGAAATATGGTGTGTAAAAATGTTTAAAGGTTCTTTTTTTTTTTAATATAAACAAAGAACATGTTTGCATTATTAGATGTTGCTGTTCAATCTGCACGTCAGCACTGGATTTGTGCTGCTAAGTTTTTGGGGGATCTGCAGACCTTGCTGAAGCAGATTTTGTTTTGAGTCTCACTGACGACCCTCTGTAATAATCTGTTGTCTTGTGTGAACTGGGGCTTGCCCTGGTCACCCCTCTGCTTAGCAGCCCGAGTTTCTGGGTTCTATTTCTGGATGGTGCATCCCAGATATCTGGACCTGAGTATTTATGGTGCTGGTGGGTTTGCCACCCCTTCTCTCTCTCTCTCTCAAAGAAAAAGAACAATCAGTCAACCAATTGCATTTCATATTTGATGCAGATTTTTTTGCTCTTTGTTATCAAATTATAGCATCTTTTCATCTTCTTATTTTATGCTTAATTGGTTGATATTCTGTGTCTGTAGTAGCCATATTTTAGTAGCAAGTTGTGAATCAGATGGATGTACAGTTTGTTCATCATCTTCTAGCCATATACGTATCATTCATGCTATTGCATATCATTATCAAGTTTCTCAGTGTAATGCATAATTGGCTAATGATATGTTTTCTACAGGCAGAAAAAAAAAATGTGGTTGGTTTGCAAGAGCAGGTACATTCATCTTGTATGCTACCTGAATCAGATAATTTAATTGAATGTTAAATTTACTGAAGTTTTTATTTTGATCTTCAGGTTTTTGTGAGAAAAGTTATTGAGCTGCATGACAAGTACTTGGCATATGTGAATAACTGCTTCCAGAACCATTCCCTTTTTCATAAGGTTGGGTCCAAAAATAGATTGTTGTCCAAGCTACATTTTCATGCCATTATCTAATGCTTTCCTCTCTTGACAGGCATTAAAAGAAGCTTTTGAGGTTTTCTGTAACAAGGGTGTTGCTGGAAGCTCAAGTGCTGAACTTCTGGCTACATTTTGTGATAATATTCTTAAAAAAGGTGGAAGTGAGAAACTGAGTGATGAAGCTATTGAGGAGACACTTGAGAAGGTAATTTCACTGGATACTCTTCCTAGTTTTAATAGCCAAGGCCTGTTGACTTTTGAGATTGCGTCTTTTTATGAATGAATTTTATAATTTTTTCTCAGGTTGTGAAGTTACTTGCATATATTAGTGACAAAGACCTTTTTGCTGAATTTTATAGGTGAGGGTTCTTGCCTAGCCTATCATCTTATGTTTACAAACTAGTCAATAGGTACTTTAGTTCTAAGTGCTGCTCTTACTTCCATAAATACTTCATTTTGTTAATAATTCCATTATAAAATATTTGCAGAAAAAAACTTGCACGAAGGCTGCTATTTGACAAAAGTGCTAATGATGACCATGAGAGGAGTATCTTAACAAAGCTGAAGCAGCAATGTGGTGGGCAGTTCACCTCAAAGATGGAGGGCATGGTCAGTTGATTTAATTATGTTGCATTAGTGCCTTATGATTATAAATACGCTTTCTGAGGTGTTTTTTTTTTTTTAATTTTTTTTAAAGGTTACTGATTTAACACTTGCAAGAGAACATCAATCAAACTTTGAAGAGTATCTTAACAGCAATCCTCAGGCAAACCCTGGAATTGACTTGACGGTTACTGTTCTAACTACTGGATTCTGGCCAAGCTATAAATCCTTTGATCTCAATCTTCCTGCTGAGATGGTAATAAACATCATACTTGTTTCATTGCTTTTGTTTTTTTTGGTCCTGAATATCATGATTTAGTGGGTCATACTTCTGGTTTGTTGATGTCGTCAGTACCAGTGACTAACCTTATTTTGTTAGAAATTTTATAATACAGTATGGTGAAATTTTGGTTCTTGCCCCATTGATTCAAGGCTATTCAATGATGACTTTACTGTTGTGATGGATGATATATAGGTTAAATGCGTAGAGGTTTTCAAAGAATTTTATCAGACCAAAACTAAACATCGGAAGCTTACATGGATATATTCATTGGGTACCTGCAATATCAATGGAAAGTTTGAACCTAAAACCATGGAGCTGATTGTGACAACTTACCAGGTCTCCTTAAGATTTTTATGCTGTCATATAAATATCTGATTGATATTCATAGAATGTTCTTACATGCCTTTCTGGTTTACAGGCCTCAGCATTGCTGCTTTTCAATGCTTCTGATAGATTGAGTTATTCTGAGATAATGTCACAATTGAACTTGACGGATGATGATGTTATCAGATTGCTTCATTCACTTTCCTGTGCTAAATACAAAATCCTTAACAAAGAGCCAAATACCAAAACTATTTCTCCAACTGACTATTTTGAGTTCAATTCAAAGTTCACTGATAAAATGAGAAGGATTAAGGTAAAGTTGATATTGTTTTGTTGCTGCTGTTATTTCATTTGCCTTACTCTATTGCTTGAGATGAGATGGCTTGTATTATCTGCAGATACCTCTACCTCCAGTGGATGAGAAGAAGAAGGTAATTGAAGATATTGACAAAGATAGAAGATATGCAATTGATGCCTCCATAGTTCGCATAATGAAGAGTCGTAAAGTATTGGGTTATCAGCAGTTAGTGATGGAATGTGTTGAGCAGCTTAATCGTATGTTTAAGGTACTTTTTTTTTTTTTTTTGCCAAACTTTTTAGATAACTATCTCTTAAAGAGTATGGAACAAATGTCAGTACTGTAGAAGTTCCTTGCACAATGTGGAATGTGTTCTCGTGATTATGATCCATCATTATGAACTGTACCTTTCATATTTGTCATCTGGATTCACTAAAGCAATTTAATTGTATAAACATGAATGAGGAGTTCATGACAACTATTTGAAGGTGAAACCTGATTCCTTATGTGCAGCCTGACTTCAAGACAATAAAGAAAAGAATAGAAGATTTGATCACCAGAGACTTTCTGGAGAGAGACAAGGACAACCCCAACTTATTCAGATACTTGGCCTGAATGAATTTCTGCTATTGATGGAAAGAAGCTTTCGTCAAGGTAACTGCCAACAATAATGCAAAAGTATAACAGTGGTCTGTGTGACACTCAAATTAGAAAAGTTTTTTTTTTCCTCTTTTGGTTGCTCAGGAGGTTGCATATAATTCTTAGATTCATGAGCGTTCTTGTTCATTTACCTTGAAGCCAGGTTACCGCCTAGGATCTCCTTTAGAGTGGCATGTTAAGCTTCAAGCAATCTGAAATGTTCAAATGCAGTTTTCTTGTTGCTGCATCTTGATATACTGTAGGCATGTTTCTTCCCAGATCTTCCTCTTGTATATTTTAGTTTGTTCTGATAATAGTGTATTATATTTGGGTAGTGTATTTGTTTCCTGTATCCATATGGCTTGTGTAGTTGTGTGACTATTGACGAGCTATAGAGAGACAGCTCACATGGATTTTATTTACCGTCATCTTATTCAAAATTGCATTGTTTTAATACTGCTATTGCTTTAAATAATCATTATTAATATTATTAATACCATCATAGATAAAAAAAAGTCACCGTGCTTTTAGATTTGATGGATGAACTTTGGCACCAGATGTATGCAAATCTTGCATTGCTCGAGTAATCTGGATATCATGCTTGATGCCATTTTACTCTGTGCATGCCTGATAAATTTCAATTAATCTTGGAAGCCTAGAGGCACATATGAAAGGGTTAATATATGATAAGTTATAATTGGTGTTATTAAACTTATAGGCTTGCTAAATGTTTAATTGAAATAGTCCGTTTAATCAAAATTGAATGGTACAAAATTCTGATCCTTGAAGAACTTCTCTGGAAACTTTTTGCAATTAACCCTAATGCTTCTGATTCTTAATAATTCGTTTGGCTTGGGAAAAGAAATGTTTTTTTTTTTTTTTTTTGAGAAAATTACTTTTCAAAAAATTAATTTTTAAGAATAGAATTTTGGCATGATTGATCACAAGAAAGTGATTTATTTCAAAAAATCGTTTATATTTTGTTGAGCATTCAATTTTTTTAAAAAAATATATAAAATATCTATTATATTTTTAATAGATATGAGATAATATTTTTATTTAAAAATTCTATATAAATAATAATATTATATTTATATTAATATAAATATAGTATTAAGATATTATATTATAATATTAGATCATAATAATTTATTATATAAATATAATATTAATACATATATATTAATATAATATTAATATTTTAATATAATAAAATTATTGTAGATATAAATATAATATTAAATATAATATAATATAATATTATATAGATATTAGAATAATAATATTATTTAATAGTTTATTTTAATCAACCATGATATTTTGTATAATTTTATTTGGATTTTAAAAGGATATTTTTGAAAACAAAGTGATCATTTTCTATGCCGTGGAAAGATCCAGAATCCACCTCTTTCATGTATTTCCATTTTTCATAAAATATGAAAAAAATATTTATTTTATTTTTTCTTAAAACTCTAACCAAATTTTTTCTTTTTTTTTACTTCCTAGGAAGTACATTTTTTCTTCCCCCACTTTTTCTAAACCAAACGAGTCCTAAGAAGTGGAAAGCTCAAATTCAATAAATGTTTTGAATTCAAAAGTAAATGGGTGTCGGAGGAATGATACAACCACCTCAAATTCAATAATGTATGTATTATGGCCCCCCATGTTACATACAGTCAGATCTCTAAGACCAACCTAATCCTCGGATTGCTTGGAGTGAAAGGCCATCCTTCTTGCTGTACTTATCGGAGTTATAGGAACCTAGAATCATGTGCTTTTCTCTTGTCATTTCCAAGATGCCTAGGTAGAGGTTCATCTTATATGTGCAGCTAATGCTAAAGATCAGAAATGCTATCTTCTTTTCTTTCATCCATTCTCTGTTTTCATTTTAATGGTATATATCTACTAGATCAATTATAGTGTGTACACAATGATTTAGTGGAAATTTAAGATTATTCTTCTTTATCTCCACCTTTATTTAGCATGTAAAATAGGCTTACTGTGTACCAAAGTGCTTTTCCAGGGTATGATACATTTCATAAGTTGCTTATCTCTCAAGTAAATTTGTAGGACGCTTATCAAGCAAATATTATAATTGAACTTCCTTGAGAACCGAAATCTAATTGGATTGTAAATTTATTCAAAACATCTTTTTCTCAAGTATCTGTCACTTTTTTTTATATTATTTTTGCAGCTTTAGTTGCCTATCTTTCAAGTGAATTTTTAGAATGCCAATCAAACGAATCTTACATGTAGTACAATTTTTGTTGTATCAAGTGTTTTGAATAGAAACGTGTTTCAAGTATTGAATTGGTCACGTTATGCAGGAATTCATTTTAAAATGTGACCTCGGTTTGAAAACTTGCTCTTTCTGGTACCATCCAACAAAGAATGACTGTATATGTGAGCTGCGGTCCAGTTTGTTTTATTGTGCCCTTCACAAATCAGATAATGGGAAGATGTTGCCGCTTATCGTGCCATTTAGTTCAGCTTACCTAGCCTCTTCTTGATGTTCCCATGTCTCGGCTTCTTGCTTCCACTTTTTCTTGGCTATTAACAAACCCGTCATTTAGTTGGGTGGAATTCACCTTCAGCAACATGCCAACGGGTGCAAAACATACCAGCATTTTATCATTTGCAAGAAATCTTATCCATTTCAACAACTCGCTAAGGCTTGTACTACGGCTTTGGTCTCATCAGACAGGGAGGACTTGGCCAAGACATTTGCAAGTTACATAAAGGTCTTAACCTGGTTTCTTTGCTATTTTGTTGTCATTTAGTAATCCATGCTATTGTGGTTGTAATAGCATATTTTGCTTTCTTCCTGGTAGTGGTGAAACCATTGTCCCATTCGTAAACAAATTTTCTACGGTGCCTTTTTTTAAAAAATTTTGATCTGGCTGTCTAGGATTTCTAAAAGTAATAGTAATAAACAATGTTTTAAATTCCGTAGAACAGGAGTATCGTGATTTTTGCTTAGAATGGGATGCTTCCCATCCCACCCAGTCCCAATGGCCGAGATATATACATACATACATATGTATACATTATGTATACATACATACATATGTATACATACATACATATGTATACATACATATGTATACATACATACATATGTATACATACATATGTATACATACATGTATCTATACATACATATATATATATACACACACATATGTATATATACACACACATATACATATATATAATTTTTAAAATTTATTTTGAAATTTTACTGTTTTATTTATTATTTAAATATATTTAAACTTCTAAAATAATATATTTATAATAAACTTGTTCTATTTAAAACTAAAATTATAATGTATTGTTAATTTTTAGGTTGTTGGAGATTCTTTTTTAATTACTAAACAACGATCTCTTATAATTGATACTGCATGAGTACTTAATAAAGTAAAAATATTAAAGTTAGATAAAAAAGTTACAATCTATGCTACTTGAGCTTAGTCACTTGTATGTGAAAATATAATGATGCTAATAATATATAATAAATTATTTTTTTATTATAAGATCTGGATTCATTAGCTTAAGATAAATATATCAAATTCTACTAATTTTGGGTGGAATGTCTATGATGCTTATAAATATCAAGTCGGGCCTTGAATATGATGCCAATTTTTATGGTAAGCTTATCCTTATTCATCTTATATTTGATGTTGTCCAGAATAACTCTTTTGATAGTATATTAGGTAAGAGATGGGCCATTCTTGGTTAGGACAATGCGAGACAATATCATACTTTGACTTAGAAATGTATCCATATAAAGGTGAATACTGCATATGGGAATACTTCTTGAGACATGACCACTAAAAGTATACATTTGAATCATTCATAGAAAGACAAGGGCCATAATACACACTTTGGCTATCTGATGCTCGAACAAATCCTGTTCTAGTTGATGTAATGATGACCTAATTTACTCAAACTCAAACCTACTTCTCAATACATCTTACAGTTGGTCCCAAGAATTAATTTTAATAAATAATAAAATATTTGAGTATGTATATAATGTACTAATATATTATATAAGTTAAAATTTTGGGAAAAGATAAGGGTAATATCAATAAATCGGAAACATAAGTTTTTGAAGATCAAATGTTTGAGAAAAATCAATGAACTAACAAGATGTGCCCAAAATAATAAAAAGCTATTTTTTGTAGGCTACCTTTTGAGTCGACTCAAATAAACCTTGTGTCGACTCGAATAGACTTTGAGCCAACTTAATAGAATCGAGTTGACTCAACAGTGGACAACAGAGAGCCATGTTTTGGAGAAAAAGACTAAGCCAACTCAACAGAAGAATGAGCCAACTCAGAAGAACTTTGAGTCGACTCGAAGGTTACTGACAAGCATAATGGCTAGTTTTTCAGAAAGGACAGAATGGCCCTATCTTATTCCTAACAATTATTTTCCTTTGTTGAATGACTAGAAATAACTAGTTTAACTTTGAAAGGCTTCTTAAAGGCTACCAAACCCATTGAAGACATTTAAGAACTATAAAATCAACAGAATATTCCAAGTATCATCAAGAAAGAGAGAAACGCCAAAAAGTCTTGATTTGAGAGCTCACTCTTCCAACCACCTAAAGTAATTCTATAAATCGTAGGCTTCCCAGTAAGGAGACAAGTATTAAAGTCTTCAAAGATTTCTTGTCTCCAACTATGCAAAAGTTTTTCTCTTGCTCCTTTTAAGGAATTTTCTTGTACTTAAATTGCTCCCTGTTTTTTATTGCCTACTTCAGTTGGGACTTAAGTTAGATATTTCTTAAGCTAGGGATTGGCTTGTTGGGTTTTGATTATGAGCTCGAAAAAATAATCAGTGTAGGGGTTGGTTTGTGAGCCCGAGAAAATAAATCGGTTATAATATTTGAAAAAGATTATAGTGAGAAATTCTAAGGAAAGACTTGAGGAGTGGACGTAGGTGCTAGGATTACCAAACCATTATAAATTTTTTCTATGTTTGTGATTATCTACCTAGCTCCTTTACTTTCAGCACTTATATTTTTTGCACTTGCATTTTTGCTCACATATACTTCATACTGCAACATATAATTAAAGTTTTAATTTTTGAAAAATCTAATTCATCCTCCCTCTTGGGTTGTTTAGTTGGGCCACACTTACTCTATCCATGCCATAAACTTTGGATATGTTTGACATCAATGTTTCTCAGTTATTCTAAACTCATGAAAACGATCCAAAATATCTATAGCCTATATGCCATGCCTTGCAATAATTCTTCTTCCCCTCCTCTTATAGACTAGCAACTCCTCGTTCTGAAATCTAGAATTAGGTTTAGCTCCATAATCTTGATCCTGTATAGTATGGATGAAATATGCCTATGATTCTAGTCCTGCATAGTATGGATGAAATATGCTTCTTTAGTAAAAGGACTAATCCTATATGTTTCTGTTAGGAAATGTAGGTAGTTTTATGCATGTAATTCCAAAACTTTTTAAAAATATTTAACAACGAAAGCTACAAGATTAATCCAATTAATCTAAGCTTGCATAAGAACTAATCTTTAAACTACCTACAGCAGGATCTTGACATGATAAGTATGCATATAAGATATCAAACTAAAATATAAAATATATAAACCTTTAAGCATTAGACTATATGTTGGATCTCATGTGGTGCTTCCAAGGCTCAAGGGACCAAGGCTAAGGCCAAGGTCCAATGGTCATGATGCTGTCATGGAATTTCTAGGACTAGTTTGGGCCCTAGGATGAAAGGCTGTTAGCCTTTCGGGTCTTGAGGTTTAGGGGACTTGGACCTCAAGGGGTCAACTTGTATTGGGCTGGTTTTGAATCCTAAGTATGTGTGATTGGGCTAAGTCAAGGGTGTACTTGGGCTTGGGAAACTCAATTAAATATTAAGTTAGCCTATGGAAGTTTTAGGGTTAGGTCATGGTGACCTAGTATATATATACTTTGTATATGGGACTGATTAGAGCCGTAATAAGGAAATAACCTTTTCTCCTTGATATCCATCTTCTTCCTCCCTCTATTCCTCTCTGGTTTATCACTCTTTATCAGAATAATATCAGCATCCAAGCCGCCATGCCCTAGGAAGGAGAAAATTCCTTAGCACCTAGGAACTCCTAGTTCAAGTAGGAAACCCAGCACCTAGCATCTTTGTATACTTTGTATATGGGACTGATTAGAGCCATAATAAGGAAATAACCTTTTCTCCTTGATATCCATCTTCTTCCTCCCTCTCTTCCTCTCTGGTTTATCACTCTCTATCAGGGTAATATCAGCATCCAAGCCGCAATGCCCTAGGAAGGAGAAAATTCCTTAGCACCTAGGAACTCCTAGTCCAAGTAGGAAACCCAGCACCTAGCATCTTTGGAGTGGTCCCTCTCTCTACCCTTTTGGAGTTCGACCAAGAGCTTTGGAGGGTTGAATCCTCACTGGTTGGAGGTCCCAAGAGAGGTGGTTTCACGTCCATATCATATCTGGAACATTCGGGGCACTCTGAACAAGTTAGAAGATTTCTGCATAAAAATGCTGAATTCTTGCCAAGTTGATTGCTTCAATCCCCTATTGCTGCCACTTCCAATATAATTTTCTAAGGTTGGTTGCTGGTAGAAAGTTGTCCACGCACCTGGAAGTGTCCTCCAACAAGTGGTATCAGAGCCCGAGTTACGTGGAGTTCATGGGAGATGCCATAAATTACAGATCTTCAATTGCTGAAATTTCAGCAAGGGCCTGTTAAGGTACTTCTCAATCTTATGATATATTTTTTTAATTATTGTATCTTTGGTTAGGATCCAGTCATGAGTACCGGTATGAAGGTGGGTTTCGAAAAGTTTGATGGGAAAGGAACCTTTTCATGTGGAAAGTTCGGGTTGAAGATCTCCTTGTCCAGTTGGAGCTGGATCAGGCTTTAGAGGAAAAGCCTGACGAGGTGTCAGAGAAGCAACGGATGTCCATGGAAAGGAAGCCTGTGCAAAGATTAGAGGTACTTGGTGGATGCGGCTCTCTATTTTGTGATAGAGGAGAGGACTCCAAAAGGTCTCCGATCGAAGTTGCATATGCTCTACATGGGAAAGAATATGTGCAACAAATTGATGCTAAAGAAGTGACTCTACAGCCTTCGGATGCAGGAAGGTGAAAACATAGTAGATCACATTCAGAAGTTTGACCAAATGTGCAATGAGTTGCTGAATATTGAGGTCAAGTTCGAGGAGGAGGACAAGTCCTTGCTGTTGCTATGCTCGCTACCCCCTTCCTTTAATGCTTTGGTTACTACGCTACTGTACGGCAAGGAGACCCTATAGTATGAAGACATGGTCTTGGTGCTGTGTTCTAACGAGCAGAGGGAGAAGCTAACCAAAGAAGGAGTTTCCCAAGAGGGCTTGGTCATTGGAAAAAAGGTTCAGGAAGGAAGGAAGAGGTCCAAGTAGAAAGGATGGTCGAAGTCCAGAAGGAAGAGCAAGAGCAGGAAAGATGCAAGGTGCTTTAAGTGCAATGAGACCGAGCACATTCGGTAGAATTGTCCTCAGTTGAAGAACAAGAAGGGAGACACAGGAGGATCAAATTTGGTGAGTGTCATGGCTGATAAAGAGGTGGAGGATGACCTCTTGGTGGTATCAGATGATCATAGATTGTACACAGATATATGGATCCTGGATTCGGTCTATTCTTATCATTATACCTCGAACCGGTCTTGGTTTTCGACCTATACCAAGACCGATGAGGGAAGTGTGACACTTGGAGATGATCACTCATGCAAGGTTGCTAGTATTGGGAGTGTACGAGTGAGGATGTTCGATAGGATTGTGAGGACACTGACTAATGTCAAGCATGTTCCCGAGCTGAAGAAAAATCTGGTGTCATTGGGCTACCTAGAGCGATGCAGTTACAACTTTAGCAGTCAGCCAGGAGTAGAGTACTTAATATCTCCAATGGAGCCATGTTTGTGATGAGAGGTAGGAGAATGGACAATAATCTTTATAGGATGGAGGGATCAGTTATGATGGGGCAATCTGATACAGCAGCGATAGCACAAGATCCACAGGGAAATTATAGATTGTGGTACTACCACCTGGGCCACATAGAAGATCATGGGATGAAGGAACTGAGCAAGCATGGATCAATTTTAGATCTGGTTGGTGACATTTCAGATGTCTGTGAGCCGTGCCAGATGGGAAAGCAGAGGAGGATCCACTTCAGCAGTAGTTCAACCCACTATGTAGCTCCACTAGAGCTAGTTCATACTGATGTGAGGGGACCATCTCCAATTTCAGCCAGAAATGGAGCGAGGTACTTTTTGACCTTGATAGATGATTTTTCAAGGAAAGTGTGGGTCTACTTCATGAGGGAAAAATCAGAGGTCTTTTCAAAGTTCAAGGTTTGGAAAGCAGAAGTTGAGAAGGAGCAAGGTCATAATGTAAAGTGCTTGAGGTCCAACAATGACGATGAGTTCACCAGCAGGGAGTTTTAGCACTTTTATGAGGAGTGTGGCATCAAAAGGCACTTCTCGATCAAAGGGACTTCTTGGTAAAATGGCATGGCCGAGAGAATCAACCAAACCCTTATAGAGAAGGCAAGATGCATGAGGCTACAAGCAGGGCTTCCTAAGGCATTCTGGGTTGATACAGTTGACACAGCCTGCTATTTGGTCAATTGGTCGCTGCATACAAAGTTAGATATGGTATTCCAGAGGAGAGATGGTCTAGAAGGAGGATTGGGCTTCGCCATCTATGAGTTTTTGGGTGGATGGCATATGTGCACATCGGTGCTGGTGAGCATAGTAAGTTGGATGCCAAGTCAAAGAAGATGGTGTTCTTAGGGTATTCATGAGGAGTCAAGGGGTACAGAATGTGGGATCCCTTGGAGAAGGTCGTCATCAGTAGGAACGTAGCCTTTGATGAGAGGTCAGTTCTCCAGAGATCAAGTGGCACAGAAGAGCAGCAGGAGGTCCAGCAGGGCAGTGCTGGATAGCTTACCTCATTTTCTATTTTGCCACTTGCAAGTGCATATGGAGGATTGGATATTCAAATGGAGCACTCTCGGAGAGTGCCTCCACATGTGGAGAGAGCTCGGATGGATGATCGAGGCCAGGAGGACCAGCGAGAGCAGGCTGGACCTAGGAGAGATATCGGGGTTGCACTATACAAGCCCAAGAGGACCATCAAGCAACCCGACTGATATGGCTTTGGAGAGATGGTGTCATATATCCTAGTGACAACTAATGGAGACCCATATACCTATGAGGAGGCTATGGAGAACCAGATAAAGAGAGGTGGGTCCAACCAATGTCCGAGGAGCTACAGTCTCTCCACAAGAATGACACATGGCAGTTGGTGCAGTTGCTATAAGGGAAGAAACCCATAGGGTGCAAATGGGTTTATCAATGCAAGGAGGGACCTTTGGAACAAGGAGGCATCAGATTCAAAGCTCGTTTGGTTGCCAAAGATTACTCACAGAGAGAAGGAATAGACTTCAGCGAGGTTTTCTCTCCCATTGTTAGACATACTTCCATTAGAGTGCTGCTAAGCATCGTAGCAGCTTAGGACTTGGAGCTGGAGCAGATGGATGTCAAGACGATATTTCTCCATGGACACTTAGAGGAGAGCATCTACATGGCGTAGCCACTAGGTTTCAGAGAACCAAGATCATAAGAGAAAGTTTGTTTGCTACAGAAGTCGCTGTACGGGCTCAAGCAGTCGCTGAGGCAATGGTACAAACGGTTCGATACTTTTGTGAGGAGCATTGGACTTTTCAGGTGTGATCATGACTCTTGTGTATATGTAAGGACTCTTGATGATGGTTCTAGGATCTACTTACTCTTGTATGTGGATGACATGCTGATAACATACAAGAGTAAGCAGACAGTGTAGGAACTAAAGGCAACTTTGTCTTAAAAGTTTGAGATGAAGGATTTGGGACCTGCGAGGAAGATCCCAGGCATGGAAATCTTTAGAGATTGGAACAAGAGAGTGCTGCATTTATCTTAAAGTGGCTACATAAAGAAGGTTTTGGAGAGGTATGGGATGAAGGAAGCAAAACCAACAGAGCTGCCTATAGCCGGACACTTCAGACTCTCGAAGACCATGGCACCCTCAGACTAAGGTGGAGGTTCAGAAGATGGAGAGGGTGCCGTATGCCTTTGGTATAGGTAGTCTCATGTACACCATGGTGTGTTGTTGGTTGGATATCGCCCATGCAGTGAGTTAGGTGAGCAGGTTCATGGCACAGCCTGGCAGGGAGCTCTAGCGAGCACTGAAGGGAGTCTTCAGGTACTTGGCGGGCACGATTGGAGTTGGCATATGCTACGAATAGCGAGGAGGTGCTGAGGAACACTCCAACATGTTCAAGGAGGCTCGAGGGCTGATAGGAGGGTTCGTGGATATGGATTTTGGTGGAGATGTGGGCACCCATCGTTCGATGTTAGGTTTTATATTTAGTATATATGGAGGTCCTAGATCATGGAGATCCTACTTGCAACCTATTACAGCATTATCAACCACCGAGATGGAGTACATTGGAGTTACAGAGGAAGCAAAGGAGGCCCTATGTCTGAAGGGTCTAGCATTGGAGATGGACCTCGAACAGGAGGCTATCAGGGTGCACTATGATAGCCAGAGTACACTATGATAGCCAGAGTGCACTTCTACTTGCGCAGAACTCTATTTATCATGCTCGGACCAAGCACATCGACATCAGATACCATCGAATCAGAGAGCTCGTGGAGGATGGCGAGGTGGAGCTAGTGAAGGCACACACCAAGGAGAATCCAGCAGATGCACAGATGAAGGTTCTACCGCGAGATAGCTTTCAGAAGTGTGTGGCACTAATGCAGCTTGTGAACAAGATGGAGTTGGCTGAAGCCTTGAAGCACCAAGATGGAGATTGTTGGGTCTCATGTGGTTCTTCCAAGGCTCAGGGGACCAAGGCTAAGGCCAAGGTCCAATGATCATGATGCCGTCATGAAATTTCTAGGGCTAGTTTAGGCCCTAGGATGAAAGGCTATTAGCCTTTTGGGTCTAGAGGTTCAGGAGACTTGGGCCTCAAGGGGCCAACTTGTATTGGACTGGTTTTATGTCCTAGGTATGTGTGATTGAGCTGAGTCAAGGGTGTACTTGGGCTTGGAAAACTCAAATATGTATTAAGTTGGCCTATGAGAGTTTTAGGATTAAATCATGGTGACCTAGATATATATATATATACTTTGTATATGGGGCGGATTAAAGCTGTAATAATGAAATAACTTTTTCTCCCTGATATCCATCTTCTTCCTCCCTCTCTTCCTCTTTGGTTTATCACTCTCTATCAAGGTAATATCATCATCCAAGCCGCCATACCTTAGGAAGGAGAAAATTCCTCAGCGCTAGGAACTCCTAGTCCAAGTAGAAAACCCAAAGCCTAGCATCTTTGGAGTTGTCCCTCTCTCTACCCTTTTGGAGTTCAACAAGGAGCTTTTGAGGGTTGAATCCTCACTGGTTGGAGGTTCCAAGAGAGGTGGTTTTACATCCATATCATATTTGGAATGTTTGAGGCACTTTGAACAAGTTAGGAGATTTCTGCATAAGAAAGCTGAATTCCTGCCAGGCTGATTGCTTCAATCCCCTATGTTGCCACTTTCAATATAATGTTCTGAGGTTGGTTGCTAGTAGAAGGTTGTCCATGCACCTAGAAATATCCTCCAACACTATATCTATGCAACAAACCTAATGCTGTAGACCATTTTTACAACATAATGAATTCATAACTCATTACCTCCTTGTGAGTGGTCGATAATTGCCACACTGGAAGGTTCTAATAGAATCTTTACAAGCCACACAGTGTGTCTGGTCTCTATAGGTGATCCATACAGGAGCTCTGTCCTAATTAGTTCCCTTGAAGTGCTAGCTCCTCTGGAATCTCGATGGTTGATCACCTTCTTCTTCAAATACCGGGATGCTCCAGAAACCAAAGAAGAAACCTTTTGAAGGATGGGATTTGGAGGTGAAACTTACTTTCCAAGCGTACACAATCTAGAACCCAGTCCAAGAGATACTCTTTCTTGTTAAATACAAGGCCCGCACTTTCCATTCTCTTTTAGATTAGAATGGACCTTCTATTCTTTTTTAAAGCCTTTTGTCTATCCTTTTTCTCATCCACACTCACACCCATTCACAATGCCCACCAGCAGCTCATTCTAAATAGGCGCCCAAGTGGTTAGGAGTGAGAGAAAGTTAGGGAAAGATAAAGGGAGAAAATACGGGAGAGATAAGAGAGAGGTTAGGATAATAACTTGAATTCAAAATTTAAGTTTAAATTTAAATTTTAGTTCAAAATTTAAGTTTGAATTTGAATCTAGAAACCTATTTAAATTTGAATTTAAAACTCAAATTCTAAACACAGGCTAGGATGCATAGATTAGATCTAATCCAATTAAACTTAACTCGAGCTCAAACCAAATCATATTTGATTTTGATCCAAATTTCTTAGCTCAATCAAATTGAGCTAACTAGTAATTCAATTGCTAATTAATCCTCCAATAATTCACTAACTCTTCGTAAAATTTTCTTGTCACAACATTTGCAACATTGACAAGTCGATACTCAGAAAAATCTTAAGCATAGGCTCATTAAAGTGTCAACTCACTAAAATATTGACTCAATGTTAACTATCAATCATATTGATAATTAATTCCAGGAATAATTCATAATCATTGATTAGCCATTAGATAAGGTAAAAACTTCTATTATGTATGACCCCATAGGTTTGAACACTAAGATGGTAGTATAGGAACACTTCCTGTATCAATCAAAGTCACCATCTAATAACACCCGATATTCGGATAGGTCGAAAGTTACAGGTAATAATTAGGAATCTCAGGCATATGGTTACTCTATAATTCATCCCTTTGACTCTCAATGCTCAGGATCACTTTAGGGTTTAACTGCCAACTCTTAAACAGTTCATCCACAATGTGTCTCAACCTTACAAAGTCTCTAGTGACTAATAAAAACTTTCTCAAATACTTAAGGATTATCTTTGCAACCTTCCAATGGGCCTCACCTATGTTGGACTGGTATCTGCTTACTATCCTTAGTAAGTATGCCACGTTTGGTCTTGTACGTATAATGGCGTATATGATAGATCCCACTTTCGAAGCATATAAGATTCTACTCATATACTCTCTCTTTAGGAGTTATTGCATAATCCTTCTTAGAGAGAAAAATTTTATAGTCTATCAGAAGATAGCATTTCTTTAGATTTTCCATGCTGAACCATTTCAGTACGGTAATAATGTATGTGACTGAGACAATTCCAATAATCTTTTAGATCTATCTCTATAGATCTTCATCCCAAGGATATAGGAGGCTTCTCCCAAATCCTTCATGGAGAAATGAGATGACAACCAGACCTTTATTTCCTGTAGTGCAAGGATGTCATTTTTGATTAAGAGAATGTCATCCACATATAGCACAAGAAATATAACACATACCATTAGCTCACTTATAAATGTAGAGTTCCTCTCCATTCTTAACAAAGCTATATGTTTTGATTGTCTTATCAAAAACCATCTTTTAACTCTGAGATGCCTGCTTTAGTCCATAAATAAATCTTTGAAACTTGCATACTTTTAACTTATCTATAGATATGAACCCTTTAGGTTGTATCATATACATTTTTTCATCCAGCTCTCTATTTAGAAAAGCTATTCGGACATCCATTTATCATATTTCATAGTCAAAGTATGCAACCAACATAGGCATAATCCGAATGGACTTGAGTATTACTATAGGAAAAAATATTTTGTCATAGTCAATATCATAATGTTAACGATATTCCTTGGCAACTAAATGGGCTTTATATGTCTCCACCTTCCTGTCTGCACCTTATTTTCTTTTGAAAATCTATTTGCACTCAATAGATTTTATCCCTTCAGGTGGATCAATGAGTATCCACATACTATTGATTTTCATGGACTCTATTTCAGATTTCATGGCTTCAAGCCACTTATCGGAGCCAGACCTCTGCATGGTATCCATATAGGTGATCGATCCTCGCTGTTCTTATCAAGTTCAATAGGATCTCCATCCTAAACCAAGAAACCATAGTACTTGTTAGGCTAACACGGTACTCAACCAGATCTCCTTAATGGTTCCTTTATTATAGGCTTTAGATTTGATCTCATCAAAGCCAGTTCTATGATATCTCTTATATGTGTCCATTCCTCTACCTGTTGAACTTCACTAAGTTTAACCTTAGTCGCTTTAATTCCTTTACTAAGAAACTCCTTTTCTAAAATGGTATCCCCAAGATTGATGAACAACTTTTGTTCTTCAAGATGATAAAAGTAATATCCTTTGGTTTCTTTGGGATATCCAACAAATAAATATTTCTTAGACCTAGGTCCAAGCTTATCCATTTTCAAATATTTAACATAAGCCATGTAGCCCCAGACCCGAAGGTATGAGAGTGTCGACTTATGCCCTATCCATATCTCATATGGCATTTTATCAACAGACTTGCTTGGCACATTATTAAGAAGGTAACAGGCTGACTCAAGAGCATATCCCCAAAAGAAGATCGACAAACAAGCAAAGCCCATCATGGACCAAACCATGTCTAACAAAGACTGATTCCTCCTTTCATATACTCCATTGAGTTGGGGTGTCCCCGGAGGTGTCTATTGAGAGAGTTTTAATATTCTTCTCCTTGATCTGATCAAAGAGTTTTAATATTCTTTCTAGTTTATTTTTTTACTTCATTACGATATCATTTGAATATTTCAAATGACTCAGATTTATGCCTCATAAAATAGACATAATTGAACCTAGATAGGTCATTTGTAAACGTAATGAAATAGTAATACTCACCCCTAACATTGATGTTCACAAGTCTGCATACATCAGTATATACCATACTTAGAACCTCACTAACTCTTTCACCTTTTCTAGTAAAAGGTGACTTGGTCATCTTTCAAAGAAGACAGGACTCATAGGTTGGCAGTGATTCACAATCATTGACTTCAATGATATCCTCTTTAATCAACCTACTTATCCTATTCTTGTTAATATGACCTAGCCTATAGTGCCATAAATAGGCATCATTAATAATCTCTAAGCTAGGATGTTTGTTCAAGGTGTACGTTATATTAATAGGCCGTGATAGTAAATATATGCCATTTTGTTATTGTCCATTTATTATAGTAAGACCATTCATAATAATTTCACAAATATCATTTGACGTGGCACAATTGCTGACGTGGAACCCATATTGGACCCAGCTGATAGCCACGTTGGCAGAAGGTTCCACCTGGATGCGGTGGCCAGATGAAGCTTCGAGGTTGTGCTCCTGTCTCTCGAGGTCGAGCTCCTGAGATAGAGCCCCGTCTTGCCAAGGTCGAGCCACCGGCCGAGGTCAGCTCCTATCTAAGATCGAGCTCTCGGTCGAGGTTATGCTCCTACCTTCTGAGACTGAGCCCCCAACCGAGGTCAGCTCCCATCTGAGGTCGAGCTCCCGATCGAGGTCGTTCTCCCACCTTCCAAGGTCGAGCCCCCATCAAGGTCAGCTCCCATCCGAGGTCGAGCTCCCGGTCGAGGTCGTGCTCCTGCCTTCTAAGGTCGAGCCCCCGGTCGAGGTCAGCTCCCATCTGAGGCCGAGCTCCCGGTCGAGGTCGTGTTCCCGCCTTCCGAGGTTGAGCCTTCGGTTGAGGTCAGCTCCCATCTGAGGTTGAGCTCCCGGTCAAGGTCATGCTTCCACCTTCCGAGGTCGAGCCCCTGGTCGAGGTCATCTCCCATCCGATGTTGAGCTCCTAGTCGAGGTCGTGCTCCCGCCTTCCGAGGTCAAGCTCCCGAGATAGAGCTCCCATTTTCCAAGGCAGAGTTCCCGTCCAAAACCAAGAGGCATCATCAACCACCAGAGGGTCAGCCAGGAGCAAAGGAGAGAAGACTATAAGGAACTCAAACCATGGTGTAGAAGCTCCAGGCTACCTATGACCCCTAGAGGGTGGCGCATGTCCTGCTAGAGGCTCCAAGCTTTGCAACACGCCACCTGCACTCTCTGTGTGACGCGTGCTCCACTAGGCTCCAGGCCCTGCAATACGCCGCCTACACCCCCTACCATGCAACCGGGGCTCCAGTTTTCATGACATCCACCTGTATCTTCTCCAAGAGGAGTATCCTATTAAGCCCCTAGGCCCTGCAACACACCGACGGTCTCTCTTGGAATAGAATCGCTCCACCGTGGCTCGGGGCTCAGCGGCACGACACCGGCACCTCCTATGGGAAACCACTCCACCAGAGGGACAAAACCTGTATCATGCCAATGAACACCCCCAATAGAAAGATCTCCTTTCGAGGATCGGTCCAATAGGAGGGAGGTCATTGATAGAGAAAAACCCTACCAAAAGAGGGTACCGGGAAAGCGACATCCCGATGAAACCCCAGACCCAGTCTGGGCCATTTATCCCATATAAAATGGAAGAGGGGACCTCAAGCAAAGAGGGGGGGATGAGCAACTGGTAAGACAAAGAGAGCAAAAGGATAAGGAACCAAGAGAGAGAACCTCTCTGCACTCTAACTTCCCATTCATTTCATTTCTTTCTATTCCACCTTAATTTCTACTCTACGTGGAGGCACCCCAAGTCTTTGTCATAGAGGATCTGTTCCCTTTGATCATCCTAACTGACTTGATCATCAAAGTGTTCCTACCGAAATTCCTGACCAGAGTCTCCTCTTTTTTACAGGATAAGCTGACTGAAAAAGTAGACTGGAAAGATGACCCAGCATCCAGAGGGAGCTCGACGCATCCGCGACACGTCAAAGCTATAAACCATGGTGATCTAGACGGTAACAGATTGGTGCACTAGGTAGGGGGCAGCCATCGACTGTAGAAAGTCCAACAGCAAATCCCGCATTACTAGAAGAGTACTCGAGGACATCTGCAGGCTCATGGAGATGATGTATGCACAAGAAGCTTTCGTCAGCCATGCAAGGGACCCTCCTCACCGCGGTGACCAGCAAAGCCCGGAGAGGGAGCTCCTTGCTCCACCACCACCACCTTCAATGGACCCATAGATCATCGCATTCATCTAACAGGTCCAGGCCTTTGGCTGTGATAGTGCATTAGCTCCATCAGCACCACCGATCTTTGGCAACATAGCAGCGGCCAGGGACGTCGATGGCCCATGCCGTCGATCCCCACTCCAGCCTGTGGTCCTTTTAGGAGGGGCCATCACATGCATCCTCATGCCTATGGGGAGACCCGTAGGCGATCGAGAAGGAACAACGAGATGGCTTGATTGGCCGAGAGAGCTGCTCCTCGATATCGAACCATGGCACAGTCTCACATCGATGTCATCAACGTGGCTGGGAACTGAGGCACGAGTTTCTCCACTCCGCGCCCCCTTCACCCTTGATGATCTCTATCGAGAGGTCCACAGACGAGGCTATCCACCACCGAGCGAAAAGCCACCTCGAAGAGTAAGAGCATAAACTGGCTAACCTGTCCTGCCGGTTTGCAAAGATTCAAGGCTCCCCCAGCAAGCCCACTAGTTACGACACCCGTCCACTTTTCTCCCACAAAATTCAAGAGGAACCGATTCCTAATCAATTCCGGATGCATCAGGTTGATCCCTATGACGGGACAATCGATCCCTTGGACCATCTCGAGAGTTACAAGGCTCTCATGAGGGTCCAGGGGGCTATCGATACCCTCCTCTACATCGCCTTTCCAACTACACTCCACAAGGCTGCTCGAGCCTAGTTCTCCCGACTCGAGCCAGGGAGCATTGACTCCTTCGAACAACTGAAAAGAAAGTTTATGGCACACTTCGATGCATGCAAGAAGGTACCACGTGAGGTTGACAGCCTCTTCTTTATCCATCAGTAGGATCGAGAGTCCCTCCGAAATTATGTATCTTGGTTTAAAGCTGCCACCTTGGAGATCTACCACCTCAACGAGTTAGTCGTCATGCTAGCATTGAAGAGAGGACATAGGACCTCCTGCTTCACCTACTCCCTCGACAAGAAGCCTCCAAAGACCTACTCAAAGCTCCTCCTCTGAGCCCATAAGTACATCCATGTGGAGGAGGTTGACCACACCAGGAGAGAGTTGGATGGGAGGCCACTGAAGAGGCAGGTCATGGGAGAAGCATTTGGCCCCTCGACCTCAAAGACTACGTCAACCCCTCGACCGGGCTTTAGGCCCAGGGTCGACCCTGCCAAGGAAGAGAAGTTCTCTCTTCTCCTCGCCCTAATAGCAAAGATCCTCATGAAGATCAAGGATAAGCATTTCCTGCATCATCCTCTCTCACTGAGGCCATCCATCGGGCATGATAAGTCCGGTTACTGCCACTTCCATCGGGACCATGGTCATGTTACTGAGGAATGCCACCATCTGAAAAGGGAGATAGAAGACCTGATCAAGCATGACTACCTCAGAAAGTATGTGAAGGGAGGAGCTGCCTTAGCAGCCCGGAGCGAAGAGGCCCGGCCACTCACCATCAATAACCGGCCCACTAAGAACCCGATGGGGATGATCTCCTGAGGGGCAGGGAGAAGATCGAAGAGGGCTAGGGGAGAGAAGGGAGTGATAATGTACTCCCATTTGAGGGAGAAGGGTTGGCTAGGGTAGATAATCCAAATAATGATGCTGTCATTGTAGAAACGATGATAGCTAAGTACCCTATAAAATGAATTATGGTTGATAGTAGAAGCTCTGCTGACATCCTTTTTTATGATGCTTTTGCAAGGATGGACTTGTCCACTGACCAAATTAAGTCGATATTCATGCCCTTGGTCGGCTTCATCGAGGATTCGATTAGGGTTGAAGGAGAAATTACCTTCCCAATAACCCGCCAGAATACCACCTTTATAGAGTACCGTGTTGACAACTTTCACCATTATAAGGCTTTCCTCGCCTTACAACATGATCCTGGGGCATCCCGGACTCAATCTGCTTGATGCCACCATCTCCACCAGACATCTTCTCGTCTAGTTCCCAACTCCTTGGGGGATCGGGGAGATGAGAGGTTCCCGACAGCCTGTCTAACACTACCTGCAGGCCATCCCGGGAGCCCGAGAGGCTAGGCGGAGTCCAGCAATGATCAATCAAGCCTAACAAAACTGGAGTCGAAGGGTGGGCCAATCGAGCCTCTGCTGCCTTTTCCACTGGGAGGGGACCCCCTAAAGACTGTGCAAGTATGAGCACTACTGCCCGAGGAGAAAAGATCCCACTTGCTCAGCTTCCTGCGGGTCAACACGGATGTCTTCGCCTGGACCGCAGCAGACATGCCCGGGATCGCCCCAGAAGTAATATTCACAAGCTGAACGTTGACCCCAACTGCCACCCAATCCGACAGAAGAAGAGGAGCTTTGCCCTAGAGAGGCAAAATGTGATCGATGAGGAGGTCAAGAAGCTCATTGCTGTAAGCTTCATCCATGAGGTGCGGTACCCTGATTGGCTGGCTAATGTAGTGATGGTCAAGAAAGCCTCTGGGAAGTGGATAATCTACATGGACTACATCGACCTCAACTGGGCATGCCCGAAAGATAGCTTCCCGCTTTCCAAGATTGACTAGCTGGTGGATGCGACCTCGGATCACAAGCTTCTCAACTTCATGGATGCATTCTCCAGGTACAACCAAATCCGTATGCACTTGGAAGATAAGGAGCACATGACGTTCGTGACCGACAAAGGCACGTATTACTACAAGATGATGCCATTCAGCCTCAAGAATGTAGGGGCCATGTACAAGTGTCTGATCAGCAAGGTCTTCAGATCAGATAGGCCACAACATGCAGGTCTATGTGGATGACATGCTCGTCATGAGTGACTAGGAGTCGGATCATATCATCGACCTGGTGGAGGCCTTCGATAACATTCGCCTCTATCAGATGAAGCTGAACCATGCCAAATGTGCATTTGGCATTGCGGTAGGAAAACCCCTAGGATTCATGGTCACTCAACGAGGGATAGAGGCCAACCTCGAGAAGATCCAAGCGATCACCGACATGAGGCACCCCATCTTCAAGAAGGAGGTTCAGCGCTTGACTGGATGCATCATGATGTTGAGCCATTTCATCTCGCATTCCGTCAAGCATTGCCATCCATTCTTCAAGGCGCTGCACAAGATGCACATCTTCACCTGGATGGAGGAGTGTCAGGAGGCCCTCGAGGGGATAAAGAAGCTCCTCGCTTCTCTGCCACTGCTATCCAAGCTAGAGCCCGGTAAAGAGCTCCTCCTATACCCGGTGGTCTCATCGAAGGCGTTAGCTCAGTGCTGGTCCGCACCGATAACGATGGCTCCCAGCAGCTAGTCTACTACACCAGCAAGCTGCTCCATGATGTAGAAACCAAAAACACTCGATCTAAAAAGATTATCTTTGTACTCATCATGTCTCTGTAGCATCTCAGGCCCTACTTCCAAGCACATCTGATGCTGTCCTCATGACCAACCCCTGAGGGCCATTCTAAGCCAACCTGATATGTCTGGGTGCCTGGCCAAATGGGTGGTCAAGCTCAACAAGTTCGATGTCACCTACCATCCAAGGTCAACTCAAAAGGCCTAGGTCCTTGCTGATTTCCTGGTGGAATATACCTAGGCAGCCGAGGATCTAGAGGAGACGGACAAGCGAGCCGATCCCAAGCAGGGCTCAGCCTCGGAAGTGATGATGTGGATTCTCCATGTTGACGGTGCATCTAATGCCGGAGGGAGTGGAGCTGGGCTCATCCTCGCCAACTCAGATGGAGTCGTCGTCGAGTACATGCTGCATTTCCTCTTCAAGGCGATCAATAATCAGACCGAGAATGAGGCACTCCTCACGGGATTGAAAGTATCCTGCGAGCTGGGCATAAAGTGCCTGAAGGTTCTCATGGATTCACAGCTCATGGTGGGTCAAGTCTCCGACGAGTACAAAGCTCGGGATCCCATGATGGCAAAGTATCTAGACAAGGTATGCTCATACACAGCGAACCTCTAGCACTTCAGCATTTCTCATATCCCCCATACAGAGAATACTTGGGCCGACGCCCTCTCCAAGCTAGCAACCCTACTAGATTCATTGCTGGGGCATACCTTCATTGAATATCTAGAGATCCCCAACTACAAGTCTGTAGCCGAGGTCCATCAGGTCACCTCCGAGGAGAGCTGGATAGATCCCTACATCAAATACATCACCACTGGTACCTTGCCTAAGGATTGCAAGGAGGTCGGCCTCCTCAAGAAGGTCACGCGCTTCGGGCAGCTCTATTGGAGGTCTTATTCCTATCCCTTACTAAAATGCTTGAGGCCCTTAGAAGTCGCTTATGTACTCCAAGAGATACATAAAGGTGTCTGCGGGAAACATGTAGGGGGCAAAACTCTGGCCTATAAGGCACTTTGACAAAGATACTTCTAGGAGACCATGCGAGAAGATGCCGTTGACTTCATGAGAAAGTGTGACGCACTGCCAATGTCATGCCTATATCCAACGTCAGTCGACCGCACCACTCTCCCAACTTTCTGCTTCGTGGCCATTTGCCCAATAGAGAATGGACATCTTAGATCTCTTTTCTCCCATGTCCGGTCAATGGAAGTACTTGATTATAGCCATCGACTACTTAACCAAGTGGGTCGAGGCTGAGCCCCTAGCGTGGATCACCAAGGCCAAGGCCAGATCCTTCTTTTGGAAGTCAGTCATCTACCATTTCGGGCTCCCATACTCGGTCATCATCGACAATGGGTGATAGTTTGACAACCGGGCTTTCAAAGAATTCTGTGCCGACCTTAACATTTGTCATCGCTTCACTTTGGTGGCTCACCCTCAGACCAACAGGGAGGTCGAGGTGACCAACCGAATCATCATATAAGGGCTCCGTACCAGACTGGACGAGGCCAAGGGTCGATAGGTCGAGAAGCTCCCCAGTGTACTATGGGCCTACCACACCATGCCTTAGACGGTGATGGGTGAAACACCCTTCAACCTCGTCTTTGGCTCCAAGGCCATGATCCCAGTGGAGGTGGGACTGCCCACACTACTGATGGAGCAATACAATGAAGGTGAGAATTTGGCCCGCCTTCTCCTTAACTTGGATCTACTGGATGAGACAAGGAACAAAGCTTAACTTCGAATGGTGGTATACCGATAATAGGTAGCCTACTACTACAACTCTTGCATCAGGCCCAAGGCATTCCATCCAGGCGATTTGATTCTTAGGCGAGCAGAAGTATCCTAACCGGGCGAATATGGCAAACTCTCTCCAAACTGGGAAGGTCCTTATAAAGTGGTTGAAGCCCTACCACAAGGTGCCTACCACCTCGCAGGACTCGACCATGCCCAACTCCCCCTGACCTGGAACGCCAGTAATTTGAGAATGTACTATCAATAACATACAACTCTCCTTCAAGAATAAAGAGAGACTCCTTTTGATACAATCTCATCTCTTCCCTATATGTAAAAACTCAATTGCCATACTCATAGTCCGGAGATGTAAACCGAGAAACTTCCGAAATCCTGTTATCTATCGCTTGACTCATAGTTTGGTAAATAAAGTTCAGAAATTTATGAAGCCCCACACTCAAAGTTGAAAAACTTACGAAGTCCCGCACCCAAAGCTGGGAAACGTACAAAGCCCTGCACCCAAAGCTGACTCACAGTTTGGCAATCAAAGTCGAGAAACTTACGAAGCTCCGCACTCAAAGGTGAGAAGCTTACGAAGCCCCGCATCCAAAGTTGAAAAACTTACAAAGCCCCACACCCAAAGCTAGAAACTTACGAAGCCCCATATCCAAAGTCAGAAAACTTACGAAGCCCCACATTCAAAATTGAGAAACATATAAAGCCCCGCACCCAAAGCAGGAAAACTTACGAAGCCCTGCACTCAAAGTTGGGAAACTTACAAAGCCCCGCACCTAAAGCTAGGAAACTTTCAAAGCCCTGCACCTATCTGCCTCGCTCACAGTCTGGAGATGTAAGCCAGAAAACTTTTGAAGCCCTGCTATCTATCGTTTGACTCACAACATGGCAAACCAAGCCGAGAAACTCCAGAAGCCCTGCACTCACCACTCATCCACCTTATTCATAGTCCGGAGATGCAAGCTAAGAAACTCACGAAGCCCCGTAATCTGCTGCTTGACTCACAGTTTGGTGAAGAAGGCCAAGAAACTCCAGAAGCCCCGCACTCACATCTACATGACCTCAAGTCCAGTAAGGAGAGCCGGAGAATTTCCAAAGTCCCTGCGGCTGACCACAAGATTCCAGACTTAGCCAAAAATGGTCGGGACCTAGAATGTTTTACCCTTGGCTACCATGTGGTCTACCTCCCTACCATGCAAAGGGAAGAGAAACAGAAGGAAAAACATGCAAGGCAAAGTTCACCGGCTAAGTGAAGCTTATTCTTCATTATCAGAATGAGTTCCTTACAGTGTGAAGGATCTCCACTTGCCGGGGAATTCTTCAAAGTATATCAAAAAAAGAAGAAGAGAGATGGACTCATCATTTGAAAAAAGATGATCTTTGTTCATTGAAGTTCTTACATTTGTAAGGACCCCTAACAGGCCGGGGAGTCCTTCAAAAGTCTAAGTACAAAAGAGAGAGAAAAATCCTAACTAAGCCGAAGTGGCCGGCTCCTTCCCGGGTTGGCGGGTCACCTCCTCGGACATCGATGGAGCTTCAGTCGGAGGGGTGGCCAGGTCAGCAGCGGCCTCAACTTCGACCTTCGGCTCGGCTTCAGGCCCTGGGTCGACCTCGATGGATGGCGATCTTCGCTCTTCGACGGTGGTGGCCAGGTCTGGAGTGATGTTGTCCAGACCTTTGAAGTCAAAGAGTAGGCCGACCTTCCTCTTACATTCCTCAGAATTCCTTCTGGTAAGAGTCGAGGACTGCCTCTGTAACTTCATCGATGAAGGCCTCCGATGCCTTGAAGTTCAGAATGGCTTCGATGGCCTCATTCTTGGCTGCCTCCATCAGAGCGACTACTGTGGTGGCCTTCTCTTCGATCGCCATAGCTCGGGCAACTACCGCGGTGGTCCTCTCCTCCACCATTGCAGCTCGAGCCATCACCATCTCAAGTTGAGCCTTTCTGCGCCCGCCCCTCTAGGGTACCGCCTCCACGGTCGAGTGAGCCTCCTTCTCGGCCAGGCGGGTAGTCTTCTCCTTATCTGCCTTCAGCACCGTGTCAAGGTTAGTGGACCACCTCTCCAGCTCCGTTGCCATCATCCTGGAGCCGGCCAGCTCAGTCTGGAGGGCCTTCATCTGACTCTCCAACTCTTGCACCCGAACCATTTGAATTCGGGCCTCAGCCTCAGCAGCCTCCGAACACCTATGGAAGCTACTGCCCCACTTCATCAACCCCAAGAAGGAGTCTCTGATGAGGTGGGTGTCGATGGCCACCTATAACCACAATGGAAAAAAGGTCAGTCATAATTTATGTCAGCAAGAAGGAAACTAAGTGAAGAACCAACTTACCGATACCAACTTGAGAAAGATCCAGGAGATGACCACCGCCAGTTGCCGGCCACTCCCCGCTCGGCCAACCCTGCATCGAGGGTCACCACCATGTCCGGTGGCAAGAACGTGGACCTCCATTCCACCCCCAAGCCCGGTGCCATGGAGGGTGCTGCTGGCCCTGGTGTGGCAGTCGACAGAGGCGCGATGGCTGCTAGTTGGGTGATGGCTGTTTCTATTACTGTCGACGGTGCTGGCCTCTCCCTGGCATCGGTTGCCACCTCCACCACCTTCGATGATGGTGGAGCTTCAGTACCGGTAAGGGTTGTTGGAGCTAATGGCACAGCCCCCTCCTCTATTCTGGCCCCTTCGCTGGGCTCACGAGCTGGGGGCTAAGCCGCCAACCCAGGCACGGTTGGTACTGTGATGGGCCTCCTCTCTACCAGCCTAGCAGAGGGTCCCCCACTGGGCCTCCACTCCGGCTCTTCTCGAGCCATCTTCTATGGGTCTCCCTGGATCCCAGAGAAGTGGCCCTCTTCTTCGACATCTACCGAAGTTGCTCCATCGAGAACCTCATCTCTTCAAGAGGAAAGAAGACTGATTAGCTACTAGTTGAAGAAAAATTTATCCTAAGAAGAAGCCTAAACTTCGGGCCTTACCTTGGGAACGGGTTAGGCTGACCTTGGTGTCGGCAAGGTTTCGCTCTGTTAGCAGAACCCCAGAGAGCCGGGACCTCAAAGGTGATGAGCTAGTCATGCACCTCCTGGTTGGCTAGCTCCACAGAAGACTACCGGTTGGGCTAGCGATCTGGGTCACTCCAGACCCAGTCCATCCCCTTAATCGAAGCAAAAAGAAACTTGCTCTTCCATCCCTTGATGGAGAAGGGTAGGTCCTATCACGTCTTGAATCCAGTACTAGAATCATCTATGCGACCGGCTGCACAAATCCTAGGTTTTATCCTAGAGATCATGCAAGGCCTAGGTACACAAGAGTCACTTACCACAAAAAAATCTCATTCTTCACCAAGCCTGAATATCTGCACAACTCTTGAAAGAAAAAAAGTAGGGTTATGATCTCTACAGTCCATTAAGTTTCCATATGATCACACCAGTAATAATATATATATTTGAAAATAGCAAAAACATACTAGAATATCACATCATTCAGTCACACAATCCAAATATCATGTATGGAAAAACCATGAAAAACTATATTTTTCTTTAGAGTTTCCATTAATCCATCTATATCTTTAGGGTTCTGGACTAACCACGGTTATGCTCCAACCCATGACTGGTAATCTCATAATCGACCATTTGCTATCCGTCGTGGCCAAACTAGCTCAGTACAAGCCCGTTAATCGACCTTTTATTTGTGGTCAGGCTAGTCTCATAATCAACCATTTCTCGTGGTCTGGCTAGTCTCACAATCGACCATTCCTCATGATCAAGCTAGTTCATGTACGAAGTCCGTGGCTCAGGCTGTGTAACCACGGTACCATCGTGGCATGGCTAGTCTAAACACCGTATCCTCTTTGTTATCACTTTATCAAATCAGGTCATACCGTCAAATCACGCCATCTCAAACTTCTCAATAACCGGTATCACGGTCCAAACCATCAAAAGATAAATTACTCGAATAAACATAATACATGGAAACATAATTAATAATCTCAACACATTATCCATCTCGAGAAATCAAAATATACAATGCAAAACAAACATGCATGCCAATGCTCATATGCACGGATCAAATCATGCCATGTAAAATAATGTATAGAACTAGTGATCATGTCCAGATCCTTCTCAAGAATTAACTATCTATACCTGAACTAGTCCGTACCCGAAATTTATGCAACGCCTTCCTACTCAGAAGGCTAATTCCCTACATTAATAAATAATAAAATTATTTAAAATCAAATCCTAGTTTCACGAATTTCGAGAAAGAAAATCTCCTCTGATTCTCTCTCTTATACTATTATTATTATTTTAAATTTATTTTCTCCCTAAATCTCTCTCCTCATCTTCTCTCTCCACTTTCTCTCTCATCTTTCTTTCTCTTTTTTTTTCTTTTTTCTTTTTCTCCTGAACCCATGCTTTCTCCCTCGGCTCTCGACTCCCCTGCTCCCTCCCTGATCTAGCCTGAGCCGGTCTCCGAGTAGTCGTCGGTGATGGTCATGGGGGTGGTCACCGGGAAGAAGGATTGGTGGACAGTGGCGCGGCTGGCCGGAGGAACGATGGTGACGACGTGGCCACTGTGATCCATGGCCCACACAACCAAAGCCGGATTAAATCTCCCCCCAACAAACGAAATATGGAATTAAAACTCACCGGTGGTTTGAAGGTTCTCGGTCACTCGCCGGAGAGGAGAAGGATGGTGTGCACGGCTTGATGGGCTCGAATCAACACGATGGATGGGGATTTAAAGAAATCCACCGACGGTCCCTTGATGTTTAAAGAAGGAAAAAGTTGTGTCAACCAGAGTCCCAATCAACCTCAACCATGACGCCGACCAACTCCCTTTCCCCTTACGGCTCTTCCTCCATGATATCTGGCGAGAGCTCCAACCGGATAAGGGAGATCCAGCTCCCCTGTTTTTGACTCCGAGTCCCCTTCATTCTCTCTTTTTTTTCCTGTAACTGGGCTGAAGATGGCTGGGCTTGCTGACTTTGGCCCAGTGCTCGGGTTTCACATTCTCCCACTGTTAAAACAATTTTGTCCTCGAAATTAGCTTGATTGAAATCTAAATCAGTGCAAATCATTATGCTTCTACTGCGCACTCTGATATAATGTACTAAACCATCTAGGATCACTAATAAATCCTTTCAGAAATTTCTGTCATGTCTTACTAATTATCATGTTAATTTCTTAATCTCTTATATCAAAATTTTCAAACAATCATAACCTGAATTCAATACCATTCATATCTGTCATAGCACTTATACCACAATTCCATGTCATGATAACCTGAGCTTTACACTATTCTTATCATATCCTAATAATCATCATGTCATTATGATTTTAATCACTTGTATCACCTTCCCAAATGATCATAACCTAGCCATACCTGTCACTACTGAATTGGATGCGTTGGCATCCTGCTGCATAAGTGCGTACACCCATCCCTGAGTACCCGACTTCTATTGTCCTCCTTGCTGAAGTCCGTCACGAGCTACTTGAGGCACTTGGAGCTGTGACCTCTGGCCACTATGACACACAACCGTCTTGTGACCCTCCTTGCCATAATTATAGCATTTCCCTCCTAACCAGGTGCAGTCTTGCCTAAGGTGCAGCCCACCACACCTATAGCACTGGATAGCAGATGAAGGGATTCGGGCCATGAAATTTGAAAATGGACTTAGATGTTAGATTCAGCATCAGGTGACTGCCTTCGAGCTACTGTCACGCCCTGAATCCAGCACCGGAATCGGCTACATGACCGGCCGCACAAACCCTAGGTTTTACCCTAGAGATCATGCAAGGTCTAGGTACACGAGTCACTTACCTCAAAAAAAATCTAATTCTTCACCAAGCTCGAATATTTGCACAACTCTTGAAAGAAAAAAGTATGGTTGTTAGCTGTACAGCCCAGTAAGTTTCCATATGATCACACCAGTAATAATATATATATTTGGAAATAGCAAAAATATACTAGAATATCAAATCATGCAGTCACACAATCCAAATATCATGTATGGCAAAATAATGAAAAACTATATTTTTCTTTAGAGTTTCTATTAATCCATCTTTATCTTTAGGGTTCTGGACTAACCACGGTCATGCTCCAATCCATGACTGGTAATCTCATAATCGGCCATTTGCTATCCACCATGGCCAAACTAGCTCAGTACAAGTTCGTTAATCGACCTTTTATTCGTGGTCAGGCTAGTCTCATAATCAACTATTTCTCGTGGTCTGGCTAGTCTCACAATCGATCATTCCTCATGGTCAAGCTAGCTCACGTATGAAGCCCGTGGCTTAGGCTGTGTAACCACGGTACCATTGTGGCATGGCTAATCCAAACACGTTATCCTCTTTGTTATCACTTTATCAAATCAGGTCGTACCGTCAAATCATGTCATCTCAAACTTCTCAATAACTGGCATCACGGTCCAAACCATCAAAAGATAACTTACTCGAATAAACATAATACATGGAAACATAATTAATAATCTCAATACATTATCCTTCTCGAGAAATCAAAATATACGATGCAGAACAAACATGCATGCCAATGCTCATATGCACGGTTCAAATCATGCCATGTAAAACAATGTATAAAACTGGTGATCGTGTCCATAATTTTTACTTCTCAAGAATCAACTGTCTATACCTAAACTAATCCGTACCCAAAATTTATGCAACGCCTTCCCTACTCAGAAGGTTGATTTCCTACATTAATAAATAATAAAATTATTCAAAACCAAATCCTAGTTTCACGAATTTTGAGAAAGAAAATCTCCTTCGATTCTCTCTCTTATACTATTATTATTATTTTAAATTTATTTTCTCCCTATATCTCTCTCATCTTCTCTCTCCACTTTCTCTCTCATCTTTCTTTCTTTTCTTTTTTTCTCTTCTCTTTTCTTTTTCACTCGAACCCATGCTTTCTCCCTCGGCTCTCAACTCCCTTGCTCCCTCCTTGATCTGGCCTAAGTCGATCTCCGAGTAGTCACCGGTGATGGCCATGGGGTTGGTCACTAGGAAGAAGGATTGGTGTACAGTGGCGTGGCTGGCCGGAGGAACGACAGTGATGACACGGCCACTATGATCCATGGCCCACACAATCGAAGCCAGATTAAATCTTCCCCCAACAAACGAAATATGGAATTAAAACTCACCGGTGGTTTGAAGGCTCTCGGTCACTCGCTGGAGAGGAGAAGGATGGTGTGCGCGGCTCGATGGGCTCGAATCGATGACAGTGGATGGGGATTTAAAAAAATCCACCGTCGGTCCCTTGACGTTTAAGGAAGGGAAAAATTGTGTCAATCAGAGTCCCAATCAACCTCAACCATGACGCTGACCAACTCCCTTTCCCCTTATGGCTCTTCCTTCATGATATCTGGCAAGAGCTTCAACCGGATAAGGGAGATCCAGCTCCCCTATTTTCGACTCCGAGTCCCCTTCGTTCTCTTTTTTTTTTTTCTGTAACTGGGTTGAAGTCGGCTGGGCTTGCCGACTTTGGCCCAGTGCTCGGGTTTCACAGGTCCAGTTTGATAGCCCCCGAATGGGGGGCTACAAACCACCACCCATTATCAACCGGGTAGTGTTTCAAGGTTAAAAGGGCTTTGAACAGGAAAAAATGGGTTACGATCCCGTGAAAATGGCAAAAGATGATGAAGCAGATGATGGTCCTAACAGCATTAGGAGCGAGCTGGGCCAGGACTAGATAGAAATTGCTAAGAAAGGAGGAGACAAAAGGATGGAAGAGGAGATGAAAGCCCCAGAGAAAGAAGTCCTCATATAGGGTGATCCGGCACGGGCCACTGGAAGTGATCGCTCCTTCGGTCCTGGAGTTGAGAGTTGGATTGAATCTGGGATCTTGTATGTACTCCAGAGATGGAGGATGTCCTCCTGGGTCATCGTCGAAGCAATGCCGGAAGGACCAGCTGACTCCCAGGTAGGAGGGGAAGGAGGAGGAGCTAAAGGGGTTCTTATGACTTTCCCCATCCACTGGGGACCCCTATGTACTATTAGAGGAGCTTCCTTCTCCTCGCTATCCGAGGATGGAGGTCTCAGCTGAGATGGCCCCACCTTACCAGAATGATCCGAGCGACGGTGCCCCTATCGGAGGAACTCATGAAGAAGGAGAAGAGGGTGAATATGAAGAAAGAAGATCTAAAGGCCCTACAAGATCCCCTTTAGCACAGGCCGAAGGAGGAGGAAGAAATAAAGGGGGATTAACCTATGAAGGACTCCGGACAGAGGAAGAAGGAGAACTCTGCAAACCTTCACCCTCCTCACTCAAAAGTTCTTGAGTAGCCCAGAAAGGTCATCCTTTCCTCCCTCCAGCCAACAAATGCTTGCCATGCATCGAGATCCACTGAAGGTGATGCTTTGATTCGGAGGAAATCGCTTCAGGCCCAACATAGTAATCATGTCTCTTTTGGCCAAGCTGATGTGGCATCCTCTCATTGGTGCAAAAGCATGACCTTCGGGATGCCGATGGTCGAGGCATTAATAGTGTAGAATAAGCACCCCTCCACGTCAATGCCATCATATCTCCCTTCACGCCGAGCACTGCAATGTAATATGGGCTTAAGTGTAGGGGGCACATGATGTGGCATGATCGCTGACGTGGAACCCATGTTGGACCCAGCTGGTAGCCATGTTGGTAGAAGGTGCCACCTGGATGCGGTGGCCAGATGAAGCTCTGAGGTCCTACTCCCATCTCCTGAGGTCAAGCTCACGAGATAGAGCCCCATCTTACCGAGGTCGAGCCCCCGGTTGAGGTCAACTCCCATCTGAGGTCGAGCTCTCGGTTAAGGTCATGCTCCCACCTTTCGAGGTCGAGCCCCCGGTTGAGGTCAGCTCCCATATGAGGTTGAGCTCCTGATCGAGGTCGTGCTTCGCTTTCCAAGGTTGAGCCCTCGATCGAGGTCAGCTCCCATCCAAGGTTGAGCTCCCGACCGAGGTCGTGCTCCCACCTTTCGAGGTCGTGCCCCCGATCGAGGTCAGCTCCCATTCGAGGTTGAGCTCCCGACCAAGATCATGCTCTCTCCTTCCGAGGTTAATCCCCTGGTCGAGGTCAGCTCTTATCCAAGGTCATGCTCCTGCCTTCCGAGGTTGAGCTCCCGGTCGAGGTCAGCTCCAATCTGAGGCTGAGCTCCTAGTCGAGGTCATGCTCTCGCCTTCTGAGATCAAGCTTCCGAGATAGAGCACCAATTTTCCAAGATAGAGTTCTCGCCCAGGACCAAGAGGCATCATCAACCACTAGAGAGTTAGCCAGGAGGAAGGGAGAGAAGACTAGAAGGAATTCAAACCATGGAGTAGAAGCTCCAAGCTACCTACAACCCCTAGAGGGTGGCGCATGTCCTGCCAGAGGCTCTAAGCTCTGCAACACGCCACCTACACTCTCTATACGATGCATGCTCCACCAGGCTCCAGGTCCTACAACATGCCACCTACACCCCCTGTCATGCAACCGGGGCTCCAATTCTTGCGACATGCCACTTGTATCTTCTCCAAGAGAAGTATCCTATTAAGATCCCAGGCCCTGCAACACACCGACAGTCTCTCCTGGAATAGAAATGCTCCACCATGGCTCGGGGCTCAGTGGCACGGCACCCGCACCTCCCATGAGAAACCGCTCTGTTGGGTGGGCCAGCTCACACCCTCTTGGTTCGTCTAGATGGGGGGTCTAGGCCCACGGAATGTGGATGCCACTGTTAAGGTGAGGCTGGTGCCACGTCAACATTCCTTGGGTGGTGCTGCGGTGCTCGTCCCTAAGCGGGAGCCGGCTCGGTGATAGTACGCTGGGTTGGTGATGCGGTGCTCGGTGGGGGGATCGACTCGTGCACCCCAGGGTTGCTGCGCGCCTGCTTTAAGAAAGATAAACCGCCACTTCTAAATAGGGACATTCCTTTTAGATAGTTGGTTGGAGCGTCAATCCTACAGTTGGTATCAGAGTCGAAGTCACGGGTTCAAAGGCAAAATTCTCGAGGGGTTTTTCGCTTGGGGAGATTATTGGGTGGGCCAGCTCACACCCTCTTGGTTCGTCTGGATGGGGGGTCTGGGCCCATGGAATGTGGGTACCACTGTTAAAGTGAGGCTGGTGCCACGTCAATGCCCCTTGGGTGGTGCTGTGGTGCTCGTCCCTAGGCAGGAGCTGGCTCGGTGATAGTATGCTGGGTTGGTGCTGCGGTGCTCAATCGGGGGGTCGACTCATGTGCCCCGGGGTTGCTGTGCTACCTGCTTTAAGAAATATAAATCGTCATTTCTAAATAGAGATGATCCTTTTGGATAGTTGGTTGGGGCGTCGATCCTACATGCTCCACTAGAGGACAAAACTTGCATCACGCCAATAAACACCCTCAATAGAAAGATCTCCTTTCGAGGACCGATCCAATGGGAGGGAGGTCGCTGATAGAGAAAAACCCCATCAAAAGAGGGTACCAGGAAAGCGACATCCCGATGAAGCCCCATACCTGGTCTGGGTCATTTATCCCATATAAAATGGAAGAAGGGACCTCTAGCAAAGAGGGGATAAGCAACTGGTAGGACAAAGAGAGCAAAAGGGCAAGGAACCAAGAGAGAGAACCTCCCCGCACTCAACTTGCCACTCATTTCATTTCTTTCCATTCCACCTTACTTTCTCCTCTACGCGGAGGCATCCCAAGCCTCCGTCACAGAGGGTCTATTCTCCTTGATCGTCCCAACTGACTTGATCATCGGAGTGTCCCTGCTAGAATCTCCAGCTTGGGTTTTTTCTTTTTTGTAGGACAAGCCGACCGAAAAGTCAACCATAAAGAGAATCCAGCATCCAGAGGGAGCCCGATGCATCCATGATATGTCAGAGCTACATGCCATGGTGATCTAGATGGTAACATCATTCTTTATTAATAATTTATAACCATACATGGCCAAAAGGCTTACAGAGATAATATTTAACATAAATGATGGATAAAAGTGACAATCACTCAAAACGATAATACAAAAATTGAAAACTAGCTTGATTTCCAAAGCTTGGACTAGAACTTGGCTTCCATCTTCCACATTCAAAATTCTTTTGCCATCCTCAAATCTTCTACTGACTTGTAGTCCCTGTAATGAATTATAAATATGAATTAGACTTCTGGTATCCAATACCAAGGTAGTAGTATCACATATAGAGAAATTATAAGATGTTATCATATAATTACCTTGTCTAGTAACCTTTTGATGCTTTTTCTTATTTGGCCTGTTCAGGTCAAGGGATGCAATATAAAGAGGACAATTTCTCTTTTAAAGACTCTTCTTCTTGCAAAAGAAATACTCTACCTAACTCTTATCAGCCTTATTCTTCTTGGTCTAACTGGGTTGAGATGCCCCAGCATGTTGCACATTCTAATTTTTATTCTTTTTCTTCCCTTTTTAAAGAGATGACGCCTTGCTAAAGAATCTCCCATTACGTTTACCAACTTCTTATGGAGCTGGTGATCCTTCTCATAGATCTGTAGTAAACCTAGCAAACCATGGTAGTTTACTATAGGTGTTGTCATTCTATAATGATCGAGAAAGTCGAGATAAGAAAGGGGCAAGGAATTCAAGATCGCATCTTTTCATAGCTACTCGTGCAAGGGATAGCCAAGTTTGCTAGGCACTTGATCTGCTCGATCATGTATAATACATGATTAGGGACTGACACCCCTTCATGCATCTGAGCATTAAAAACAACATAAGAAGTATTGTACCACTCAACATCGTTAGGTGTGCCAAAGGATTCTTTCAATTTTTGAACAATTTTTTTTGGCTAGACTTCCTCAAATTTGTGACTAAACTTGTTCATAACCGCTAGCATGATACATCGCATAGTGGTCCGGTCAAAGAGCCACTTCTGATAAGTATCCTTGACAACACCACGAGCATTGGAGTAGGCTCCTTAGGTGTAGGAGCTTATCATTGTCTAGCAATAACCAGAGCAACAAGTTGGTGGCCATTATCTGAAAAGATAATACAGGACCAATTAATACATGAATTATTAATCCTAAAGACTTAGACTTTAGTCTAAAGGTCCTTCCACTATTTTATAAGATTGGTAGCCTCTACCTCCAATCCAAGGTATTATATTAATTCCTTAATAGGTATTATAATCCTATGGACTACATAGGAGCCCGACTATAGCCGGCCTATCCATGCACATCTAAAGGTAAGTTCTTAACTAATTGTTTCTCCGAACAAATTCTAGTAAATAATTTTGCCTCAGGCATCTCTTCAGTTGGCCTATAAGCCTTCTATTGAAAGTCCTGATTATGTCCAATCATTAATATGGCAAGACTTAATGCTTTTAATAAATGAATAGCTAAGCCTGACTATGGCTGGCCCACCTGACCACTATTAAGAGAGTTGCACTGAGCCATCATATTATGAATAACAATTCCAACAGTCTGATAGACACTAGGCCTATAGGCCTTCCAGTGATCACCCAACTCTTGGACTCATTACTATCCACTTAATGAGATGCCATGACTTAAGTATCTCATAACTTCATCATTTTTAAGGACCTTATAATTTAGAGGATTTAGACATGTTAGAAGAAAAAAGAAGACATGAACTAGTTAGTTAAGAATCCTTCCACTGACTTTATCAAGTCATGTAAGAGGGTTCAAGATAAATCAGTCCAAGGATATCTAAATCAGTCAAACTGGTTCACCTTAATGGCATGGGTTTACTCATATCAATAAGCTATTTGATCAAATTCTAATTGACCATATTGGCTAGGTAAGTAAAATCAATGAGAGAGTTGCTCCATTAACCTCTTTCCTTAAACACCAACAAGTTAGCCAGGCAATAACTCGGGTCCAAGTAGTGAGCCACTATTAGGTCCAATTAGAAGCATGGACATAATCAAACTATAACTATTGTAAATAATCTAAGAGAGAAGGAGATCTAACTCAACACTTAATTAGATTTTATTTTTTTTCTCAAGTCCATATTCTTCTAATCCTAGGTCTAATCTAGTTAAAGAACTTAACTCAAGCCAAATTATTAAAAATGATTTAAGATCTTTCATTCTTGAATCAAGATCTTTTGTCATTAAAACTTAATTCCTAATTAAGTTTATCAACTTATCAATCTAAAATATTTTTAATTTTAATTATAAAATAATTTTTATAATAAATTCAATTTTTGATTATTCTGCTCTTTGCTGTGAGTCGACACTTACTGGTTAAGTGTCGACTCACCCATGAGTTGAGGCACTATGAGTCGACACTTGACCCTATGATATCGACTCACAGAGAGTGAACATAAATATATTCTTTCAGTCTGCACTCTTGAGTCAACACCTATAGGAGCAAGTGTTGACTTACCAGGGCTGAGTATCAACACTTCAAAGCTAAGTGTCAGCACCTATAGGCTAATAGAAAGTATTCCATTTCCAGATCTGATCTTTATGCCAAACATTTTAACATAACAATTCATAAATCTAACTTAGAATATCTTTGAACTAATTTATGATATCATATCTAAAAAATATCAAGATTAAAATATTTTTAATCTAAACCCTTTTGCATTCTTTTTTATAGATCATGATACAAGCAGCATCCCTACATGCCATAAGAGATCCCATCGAATGGAAAGAGATGACCTTTAAATTTTGCTTTTCTCTTATGACCAATGGCCATGGTGAATCCACCCAATCCAAGTACTAAGCAAATAAAAAAAATTAAATTATATTTCAGTTTATATATACATTAACATGTCAAACGAACCTACTGCTCTGATACCATTGTTAGAAAATATAGGCAATTTCACGCATGTAATTTCAAAACTTTTTTGAAACATTTAACAGCGAAAGCTACAAGATTAATCAAATTAATCTAAGCATGCATAAGAACTAATCTTTAAACTACCTGCAGTAAGATCTTGATATGATAAGTATGCATACAAGATATCAAACTAAAATATAAAACATACAAATCTTTAAGCATAAACTATATCTATACAACAAACTTGATGCTACAGACCATTTCTACAGCACAATGAATTAATAACTCATTACCTTCTTGTGAGTGGTTGATGATTGCTACTGCTAGAAGGTTCTAGTAGAAACTTTGTGAGCCATATAATATGTCTGGCCTCTACATGTGATCCACATAAAAGCTCTATCCCGACCAGTCTCATCGAAGTGCTAGTTCCTCTAGAACCTTGATGGTTGATTACCTTCTTCTTCAAATACCGGGATGCCCCATAAATTGAAGAAGAAACCTTTTGGATGATAGAATTTGGAAGTGGAACTCACTTCCCAAGCCTAGACAATCTAGAACCTAGCCCAAGAGATACTCTTTCTCTTTGAATACAAGCCCCACACTCCCCACTCTCTCTTATATTAGAATGGACCTTCTATTCTTTTCTAAAGCCTTTTCTCTAGCATTTTTCTTATCCACACTCACATCCACTCACAACACCCACCAGTAACCCATTCTAATCGGCGCCGAAGTGGTTAGGAGGGAAAGAGTTAGGGAGAGATAAAGGAAGAGATTATGAGATATATAAGAGAGAGGTCAGGATAATAACTTGAATTCAAAATTCAAGTTCAAATTCAAATTTGAATTCAAAATTCAAGTTTGAATTTGAATCCTAAAATCTATTTAAATATTCAAATTCTAAACATAGGCTAGGGTGCATGGGTTAGGTCCAATCCAATTGGACTCAACTCGAGCTTAAACCAAATCATATTTGGTTTTAATCCAAATTTCATAGCTCAATCAAATGGAGCTAACTAGCAATCCAATTACTAATTTATCCTTCAATAATTTACTAACCCTTAGTAAAATTTCTTGTCACAATATTTATAATATTGATGAGCCGACACTTGAAAAAATTTTAAGTGTTGGCTCACCAAAGTATCAACTCACTAAAGTATTGACTCGAAGTTAACTATCAATCATATTGATAATTAATCCTGGCAATGATTCACAATCATTGATCAGACATAAGATTAGGTAGAAATTTCTATTGTGTGTGACCCTATAAGTTTGAATACTAAGCTGGTAGTATAGGAATACTTTCTATACCAGTCAAAGTCACCATCTAGCAATGATATCCAACATCCGGATATGTCAAAAGTGACAGAGCAATAATCAGGAACCTCTAGAATATAGTTACCATACAATTCATTCCTTTGCCCTTCAATGCTCAGGATAACTTTAGAGTTTAACTACCAACCCTTAAACAGTTCATCCACAATATATCTTAATCTTACAAGTCCTGTAAATCCTTACAAGAACTATCATGGTCAAGGTTTTGCTAAATTAAAATACAATAAAACATCCACTCAAATATTTGGAGGGGTCAATCCCATCTTGACTCACACACTGACTTTTCAAGTACTTTACTATACTTAAAAACCTTCCGTCACTAGATTAAAAATGTAGGTAGTCTGGTAAAGTATAGTGAGTTACTTACAAGCCACCATGATGATCTCAAGTCTGAGAGACACTTATATCCATATCCCTTCTTGAGCAACACTTGGTAGAAGAGTACTGTGTAGGTGGGTTTCTTTTAATAAAATATCCTATACTTAACCTACATGCCATACCAGTGTCTTCATATTTCTTGGTTAAGAGGACAACCAATCCATATGGCACACAACGACCTACACTCGATACATCATTATCGTATAATAATGTATCATTTAGTTATGAACAAGTTTAAAAATCACAAGATAAATCCTCTCTTTATCATATAATAATATAGTTCTAAAGACTCCATCACAAAAGAGTTCATTATAGGAAGATGCAATATGATAAACTTTCAAATAATTTTTATTTATAATAATTCATATACAAAATCAACCATCTACAAGTTAGACAATTGATATTAGGATATAATTTTCAACAACTGCACCACCTCCACCTTGGTCATCATGATCATCAGATCCATCATTACAAATGATATCCATCTTTGCAATGTTTCACTCAATCAATTCATCTCAAGGTCAGCTGAGCGATGTTTGCTATTTTTCAAGATCTTGCGATGAATGCACAACTTCATCTAGACGGAGGAGTGCCGATAAGCTTTCAAGGAGCTGAAAAAGTTTTTTGAGTCGCCACCCATACTTTACAAGCCTAAAATTGGAGAGGAGCTCTACTTGTACCTCGCTGCATCTCTAGAAGCAATCAACTCCATGTTTATTCGGATGGATGATAAAAGAGTCCAAAAGTCTATATACTTACTAGCTAAGTGCTCCATGATGCAAAGATCAGGTACTCTAAATTTAAGAAGATAGTTTGTACATTAATCATCTTAGGCCTTACTTCCAAGCTCATTCAATTATTGTTCTAATCGACCAACCCTTAAGGCCATCTTGCAATAGCCCCACACCTCCGACAAGATGGCCAAATAGACAATCAAGCTTAATAAATTTGACATCTCTAACCGCTCGAGATTATCTATGAAGGCCCAAGTTATGGCCAACTTTCTTGTCAAGTGTACATGATCAGACGACAAGCTTAAGAAAGTACCTGCCAAGCAACCTACTGAACAATTTAATCTAGGGATGACTTGGATTCTTCATATAAATAGAGCTATAAATTCTCAAGGGAGCAGAGCTAGACTTATCTTGACCAACACAGAAAGAGTGGTTACCAAGTATGCTCTATGCTTCTCATTCAAGGTAACCAACAACCAAGCCAAGTACAAAGCTCTCCTAGCCAGGTTGAATCTTGCCAAGCAATGCGAAGTGGAAAGTCTAAAGGTTTTCACCAACTCTTAGCTAGTAGCCTATCAAGCAACCAACGAATATGAAGCTCGAGACCCGATGATAGCCAAGTACCTTGACAAAGTGTAGGTCCTAACATCAGCACTCAAGTACTTTGACATTTTTCACATCCCTGGTGCGAGAATACTCATGTAGACATACTCTCTCGATTGGCAACCTTGGCAGACTAGTCACTTGGTTAGACTTGCATCGAGTACCTAGAGTTCTCGGCATCAATGAAATTGAGGAAGTCTAATAGGACATCCATGAACTGAGCTGGATGAATCTTTTTATCAAGTTTCTGACTGAAGGCATTCTTCCCGATAATCTCTTAAAGGTTAAGAAATTCAAGTGGAAAGCTTCTCAATTCATGCTGCTGGATAGACAACTTCACAAGAGATTTTTCTCATTCCTGCTGCTCAAGTGCCTGTGGCCTACCCAAGCTAATTATGTGCTTCGAGAGATCTACAAAGAAATCTATGAGAATTATCTAGGGGATATGTCCCTGGCTTACAAAGCTTTAAGATAGGGATACTACTGGCCTACCATGCAAGAAGATGCCATGGAAGTTGTTCGAAAGTGCAACTAGTGCCAACTTTATGCCAACATCGATCTAGTGGCAACCAGCTACCAACTGGCTCAGCTCTCTTCTTCCTAGCCCTTTGAGTAGTGGGGAATAGACATAGTTGGCCTATTTTTTCTAGTAACCGGCCAGCAAATGTTTCTCATCATTGCCATTGACTACTTTACCATATAAATAGAGGTAAAATTCTTGGCACACATCATTAAGAGCAAGATCAAGAACTATTTTTGGAAGTCTATCATTTATCGATTCGATCTTTCCCATGTCATCGTCATTGACAATGGCCGATAGTTCAACAACCTGGCATTCAAAGATTTCTATGCTGAACTCCAAATCCAACATCGATTTACATCTATTGGGCATCCTTAGTCAAACAAAAAAGTAAAAGTTATAAATCGGACTATTCTTCAAAGGCTCAAGACCAAGTTGGACGAAGCCAAAGGTAGTGGATAGAAAAGTTATCCGAAGTGATAGATATACCATACAACTCCTCGGATATCAACTAACGAAACTCCCTTCAACTTGACCTTCGATACCGAAGTGGTGATCCTATTAAAGATCAAACTCCCAACCATACTGATCGAGCACTTACATAAGTCAAACAAATCGAGCAACTGAGAACCAACCTAGACCTGCTAGCTGAGACTTCGAACCGGGCCCACCTATGGATGGCGGTGTACCAATAATGAGTTGCTCAGTACTATAACTCTCAAGTAATCTTAAAGACTTGTCCAGGAGATCTTGTACTATAATGTATGAAAGTCTCAAGGTCCACCAAGTTAGGAAAGCTATTTTCAAACTAGGAAGTACCTTATAGAATAATTGAAGTCCTTTAGTAAGGAGCTTATAGAATAGAAAACCTTAACGGGACACTGTTCCTTCAAACTTAAAATGCCAAAATTTTTGAATGTATTACCAATGATATAACAATTCTCATTTAGCAATACAAAAAAATTTCTTCGATAATATTTCTAGAGGTCTCGTCTTAATGTTCAAACTCTCAATCATCCTGCATCAAGCTTGCTGAAGTTTATTGAGTCATCTAGTCGATTAACACCTGGTTATTGATAAAGATAGCTGCATTTCTATACCTCCATCTCCACCATCTAGTCGATTAATATCAGGTCACTATAGATATGGCTATGTTTTTACACCTCCGTCTCTATCATCTGGTCGATTAACACCCAGTCACTATAAAGATAGTTGCATTTCGACATCTCTATCTTCTATCTGGTCGTTTAACACCTGATCCTTGATAGAGATGGCTGCATTTCCATACCTTCGTTTCCACCATCTGGTCGATTAACATCCAATTGTTATAAAGATGGCTACATTCTTATACATCTGTCTCCACCATCCGATTGATTAAACTTAGCTACTGTAAAGATGGCTACATTTCAACACCTCATCTTCTATTTGGCCAATTAACACCTGGTCACTGATAAAGATGGTTGCATTTCTATATCTCCATCTTCATCATCCGGTCGATCAACACCTAGTCATTGTAAAGATGGTTACATTTCGACACCTCCATCTTTTTTTGGTCAATTAACACTCGGTTGCTAACAAATATGGCTACATTTCCATACTCCATCTCTATCATCCGGTCAGTTAACACCTAATCACTGTAAAGAAGGTTACATTTCAACACCTTCATCTTCTATTTGGTTGATTAATACCTATTTACTGATAGAGATGGTTGCGTTTCCACACCTTCATCTCCACCTTTTGACCAATTAATAGCTAGCCGATGAAGATAGCTACATTCTTAACCTCCATTATGTTTGGATCTCATTCCTCTCCAATCACCTAATAATCGGTTGGCAAAGATGACTGCCAAGTTGACTCATACTTGGCTAATCTACAGTAAAGACTGAAGGACACTTGGTAACAGTCTCCGATAATTGACTAATACTCGATCATTAGAAGAAAATTAATTGCAAGGTTCCTCGGTCCAAGGAACAACTTATCGACTAACTACTACATCATCACAACCACTAACCGACTTCCCATAGTCAGACTTCAAGCAACAATTGACTGATACTCATTTGTCCCAGAAAAAGCATCGACACATTCAGGCGATGACTAACTCTTAGTAATTGGAGGAGTATTTACCAAGTCCTATAGTCGAAGTTGGAGTTGTTCCTCTAACTGAGAGATTTCACAAAAAACTAATTGCAAACAAGCAATTGAAGACATATATTAAGAAAAAGATATTTTTATTAGTTTGAAAATATTCTTACAAGAGATATATCGAGTCCAAAAATGTAAAAGTTATAAGGGAAGAAACAAAATGTTACAAGGCTTTTCGTTGCTGATAGCGTCTTATGATCATCATACTCAAGGCTTGCTCTTCAAGGGAGCAAGCTTGAGGCGAGGGGCCTGGCCAGAGAAGACCGAGCATTCATCAAGAATATTTGAAGAGAATATTCTACCTGCCATGCTTTGGTGGAGCTATCTTTAAGGACACCTTTGGTTTCCCTCTTCTATCTCCAAGAACACCTTCGGTTCATACTAGATGCTTCCTCCACACCATCTGTTTCTTCCCGACCAAGTTCATGCCTCCTTCAAGCACTCTAGCAAGCTGCATCAGGATTCTACCTAGTCAAAGATCACTATTTTAGAACCTGAGGGATAGAGCCTGAACTTTTTGCTAGGATGGGAGCTCCTACAAAAATGGCAAAGGGGGATTCCTATTCATACCTTGCCCCGGGTTACCAGGCCTGACACGCAGTGTAATCTGGGAGGAAGAACTGAGCAGTCACTCAAAAATAACACCACAATAACTCCAACCTCTAGGGCTAGCATAGGTAGTTAAGAGTCAAACTTATCCACCACGTGGCATGTCCGGACCGGCCAAGAAGGGAAGTCATCAAGGTAATAAATGAATTTTGCTTTCAAAGCATAGTTCATTTCCTAACAAGATAGTGAGCCTAGGAAAGATTAGTCAACTTGTCCAACCCAACTCCCAGTTATAGCTGACTTCCTATAGCTCGGTTCCCAATAACAGCCAACTTCCTACAGTTTGACTTCAAGTAACAATCGACTTCCTGTAGTCTAATTTCTAGTAGCAACCAATTTTTACACTCCAGTTCTAGGTAACTTACTCGGCCACAAGATAGAGAGATTCTTACTCAGCTAAAAATGCTTCTTCGACTTTATTACTTAGCTATGAATTTGCACTATGGTTGAAGCCATCTTGGTTACCTACTCAAACAAAAACATTCCCCAACTAAAGGACTTAACAATTCCATGTCACAAATGAGTTGTTTGTGTGACTAAGCTTGAGAAGTTTTCCCAAAGTGGATGGAGTCTTATCGACTAAGTTAGTCAATTCATCTCAATTGCAGTTAGTTACTTAGCAAGCATCCACAAACTTGCATTAAAAGGAAAAGCTAAACTTTCATTGATGATAAAATATTTACAAGAACTTATATTGAAAATCCAAGGAAGAAAAGTACAAAAAGAAAGATAAAATTTCCTAGGGGGCATTTGGTATAAGTTGATGACTCCAAAATCAAGGGTGATCTATGTAAAGGTGATAGAATCACCTTGTTTGGTTATATCATAGTAATTCTACATGGTAGTGATCTTAGATTATCCCATTTTTTAAGTCACAGTCCGACACAATGATGGAAAACCTACTCTTAAGGATGGGTATCCAACATCACTGTGTCATAGTGATCTTATATTAAAATGCGTTAACCAAAATACCTCTCATAATCATAGACCTTACGAAAAAAGAATTATCCTTCTTTTTTGCCATGATAATTTTCTACATCATGATATTTTTTCAGGGTGAGTGGTTGGGGTGTTATATCCATAGAAGAGGAGAAATTTCTTGTTAGCATCATCCTCTTTCTTGATTAGAAAGATAATCTTTTAATTTTTTTGTTAAAAAGGAAGAAACAAGAAATAAAGAATTTTGGTTTCTCTTATTTCAGCTTTATAAAACAAAAGGTTTTTCATTTCTTAATTTATATTTATTTAAGTTTTTTTTGTTAAATAGCTTTGTCAGGGTATTTTTGATATTATATACTCTGTGATCTTCTATTTCTATAATATACCAAATAAGTTACTTGTATATATTCGGGGATCTTTAATCATTGTACCATGATCAACCAAACACAGTGATCTTAGATCACCGGGAATTGGATTATCCCAGGATTTGGATCACTACCCGATCACCATGGTGATCTCATTTGGGTCACCAAATGCTCCCTAAGTATCTATTTCAGTAATGCAGTAGATTTTTTAGGATCCCCGGTCGAAGCTACTTCGTTGACCCCAATGGACCCTACCTCGGTTGCTACTTCTTCCTCTCCTCTTTCCCTAGGTGCCAAAATGAGGTGCAAGTCCAACTTTGGGTAGGCTCTGGTAGTTGCATCTCATCAATTGGCAAAGCCAAATACATAAGCATCCACTTCTACCTTGGTGGCATTGTCGACTGTTGAGGAACGAGACACCTCGCTCAACTCCGCGGAATGCTTGGAATTGACTTGATGCTGCCATGGGTATGAAAGGGACCTTACTAGGGAAGGATTGGGGCACACCATCCGCTCTCGTCGCGGAAGTGTGCCCCCATGGGGCTGTAAACGATCGAGAGAACCAGAGAGAGGGAGAGGAAGAAATCAAGAAAATTGGGAGAAAGAGCACTCAGGCTCTCTTCTTGTTACTCTGGCTCCCACTCCTAGACCTCTCGTACAAGATATATATATAGCCCCTGAGTCAATCTGACTCAGCCCAAAAACTCTCTCTCTCCCCAGGCCAACACATGAGCTCTAAACCCGTCAGAAGAGTCGACTCGAACAGACCTCGAGCCGACTTGACCAGACCATGAGTTGACTCGAACAGACCTAGAGCCGACTCGACCAGAACTCCAACCTGCTGTCGACCTGCAGGAATCGACTCCTCAATAGCCCAAGCTGACTCCAACCTCAAGATCTCCAAACCCAGATCTCGAGCCTCCTGGAACACCTCCAGGAAATGCTTGGCATGCCACCAAGCACCCAGGGATCGCCTCCAGCATCCCTGCCATGGTCTCCCAAGTCTCTCCAAAGCTTGGGAGCACCATGCAAATCCCAACAATCTCCACCTTGGTGCCCCCAAGCTTTGGCAAACCTGGCAATGTCCTCAATGCACACCCTACTATAACTGCGTGTCCTGACAGCACTATGTGGATACCCACGCCTCTGCCAATATCCTCCAACTATTGATATCACCTGGAGACCTTTGGGATGACCGCCTCCATAGCTGAAGATCCTAGCTCGTATCTTGGCACCATAGATTGTTGATTTCCTCCTGTCTGGCAGCTGCATCAGTATGTTCTTGGACTTCCCTAGAGAGAGCCCAGCGGACCTGAACCCGGCACTTGCTGTAACTGGAGCTCTACCTGACACAATCTCCATAGAGCCACGCCATACTCTGCATTCTCTGCTCCACCTGGCTAAGTGCATCCTTGACGTCCGTGCAAGGATATGGTCCTCCATGCACCTCCCGCTCTGAACATGTGTCAAAACTCGCTCCACTAGTGAAACCACCTGTCATCGTTGCTCCACCTAAAACTGAAGTCCCCCTGATGCCACAGAAAGAAACCCCGAGGTCAGCATCTCAACGCTGCCCTACTGAGCATGACCTGAACCTCGTAACCAGTGCTGTCTCCTCGGACCCTCCGCATACCGCGAACCTCTTCGAGATCGTCTCAGATACTCTACAACCCCGCAGGAACCTCCGAAACTCAGGAGCTCATCCCAACTCCTCAATTACAGCAACTGAACATAGTAACCATCGCAAGTGGTTGCTCCATCATGTCCTAGCCTATCAATAGGCTGCATGATGTCCGTCATGTCCCAGCCTATCTCTAGGCTACATGATGTCTACTCCATCACGTCCCAGCCTTTCCATAGGCTGCATGATGTCTACTCCATCATGTCCCATCCTGTCCATAGGCTGCATGACATCCCTGGCACTCCCTGAGACTGTCTCCTATCTCCTATCTCCTGTCCCAGCCTATCTCTAGGCTACATGATGTCTACTCCATCACGTCCCAGCCTTTCCATAGGCTGCATGATGTCTACTCCATCATGTCCCATCCTGTCCATAGGCTGCATGACATCCCTGGCACTCCCTGAGACTGTCTCCTATCTCCTGTCTCCCTGAGCTGCCAACCTCCATCAGCTCCAGTGACTGCATCATCACATCCCAGCCTGTCCATAGACTGCATGATCATGTCCCAGCCTCTGCTGATGTACCCTGTCTCCCTGAGATAATCAACTCCCAAGACCCACCTCCAGTCACGTGGGATACCACACCCACATACAGCTCCATCACGATCAAGGTAGCTGGAGACCTACTGATCGCTCTCCTCCACAATGACCAAGAACCTGGTCCACTACCGATGGAGCTACCACTCATGCTCTAAAGATCTCCGGTGTGTGTCGCTCTACCTGTGCTGAACCATAGATCACCCGACCTGTCAATGCTCCACAGCACAGGACCCGCGGCTCTACACCACCGTCGCGAGTTCCTGCACCACATAATACATCATCCTCGGCGAGATCCACACAACCAGCAGACCTCCACACTGCTCCCAACACCACGAACCTCTGTCCGCCTGGGAGAGCTGAAGATGGAACCAACCTGCTCAAGCTGCCCGCACACACGGTCGCTGCACCGCGATCTCCACATCACCTATGATCTGACTTCATCACCAGATCCAACCTAGCTCAACACGAAGAGCTCGAAACATGGAATCCAACGGCACAGACAAGACTCAAATCAGAGTTCGATTAAGCCCGGAATCGTCGAAAAAACGAGTCAGCACGAATTTCAGAGTAGTGACTATTTGATACCTTGATTGGCTGGTCCACAGTGAACCAAACCAATGGTTCATGCACGGTCTCCCCAGTCCAGCTGCCATTGCTACTGGTCCACGGCAGAACCCGTGGACCACAGCATTCCTTGGCCACCGCCGTCACCACCGGCCACGGCCCGACACCTCCGGCGACCGTCCCGCCACCGTGCCAAGCCACCGGCGACCACCCGCGCGGCCGTGCGACCACCCGCGCGGCAGTCCGCGCACCCACGCCGGCCCCGCCCCGCCCCGCGGCCCTGCGCCGCCAGCGCCGCGCCCAACGCGACGCCCCGCGGCCCTGCGCCGCCCGCTGCGACGCTGCGGCCGTCCCGCGACGCCCTGCACCGCGCCCGCGGCTGCTCCGTGCGCCCTGCGCCGCGGCCGAGCCTTGCTCTACGCCCGCGCCCGCGCCCGCGCGCTGCTCCCGCGACCGAGCCCGCGCCCCTGCGCCGCGACCAACGCCGCCCTGCGCCGTGCTTGCGCCGGCGAGCTCACTGCGACGCCTCCACGCGTCCGGTGACCGCCCGCCACGCCGTGACGCCCTGCACCGCTGTCTGCACCTGTCTTGCGCCAACACCGTGCCCGAGCCGGCTCTGCTGCTCTGCAAACGGAGGCCTCTCTGGAGGAGCCGACTCCGGGACGGCCGACCCGGCTCTGCAACCTGCACTGCTCCTGCATTCTCTGCCCGAGCCGGCTCTGGGAAAAATGAGCCAGCTCCCTGTGACAGCGTGCATGCCTTTCTCTTCTTCCTGGCAGCCATTCCCCTGATTGGGCCTTTTCTCCTCCATCCCGGCCATCGCGTTCTGGCACAAGGGAAGATCCAAACTCCCTCTTATCCATGCTAATGCGATTCGGATTTTTATCCACCATCGTCGAGCCATCCAGATCCGATAAAAATATCTCCATCTCCATCGGAGATCCACAGATCCGGACTCAAACACCATAACCCCTCGGGCCGACGATCTTCCACGGCTTCCAGATCCAAGAATTTGAACTCCAGCCATGCCATCGCGATCTTGATAATGTCCGTCGCCACCGGGTCATCCGCCAGATCTCCTCTCCGGCGCTATCAAGAATTCTCTTCCAGTGAGGGGAGCAGTCCCTCACTTCCGATCTCATCTCTCCGACGAGATCTCCGGCAGATCCACCACGCTTCCGATCTACTTACCTTCATGAGATCTCTGGCAGATCCATGGTGCTTCCGATCTGCACCACTTGCAGCCTCCTCCAGATCTCACATCCAGAGATCTACTTCTTCTTCCCTCCTTCCTATTCTTCAACACCAATCTTTTCCGGTCTTTCTTTCATCAAGACTTTGTAGATTCTCTGTTGAACCAGCAAATCTTTAACCCTTTGCTGTCATAGAGTGAAGTTTTCCTTGCCATCGTACTTCTAAAAATCTACTTTGAATCCATTACCACAATCAAGAATTCAAGAGATATGAAAAACAGTACCTACAAGAAGCCTTACTTCCAACCCTCTGATCTTGAGATCTTTCTTCGACACACCTAGCTCTGATACCAAATATGGAGAATTTGATTCCAAACCTAACTAGATTTCATGAACCAAATCTTCTAGAACAGCCTTGTTCCTGATCAAGAACGAACGCCCTGATCAACAAAGCAATTGCGGAAGCGTATCACCAGGTTATGGATGATCATCTGCCAGCAATCTTCATTAAAGATCATGGTAAGATTCAGGTCTATGAAGATCAAGAGCAACAAGAACGGGAGAAGAGGAAAGAAGAAGAAGAACAGAGGAGTTTTTACAGGAGAAATGGATTTCCACTTCCAAGAAGTTCGTTACACCACCCTCCTTCCTTCATGCCACCGCATCAAGAAGCTCTGATACCAAATGTCGAGGAACGAGACACCTCACTCAACTTCGCGGAACGCTCGGGATCGACTTGATGCTGCCATGGACATGAAAGGAACCTTACCAGGGAAGGATTGGGGCACACCATCCGCTCCCGTCGCAGAGGTGTGCCCCCATGGGGCTGTCAACGATCGAGAGAATCAGAGAGAGGGAGAGGAAGAAATCAAGAAAATTGGGAGAAAGAGCACTCAGGATCTCTTCTTGCTACTCTGGCTCCCACTCCTGGACCTCTTGTACAAGATATATATATATATATAGCCCCTGAGTCAATCTGACTCGGCCCAAAAACTCTCTCTCTCCCCAGGCCAACACGTGAGCTCTAAACCCATCAGAAGAGTCGACTCGAACAAACCTCGAGCTGACTCGACCAGACCATGAGTCGACTCGAACAGACCTCAAGCCGACTCGACCAGAACTCCAACCTGCTATCGACCTGCAGGAATCGACTCCTCAATAGCCCAAGCCGACTCCAACCTCAAGATCTCCAAACCCAGATCTCGAGCCTCCTGGAATACCTCCAGGAAATGCTTGGCACGCCTCCAAGCACCCAGGGATCGCCTCCAGCATCCCTGCCATGGTCTCCCAAGTCTCTCCAAAGCTTGGGAGCACCACGCAAATCCCAACATCGACGAAGTCTATCGACCCATTGTGCTCCTGCACCGCTTGAGCTACAAATGGCCACTTATTCTTCATCCACCTTGGCCTTCTCTTTTGCTAAGCAGACCTTTAGTTTGCACAAGCTAGACTTCTACCTCAGCAAATTATGTTTGCCTCTTCACAAGCAACTTCTCCTTCTCTACCACTTGGGCCTCTAGTTTCTGGGTAGTAGTCTCTGAAGAAGTTTGGATACCAGTCGGTTCCTCCTTTAGCTTGCATTCACACTCTTGGGTAGCTACGAGGAGCGTGTCATAGCCCGCCACTTTGGATTCTATCTCTCTCAACTACACAATTAGGGAGTGGCCGAATTTAGTGAAGGTGTTAAATCTCCCCAAATAGTGGTTGTATCATGAATAAACTACATGCTAGGAAAAACATCAAATTAGTTAATCGGATATATGGTGATCAACTAAAAGACAAAGGGAAAAGAAATGCAAACTTAGCTTGACTAATGCCGGGAGGAGCTTGGCAATGACATCATCCATGGGACGATCTTTTCACTCCACGTCCTATGGAAGAAGCATTACTTTAGACAACTCCCAAGCTATGTAGAAGTCATGCAGGGCAGAGTCATTTGCACCAATGTCATATCAGTGGGCATACTTGTCACCTTCCCTACTACCGATGAATTCGATGTTGGACCCTAAGGGGTGTTGCAAATGGGCCTTCCCTTTTCTGGACCAGGTTGCTGTCAGGAAAACTAGTAGCGATCATACTTTCTATTTTAAAATTTTTTCAAAATAACACGCAGCGGAAGCATGATAAAGAAGATTAACATTTAATCTAAGCATGCTTTAAAATCATTCTATGCTACTTAGCCCAAGATCTTGCATAAATGATTAATATAAGCTATGAAATCATAAACTCATGCTATGAACATTTCAAAGCAACATATCTATATATGTAAAACCATACCTCGTATGAAGTAGAGACGCTCTCCACTGCGAAAGATCCAGGAGCAGGAGGAAGAACTCTGCTTAGCCGCACACGTGTCTGGCCTCTACAGGTGGTTCACACCAGGGCTCTTTCAAAATCTACTTCCACTCCAAGTGCTAGCTTGTTGTGGAACGATTTGATCGGGACTCCTTTTCTTCTTTTGATGCCGGACTCTCCGAATGAATGAAGAAACTCAAGAGGTGGAGAATGAGTGGTTGAAACCCTTCCCAAACACTCAATCTCAAGACCTAGATCATTAGGTACAAATATGCACACTTTTCCAAAATCTTCACACCCACACAAAACCTAGAACCTTTTCTAGTTTCTCCCTTTCTTCCCTTTTGATTTTTTCAGCATTTCTTTGCTGAATTCTCTCTTATTTTCGTCCTCCCATTTTAGCCCATTATGTAGATGAAGAGGGAGAGAGAAAGTGGGGAGTTACCGGTGATAATGGAGTGGTAATGGATAGTTTTGGGGAGTTATGGTCATGGGAAGTTACATAACTCCCCAAAACTGAATTTAAACTTATTTAAATTCAGATTAATGTCTTAATTAATTTCAGTTCATAACTGAAATCAATTGGATCAAGTGTGCATACATTGGGTTCAACCCAATTGGACCCAAACCTATTTTGAACCAAATTCTATTTGATTCGTTCCAGATTTTTATAGCTCAATCAAATTGGGCTATCAAGTAATCACATTATTTAATTCACCTCCATGCATCACCAACTATTAGTGAAAATTTTATGTCACAACTTTTTGTGACATCAAGTGTCTACACTTGCGAAATCAACAAGTGTCGACACTTACACAAGTGTCGACACTTTCAAGAATATCAAGTGTCGACACTTGGGTAAAGAAAAATACTTTTCCTTTGTGAGTCCACGAACGATTCCCAATCGTTCTCTGATCACTAGATCAAGTAGAAACCCCTATGATGTGTGACCCCATAGGTTCGAACACTAAGCCGGTAGCACTGGAACATTTTCAATACCAGTCAAAGTCGCCATCTAGCAATGACACCCGACATCCGGATAGGTCGAAGTTGCAGAGCAACAATCAAGAACCAGGAGATATGGAAACCTTGTAATTAATCCCTTTGACCTCAATGCTCAGGAAGACTTAGGGTTAAACTGCTCAACCCATAAAGTCCATCAACAATGTGTCTCAACCTCACAAGTCCTGTAACACATTACAGAGACTACCCTGGCCAAGGTTTTGCTAAATTGAAACACAGTAAGATATCTGCTCCAAACACTTTGAAGGGATCAATCCCATCTTGATCCAGTCACTGCTACACGAGTACTTAACTGTACCCAGAAACCTTCCGTTCCTGGATTAGAAATTCAAATAGTCCAGCACCAAAGTACAGTGAGTTGCTCGCAAGCTACCATGATGATCTCATGTCTAAGGATAACTACGTCCATATCAAAACTCTAGGCAGAAAAAGTACAAACGGGTCACGTTCGATGAAATATCAAACACAACATCTGCATGCCATACCAGTGTCTCCACACTCCTTGGTTAAGTGGACAACCAACGACTATGGCACACAATGACCTATACTTGATATACTATCATCCTGAAATAAGTATATCATTTGGTCGCGAACAATTTTAGGACTATATGATATATCCTCTCTATATCACATACAAATAGTCCTAAGGACATCATCACTCAAGAACTCATTTCAGAAAGATGAAATAGTGATGAACTGCCAGAATAAACATTTTATTCAATAATATAATTCATATACAATTACATCAAATGTACAACTGTCTACAGTAAAAATTGGCTTTGGGATACATTTCCCAACAACTCCTACTTGGACTAAAGCCAATCAGAACAGTATCGTATACCCATCTTCCATTTATAATCATTGAGTTCTTGAATTCCAACGGCTTTAGTGAAGGGGTTAGCCAGGTTCTCCTTTCCGTCGATCTTCAGAAGGTCGATATCACCTCGTTCCATAATTTCTTGCACAAGATGAAATCGGTGCAGAATATGCTTGGTACGCTAATGGGACTTCGGCTCTTTGGCTTGAGCAATGGCTCCAGTGCTGTCACAGTACACTGGAACAGGACCATCCAGGGAAGGTGCCACTCCCAGCTCGCCAAGAAATTTTTGTAACCAAACAGCTTCCTTTGCTGCATCAGATGCTGCAATGTATTCCGCTTCGCATATAGAGTCTGCTACAGTGTGCTGCTTGGAACTCTTCCAGCAGATATCTCCACCATTCAAAGTAAAAAAAAAACCAGATATACTCTTGCTATCATCCCTATCTGACTGGAAACTGGAGTCAGTATACCCCACAAGTTTTAAGTCGGGTCCTCCAAAAAGAAGCCACTGGTCCTTGGTATTTCGCAAATACTTCATGATGGTCTTTGCAACCTTCCAATATGCTTCACCTGGATCAGACTGGTATCGACTCACTATTCCTAATGAGTACGCCACGTCTGGTCTAGTACACATCATGGCGTACATGATGGACCCTACGACCGAAGCATAAGGAATCCTACTCATATGCTCTCTTTCCTCAGGAGATGTCGGACAATCCTTCTTGGAAAGAAAAATTCCATGGCCTATCGGAAGATAGCCTTTCTTGGAATTATCCATGCTGAACCTTTTCAGCATGGTATCAATGTATGTAGACTGGGACAAACCCAGAAGCTTCCTTGATCTATTCCTATAGATCTTCATACCTAGTATGAAAGAAGCTTCACCCAAGTCTTTCATAGAAAACTGGGATGACAACCAGACCTTTATTCCCTGTAATGCAGGGATGTCATTCGATTAAGAGAATGTCATCCACATACAGTACAAGAAATACAACTACAGAACCATTTGCCCACTTATATATGCAGGGTTCTTCTTCGTTCCTAACAAAACCATACATCTTGATACACTTATCAAAATGCATGTTCCAACTCCGTGACGCCTGCTTTAGTCTGTAGATGGACCTACTAAGCTTACATACCTTAGATTCATCTGTGGATGTGAACCCTTCAGGTTGCATCATATACACCTCCTCATCTAGCTCACCATTTAGAAAAGCTGTTCGGATATCCATTTGCCAGATTTCATAGTTCAGATATGCAGCCAAGGCAAGCATAATCCGAATAGACTTGAGCATTGCCACAGGGGAAAACGTCTCGTTATAGTTAATACCATAACGTTGACGATAACCCTTGGCAACCAGACAGGCTTTATAGGTCTCTACCTGCCCATCTATGCCCCGTTTCCTTTTGAAGACCCATTTGCACCCAATAGGTTTTATCCCTTCAGGTGGATCAACCAAAGTCCATACTTTGTTGATTTCCATGGACTCCATTTCAGATTTCATGGCTCCCAGCCACAACTCAGAATCAGACCTCTGCATCGCATCCATATAGGTGATTGGATCTCGTTGTTCTCATCGAGCTCAACGGGATCACTGTCCCGGACCAGAAAACCATAGTATCTGTCCGGTTGACACGGTACTGTACCGGATCTCCTTAATGACTGGTCAATAGGCTCAGGGTTTGATCTTATCATAACAGATTCTGTAGCAGTCCTTGAATGATTTGGTTCTTCTATCTGTTCAACTTCAGTAAGCTCAACATTGGCAGCTTGAGCACCTTCAGTAAGGTACTCCCTTTCCAAAAAGGTAGCTGTAAGACTGACAAACAACTTTTGTTCCCCAAGCATATAGAAGAAATAACCCTTAGATTCTTTAGGATACCCAACAAAGAGGCACCTGTCAGACCTAGGTCCAAGTTTATCTGTTTCCAAATGCTTGACATAAGCCGGACATCCCCAAACCCGAAGGTGTGAAAGACTCGGCTTACGCCCATTCCATATCTCATATTGAGTTTTGTCAACAAACTTACTTGGAACTCTATTTAGAAGATAGCACGCTGACTCCAAAGCATACCCCCAAAAGGAAGTTGACAGAGTTGCAAATCCCATCATGGATCTAACCATGTCCAATAGAGTCTGATTCCTCCTTTCAGACACACCATTTAACTGGGGTGTCCCAGAAGGTGTCCATTGAGAGAGAATCCTGTTCTCTTCGAGATAAGTCAGAAACTCCCCAGAAAGATATTCTCCACCTCGATCTGATCGAAGGATTTTAATAAGCTTCCCGGTTTGTTTTTCAACTTCATTATGATACCGTTTGAACATTTCAAATGATTCAGATTTATATCTCATCAAAAAGACATAACCGTACCTTGAGAGGTCATCTGTAAACGTAATGAAATATTTATACCTATCCTTGGCATCGACATTCATTGGTCCACATACATCAGTATGTACTAGACACAAAATGTCATCGGCTCGTACACCTTTTCCTGTAAAAGGTGACTTGGTCATCTTACCAAGCAAACAAGATTCATAGGTTGGCAATGATTCACAATCACTAACGTTTAGGAGACCTTCTCCCACTATCATGTTGATTCTATTCTTATTTATATGACCTAGCCTACAGTGCTAGAGATAAGCATCACTGACATTATCTAATCTAGGGCGTTTGCATGAAATGTACATTACACCAACAGGCTGTGATAAAACATAAATGCCATTCTTAATATGTTTAGTCATAACCACAATATCATTCATAATGACTTTGCAAAAATCACTCTTGATTAATAGTTCATAACCATTACTGGCCAACTGGCCTACAGAGATGATATTTACAAGGAATGATGGACAATAGTAACAATCACTAAGAACAACTTTACAAGACTCGAAAAATAGATTGACAATTCCCAATGCCAGGACTGGAGCTTGACTTCCATTCCCCACATTCAGAAATCTCTCGCCATTCTCGAATCTTCTACTAACTTGTAGTCCCTACAACGTATTGCAAATGTGATAAGGACTATCAGTATCTAATATCCAGTTAGTAGTATCACAAATAGAAAAACAACAAGGATTTATCATATAAATACCTTGTCCAGCAACCTTTTGCTGCTTCTTCTTCTTCGGCCTATTCGGGTCAAGTGTAGCTAAGTAAGCAGAACAATTCCTCTTCCAATGACCCGGCTTCTTGTAGTAGAAGCATTCTGCCTGACTCTGGTTAGCCTTCTTCTTAGTCTGACTGGGCCCAGCACTTTGCACCATTTTACTTTTATTCTTTTTCTTTTTCCCTTTCTTAAAGGGACGACGCCTTGCCGCACTGCCTCCCACTAAATTCACCAAGCTCTTTTGGAGCTGGTGATCCTTTTCATAAGTCTGTAGTAACCCCATCAACCCATGGTAGTTGACTACAGGCCTTGTTAATCTATAGTGATCTAAAAAAGATAAGTAGGAGGGAGGCAAAGAATTCAAAATCGCATCCTTCCCAAGCTGCTCGTGGAAAGGATATCCGAGTTTGGCCAAGCGCTCGATCATCTCGATCATGTACAATACATGATCAGTGGCCGAGGACCCTTCAGTCATTCGAGCGTTGAAGATGGTAGAGGAAACCCTGTACCTTTCAATGTCGTCTAGGGCACCAAAAGATTCCTTCAACTTTTGAAGGATTTCCTCCGGCTGGGCCTCCTCGAATCTGCGACTGAACTCGTTATTCATAGCCACCAACATAATGCACCGCACCGTAGTACGGTCAGAGATCTACTTTTGATATGCATCCCTGACTGTAGTATGTGCGGTGGGGGCTGGCCCCTCAGGTGCCGGATCCGTTAATACATAAAGGATGCGTTCGTGCTCGAGAACAATTCTCAGTCTTCGATACTAGCTATCGAAGTTGGGTCCCATGAGCTTGTCATTATCTAATAATGACCAGAGTGACAGATTGGTAGACATTATCTGAAAAAGAGAAAACCAAGACTATTTAGTATATGAATTATTTAAAACTTAAAGACATGGACTTTTGTCTAAAAGCTCCTCCCACTATTTTATTCAGACTGGTAGCCTCTACCTCCAATCCGAAGAATAACACTTATCCCTTAGTGGGTACCAGAATCCAATAGACAATGCATGAGCCCGACTATGATCGGCCAACCCATGCTCATCTAAAGGTAGGTTCATAACCAGTTGTTTCTCCAAATAACTCCTAGTAATTTATTTTGCCCCAGGAACACTTCAATCGGCCTTTGGGCTACCTGCTAAAGAAGGTCCCAGTTAGGTCCAACTATTAACATGACTGATCTTAATGCTTCTAGCTAACAAATGATCAAGCCCGACTTTGGCCGGCTAACCTGACCACCTGTTTAAGAAAGTTGCATTATGTCATCATATAATGAATGGCAATTCCAATAGTATGATGACCACCCGATCTATGGATCTGCCGATAATCACCCCACTACTGGACTCATTACCAAACACCTTAATGGGAGGCTAAGACAAAAATTATCATATAATTTCCATCATTTTAAGGACCTAATAATTTAGAAGTTTTATACATGTTGTGATGAAGAGAAAGGATAAGTCATGGATTATCTTTCACTAACTTCATATATTAATGAAAGGGTTACATGAACCACAAAAACCATGGGCACCAAAATCAGTCAAGCTGATTAACCTTATTGGCATGGGCTAACTCGAATCAATGAGCTAACTAATCAAATCTGGTTGACCATATTGGCCAGGTAAGTGAGATCAAGGTTATGGGTTAAGCCATTAACCATCTTTCCTTAGACACCAATATCATTGGCCAGGAAAGAGGTAGCCCCAAAAACCATAGATCAAAAGCCATACTTACCTTAGACACCAATTGGTTCACCAATTTCGATTAGGCTAGCCTAAGGAATCGGGTTCTACCACGAAGCCAAGATTAAGTCCATTTAGATGTATGGACCAATCAATCTAACTATTAGATAGATACTAGAGAAGAACCTTAACTCAACATTTGATTAAGTTAATTCTCTATTAAGTCCAATTCATCTAAACTTAGGTCTAACCCAATTAGGACCTACTTCAAGCTAACCCATTTAATCCAAAGTTATGAATATGACTTAGATCTTAGAAACATATCCCTAGATCATTTAGTCACTTAGATTTACTTAATTCATAATTAAGTTAATCATACAACAGATTGAAACATTTTCAATAAACTTTATAAAATATTTTTTTACAAGAAAATCTAACTTTTAAATTTCTGTTCACTGTGAAGTGTCGACACTTCAGTAGCAAGTGTCGACACCAAGGTGTCGACACTACTCTGAGACAGGTCGATACACAGTGAAAAATAGTGAACCAATTTCTGTGTTTTTGTTCATGAGCCGATACCCAGAAGCCCAAGTGTCGACACATAGACACCCAAGTGTCGACACATAGACACCCAAGTGTCGACACTAGGTAAACCAAGTGTCGACACTTGATCCAACCCGAGCACAGAAATACAGAAATCCAACTTTGTCTTTTCTAAACTTGAATTTTATGTTAAACTATTTAACATAACAATCATAAACTAACTTTAGAACATTTCTAAAACATTTTATGATTTCAAATTTAGAACATAATAAAGATCAAAATATTTTAATCTTTACCTTTTCTTTTCTTTTTATTCTTCATGAGTCCTTCACAATGGCACCCCGACACGCCATAGGAGATTCCTTTGAATGGGAAGTAAGGGTCTTGCAGCCCTACTTCTCTCCTATGACCGGACGGCCTGATAAGGCACTCAATCCGAGTACTTGCAAGATATTAAACTGATTTCATAATGTGTATACTAAACATTCATGCTAGAGCAACCTGGTTTTGATACCAATTATCAGGAAAACTAGTAGCGAGCATGCTTTCTATTTTAAAACTTTTTCAAAATAACACGCAGCGGAAGCATGATAAAGAAGATTAACATTTAATCTAAGCATGCTTTAGAATCATTCTATGCTACTTAGCCCAAGATCTTGCATGAATGATTAATATAAGCTATGAAATAATGAACTCATGCTATGAACATTTCAAAGCAACATATCTATATATATAAAACCATACCTCGTATGAAGTGGAGACACTCTCCGCTGCGAAAGATTCAGGACCAGGAGGAAGAACTCTGCTTAGCCGCACACGTGTCCAGCCTCTACAGGTGGTTCACACCAGGGCTCTTTCAAAATCTACTTCCACTCCAAGTGCTAGCTTGTTGTGGAACGATTTGATCGGGACTCCTTTTTTTCTTTCGATGCCGGACTCTCTGAATGAATGAAGAAACTCAAGAGGTGGAGAATGAGTGGTTGAAACCCTTCCCAAACACTCAATCTCAAGACCTAGATCACTAGGTACAAATATGCACACTTTTCCAAAATCTTCACACCCACACAAAATCTAGAACCTTTTCTAGTTTCTCCCTTTCTTCCCTTTTGATTTTTCCAACATTTCTTTGCTGAATTCTCTCTTATTTTCATCCTCCCATTTCAGCCCATTATGTAGATGAAGAGGGAGGGGGAGAGTGGAGAGTTATGGGTGATAATGGAGTGGTAATGGGTAGTTATGGGAAGTTATGGTCATGGAAAGTTACATAACTCCCCAAAACTGAATTTAAACTTATTTAAATTCAGATTAATGTCTTAATTAATTTCAGTTCATAACTGAAATCAATTGGGTCAAGTGTGCATACATTGGGTTCAACCCAATTGGACCCAAACCTATTTTGAACAAAATCCTATTTGATTCGTTCCAGATTTTTATAGCTCAATCAAATTGGGCTATCAAGTAATCACATTACTTAATTCACCTCCATGCATCACCAACTATTAGTGAAAATTTTATGTCACAACTTTTTGTGACATCAAGTGTCTACACTTGTGAAATCAACAAGTGTCGACACTTACACAAGTGTCGACACTTTCAAGAATATCAAGTGTCGACACTTGGGTAAAGAAAAACACTTTTCCTTTGTGAGTCCACGAACAATTTCCAATCATTCTCTGATCACTGGATCAAGTAGAAATCCCTATGGTGTGCGACCCATAGGTTCGAACACTAAGCCGGTAGCACTGGAACATTTCCAATACCAGTCAAAGTCGCCATCTAGCAATGACACCCAACGTCCGGATAGGTCGAAGTTGCAGAGCAACAATCAAGAACCAGGAGATATGGAAACCTTGTAAGTAATCCCTTTGACCTCAATGCTCAGGAAGACTTAGGGTTAAACTGCCCAACCCATAAAGTCCATCAACAATGTGTCTCAACCTCACAAGTCCTGTAACACATTACAGAGACTACCCTGGTCAAGGTTTTGCTAAATTGAAACACAGTAAGATATCTGCTCCAAACACTTTGGAGGGGTCAATCCCATCTTGATCCAGTCACTGCTACACGAATACTTAACTGTATCCAGAAACCTTCCATCCCTGGATTAGAAATCCAGATAGTCCAACACCAAAGTACAATGAATTGCTCGCAAGTTACCATGACGATCTCATGTCTGAGGGATAACTACGTCCATATCAAAACTCTAGGCAGAAAAAGTACAGACGGGTCACGTTCGATGAAATGTCAAACACAACATCTGCATGTCATACCAGTGTCTCCACACTCCTTGGTTAAGAGGACAACCAATGACTATGGCACACAACGGCCTATACTTGATATACTATCATCCTGAAATAAGTATATCATTTGGTCGCGAACAATTTTAGGACTATATGATATATCCTCTCTATATCACATACAAATAGTCCTAAGGACATCATCACTCAAGAACTCATTTCAGAAAGATGAAATAGTGATGAACTGCCAAAATAAATATTTTATTGAATAATATAATTCATATACAATTACATCAAATATACAACTGTCTATAGTAGAAATTGGCTTTGGGATACATTTCCCAACAGTTGCCACTAGAATTGGGGATATCGGGGGAGCCGCTGCCCTTGGGGGTGAGGCCACTATTGGTTCTGAAGGAGTTGAAGGTAGATGCTCTGAAGTTGGTGCCCATGAAACTGTGCAAGGAACAGTAGTGGCTACTGTCTCTTTGCCACTAACGAAGGCAAGATCTCATCTCGGTGCTGAGTTCCTTGGTCAAGATGGTGGACCTATAGCAGTAGCAAAGTAGGCCCTGATGGATGGCCCCTATCGAGGTCACTTTGCAATAGCCTTTCTTGGCTAACCCTACTAGGGGGCAGCCCTCTTCCAGGCAGTTGCCGAAAATGTTCAACCAAGAGTCTTATGCCTGCAAGACGAATAATCACTTAGCAATAATTTCTTGAAAATGCAAAAAGAAAAGAAATTTTCCAAGAGAGGCTTACCCGGAGAGTCGTTTAGGCTCAACCTGACACGATGAAGATTATCTTTGATCAGAAGCTCCCAAAGAGTAAACTTCTTTTCAACATTCAATCTATGGAAGTCCTCTTCATTAGCTTTGAGGACTTAGTCATTCTTGTTTGGGAAAAGATTTGGGTCCCCCAACGCCAACTCCTTCCCCAGGGAAGCTCAGAGGGCACAAAGAAAAATCTCTCTATCTGGTTATGAATAGAAGAGTAGAGGCCACTAATGAAGGCTCACCCATGATGGGGGTCGATGGACCACCAACCTTATGCCTTAGGATGCTTCTTCAACATAAATAGGGCCCAGAATAAAGATACTCATAGCCAAATATTAAAGAAATGACAAAGGATAATGAAATAACAAAGGATTCAAAAGGAATTCAGCACCATCTAGGTCGAGATGACCTGGTAAAAGTCTATAATATTTATAAGAAATGAAGAGGAAATCAAAGCTTAACATAAAGGGATTCTTCATACATAGCTATCCGATCAATCAGACAGGAGGTTACTTAATCCTCCAGTTCGAGGGCATGAGCATGAAAGGTACTTGGAAAGTTGCTCCTTTGACATATATAGAGGATCTTGGCTTTAGTTGTGATGGAAACCTTTGCCGATAGCCAAGACAATCTCCTGATTGCTGGAACTCCCTTCCAAAGATGAGTCCTGGGTTTCATCCTTGGACGACATCTTCTGGATTGCAAGAATGATAAAATCAAAGAAAAATCCAAAGAAAGTCCATCACTCCAAGAGATGGATGAAAGTGAAAGACAAAGAACCAAAATTGTGATAAGAGAAGGACCCCTATGGAAGTTCTATGAGATCTCCAAGAAATAGAGCTTTGGGCGGAGAACGATGTGGAAAACCAAGAAGAAGACAGAAAACCAACTTGGGAATTGAGTCTCTAGGGAGCTAGAGCCATATTCTTCCTTCTCCTCTCTAGTTTCTCCTTGCAAATTCGAAAGCATAGTAACAAGAAAGCGATGGTAGGATATCTCTATTTATAGATGTCTCAACGGTTGGGATCAAAGCTTCAACCCCAGTTGAGATCCTTAAATCTTGCCACGTGGCCCACTCCCAGCAGGGTAGCACTGCATTGCTTCAAAAATGCAATCGATTGATCAACTCTCGATGTCGAATTCAATGCAAATTATTTAAACACCATAGTTGTCAGCCACATGGCACAACACTGTTGGCCAAAAAAGATAGTCCGAATTGCCAACTGCTTCAGGAATTATTACGTAGTTCTTAGAATGCTACACCAATGATTTCTCTACCCACCACTATCGAGAAAATAGAATAGCTACCAATGGTTTCCAAGGAACCAAAAAAATGCCCGGAGAATGAGAAAGTCTGCCTAGCTCTAAAGGCTAGAAAAATGCTTACTCCCTTCGTCCAAAAATAACAAAGCCCAATTAACTTACTTTGGACTCAGGAATGGGGGGAAACTATTATGGCAATTGCTTATTTGGCCCTGAGAACCAACTAGACCACCAAGTAATTAGGAGACAACCACTGACTAACGGTCCACCTAGTAATCGACCGAGTGGAAGCTAGTTAAGTCAACTACTACACCAAGCAACTGCAACTCACTGTATTGAGAAACTATAAGCACTAGGCCCAACAGGTACAACATCCCTTCATACGTGATCGCCGAGTAACTATCGATCCCGATTGACTGCCTAGGTTGACTTAGCTGAGTATAATAGATTTGAAGTGCCTAGGCTCTCTTTCTCCTCTCTTGGCACCAGCTGATACTCGGAGTCCATAATGCCCGACTAAGTGGCAAAACAAACAAACTCCACCTATCCCTATAGAGATCATGGTTAGCAATTTGTAGCCATCCCTACAAACATCATGGTGAATAGGATCACTGCAACGACCATAATCCCAATAGAAAATATTTTTGGAAACAAGATTCCAACATCCTACTTGAACTTTGTTATACATGTCAGAGGAGGCCACCTCTCTAGTAGTATTCTATTACTCTACGTAACTCTATAAATTGGTAAGAGAGAATCCCAATGAAGGTAGGTTTTCACTATCATTCTCATGCTCACACAATCATCTCCATTGTTGCTCTTAGCTCCGACTACTATAGCCCATCTCTTCCATTCACTGACTTGAGCATCGGAGGGTTCCCCACTAGTCACCACTGGTCAAGGGATTGTTCTCACAGGTCTCCCCCTGAGAGATGCTGGGAGCAGCTCTTCATTCCATTGGAGGAGGCCAGGAGATCCTCAGGCACCACCAAGCTCGATGGGGGAGTGATTTGTTGGTAATAAAAGTATTTATATCTTAGTAAATGATTGATGTTCTCATGCAAATGAAACTGAATGATACCTAATGTGGCAACTATTGACTTAGCCTTGATGAATTTTCCTGGACCACCAGTGGTGCTACCATCTATGGCAGACTTGGAGTGACTAAGCCATCAACTAGGGCAATGACACTAAGATTGACTAGTAGGCCACTCGAGGAGGATCAGAAATGGGGCCAACTGACTAGCCAACCTTGTCTAGACTGACTAGTAGGGCACCCATTCGTATGTGCTAACCAACTCTCTACTTAAGGCCGACTAGCTAGTTAGGCGCCCAAACTCGGTATGCCCTAGTGCATGGCTAAGTTTCCTTTCCTACCCAGGATCGATGATGCCTGAGTAGCTAGCAATCTATCCAATCACAGCCATTCCGGTATGGATCGTGGCAGACAAGATGCCAATAGATCCTAACACCATAATGGAGATGCCAATGGTAAAGATTCTATGAGACAAGATCCTGCCACCTCAGTGGAGGTTGTTATGCCTGTCAGAGATAATTGCCTCTGCAATGGCATTTTATTATTCCATGAAGCCATACAAATACGTAAGAGGGACCTCAGATAAGGTACATTCCTTATGTTCCCACACACTACCACTAACATGCTTACCAGATCACCACCAGCTCTCCACTCTGGCTACTGTAGCCTCATATTCCCCTTTTATTGACTTGAGCATTAGAGTATCTCCACTAATAATCATGGCCTCAGGACCTTTTTGCAGGTCATCATAGTGCAGCAACTAGGAGAAGCTTTGCTCCTTCATCGAAGAAGACCAGGGCACCTCCACACTGTCGCTAGAGCTCAATAATGAGTGATTTGATAGTAACATATTAGCATTCTAGGAAAGGGGCAACATAGCAAGCAAATACCTAATCACTGGAGCTAAAAGCCATGGTGGTTATGTGTGCATAGGATGCCTCAACCAACCATGTTAGGAATCTTTCATACCATGACGAGTGGCACAGCCAGGTGGTGGAGCTCCTTGCTCTATCACCTCCACCACTGGTGATCCAATAGGACCTGCTTATTACTCTTATGTAGTAGATCTAAATGCTGGTCACGGTGGTCCGAGAGCTGTAGTAGTAGTAGTAATCATTGGCTGCACAATAGCAACTGGAGACCCCCATCATTCCGCTATTATAGCATGCCTCAGCCACTGGTCTTCCCAGGGGAGGACCTTCCAATGACAGGCCTCTCACTACCAGTGGTCTTCTTCTCTCTATCGAGCAAGCCATCAATCTCCCCAGGGAAGATCCAACCACCATCGGACCATCCACCATTTGCGGTCGCATGCACTATGCCAGGCTAGTCCCTCTCCTGAGTAATGACAATCGAGGAAAGAGCATAAGCATGATCGTTCCTAGTCCTTATCTATTTCAACCCTCAAGTCATCTGAAGAGGGGTCTATTGATGAGGCTAATCGGTGCTTAGTGTTGGAAATTGATATAGAGTTTTATGCATGTATTTTAATTTTTTTTAATCTTAATAGAAGCATAATCATATTAAAACTATTTTTAATCTAAAAACATGCATAAAAATAATTCTAAAAACCTTATCGAGGATCTAGACAAGATAAGCAATACAAAAAATAAAATCAGCATGCATTGATCTAACCGATACATGCTGTAGATCTAATCTATTCATACCATGAGATCATATCTCATACCTAATCATGGATCACTAATAATTGCTATTGATGGTATGTAGTAAAAGGCTCTTCAAGTTGCTTTGTAGCCACATAGCATGTTTAGCCTTTATAGCAAGTCCACATGAAGCCCCGAACCCAATCAGCCTCCTTGGAGTGCTAGCTCCATGCAAAGACCTCTAGATGGCTAATTGGACTCCTTTTAAATTTCTTGGACCCTTCAAGAATACTAAGAAGAGAAATTCTTTGAGGATTTGATGGTGGAGAAATATAAAGAAGACTCTTCTCTCTTTTATTTTTTCTCTCTCTCCCCTTAAGAAACCTAGAACCCTAGCGCTAGAACTCCCCATGCCAATTCTTGATTTCACGCCAAGCCTTTCTTCCACTATTTTTTTTCTAATGTTTCTCAATCTAGAATCCATGGTAAAGGCCTTCTTAATGTTGTCGCACAACACCAAGAATCCCAATTAAAATATGGCATGGAGATTGGATAGGGAGATTAGGATTAGGATAGAAGTTTGAGTTAGAATAAGACTATGAATTCTAATCATATTCAAAGTCCATCAGATGAATTCAAAATTCATATAGAAATAATCCAAACCAATCCTAATATAATAGGAAAGAGAGAGGGCAACATTTTAGAATTTTTGGCATGGGAACTTCATGTGAAATCAGAGATTAGCGTGAGAAGGGATGTGGAATATTTTTTTGGGGTGCTAGGTGGGTTTTTAAAATTTGGTTTGACTTAAATCAATTATAACCAAATCAAATTTGGCTAAACCAAATAAAGACCTCTGAATCTAATCTAATTAGGTCCCTAATAGTTTAATTATTTCTAATCAAAATAGAAATTAATATCCTAAAATCAAATCAAACCAAGATTAAAATCTATTAACAATTAGGCCATTGTATAACCTAATAGGGGGAAATCTAATTAAATCAAATTTAATTAGACTTGACCTAAACCTCTTTACTCAATCAAATTAAGTCAATTAAAAATCTAATTACTAATTAATCCCCCTATAATTAATTAATACTTAATTAATTATTTTTTTACAATACTTGTATTATGTTAATTATCAATCGAATTGATAATTACATCCTTGAATGATTCTTAATAGTTAATTAGCCATAATGATCGATCAGAAATTTCTATTATCTGATCCCATAGGTTCGAACACTAAGCCAGTAGCCCAGGAACCAATTTTTAAATTAATTGATTGACCATCTAGCAATGGTACCTGATATCTGGATCGATCGAATGATTACAAAGCAATATTCAAGAACTCAGGCATATGGTTATCATATAATCCATCTCTTTGACCCAATACTTAAATGACTTAAAAGTTAACTACCAACTCTTAAATAGTTCATCCAAATGTATCTCAATATAATAAATCATGTGACTCCTCACAAGGATTACCTTAGCCAAGGCTTTGCTAAATTAAAATATGATAAAGCATTATCTCCAACACCTTATAGTGATCAATCCTTTCTTGACTCACACATTGACTTTATAAGTACTTGACTCCATCTAGAAACATTTTATCACCGAATTAGAAATTTAAGTAGTCTGGTACTAAAGTATAGCAAGTTGTTTGTAGGTCACCATGGTGATCTCAATTCGGAGGGATATTTATACCGATATCCTTTTGAAAAATATTCTTGACAATAAAATACCCTACATAGATGGATATGTTTAGTGAATGCACTCTTACACTCACCTACATGCCATAATAGTATCTCCACATTCCTTGGTTACGAGGATAACCAATCCATATGACACATAATGGCCTATGCTTGATAAATGTTGTCATCTTAGATAACAATGTAATATTTGGTCATGAATAGATTTAAGAACTACATAACAAATCATTTTTTATTAATTAGAAGTAGTTTTAAGGACTTCATCACAAAAGAGTTCAAAAGAAAGATATACAAGAAACTGATGAACTATGAAAAATAACTTTTATTTATCAATGATGCATATAAAAATTATAATGAGTTTAACCATCTACAACTCAGATGATTGATTTTATGACTGTTGGCTGGGCCAGCTCACACCCTCTTGGTTCGTCCGGATGGGGGGTTTGGGCCAACGGAATGTGGGTGCCACTATTAAGGTAGGTCTGGTGCCACGTCAACATCCCTTGGTCGGTGCTGCGGTGCTTTTCCCCATGGAGCCGACTCGAGGAGGCCAGTATGCTGGGTTGCTCTTGCGGGGGTTGGCGAGGTCGGCTGGAGTGCCCCGGGGTTGCTGCGTTGCCTATTTAAGAGAGATAAACCTGCCTTTTATAATAGGGATGTTCCTTTTGTAAGAATGGTTAGGAGCATCGATCCAACAACTGGTATTAGAGCCGAGGTCTCGGGTTCGAGTCTTCGCAGGAAGAAAAACTCGGTTATTTTGCTGGGGGGGATTGTTGGCTGGGCCAGCTCACACCCTCTTGGTTCATCCAGATGGGGGTCTGGGCCCACGGAATGTGGGTGCCACTGTTAAGGTGGGTCTGGTAACACGTCAACATCCCTTGGTCGGTGCTGCGGTGCTCTTCCCCAGGGAGCCGACTCGAGGAGGCCAGTACGCTGGGTTGCTCTTGCGGGGGTCGACGAGGTCGGCTCGAGTGCCTCGGGGTTGCTGCGTTGCCTATTTAAGAGAGATAAACCTGCCTCTTATAATAGGGATGTTCCTTTTGTAAGAATGGTTAGGGGCATCGATCCAACAATGACACATTTCTTAACAACTCTCACTTGGACCAGAGCTAATTGGAATAGTATCGAATACCCATCTTTCACTTATGATCATCGAACTCTTTGATTCCAAGGATTTTAGTATATGGATTGACCAAGTTTTTCTTTCTATCGATCTTCTGAAGATCAACATCATCTTGACTCAAAATCTCTCGGACAAGATGGTAGCAGTGCATAATTTGTTTGGTCAATTGATGCGACTTTAGTTCCTTTACTTGAGCTATGACTCCAATGATATCACAATATAGAGAAATTGGACCATCAATAAAGGATGCCACTCTAAGCTTGGTGATGAACTTTCATAGCAAACAGCTTCTTTTATAGCATCAGATAATATAATATACTCCACCTCGTATACTGCATCAGCCATAGTATATTGCTTGAAACTTTTTCAGTAAATTACTTATCTATTCAAGGTAAAGATATATCTCGACATACTCTTACTATCATCCTTATTTGATTGAAATTGAAGTCAATATAATCCACTAGTTTCAAATTAGAATCTTCATAAATGAGCTATTGGTCCTTAATATTTCTTAAATTTTAAAGATGATTTTTACGACCTTCCAATGATTCTCACCTGGATCAGATTGGTATCTACTCACTACCCCTAGTGAGTATGCCACATCTGGTCGCGTACATGTCATGTAGTACATAATAAATCCCACTTTCAAGATATATGGAATCCTACTCATTCTCTCCCTTGAGGAGTTGTCGGGTATTCCTTCTTAGAGAGAGTAATCCATGGCTTATCAACATATAGCCTTTCTTGAAATTTACTATATTAAACCATTTCAGCATGGTTTCAATATACATGCATTGGGTTAACTCTAGCAACCATTTAGATCTATCTCTATTAATTTTCATTCCAAGTATGAAGGATGCTTCTCCCAAGTCCTTCATGAAAAATTGAGATGAAAGCCATACTTTTATTCCTTGTAATGCAAGAATGTCATTCTCGATTAAGAGAATATCATCCACATACAAAATAAGAAATACGACCATTGAACCATTAGCCCATTTGTATATATAGGGCTTTTCTCCATTCTTAACAAAGTAATACAATCTAATTACTTTATCAAAATGTATGTTCCAACTTTAAGATGCCTACTTCAATCCATAAATGGATCTTTGAAGTTTGCACACCTTTGATTCATTCATAGATGTGAATTCTTTAGGTTGTATTACATACATCTCTTCTTCAAGCTCTCCATTTAGGAAAATAGTTTTTACATCCATTTGCTAGATTTTGAAATCAAGATGTGCCGCTATCATAAGTATAATTTGAATGGACTTAAGCATTGACACACGAGAAAATATCTCATCATAGTTAATACCATAATATTAATGATATCCCTTGGCAACCAGATGGGCTTTATAGGTTTCCATGTCTTATCTGCACCTCTTTTTCTCTTGAAAATCTACTTACATTTTATAGATTTTATCCCTTCAGGTGGATTAACGAGTGTCCATACATCATTGACCTTCATGGACTCTATTTTAGACTTTATGGCTTCAAGCCATTTTCCAAAATCAGAACTTTGCATAGCATCCATGTAGGTGACCGAATCCCTTGACAACCAGATGGGCTTTATAGGTTTTTACCTTCTCATCTGTGCCCCTTTTTCTCTTGAAAATTCACTGACAGCCTATAGATTTTACCCCTTCAAGTGGATCAACGAGTGTATATACATCGTTGACCTTCATGGACTCCATTACGAACATCATGGCTTCAAGCCATTTCTCAAAGTCAAAATTCTGTATATCACCATGTAGGTGATCAGATCATCATTATTTTCATCAAGTTTAATAGGATCTCCATCCCAGACCAAGAAACCATAATATTTGTTTGGCTAATGTGGTACTCTATCATATCTCCTTTAGGGTGCATCAACAATGGGCTCCAGGTTTGATCTAATAAAATCCAGTTCAAAGGATTTAGTCAATGGTGTTTGTTCTTCTGCTTATTAAATTTTTTCAAGTTCAACTTTAATGGCATTCATTCCTTCTCCAAGGAACTCATTTGCTAAAAAGATGTTTGAACCCTTTGGTTAATTAGTATGGTAGAAAAAAATATCACTTAGTTTCTTTCGGGTACTCAATAAAAATATATTTATTAGACCTAGGTTTAAGCTTATTTATTTTCAAATATTTGGCATAAACCAGACATTCCCAAACCCTGAGGTGAGAGAATATCATCTCATATAGTGTTTTTTCTACAAATTTGCTAGGAACTCTATTTAGAGTATAACAAGCTGACTTAAGTGCATACCCCCAAAAGAAAATCAGCAAACTTTCAAATCCCATCATGGACCGAACTATGTCTAATAGGGTTCGATTCCTCCTTTCTAATACTCCATTATGTTGAGGTATCCCAGGAGGTGTCCATTGTGAGAGAATCCTATTCTCTTCTAAATATATTAAAAACTCACTAGTGAGGTATTCATCTCCTCAATCAGATCGAAGAGTTTTAATACTCTTTCTAATTTATTTTTCTACTTCATTATGGAATTGTTTGAACATTTCAAATAATTCAGACTTATGTTTCATAAGATAGACATATCCAAATCTCGATAGGTTGTCAGTAAATGTAATGAAATAGTGATATCCACCTATGACTAAAGTGTTCATGGATCAACATACATCACTATATACTATACTTATTACTTCTATAGCTCTTTCACCTTTTCCAATAAAAGGTGACTTAGTGATCTCACCAAGAAGGCAAGATTCATAGGTCGACAATGATTTAGAATCATTAAGCTCGAGAATATCTTTATTAATTAACATGTTTATCCTATTTTTATTAATATGACCTAGCATACAATGCTAAAGCTAAATATCAGACACGTTATCTAATTCAGGACATTTGCTGGATGTGCATACTATACTAACAGGCTTTGATAAAATATAAATATTATTTTTTAATTATCCATCTATTATAGTAACATCATTCAAAATGATATCACAATAATCATCTTTTATTGATAAATAAAAAACATTCTTGGTTAAAAGGCCTATAGAAATTATATTCATCATAAAACTAGGACAATAATGACAATCACTCAAACTAATGATATTATTATTAAAAATAAGTTTGACAACTCCTAAAGTTAGAACTGGAATAGCTCTTCTATCTCCAACATTCAAAAATCTTTCACCATCTTCAAATCTTCTATAAACTTGAAGTCCCAGCAACAAATTACAAATATTAATAGGATTTTTAGTATTCAATACCCTGGTAGTAGTATCACATGTAAAGAAGTTACAAGATGATATCATATAAGTACCTTGTTCAACAACCTTTTGCTGATTCGTCTTCTTCCTTGGCCTATGCGGGTCTAGTGAGGCAATGTAAAGAGAATAGTTCCTCTTCTAATGATCCTATTTCTTACAAAAGAAGCACTCTACCTGACTCTGGTTAGACTTCATCTTCTTGGTCTGACTTAGCTAAGTTGCCAAAGCACGTTGCACCTTCCTTTTATTTTTCTTTTTTTCTTTCTTAAAGGGATGATGTCCTATCGAAGTAGAATCTCCCACTATATTCACTGATCCCTTGTGGAGCTAATGATCTTTCTAATAAGTTTGTAGCAACCCCAATAGATCATTGTAGTTGACTAAAGGCTTATTCATTCTATAATAACTAAGGAAATCAAGATAGGACTTCAATAAGGAATTCAAATTACATCTTTTCCAGGTGCACATACAAGGGACACTCAAATTTGCTCAAGCGCTTGATCAGTTCGATCATGGATAATACATGATCAGTAATCGACGCCCCTTCCCTCATCCTAGCATTGAAGATGGCACAAGATATTTTATACCTTTCAATATCATTGGGAGTACCAAGGATTCTTTCAATACTCGAAGCATATCCTCTGGCTGAGCATCCTTGAACTTGCGATTGAACTCATCATTTATGAATGCCCGCATAATGCAATGGACCATGGTTCGGTCATTGAGCCTTTCTGGTAAGTATCTCGGACCAGACCTTAAGCATTAGGAGTAGGCTCCTTAGGTGTCAGATTTGTCAGCACGTGCAAGATCAATTTGTATTCCAAGACGATCTTTTGCTTTCGATACTAACTATCAAAATTGGATTTCGTCAGCTTTTCATTATCCAACAATGATTGGAGTAACAAAGAAGTGGTAATTTTTTAACTCAAAAGAAAAGGGAACAAGACCAATTATTATATGAATCATTTAATCCTAAAGACTTTAACTTTAGTCTAAAGGTTCTCCCACTATTTTATACAAATGGATAGCCTCTACCTCCAGTTCAAGGAATTACATTAAGAATCTACTTCCAGTTCAAGGAATTACATTAAGAATCTACCTCCAGTTCAAGGAATTACATTAATTTCTTAATGGATACTAGAATCTAATAGACTACACATTCGCCCGACTTTGGCCGGCCCACCTATGTACATTTAAAGGTTGTTTTCTAACCAATTGTTTCTCTATAATTAATTTTATCCCAGCCATCTCTTCAGCAGATCTTTGGATCTCTACTAAAAGTCTTGGTTAGGTCTAACCATTAACATGAATAGACTCAATGCTTTTTACCAATAAATGGCCAAGCCTGACTTTGGTCGGCTTACCTGACCACCATTAAGAAAGTTGCCATTGATCATCATAATATAGATGATAATTCAATAGCTAGATAAGCACCAGGTCTTTGGACCTTCAATGATCATCTTAACTATTGAATCCATTACCATCCTTTTAATAGAAGGCTATGATTCGGTTATCTCTATAACTATCATTTTAGAGACCTAATAATTTAGAAAATTTTAATTAGATGATTAAAAGAGAAAAGAGAAGAGAACATGAACCAATTATTCAAAATCCTCCCACTGACTTCACCAAATCTGTGATGAGGGTTGAAGACAAATTGGTCTAAGGGCACCTAGATCATTTATGCTGATCAACCTTACTAGCATGGGTTAACTCAAATCAATAAACTATATGATCAAATTTTGATTAACCACATTAGCAGGTAAGTGAGATCGATGAGGGGATTCCGCCATTAACTTCTTTTCTTAGATACCAAGCAAGTTGGCCAGGTTAGACGTAGTTCCAATTAAAAATCATGATCATATGCCAAACTTATCTCAGACACTAATTAGTTCATCAGATTCAATTATACTAGCCTAATGACTCGAGTCCGATCACTGAGTCATAATCAGGTCCATTTGATATAATATGCACTTGATTAAGCTATCACTATAGAATTGATCTAGAGAATCCTTGACCTGATCTTAATCAACTTTTGGTTAAGTTAAATCAAATTTTCTATTAGGTCCATATTAATCAAAATTCTAATCCTAGGTCTAACCCGGTTAATTGACCTAATTCAAGCAACCCATAGCCCAAGTTCCATGAATTGACATTAGATCTTTAATTCACGATTCTAGACCTAATCTTTTAATTTTTAATTCTAACAATTAATCAAGTTTGATTTTTCTAAATATTAGATCTACATAATTTAAGTGCATCTTATACATATTAAATACTTTTAGATCTATACTATGCGATATAGTTGTATGCTGAAATTAATGTTATATTTCATGTTCTAAATATAAATTCAATTCATGATAACTTAATTTTAGATCAAAAATAGTAAATTAATCAAGATTAAATCACTGGAAATCATATTTAATTATCAAAATAATTTTAATAAAAATCTTTTCACCTTACTTGTTTATGGCCTCCACATGCTATAGGAGATCCACGGAATGGGAAGAGAGAGCCTTTAAACCCTACTTCTATCTTATGATCGGATACATATGGTGATTAACCCAATTCGAAGTAGTTACTAAGATTTAAAACATATCAAATATGCAAAATTCTACATTGCAAATTTTGTCAAGAAACCTAAGGCTCTGATACCATTATTGGAAATTAGTGTATCATTTCTTGCATGCATTTTAATTTTTTTTCAAATTCTAGTAGAAGCATAAATAGATTAAAATTATTTTTATTCTAAAAACATGCATAAGAATAATTTAAAAACTCTACGAAGGATCTAGACAAAATAAGCAATGCAGAAAATAAAAGCAGCAACTATATCGCATAGTATAGATCTATAAGCATTAATGAGATCGAATCTCATATCTGATCACGAGTCGCTGATCACCGCTACTGATGGCACGTGGTAAAGGGATTTTTAGGCCACTTCATAGCTATACATCCTATCTGAACTCTACAACAAGCCCACATGAAGTCCCAAACCTGATCAACCTTCCTAGATGCTAGCTCTGTGCGAAGACCTCTGGATGGCTGATTCGACTCCTTTTAAATTTCTTAGACCCTTCGAGAAGATCAAGAAAAGGAATTATTGGAAGATTTGATGGTGAAAAAAATATAAAGGAGACATTACACTCTTTTACTTTTTCTCTCTCCTCTTAAGAAACTTAGAACCCTAGCGCTAGAACTCCCCCATGCCAATTCTTGATTTCACACCAAACCTCTCTTCCATAATTATTTTTGATGCAGAACAAAGAACAAAGAAGCGTATGCGGAAGTAAATTTAAGATTAATTCTTTTTTTTTTTAATTTCAGAAATTGGCTTTGACTCAAAGTAAAGCTAAACTAAGTTGAAGAAAACTAGGTAAGGATTGAAAGCACAATTTAGATGAAACTAAATTATCAGAGTAGTTCAGAAGTAACGGATCGCTGGGGGTTGAGAAACTCCCAGACCTAGGGTTTCACTCTGAACTTTCAACAGAACAGAAATAGAGAGGAGAGATGGTTTACTAACCAGACAGTGATCTTCTCAGGATTTTGGTGGAAGAACTCTCTCGAGCAGATTGTTGGATCCTCGGATTCGGCTATCTTCGCAATGGATCCTCCAATACTGGTCTGTGGTTTGGTCGGCTTCTCCTGGACTCAAGATCTGGGAAGAAGAGGAACAAGTGATGGAATTCAGATACTCAAGAAAAGATTTACCAGGTTGAAGAACTTGAAAGCTGAAGTTGCTGAAATCAGGATTCTCCTGGAGGCTGATCTGACTCCCTCTTAGAATTGCTATAGACCTGAAGTATCTGGACTGGAGCTGGATGCTGGTGGTCGGCCTGGACTTGGAGAGGGTGGCCATGAGAAGTGAGATAGGCTAGGGCTTGGTGGAAAGAGAAGGGTGATGGCGGCTAGGGTTTGGGAGTGGAGTGGCTAACCTAGGGTTTGGGTTTTGGAGATCTCACACCTCCTCAAGGTTCCTGGGGAACCCGGATTTACTCCCTCACGGAGCTCAACACCTGGATGCAAGTGCGGAAGAGAGAAAACACAAAGTTTTGCTCACAAAAAAATTTGGTTTCATTCATCTGATTGATTTAAACTTACAAGAGGGGTTTAATTTATAAGGCTTTACAAGGGAGTAGGGTTTTACATCTTCCCATGTGGGACTAAAGGAGGGGATCTACAAATCAGGATAATTCATACATATATGGTCGGCCAAGGTACTAAAAAAATTTGATTAGGGTTATAAAAGGCAGGTAGATGGCGCCTCCTTGCTTGGATCTTCAAGAGAATTTTTTTCCTTCCATGGATCAACTCTTTTGGACTCCTCCTTTTCTTCCTCCCTAAGTCAAGGTCCTTCCCATCTTTGTTTTGGATTTTTTTGGCAGGTAGTGGGCGCCTCCTTGAAGTTCTCTCCAAGAGAATTTCTTCCCATTCTTACTTTGGTTCTTTTGGGAAAGTCTTGGCCGCCCCCTTGATTTGTGGGCTCCTGGTGGATTTCTCCTCATCTGGCGCATGAGAGAAGGAAGCTGCTATCTGTGGAGTGGGGACCAAAGGCTGCTGGATGTAGATATGGCGCCCCCTGGACTCAGGCGTATGGCTGGGAGTGTGGCTGGGAGTGTGGTGCCCACTTGCTAGGCCTTGGGAGAAAATGTAACACCCCAGGTTGAAACCCTAGTCCACTACTGAGTCAACATGACTCAACAAAATAAAATGCAGGTAATGTAGACTCAAGCTAAATTGAGTTGATCTAGTCAACTCTTATTACAAACCAAAAACCCTAATTCTTCGGGCAAGGTTAATCAGAGATCCAGATGGAGCTCTGAAGTCTTCTTCTGAGTCTGGTGCCCGCACCAATTTTTCTGATATTTCTCAATCTAAAATCCATGGTAAAGGCCTTCTTAATGTTGTTGCACAACACCAAGAATCCCAATTAAAATATGGCATGGAGATTGGATAGGGAGATTAGGATTAAGATAGAAGTTTGAGTTAGAATAGGACTATGAATTCAAATCCTATTCAAAGTCCATCAGATGAATTCAAAATTCATCTAGAAAAATCCAAACCAATCCTAATCTAAATGTGAAAGAGAGAGGGTGACATTTCAGAATTTTTGGCATGGGAACTTCACATGAATTTAGAGATTGGCATGAGAAGGGGCGTGGACTATTTCTAGGGGGTGCTAGGTAGGTTTTTTAAAATTTAGTTTGACTTAAATCAATTGTAACCAAATCAATTTTGGTTAAACCAAATTAAGATATCTGAACTTAATCTAATTAGATTCCTAATAACTTAATTAATTTTTAATCAAATTAGATATTAATCGAGTCCAAATCCAAATCAAACCAGGATTAAAATTCCTCAATGATTAGATCATCGTATAACCTAATCAAGTAAAATCTAATTGAACCAAATTCAATTAGACTTGACCTAAATCTCTTTGCTCAATCAAATTAATCCAATTGACAATCTAATTACTAATTAATCATTCTATAATTAATTAATACTTAATTAATTATTTATTTATAATACTTGTATTAGGTAATTATCAATTGAATTGATAATTATATTATTGAATAATTTTTAATTATTAATTAGCCATCATGATCAGTCAAAAACTTTTATTGTATGTGACCTCATAGGTTCGAGCATTAAGCCTCCTAAAAACTAATTCTTGAACTAATTGATATGACTATCTAGTAATGGTACCTGACATTTGGATAGGTTAAATGATTGCAAAGAAATACTTAAGAATCCAAGCATACTATTATCGTATAATTCATCCCTTTGACTCAATGCCTAAGATAACTTAAGAGTTAACTGTCAATTCTTAAATAGTTCATTTAGATGTGTCTCAATCTAATAAATCCTGTAACTTCTCACAAGGTTTATCCTAGCTAAGGCTTTGCTAAATTGAAATATAATAAAGCATTATCTCCAACACCTTGGAGTGGTCAATCCTTTCTTGACTCACATATCGACTTTACATGTGCTTGATTGCATCCAAAAATCTTCCATCATTGAATTAAAAATTTAGGTAGTCTAGAATTAAAGTACAGTGAGATGTTTACAAGTCACCGTGATGATCTAAGGTCAAAGGGATACTTATATCCATATCCTTCTGAGAGATACTCTTGATAATAAAGTATCCTATAGAGTTGGTCACGTTCAGTGAATGTACTCTTACACTCACCTACATGCCATTCCGGTGTCTTCACATTCTTTGGTTATGAGGATGACCAACTCATATAGCACATAATGACCTATACTCGATAAACATTGTCATCCTACATAATATATCATTTAATCATGAATAAATTTAAAAACTACACGATAATCCTCCTTTGTTGATTAGAAGTAGTTCTAAGGACTTCATCATCAAAGAGTTCAAAAGGAAGACATACAAGAAAGTGATGAACTGCAAAAATATTTTTTATTTTTTTAATGATTTATATAAAAGTTACAATGAGCTCAACCGTTTATAACTCAGATGATTGGCTTTAGAACACATTTTCTAACACTTAGCCGAAGAATGCCTTGATGAGTACAATCCAAAGTTGTGCAACATCGACCACCGACTTGCTGATTTGCAAGGCAAAAGTCAGGACCTGATGGGCTGTGATGCCCATCCCCCTTTTACCCATCGAGTCATGGAGGAACTGATCCCTGATCAGTTCAAGATGGCCTAGCTAGATCCGTACGATGGCACCACCGATCTACTAGACCACCTAAAGAGCTACAAGGCTCCGATGCAAGTTTAGGGCACAACCAATACCCTCCTCTAGATCACCTTCCCAGCCATTTTTTGTAATGTGGCCTGAGCATGGTACTCCCGACTTGAGTCGAGGAGCATAAACTCCTTTAAGTAGCTAAAGAAGCGATTCATGGTACACTTCGATGCCTATCAAAAGATGCTACGAGATGCTGTAGCTTCTTGATGGGGAACTAATATGCATGCCATTTTTTTTGTATGTTTTACATGTTGAGTTAGGTGATTAATTCCCAAATTTTAGATCAAAATCATTTGTAGGGAATTTTGTATGAATTTTGAAGATCAGCATGCAGATTAGGACCTAGAAAAATAGCAAAGGACCGCCGGGGCTGAGAAGCCTCGGTTAGGGCAAGTTCTCCTACAATAAAACTACTGGAGGTAGAGGGGTGTACCTGACAATGTCTGTGAAGATCGCAGCAAAGGGGTCTCTCGTTCCTCGACGGATGCGGCCTGGAAAACCGAGCCAAAGACCCGCGGATACCCGGCTTTCTGCTCGGTGATCCGATTGAGGCTTGGCTGGAGTCGTTGGATTCATAGGAACTCAGGGACCTGCAAACGACCTGTCAGGGGTTAGAAAGCTCACAAAGGAATAAGAAAACAAAGAAAAAATAGCTAGGGAAGGCTTCTTTGGAGTGGGTGTCCAGGGATCTGGAGGGTTTGTTGGCAGCAGGAAGATGATTGCAAACACCGGAAGAAGAACTCTCACAAACCCCTTTATGCACACAGCAGGGTACATAAGTCTTTACATAAGAATCATTTTCCCTCTCAAACCCTAGCTAGAAAATAAGGAAATATTAGGTAGAAAAGTCCCTAAAAAATTTCTTGACTTGGTCAAGACTCCAAGGATGCCTAGGGGGGCGTGTTGGGCTTCTAGGAGCAGCAAGGGGCCAGCCCAAAGGGGCCCGGGTGCATGGGTTTGGGCCTCTGGAAGCTGGGGTGGCCTGGTAGCCAGGTAGCAGGAATATTCCCTGGTATCTTGCTCCTTAGGGGCTTGGGCTTGGCACCTGGGCTTGATTTTTTTGGGCTAGGATGCAGATGGACCTCTAGAATCATGGATTCCCTTATTTATGAATATACTTTGGCATCTGGAAGGGAATCTGGGCATCTAGAGGGCATCTGCAAGAAATCAGGGTTTTTCTGAATTTTCTCCTGGGGTCTTCAAATCTTCAAGCTGGGTTGGACTTGGGCTATACTTCCATGTCTTCAATCTAGTTGGACTTGGTCTTCACTTGTATGATATAGTCTTGAGTCTTCGGTATGCTTGGACAGGACTCAAAAAAATAAAATTAGCTCAACATGAGCTGACTAGCATTGGACTGAACTAGCTCAACATGAGCTGACAAGTACAGAACTGAAATAACAACTCAAAATACTCAAATAACAACTAAAATGGATTTAGATGAGCTAAGCCCTTATTACAGATGGACTCATAAATTATTGATCAATTCACAGAGGATTGAAAAGCCTCTATCTTATTCTAGTGCCTCTGGTGTCCCCACCAATTCTCCCGGGGTGGGAGGAACTCGACCCTGTCGAGTGAAGGTCAGACTGGCTCACATATCTCTCGAGAAGGTCTGGGTTGAGGCGTTGCAAGTCCTCTCGAGAAATCTACGAATCATCCGACTCTGGCCGGCCTTGCCATCGGACCAGGAAGCGTTGATAGTCATGGCCCTGGGTCGTGATGGCTTGATTGTCCAGGATACGCTCGATCCGTTCTCCTCTCTCAGGCCAAATTTGTTTGTGGACACTCTAGGTTAGGGTCACTCACAATGAAAAGGAATAGGTCCAAAGGCCTCACTAGGTAGCGCTGCCGGTTCCCTATACTCAACCAGGTCTGTAATATTGAAGGTAGAACTAATGCCCAAATCCGAAGGCAAGTCTAACACCTAGGCATTTGATCCAACCTTCTCTATCACTTTAAAAGGTCCGGCTCTGCGAGCATGAAGCTTCTTTTAGGCCTAAGCCTAACCAAGATAAAATCCACTACATCAAATTTTTTGATCCATCTTCAGGAATTAGCCAGTTGTTTTAACATTAATGCGGGTGGTGAACATGCTAGGCACATGCAGACTCCTAACAAGATGATGCAAAGGACTCAAACCTACACCTAGCAGACTCGACTAAAGAGGTTTATTAGGTCTTAACTACCACTTGGGAATGGGGGCATGAGTCGTGGTTGATGGATGACATGCAGAAGAAAATTTGCTAGTAACTCCTAATAAGTGCCAGAGGGTCTGCCAAAAGTAGGTAGCAAATGGGATGGGCTCTATGGATCCTTGCAACCTAGTAACCTCAACAAAATGTAACCTAATAGTTCTAGACACATGAGAAAACTCAGGAAAGGATAGAAAATAGGAAGTGGGTTCAGAATTACTCTGGTAGGGTGGAGAAAAAGGTTCTGGGTTAGTTGGATAAAGTAGAATCAAAGAAGGCATGTCAGGGACTAATCCTAGACTAATGAGGTTAACCTTATGGGGTTGCGATATATCTACGGGGTTTGTATAATGGAAGGATGGGTTATTAATCTCAGGAAAGAGGTCCTTAATGGGAACTATAGGAGGAGACTCATCCTGAGGGTACTGATTTAAAGAGATCAGGTCCTTAATAAATTCTTCTGGTTCTTGTATTTTAGGACTAGACTCTATAATTTGGCTCTCCTCTATGGTTTCCTCAGGTAAGGCTCTAGTAGCAGTACCTAGGTTCTCTTCCTCTATTTGTTCTTCCATTATAGCTTTAGGTTGGATATGGTCAAGGTCAACTAGCTCTGGGTTGGTTTCTACCTGGATATCTACTGGGTCAGCTAATTCTAGGTCTACTAAATGTGTCTCCTCTTCTCCCTCATACTCATCCACTAGGCTCACATCAGCTTCATACACTTCCGCGTTAATGTAAGCCTTGTCAATCTCAAGAATGGTTGGAGAAGTTCGGCTAGCAGGAAATTGGTTAGGTTCTGGTCTGTGATTATGGGTACTACTCCTAGTAGGTTCAGGTTGTATAAGAGGTAGTGGCTCACTATTGGGTTCATATTTAGGGATACTAATCCTATGGGGTTCAAGTTGACTAGGGGAAGCATGACTAGTACTAGGCTGATACTTAGGGGTTATGGGTTCTCTAGGCTCATAGGACAAGGGTGCAGATCTATGGGTCATGGGATTATAGGATCTGGGGTCATATGATTTTGGGTCAGCTCTATGATCAGGTTCTAAGGATGGATCAAGGTATGGGGTCCTCCTAAGGTTGGGCTCTCTATATGGGTCAGGATATTGGGTCCTCCTAGGATTGGACTCCCTATATGGGTCAGAATACTGGGTTCTCCTAGGGTTGGACTCCCTATATAGGTCAGAATATTGGGTCCTCCTAGGGTTGGACTCCCTATATGGGTCAGAATATTGGGTGTTGGGTCTACTAGGCTCATAGGGTGTGGGTGCATAGGATCTATGATCATGGGATATAGAGTCATAGGATCTAGGTTCATAGGTTATGGATTCATAGGTTCTAGGTTCATAGGATTTGGAGTCATAAGATCTATAGGTTGTAGGTATACTAGGCTTGTAGGGAGAGGTTAAATAGGATCTATCTTCCTGGTCTATAAAATCCTGATTGAGTCTTCTAGGACTAACCTTAGGGATTGGGTCATGACGATGGGCTCTCCTAGGTTCAGCCTCAAGGTATGGATCAGGGTTTGGGGTCCTCCTAGGTTGAGGATTGTAGTACGGGTCAGGATAAGGGGCTCTCCTAGGTTCGACCTCATGGTATAGATCAGGGTTTGGGGTCCTCCTAGGTTGAGGGGAATCAGGATCTGGCTCAGACTATGACCCATGGGTTTTTCTTGGGGTCCCTACCCGGACTTTTAACTGATCAAACCTATTGGCAAGATGGTCAATTCTATGATTGGTTTGAATACGAGACTGAGTTAACTGGGTCATCTGGGTAGTTATCTGGGCCATTTGATCAGCTAGGGCTTTTATTTGGGCTTGTAAATTTTTCATGGGTTCAGACATTTATGAAGGAGGTGGGTGATATGAAACTCCTGATCTAGTGCTCATGCAAGACTCGATCAGATCGACTATAGCTGACTAGACCTAAAGTCCAAACTAGATGCTCAATCAGGATGGCAAACTAGCCTATAGTAACCCTGTACTCAGCCAGGCAGGTGTAAGGGGAGTGTTAGGTCCCTGATTGCCAATCCTAGACACCAATCAGAGATTGGCCAGGTAGGCGGACCAGCACACAAGCCCTTCGGGATTGAATCCCTAAACCACCGTTCTAGATACTGAGCACAAGGCACACACAGGTTAACTTAACACAGTGATCTAACACTAGTCCGGACCCGACCAGTTGGTGTCCCTAGCCCACTAGGGCAAATTAAGTCTAATTAATTTTAGGTTAAGGCTTGGGACCGAATGCAAGGGATGTGGTTTTGGGCTAAGGAGAGGTTATCAACTCCTTCCCTTATCTGATATAGCAAGAGTGCCCTTAAAAGTAAATTATGCAATGATGGCAGGCAAATGAGGATGCAAATTAGGGTTTAGATATTTTTTTTGGTATTTTTGGAGAATATGTATTTTTTTTTGGTATTTTTTAAATAGAAGAAAACTTGCAAATCATGGCCTAATATACTGGAAATATACTAAAATTAAGAAATATGCAAAAACTCCTAAACAAAACCCTAAAACTTCCAAACTTGTCTTGCTAAAAAAAACAGAACCAAAATTTACAGGCCCTATTTCGGCTTGCAGAGAATTCACAGGCCATAATAAAATTTGGAAAAATTTTTAAAATTACTGTTAATTATGATAAATCCAGGAAAATAAATTTCAGAATTTTTGAAGTTTTAAACAGGGAGAAATAATTAAAATAACATAGTATATACGGACTGAAAAATTGCAGAAAACAAGCCCTAATCTAGGCTCTGATACCAAATGATGGGGAACTAATATACATGTCATTTTTTTTGTATGTTTTACATGTTGAGTTAGGTAATTAATTCCCAAATTTCAGATCAAAATCATTTGTAGGGAATTTTGTATGAACTTTTGAAGATCAGCATGCAGATTAGGACCTAGAAAAGTAGCAAAGAAGGACCGCCGGGGCTGAGAAGCCTCGGTTAGGGCAAGTTCTCCTACAATAAAACTACTGGAGGTAGAGGGGTGTACCTGACAACGTCTGTGAAGATCGCAGAAAAGGGGTCTCTCGTTCCTCGATGGATGCGGCCTGGAAAACCGAGCCAAAGACCCGCGGATACCCGGCTTTCTGCTCGGTGATCCGATTGAGGCTTGGCTGGAGTCGTTGGATTCGTAGGAACTCAGGGACCTGCAAATGACCTGTCAGGGGTTAGAAAGCTCACAAAGGAATAAGAAAACAAAGAAAAAATAGCTAGGGAAGGCTTCTTTGGAGTGGGCGTCCAGGGATCTGGAGGGTTTGTTGGCAGTAGGAAGATGATTGCAAACACCGGGAAGAAGAACTCTCACAAACCCCTTTATGCACACAGCAGGGTATCACACCACTCAATAGAAGAACTCAAGGTTTTCATTCATCAAAAATTTCCTCATACAAGAGGCTAGGGTCCCTTAAATAGACCCTTAACCTTGGGCTCCAAGTAAGGGTACATAAGTCTTTACATAAGAATCCTTTTCCCTCTCAAACCCTAGCTAGAAAATAAGGAAATATTAGGTAGAAAAATCCCTAAAAAATTTCTTGACTTGGTCAAGACTCCAAGGACGCCTAGGGGGGCGTGTTGGGCTTCTAGGAGCAGCAAGGGGCCGGCCCAAAGGGGCCCGGGTGCATGGGTTTGGGCCTCTGGAAGCTGGGGTGGCCTGGTAGCCAGGTAGCAGGAATATTCCCTGGTATCTTGCTCCTTAGGGGCTTGGGCTTGGCACCTGGGCTTGATTTTTTTGGGCTAGGATGCAGATGGACCTCTGGAATCATGGATGCCCTTATTTATGAATATACTTTGGCATCTGGAAGGGAATCTGGGCATCTAGAGGGCATCTGCAAGAAATCAGGGTTTTTCTGAATTTTCCTCCTGGGGTCTTCAAATCTTCAAGCTGGGTTGGACTTGGGCTATACTTCCATGTCTTCAATCTAGTTGGACTTGGTCTTCACTTGTATGATATAGTCTTGAGTCTTCAGTATGCTTGGACAGGACTCAAAAAAATAAAATTAGCTCAACATGAGCTGACTAGCATTGGACTGAACTAGCTCAACATGAGCTGACAAGTACAGAACTGAAATAACAACTCAAAATACTCAAATAACAACTAAAATGGACTCAGATGAGCTAAGCCCTTATTACAGATGGACTCATAAATTATTGATCAATTCACAGAGGATTGAAAAGCCTCTATCTTATTCTGGTGCCTCTGGTGTCCCCACCACTTCTTCTCCATCTACCAACAAGATGGAGAGTCCTAGAAAGACTACATGGCCTGATTCAAGTTGGATGCATTAGAGGTATACAACATAGATGAGTCTGTAGCCATACTAGCCATAAAGAGAGGACTCCGTACTTCTCACTTCACCTACTCCCTGGACAAGAAGCATCCAAGGTCCTATTTAGAGCTACTGACCTATGCATGGAAGTACATCCATATGGATGAGGCTTTTATCTCACCCGAAGGGAGATAGATGGGAGATCCAAGATGAAGCAAGCCCGAAGAGAGCCAAGCAAAACTAGAGTAGAGAAGCCTGATTTGTTCCACTGACATGGTCTAAGTCGAAGGACTTTGTTGATAAGAATGGCAAATACACTTCACTTTTCACCCCCAAAGCCAAAATACTAATGGAGATAAAGGTTGAGAAATACCTAAGAAGGCCTTGTTCGCTTAAGCCGCCAACTATCCATGATAAGAGCAAATACTATCAATTCCACTGGGAATATGTGTGACACTAACTAAAGAAGGAGATCAAAGACCTAATCCAACATGGCTACCTCAAGAAATACGTGTACGGAGTAGCTTGGGATAACCCCCAGAATCCTAGCCAGTAGTTGATTTAGGCCGAGATTGATAATATGTTGATTGAGAAGGAAGTCAAAATGATCTCTTGGAGGGCAGAGCACATCTCAAAGAGGCCATTGGAGGAGGGAGCAGAAGATTATATAATCCCTTTCTCTAACAGGGACTTAGTTGGGATCTACAACCCCAATAATGATGATGCTATCATCGTGTCCATGATGATAGCAAAAGACAATGTAAAAAAAATCTTAGTTGAGAGTAGAAGCTCAGCTATTTCCTTTCTTATGATGCCTTTGTTCAAATGGATCTATCTTTAAGTCTTCTTATACCAGTTTTTGTACCTTTAGTTAGCTTCACTGGGAACTGAGTTGGAGTTGAGGGCTAAATCAACCCTCTCATCATAGCAGGAACTCCATCCCGGTAAAGCATAGTCTTTATGACTTTCATAGTGGTCCATCTACCTTTAGCATACAATTCCATCTTCGGATGGCCTAGGTTGAACCTGTTGGATGATTGAACCTGTTGGATGCTATCATCTTGACTAAACACTATCTCATCCACTTTTTGATAAGTTACAAAGTTGGTGAGATGCATAGAGACTAATAGTTGGCCTGGTAGTGCTTCCAAATGGTGCCCAGGGTGCAGAGGGCCAATGAGGTGCCAATTATAATACAACTAGACCAAAGAGAGCCATAGAAGAGAGGTGAACCAGTTGAGCAACTACTTTCCTTCCTATTGAGGGACGATTTAGAGAAGTCGATCCAAATTGAAGCTCTCCTACCCATGAAAGGAAGGAATCGACTACTGTACTTCTTACAGAATAATTCAGATATCTTTGCCTAGTCGGTGTCAGACATGCCAGAAATCCCTCCAGAGATAAGAACCCATAAGTTGAACATCAACCCCAAGTATAAGATAGTTTGATAGAAGAAAAGGAGCTTTTCACCTGAGAGATAAAGAGACATCGATGAGAAAGTTGACAAGTTCCTCATTTCCAGATTTATCTAAGAAGCCCAATACCCCGACTAGCTCACCAACATCATCATGGTCAGAAAAGCCAGTAGGAAGTGGAGGTTCTGCATCAACAATACTGACCTTAATAAGGCATGCCCAAAAAACTATTGGAGCACATTCCTAGGTGCATGGACAACCTTCTACCAGCAACCTACCTCAGAACATTATATTGGAAGTGGCAGCAATAGGGGATTGAAGTAATCAGCCTGGCAGAGAATTAGCCTTCTTATGTAGAAATCTCTTTAACTTGTTTAGAATATCCCGAACATTCCAGATTTGATATGAATGTGAAACCACCTCTTTTGGGACCTCCCCCACTAGTGAGGATTCAACCCTCCAAAGATCCTGGTCGAACTCCAAAAGGATAGAGAGAGGGACGACTCTAAAGATGCTAGGGACGACTCCAAAGATTCTAGGCGCTGGGTTTCCTACATGGACTAGGAAACCATGACAATGTTCTCCCAATGCCCACCAATCTAACCAGATCTCTTCTAGATCTAATCCCTCTCTGAATAGGACCTAGAACTAACTTTGAAAAGTCCTAAGATCACCATGTTTGATGGAAATAGGATTTGCAAGTTGGCAGCATAAGAATCCCTTGTGTTAGGGATTCCTTCTTCGACTAAGAGTCCCTAAGCGCTAAGAAATTTTTCCCTTCATAGGGTATGGCAGCTTGGATGTTGATATTACCCTGATAGAGAGCGACAACCAAAGAGGAAGAGAGGGAGGAAGAAGATGGATATCAGGGAGAAAAGGTTATTTTACTATGATGGCTCTAATTAGCCCCATATACAAAGTATATACGTACTAAGTCACCATGACCTAATCCTAAAACTCCCATAGGCCAATTTAATGCATAATTGAGTTTCCCAAGCTCAAGTACACCCTTGAGTCAACCCAATCACACATACCTAGGACTCAAAACTAATCCAATACAAGTTGACCCCTTAAGGCCCAAGTTCCCTGAACCTCAACACCCGAAAGGCTAACAGCTTTTCATCCTAGGGCCCAAACTAGCCCTAGAAATTCCATGACAGCTTCATGATCATTAGACCTTGGCCTTAGCGTTGGTCCCCTAAGCCTTTGAAGTACCACATGAGACCCAACAATCTCCACCTTGGTGCTTCAAGGCTTCAGCCAACTCCATCTTGTCCACAAGCTGCATAGTGCTACACACCTGCGAAAGCTATCACACCGTAGAACCTTTGTCAGTGCATCTATTGGATTCTCCTTGGTGTGTACCTTTACTAGCTCCACCTCGCCATCCTCCATGAGCTCTCTGATTCGATGGTATCTGATGTTGATGTGCTTGGTCTGAGCATGATAGATAGTTCTATACAAGTAGAAGTGTTCTTTGGCTATCACAGTGTACCCTGATAGCCTCCTGTTCGAGGCTCATCTCCAATGCTAAGCCCTTTAGCCATAGGGCCTCCTTTGCTGCCTTTGTAACACCAATGTACTCTACTTCTATGGTTGATAAAGCCGTAATGGGCTGCAAGCATGATCTCCATGAAACGGGACCTCCATACAAGCTAAAATTAAAACCTACCATCGAGCGACGGGTGTCCACATCTCCACCAAAATCCGCATCCATGAACCTCTTATCAGCCCTTTAGCCTCCTTGGATGTGTTGGGGAGTCTCTCGGTACCTCCTCGCTGTCTGTAGCAAATGCCAACTCCAACTGTGCCCGCCAAGTACTTGAAGACTCCCTTCAGTGCTCGCCAGTGCTCCTTACCAAGCTGCGCCATGAACCTGCTAACCTGACTCACTGCATGGATGATATCTGGCCTATAACAAATCATGGTGTACATGAGACTTCCTACACTAGAGGCATACGGTACCCTCTCCATCTCCTAAACCTCCATCTCAGTCTGTGGTGCCATGGTCTTCGAGAGTTTGAAGTGTCCGGCAATAGGTAGCTCTATCGGTTTTGCTTCCTTTATCTCATATCTCTCCAAAATCTTCTTTATATAACCACCCTGAGATAAATGCAGCACCTTCTTGGCTCGGTCCTTGAAGATTTCCATCCCTAAGATCTCCCTTGCAGGCCCCAAATCTTTTATCTCAAACTTCTGAGACAAAGCTGCCTTTAGTTCCTGCACAATCTTTCTACTGTTGCATGCTATCAGCATGTCATCCACATACAAGAGTAGATAGATCCTAGAGCCATCATCCAAAGTCCTCACATAAACACAAGAATCATGATCATGCCTAGAAAGTCTAATGCTCCTTACAAAAGTATCGAACCGCTTGTACCACTATCTCGGCGATTGCTTCAACCCGTAAAGCAACTTTTACAACAAACAGACTTTCCCTTCTGATCCTGGCTCTCTGAACCCTGGGGGCTGCTCCATATAGATGCTCTCCTCTAGATGCCCATGGAGAAATACCATCTTAACATCCATCTACTCCAGCTCCAAGTCTTGAGTTGATACAATGCTTGGTAGTGCCCTGATTTAAGTATGTCTGACAAGGGGAGAGAAAATCTTGCTGAAATCAATTCCTTCCTTCTGAGAGTATCCCTTGGCCACTAATCGAGCTTTGAACCTGATGCCTCCCTATTCCAAAGGTCCCTCCTTACATTGGTAAACCCACTTGCATCCTATAGGTTTCTTTCCTTGTGGCAACTATACCAATCACCATGTATCATTCTTGTGGAGAGATTGCATCTCCTCGAACATTGCTTGGACCCACCTCTCTTTGTCTTGACTCTCCATAGCCTCTTTGTAGGTGTAAGGGTCTCTATTTACTATCACCAGGGCATATGAAACCATATCTCCGAAGCCATATTGATCCAGTTGCCTGACGTTCCTTTTGGGCTTGTGTAGCACAACCCCGATATCCCTCCTGAGTCCAGCCTGCTTCTGCTAGTCCTCCTGGCTTCCATCACCTATATATGTGGAGAAACCCTTTGAGAGTGCTCCACCTGAATATCAAGTCCTCCAGATGTACCTGAAAGTGGCAAAATAGAAAACGATGTGAGTTGTCCAGTGCTGCCTTGCTGGACCACCTGCTTCTCTTATTGCTCCTCCATGCTAGCTGACCTTTGGAGAACTAAATTTTCATCAAAGGTCACATCCCTACCGATGATGACCTTCATCTCCAAAGGATCCCATAGCCGGTACCCCTTAACTCCTAGTGGATATCCCCAGAATACCATCTTTCGAGATCTGGCATCCAATTTACTCCGCTCACTAGCACCTACGTGCACAAATGCCATGCACCCAAACACCCATAGATGGCTCAACCCAATCTTCCTTCCAGATCATCTCTCCTCTAGAAGCCCACCATCTAACTTAGTGTGAGGCAACTGATTCACCAAATAACAGGCTACATCAACTATGTCAACCCAGAATATCTTAAGAAGCCCTGCCTGCAGCCTCATTCATCGTGCCTTTTTCATAAGGGTCCTGTTCATTCATTTGGTGTTGACTAGATTCCAGCTATGCCCCTTGGGGATCCTAGATCCACGTGTCAGTGTGGTGCGGGCTAGGTAGTTGGTGATCTGGCTGCAGTCCTCTTCGAATCGGCCCTTATGGGGGGGTCGCTTCGAACGCATTGCCTTGACTAAATGGGACTGACCGTCCAGCCTACCGCCTGTTCGGTACCTGACTTGCCGAGTCCGAATCAGGTGCAAAGCCCCTCAGGCCCTCCACCCTGCTACTTATAGGTGGGCTTTGTACCTTTGAAAGACTTTAATCCCAAGCCTTCCAACAAGGTTGACCCTTTTGGAATGGTGGATAGGGGCTACGGTCCAACAGTTGGTATCAGAGCCGAGATCACGGGTTCAAGTCTCCGCAGGTGGAATTCTCGAGGGTTTTTTCGCTGGGGGGAATTGTTGGGTGGGCCAGTTCACACCCTCTTGGTTTATCCGGATGGGGGGTCTGGGCCCACGAAATGTGGGTGCCACTATTAAGGTGAGGCTGGTGCCACACAATGCCCCTTGGGTGGTGCTACGGTGCTCGTCCCCAGGTGGGAGCTGGCTTGGTGATAGTATGTTGGGATGGTACTGCAGTGCTTGGTAGGGGGGTCTCGTGCACCCCGGGACTGCTGCGTTGCCTGCTTTAAGAGAGATAAACCGCCACTTCTAAATAGAGAGCTTCCTTTTGGATAGTTGGTTGGGACGTCGATCCTATATTTGGCTATCCCATTTTGCTGAGAAGTTTCTCTAACCGAGAAGTGTATTTTGACACCACACTCCTTACAAAAAAATTTGAACTCCTTGCTGGTGTACTCTTTGCCATTATCTAACTGCGGACACTTCACACTTCTACCCTGCTCCTTCTCCACTTCAGCTTTCCACGCCTTGAGTCTTGAGAAGACTTTTGATTTTTCTTTCATAAAATAGATCCAAACTTTCTTGAAAAAATTATCTATCAGGGTCAAGAAGTATCTCACTCCATTTCTTTCTAAAATCAGAGCCAGTCCTCACACAACAGTGTGAACTAGTTCTAGTGGGGCTGCACTATGGGCTGAACTACTAACAAACTGAAATCTCTTCTATTTTCCCATCTGGCATGGCTCACACACCTCTAAAACTCCTCCATCCAGATTTGGAATCAATCCATGTTTGCGCAGCTCTTTCATCCCATGATCTCCCACGTGGCCTAGGCGGTAGTGCCACAATCGATGAACCCCTTGCCGATCCTATACTTTAGCTACTATATCAGTCTCCTCAGTCATAACTGATCTCTCCATGCTGTAGAGGTTATTATCCAACCTCCTACCTCTCATCACTATCATAGCTCCATTTGAGATATTTAGAACTCCACTCCTAGCTCTACTGCTAAGGCTAAAACCGCTCCGCTCCAGGTAGCCAAGTGATACTAGATTTTTTTTTGGTTTGGGAACATGCTTTACATTTGTAAGAGTCCTTATGATCCCATTAAACATCCTCACTCGAACACTTCCAATACCAGTGACCTTGCACGAGTGATTATTTCCAAGTGTCACGCTTCTCTCATCAATCTTGGTATAGGTTGCAAACCAAGACCGATTCGGGGTGTAGTGATGCGAATAGGCGGAGTCAAGAGTCCATATATCTGTGTGATGCATGTGACCATCTGATACAACCAAGAGGTCATCCTCCACCTCTTTATTAGCCACTATACTCAAAGCACCAGATCCTCCTTTGTCTCCCTTCTGGTTCTTCCACTATGGGCAATCCTGTTTAAAGTGCCCGATCTCTTTGCACTTGTAACACTTTGCTTCATTCTTGCTCCTGCTCTTCCTCAAGGACTTTGAACATCCCCTCTACTTGGATCTTTCCTTCCTCTTCCAGATCTCTCCCACACGGACAAGCCCTCCTGGGAAACACCTCTCTTGGTCAACTTTTGCCTCTGCTCATTAGACCACAGCACCGAGACCATATCTTCATACTCTGGGGTCTCCTTGTCGTAGAGCAGTGTGGTAACCAATGAATCAAAGGAAGGGGGCAGCGAGCAAAGCAAAAGCAACGATTTGTCTTCTTCCTCTAACTTCACCCCAATGTTCAGCAACTCGTTGTACATCTGGTCAAACTTTTGAATGTGATCCACTACGTTTTGACCCTCCTACAATCGAAGACTGTAGAGCCTCTTTTTCAGCATTAGTTTGTTGCACATATTCTTCCCCATATAGAGACTGTGCAACTTTGACCACAAACCCTTCAGGGTCTTCTCCTCTATCATCGAGTAAAGAGCTGCATCCATCAAACACCCTCTAATCATGGCACAAGCCATCTTTTCCAAGGACATTCATTGCTTCTCCGATAACTCGTCAGGCTTTTCCTCCAATGCCTGATTTAGATCCAACTGAATCGAGAGATCTTCCACACGGGCTTTTCATATGGAAGAATTCCCTTTAGCATCAAATTTCTTGAAATCAACCTTCATGCTGCTACCCATGTCTGGACCCAAGTCAAACACACAACAAATAAATCAAGGGATTTGAGAAATACCTTGACAGGAACCTTGCTGAAATTTCAGTACTTGAAGATCTGCAACTTCCGGTGTCTCCCACGAACTCCACGCAACTTAGGCTTTGATACCACTTGTTGGAGTGTGTTCCTAGGTGTGTGGATAACCTTCTACCAGCAACCACCTCAGAACATTATATTAGGAATGGCAGCAATAGGGGATTGAAGCAATCAGGCTGGCAGGGATTCAGCCTTCTTGTGCAGAAATCTCCTAAATTGTTTAGAGTGCCTCGAACGTTCCAGATTTGATATGGACATGAAACCACCTCTTTTGAGACCTCCAACTAGTGAGGATTCAACCATCCAAAGCTCCTGGTCTAACTTTAAAAGGGTAGAGAGGGGGATGACTCCAAAGATGCTAGGCCTGGGTTTCCTACTTGGACTAGGAAACCATGACAATCTTCTTCCAATGCCCACCAATCTAACTAGATCTCTTCCAAATCTAATCTCCCTCTGAATAGAACCTGGAATAAACCTTGAAGAGGCCTGATATCACCATGTTTGATTGGAATAGGATTTTCAAGTGGGAAGCACAAGAATCTCTTATGTTAGGGATTCCTACTTCGACTAGGAGTCCCTATGCGCTAAGGAACTTTTTCCTTCCTAGGGTATGGTAGCTTGGATGCTGATATCACCCTGATAGAGAGCAACAACCAGAGAGAAAGAGAGGGAGGAAGAAGATGGATATCATGGTGAAAATGTTATTTTACTATGATAGCTCCAATCAACCCCATATACAAAGTATATATATATATACAAGGTCACCATGACCCAACCCTAAAACTCCCATAGGCCAACTTAATGCATAATTAAGTTTTCCAAGCCCAAGTGCATCCTTGACTCAGCCCAATCATACATACCTACGACTCAAAACCAGTCCAATACAAGTTGACCCCTTGAGGCCCAAGTTTCCTGAATCTTAAGACCCGAAAGGCTAACAGCCTTTTATTTTAGGGCCCAAACAAGCCCTAGAAATTCCATGACAGCATCATAATCATTGGACCTTGGCCTTAACCTTGGTCCCTTAAGCCTTGGAAGCACCATATGAGACCCAACAAGAATAGCTTTCCATTGTCAAAGATTGACCAGCTAGTCGATGCGACATCCGGACACAAGCTACTCACTTCATGGATGCCTTCTCAAGCTACAACCAGATTAGGAAGGCCCTCGAGGGCAAGAAGAACATAGCCTTCATGGTTGATAAAAATATTTATTGTTATAAAGTAATGCCTTTTGGTCTAAAAAATATAGGGGCTACCTATCAACAACTAGTTAATAAGGTCTTCAAAGATCAAATTAGTTATAATATAAAAATCTATGTCAATGACATGCTTGTCAAGATCTCTGAAGAAGTTAACCACATCTTTGACTTGGAAGAAGCCTTCAATAACCTCTGTCATCACCGAATAAAGATAAATCCAAGCAAATATACATTTGGCATCATAGCCGACAAGTTTCTTAGCTTCAGGATCACCAGGTGGGGCATCAAGGCAAATCCAAAGAAGATTTAGGTGATACTTGACATGTGACATCTGACCTCTAAGAAAGAAGTCCAATAGCTGACCAACCAAGTTGTAGTGCTTAGCTGTTCATCTCTCGATCAGCTGAGCACTTTATACCTTTCTTCAAGGCCCTCCATAAAATGCATGACTTTACTTGGATAAAGGAGTGTTGACTAGCTTTCGAGAAATTGAAGAAGACTTTTGCATCTCCACCCTCGTTGTCCAAGCCTAAAGTTAGAGAGTAGCTTTACCTATACCTTGCTGCATCTCCAAAGACAGTCAGCTCTGTACTTATCAGGGTGGATGACAAAGGAGCCCATAAGCTGATATACTATATTAGCAAAGTGCTGCAAGATGTAGAAACCAAGTACTCCAAACCTAAGAAGATTATTTTTATACTAATCACCTCTGTGCAACATCTCAAGCCCTACTTTCAAGCTCATCCTATATTCATCCTCACTAACCAGCTGCTCAAGACTACCCTGCATCAGCCTGACATCTTTGGGAGACTAACAAAATGGATGATCAAACTTAGTGAGTTTGACATTTCCTACCACCCGAGGTCATTTATGAAGGTGCAGGTCTTAGTCAACTTCCTGGTTGAGTACACATGGGCAAATGGCAAGCCTAAGGAAGAACCTGCTAGGCTACTAGCTGAGCCATCTGATCTAAATACATAGACGGTGCCTTGAACTTGCAAGGGAGTGGAGCTACACTCATCTTGACAAACTCAGAAAGAGTGGTCACTGAGTATGCCCTATATTTCTAGTTCAAGGTGACCAAAACCAATCTGAATATGAAGCACTGTTGACAGGATTGAAGCTAGAAAAGGAACTAGAGGTAAAGTGCCTAAGGGTCTTCACCGAATCATAGCTTGTAGCTAGCCAAGTCACTGGCAAGTATGAGGCTCGGGACTCGATGATGGCCAAATACCTCAACACGGTGTGGACTTTCATGTCAACACTTCAATACTTCGGTATCTCTCATATCCCCCGAGATGAAAGTGCCCAGGCGGACACCCTCTCTCGGCATAAGACCTTAGCAGATAGTTCTCTTAGATGAATGTACGTTGAATACCTGGAAGCCCCTAGTATCAACAACACCAAGAAAGTCCAACAAGTCACTTAAGAGCCAAGCTAGATAGATTCATTTATCAAGTACTTGAATGAAGGTGTCCTACCCAGTGATCCCAAAGAAGGCTGCTAAAATGGAGAGCTACTCGATTTTTGCTAATGGAAAGACAACTCTATAAGAAGTCATTCTCTTTCTCTCTATTCAAATGCCTAAGATATATCAAAGCCGACTACATCGTTTGGGTAATCCATGAAGGCTTATGCGGAACCACCTAAGAGGCAGGTCCTTAGCCTACAAAACATTGAGGCAAAGATACTACTGGCTCGCCATGCTGGAGGATGTAGTGGAGCTTATTTGGAAGTGCAACCGATGCCAGCTACATGCCAATGGATTGTAGCAGCTGGTGACTCGGCTATCCAACTCTCTTCTCCTTGGCCATTCACTCGATGGAGAATAGACATACTCAATCCATTTTCCCTTGTACTGGGTCAGTGGAAGTTCCTTCTCATCATCATCAACTACTTTACCAAATGGATAAAGGTAGAACTTTAAGGCACATCATAGAGGGCAAAGTCAAGAGCTTCTTTTGGAGATCAATCATCTGCCGATTCGGTCTCCTCCATACGATCATCACGAACAATGACCGACAGTTCGACAACTGAGTGTTCAAGGAATTCTACATCGAGCTTAACACCCAGCACCAGTTTACATCTATTAGCCATCCCCAGTCTAGTAGGGAGGCCAAAGTGACAAATTGGATAATCCTCTAAGGGCTCAAGACCAGGCTGGATGAGGCTAAAGGCAGATGGGCCGAGGAGCTATCAAGTATACTATGGGCATATCATACAACTTCCCGAACTTCAACAAATGAGACTCCCTTCAGTCTAATCTTTGGCACCAAAGCGATGATTTCAGTCAAAATTGGTCTCCCAATAATACAGGTTGAGCACTATGATGAGTCAAGCAACTCGATCCGATTAAAGCTAACCTCAACCTATTGGAAGAGACTCGAGACCAAGCCCAACTTCAAATGGCTGTGTACTAGCAACAGGTCACTCTGTATTACAATTCCCGAGTAAAGCCCAAAGTCCTTTGCCCTGGAGATCTTGTGTTATGCCATACTGAAATTTTAAGACCCACTGAGCAAGGCAAGCTATCTCTGAACTTGGAAGGCCCCTGCCAGGTAGTGGAAGCCCTACACCAAGGAGCCTATCAGGTCATGTTTCCACACTATCTCTTATTTGGTTGACTAGCCCTTAGTCACAATAAAGTGGGTCGTGTTTCCATACCATCTCCTATCCAACTGACTAGCCCTTGATCATAGTAAAGGCAGGTCATGTTTCCACACCGTCTTCTATTTGGCTGACTAGCCCTTGCTCATAGTAAGGGCGGTTGTGTTCCCATACCTCTGCCTTCACCAACGGGCTCTCCAAGTCCAACAGCTAACTTTTGATTGTTAAGCTCTACTCTATAACTAACTCCCTACAGTCTAATTCTACTCGACCGCAAACTCCTTACGATCAAGTTCAAAGTTACCCCCTTCTCACTCACCTTATTCAGGCCCCATCTCATTCAACTCGAATCTCACCTAATGATGTCTGATTGGAAGACTTAGTCAATAATCTGAAAGTTTACTTGGCCAGAGTGAAGCCAACCAGGATACTTGTTAATATTTTAACATTCCATCAAGCATTCAAATGCATGCCCACATGCTATAAGATTAAGTAAAGCCAAGAAGAAAGATAGTTTCATTTATTTACTAAAGCTTTTTACAAAAATGAGAACTACACTTAGTACAAAAAGCAAAGAAGAAAGAAAAGCTAGATATAAGTTTCTAGGGGTTAGCCACTAGGATAAAGCTTGCCTTGATAGCCTCAACCGCCGTGTTGATCTCTGTCATCACCATGGTGATAGTGTCCTGGACAGAGGCCCCTTTGGTCCCGATGGCGATTGCTTCTCTAGCAGGTCTTGCAACTTCCTTGGTGGCCCCGATGTTAGTTCCTTGGAGGCCCTGATATCAGCCTCCTTGGCATCCTTGATGACCCTGATCTCCCTAGTCTAGGCAGCCTCAACCTCCTTAGTTTTCATAGCCAGGGCCTCCTTACCCACTTCGGCATCAACTCCTCTTCCTCCTTCTGCTGATCAGGCTCCTCAGCTATAATGCTTCTTAGATCGAGGTCAGGGAAGTCCTTGATGACCTTATCCTTGCACTCTACAAACCCCTTCTGAAAAGCATCATAAGTGGCTTCACCAACCTCATCCCAGAACTTCACTAACTTTTTATAATTCTCGATGGCCTGGGTACCCACTGAAGCCACCTCCACCTCTATCGCCCGAGCCTTGGTTTCAGTGGCCTTGACCCTCTCTTTGATTAAAGGCAATAGTATTAGCTCAGGATTCCAAGACCATTCCTTTAGAAGTGGTGTCGGCAAACCGGACCTCCAGGAGGGTGGTGTACTCCTTCCCCCTCGACAATCCTCTATCTTTTCCCTTTATCTAGGCCTCCAACTCCCAGATAGTGCCCTTGGATGCCGTAGCTCATCCTTGAGCTTAGTCTCTCGGGCCTTGCCCACTGCATTCAGCTCCTCTAAGGATTTGATCCGCACCTCGACAACCTCGGCCTTTTCCTTGAAGGAGTCCCTGGATTTGGTGGACTCACAGTACATCTCCTTGATGGCAAGGATGTCATGAAAAAGCTACAAAAAAAGAAATTGCAAGTCGGTTACTCAGTACTTGAGGAAATCAGTAGAGTAACAGTCTAAAGGTACTTACCCAATGCAGCTAGGAGAAAGAATCAATGAAAACTCATTCCTTCTGATCCCGGGCCAGAAGAATCAGGTCGAGCAAATCCTCAACAAACTTCTCATCCTAGAAGATGGAGGTGGATTCCTTCACTTTTGCCCCCATTTCAATGATTCCCACTCTCTCTATCGAGACCTCCTCGGGTGTAGAAGGGCCCGCTTAGGCCGAAGAACTTGGAGGCCTCGTCTCTACCTCTAGAGACGATGCCAATGGAGCAAGCGGAGTCGGCGGCTAAGTAGGAGTTGAAGTTGGGGTAGGTGCTGGGGGAGGTGGCGATGGCGGCGAAACCTCTACTACCTCATTAATGATAGTCGAAGACTCCTTGGAATGAGATGTTGGGGCCTCCTGCAGTGGAGCAAGGGCCTATGCCACCCTGGATGGATCTACATGGGGCTTCTTCACCACCACCATTCTTGGCTTCTTGGCCGTAGTCCTCTTCTAGACAATGCCTTTCAACTTGTCCATGGAAAGTTCATATCTGCAAAAATTGAGTAAAAGATTTGGTTAGCTTTGGACAGACAAGTGAAAGACACTACAACACTCACCCAAGGCTTACACCGGACTGACTCCAGCATCAAAATAGATTCTATTCCAATAGTAGGTCCTACTCATGAGGGATCTTCATGTTGAGGAGCAGGTCATAGATCTCCTAGTCAGTGGGATCCACTATAGATTTTCTATCAGGATCACTCCAAATTGAGTTCACCCCCTCATAAAACATAGAGAAAATGATTCTTCTAGCCTTTAATGGAGAGGGCAACTCAAAGGAAATAGCCCTATCCTGATAGTGGGCTATGAACCACCATCCCTTCTTTGTCCGGTGGCATTTCAGATCACCTAGCTACTATCCCATGGAAATGATATAGGACAATGAAGGAACAATTGGTCTGAATGGCATGTGGAGTTAATTGGGCTAGAACAAGATAGCAGTGGTCAAGAAAACTATGGAAGAAGGGATGGAAAGGTAATCAGAGGCCCACATGGAGAAATCCTTCATACAAAGCGATCCCTCCTTCCGAGCCCAATATTACTCTCTCATCCAGCATGGGAATAGAGACCTAGATTTGATTTGGGATCCTATACATCTCCCGGAAATAGATGACATCTTCCATGGTTGATGCTATACCTGCTGGACTTGCAAGTACCGAAGTACTCAACAGGTCGTTCGACCAATTCGGCATACTATCCTAAAAGGAGATTCGATTTTCTCATGATCCAAGGAAGATGCTTTGTATAGGAAAGGCTTCTCAAAATCTCTGAGCCTTGAGATATGGCTCACCAAGTGGCTCTCATCCTGGATGAACTCATGTCAATGAAGGAATAAACCAAGGAAAGAGGGAAAAGTTTGAATGGAAGGTGAAAGCCATCACATATGAGCCCACCAAGGTAGCACTAAGGAGGACCTATGTGAGATGTAGATGAAGATAGAGGACAAGGTAGGAGGACCAACCTATTGAGAAAAGGAACTCACAGGGGTGAACTGGGTTTGGAGCTCTTCTTCTCTCTTCCTTGCAACTCAAGGAGAAGGCAACCTTTACAATAGTAGCAAGGAGCACCACTTAAACCAGGGTCAAATGGTTAGGATTCAGGCCCCTCCGGCATGTGCTCTCAAATTCCACCACATGGCACGCACCTAGTTAGAAGCATCGTGTCGCTTTGAAATCATCTCCCACCCATTAACTCCTTGCCCAGGGGGCATGAGTGAATCACTTCAAACCATCACCCCAGGACATATGGGATGCTTCTTATCAGTTGCAGGAAGATATGCGAGTCGCCTGCCACGTTAAGAATTAAATGCGGTTGGTGCACCACACTAGCAACCTCTCTCCCATAACTAGAACAACTAGGCATCTGGTGACATCCCACCAAAGAGGCCGGCAAGCATCCAGATCATACCCAGATTGGTCCAGTTTCCGAGATCATTGAGCTGGCTACTCTCTTTGTCCAGAAATGTCAAAGTCATGGATCTTTCTGAACTCAGGAGTGAAGGGCATCTGATATGGCAACTGCTGACTCGACCTCAATGACTTCCTGGAGCACCAGCAGTGCTACCGTATGCGATGGACCTGGAGCGACCAAGCCACCGACTAAGGCAAGAATACCAAGATCGACTAGCAAGCCACCCGAGGAGGATTAGAAATGGGATCCATGACTACCCAACCCTGTCAAGCCCAACTAGCAAGCCCCCTGGTATGCGCCCGTCAACTCCCTACTCGGGGCCGACTAGCTTGTCAGGCTCCCAAACTCGATATGCCGACTAAGTTTCCTTTCCTATCTATGATCGATAATACCCGAGTAGCCAACAATCTATCCAATCATAGCCATTCCAGTATGGATCGTGGATGACAAGATTCCAATGGATCGTGACACCGTAACAGAAAGATGCCAATAACAAAGATTCTGGGAGGCGAGATCCTACCATCTTAATAGAATTTATTATCAAACAGCTATCTCTACAACGACATTCTGTTACGAAGCCATACAAATAGATAAAAAAACCTCCAACAAATACGTTTCATACGTTCCTACATTTTCTCACTCACACGCTTACCGAACTATCACCAGCTCTCGGCTCTTGCCATTGTAGCCTCATATTTCTCGTCCATTGATATGAGCATGCATCTTAGTATCCCTGCTAGTAATCCTTTCCATTGTAGCCTCATATTTCTCGTCAATTGTAGCCTCATATTTCTAGTCCATCTGAATGTTCGTGCTAGTAATCCTGATTCAGGATCTTTTTGTAGGTCATCGTAGCGGAGCAACCAGAAGAAGCTTCACTCCTTCGGGGCACCTCCACACCACCGCCGTAGCTGAGTGACAAGCAATTTGACAGCAACCGGAGGTAGCAAAAAACACCCTTCGTCTTGCGGACATGTCTCCGCTGTTCCTGCGGTCACTTCAGAAAACATCAGTATTTGTTCATATGCTTGCCAGATTCTCAGGCCCACACCCGACAAACAAAGGCTTCATAATATATGGGCCGAGCTACTGTGACAAAGATTGAGTTCTTTCAGAGATTGGTGGTGATACTGTTTTTAGTTTTGTGGTACGCCTTGATTGCTTGCTAACTTTCAGCCAAGGAAAAATGCCTTCATTGGATGTGATTGTACACACAGCGGTTACTTACCTATCGACAGCAATCCAAAGTCCCGACACAAGTAGTCATTGCATTTTCACCGGGCGTATAGTATATATGACAATATGACGTTTTCCATGGTAACATTAACACTAGTTTCTTATGTACGTGAACACTTAAAAAATGCACTTACTACAAAGCTAAACACCTACTACTTACAGATCGTATTTGAGGTTGTATCCCATTATGCTGCATTTGTATGGAGAAGGGTATGTTCTTAGCAAACTTTTTTGTTATTACAAACTTTGTCCGAATTTTTTTGGTACCGAGAGGACGGCAGTTCATCCTGCACATCCTCCCCATGAAAACATATCATTGAAAATGTCCGGAGACAAGCCAAGGCCTGAAATATGCTTTAAACAAACCCCGGTCTTCGCAGTCTTTTAGAAAATCTGGCAAACTCATCCTGCCCCATGCTAGTTGAAAACTAGTGGATAGCAATCTGGCAGATTTCACCAGCAGGACAGATGGTAAGATGGGATGTGTCCTTGGCTTTGGATAGCCAATGAATGGAGAATGGAAGGTAGTGGCGTAGTAATGGAGTAGGCAAAGAGAGAGGAATCTTTGAGAGAAAATGGGATCTATATGCTATATCGTAGCGTGTTACAAAATTGGGATAAAGAACTCCACCCTTCTTTCTCTCCTGTTCTCTTACATTTGGTTTGCCTTTTCTTTCGAGACGTGTTGCCTTTGGCTTCCTTTCACATGGATTTCGGAGGTGTTGTCTCAATGATCTACACGCGTTCAACTCATGGCAAGTGCTTTTGTGGGAAATCTACATCATCGATGCTTTGGTACTTCATATTATTGAACTCCGGATACTTGTCCTGATGTGGGGAATGGGGTCGTTTCCTTTGGGGTTTAGACGGTCAAAAAGTAGCCTCTGAGAAAATGGCCGCATTGAAGAAGACTGAATAATTGTGGAGTTGGAATGAATGGAAGTGGCTTTATGTTTTCTAAAGGTGATGACTTAATTATTGTGGAGTTGGAATGCATGGAAGTGGCTTTATGTTTTCTAAAGGCGATGTTGTAGAAGTGTCGGAGACAAATGAACCGTTCTTTGCCCTGCACCTCCTACGCCATCCGTTCTCTCTCCCTCTCTCGGTTAAATAAAAACAAAAACAAAAAAGGAAAAGGACCCCCGTCGCACTAGCACCCAACCAAACAAAACTTTGCAGCACCCAACCAAACAAAACTTTGCAGCACCCAACCAACCCTGGTGGCACTAGCACCCTGTCGGATTTCTTATCCGGTCCCCTTCTTTCTACGATATTCTTTCTACGATAGAAGCAGAAATAGCAATTAGAGTTTGATATGGGACTCATATTTTATGTTTATCGGATATTCTTCTTGAACCCATCGTCCGGGATTCCTAGTCCCGAAACCACTGGGGTTTTCAAAGGGTAATAAGACCTACAACTAATCTCATTCTTTAGAGCTCAAAGTCTAATGACTTAAAAAGTTTTTATCGACAAACAAACATTACCATTGGACCGATATCAGTGATGAACAGCTAATCTGACATATTTTTCGTTATTTGTATCCATATATATCTAGTTCAAGCTGAAGCTTTATCAATTTAATAATTTATCTGAAACTTTCAAGCTTGATCGAGCCAAAAACAAGCAGATCATAAGCGGATACCACTTGTAATGTCTGAGTTATGGCCTGCAGACCAGCATCTAATTTAAAACACTTGAAAAATAAAACACTGAAACAGCCATGCCTTAACGCGATACTACAATATATATCTGGGCACTCATTTTTAAGTTCCTGAAAATTCTCATGGATCCACTCGAGCAGAACCCTCAAGGACCTGTTATTCCTATATCGAGGACCTCCAACAGGCATGTGGAAAAATAATCACCTTTATCAAGAGATCTATAGACTAACGTACACAACACAATTACAACTGTTAATCATCTGTTCATCTACCATCTACAAGTATTAACAAATCTAGACAAGTATAATGCTATGCTGCCCGACTAATACTAATAGGCACCGAGCATAAACAAACATGAAAGAGAGGGGCGTGCCACAGATGGATAATTCGTTCTACCAGTAGTACTTTTATTATGAAATGAATCGATGCATTTTTGCTGCTATTTAAACACATGGGGAGTAGCCAGGTCCAACTCAGAAAGAGTGGTGCTCTTTTGTACAATTCCCGAAACAAATCCAACAAAACTACTGAAAGCATACAGCTGCCTATGTCACTGATCAGTCACCTCGCCGTCCTTCTCCGAGCTGAAAAATAGCAAGTTTGAGCAATCAGCATGCATCCGCATCAACACATGAACATTAAGCCCCCAGAGTTGTATTTTGCTGGTTTCTTATTAAAAACAAGACTTCAATCTTAATTACAAACAATTGAAGCAAATATATTTGCTAAGCCACTGCATCTGTGTATAACCTAGGAAAACATGCCATTAGGCCAAGTGAAGATATCTGGAGTTTGATTATATTGCTATTTGCACACTAACAGCATTCGTTTAAATTTGGATTTGATGTGCATCATAAATTCATAAATAATGCTCATCGTAACTTGAAAGCATTCTGATCCAAATCAACCCCACATCCAAATGACTCCAAAATCAGCTCAGATAGACCTTGAGAACAAAATTTAACATAATCAAAAAGTTATGATTGTGAATTGAAACAACAGTTCATCCTAGCAGCGAAATGATGTCCATTACATAATATCAAATGCATATGCAAGAAATCATCAAATTTAAACATTGGTTTTTAAGTGTTCAAATTATAAAATCATGATGTCTTGTACAAGATCTTGGTTTAGATAGCCCACTAATAGCAAAATTTGATGCAAATCTAATGCAAGGTACTTATCTGGTCATTAAAAATTGTCCATTTCATCACTCAAGCAAAATAAAATTTCAGAAACATTGAATTTATGACTATAGGCATTTTCAGCATTGAAAATCTTGCAAGGAATATGAATTCTCAATAAAGATGAGCTACTATTACTATCAGGCTTGGAATTCTCAACTAAATGACCAAAAAAGATATACTTTATTACCCATACAACATAAGGTTTAAAGCTCATATTTCATGCCTAAAACATAAATAAACATTGTTATTCAGAAAAGCAAGATGGAGGCAATTTTCTATATTAAACAGGGTCGTCATGTAAACAACATTAACTGGGGGAAAACAAAGGCCCCAGGCATCATTGTTGAATACCATAAAAATTGGGTAGTCCAGTGATGGCAGTCCAAACTTAAAATAAGAAACATTAATGCAACAAATGATTGTTCAAGTACTAACACAACAGAAATCAAGCATAAAGAAAACTTTAGATGTGAGTCATATTCATGCTTTATTCAACAAAATCTCCATCACTTACACTTTATAATATGCTCGAATCTGCTAAAAGTAGAAATAAATGTTACGATGACATTATATTATTCACATATTTCAAATGATTGGAGATGAAATATTCTGGTGCCAAACAGCACAGCAGTTCCTTATAAGTTCAGAAAGTCCCAGTTGTATAGAATTTCCTCAAGCAGTTTAATTAACATATTTAAAATAAAAGTGGACCAAAAGAAACGTATTGACACGGGGACATAAGGGCATTTCCAGCAAGATCTGGAGAGAGGATATAAGGTTTCCTTTTTCCTGAACAAAGAATCTACTGATTTTATCCAAGGAAGATTAGATTTAACGTGATTTTGGTCTGAGAATTTACACACGTACTCCCTGGACAGGAATTGTATTTTCCTTGATTCTTTTCGAGTGGCTTTTCCTCTTCTATCTTTTGTTCTCTTCCATCACCATATAATCTTTATAAAATATATGTGTGTATGTATGTATGTATGTATGTATGTATTGTATGTATGTATGTACTCTTACCATCTCTCTGATTATGAATGTATCTTACTTCTTATCAAATCTTTAAAAATGTTATTCAGTGTAACTGGGTAGAATGGAGTTTTACCTGTTGGATATTTGTCTGAAGAATGAAAGAAACAGGGACCCCACAAAAATGTTCCTGCTCCCCACCTTATGTTAGCAATAATGATTGAATATTTAACAAATTCACTGTCAGATAAAACAAACATATGGCAATTAATAGTGTACAATAAATCTAGAAGATTAAGATGCAAAAAGAAAAAAAATATAATTCCACTTCACATACCTCTTTGCGAAAGGTTAGAACGCGCAAGCTTCATGTCAGAGAACTTACATACTAAAGGTCTTCATACACTCTAATTGTTCAGTACCAGTCTGCTTCATCCCAGATCACATATATTATGATCCTGGATATGAACAAGAGCCAATAGAACAACCTATAAAGAAAAAACAGAAAAGTTAAAATGCAAAATTATTAGCATCAACAATAGCAGTTGACTTCCAAATGTATAAAACAGCTTCTAAGCTTCTATGACATTTTTATAGCTTAAAGAGAGGAAATGGAATATGATATTCAAATTCTGAAAACATTACATACCATGACAAGACCAGTTAGTTTGTACTCTAGCTTTGTGGCATTTTAAACAAGGTGATATTGCGCATTTCATAGCAGACGGAGCTTAATAGAAAATAATTCATGCATGCACCACTTCCCCACCATGCTTCCACTGTCACAAAAATTTTGAATCCACTCCAAAGCAAGTGAAACAACCTTGTCTATAGCAGTATCACCATCTTGTTGCTGAGGCAGGGTAATAATAAATGCATTACACCAGTCACCTCTCTATAATTGATGGGGCAAGGGGCAAAAAATGAGCCCTTCTCCATGCCTAAAACATCACAAGCCACAGAGAATATTTTACAAAGACCGCAAGCTGATCTTTCTGTACACATTCTACAGGACGCGAGGCTGAGATTCAATCCCTTTTGTAAGAAGAACATCCTATTGTAGAAGTGAGAATGAAACCAATCTTAGCATTTTCACTCCATTATAACCAGCATAGCAGAGGATAATGCAGAAGAACATGATCTCTTGTTTCTATCCACAGGGCCAATGTCTGCTCTATGTTTGAACACCTAATGATCAATAGACTCCATTGATAGCCGTACAAGTCGCAGTAGTCCTTCTACATTGTGAAAGTTGAAATCAATAACATTTCTCACAGAAGACATGCCATCAACCCTGTCCTTTTCCAGGCTGGCACTAGCAGCTGCAATAGCAATCTGTGATTTCCTAGTTGCTTCAAATGCACCATTTAGATCATTTGTCTGCGGTCAAATTTATTTAGAACACCTTTAGATGCCATGCCAAAGCCACTAACAATTAAAGATAAATATCATTCACGTCCTTTATACAAGAAAACAGCAGAACACAAGCTCATATGCATTAATACAAACAATAATTAGAAGATTTTTCTTCATGACAACACTATCTACTTTCAGTTAAGCCAATTTAGGCAGTATTCTCCCTGCTGATTTCACGAAATCCTAAAATTAGAAGATTTTTCTTCATGAATACACAAAAGACACCAAGCATATACATACATATATCCTATGAAGGGCATGGAAATGGATATAGATATGGATATGGATATTGTAAGATATGGATTTCAGCAATATGACAAACCCCATAGGAGGATACAATACCACTGGGATATGGTAATAAATAAATATACAACCTCTGAATACATGTAAAAAAGCATTCATAAAGCATAACAAGTTATCATGGTAGCATAATTCAAACTCAATAAAATAACATCAAAATCCACAAATTCCATTGTTTCGTCACCATACATATCCATAGAACAATCCACAACACATACACTAACATCATAATTGCAAACTTTAAAGTTAACCATCCATCATTAAGAAATAAATATTGATGCCAAAATAAATAAATGAAGGAAGGACTCCTTCCTTTTTCGTTGGAGCTCAACAAAGTATACCAACATCAATATCCAATACATATCAGATAAGGAAACAGCATGCAATTCAAAGTATCAACACATTCTAACATAAATAAATAAATAAAGGCACTCCCCTTCCTCCCTGTAGGCATCTACAAAGTACTCCAACATCAGTATCCAATCCATATCGGATAAGGTAGCAGCATGCAATTCAACGTATCAATGCAGCCTAACATATGTCAAAATTGTAAGGTCTCATCCAACTTACTGTAGCACGTCAGACTGTTAGAAATGAATCAACAAATTGCACAAAGATACATGTACTAACAGTCAACCATAAGATGCTGCTAATTTCCTGAAATGTATAGTTTGTAAGTTAATAAGTATGCGTTCTTAGGCTAAGTTTGTATTCTCAGGCTAAGGATGTTTGTGTGTGCATTGTTGACATTGTTCCTTTTTTCCTTTTCTTTTTCTTTTTTTTGTGTTGTTGTGGGTGGGGGTGGGGGCAGGGGGACAGGGCTTGTATGATTTAATAATATATTACCAAGTAGCAGTTATACGCCTATTTCTCATCCATCAAAACTTGATGAAAAATCAAAGTTAGCAAAACTTACATAGCTAAGCAACCGCAAGATCTGTGGATGATTGCGAGCAGCAACAACATGGGTGCTAGCAACCTGAGGTGAACTAACACCCCTGGCTGATGTAGCCTTGCTTAATGTAACCTGATTGTTTAGATTATCAACATCTGAAGCAGAAGAGGATGGCGACTCTCCTATGACCAAAAATGAACAATTGTCAACATCATAGCAATGACTCTTAATTAACATGGTGTATAACACATATAACAGGCATAAATGGAAATAATGTTCAGTAATGGTTGCATGGAACGAATGCAGAAGGAAAACCTTGACAAGCAGTCATTCAGTACCACCAAACTACATCTAAGAGGGAAAATAATGCAGATTCATACAAGCAACAATGTGATAGTATGCATGACAATTTTTGATTGATAATTTTGGACGATCAAACAATCAACAAAAGAATATCAAAAGAATATATCCGCTTAAAAACTAGATCTTTGGCAAATTAATGTATTCTTTTATCCGTAACACCTAAAGGAACTAAGCATTGATTAGGACTAAGCTTTGTCAAACTCATTATGTATTCCATGAAATCAGTAAGAACCAACAGCCCACAACCCCTCTCCGAGAAAGTTTTTGTGCCCATTTCCACCAAAAGTAGATTTCACTTACATTTAAGTTACATTAGCATGACCTAATTCACAAACACCTGGACACCAGTATCTTCATCAGCAAAAAACCTACTAAAAATATAAAATAAACATAATCCCACTGACCTACAATTGGAGACAGTAAAAAGGTTCTGCCAGTTCCCCAAAAAAGGGTCTGACAAGTAATGACTCTATTCACAAAGGTAACTGACAGTATGATCATTCCCTCAAGGTTCACAAATATTCAAAGTATGAGCATTTGTTGACAGAACTTCACAGATGAATTCTCAAGATCACAGTAGATCAAATGTAAGACATCTTACAATTTCCACTTTTCGTTCAAGCAGAGGAGATCCTCATAGCACAATCTACTCATTCACTCTAGTTTTTTGCACAACTCCAATAGAGCTCCAGTAAATAGTTTGCTAAAAGCATTAACAGGAATGATCAGTATCTAAGTCTAGAGTATGGGCAACAACTGCCATTTAGTATTAAATCCATGTATTATTTGCCAAACAAAACATAGGACAAGTACAGTACATATTGAGACCTTTAGACCCAAATTCCAACAATTGCTGCATATCTACTAACCTGGCTGAAGAATCTGAAGAGCTGTTTGTAATTCATGCTGATCTCTGCTTGCACTGGGAAATTTGTAGTACGCAGACTTCAAATATGCCACTTCCACACACTTGTATGCTAAAGCAGCTGCTGCCATTTCTTTGCATTTCTCATATTCATGGGCACAAAATCTGATAAACCAAACATCAGCCAAATAAAATAATATACTGAAGATAAACATTTATGTTTCTTTATTCACATGTGAAGTTTAGATTTCAGCAAAAAAAGAGTACAACAATGATGATAGTCCAGTTCTTCAACTTGATTAGTCCAACATCAATGTTCCAAACCTGGCCTGTTCGACCAGGTCAACCCCCACCCATCACCCACAAGCCAAAATGGGTTGGACCTGCAAAATGAAATCCCATATGACTGCTTTTTGAATCACCATCCCAAGCAGTCCAAACATGGGAACCACCCAGTCCAGTGACTGATGCCCACAGGCCTGGTGACAAAGACTCATGGAGACAAGCTAGGTAAAAGAAAAGGAAATGGCTTACCATTTTGATGCCCTCTTTTCCCCATTCCCAGTTATGGTGCTTCTTCACATCCCACTCTAGAGCACATCCCCTAGGTTTTCTATTGTCTCGATTAGGGGTTTCAAGTGGGGGTCATTTGCCTTGATGCCAGTGTAATACACTAAGAAGATAACTAAAGTTGCTTCTAGAATCAATGAATGTTCCAAGCTAGTCATGGTAGTTTTAAGGTTTCTCCACCAGTTCTCAAATGGCTTTAGATATTAAGGATGACGATGGTGGTGGATTGGAACTTTAGAGATCAGAGGGGATAAATGGGCCCTATCCGATTCTTCCACTTCCAATTGGCAGATCAGACTGGGATCATCTCCAGTCCAAAATTCATTGGTAGAGATCTGGGAGTAGCTAGCCAGGGGATAACTCCTCCTTACTTCCTCAAGTGAATGGAAGGTTCGTTTTTCTGGATTGGGACAAGATGAGGTGAGTGGCAAACAAAGGGCAGGGAGAGATGAAAGACTAGGCTTAAGATGAGGATAATGTCATCCAAACGCAGATTTGCCACTGACACAATCAAATCAATGACCCATGAAGTGGCCATCAAAGTGGTTCAGTCTGGATCGCTGGGTTCAAACTTCAAACTATTGGTCAATATGCACCAAGGAATATCTTTTTCAAACATCCTTGATATCAAAAAGGCTATGAAAATTTTACATATTATCAAACCAATCTCCATCTCCTGCCAAAACCTGGATCTGTCTCATACTCCTGTCTTCATCAACTACAACTGGCTATGTCTGAGCTTCAATCACAAAATGACCAGCTTCTCTTTATATCAGCAGGAAGATTATGATGTTAGGCATCACTAAACCAATTATCAAATAAAAAACCGATTCTCATGGCTCACATTTCCATCTGAAAAGTTATTGGCCTTTAGGCCTATCAAATTAGAAAAAGAGGCCAAGAGATAAGCTTCAATATAGCACATGATGATGCCATAAAAATATGAACCTCCTTTCTTAGTGATGATGATGGTCATAGGATTAGCTGATCATCTTTTTTATATTCAAACCGAACTGATGGTTCTTGTGCAATAGGAGCCAAAAAAAAAGAAGAAAGAATTCAAGATCATGTCTTACTTCATGTTCTTGCCGACAAAAAACCAAATGTGCACACCCCCACATTGAGATTTCTATATTAGGCACCCCAAGTATACCAAACCATGACCATCAAGCACTTCTCAACTATATTTTCTTTTTCAAAAGAAAAAAAATTTATTTGCTAGTAATATTTATTAAGGGCTACAATAGCAATCCTCTGACATTTCAAGTTTTTCTAAATCTTCACCACAACATCCATCCATGTTATCTCCAATTTTCCCTCCTCTTCCTGAATATTTCAATGGAACTTCAGATACCTTTTCTAGTCAATCTTCCTTTGATCTTCATGGCAACCCTTTTAATCATTTCATCCTTTTACATGTCTCCGAATATTTCAATGCAAATTCAGATATCTTTTCTAATCCAGCTTCCTTTTATCTTCATGGCAACCCCTTTACTGCTTTCCTCCTTTTAAATGTCCATCACTTAGCCCAGCGACTCTTTACCTCCTTAAATGCACTCACTCACCCCATCATTTCCAGACTTCCAAGATTACCTCAAAAATTCTCATATCTGCAACACTCATGTTGCAAGCTTGAAGCCCTGGACCCCCCTTTATTCCTGAGCTACACAACATTCCTGGCCCTATTGCATTTTATTGAAAAGGCATTGGGCTGCCATCCAAATCCTTTTAAATAATGGATCTAAGAAAATCGAATTAGCATTACATCATAAACAATCTATTCTCATCAAATCAATTTTTATTATGTTGTTGGCAGATAATATATAACATGGGCTTAGAGCCAAACTTTGGTGTAAGGACACTGCATCTATAAATTAAATTGTCCCACCACATCTACTTCAAGGATCAATCCCCATCTCTCCATTTAGGTGGCTCATCAGTTGTTTGACTTTCCCAAAGTGATAAGCAAAATTATTTCTGTTTTGTGCCATACATTTCCTCATCACAAAAGGATTATTAATGTCCTATAAGTGTGAAAGTTGAGACACCAGAAGAAAAGAAAATTCCATGGATACCAGAAGTAAAAGGACAAAAAAAAATCTATGTAAATATCTGAAGCCCCCCCCCCCCCCCCGCCTGCTAATGAAAGATAATAAAGAATTTCAAGAATATTCAAAATAAGAAGTTGCTACTTGAAATCAAGAGTCTAAATAGTGTCCATATAGGGACAAATTTCTTGCTCCCAGGCATGATCACATCATGGATTAACACTTGAATCCCAGACAATGCCAAGTAAATAATTACATGTCTCCTGATGCTGTCCACACAAATATGGAAAACATGCGGCACTAGCAAGACATACCTTGTTAAACCCTACTTTATTATGAAAAGATTATTTTTCACTTAATGCATTTCACATAACTTCAGAATCCCATCTTGTCTAACTGATCATAACAGTGAACACTGTCCTCATGATCAAGTCATGACAATACATTAAAAATCAGGAGCTTATTTATGTTTCATGCATGTAATAAACTGATCCTCATGATGAGTATTCTTATCATTACCTTTAAGCAGTGGTATAGCAAAATTAATGAGGTATTCTGAAAATCCTTGCAAATGTGCAATCACATTGGAATATTGAATATTAAATTTATTTGGGATGTTGAAACAGGTTTGGTGCTGACTGTGAAATGGTTGTGCAAAAATATTGTTCTTTTAGTTTTTTCAAGGGTTCAAAATTTACAAATCAAGGACGTTGCATGAAGTTTATAAATGTTCGATCAGGCGAAAAAATGAAGACCCAACCATAGAAGTTGCTAATGCAACCAAAGATGAAGACAAGCAATGTAAATGCAAAATCAAATATGCTGATTTGCCATTCAAAGAAGCACTTTCTACTAAAGAAGAGGAGACTGAGAAATCAGCATGAGTAGACAAAGGCATGCAAAACCACAAGGTTAAAACAGCTCACAGAAGGTGCAGATAGCAAAATCACAAAGTACACTATGGCCTCATGACCAAAGTCAAGAAGAAAAGAGGCCGGCATGCAATACTGAAGTTTACAAACAATCTGATTTATGGGCTTTATAATAACAAAGTCACTTTGTTAATTGCCTATTAACAAAATAATATAGCCAAAAAAGTGATTTATCATTAAATTTTAGCTTACTCGCAGAGTTTTGCTGTTTCAAAATACATCTGCATTGCACGTGATGCATCCCCATGTTTTGCACTATCAAAATTGAGAGGCTCCATAAGAGAGGCATAATGTAGAAACTTCAAGGCTGCCTGAAAGTATAGGCCTGTGCTTTCAAGTTCTAATCCGTCATTCTGCAAAATGAACATTTATAAGAACAATTGTAAAGAAACAACAAGATCACTAAACTTCAAAGATGAGCAAATTAAATGGAATTATTATGCTAACCTTTAAACGATTAGCTGAATGCTTTAAATCTCTAGCTTCTTTCATGACAATATATGCAGCAGAATGGCTATCCTTTTGAATTGGACTGGAAGTGTCAGGACCATTTGGGATGCCTTGCCTCAAACTATGGTGGTGCACCCCATTCTGGACATCAGGTTGTCTGGATTCTTTGCCTGCCTTTGATGCATCAGCATTTACTGCATCATTGGAAGGTACTTCTGACCTGCTTCCCTTGACAGGTGAAGAGACTTTTTGAGGGCCCTGATTATGTGTTTCCTGTTTATCTCCAGAAGACAAAATTGTATGTGCTTTCCCTATTCCAACTGGCAGTTCCCGTTGATCAATCAGATCAGAAATATTGTGATCTGATGACTTTCCATTATTGTCAGAAGATGCTGGTTGTAGGTCGTCATGCATATTGGACTTACCACATCTACCTCTAACAACCGCAACTCTTGAGTCAAGATCTTTATGCTGATTAGAAAGCATGGAAGGACCATGACTATCCAAATGTCCTTGCCTTCCATTATCTCTTCTACCTATAGAACATCTTGTGGCAGAGTCCTTCTTACCAGAAAAATCTTTCTCATCCTTCTGAAAATTGTAATTTCCATCCTTCAAATCTTCAAGATAAGTAGAATGGTGATGCGAATTCTGGTCAACCTTCTGTTGGCAGCTGCTGCTATTCTTCATAGAATATGAATCCTTGTTGTCAGTAGACAAACCAGAAACCTTAAGCTTATCTTTGTCCAAGTCTGATTTAGAGCTCCTAGGCCTCTCTTTGAACCGTGAAAAAGAGTTCTTACCAGACTTCTGTTGACCAGAACCAATTACCTGGTGGTGTTTATTCAGCATATTTAAATCTTCAATATGGTCTTTACATGGATGTTCATGAGGATACTTGTAATCCATAAGATTCCTAGTACCACTCACCACATTAATCTCTTCCAAGTCAATCGGTGACACATCATCATGGCTAACCCTTTTCAAATGAATTCCATCTTCAGCTTTGCCACAAGATAACTGATTTGATTCTCTATCCTGATGATCAAATGATGCTCTCATGATACTTAAAACTCCTGATTCTGCTTCTCTATGATTTTCTATAAGCCGTTGTTGGACAGAACAAGCAATCTCCTTGCTTCCTTTTCTAGAATGGTCACTTCCACCATCAGCTTCACTATCTGAATATCTTCTTGGGCTCCCCAGGACAGAGGAAACAACATGTAAAGCATCATCCTTTACTATTGAGTTTCTTCTGTTAAAGAGCTTTTCAGTATTTGAATACCTCAATGGAGATGAAGAAACTGATTCTACTGGAGAGCCCTTTGTTTCCTGAAAGTTGGCTTTACTTTTGCGGGAGCTTGATACCTTTGAAGAACTTGACGTAGCTGCTGCCGAAGCCTGTGCATAGGCCATGTCCCTCTTCAGGGGATCAACTAAGTTCAATGCCTGTCTAGATGTTTCATTCACTTGGGAAGGCCCCAACTGATGCTCTTCTCCAGTGGCATATCTGCCCTCATCCATTCCACCAGGTAGATGGTCTCTACCAGCAGGCAAGACAGTTCCGGTCAAGGAACCTTTTTTATCAATCCTGCCTGTACTGGGCCCCTTTCCCTCAGACTTGGAAACCCTACCCTTCTTTAACTTTAACATCTCAGGTCTCAAAACTTCACTAACAGTAGCCTGGACCTCCTGATTGTGTTGATCATCTCGCCACTCCTTCCGTTTTCTCTTCGTAGAAGCAAATCCCAGTTTCTCAGATTTTTCCACATCTGATGCATTGGTTTGTTTTTTAGTATCCCCATTTGGAAGATACTGACTTTCATCATTTAACCTCTTAGATGATGCAGATAAACTGCTTTTCATCTCAGACTCTGAGTCCTTTGACAAAGAAATATCAGTTTTTTTCTGAAGATTTTTTGCAATTATCTTAGCTGACATACCATTAGCCATGTCAGAACATGCTTTTCCAGTTAAATCATGGTCGGAATAACAATCTCCGACAGGATGGCATAAGCCTTCTTTCTTGATTTTCTTAATTGCTCTACAATCAATTAGATCAACCTCTCTCTTGCTCTTTGGTTTTGAGTTTTTCTCACTTTTTCCAATAAAATCACCTGCAGTAAAGTATAAGAGACACTATATTACCGTTACAGAACCAGTTTGCCTATTACAAAGAAATGAACAATAGCACAATTAATGGTTGCCTGGTAGGTCAAATGCCTTGAAAAATAAGAAGAGCTCAAATTTGAACAGGGCAGTACCTCCATTTGAATAGCAGCCAAGATTCTTATGCTTCTCCTTTTGTTTGTGTTTTTGCTTCCCTGCAGTGAAGTCAGTTGATTTATCCACATGGCCAATGCCAACTTTGTCTGACGAGTTTGTTTCAAAAGGATACTGGTTTGCATCGTTCAAATTTCTACTTCTGTTAGAGGCCTGTAGGTTCCTATTCACAGGATTTAAAAACTGAACTGAACGATTAGGTACATTAGATGCATCTTTGGGACCATTTTTTCTCTTCCCAATAGCAGGCAGACTTTGCATATTATTTTCATATTTTTGATTGAGATGCAGAGCATTGGTTGAAGTAATGCTTGATGCAGCAACATTATGATGGCCTTCCAAATTAGCACCACTGTCAGGGACAGGAATCAGGTACAGTGCATGTAGAGCTTTTGTTGTTTCCTCCTCACTGAAATCACAACTATTCATTCCAGGCCTATATGAGAGTTTCAGATGGTAATCAGTTAGAGAACAACATAAATCTAGAAGAATGAATGCAAAAAAACTCAGATGTTAGTTGCCAAACTTCAGAAAAAAGAACAATGCAAAAGTAATAATAATTAGAATATCATAGTAAATACTTATATATAAATCTGCGCATAACAAAACAAGAAAAGGGTATACAGAGATAGCCAAACAAAATTAAGTTGACAGTGCATCCAGAGAAAAACTTACAGCCAATCAAGCAGGCTACATTGCCAGTTCTTGGGGAGGTGATCAGGATTGGTACCATAGGGTAAGAGGCGCCATTGCTGGCATATATCACAACATACCCAATGTTCATTTATAACAACAGGAGCAAGGGTGGGAGCAGCTGCACCTGAATCTGGGGCATTGCCCATCAAAGGCATAGTTGTGGGCTCATTAACAGAAACATCAGAGGTTGGAAGATTATCAACCTTTTTATCACCTAACCTCCCCTTTGATGTTTCAATGGATGTAAAGGGCTCTTTCTCATGTTCATACTTCAGAACCTTCTTATCTTTGTAATGTAAATCTGGCAAACCAGCTCCATTCTCAAGCCGTTCATGATTTAGGTCACCCAGAACATCACCACAAGATTCTTTAGATGAGCCCTTACCCAATCGTTTATGGGATTTCAAAATTTTGTACTTCTTTTCAAAATGGTTAGCTTTTGCATCAGAGCTTTTCTTCTTTTCTTTTAATGATGCAGAAGAGTAACTACTCAGGTTGTCCTTTGATAACTCCAGGACTAGTGCTGCATCAGTTTGGCTTCCCTTCAGTTTTCTTTTTCCCTCAAATAACTGGTCCTTCCCTTGGAATATCTTCTCTCCTTGTTCACAATAAGTAGCTTTCTGAGAAGACATCTGTTTAGCTGGATTTACCAGTCCAGCCATGTGCTCCTTCTTTCCCCTGAACATATTAGAATTACCATTTACTAGATCATAACCTTGCTCAACTTTGCTGCTGTCTTCTCTTTGCAAATCAGATGAAGTGCCCTTATTGCTACTTGTAATTTGTTCTTCCAAGGCCTTCTCTGCAATCATTGCTTTTGAGTTAAGTTTTCCTTTTGCATGTGTTGCTTCATTCTCTAAATTGCCAACTACATTATTTTCCATGCTTTCCATTGACTCCAAGTGTTCATCCTTAACTATATCAGGCAAGGGAATTCTCTCCTTCACTGTTATCTTCTCATAATCCTTTGAGTGATCCAACATTCCAGTGACACCTTTCACTGACTCGCTAACTATCTGCCTTTTTGCTTTTCTATCAGCATGTTTCGAACCAGCTAACAGTGGTATATTCAAGGCATCAGAAACAAGCTTTTGTCCTGCTGCAGTTTCAATATCAATTTCCCTATTCAAAATTGTGCTTATGTCATCTTCACATTTTAAATTCTTTATTTCCATGGACTTCCCTTTCTTTTCATCAGACTTCATTTTCTTTTCATTGTAAACTTTGACATCTTTAGCAGGGAGTGTTGAATCACTTAGGAATGCAAACCTGTCAGGAGTGCCCCAGTCCAGCATGCCGGTTTTACATTTTTTAATGAAAGAACTATCTTTCTCTGTCAACCGGAATATACTATCTGGAAGAGGTGAAAGCAAAACACCCCCAGGAAATGGAGAGCATGTCATCTCCTGCTCCATTATATTTATGAGCATAAAAATCATTAGCTGATGCAAACTCTATGGTCCTGTCTTCTTTAATGGAAGATAAGTTGAAGGCTGTAGCAAATTTACCTGGAGAATGGTCCATGGAGACTCAGGGGAAAGCTCTCCACTCACATCAGGGCTATCCTCCAATGATGAAGATGGTGATGTGTCGAGGCCCAGACCGCTGTAGATAGCAGCATTATTTCTTGCCAAGAAATTATCAGGGCCAACTTTTATGCGGACCTTTAATGTCTTCTGGTCACTTCCATTAACTGGTACGTTCAAGGAATCATGCCGGGGAATAGACTCCTCATTATTTTGTGTTCTCATACCCATGTCTTTTTTGCTTGAGTTCTCGCATGGTTTTGTGGAGGCAGTGCTCTTTTTAGAGAGTGATGCCCCCATTTTGATGGAAGGATTCTGATATGTACCCTATAGAGATACATAATGGTAATTATCAAGTAAAAGCTAGCCAACTGAACTATTATATGTTTTCTTCTTCCCATAACTATTAAACGTTTTCTTCTTCCTACAGGAACCTAAAAACTGGCACATAAATTTGTGCATGCGGAATTAGAATAATATACCTCAAATGAAGGGGCATAGGGAGATCTTGTAGCATTGTGGTTTGGTATCCTCGGTGGACTTTTAGGTTGAGACAGAATGGTTGGAGAACGCTGGTAAGTAGGCAAAAAAGACCCATATCCCCCAAACTTTGTCCCTGTTATTCAATCAATTCTTCAGAACCTTGTCTATGATTACAACTACCATAAACTGGAAAATTGATACCATAGTGGAGGCTATATAATCTGACTTACCCAAGTTTTCCGCAGACACTCCATCTTCAAAATCTTTTTGGAAATGCCCCAGTACATCGTGAAGTTTTTCATCCTGGAAGGAAATGAAAGCCTGTTCTGTAAAGAACCAGACAAATGCACACAGAAAAAGAAGAGCACCACCACATTCTCGGTGAGAACCATAAATGTGAAATGCATGAGTATTCTGCCTGCTTAAATTCACTAAGCAAAAGGTATAAATTTGAAGCTTCATGACTAGGCAGTTTTCAGAGCCTGAATTCAGTCAAAAAATATTGTCACATTTTCCACTATAACACTTAGCAATTCTTCAACGTGAAACGAATTCTGACCGTGATTTGTGTTGCCAGATGGATGGAAATGTGACATTCAATAAAATTTGGAAAAGATGGCAATTTTTTTAATCTAGGCATATCCTACCATAGCGCAATGTTGTGATTCCACTGATTCCCAAAATTATGCTCCACCAAATGACATGAGCAACAAATTTCAAGTACTTATGTAGCCAGCTCAAACAGAAATATAGAAGCAAGAAGCAAAAAAAATGGAAAGGGCCAACTTTTCTAATACAAATTTTAGCAAATCTCATCAAATCCATGAAATTGTCAGTCCTAATAAAACGAAAGATCCAAACTTTCTAATAAAACGAAATAAAGCACGACAGGGAGACCATTCGAAGGTCTTACGATGTACGAGAGGGCGATGTCGGGGTCGACGCAGGAGTCGTCCTCCCACTCCTCCTGCCCAGAGCACGCCTCTCCTTCTTCGAGCTCGTTCTCCTCCATCCCCACAAAACCTAAGCTTACCTCCTTCCTCCCTGCATCCCCCCTCCTCACCGACAGCATCCAATCAACCCTCCCACCAATCCGCCACCAACCCCGCCCACCGCCAACTCGAGACACCCGGCTCAAATCCCTCTCCTTCCGCCACCTCCCGGAAACCCACGGCCGGATTCCAAAACCTAAAATCCCTCCCCGATTCGGGCGAGCCCAGAGGGCCAAATCAACACCTCTCTCCGCCCCAAAATCCTGCGACGAAAGAGCAGAGATTCGGCGATCGAGAGATCTCCGAGATCGATTGCGAGCGGGAGCCAAGAGACGGCTGCGAGATCGCGAACGCGAGAAGCCCCGGAGGGTTTTTCTACTCCGATATTTTTCTTTCTTGGCGTTCCGCTGAGAGAGAAGCGCTCTCTCTCTCTCTCTCCCTCCCTGCTTCCAGAGAGGAGAGGAAGAAATAGAAATAAAATAAATGCTTTTCTCTCTCTTTCTTTTCCTTTATCTTAGAGCAGTCCCCCGGGGGGGGGGGGGGGTCCGCAGCACACGCAGCGATCAAGCCAGAAGGCCATCGGGGCCGAAACGGTCTGGCTTCAGGTGGAGCCCAGCTTAACAGCGAATGAAAGAGCGGCATGCCGGCGCGTGGTCTCTTCCAAGATAGAAGTTTGCGGGTTCGTGATCTCGGTCGGGAACGGTCTAGATCGCCGGGTGGAAGGCAACGTCGAGTAAAATCCTTCGGTGCCCAAAGCCCTTCTACCTGTCAACGGATGATTGGTAGCTTGTTCCAAAGCCCACTGAATCAAAGTAATTAATTCGATCCACAGTACCAGGTGGGTAATTGAACGGTTTGTATAAGTTTTCCCTTTGTTGTGCGAGAATTCCACGGTGAACCGTCACGGTTGCTTGGTCAGTCCAACTTATTGCGCTACATGTACTCTGAAAACCGACCCCAAACCGTGACTTGTAATTTTTAGAATAAATAAAAGAGTTAGGGCCGGGGCCAGCGATGCAGAAAGTTCCGCGAAGAGATTTTAAATGACGGAAATGCCTACGAATGTGGGCATGCCGACTTAAGTATGAGGGGTAAAAATGTCATTTCGGTTGGAAGCGGCGCTTTTCGCTGGATCAGCGTCCCGCTGTAAGGCCGCGCGGTTTTGACTCGCTCCACGTGGGGATGTGTTGGGCGTCATCTGCTGATTAAAATAAAACAGCATCGAAGTGAGTGCAGGGGATGTTAGGGGTGCCAGTTTTATAAGGGAGGCTGACCAAGGATTTGTTGACTTTTACCAGGTTGCTTATTATACCTGGATGGTTAGGAACACAGAGACCCTTAATAAAAATCCAAGAAAAAAATCCACAAGTTCTTGTGTCGAAAGTTTTACACCATGCATTAGACTTCATTTGGTCTAAGTCGAAAGTTTTACACCATGCATTAGACTTCATTTGGTCTAAGATTGGAGGAATTGATGGTAACTAGTAAAATCTGGGATTCTTCCTATATAGTTTCTGCGAGTAAAATCTGGGATTCTTTTTATGTAGTTTCTGCATTCAAAATGGTTTACTTCAATTGAAACCTCATTTCTTGATTTTATAAAAATCAACTTCAATAACTGGGACCGGTTTGATAGACCAGGACTTCTTATAGAAGACTTTAGAGCAGCTCTCGTTGTAATTGATGGTTCTTTTGTCGTTTTATTGCTAAGATGAGGATGCAAAAAAATCTAGTATGTAACATTACTGTTTCAAAGGTGGAGAATATTGCCTTGGAAGAAATTCGTAACGACAATCTCCTAATTCTTGCATGAATCCAATACCAGAAACTTTTTGTTGGCGTGGAGTTCTGGATCAGTCGATCAGAGCCGCTGCATCGCAGGACGTTTCTTGGTTCACCTGCAAAACAGATCCTTGTCGGAGTTGTTTCAACGGAGGACACTCCGATGCCTAAGTCAATGACGGATTTCAGCCACAGAATGGAAAAGATATCGAGAGTGGAAGAGAAAAAGAGCTCGTGGAGATTGGAAAAGTGTATGTACGAGATTATTCACACGTATCTCTCGAGCCATCCTCCTTACCCATCTTTAAAAGATGGCCTCCGGTCTGAGGCCCGCTATTTTCCCGGAGATCATGGGGAGCCATTCACTCCCATGATAGTCGATCGTGGGTTGTCAATGAGCGGTTCCGGCCAGATCGGAGGCATGGCTGCAGGAATTGCGTGCCATGATCATGGCATAATGAGTGTCAACTATAACCATTGGTTACAGTTTCCTTTTTGGAACAGATTGTAGTTCAAGCTTCGGGTTCCCCTTGCATGTGCCGAAGGCTTGATATTCCCCAAGGCCGAAGATCATGTCTACAGTGAGGACCGAAGTTTGTATTTTTGGAAGTCGGTGAGTAGTTCAGACTTCGGCCTGGGCCGAAGGTGCTATCCGAAGGGCTGGCCTTCGGATGTTGTAGTTCGGTGTGAAGCCTTGAGTTGCTTACAGTTAGCCTTCGCTTAGTCCGAAGTCCGTAGCCCAGAGAACCGGGGCTTCGATAAGTCGAACCGGAGCCCGGTTCGTAGCTGAACCAGGATATCCCAATAGTTGCCCCCTACTCTCAGTTGTCGAAGCGAAAATCTACCTCGAGAAGTAAGTATTATTGCCTTGTCGCTTTCTTCTTGAGAGACGACGCAGTAAATGATTACGGGACCGCTATTGAGCTGCCCATCACGATCTGAGAATCAGATGGTGGACATGTGCCATTCCCTGATTGGGGAAGAGTAGGTGGCCTTGAGGCTATCTCTTCTCATCCCGTTGCACAGTGATTGAGGCAATCTTTTGGTTGGGATTTGGATAGTTGTGGTGGCTGTTCTCCGCCCGTTGGATGAAGGATAGATCTTATCCTGGCAGTCAGTCGTAAGTGGGTTACCTCCCAGGGTAACCTTGAGTCAAATTAACCCTTTGCGGGGATCCAGAGACCCTTACTTTTCTTTTGGGGAAGAGTGAAGGTCTGGGCAAGGAAGCTTCGTCAAACCTCGTCTCATTCTCCGCCCAGACCGTTCTGGAGTACCAGTCTACTCTTCAAGTAGAATCCTCTTTCCACCCCTTTGCTCCATTTCTTTGTCATGGAGGAAACCGTAGAGAGTCAGGGGAAGCAGGTTGGGCCCTCGAGGGCCGGAGATGTAGTAGGTCCGGAGTCGGTTCCCAGTTCGGTTTCTCAGAGCAAGGCAACCCTTCTCTAGAACGTTACCACATTCCTGAGGAATTTTCCTTCGTCCTCCCCGCACCCGAGGAGTGGGAGAACGAAGCTCCCCCTGGGTGCCTAGCTGTATACGAAGATCACCTGAAGCTGGTCTTCGGTTTTCCCTGCACCCCTTCTTTGTTAAGATTTTTCGTTTATACCAAGTGGTGCCAGCGCAGTTGACCCCAAACAGCATCAGGAACATCTGCGGGTTCCTGGTATTGTGCAGCATCGCCAATGTAGAGCCTAGGACCAACTTGTTCTCGGCTCTTTTCGTCCTCAAGAGGGACTTCCACAGCAACGGATGGTGGGTGATCGGTCCCAGATCGGGCCGCAGGGTGATCAAGGATATGCCCAGCGCCATCCACGGGTGGAAACCTGTCTTTGTTTTTATGTTGTCCTTCGACCCATGGGGCTTCGACACTGAGTGGAAGAAATCTCGCCTGATCGCTAATGACGGAAAGAAAGTCTTGGCGGCCGATCAGTCGGATTATGATCTTCTGACCAACTCGGAAGTTGCTCCTATCCGGAAGTTGTTGGAGGAAAGGAACCTCCATCGAGCGGGAATCAGTAAATTCCCCTCACTAGGTATAGCAGTGGAAATTTCTGCTCTTCTTCTTTAGGTTTTATTGTAGCTCATTTAACTGAAGTGATCCTCTTTGCTTGCAGGTGGTGGGATGAAGCGTAATCTGAGCTGGCTTCGCCAAACTTCGGAGAGGAGGGTGGCACAAGCCCCTTCCACCAGGTCTGCAGCTCGGAAGAGAGCTCGGAGAGATGGTCCCGAAGGGGACCAAAGCGCTCCATCCTCCCGAGGCATCTCGGGGGAAAATGCAGCAGCCGCGGAAGAGGTTCCAGCGAGGCCCTGCCCAGTCGAGATTCCAGCGACGGTTGCCTCCCAAGTTGACACGACGGGGGGCCCGCCTCAAGGAGTGGAAGTGCCACCGTTTGCCCATCTACCGTTGATAGGGGCAAGATGCGGCAAGTCGAAGGTGAGTCCGTCTGTGGAGCTTCTTCAGCCGAAGAACGCCCGACAAACCCTTTGGAGCTCCCGCATATGGGAGAACTGCTAGTCCCGGAGAAGGCAGACAGGCATAAGGGCATGATTCAGCCCCGCAACCTAGCAATTCCGAACCCGCCCAGCAACAGGTTTCACCGATTTACCTTGAGAGTTACTTGACCCTCGATTCTTCTTTTTTGATGTAGTTGGTCTATGACTTCACCTTCATGGAGGAAGGCTTGGGGAACGTGGACACCTCATCTACGACCTCAAGGAGGAGCTTCAGGCTGCTAGAGCAGCCAGGGAAGTAGCCAAGGAGCTGAAGCAATCCATGGAGGACCGTCTTGTCCGGGTGACCGATGAAGTTCGCGACCTGAAGAGTGAGCTGAAAAGCGCCCACTCGAGGATAGCGGGACAAGAGGCAGGGTGGAACAAGAGCAGGAGGCAAGTTGAATCCCTGGAGCGGACTGCTAGAGAGAACCAGGAGAGGATGGAGAGCCTGTCCAAGGTGGCGGAGGAGGCTTCTAGGAGGGCCGTAGAGGCGACCCTAGAATCCAAAACTGGCAAGAGGGAGTCCGAAGCTTTGAGGAAGCAGATGGACAATGCCGTGGCTGACTTCAAGATGTCTTCACAATTTCAGACAGAGATTGATGAAGCATCATTGTATGCCTACCAGCACGGCTTCAATGATGGACTTTCCAAGGTGAAAAAGACCCTCCCTCACCTCGACCTTTCAAAGATCCCCTCCTTCAACATAATTGGAGAGGAAGGGGAAGAAACGGAGGAGGCCGAAGCCGCAGGGGAGGTCGAGGAGCCACCATGTCCGGCAGAGGAGGCTGCTACCTCAGTCGAAAACCCGGAGGTGATCCCGGCTGTGATCTCGGCCCAGGAGACGACTCAGGCTGGAGGAGTCCAGGCTGAAGGTTCTCCCATCCTGGCCCGGATTGATGAGACCTTCTTCGATCAAGTAGATAGGTTGCTCTAGTCCTGTTGATATTGAGTGACATGGATCACTCCGAATGTATTTTCTTTTTTTTTTGTATTGCCAATGAACTTTGTATTGCAATTTTCCCAGATTTTGGAATGAATTCTCCTTTCTTTGCATATGCATTGTTGTGCCTCATGTGTTCATGTATAGTCTGAAACGGTTTTACCGTTTCTCCTTTGGCCTAGTCGAACGATAGCCTTCGAAGGCCATTCAGTTGATAGGAGCTGGTTTTACCGGTCTCTTTTTCGCATAGTCGAATAGTCGTGGTCGAAGGCCGTTCAGTCGGTAAGGACGAACCCTCGGACGGACCAGAACTCTGTTGCGTTGCCTTCCTTCGGATGATTAGCTTATCCGTTGGGGCGGACAGGAGTCATCTCCCCGCCAATCAATAATTAGGGGAATTTGATTAGGATCACCGTTGTCCACGTGGCATGTCAAAATTTGTACAGTCGCGATCTCTTGTGCCTTATGAGCCGCCAGGCCTCTTTTTTCCAAAAAGAGACCATTAATGATGCCGTCGCATGAGGCGGATTTCTCCAGATTCTAAGCGATGGCGGTTGCGGTCCTGGGGATGGCTTCCGAGAGACGTTATGGTTCTCGAAGCGTCACCCAGACACGTGGCGCCTTCTCAGTTGGTCGGGAAGGACGTGGGACGCGCCTCCCCGTAGTCGATTGTAGGTGTAGGACTTCTATAAATAGGATCCTGCCCCCTGCTATCGAAGGCCATCATTTCTGTTGGTGTCTTCCTTCTATCAGCCATGAGGTTCAGCACTTCCGAGCTTCGTCGTGCCGTGAAGATGAGGGCTATTGATCCCGAGAGGAGGCGAAGTCCAGGGCCACCTGGGCCCGTTGGCGAAGAGGAGGAGCCTCTGGTTGACCGTCTCGAGAAGAAGGTCCGCCTCCTGGAGGCTCAATTGAGGGAGGCCCGGGCCCAAGTCATGGCGATGACCACGACGGCGGAGGAGGCGAAGAAGGAGGTGGCGGAGGCCGTCACAAGCTTCAGAACTTCTGCCTCATTCAAGGATGAGGTCGCCGAGGTGGCCCTAGACTCCTTCCACCAAGGGTTTCGGGAGAGTGTCGGAGGAAAGTCTCCAGGTTTTATGACCTGAAGGGCTTGGATAATATCAAACCCTCCGTTCCCTTCCCTGGCCACAAATTCGATTCTGACTTCGATGAGAGGTCAGACTCAAGTTCGGACGGGAACCCCGGGGGCCCTTCGTCGTCCCATCTGGTCTCTCCCCGACGGTACGGGAAAAAACCCATCGGGGAGTTAATGTATATTTCCCAACCTGCTATTGCTGCTGCTGTTGCTTTTTTTTTTTTTTTGTCTCTCTTTTAGAGAGTTTTTCTCTTTTCTTACTCTCTTTATAGGAGAGTTTCTTTTTTTTTCTTTCTTTTTCTTTCTTTTCTTTCTTTTTTTTTTTTTTTTTTATGTAAGAAAAATTGAAAGAAATGAAAGATCTTTTGTGTTTCTTTCCCGTGTATTTTCTGCGATGTGTTGCATCACGATTTGTCCATAATGTAGACTTCATAAACCACTTGCGGTTTGTAGGGAAGAAGTAGGGTCTGTTGGACCATTATGAGAGTATTTGTTGTTGACAGAGAGGATGACAATGGTCCTGTTAGGCACGTGTTCGGATTTACCGTAGGGTAGGTTACGAAAATCATCCCTGTGCACTTTCTGTCGTGATTAAGGTAGGCTGTTCAGGCCTGCCTCGGTGCGTGTTCGGATTCATCATAGGGTAGGTTACGAAAACCATCCCTGCACCTTTGATCTTTTTGGTGGCCTGGTTAGGCCATCCATTGCGTTCGTCGGGCATACCGATAAGGTGAGTGGATCAGGCTCTCCTTTGCACAGTTGACCGATTTTTCAGATCGGGTCATTTGGGCTGTTGTCGTTCAGTCGATGCAACTAGCCGTTCTGAGTCGAGTAGGGTTAAGGAGCTTTGCACAGGAGTTTTTTGGAACTTTTTCATTGATAGTATTTGCGAAGGTTTTGTACATTCCATGGCCGAGATAGGGTCTTCCCCTCCAGGGTCTTGAGTCGATATGTCCCTCGTCAAATGACTTCTTCGACTTGATATGGGCCTTCCTTGTTAGGGGAGAGTTTACCCTATTCTGTTGGCTTGAATACTTCTGCTCTTCGCAATACCATGTCCCCCGTGCAAAAAGTTTGCTCCTTTACCCTTGCATTGTAGTACTTGGCAATCTTTTGCTAGTATGCCACCATTCTTATCTAGGCCTGTAGCCTGGTGCTTGATAGCAGATCCATATCGATCCTTCTGCGATCGAAATTCTCAGGCTCTTCATAGTTGTCAATTCTCAGGGATTGTAGGGAGACTTCGATAGGTAGCACGACTTCGGTACCGTAAGCTAGGTTGAACGGAGATTCGTCGATAGCTGTTCTTGGGATAGTTCGGTACGCCCAAAGAACAATATCAGTTCTTCGGCCCAAAGCCCTTTGGCGGTGTTTAACCTTATCTTCAGACCATGGAGGATGGTCCGGTTGGTGACTTCGGCTTCTCCATTGGACTGTCATGTGCAACGGATGTCAGCCGATGCTGGATATGGTACCGAGCACAGAAGTCCTTGAACTTCAGATTATCGAATTGTCTCCCGTTGTCCGTGATGATGACGTGTGGGATACCGAACCTGAAGATGATGGAATTTTTTACAAAACTCTCCACCTTGCCCTCTGTGATTTAGGCCAATGGTTCGGCTTCCATCCATTTCGTGAAATAGTCGATGGCCACTAGGAGAAACTTTCTTTGCCCTAATGCTGGTGGGAACGAGCCAAGAATGTCCATCCCTCACTGGGCAAAGGGCCATGGGACTGCCAACTGAGTCAGGTGACTCACAGGTTGTCTTTGCACATTGGCATACCTCTGGCATTGGTCGCACTTCCGCACGAAATCAGCTGAGTTCTTCTGGATGGAGGGCCAGTAATACCCTTATCGAATGATCTTGTATGCTAGAGATCTGCCTCCCAAGTGATCCCCGCATATGCCCTCGTAGACCTCTCTCAATGCATAATCTGTATCGGTGGGTCCGAGACATTTCAGCAGTGGTTGGGAGAACGATCTCTTGTAGAGGGTTTCGTCCATAATGGACGTACTGAGATGCCATCTAGCGGATCTTCTTGGCCTCTGCCTTATCTTCAGGCAGTTCTCCTTCATTCAGGAATCTGATGATGGGATCCATCCAGCTTGGCTCAGCATCAATCTGGCGCACCTCTGCAGCCTCTTTGGTAATGCTTGGAGTTTCAAGATGTTCAACAAAGGTGCGCCCGAGAGACTCCGATGCTATAGTCGCCAGTCGAGATAGTGCATCTGCCCGGGAGTTCTCTGATCGGGGAACATGAATAATTTCAAAATGTTCCAGTTGAGAGGATAAAGCCTGAACCTTCTCCAGGTATTGCACCATGGTTGGATCTTTGGCTGCGTACTCTCCATTAACTTGATTCATAACCAGTTGAGAGTCGGAGAAGGCTCGGAGTTGCCGAACTCCCAGATCTTTGGCGATCCGAAGTCCAGCGAGTAGGGCCTCATATTCGGCCTGATTATTGGAGGCGTGGAAGGAGAAACGGAGTGCATACTCTATAATCTAGCCATCAGGTTCGGCCAACATGAGTCCAGCTCTGCACCCGGTAGCATTGGAAGCTCTGTCCACATGAAGCACCCAGACGGACTTCATCTCCTTTGGGACTTCTTTTCATCCGAAGAGGCTTCATCTTCGGACTTTCAGGCACTCGGCCAGAAAATCGGAGAGCACCTGGGCCTTCATAGCCGCTCGGGGCTGGAAGCTAATGTCAAATTCGCTTAGCTTCACAGCCCACTTGGCTATCCTTTCAGAAGTGCCTGGAGATCGGAGAACGGCCTTAAGAGGTTGATCAGTCAGCACCACGATAGCGTGGACCTGGAAATATGGCCATAGCTACTTTGCCGCAATCACTAAAGAGTAGATCAGCTTCTGCATCCTTGCATACCGCGTTTCTGCGTCATGCAGGATCTTGCTGATGTAGTAGATCGGCTTGTGGGACCCGTCTTCTTCCTTCCGGACAAGAACTGAGCTCACTGCTTCGTCTGAAGTAGAGAGGTACAGGTAGAGGACCTCGCCTTCTTTTGGCTTGGAGAGCAATGACGGAGTCTCCAAATACTTCTTCAATTCCTCAAAGGCAGCGCGACAATCTTCGGACCATTCGAAGCCCTTTGATTGTCGGAGTACCTTGAAGAACGGAAGACATTTCTCAGCGAACCAAGAGATAAATCTGCTTAGGGAGGAAATCCTCCCTCTCAACTATTGGACTTCCTTTTTACAGGAGGGATGTCGCATATCCTTCAAGGCTTGGATCTTCTCGGGGTTGGCCTTAATCCCTCGTTTGGTGACAAGGAAGCCCAGGAATTTACCCGACGTGATCCCGAAGGTGCACTTCGTCGGGTTTAACTTCATTCTGTGGTGCCAGAGAGCGCTGAATGACTCCTCCAAGTCGCGGATGTGGTCTCTCCGGTGGAGACTCTTGACGATCATGTCGTCAACATAGGCCTCCATATTCCTTCCCAGTTGCTTTTCAAACACCTTATTGATGAGTCTTTGAAATGTTGCTCTGGCATTCTTGAGGCTGAACGGCATCATCTTGTAGCAGTAGAGACCTTTGTCAGTGATGAATGCCATCTTCTCCTCATCTTGTGGATCTATTCTGATCTGGTTGTAGCCAGAGAAGGCGTCCATAAAGCTCAGCAACTGGTGGCCGGCGGTAGCGTTGACCAGTTGATCAATCTTTGAACAAGGAAGCTATCTTTTGGGCAAGCCTTGTTGAGGTCTATATAGTCGATGCAGATCCTCCACTTGCTGCTAGCTTTCTTCACCATTACCACATTGGCCAGCCACTCGGGGTAGCGGGCTTCTCTGATGAACCCTGCTTTAAGGAGCTTGCCAACCTCTTCATCAACAGCTTGCTGTCTTTCGGGGGTGAAGCTCCTCTTCTTCTGCCACACCGGCTTGTTCCCAGGGTTACTTCCAACCGATGAGTAATCACCTTGGCGGGAATCCCAGGCATATCCGAAGCCGACCAGGCGAAGACATCGGTGTTGTCCTGAGGAAATGGATCAGCTTCGTTTTGGTTTCCTCATCAAGGGCGCTCCAGATTTGCACAACTCTGGAGGGATCTTCCTCTTTCAAAGGTATCGGGATGGTCCTCTCCATGGGTTCACCAAGGTTTGTGGTTGAATCTCTCGGATCCAACTGATCTAGGATAGTCGAATCTTTGAAGTGCATGTCTTCAATCATTAGACATTGTCGTGCTGTCCTCTGGTTCCCTCTAACTTCTCCAACACCATTCCTGGTGGGGAAGCGTACTAAGAGGTAGTGAGAGGAGATCACGGTTCGGAATCTATTCAAGGCAGGCCTCCCCAGAATAATGTTGTATGTAGAGGGGATCTGGACCATCGTGAAGTTGATCGGCAATGTCTTTTATCGAGGCTCGGAGCCGAGGGTTACGGGTAACACTATCTCTCCTTCGGCATAAACTTGATTACCCCCGAAACCGGAGAGTGGTATGGAGGATCTCTGTAGTTGATGTCTAGGCAAACACATTTTGGAGAATGCATCGTACATCAAGACATCAGTCGAACTTCCATTATCAATAAGAACTCTCTGTACATCATAATTGGCCACTACGGTCGAAATTACAAGAGGGTCGTCGTGCGGGAGCCGAACTCCTGCAAGGTCGTCGTCGGAGAAGAGGATGGAGTTGTTATCCTTCAGTCGCTTTGAAGCTTCATCTTCATCCCTTCTCCAGTTGGCGGGCCGGTGTATCATCCCTACACCTCCGTTGGTGGGCCTTTGTTTGGCAATTCGGCCTCTTCGGGAGGTGGCTAGGGAACAGTTGCTTCCGACCGGGACCCTTGGCGACCGATGTACCACCCCAGGTACTCCCTCTTGATGAGATCCTCGATTGCATCTCTCAACTGGATGCATTCTTCTGTGTTGTGGCCGTGGTCCTGGTGGAATCGGCAGAATTTGTTCCTATTCCTTGCGGAAGAGGAGGCCTTCATGGGACGGGGCCGTTGGAGATAGTTTTCTTTTTCTATCTCCATGAGGATCTTTTCTCGAGGAAGGTTGAGGGGGGTATGAGTCGAATCTTCCTTCCAATGCTCTGGGCTTGGGAGGGCTTCTCCGGTGGTCTGCATATTTGCTGCCGTTGTTATTAAGTTTAGGGGCCTTGCCCCTGTTATTCTTTTCTTTGAAGGGGGTTTCCTTTCAATCACACGTCGATTCGCCGCCTGCTCTTCAGCATCGGCGTATTTCTGAGCCCTTGATAGGAGCTCAGTGTAACTTTTGGAGAACTTCTTGTCCAGGAAAAAAGTAAGCTTGGAGGTTCGAAGCCCCTTGTTCAGAGCTGACATGGCCACGTGCTCGTTGAGATCGGGATCTCAAGTTGGCCGCATTGAACCTGGAGATGTAATCTCTTAGGCTCTCTCCTTCATTCTGGTGAAGGAGGAAGAAGGAGGAAGAGTGTGTCCATATTCCAAGGAGTCTTGCGGCAGGTCCTGAAATGCAAGATAAACAATTTTTCTAACTCGGAAAAGGAATCGATGGTACCTGGGTGCAGGCTCGAGTACCACATCCGAGCGGACTTCTTCAAGGTAGCCGGGAACGCCAAACAGTACGTCGCGTCCGAAGCTCCTTGAATCATCATATGGGCTTTGAAGCTGCCCAAATGGTCGAAGGGGTCGATGGTGCCGTCGTAGGGTTCTATCTAGGGAACCCTGAAGTGTCAAGGAATGTCCTCTGCCATAATACAGTCGGTGTAGGGTGGGCGTAGATCACCCACAATCAGGTCCTCGGGATCCCTCTGATCCCGCATTCTCTGCTCTCGCGCCCTTTCCATCTCTGAATCGATGGCTCTGATCCTCCCGTCATAATTGGGAGTCTGCTTGGACGCTCTCCCACCGGAATGGAGTCTTCAGAGGAGGAGGAAGTTTGCCTAGGCCTTTTCCCTTTTTGTCGGCGGAGGGAAGCTCGGCCTTCGGAGAGGGCCTAGGCAGTGGTTCTCCTTCTTCGGGAAGAGCTCTAGAAACAGCCGGTGGTCCACCGGGAAGGTTCATCTTGAATCTCTTGAACTGTGCTCCCACACTGTAACCATTGGAGGTGGAACATCGTTCACCTCCGGGGGTGCACCCCCCTGAGACGGAGCACGACTCCGGCTTGTAGAAGCATTTTGGGCTTTTCTTCTTGCCATCAAAGAATTCTTTGTTTCTTCCCCTTGTCTGGGGGGGAGCTTAACAAATGTTAGTAAAACTGCCCCCCTTCCTGCGCGCCAATCTGTTGGCGTGGAGTCCCTGGATCGCCGTCGAAGCCACTGCGTCGCAGGACCGCTCCCTGGTTCACCTGCAAACAGATCCCTTACCGGAGTTGTTCCGGCGGAGGACACTCCGATGCCTAAGTCAGTGGCGGATTCCAGCCACAGAATGGGGAAGATGTCGAGAGTGGAAGAAAAAAGAGCTCTTGGAGATTGGAAAAGTGTATGTGCGACAATTATTCACGCGTACCTCTCGAGCCATCCTCCTTATCCATCTTTAAAAGATGGCCTCCGGTCTGTGCCCGCTCTTTTCCCGGAGATCATGGGGAGCCATTCACTCCTATGATAGTCGATCGTAGGTTGTCAATGAGCGGTTCTGGCCAGATCGGAGGCGTGGCTGCAGGAATTGCGCGCCATGATCATGGCATGATGAGTGTCGACTATAACCGTTGGTTACAGTTTCCTTTTTAGAATAGATTGTAGTTCAAGCTTCGGGTTTCCCCTTGCATGGGCCGAAGGCTTGATATTCCCCAAGATCGGAGATCATGTCTACGGCGGGGACCGAAGTTTGTGTCTTCGGAAGTCGGTGAGTAGTTCAGACTTCGACTGGGGTCGAAGGTGCTATCCGAAGGACTGGCCTTCAGATGTTGTAGTTCGGTGTGAAGCCTTGAATTGCTTACAGTTAGCATTCGCTTAGTCCAAGATCGTAGTCCGAAGAACCGGAGCTTCGATAAATCGAACCGGAGCCTGGTCCGTAGCTAAACCAGGATATCCCAATATTTTTTATTCATTAATGATGATATTCCGAAACTTAGATCAAGCATCATGTATAATTCAGCTTGTATCGCTTAGTCCGAAGATCGTAGTCCGAAAAACCGGAGCTTCGATAAATCGAACCGGAGCCTGGTCGGTAGCTAAACCAGGATATCCCAATATTTTTTATTCATTAATGATGGATATTCCGAAACTTAGATCAAGCATCATGTATAATTCAGCTTGTATTTTGGAAGTAGTTACCGGATGGTTAATTGGTTGACTTTTCTACGTGCCTGAATAAAGTGGATCTGAAATGTGGGATCTTTGTCGGTTTTGCCGATTTATATCCGAGTGTATTGATGGCAAACGATGATTGGATTTATTTGGACAAGGACTTTTTGAAGTGACCTGCTTTAATAAATAAATAGCACTCTACTTCATGAACGTAGCATTGTGGTCCTACTCTCCCTGCTACTGGCTGCTTGGCGAAGGTAATTCGCAGAGGCCAGCTTGAGTATATACCGCGTGAAACTGGGACGCTGGCCGAGGATTTACGTCAAGCTTGCAGCCATGATAATAATTAGAACGGTAATAGCGTTTTTATGAAGGTCTTGTGGTTCCTACAATGAATTTTTAAGGGGGACCCGGAAGGATGCCAGAATTTGAAGCCGTGCACCACGGTCCGCGGATGCTACTATTGTCGAATGAGCGTGCATGATATAGACATCAAACGGTTGGGAGTTTGATAAGTTGTTAGGGAATTTTTATTATGATAAATTGAAAACGAGAGGGCTAATAAATTTGATGTATTAGGCTCAGCTGTTAATAAACGTGAATAATTATATTTAAAAAAACTGAAATGAATTCCTAGAGGCATACTTCACTTAATTTATAACAAAACTTAGATAATTTCTCTTTATATTTGGAACTTTAAGTACATGATTACGTGTTAAATATTAAACATACGACTGATATAACCGCTAAGACGGTAGCCCAGTTGGTAGGGGCTTTGCCTCACTACTAACAGGTCAGCAGTTTGAGGCATGATCCCGTGGATAACTAGATTAAATCTAAAATTTTTCTAGAGCCCTCGACAGTTGGCGTGAGTAGAGATCAGGATCCTTCCCTGGTCGGCATCTTATGAGCAAGAGATCAGGATCCTTCCCTTTATCCCCGATCTACTGGTCGGCATCTTAGTGGACAGTTGGCGTGAGTGCTGGTCGGCATCTTAGTGGTGTCAGGTTGACCTACTCACCTTCCCTTTATCCCCGATCTACTGGTCGGCATCTTAGTGGACAGTTGGCGTGAGTGCTGGTCGGCATCTTAGTGGTGTCAGGTTGACCTACTCACCATTAAGTGAGGAGAAGTTGTGCGTGAGTGCTGGTCGGCATCTTAGTGGTGTCAGGTTGACCTACTCTCCATTAGGTGAGGAGAAGTTGTGCTTCGTACGAATGGAAGCCTCCAAGGGTATCGGCTTTTCTTTTATCATTTTTCAATCAAAAATAGATGATTGATTAAAAATTAGAATGCAACTATTGAGTTGATAGCCCGATTGGTAGAAGCCTTGTCTCACTTTCAATCGATCATGGGTTCGAAGCATGATCCACGCGTGGTGACTTGATTAAATCTAAGAATTATTTTCTGAGATCCGTGATAGGTTGGATTGGATGAGATATCAGGATTTTTCTTTTTTGTATCCACGTTTTACTAGTCGACGTCTTAGTGATGTCATGAAGTTGATGGCCTTAGTAGTGTCATGAAGTTGATGTACTCATCTTTAGATGGAAAAAATACTGTGAAAATCTAAGCTTTGAATCGAAGTCTTAGTGGTGTTATGAGGTTGGTGTACTCATCTTTAGATGAAAAAAGACTTCGAAAATCTAAGTATTTTGAATCAAACATTACTTGGTGGGCAGGGATCTACGGGGTAGTTACACCGGGTTTATTTATTTATTTTTTTTCCAAAATAAAAGAATGCATTAATGATTCGTGAGGTAAAAAATAAATTAATAAGCATTGTCAGATGCCCATCTTTTTTTTTTTTTGCTGGAAATCTATGATGGCAATCTTGTACAAACAAAATAATTTGTGTCCAACCATTATTTTATAAATTGTCACGTGCTAAGAACTTTGATCTGCAAATGTGCTGCACTAAAGTCACATGCACGCAAGCCATTTTGGACAAATATGCTTAGCTATTAAGGCTCTTTTTGGAAACTCCCAGCAGGATTGGTCAGGATTTCAATTTAATGGGTAGGGAGAAAACAGAACTGGGCAGGCTCCTCATGCTATTCCTTCCCCCTCTTCCTGCTCGGATCTAATCCTAGCCTATGCCAACCCAAGTTTTCAAAAATAAAAATTCTATCATTTTGTATTTATATTTTTTTATATTAGTTTTTTTTTTTTTTTTTGATGAAATAAAGGTAGGATAAGGTTTTATCTCGGTGTAGCTCTCCATTCTGACCCACAGCTCGCTAGGCCTTTGTTCGATGCAAGCCGCAAATTTTCGCATACCTTTTCTACCAACCAGTGAGTATGTCAGCCTAGCCCTACTATAGACCAGAGTATTAGCCGCTCTACCCCGAGTCACGTGCGACCACAAAACTTCAAAATTTAATCGAGTCACCTAAAGGATCATGTGCCTCGAACCCGTGACCAGTGAGTAAATATGCAAGGGAGAAGCCGCGCCTTTACCAACCACAAATTTTTGCAAATTTTTGTATATTAGTTACAAACTTTCTATTGCCGCTAAACTCCACCAAGAAGTACTCGATTATTTGTTGAGTAAATACGCTTTCTTTTGAATACCAAATATCTATTAAAACAGTTCTAAGTAGAGTATATCTCGCGAGAAATCTTTCGATGCTTAGTTGGTCAGAGTTTGAAAAATAGTGGAAAGAAAAAAATGACAAAGAGTACAAGTACTTATCTCCTTCTAGTCCCCTCTTGTCTCCTTTATTAAAGGTTGGATCTCTTTACGATTACTTCTGAAATCGTGCCTTTCGGGGTTTGGGAATTATGGATTTAATGAGCCTTCAATAGATGGTTTTAGGATAGTTAATTTTGCTACTATTATAGAGTTATGAGTGGTTTATGGGCGGTTTAATTCTATTCTTAATGTTTTGTAACTGCCCTTATGGCCCTCAACATCTCGAAGCTCTTCATTATGTTATCGATGAAAGTCAATTGGGATCCAATCTTCTAATTGATATTTTGCCGATTAGTCAAGTATCGATGATGCCATTACTTGTCTAGAAATAGTCGGTATAAATTCAAAAAAATTGCTTGATTCCTTTAATTAATCGGTACATATCTAAAAACTTTACTTCATCTTTTTCAAGATTGCTAATCCGAGCAAACTTCTTAATACCCCCCCCCTCCTAAGTCCAAATTGAATTAACGATTTCAAGCACCACAAGTACAATCACGAATTTGATCTTAATTTTTGATCCATCACCAGTTAGTCATCTATCCCACCACCTTGTATTTATGGCTATCTTAGAAAAAGGTGCTTAGTCATTTGTTATCTTATGAGTCATATAACAATCATAATGAGTAAGCAAGTCGAAACGATATGCCATTATCATTTGAACAATTGAAGATCCGAGTAATCATTCTCAGGCCAATTGTTACTTGCCACGTGGCCGAAAGCGATTAGATTAAGATTATTTTCCTTGGATTCATCCTATGTAGCATCATCTTAAGATAGGTGCGTCAAACAGACCATGAGATCAGATATTGTTGATGCATGCCATGTGTTGAAATCAGCTTAAGGCAAAGAGATATTGTTGATGCAATGCCATGTGTTGAAATCAGCTTAAGGCAAAGAGATCAAAACTCCAATTGTAGTAGTTCGAGCCAAGTATGTAAGGTTGTCTCCTTCCTTTCTTCTAAGGTTTTTCTTTCTCCATTCCTTGCTACAAAGAGCACTCAATCAAAAGGAGTCTTCCATTGCTTCTACCTGCTTTTCTGGCATCCTTAATTATTTTTTTTCCAACCATCTTCATGATTTTTAGGGGGTATTTCTTTGTCCTTGGTACTCACCTTCATTTGCATAGGCTTTCATCTTCTTACCCCGTATTTTTCTTTTATTTATTCTCTGAAAAATGGATCTAGAAATGAGAACCTTCTCGAAGACCAAGGTTCATGAATTCAATCTATTCTGAAAAGATCCAAAGATAGTCCTTCAGCCAGGTCCAATGAAAGCTCTTCTTCGCAGGCATGAAGATCACAATGTCTAGTCATCGAGTCATCTGGTCTAGCAAGTGTGGCATCCGACTTATCATAGTGAATGTGGGCTAACTTTGGAAATACTATCATATCCCAAGTTGGTATCAATTTTCGGCTCTTGGTCATGATGGCCAAATGACTTTTGCTTTGATGACTATCTTGCCATCTACAAAGAGTTTTTTTTTTTGACTGGATTCCAATTTGAAAGAATGATGCCCTAAAAGCCAATTATTGTAATGACATTTCTATGATCTTCTAACTCATATATGATATTATTTATCAATAAAATGTATCTTTTGATTCATCATGCTGCTGCATCTTATAAAGATTATGATGAATCCCATAGGTTAGGGCAATGAAAATAGGGTTATGATGGAGATCATAACGATGAGACCTAAGTTCCAATAAACCATAATTTAAAATATTCCTAGTCATTGGATAATCGATTTAAGGATCGATGAATTCGAAAAGACTAGCATATCTTATGTATGCTCGATGGAAAGGGTGGTTGGTCTTACAACCACTTGTGTAGAGACACTAATACAATGATGTGGGTGCTCATTAGGTTATGAGTCCATTGAACTGATCCAATAAGAGAACATCAAATGGAAGTCTTACTTACTTGTCAAAAGAATGTTTTCTTAGTAGGAGTTGTGCATGTGACCTTAGACTTGAGACTACCATAATATCTTGTGCACATTAACCCATATTTGGTACATACTCACTCATGGAAATTAAGTCATGTACGGAGTGTTTCTGGATATGGTGGATTGTGTATGAAGGTAATGAGTAGGTCAACAAGGAATTGATCACTTCTAGTAAGAGGAGAAGTTATCTCGTGTGATCTCTTCGAATGATGACTCAGAAAATCTTTGGCCAAAGCAGGATGAGATTAAATAGGATTTCTAATCATTCATCGGTCGAGTCTTAATTATCAAATTAAGATTCAAAATGATTAAGTGCTAGGGTTTGACATTTATCCATGCCCATTACTTAATCGGGATACAGGGAGATCGAATGATTGAATTGCATTGTAACTTTTCGCTGAAGGGTTTTTTGGTACTTTTCATCAAATTTCTTATCTTCCAAGTAGGCATTGCTAGACATCAATCATGTCTTGTGGGTTTTCATGAATCAATTGGATTGAATTCATGAGTCAATTCGAAAGCTAGTTCGAATTGGCAACTTAAGTCAGTTCAATTTGACCTAATTAGTCAATCAGGTTCGATTGGATCGAATTAACTCAAAACTAGACCTACTGTTGGCTAAATGTGGAACCCAAAGGGTCATACACATTAGAGAATTGATCTAGGAAGTCAATTGACATTTAATTAGGATCATGGGATCCTGATTTGTTAGCTAGATTACACACTAGCATGTGTATGCTAACCTAACTCCTAACCCAATTGAATTGGATCTAGAAGGTTGCTAAATGTACTAACCAATTTATGGAAGACCTAAATTGGATTGCGTCCTAAGTTAGATGAATTTATCAGATTTTATCTAATATTTTTGGACATGTTATGCGCCATATATCAAGAGTCCAAATGGCATGGGACTCTTGGTGCAAAATGGGTGCTCAGCATTTAAAAGGGCGCAGAAGGGCCAATATACCTCTTACTCGAAAACAAATTATATGGTCAGAAAATAGATTTAATGACCTTTCATATGACACCAATTTTGCATATCTTTTGACTAGGTCAAATATGTGAAAGGCGTAGAGAAAGGTGGCATGCAAAGTGAAGAGTCGCGACTCTTTACTGTTGGCGCACAGAAAGGACAAGAGTCCTTCTACTTGTCATTCACCAAAGCCAGATAAAGTCCAAGGGACTTTATCCTCATCTCCACACCCTCTCATATGGGCTTTGATCGGTCAACAAAAGGAAGAATGCGGTGGAAGGAAGTTGGCTGCGGTGGAAAGAAGTTGGCGCACATGAAGAGTTGCGACTCTTCATGTTTGGTGCTAATTCTATGAAGCAGAGTCCTTCTGCTTTAAAGAATTTCAAATCATCGATGCTTCTAAATCAAAAGCCATGTCCCTTGGCCTTCCTGCAACCGGTCACTACCATGTGGCAAGTGAAAAGGTTGGCAGGAAACTTGAAGAGACAGATATATAGCAGTTGGCGCAGGAAATGTCATGACTCTTCAAGATAAGACTCCTCATTGAAGGGTCTTATTTGATCTGTTGATGACAGATCAAAAGTTGCTGATAGGCCATATCTGGCGCCCTCTCCTCTCCTATAAATAGCCATCAGTGTTTAGGTCAATGGTATCTGATTCCATCATTTCTTTTCTGCATTCACTCACACTTTGCCACTCACTCTCCTTGTCTCCCCCTTCCCTTGTTAGAGTTTAGGTCTTGTCTTAAGACAAGTCCATCATTTTAAGACAAGGATTTAGGAAGAGATTTAGGAAGTAGCAAAGAGAGTGAAGAGAGGATTTAGAGAGGGCTCAAAGTTCTTTACTAGAGGGCAAGGGTCTGAACAAGGAAGGAGAGGCTGCCAAAGGAAGAAGGGCCATCAGAAGAGTCCTAGTGGCTTAAGCAACCTACTAAGGAGAGCTTCCTAGTTCAATTCATGTATGGATCACCTCTGGAGGGCATGCACTTGTGTGCCTAGTGGAGAGAAGAAGGAATTAGCGTTCCAGGTATTTTTCCAAACCCTAACTATATGACTTGTTAATTGAAATGAAAAAAGTGATCTTGGGCATAGGGTTTCTAGTTGTTAGGGTTTTAAAGAAAGAAATTTTTTGAAATCCATGCTTCCACTGCGCCATCAAAACCCTATAAATCCAACAATGGTATCAGAGTCCTCTTTTTTATTCAATTAATGGTCAATTGGATATGCTTATGTGATAATGAATATGATCATATATGGGGATCATATTCTGATGCATGCCACTAATTAAGGTTCACTTATATATTGAATGATAATATGATCATATATATAAATCATAGTATGATGCATACTATGATTTATGGTATATGATAGTGAATATTATCATGTATGGTGCATGCATTAGTAATGATTGCTTATTATGCTATAAAGTGATGCATGATTGCTTTAAATTACATATGATATATGTTAAATCCTAGTAACTGCTTCAGATTGGGTTAGTCACCATGGCGTCCGATCATAGGAGTTATTTAGGATTTCATGGCCCTCTTTTTCCATTCAATGGAGTCTCCTATGGCGTGTAGGGGTACCGCTGTGGCCATATCCCATGAACAAGTGAGGTGAACGGATTCATATTACAATCATGCTTATAGTATGCATATTAGGGTTAATATGCTCGAATGATGGAATGAATATCATGTCAAACGTGTATGGTTATGAATACATTATGATGTCATGAATGTTAGATTTTATGGTTGGACAGAACTTTGCAGTTAGGCTTGGTATGTAGTTCAAGCGTGCAGGTGGAGTGCATCCTTGATTTGTAACTTGATGAGTCATTTCATGACCATGGCAACAGATGAGTGTAGCATGTGTAGCAGTTGAGCACTCTCTTGGGGTGTCTCAAGTAAGAATCCAGTGCAATTTGGCACAACTTGGGTGGTGAAGTCCAGTCAAGGGCTACTTAACAGAGTCTTTGTTGGATGCCATCAAACCTGAGCTGGTCTGGAAAGATTGAAACTCACTTCCTGACTTTATGTTGTGAAAAAAATCTGACATGGGAAATTTGTAGATTAAGAGTCTTGGATTGGAACTCCAGAGTTCAATAAGGCTAGGCACCTGGTGACGCCAAAAAGAGGTCCCATAGATGCCTATGAAAACATGGCATGTCTAGAAAAATATGAATCCAAGGTCATGACAAAGTAATAAACCAGCTTGAAAAACATTGTTAAAGAATGCATTATTTGATAAAAACAAAACAATGTGATGTTTTTTTTTATTTATATACTATCCTGCTTGCTATACTTGATGTAATATTATAGACTGTATTATTTACCCTTGCTCCTATCAAGATGAATCTGATCCCTTTTTCTATTCCCACCTGCTTACAAGAAAAACTTTTAACAATGAACATCAGAGGAAAGAATAGAGAGGCTTTTTCACTACATTTCTGGCCAGGAACATGACCTATCACAAGAATATTTCCAGGAAAAATGTCATCAAAGAGGGATTTCCCAATTATTTACAACCTGGGTAGCGATGATTGTCAGGCTTAAGGATAGGGTCTAGAGTTTGGAGAGCAAAGGTCATTGTGATGGAAGAAAAAATTATGGATGCCGAAAAGGAGCTTAGCAAAGTCATGATTCGAGCCTCCAAAATGAAGGAGAAGTTTCATGAACAAAAAAAGTGTGTGGATGGTTTGTCAAGGAACATCATTCATTCGATAATAAAATTAGGCGAAGTGAGTAGTTCTCTGGCAGATATGCACCAAAAGATGAATGGTGCATGCCAGGTAGCGGTTTTAGTATGATATAAACTATAAAGGGTGGTTCATTAGTGAACCCAAGATCTTCATCTTTGGGCGATGCTAAGCCTCGCAAGGCTTCAAGGCATCGATCTATCTCCAGGAACTTATAGTCCATCTTAGCATCTCTAGCTGGATGCATTGCAAAAGGTTATGGAGGTGAATAGGCCAGAGTGGACCCTTCATCTGATCAAGGTGAAGGGAAGCATCTTCTTGTCTGCTTGGGATTCTCTAGTGCTATGGGAGGAATAGGTTTCTCATGCATGACATCTTATAGAAGTGGAAGTTATCGTGGCTCCAAGCAGGCAGTTCCTAAGGGTGCTCGGGGTCTGCGGTGGCATGGTCGAACCTTCTTCTAGTTATAGTGTAATGATCAGAGCCACAAACACTATCAGATATTGGATTGCTTGGAGGGCAGTGTCAACTCGTGGACTTGTCGAGTGGGTCATTCTAAGGTTTCAGGTTGATTTTCTTGTGGAGTGATATCAACCTAAGCCCCTACAACTAGATCTCCATTAAGAAGTGGCAGTGTTGGAATGCCGAGTGGACATGCCTTTTGATGGCATATGGTCTTTACAAAGAGTCTCCTTAGAGTAGTGGGCGAATAGTTAGCCCTTCATCTATCTGATGATACTAAAATATGCTCGAACGCAAGAGTAAGCCAAAAAGGAGACATTGGTAGTTGTATCTGCAAAAGAAGTCCTGATTGGAGGTGGCTTTGATGAAGGCCCTCCGATGCTCAAGTCAGTATTCTAGATCACCCAGTATAATAAAGGTGAAGTAAAAACTCAGGCATACATGCAAAAAGATGTACCTCCGGAGAGTTCGTTGAGAACTCCCTTTTATATTCAAACTCCAAGGGCATTTTGAAGAATATCTGATATGATGGCTAGTAGATAGATGGAGATCGAGTCTTCTCTTCTATCAAGGCTGTTGAGAAAAAAGTATCATTGCCTTCTCTGAAATACCCTCTTCTTATTAATGAGAGTTTTATCTTGTTTGTCTTCCCATCATTTGCCTTAATGGCTATGAAAATTAAGCCACGATAGAGGGCCACACCTCTTTAATGGCTGAGATCAGCCTTTGATTATAGGTTTTGATTATTTATCCATTATATAGAGTATATTAGAACAAGTATCGGTGAGCCTTTCCTTTGGCCATTTGATGGTAAGTTGCTAATGGATAGTTTTGACCCTTGGTAGAAGAATTTGGTAACCCTGAGGTTCTTTGGTACTGAAATCCTATAGAACCCAAGAGTCGAGAAGAACGGATATTAATTGTGTCCAAAATTATTATCCAAATACCCTTTGATCAGGGATTTACTTATGATCGGTCCAAGTGATTGAATGTCAATCTAAATGAAGTTTGGAGGTTCGAAGATAGAACCCGATAAAGAGTTTTGGAGACCATAGATTCATACTTGATGAAAAATCATCGAGCCAAAGGTTAAGTCTGGTAGAGTCCTAGAGGGCCAAATATGCCTTGTGATGATTGGCATGATGACTCAGGAGTCAAAATGTTGCTCATTCCTTTTGTTATAATGAAACAAGGCTAAATGAACAGTGAGGTCCTTCGGAAAAGCATCTTGAACTTGAACCTATTGCTTTTATGTAGTTTGATAATATGTCTCCCTAGTGGGGTGAACTTGATTATTTTGGTTTGGTATATTCAAGCCCAAGATACTGTAGCTTTGATGCCAAAAGCTGGAATGATTAGTCACAGCTCCTGACTACCCTGGCTTAGTGATAAGACTACTAAATAATCCACAGCTCCTGACAAGCACCCTGGCTTAGTGATAAGACTACTAAATATCCCAATTCAAGCATTAAAATAAATATTAATCGATTCATATTACTTAGAAATTGATATTTTTATAAGTGTTTTGTAAAAAAGAAGCCCATGATGGAAAGAGCTCGATTTTTGGAATCCAACATCGCAAACAACACTTAAATCAAAGTTCAAATAGGCCTAAAATTTAAAAAATAATTTCTTAAGATTTAGCACATATTTTAAAGCAGCCGGTCCATGATGGACCGATCGCTCAGTTTACAGAATAAAAGAGTGATCTATGGCAGCATTTGCTGCTAATCCATAGGTCTATTTTGTGGACCACTTTCCTTGTTTCAAGCTACCCATTCACCACTAGCCACCGGAGCCATCCCCTACCATCCCTCTCGCCGCCGAGAACCTCCTCATGGCCGGAGAAGCTTCTTCCAAGCCGCCGCTCCTCCCTGTCCACCCATAACCTCATGGCCACCACCTTCTCTTCATCTCCACTGGCTTCTTGTCGTTCACTTAGCCATCCACCATTCGAGAGCGCCCGTTGCAGGAGGAACTACTGAGAGGCCATCCAAAGCTGGAAGAGCCACTATAAACCATCATGGTCTAGCCTTCCCATCTTCGTCCTCTCTGTTCACTGCCACATCCACCATCACCGCATCCCTCTCCCTATCCCAAGATCCCAATATGCCCGTAGCCTTCACATCTTGAATTGCAAGAATAGTCGCCAACCGTAGCCTCCTTTCCATCTCCATTAAGCCTTCACCTTCTTTCTCTACTATTCACTACCATGCCAAATGACATAAAGGAGAATCCAAGTGGGAGGCCTTCTGCAATATCGATGGTGGCAGCGCATGAGAAGGGCTTCGACGAGGCTTTGGAAAATGGCGGTGGTCGTGCAGGCTTCATTCGACAATCACTGCAAGCAAGGTCAATGGTGGTCTTCTAATCTGTTTGGGAGAAGAATTCTGCAATGACAAGACGCTATGATATGCAACCATCAAATGAAAAGAAAACCATCTGAAGAAAGATCCATGGCCAACATTCAATTTGACTGGGATTGGGATAATATGAGCATGATTTGGGCAGCATTCAACGACTTCGATAACTTTGAGGCATTCAAATATGAATTCTATGAGGAATATAAAGTTGAATTATATTAGGATTAGGCTTTGTTTGGGCTCTATTTAAGGGGCACTCATGGAGAGTCATAGGAACCAAGCAGCCAAAGGGCTAGGAGCTAAGCCTAACATAATTTTCTTTTTTATTTTCTTTTATAATTTAGTTCTAGGCTTTGAGAGAGAGGGAGAGGAATAAAAAAAAGTTCTTCAAGAAAAGAGGTGCTGTGATAGTATCCCAAATTTCCAAAAAGATGTATCCAGGAGCTATGCATGACTGATGTGCAGTTTATAAGGAAGTACATGTATCCTTTCACTAATTTAAATAATTATTTTCTTTTCTATGCAATTGAATAAATACTTTCAATTCCTTTTCAATTCTTTTCTATTTGATTTCCTAAATTAATTATCTATAGATGGGATGGATCATGATCGTGACATGATATGGTCTATGCTCAATATAAATAATTGATTTTAGAATTTTTATTCATGTATCTTGTTAGGATCTTTTTAATTCAATCATTGAATAGCTCATACTTGTGGGATGGGCCATGATCTTAATAAGATATGATTTGTACTCGGCAAGATAGTCTATACTAAGGATTAGTTTAAAAGATTCCAGAATAATATAGACTTCAATTATTTAGATTAAAACAAATACATAATTTATATTTGTGATTATTTGGAAATCTAGAGACATCTTTTTATCATATAAACTCATCGATCTTATATTTAATTTAAATTGATTAGTTTTGATTAAACCATCATCTTCCTTTTAAAAATCTAAATAATTATTTCTTTCTTTACTTTTTTCATGAAATAATTATCCTTGATCTCCGAGGATATGATCCCTACTCACCCTAGCTATAGTAGTAGATTAAATTTTTATTTTTGATCGCCTATGATAGCAATCAAATTTTAGTACTGTTGTCAAGATCTAGGCATAATTATTTTACAAAAAAAAGTAAAAAAATTCTTTTCTAGTTATAGCTCTCTTTAGTTTTATTATTATTTTTATTTTAGTTGTCTTATTTTTTTGATTTCCTTCTATTTTTATTAACATATAAAAAATTTTACTTTCCTTCTTTTCATAAATTAACTCCTAATCTAATTAACATTATATTTTAATTAAACTACCTTAAATAACCTAAAAGAATATAAAAGATATCTTTCTATAACACTTAATTAATTTAAAGAAACACATAATAAACCTTAAAAGCTTCCTAACTTTTTTGGATACCTTGTTTGATTTGCATTGCATTTTTATACAATACCTTAAGGGCATAATCCCTAAACAACATAAGATAGGGAGTTCATCACCCTTCCTTGGCCTATAAACCACTACCCTTCATACTGCATAACCTAAATCTTTAATTTAAAATCAATTAAATATTGGCCCTAGAATATTTGAACTCACTAGGACAAGGCTTCTAGAAGAGTTGGACCGAGTTAAGATTAGCTGGTCAGCTAGTATTTAGGAAAGGGGTTCAAGGATAATGTAGCACTGAAAGAAGGTAGTTTTAATTGGTTCCACTAACTGACATAGCCAATTTATTTGATATCTAAGGAAAGCAACGAGGGGACCCCTACCAATCTTATCCTTACCTAGCTAGTCGGTTAGTTAGTCTTTGACTTGGAAGGCTCCAAGGCAGTCTTGGTAATTATGAGCTATCTAGATATAGGTTAACACTAGGATAGAGAGTCCATTATTTAATAACTTGTTTGCTAACAAAATTTTAATCTAATTAAAATATCCTTCTCTATTATCTATAGATTTAGGATCCTCTAGGTTTCTTATCTTTAGAACTCTCTTCTCATCTCTCTCCCTTATTTTCTTTCTTTTCATCTATAATAAATTAAAATAATCAAAAAAATTTCTGTTAAGACAAAATGATAATTAGTCAGATATAATCTAAACCATATAGATTAAAAGGTCATGAATTCTATTAAATGACCAAAAAGCCAAATGGATTATTGTTACCCATATGTTATTGAACGACCTCAATCCCTATCGGATTATTGATACATGATTGCTTTGTCCGACCATCTAGAATCAAATTCCAAGCTAACAATTTTATAAATCAACCATAAACGATTGATATGCATCCTAAATTCATGAGATTCGAAGATGCATACAATCATACAAGGAAATCTGAAGAAATTAAAATGACATCTTTGATCCATAAGATTGAGGAAATCCTGGAATGTAAAGGATAAACCCAATTATACCATACGCCAACACTTATGTGCATAGCATATGTTGCACCAGATTTTGTTGTAGAGAAATATCCTTACCTGGTGCACCCAACTCAAAATGGGTGTACACAAGAGGGTGCAGTTAATGAAAAGTATATACTTGAATCTTATGCACCGACCTATAACTCAGGATAGGAAAATCATCCTAAGTTTACATGGTCACAAGATACAATATTATGAGCCTATATTTTTTATCAGCCCTACCAAAGGCCGAACCAATTAGTGAACAAACAACTAGGTTTAGATCTTGAAAAAGGAATCAACCCATTAGAAAAAAGTCTAGAAACTTTGGCTAAATCCCAAGCCAACCTCAATGCTATAGTTAATAACATTAATGCTATCCTAAATAACTTTATACAGACCACGAGCCAATAGATAACCTTCAACACCTAGGCTATTGCTTGTTTGGAAATGCAATTGAGTTAGTTAGCCATGGCTGTAAATGAAAAAGTGCTGCCTAGTCAGCCCGAAAGTGATCCTAAGGGACAATACCTAATTAAAAATTTTAATATCGGTGTAACTGTCCCTGAACAATCGATTATAACTTTCAGAAATGAATTGATCATAGAGCAACCCTGTACAACCAAAGAGACCAACCTAGATAATTCGAGTAAGACAAAAATATATAAAGAAAAATCAAAATGGAATGATGAACCACTTCCATCATCACCCTACTTTCCTATGGCCTCAATCCCTAGTGCCTCAGAATCATCCATTATTTTTAATAGAAAGAAAGAACAAATAGGTGCAATGAGGGAATTAATTGATTGAGACTGCACAAGGATCATAAATGTAGAATACACTAAAAGAAGCTATACATAGAAGTCTCCCCCATTATTCGTTAAATCCTTGTCTGGCTCACCTTGAAAGGGATGAATTTGATATAGATGGGTATGTTGTAGCAATGAAGGACCTAGTAGAAATACCCTACCCCAATACCACCCTACTTTAGATCAAGAAATATGAGCCATCATCCAAATCCCTAATAACTTCCTTGTTAGAATCATCACCTAACTCAGAATAAAGTCACTTCCTATCACATCCACTGATACCTTATCAGTAATATGTAATCAAGAAGTCCAAATTATAAGTATTCTAAAAGCACATAAAGAAGCTATTGGATGGATCATTATGCATATGAGGGATAACAACTTTGAAGTTTTTATATCTAATTTTCTATATTTGGCACTACTTTCAAGGACTGCCTCCAAAATTTATCTACAATATTGCAATGATGTATAGAGATGGAATTGATATTGATTTTGAAAAAGTGCCAAGTTATAGATCATAAAAGGATTATGTCAAGATCTAAATTATTAGCTGAATCCCTCATGACACTAGTTGAACCTTTGCCTATGAAGGAAAAGGTATCATAAAGGGATCCTAAAATACTCCCTCCATACATCGAGCACATTAAGTACATAGATCTAGGTCTATTAGAATTCTAACTGGTACTTAAGTTATACCGAGATCTGATTATCAAAAAAGAGTTGTTAGCTATCAGGGGAATAAGCCTCTTAATAGTCCCATGTACTCTTAAGCTGAACCCAAATCACGTAAAAAATTATAAACTCATATTAAGATTCGAGCAGGAATAGGATGGGAATTCTAAGAGGTCTGGCTGACGATATTAAACTTGTCACTTATTGGGAGACAATCCAATCTTTTTATTAATTTTTGCTTTAGTGATTTTTATTTTTATAGGAATAATAGATCGCTCTTTACAGACACACCTGGCAATACACAATGCATAAGTCTATGTAGTACCTTTTTTTGTCTTACTTTCAAGTTTTAATTTTTTTCTTACTCCATCGAGAACAATGAAAATTAAGTTGGGGATAAGGAAAAACCTTTTTAAAAAATATTTTAGAAATACCTTGAATATTTTGAAAACATCATGAAAATTTCTAAAAAATTTAAAAATTACTAAAAATTATGGAAAAAGTTTTTATAAATCATGTGCTATGAAAAAAATTCTTGAATTAAATAGACTATGAAAAGGGTAATAGAGTTAGAACCTAAAATTATTAGTATTTTCATTGTACATGCACATTGATGTGATAAATTAGGTATTAGTTGTAAGGTCAATTGAAGATTCAATTATTACTAAAAACTTGGTAATTAATATACATCCCATTTTAAGAAATTTGAATTCGAGAAAAGAGCTACCTACTTGAAAAAAGAAAAAAAGAAAAAAATGACAAGTTTTAAATATTGGTTTCCCACCAAGTAACCGAGTACTTTCTTCTAAGTAAGTATTATTTTTCGCATCAAAAACTGGGCAGTATGAAGATATCACCAATTAAAAAAAACTCAAGTGGTATAAAAGCTACCTCAGCTTATGTACTTAATTTGGGGGTGTATAAAAAATTGACCAACATAGGTGATAAGTAAAAATATAATTATTCTTTATAAGCTAGTACCAAAATACTAAGTTAGCCATCACAAATACCAGTGCTGTAAACTTTTGAATAAATTCTAAGAAAGTTTCTAATAGTTCTGACTGTAAAATTTATTTTGAAAACTCACTACTTAGTGATACTAGCTAACTTTTTTTAACTTTGATCTTAGATCTAATTTTGGAAAGGAGAATCTTAATAACACATAGTTATAAATTAATATCTATATTCTTATAACATTGCTAAGGGACTGTAATGATTAAGTTAAGGGGTGTGATAAGACTACTAAATATCCCAATTCAAGCATTAAAATAAATATTAATTGATTCATATTTCTTAGAAATTGATATTTTTATTAGTATTTTGCAAAAAAATTATGGTTGAAAAGAGTTTAATTTTTAGAATCTAACGGTACAAACGATACTTAAATCAGAGTTCAAACGGATCTAGAATTAAAAAATAATAATTTTTTTAAGATTTAGCATAGATTTTAAAGTAGCCAGTCTATGGTGGACCAGCTGCTCGGTTTATAAAATGAAAGAGTTGTCCATGGCAGCCATTGCTGCTAGTCCATAGGTCCGTTCCATAAACCACCTTCCTTGTTTCATGTTGCCCATTTACCACCAGCCATCAGAGCCGTCCCCTGTCATCCCCCTCACTACTGAGAGCCTCCTCACAATCGGAGAAGCTTCCTCCAAGCCACAACTCCTCCCCGCTCTACCCATGGCCTCATGGTCACCACCTTCTCTTCATCTCCATTGTCTTCTCAGTCGTTCACTTGGTCGTCCACCGTCTAAGGACACTTGTCGCCGGAGAAACTACCAAGAGGTCATCCAAGGTTGGAAGAGCTACCAGAAACTATCACGGTCTGGCCTTCCCATCTTCATCCTCTCTATTCATTACCACCTCCACCATTACCACGTCCCTCTCCCTATCCCAACATCCCAGTCTGCACAAAGCCTTCACCTCTTGAATTGCAAGAGTAGTCACCAGCCGCAGTCTCCTTTCCATCTCCATCAAGCCTTCACCTTCTTCCTCCCCTATTCACTACCATGCCAAATGACACAGAGGATAATCCAAGTGTGAGGCCTTCTGCAATATTGGTTGTGGTGATGGTGGCAATGCATGAGAAGGGCTCCGACGAGGTTTTGGACAAAGGCGGTGGTCTTGTGGGCTTCATTCGACAGTCACTACAAGCAAGGTCAATGGTGGTCTTCTAATCCGCTTGGAAGAAGAATTCTATAGCGAGAATACGACTGTGATATGCGGCCATCCAATGAAAAAAAAAATATCTGAAGAAAGATCCATGGCCAACATTCAATTTGACTGGGGTTGGGATGATATGAGCATGATCTAGGCAGCATCCAATGACTTCCGTAGCTTTAAGGCATTCAAATATGAATTCTATGAGGAATACAAAGTTGAATTATATTAGGATTAAGCTTTGTTCAGCCTCTATTTAAGGGGCAATCGTGGAGAGTCATAGGAACCAAGCAGCCAAAGGGCCAAGAGCTGAGCCCAACATAATTTTATTTTTTATTTTCTTTTATAATTTAGTTCTAGGCTTTGAGAGAGAGGGAGAGGAATAAAGAAAAAGAGTTTTTCAGGAGAGGAGGTGTTATAACAGAGTTCCAAATCTCCAAAAGATGTATCCAAGAGCCATGCATGACTAAGATATAGTTTGTAAGGAAGTACATGTGTCCTTTCATTAATTTATATAATTATTTTTTCTTCTATGTAATTGAATAAATATTTTCAATTCCTTTTCAATTCTTTTCTATTTGATTTTCTAAATTAATTATCTATAGGTGGGATGGATCATGATCCTGACACGATATGATCCATGCTTGACATAAATAATTGATTGTAGGATTTTATTCATGTCTCTTGTTAGGATATTTTCAACACAATTATTGGATAGCCTATACTTGTGGGACAGGCCATAATCTTAATATAATATGGTTCATACTCTACAAGATAGTCTATACTAAGGATTAATTTGAAAAATTCTGGAATAATACGGATTTTAATTATTTAGATTAGAATAAATACATAATTTATATTTGTGATTACATGGAAACCTAAAGATATCTTTTTATCATATAAACTCCTTGATCTCATATTTAATTTAAATTAATTAGTTTTAATTAAACCATCATCTTTCTTTTAAAAATTTAAATAATTATATCTTTCTTTACTTTCTTTGTAAAATAATCATCCTCAATCTCCGAGGACACAATTCCTACTCATCCTAGCTATGGTAGTGAGTTAGATTTTTATTTTTAACCGCCTATAACAGCAATCACTTAGGTTCAAGCAGATTCTTTCTTTGTTGACCTTCAAGATTCTGAGGATGGGGTTTTCCCTCATATCAAAAAAGTTTATGTTTATTCTAACAAGGAAGCTAGCAAGATAGTGAGCATAGAGGGGAGTTTGTATTTATCCAAAGCCTGTATCTATTTATTCTTGGGAATTTGTATCTATTTTGGTGGGATTTGTGTTTGTTATACCAAAAGTTAGTGTTTATACTCCATCTTTATTGTTTATCATGGAGAAACCCTAAAGTGACCCAATTCTTGAGAAAAAGTATTTATATTTATTATGAAAAGTTTCTGTTTATCACCATAGAGTTTGCATTTATTATAGATTATTCTATTTATTATGGAGAGTTTCTATTTATTTAGCAAAGTGTATTTATTTTGTCCAAGTTTGCTTTTATGTTGAACCATCTTGTGTCTATTATAGGGACAAAATATTTTAAGTTTGCAAGTTATCAACAATGTAATATTTAACATACAAATAAAACATAATAAATAATTTCATAATGTAGGAGTAATAAATTCTTTTACAACTATATACAAACATATTACTTTATAACTTAATGGTTGAACACATTATATACATTGCATACATACAACACCTATCCTAACCATAATAGTCTCCATCATAAAAGTATTGCAGGCATATATGATTTAAATACTCGTGAGCCTATGTAGTAATCAAATTGCTATTTCCCAGACAAATCATCAATGATATAGGCTTCAAAATCATCGATTTGCATAAAGTGCTATACATGGTAAGTCAAAAAAAAAGGATTCCATCAAAGTGCAACACTAACTAATTAAAAAGGATATAACTTTCGCTTACCTTTGCCTTATACATTCGAATATTATGACCCAATTAATGATATTTTTTACACACCTCTATTTCTTTGATACAACCTCCATTGGATGCTTGAATTTGCTAAGTTTCTTCTTACCTTTATAATTTAAAACTAGATGATCTTTAAGAAAAACACTATTAGCACTTGACATGAATAAGGGTACAAATTATTTTGCTGTGATATATAAATCTATCAACATTAATAAAACCATATATCAAAATTTATACATCATAACCAGTAATGCAAATTTTCATTTCATGTGCCCTATCATGTATTGTAGCACATAAGCATGATAACCATTCATTTTTGAATTTCCATGGAGACAAATCGAAGGATAGGCAATTTGTGATACAAAAGAATCAAAGGATAGAATCATTGAAATGTAAATGAACTAAAAAAGCATAATGCCAGTGCCATAGCACCATGCAATAAATAAACTTTTTTTTTAAAAAAAAGAAAAACCATCATTATCCAGTTTGTTGGATTACATAGAAGATCAAAGTCTATTTTACATGATTAAAGTTGTTAAAATTATGTGAAGGGCTATTCAATATCACTACCACTCTTTACTTATCTTCTAAATTTCTTTACTTCTACTATCAACTAAACTATCTCTTTTCTTATTTATTATTGCATTCAAGTGAATATTGATCATCTATTCAAATTGGATAAATTATATACCCAATTACTTAGAGAGAAAAAAAAAACTAAGAATGAAACCAATACTAAGATGAAGCACATAAATGAACTAAATAACCGTAGTTCTAAGATAACCAAAGGATACATTTTTGAATAAAAAAATAGAGAAGTAGAATCCTTTCAAAAGCCTATTCCATTCTAGTGCATTCATTTATTGAAAAAAGAAAAGGAAAAAATATTGAATTGTAGTGTTATCGAGTTTACATCATTAGAAACCAAATTGGCTTATAAGATTTCATTTATTCTGCATAGAAGATTCATCATCAGAAACCAAAGCGGCTTATAAGATTTCATTTATTTTGAATAGAAGACAAAATTTTACCACCAAGTATTTTTTAGCAAGGATGGAGAGAATGCTTCATAGGTCTACCAACGAGGGACGTAGAGAGGGAAGGCTCTACCAATAAGAGATAGAGAGGAAGAAGTGCTCTAGTGAGAGACAAAGAGAGAGGAAGGAGTGTTTTATTTGGTTGAGAAAGAGAGGAAGAGGATGCTACAATCAATGAGATAGACCGTAATATCTTGGCTTCTAATCCATGAAATGCTTAAAGAGTCCCAAACTTGTGCTTCATGCATGATCATGGAGAGGAAGACTCCTATTAGGAGTCTCCATCTCTCCCAACTTCGACAGACTCTAAGAGTCCTAAGGTAAGTAGAATCCCAATCAAATCCTAGGATCTCTTTTATAAAAGGTTCCTTTTCTCCTCCCTTAGACTCCACCACCGGTTTTTCATCAAATTATCATCAATTTTCCAAGAAAACACCACCAATTTCTAAGGGTTTCATCAAGTTCTTCCTTGAGCTTCATTGAAAATAGGCCACCAAAAGTGCTTCCTTAGCCTTGCTAGACCTAGGTGGGGGGTTTAGGCTTTATTTTCCTTTCTTTACTTTGGGTTTTGCCACCATTTAGGGCCAGTAATTGTCGAGAGGCTGAGAACAAGGTCTTCCCCTATTTTGACCTTCCTTTATTTGTATTTGCTTCACAAACCATCGCTGACATGGTTGAGGCCGGGGTTGCGATGCTATGAATGGGCTCCACCATGGGCTACCAGCCATGGGGCTCATGACCAGTTTGGGTGGAAGAAGAGGGAAGGGGAGTTCCTCTGTTTCAAAAAAGAAAGGAGTCTCTCTCTCTACTCTCTTTTCCCATCTCTCTTCTCTCCTTTCTCTCTCTTCTCTAATTCCCGTCCAAGTACGAACCGAACACCGGTTCGGCTGATCGAAGACCTTCCCTCCGAACCAATGACTTCGGACTTAGAAAGATCAGGCCAACCACGGGCAACCCAAGGCTCTCCGCCGGCCTACGACATCTGAAGGCAAGACCTTCGGATTATGTCTTCGGCCCTAACCGAAGACCAGACATCTCGTCGACTTCCGAAGACATGCTCTTCGTTTCCTGCCGAAGACACGATCTCCGGCCCTTGGTAAATACCAAGTCCTCGACTCATACAGAAGACAGGATCTCCGACCGAGAAGATTCGAAGACGGGAAGATTCCCGATTTAATTATGAGAATCTCCCTAAGCAGGGGAAATCTAAAGATGGGTCCATTATCTATCCCAGATAGGCAATAGTAACCAATGGTTACTGTCAACAATCTCCATGCCACGATCATGGCGTGCAACTTCAGCTGCCACGCTTCCGGTCTGACCGGAACCGCTCAATGACAACCCATGATTGCTAATCATGGGAAGAAATTAACTCCCCGTAATCACTGGGAGAAGAATGGATCCGTAGGCCGGACGGCCCCTTATAAATAGCGGTAAAAGGAAATGCTCAAGGGAGGTACATACACACACTTTAAATTCCAAAAGCCTTTTTCTCTGCTTCTCGAGAATCTTCTCTATTCTGTGGCTGGGGCCCGCCTCTGACATAATCATCGGAGTGTCCCCCGCCAGAGCAACTCCGGCAAGGGACCTATTTTGCAGGTGAACCAGGGAGCAATCCTGTGGTACGGCAGCTCCGACCGACCAGAACAAGGACTCCACGCCAATAGATTGGTGCACCAGGTAGGGGGAGCCAACAATCTTCAAGCTCCCCTCCCCAACAAGGGGAAGTATCCCGATGGTGAGAGGAAAGACTTAGATCGCTTCCACGAGTCAAAGTCGTGTTTCATCCCAAGGGGTGCGCCCCCGGAAGAAAACGACGTCCCACCTCCCATAGTTGTCGTGGGATTGCAGCAATTTGAAGTCCTTGTGAACCAGGTCACCAACCTTACGGCCATGGTTCAAGATTTTCATAACAGAGCTTTTTTGGTGGGAAATCCACCAGTCGTCTCCAGACATAGCTCTCGGTCTCGGAGAAAGAGAGCCCCTCGAGAGGAATCAACACATCTCTCCCCCCATTCTCAGCCTTCTCTTGAAGGCCGGAGTTCGAGGTTACCTAGGCTCGCAAACTCCCCGCAAAGAGGGAAAAGGCCTAGGCAAACTCTCTCACCATCCTCCAAAGACTCTACTCCCGTAGAGAAAGGGCCGAAGCAGGCCCTCCTTGATTATGATGGAAAGTTCAAGGCCATCGAATCAGAGATGGCAAGGATGCAGGAGCAAAGGGGCCATGACGACTTGGCGGCATGTGATATGCACCCGCCCTTTACCGACCGCATCATAGTCGAAGTTATTCCTCAGCATTTCAGGGTTCCCCAGATGGAACCCTACGACGGCACTTCCGATCCCTTCGACCACTTGGACAGTTTTAAGGCCCATATGATGATCCAAGGAGCTTCGGACGCAATATACTGCCTCGCATTTCTGGCCACCTTGAAGAAAGCCGCTCGGATGTGGTACTCAAGCCTACGTCCAGGTACCATCGATTCTTTTTTCGAGTTAGAGAAATTATTTATCTTGCATTTTAGGACTTGCCGCACCTCCCGAAATATGGACACACTGTTCCTTATTGGCTCCACCTAGTGATTTTGATGAATAACAAAACATTGAGTGCATATTGTATTCTAATGAGGATTTCAAGTTGTGAGTTTTCAGGAAGAAAGCACCTCAAAATTCTAAAAACTTATGGTGTATGGCACGTAATGGCACGGAGCAATTCTCACAAATCCGGTTATCCTCTTCATTGAAAAAGGGCATCTAAATGTTTAAATATTATGTGTTTATGTATTCATGAATTTTATTTTTGTTTTCGAGGCATTTACACTTAAATATGAAAGTTTTCAGTCTCAAGTGTCGACACCTGAACAGTCAAGTGTCGACACTTCAGCATTTGGCACAGACAAAAATCCTTGGCACGCCAAGTGTCGACACCTATATTCAAGTGTCGACACCAAGTGCCGACACTTAGGTTCCAAGTGTCGACTCAAGGCCTGAGATTTTTTAAAATACAGAACTTTGTAGTTTTGAGGATTTTTTGTCAAGTGTCGACACTTGTGCATAAAGTGTCGATACTTGAATGTTCAAGTGTCGACACCCAGAAATCAAGTGTCGACACCTGATAGCCAAGTGTCGACACCTGATAGCCAAGTGTTGACACTTGCAGCCTGACAGCTCTAACGGATCTATTTTTCTGGCTTGCAGAACTTGCTTTTCAAGCTCCAAACGGCTATTTCCAAGGCACAAACGGTCACAAACCATTTTTTGAAAGATTTTTGGTGTATTTAAGCTCCACCAACCTCATTTTAAAGCAAGAGAAGAGAAGAGAAGAGAAGAAAAGTGTATTCAAGTGCATTGAAGTCTACTCAAAAGCCATAAAGCCAATATTCTCTCCAAACTTCACATCAAAAGCCTCTTCTAGCTTGATTCCATTGAAAAGCCTACAAGCTCATCCTTACTCCATTCCAAAAAGAGGCACATTGAAAGAGATTCCAAGGAAGAGAGAAGACAAAGCATCCTCTTGAGCTTCAAAGATTCCAATCCACTCTTGAAGAGAGTTTATTGTATTTTTTAAATTATATATCTATTTTTATTGTGATTTGACCTTGCTTTCAAGGGTGTCTTGAAAGAAGGTTATTGTGGTTTGTTGGTGAGCCAAAGGGACAAAACTAACTAGGGTTAACTTGTGAGCCCGAAGACAAAATAAGTGTTAAGGTTTGTTGGTAAGCCTAAGTGATAAAACCAACTTAGGTTTTGACTTGTGAGCCTTGTGAAAAACAAGTCGACTGTAATCTAGTGTGGATTATAGTGGAATTCCCAAGGATGGCTTGGGGAGTGGATGTAGGTGCTAGGTTTGCACTGAACTACTATAAACTTTGTGTTTGTGTGTGATTGCTCTTTTCCTCTCGTGCTCTTTAACTATTGATAACATCTTGCATCATATTTATCATTGCTCACAAGCACCACTAGACCTTCATTTTATTGTCTTAATTTTTTAAAAGACCCAATTCTCCCTCAGCATCAACTTGATTACCCCCGAAGCCAGTGAGCAGTATGGGGAACCTCCGTAGTTGATGTCTAGGCAAACACATTTTAGAGAATGCATTGTAGATCAGGACATCATTCGAACTTCCATTATCAACAAGAATTCACTGTACATCATAGTTGGCCACAACGGCCGAGATTACAATGGGATTACTGAACCTCGACAAAAAACACTATCGATCAACTTCACGGTAGTCCGAACCCCCTCGGCTTACAACATCATCCTTGGACGGCCCACCTTAAACAAGTTTTAGACTGTGATATCCGCTCATTATCTCTTGGTACGCTTCCCTACCAGGAATGGTGTTGGAGAACTTAGAGGAGACCAGAGAGTGGCATGGCAGTGCCTAATGATCCAGGACAAGCACTTCAATGATTCTGCTACCTTGGATCAGTTCGACCCGAGAGACAATCACGGATTCTGGTGAATCCATGGAAAGAACTGTTCTGGTACCTTTGACAAAGGAAGACCCCACCAAAGTTGTATAGATCGGGAGTATGCTTGATAAAGAAACCAGAATGGAGCTGATTCGCTTCCTCAGAGACAATGTCGATGTCTTCGCCTAGATATCTTCAGATATGCCAGGAATTCCTGCCGAAGTAATCACTCATCGGCTGGAAGTAACTCCCATGTATAAGCTAGTCCGACAGAAGAAAAGAAGGTTTGCTCCTGAAAGACAGAAAGCCGTGGACGAGGAAGTAGGCAAACTCCTTAAAGCAGGGTTCATCCGAGAGGCCCACTACCCCGAATGGTTGGCCAATGTAGTAATGGTAAAGAAAGCTAATGGCAAGTGGAGGATCTGCATCGATTACACAAACCTCAACAAGGCTTGTCCAAAAGATAGCTTCCTTCTCCCAAAGATTGATCAGCTGGTCGACGCTACTGCCGGCCACCAACTAATGAGCTTCATGGATGCTTTTTCTGGCTATAATCAGATCAGGATGGATCCCCAAGATGAGGAGAAGATAGATTTTGTCACCAACAAAGGTCTCTACTACTACAAGATGATGCTAGTCGGTCTCAAGAATGCCGGGGCAACATTTCAAAGGCTAATCAACAAAGTGTTCGAAAAGCAACTGGGAAGAAACATGGAGGCCTACGTTGACGACATGATCGTTAAGAGCCTCCTCCGAAAAGATCATATCCAAGACCTGGAAGAATCATTTAGTGCTCTACGACGCTACCGTATGAAGTTGAACCCGACGAAGTGCACCTTCAGGGTCACTTCGGGTAAGTTCTTGGATTTTCTTGTCACCAAACAAGGGATTGAGGCAAATCTTGAGAAGATCCAAGCCCATAAGGATATGAGACATCCCTCCTGCAAGAAAGAAGTCCAGCAGCTAACAGGGAGAATTGCCTCCTTAAGCAGGTTCATTTCTCATTCAGCCGAGAAATGTCTCCCATTCTTCAAGGTACTTTAACAGTCAAAGGACTTCAAATGGTCCGAGGACTGTCGTACTACCTTTGAAGAGTTAAAGAACTATCTAGAAACTCCGCCTCTACTCTCCAATCCTCAAGAAGGTGAGGTACTTTACCTATACCTCTCTGCTTCATCTGAAGCAGTTAGTTCGGTCCTTGTCCGAAGAGGTGAAGACGGGTCCCACAAGCCGATTTACTACATCATCAAGGTTCTGCACGATGCTGAAATGCGATATGCGAGGATGCAGAAGCTAATCTACTCTCTGGTGATTGCGACAAAGTGACTACGGTCATACTTTCACGCCCACGCCATCGTGGTGCTAACTGATCAGCCCCTCAAGGCCGTTCTCCGGTCTCCAGACACCTCAGGAAGGATAGCCAAGTGGGCTGTAAAGTTAAGTGAATTTGACATTAGCTTTCAGTCTCGATCGGCTATGAAGGCCCAGGTGCTCTCTAATTTCTTGGTTGAATGCACCTGGAGGTCCGAAGATGAAGTACCTTCAGCAGAAGATAAAGTCCCGAAGGAGACGAAGTCTGTTTGGGTGCTCTATGTGGACGGAGCTTCCAATGCTACCGGATGTGGAGCTGATCTTATGCTAGCCGAGCCTGAAGGCCATACCATAGAGTACGCACTTCGATTCTCCTTCCATGCTTCCAACAACCAAGCTGAATATGAAGCCTTGCTCGCCGGACTTCGGATCGCCAAAAGTTTGGGAGTTCAACAACTCTGGGCCTTTTCAGACTCTCAATTGGTTGTGAACCAAGTTAAAGGAGAATACGAAGCCAGGGACCCAACCATGATGCAGTACTTGGAGAAGGTACGAGGCTTATCCTCTCAACTGGAGCATTTTGAGATTATCCATGTCCCTCAATCAGAAAATTCCCAAGTGGATGCATTATCTCAACTGGCTACTACAACACCAGAATCTCTCGGGCGCATCTTTGTTGAACACCTTGAAACTCCGAGTATAGCCGAAGAGGCTATAGAAGTGCACCAGATCGACGCCGAGCCAAGTTGGATGGATCCCATCATCAAGTTCCTAAATGAGGACGTGCTACTATGAGACAAAACAGAGGCCAAGAAAATCCACTGGATGGCGTCTCAGTATGTCATCTTAGGTGGGACCCTCTATAAGAGGTCATTTTCTCAACCACTACTAAAGTGCTTGGGACCGACGGACGCGGTTATGCCCTGAGAGAGGTCCACGAGGGCATATTCGGTGATCACTTGGAAGGTAGGTCTTTGGCGTACAAGATCATTCAACAAGGATATTATTGGCCCTCCATCTAGAAGGACTCGGCTGACTTCGTATGGAGATGCGACCAATGCCAAAGGTATGCCAACATTCATAGACAACCTGCAACTCACTTGACTCAACTGACGGCCCCTTGGCCTTTTGCCCAATGGGGAATGAATATTCTTGGCCCATTCCTGCTGGCTTCTAGACAAAGAAAGTTCCTCCTTGTGGCCATCGACTACTTCACAAAGTGGGTAGAAGCCGAACCACTGGCCCAGATCACAGAAGGCAAGGTGGAGAATTTTGTAAAAAAATTCATCATGTTCCGATTTAGCATCCCACATGTCATAATCAAGGACAACGGGAGACAGTTCGACAATCCGAAGTTCAAGGACTTCTACGCCCGGTATCATGTTCAGCACTGGCTGACCTTCGTTGCCCACCCACAGTCCAACAGAGAAGCCGAAGCAACTAATCAGACCATTCTCCACGGTCTAAAGACAAGGTTGAACACCGCCAAAGGACTTTGGACCAAAGAGCTGACCTCCATTCTCTGGGCATACTGAACTACCCCAAGAACGGTCACCGGCGAGTCTCCGTTCAACCTAGCATACGGTACCGAAGCCGTACTACCTATTGAAGTCTCCCTACAATCCCTGAGAGTTGACAACTACCAAGAGCCTGGAAACTCCGATCGTAGAAGGATTGACATGGATCTACTACCAAGCACCAGGCTTCAGGCCCAGATAAAAATGACGGCGTACCAACAAAAGGTCGCCAAATATTACAACTCCAGAGTGAAGGAGCAGATCTTCCACACAGGGGAAATGGTATTGCAAAGGGTAAAGCATCCAGGCCAACAGAACAGGATAAACTTTTTCCCAACTGGGAAGGCCCGTACCAAGTCGAAGAAGTCATTCAACCAGGAGCATATCGACTCAAGACCCTGGATGGGAAGCCTCTATCCCGATCATGGAATGTACAAAATCTTCGTAAATATTATCAATAAACAGGTTCCTAAATTTTCTGTGCAAATTTGCTCAACTCTACTCAACTCAGAACGGCTTGTTGCTCTGACTAAACAACAACAGCCTAAGTGGCGATCTAAGAAATCGGTCAACTGCGCAAAGGAGAGTTTGATCTACTCGCCTTATCGGTATGCCCGACAAGCGCAACGGATGCCCTAGTCAGGCCACCAAGAAGATCGAAGGCACAGAGATGGTTCAGATAACCTACCCTACGGGAAATCTGAAAACGTGTCAGGACGGGCCTAATCAGCCTACCTTACACTAAAAAAGGTGCAGGGATGGTTTTCATAACATACCCTACGGTAAATTCGAAGACGCGCCTAAAAGGACCAATGTCGTCCTTCCCGTCGGCAACAAATATCTCTGGAACGGTCCAACGGACCTCACATCTTCCCTATATACTGCAAATGGATCGAGGAGTCTACGCTCTAGACATGACATAATGCAACATATTGCAAGAGACAGATGGAAAGAGGTAAGAAAAGTCAAAATATTTCATTCTTTTTTATTTTTACAAAAAAAAAAGAGAGAACTCTCACAAAAAGAAAACAAAAGAAAAGGAGTGAAAGGATTGCGAGAAAACATTTTCAATAACCTCTCGCCGGCTTTTTCCCGTACCGGTGGGGGGAGTTTTTGAAGGACAATGAAGGGGCCCCGGGGTTCCTATCCGAACCAGAATCTGATCCCTCATCGGAGTCGGAATCAAACTCATATCCAGGAAAGGGAATAGAGGGCTTGATGTTGTCCAGGCCCTTCAAGTCATAGAACTTGAAGGCCTTCCCCCTGCATTCCCTGAACCCCTGATCGTAGGAGTCCAGAGCTGCTTCGGTGACCTCCTCCCTGAAAGCAGCAGACGCCTTGAAGTTTGAAACGGCGTTCGCCGCCTCCTTCTTGGCCTTCTCCGCCTCCGCGACCTGGGCCCTAGCCTCCTTCAATTGAGCCTCCAACATGCGGACCCTCTTCTCCAGATGGTCCACGATAGGCTCATCATCATCGCCCAGTTCGAAGAACTTCGGACTCCTCTTCCTTTTGGGATCGATGGCCCTCCTCTTCGCTACTTGTCGAAGCTCGGAGGTGCTGAACCTCATTTTCGACTGAAACGCTGGGAAGGAAGAAGAAGTCTGAGAAGATGGTGACCCTTGTCAGCAGAGGACAAGGTCCTATTTATAGAGACCTTGCACCCACGACTGACCGCAGGGAGGCGTGCTCCATGTCTTTTTCCAGTCGCATCAGAGAGTGCCACGTGTCCAAGCGACGCTTCGAGAACCCGAAGACCGCGCGAGGGCCATTCTCGGGACAACAACTGCAAGCGCTTCGAATCCAGAGGAATTCCTATCATGCGGCAGTGGCATTAATGACTCCTTTTTGGAAAAAGGAGATATGGTGGCACGTAAGGCACAAGAAAACGTGACTGTACGAATATCGACACACCGCGTGGACAATGAGAATCACGATGAGACTTCCTTAATTACCGGTCAACTGGGAGGTGACACCTGTCTATCATGTCTATCCCAACGGGCAGATTTAGTTATGAAAGAAAGGTGACATCAGCCTGATCGACCATGGACGGTCTTCGACAACGGAGTTCTAACTTATTCCAAAGTTCGTCTTCATCAACTACCAATCAAACGGTCTTCGGCCATGGCCATTCAACCGAGCAGAAGAAGGAACAGTAAAGCTCGAATTATAGATTAACCTTGTTCAAGCTACATCCAAAAATGCAACATGGCATATGCAGGAGAAGAAGAAGCAACTTTAAAATCCAAGGAAATTGTCATGCAAAAAAAAAAAACATTGATGACACAGAAAAAAAAATACCTAAAGCAACTTAGATCATTCAACATCCACTAGAGGAGACTCAACACCGCAGGATTGAAGCAACTTGTCAACCTGCGTAGAAAGGATCTCGTCGACTTGGGCCGGGACCGGAGAACCTTCAGCTTGGACTTCCTCAGCCTGAGTCCCCTTTTGAATCAGGGTCAGGGTTGAAGCCACCCCCAGATCTTTGACTGAGGCAGAGGCCTCTTCTCCCGGTCACGGCACCTCTTCGGTCTCTTCCACGACCTCGGCCTCCTCCTCCTCCTCCTCTTCTTCTTCTTCAGCTATGTTGAAGGAAGGGATGCCAGAGAGATCAAGGTGGGGGAAGGCCTTCTTTACCTTGAAGAGTCCATCGTTGAAGCCATGCTTGTAGCCGTACAGGGATGTTTCATTCATCTCCTCTTGGAATTGTGAAGACTTTCTAAAGTCTGCTACAGCGTCATCCACCAGCTTTTTCAAGGCCGCTGACTCTCTCTTGGCCGCTTCAGACTCCAGAACTGCCTCTTCGGCCCTCCTGGCAGCTTCCTCCGCTGCCTTGGTCAAACTCTTTATTCTTTCTTGGTTCTCCTTAACAGTTAGCTCCAAGGAGTCGACTTGCTTTCTGCTCTTCCTCCACCCTGCCCCTTGCTCCGCTATTATCAAATGGGCACTTTTCAGTTCATTCTTCAGCTCATGAACCTCGTCGGTCACCCAAACGAGACGGTTCTCCATAGACTGCCTCAATTCTTCGGCTACTTCTTTTGCGGCCCTGGCAGTATAGAGATCCTCCTTGAGGCCATGAATGAGACTGTCAACATTTTCAGGCCCTCCATAAAGGTAAGGTCATAGACCAACTGCATCGAAAATATGGAGTTATGGATCGAACAACTCTTAGAGCAAAGGAGACAGCAAGGACCATACCTATTGCAGGGTGGAAAAAGTAGAATCAGACACCCTGGGAAGGTTTTGACTTTGGAGAACTGCCAAATCGTGAGGCAGCAATGTGTTTTTCAGCACCTGCCTGGCTACGGTGGGGACCAGCAGTCCTCTCGTAGGAGAAAGCTCCGAAGAGTTCGCCGAATGGCTTCTAGTTGGGGAAGCCCCACGAGTGAACTCTCCCTCGACTTGTGACGCTTTGCCCCTATCAGCGGCAGGGGGGCAAAGCGGTGGCACATTCACCGCCTGAGGCGGACTCCCCCTTACGCGGACCGGGGAGGTAACCGCCGGAGGAATTTCGACCAATTGAGGTCTTGACGGGGCCCCCTCCATGGGTACCACATCTTCCCTTGAGGTTCCCCTGGAAGATGAAGTGCTCCGGTCCCCCTCAGGACCGTCTCTTCAGACCTTTTTCCGAACTGCTGACCTTGCGAGAGGGGCTTGAGCTACCCTCTTCTTAGAGGTTTGACGGAGTCAGCTCACGCCAGGCTTCATTCCACCACCTACAAACAGAGAAATTTCTTTAAGTCGACCGAGCTACAACAAAAATAGGGGAAGAGGAGCAGATATTTCCACCACTATATCTAATACAGAGAACTTGCTAATCCCGGCAAGATAGAGATTTCTCTCCTCCAACAACTCACGGATAGGGGCGACTTCCGAATTGATCAGAAGGTCATAGTCTGACTGGTCAGCCGCCAAGACCTTCTTCCCATCATTAGCGGTTAGACGAGGCTTCTTCCAAATAGTGTCGAAGCCCCATGGATCAATGGGCAATACAAACACAAAAATAGGTTTCCACCCATGGATGGCGCTGGGCATGTCCTTGATGATCTTGTGGCCCGGTCGAGGGCCGATCACCCACCATCCGCTGCTATGGAAATCCCTCTTGAGTACAAAAAGGGCTATGAATAAGTTGGTCCTAGGTTCTATGTTGGCAATGCGACACAGAACCAGAAACCCGCAGATGTTCTGGATGCTATTCGGGATCAATTACGCCGGCACCACTTGGTACAAACGAAAGATTCTAATTAAAAAAGGATGCAGGGGAAATCGAAGGCCAGCCTTCAGATGGTTTTCGTACATGGCTAAGCACCCAGGAGGAGGTTTGTTTGCCCGTTCCTCAGGTACGGGGAGAACGAAAGGAAACCCCTCGAGAATGAGATAGCGTTCCCGAAGAAGAGTCATCTTCCCCTATGAAACTAAACTAGGGATCGACTCCGGACCAACTACGTCACCGGCCCCCGAGGGCTCAACTTGTCCCCCCTAACTTTCTACAGCTTCTTCCATGACAAAAGAATGAAACAAAAAGGTAGAAGGAAGATTCTACCTACAGAATAGACTGGTAGTCAAGAACAAGGAAGGCCGAGAGAAGAATGAGGCGAGGTTGAAGAAGCTTCCTTAGCCGGACCTTCTCTCTTTCCCAAAGGAAACCAGGAGCCTCTGAAGTCCCACCAGGCTGATTTGACAAAGGGTTACCCAAGGGGGTAACCCATCTTGAACCAGCGGCCAGGATGAAGCGCATCCATCATCCAACAAGCAGGGAGAAGCCACCACAACCATCCAAATCTCAACCGAAAGATTGACTGAACCATCGCGCAATAGGAAAAGAAGAGACGGTCCTAGGGCCGCTCGCTCTTTTCTTCTCCCCAACCAGGAAGTGACAGCTGTTCACCGCCTGATTCCCAAATCAACCAGCAGTTGTGATGAGCAGTCTAATCAGAGATCTCATTATCATCCACTACACTATCCCCTAGGAGGAAAGCGACAAAGCATTGGTACTCTCTCTTCTCGAGGCAAATCTTCGCTTCGAAAACTGAGAGTAGGGGGGCAACTGTTGGGGTATCCCAGTCCAAATACGAACTGAACACCGGTTCAGCTGACCGAAGACCTTCCCTCCAAACAAACGACTTCAGACCTAGAAAGATCAGGCCAACTACGGGCAACCCAAGGCTCTCCGCCGGCCTACGACATCCGAAGGCAAGACCTTCGGATTATGCCTTCGGCCCTAACCGAAGACCAGGCTTTTTGTCGACTTCCGAAGACATGCTCTTCGTTTCCTGCTGAAGACACGATCTCCGGCCCTTGATAAACACCAAGTCCTCGACTAATGCAGAAGACAGGATCTCCGATCGAGATGATCCGAAGATGGGGAGATTCCCGATTTAATTATGAGAATCTCCCTAAGCAGGGAAAATCTGAAGATGGGTCCACGATCTATCCCAGATAGGCAACAGTAACCAATGGTTACTGTCAACAATCTCCATGCCACGATCATGGCATGCAACTCCAGCTGCCACGTCCCTGGTCTGGCCGGAACCGCTCAATGACAACCCACGATTGCCAATCATGGGGAGAAATTAACTCCCTGTAATCACTGGGAGAAGAACGGATCCGTAGGCCGGACGACCCCTTATAAATAGTGGTAAGAGGAAATGCTCGAGGGAGGTACACACTCTAAATTCTAAAGCCTTTTCCTTTGCTTTTCAAGAATCTTCCCCATTCTGTGGCTGGGGCCCACCTCTGACTTAGGCATCGAAGTGTCCCCCGCCAGAACAACTCTGGCAAGGGACCTGTTTTGCAGGTGAACCGGGGAGCGGTCCTGTGGTGCAGCAGCTCCGATCGACCAGAACAGGGACTCCATGCCAACACTTTCTATCTCTTAGATGGATCAAGAGATCCATGGAAATATGATCATGGGATTTGTGGTGAACTCTAGTTGGAGGTTCTCGATAAATGATTTTATTTTATTTTAATAGTAAAATTTATTCTATAGGAGAACAATTCTTTGGATAGAAGGATATTAAGTAGGGTTCTTAAATATCCAGATCTAGTAAGCGGTTTGCCATCTACTAAAATAAGAATTCCTTGATATTTGATCACCTATTTTTATAAAAATTATTTTGTATACCCATTATTTTGATCTATGTGGTTTTGATAGATGCATGCTATATATTTATTTATTAAGTATATATATGGCTCTATATAAAGTTATGTACTGCATATCACTGTTCTTTACTTGAGTGAGTTTTGATAATCTTGTTCATTAAATTATACAAAAGAGTCTCCATCAATTATAGGCCAGAGGGATGCTTTGCAAGAAATGCTTGTCTCATAAGCTTTCTGTCTCTTACATCTAACCCTTATAGAACAAAGAACCATCTCCTTATATGCATCTCTCTCATCTTCTTATTATGGGATATAAGACACGAGAACCCTAGGATGCCTATCCTTGATAAAAAAGAAAAAAAGAAAAAGAAAAAAAAGCAAGCATCAAGAAAACCTAGTCCATCCTAAATAAGATGCTTCCCATAGTCCTAATCAGATTCTATCATAATGAGGATAAGAAGGGTGAGGTGGCATCCTTGGACGCCCCTCTAAAGTTCTAGGTAGACTCCAAGCAAGAGAGCTAAGGGGATGCTGGGTATTAAAGTAGCTACCCCCTCTCTTTTAGATGTGCACACTACCAGTGAGATTGAAACCATTTAGATAGCACTCAACATGGAAAAGGCACCAGCCACCATCCTTGCTTGGTTGGTCCTAACTAAGATCCCATCCAAGTAGCCTAGGATGATTTAGATTCTACTTTACTTGACAAAATCTAGCTTGATCTATATATCAGGACTATCTCTAATCCATTCTCATCTCCAATGAAATCTAGATTTATGTTGATCCAATCTGTGAAAGAATGTTCAATTGAAATCTTATTTTAAATGACCTAAAAATATATGGAACATGTTCAATGTATTACTGGAATAGATCAACTCAGATTCTTACTCAACAAAGACCTATCTCTTCGAGTTCACTTAGTCATGCATTGGCTCTGTGGTTCGACATGGAGATATGGAGCTCATATCCTCTTGGTAGGCAAGATGAAATTAGTTGATCTTACTATTTCTACATAAGCTACATCTCACAATGCAGTCCCCTATCATCCCAGTATCCTTGTATGACTATTAAATATTACCCTATCAAACCTTTAGCCATACAATTTAGTGGTGACATTAGAATCGTGGATCATGTTAAGCTTTCTTTTATGAAGATCATTCATGCAACAACCTTTTAAAAATAATTAATTATTAATTACAATAATTTATGAAAATAATAATTTTCATAAATCTTTTAAGTTACTATTCAGTTAAGCCTAACAAGTCTAACCATACCTTTATTCTAATATATACACCATGTCATTATGATGGTTTCTATGTTGAAAAGCTTGACTTTCACTTGCATTTAGATCCTCTAAATCATTGTGCTTCCTATCAAGAATATAGTCCATGATACCATTATCGACATGTGAGTTTGACTGCAAATTTACTAACTTAAAGATTAGTAATTTAAGGTATCCCATTATTCGGTTAAAGATTTAGATTCTTTAAACCTAGCTAGAAATTTATTAATTGAAGGTATCCCATTCTTCACGTCAAAAGATTAGTTGCAAGCTTATACACCTAGTTCACACCTTTAACACTATTAGTCTTTGAAATACAAAAATATTTACTTTGTAACTAGCCATAAAGAGCAATTGATAATAGAACGATGTGAATAGTGATTTATAGTATCAAACTCATTCTCATAACTAGCACTAAAAGCAATTTTATAAGTATAGAATAAAAGTGAATGGTGTGATAAAGATGGCCAAATTGTTGTGAACACCAATGAAATACTCAAGCTTCCAGCTCCCCCACCGCATATAAATTACTCATAATATCTAAGAAAGCTAATAAATGAAAGAATAGTGCCAAATAAATGGATGGAAAGGGCTCCAAAAATAATAATAATATAATTTCTAGCTAGGTTTTTTGGATGATCATGATTATTATAGATGGTACAAAATAGACCGAACCCATGACCTATATTGACTAAGAGATAATACAGCATGGATACTTTTGGAACTAATCTATTGTCATAACTAGATTTGATTGGATTTGGATTCTTAGCTTAGCTAGGATGTTTGGACTTAAATAAGGAATTATGTTCATACTATAATATATTTAATCCGACATTGGTTATATAATCAATAAATATTAGATATTTATATATAACATAAGAATTATTATAAAATATATTCAAATAAAGTACAAAAAATAATGAAACCTTTATTTTTTTTATAATGACATGTCACTTTCAATCTACAACCGTGATGCACAAAAGAGATGACAAGATTAAGGAGAGGGGGTCCTCAAAGACTTGAAGAGGTAAGAAACCAAATATTCTTTCATCAGGATTATCTCATATCCTCTCACATAAATAAAATATATCAAATGTTCTAATTGGCCAAATACCCTAAAGTCTACCCAAAATGATCAAAATTCCTTCAAATTAAAGGCATTGATATAATAGAATTAACAAATGGCTATTACAACTTATCATATCTAGATATTGTATGGCTAATGCTAGATTCGAGCTGAACAAGCCATGCCATGTGCTTAGCAAATCCAAGCCTAACCCAAGCCATATCTTGAGCTGCTCGAAGGCCAATTGGGCCTATCAAGGTTGTCTAGGGTGAAATTGGCCTTCTTGACATTAAATTATCGGTCCAATTTATTCAAAATGCTTTCGCCCAAACCAAAAGACTCCAAGCAAAATATCCTAATAATGAATTTTGGACCGATTGGGCTAGGTTCTGTGCTGAGCTTAAAGCTATCCTTATATGAGTCTAGTTATGAGTTAAACTGTAGGTCTGATCCTGCAATCATGACTATCCATATATTGCAAAACTGCTATGACCATTATATTTGCATGGGTCCTATGTCATATTATGGAGAAGATTGCCTCATTTACTGCTTTTGATCCACACAATCATAGCAATCACATAATAGACAGACAACCCTGACTGTGGGACTGGACCTCTTTATTTCAACCCTGGATTTGTGAGAATCTGAAGTCTTATGAAATTCATGGGAAGGATCCTAGATTTAATTCCAGGTGATGACTTCCTGGACACACCCAGTTCTTTGATGATTTCGCAAGAAAACGATGGCCTAGACATCTTGATAGGCCCTAATTATGTCGCTATATTTTATCAGACTAGGTTTCTAGTAATGCCCATGACTAAGACCCTAGTAGTATCCATGTATTGCTTGCCTTGCTTGCAACACCGAAATGTTTTGCTTATGGTCTTGTTGCAGCAACTACCAGGCCTCCCCTGAGCCATTAGTTCAACTCTAGTACACAGCCCGGTAAAAGGTATATAACACAAATTAAGCCCACACTATCTCCATGCATCCCAACAAGCCCTGCATTTCTATATGTTAATTTTTATTAACACAAATTAACATAAAGGTGTTAAGATCCTATCTAATAAATAGCATAAGCATGAGCTCTGATACCATGTTAAGATCCTATCAAAAAATCAATATATTTAGATAGATGGGCCAAATAGTATATGAGTCCTGCAATAATCTTTAACCTATGGGATATGGGATTATTATTCTTGAGCAATTTGATCTAGCTCATCCGCCAATCAAGTCTATGGCCTCTTGAAGTGGATCAAAATCCTAGACTTAGGATTGAAACTTCAATAACCATCTCTTTGATGATGATTTTAAAGTAGTTAAATATTTATGTGACTATATATCCCTATCAACTTCATGCTCCCATGATACTGGATACAAATCTATTTTTTCCCTTAAAAGTAAAACTTCCTGCCTCCTCCTGTTACCTACCCATTTATTTTATTCTTTCTTGGTCAAGCATTGGCAATGATCAATATTCCTGGACAATAAAAAGCATGACCACGAAAGAAGAATGATGATCCACACGTTTGGGAATGGTTTGGACATCACTTCAGTTGGCTACCTTTCCTATCATCAGGTCCATCAGATATTGTGGCAGCAGTCTACCAACATTTTAGGCACTCCTTTCTCTTATACACTACTAGGCTTTCTTAAAGCCCAAGTTGCCTTCATCACATCTACATCAATCTTTGCTATGGAATCAAATTTTGTTGACATTGAACTGCAAATTATGTCATTTGTCAGTAACAACTTAATCAGGCAAGATCTCCCAACCATTTGATCTGTGTGACCATGGGGGCAATATCATGATGAGTGTTTCTGAAGTTTAGGAAAAGCACTCCAATCACTAATTTTTGTGTACCTACTATCTCACTCGATATAAAACTTCAACCACCTTAGTCACATATCAGCACTACCCTCTACGGCTAAAACCGTAGGTGGCAGTTTGATTGGCGTGGGCCTCCAATTTACACGATTCGAATTGATTAAGAGATTTACTTAAAACCAAATCAATTCAAATCAATTTTTTAAAACCAAAACATGAACCAACAACAAACCAACCATCAATAAAAATTGCTTGAAAATGAATTGAGAAATATAAAAAAAATTCTATTATATATATCAAAGATAATATAAGGAAAAAATTTGGAAATAAATGTATGTACGAATATATGTATGATAGGTTAGTCTAGTTTGAATTACTTGTTAAAATATTCAAATCAAAACTGAACCAAATATTTCTAAATTAAATATATTTTAACCCAACACCACACTAGTTTAATAAAAAAAAATGATATGAAGTAAACAAAAGAAACTAGTTAGATCAAATTTGTAATTTGGCTAAATTTTTGCACACCCTTACTGATGATCATAGTGAATGTACCCTTACAGTAAATAATAATTCATTTAAGTTTATTTATTGAACTGTTACTATAGTAAGGTCATTGTTAAACTTCAACCACCTCAGTCACATATCAGCACCATCTTCTACGGCCAAAACCGTAGATAGCAGTTTGATCGGGATGGGCCTCCAACATGCACAGTTCAGGTGAGTTAAGAAATATACTTGAAACTGAACCGATTCAAATCAGTTTCCTAAAACTGAAACCAACACTAAAAATGAACTAGCCATCAATAAAAACAACTTCAAACCAAATTGATAAACACAAAAAAATTATTATATATATAAGATAAGATAAGGAAAAAATATAGCAATAAATGTATATATGTATGTATGCTAGGTCAATTCTATTTGCATTGATTTTTAAAAATCTCAAATCAAAACCAAATTAAATATTTTCAGTTCGATTCTTCTTCGAAGCAACATCGTACTAGAACATAAACTGAACCAAAGAAATCATTTCGACCAAGTAGAGAAGCCCCGATACTAAATAACTAAAGGCCTATATGAGTTTATTTATCAAACTGCCACTATAGTTAGAATTGAGTGCATGCAATAGATTTTAGTAAAGCAATAGGTTTTACTAGAAAGGTTGTTCCAAGTGAGATGAGTGAGAAAGGAAAAACCCATGTTAGGGTTCCTTTAGAACCCAAAAGGAACCCTCTTTCAGAGGCCATGAAGGAGGTCGTAATGCTAAGATGGATGTTGAGAGGCTATGTTTTGCTGGGGTTCTTCTTCAAGAGCTTCTCCTCAACTAGAATTAGAGGGGGAGATGCGGTCTTCTTCATCAATAGGCATAAAGGAGGCTCGGGATGGTTCAAGGGTGGATGTTGGTTGGTCGCAATTTGTTGGGGGTGCTTCTTTAGGAGCTTCTCCTAAGCCGAACTTGGAAGAAGAGACAATGTCTCTCTCCTCAATCTAGGCTAACAAATAATGTGGGGTGGTATGATGGTTGAAGTTGGCAAATCTTGAGCTCAAGTTATACAAGGTACTTATTGCTTCCAATGATAGACATCGAGGGCAACTCCAAAGAACATTACTATGCTGGAGAAGAGATTCACCAGGGTTGTGGCCTTCTTAGAAGAGGACACTGATCAAGCTTGCTAATGACTAAAGACCACTCTTCTGGTAAGTTTCTGGAGAAAGGTATCCCACTTGAATTTGTTCAAAAAGAACTCAAATTCTATTGAAAACTGAATGGGGATTTATAGATCTCACCACTGTCTAAATATATTCTAATGATTAGAGTGCTCACAAAGGTTGAGAAATTGAGAATTTTAGAGAGGGGATCATGGTCTTTGATCGGACAACACTTAGCCTTGGAGAGTTGGCAGCCAAATCTCAAGCATGGGAAGGATGGAATCTGCCAAGCTAAGATTTGGGTGAGGCTTCCTGACTTACCTTTGGAACTTTGAAAAAAAAATATCTTGAAGATTGTGCAACAGGCAAATCACTATTCATGGATGAGTAGACCAAATACTCTATAAGAATAGGTTTTGCTAGAATCTATGTTCAGATTGACACAACGCAAATCATTTATCCTGATACCAAGGTTCTGGTTAAAGATGAAATTCTTTGTCAAGAATTTATATATGAAGACTTACCTGATATGTACCTACAAGTGTAGCCATCTTGCCTATGATTCTAAGATATATGGGTATTCTTTTATACTTGAGCCATAGAGGGCTAAACTAGTGTATGGGCCATAGATTGGAGCCTCTAGAGTGCTAATAGGGAATCAATCAACTACAAGTACCAAGAGGTTTCCTGCTCCATCTCATCCAAAGGGACAATTTTTTGGTCCTTGGATGCAACAAAAGAGGCAGTCTAAAAGGTCATCCCTAGTCAAGCCAAATCTCCTAAGCAAGGCAAAGGGAAGGAAAGGGAATTTCAGTTTACTCCCCTGATTCATGATGAAGAGGAATCAATTTCTCAACTTATAGACCTTAGTTCTTTCTCATCTGCGAAGGTGGAGTCTTCTTCTACAAGGGGTCATGAAAGAAAAATGCAAGAGATCACCATCTAATGATTACCAAATTCAAGCTCGCTAAGGTCAAATTCACTTGCACAGACAAAGGTGTTGCTTAGGGAGGAGGGTTCAAGGATCAATGAACTAGAAAGGCAAATGGTTCTTTATTCTCCTATGCAATCCCACAACAAATCTCCACATCAAAACAAGGAGGTGTGGAGGCTAGTTACTGTGAAGTCTTCTAAATCAAGCAAGACTATAAAGCAGACTCAACATCCTGGACAAGTATCAAAGGTTGTTTCAACCTAAGCTCATCATGATGCTGGAGGCCCACTAGGTATTCATATTGCCTAGGTTTCTATACTAAAAAGGTCCTTGGCCAATTTGAAAATGAAGTAGAGGGTAGTCACTCAATTGCAAATAAGGGTCCTGATTGTCTTTCAAGATAGCAGTTTATTATTAGGTTTGATGTCTAGAAAATGGCTCCTAAATCATCTAATTCTTGATACAAATTTTATTCTAGAATTGTAGGGGAGCTACTAAGCCCTCTTTTGCCAACTATATGAAAAACCTTATGAGGCAATATAATTTAGATATTGTTGCCCAGAAATGGAGCCCAAAAGGGGAGGTGAATTGGATCTTTTAAAAATTTAAAGCAATAATGTGCAGGCCTTGTGGTGTTTGTGAATAATATGATTGATACACTAGATTATATGCAGCGAAAAATAATAATTAGAATGCAAGAAATAAAGTGCAAGAAATAGAAGAGATAATCACACACAAACACAAGATTTATAGTAGTTCGGTGCAAACCTAGCACCTACATCCACTCTCAAAGCCATCCATAGGAATTTCACTATAATCTCTCCAAGATTACAGCCGACTTATTTTTCCAAAGACTCACAAGTCAAAATCTAAGTTGGTTTTATCACCTAAGCTCACCAACAAACCTTTACACTTGTTTTGGCTTTGGGCTCACAAGTCAACCCTAGTTGGTTTTGGCTCACCAACAACCTTACAACCTACTTTCAAGAACCTTGAAGCTAGGTCAAACAACAATAAATATAGAAATCAAGAATCTAACACAAACAAACTCTCTTTTTAGAGTAGATGAAGAATCTTTGAAGCTCTTGAATGATTGCTTGATGTAACTTGACTTGAATATTCTCAAGAACACTTTTGGAAAGATGAATTGAAAGGCTTTTCAAAGGAATCTCTACTTTTTTGCTTTTGAAAGTGAAGTTCTTGAAGAAGGACTTTAACTCTTGGATATTTCTTTACTTTTCCAACTTTTATCTTGCTTCATAAGTAAGTTTGGTGAAGCTTAAATACATGAAAAACATCCAAAAACCATTTTAAACCGTTAGGGATCAAAAACTAGCCGTTTAGAGCTAAAAACAATGATTTCAAGCTGTCAGAAAATAGATCCGTTAAGGCTGTCAGAATCCGAGTGTCGACACTTGTCTATCTGGTATTGATACTTGGCTGTCAAGTGTCGATACTTGACTTTCAGGTGTCGACACTTGACTCACAGGTGTTGACACTTGACACAAAAACTATTCATGGCCAAGTTCAGGATTTTCAAAAAGTCTTAAGCCTTGAGTCTACACTTGAGAACTTAAGTGTCGACACTCGAGTTTCAGATGTCGATACTTGAGTTCTGGGTGTCGATACTTGGTATGCCATGAAAATTTTCTGCGTGCCAAATGATGAAGTGTCGACACTTAGGCTTTCAGGTATCGATACTTGGTTCTACAATTCTCAGTGCCAATCAAGCCAAAAACTTAAGTATTGTTTATGAAACTTAAATGCAATATAAATAAGCAATAATTGAACTTATTTGAGCCCTTTTTGCATGGAAAAGACTCCTCAATTCATGGAAGATACTTCGTGCCATAGTGTGCCATGATACTTTAATTTTAAGAATTTGAGGTGCTTGTTTCCTGAAAACTCGTAACTAGGAATAAACATTAGTACAAAATATGTACTCAACATTTTGTTATTCATCAAAATCACAAGATAGAGCCAACAATCTTTCCCTTTTTGATGATGACAAAATCTTGAGCATATAAATATTTAAATTCAAATTCTTTACAGATCTCAAGCCCATATAATCACAACTTAGATAGTTAAGAGGGATGAATTAAGCAAGTAAACTACATCTACTGTCCCCCTTAGTGAAACAATTCGTATCAGAACAAGTTGAAGTATGATTGGAATTTGAATTAACATTAATTAATATCATACTCCCTCTTTTTGTCAATCATTAAACAGGAAAGGGAGTAATCTCCCCCTCAATAAGTACATATAGACAAAAAGTATTAGAGCAAGTAAAAGGTATCAGAGGCGAAGAGTAAATTATCAAATTTAATATTATCAAAGCCAGAATTAAACATAGTGAATTCAATGAGTGTAAGCACCAAAGTGAAATACATATATATCAAGTAAGGTTTTCAGTACAAAATTTGCTTACTCAATCAGCAACACTGAAACATTCAAAATACAACATACAACATGAAACATAAATCATAGATAACATACACCATAATGAACATC